>CP106971.1:6803493-8122792 GCA_025722995.1 Phytophthora agathidicida
TTCCGCGCCAGCCACCGCATTTCGGGGGTGGCACTGCGCCAACACCGGCTGCGGCACACACAGTGGCAATGCCTCGCGAGCGTCGCGTGGGTCTGGGGGGGCCCCGCGAAGCACATCGCAGGCAAGGGCACGGCGATAAGCTGGTCAAGATGACCGACAGGGCACACCCCAGGTAGGGAACCGCCCTTTACAAACCCAGAAGGACACAAACCACCCTCCCTTTAGTGACATGCATATCTTAGCCTACATTTCAGTTACGGAGAGGTTACTAACTGGTAAATATGAACACATACTCTGTTCTAATCAGTGTGTGAAACTGGTTCCCGACTTTCAGTTGGGTCTTTTTCACATTCATTTTTGGAACTGCGTTTTCGGTGAGCTCGCTAGCCGATCACGGTTACGGTCTCCGGGGCTTTCACCGCCCCCCCCGCGAGGCCAACTACCTTTTTCTTCCTACCTCGCCCGCCTCCAGCCGGCCCTTCGCCAACGCATCGCCGCATGCGCTTCTGGTGGCCGGACTGGCAGCCCCGGGAGCGCTCGCCGTCCGGCGACAGCGAGTGCTCCACGGCCAGCCGTTCCAGCCTCGCCAGCGACGCGTCTTTTTATAGCGCGTCGTCTGGCGATGGCTACACCGACCCGGCCTTGCGCTAGGGGTTCGGTTACACACTGGCGCCCCCGTTTCGAGCTCTTCCAGGCTCGAAATGGGGGCGTCGGACGGTTGCACGGGCGGTGCCGCTGCTCGGCACCGGCGCGGCGATGCAGCCGCTGCAACTTCGGGCACGTGTGGGCAACACGCCGCGCCCATTGCACCCCAAGGCCCATCGCTGGCTGCGCCCTCTGGCGGCCAAGCGCGCACCGCCCCGCGCCCTCTCCGCCGCGTCGCTTCGGCGACCGGCCAACCGCGAGAGAGCGGCTATACTCGGCCTGAGTATAGCCGAAGCCCTGGTCTCTCAGGCGGCACAGGCCGCCGAAGAACAGCACGCCGCCACCTCGGCCGCCCGAGGCGGCGCCTCGATCGCCGGCGCTCCCGTCGCCCCAGGCCCCGCCCCGGACCTCCAAGCGCGCCGTTTCGGCTGCGCCAACGTCCCCCCTCGGTGCCCCCGTGCTCGCCACTCGCCCCGCCCCCCAGACGATGAGTTTCGAACCCGGCAGGGCGGGGGGGCCATGCTGCCCGACCAGGTCGTGCCGGGGGCAGCGCTCGTCGTAGCCGCCACGGCTCGCGCTCTAGCGGCCGCCGCCGGCCCCCCCGAGCTCCACAGCGACGACAGCGACGGCGTCGACGCAGAGGACGACGACGCTGCCGCCGCAGACGCCCCCCAAGGCCACGAGCGATTGCTGCCCACCACCGGCAGGGCGGGTGGCATGCTCGCCGACGCTGGAGTTGCCCGGCGTGGCCTCCAGCGTCACAATTACCGACGCAGCTACTGCTGCCGCTGCAGCTCCTCCTGCTGAACGCGCCGCCGAGGCACACCGCGCGCGCGCCGAGCCGAGCCAAGATCAAGAAAATCAGGCTCGCGCGCGCGCAGAGCCCATCCACCGGACGGCGACGCGATCAGCAGCAGGAGCTGCAGCAAGGTGACGAGGACGTGCAAGACGGGTGCTGGCGGTGACGGACGCAGCGCTGCGACCACCGCCGACACCCAAGCTCAGCCGTGCAGCGAGGACGCGCCAGCACAGGGCCCCCAGCCACCCAGCCACCACAGGACCGGACTCCGGTCAGCAGGGCCCAGTGCTGACAGTGTATGCGCACAACGCTTCGGCCTTCAAGTGCGCGTTGTGCGCACACACTGTTCGCGACCTCGCGGCGCTCACCAAGCATCGGCGCACAGCGCACCGTGGCACCCGCTTCGTGGACCACTTCACAGCGGGGTGCACGTGGCGGCATCGGCTTCCAGTCGCGTGCGGCAGCAACGAGACGCGCTCAAACCTGCGCGCACAGTGCCCACGCCACCGAAGCTGCTGCACGCGACCTGGCCACCACGATGACCACCCACCCAAAGTGTGCCCCGCGCCACCAGCGAGGAAGAGGACCTTGCACCTACCGGTCCTCTCCTCGAGGCAGCACCTGCGGCTACAGCAGCCGCATCAAGTGACACTGCAGCCGCAGATGCTGCCACCTTCCAGAGCGTCGTGCCCGCCGACACTGCTGGGCTCCAGTACGTCCCCCCGTACTGGTGCCGCTCTCGCCACCCCCGGAGCTCCGAGTCGCCGGCAAGCGCCGACGACTCAACACGCCGGACCACCTGCCGACGCTGGACCTGGACGTGCTGATGCAGGAAGCGGAGGGGGGAGCTGCTGCAAGACGTGGAGATGGAGGTGCAGGCGACGCGGACTCCGACGGCCAAGACCGCCCCGCCCGACACCACGCCCAGGCCCACAAGATGGAGTCCCATCCCCAGAGCAGTTGCAGCCGCGGCCATCGCACACTTGGTGACCGGTGAGACCGCGGCTCCTGCTGCGCGGACGCGACGAGGCCGGAGCGGAGCACAGCGACACCCCACCACTACCTACTAGGTGGGGCCCGCGCCACAGTGCAGTCGGCGCCCGCAGCCATCGCCTCCCTCGCCACCAGCATGCCGACCACGGCAGCACCGGTGACTCGGCCACGCAAGATCGACGAAGGACCGCGCCGCCCCCAGACACGCTGGGGACCTCGAGTCACCGTGCTGGTTTCCCCGCGCCGCTCGCCGCCCAGCCACACGCTGGCGTCCAACACGTGCTGCAGGGGCCCTCGGCCAACTTCCTGAGCCGGTGGAGATGGAGGTGGCGACGGACGAGCAAGCGACAGAGGCGGCGACCAGGCACTCTACAGCGCCAGCTGCAGCAACGATGGAGGTCGACGCTGGACCTGCACCGACCGAGCCGTGGACACTACGCTTCGACGGTGCGTGCCGCCGTAACCCGGACCAGGTGGTGCAGGTGCAGCGCTCCTCGACCCCCAGCGGCACTGCGGTGTGGACGTGCTCGCACTACATGCCGAGCAGCAGCGAAACAAACAACACGGCCGAATACACGGCACTGCTGCTCGGCGTGCAGAGCGCGCTACACCACGGTGCCAAGCTGCTGACGGTCGAAGGCGACAGCCACCTGGGTGCTGGCCCAGGTGCGAGGGCACCTTCGGGTGCACCAACAAGCGACTCCGGCGCCATCTGCGCAACAAGGTGCGCGTAGCGCTCAACGCGCTGAGCAAGCACACCCTCCGCCACATCGACCGCAAGGCAAAACGCCACGCGACCGCCTGGCGAACCGAGCGCTGGACCAGCGACGGACGTCGACCCGAGTGCGGGCCCCACGCGCAGACGCAGGCGACATGCTACCACCCCGAGGCAGCCACCACGACGGATGCCACGTCTCCGGCGCCAGGCAGTTCGGCTGAAGACCGAGCAGGCGACGAGGACGAAGCACACCGTGACGCAGAGGCTGACATCGCAGCCGAGGTTGCTGCGCGCCGATGGCGGCGAGGTTTTCCCTGTTCTGCCCATTGGCCCCAGCTCCGCCCCAGCGCGGCAACCTCGGCTGCGACTTCGTCAGCTCAGCGACGACGAGCACGACGCTGCGGCTGCCGCCCTGCAGGCGTTCGTCGCGGGCCATGGCAGCAAGATCGAGGATGCCGACAGCTGGGCCTCGGGGAAGGCTACATCAGCAGCATCCCCGACCGCATCCGCGAGGTGCTCCAGCCCTACGCCACCACACCGCCTACCGGATCAGCGCCACGACCACCGCAGCACCGTCGACGGCCGCCCCGTGTGACGCGCAACCAGCGGGAGCACCGCCTGGACGAGGCCCTGGACGACATGACGCGGTGCAGCGAGCAGCGCCGACGGACAACGTGCAGTGCGAAAGGCACGACGACGCGTCGGCCGGGTGCGCACGTCGATGGCGAAGCAGGAGCTGCGGCAGGCCTTCACCAAGGATGAAGCGAAGTGCGTGGAGCGGATCTTGAAAGAGCGTGTCGGCGGACACGGCGGGGGAAGAACACCCCGAAACGTGCCATCAGCCGCGACGAGCTCCACCGCCACTTCACCGGCACCAGCACGGCACCGGCGCCATTCGACTACGAGGCTCCGCGCGGGGCCAAGAATTTCGAGCAGCGCTGGACAACCTCCAGCCGGCCACCGCGGAGGCGGACGCGTTCGAGGAAGAGCTGACGCTGGACGAGGTGGAGGACCAGCTCACCCGTGCCGCCAAGACCTCAAGCCCCGGCCACGACGGCATCGGCTACGACGTCTACCGCCGCTTCGCTGTGCAGCTGGTGCCCCCTCCTCCACGCCGCGTTCCAGTTCTGCTGGCTGCATCGGCGCGTGCCTGCCCTCTGGAAGGTGGGCATCGTGCGCCTCATCCACAAGAAGGGCGACCCGATGCAGCCAGCCAACTGGCGCCCGATATGCCTGCAGCCCACGATCTACAAGCTCTACAGCGGGCTGCTGGCACGTCGGCTATCGTGCTGGCTGGAGGGGAACGAGCGCCTGCGATGGGCAGCAGAAGGGATTTCGAGCGTTCAACGGGTGCCACGAGCACAACTTCATGGCCACCACGCTGCTGGACCAGACCCGGCGGCTGCACCGCAGGCTGTACCAAGTCTGGTACGACCTGCGGAACGCGTTCGGCTCGCTGCCTCAGCAGCTGATGTGGCGCGTGCTCCGCCACCTCGGTCGTCGAGTCCAGCTTCGTCGCGCGCTGCCAAGACATCTACGCCGGATCGGCCTTCGTGGTGGCCAACGCGGCCGATGGACCGACTGACCCGGTGCGCCAGGAGGTGGGTGGGCGTCTACCAAGGCTGCCCCCTGAGCCCCCTCCTCTTCATCGCAGCGCTGGTGCCGCTCGTGCGCCGACTCGAGCAGCTCGACGGGGTGGGTGTGTGCCGCTGGCCCGAGGGTGTGCGGCCATGCACCACCGCCTACGCAGACGACCTCAAGGTGTTCAGCGACAGCGCCGCCGGCATACGCAAGTGCCACGGCGTCGTCGCTCGCTTCCTCGCGTGGACCGGGTTGCGCGCGAACCCAGCCAAGTGCGCCAGCCTCGCTGTGACGACCAACGCCCACGGCAACCCGGCCCGCGACGACAGCGTGCGCCTCGACATCCACGGCGATGCCATCGCCACCCCTCAGTCTCCAGGACAGCTACAAGTACCTGGGGGTGGGCGATGGCTTCGACCACGTGCGCCACCGCCTCCAGCTCGAGCCCAAGATCCAGCAGATCAAGCGAGAGGCGGTGGCGCTGATGCAGTCCGGACTGGCGGGGTGGCAGGTGGTGAAGGCGCTCAAGACATACGTGTACCCGAAGGTAGAGTACGCGCTCCGCCACCTGCGCCCCGCTTCAGTCACAGCTCCAAGGCTTCGACCGCGCCGTGGTCCGCGGGCTCCGACACCTGCTGCGCCTCCCCCAGTCCGCCACCACCGAGTTCTTCTACACGCCAACGTCCGGCGGCGGACTGGGCCTGCAGTCGCTGGTGGAGATGCACCAAGCGCTGCAGGTGGCGCACGCATGGCAGAAGATGTTGCACTCCAAGGACCCCGCGGTTGCGGCGGTGGCCAAGACCCAGGTGTGCCAGGTGGCACGCAAGCGCTTCCGCCTACAGGAGGAGCACTGGCGCGGACGCGACGAGGAGCTCGTGCGCCTGTTCCTGAACTCCGAGCTCACCGCCTCGCCTCACGCCGAGGTGCTGCGCCGCAACGGCGACATCGGGTCGCTGTGGGTGGATGCCCAGCGCACCCTGCTGAACCAGCGGCTGTGCCTTGCGGACCGCGCCGACGCCGACGGCCAAGACCCGCTCGCCCTTCGCGTGCCGCACCACACCAAGTGGCTCGACCACAAGACTGTGCTGCGGCACGTGAAGCTACACATGAAGATCCGCCACCAGACCCGGTGGAAGGGTCTGGTGGACCAAGGCAAGACGGCGCGCGTGCACGGCGGCCTCGGAGCCAAGTTCGTGACGACGGGGGCGGGCCTGTCGGATGCAGAACATCGGTTCGGTATCATGGCCCGCCTCAACCAGGTCGACACGAACTCGGTCCTCAAGCGCCGCCGCCTCCGCCCCAACCACCACTGCCGAGCCCAAACCTGCTCGAGCGCCGAGACGCTGGCGCACGTGCTCAACCACTGCACACCCAACATGGACGCTATCCGCCAGCGCCATGACGACGCACTCGAGCAGATCGGGGCCAAGATCAGCGGCGCGCTCGTCAGGGCCAAGTCGACCACGGAGCTGCGCCTCAACCAGACAGTACCCGAGTACACTGGCGCAGCTCTGCGGCCCGACATCGTGCTGCGGAACGTGGCCGCCAAGTCGATGGTGATCGCCGACCTGGCGGTCACGTTCGAAGACCAAGCGACCGGCGCTCGCCACTCCTCGCTGCAGCTCAGCCACGACTACAAGACACTCAAGTACCAGCCCATCGTGGCGGAGCTGCGGCACAAGGGGTGGCGCGTGCAGACCGCCGCCATCGTGTACGGGTCGCTGGGCTCGGTGCAGCCCAGCAACTTCAAGACGTACACGGAGAAGCTGAAGCTGCACAAGCGTGAGGCTCGGCAGCTGGACATCCAGCTGTCGAGCCATTGCATCCGCGCCAGCCACCGCATTTGGGGGTGGCACTGCCGCCAACACCGGCTGCGGCAACACAGTGGCAATGCCTCGCGAGCGTCGCGTGGGTCTGGGGGGGCCCCGCGAAGCACATCGCAGGCAAGGGCACGGCGATAAGCTGGTCAAGATGACCGACAGGGCACCACCCAGGTAGGGGAACCGCCCTTTACAAACCCAGAAGGACACAAACCACCCTCCCTTTAGTGACATGCATATCTTAGCCTACATTTCAGTTACGGAGAGGTTACTAACTGGTAAATATGAACACATACTCTGTTCTAATCAGTGTGAAAACTGGTTTCCCGACTTTCAGTTGGGTCTTTTTCACATTCATTTTTGGAACTGCCGTTTTCGGTGAGCTCGCTAGCCGATCACGGTACGGTCTCGGGGGCTTTCACCGCCACCCCCGCGAGGCCAACTACCTTTTTCTTCCTACCCTCGCCCGCCTCCAGCCGGCCCTTCGCCAACGCATCGCCGCATGCGCTTCTGGTGGCCGGACTGGCAGCCCCGGGAGCGCTCGCCGTCCGGCGACAGCGAGTGCTCCACGGCCAGCCGTTCCAGCCTCGCCAGCGACGCGTCTTTTTATAGCGCGTCGTCTGGCGATGGCTACACCGACCCCGGCCTTGCGCTAGGGGTTCGGTTTTACACACTGGCGCCCCCGTTTCGAGCTCTTCCAGGCTCGAAATGGGGGCGTCGGACGGTGCACGGGCGGTGCCGCTGCTCGGCACCGGCGGCGATGCAGCCGCTGCAACTTCGGGCACGTGTGGGCAACACGCCGCGCCCATTGCACCCCAAGGCCCATCGCTGGCTGCGCCCTCTGGCGGCCAAGCGCGCACCCGCCCCGCCCTCTCCGCCGCGTCGCTCGCTTCGCGACCGGCCAACCGCGAGAGAGAGCCGGCTATACTCGGCCTGAGTATAGCCGAAGCCCTGGTCTCTCAGGCGGCACAGGCCGCCGAAGAACAGCACGCCGCCACCTCGGCCGCCCGAGGCGGCGCCTCGATCGCCGGCGCTCCCGTCGCCCCCAGGCCCCGCCCGGACCTCCAAGCGCGCCGTTCGGCTGCGCCAACGTCCCCCCTCGGTGCCCCCGTGCTCGCCACTCGCCCCCGCCCCCCAGACGATGAGTTTCGACCCGGCAGGGCGGGGGCCATGCTGCCCGACCAGGTCGTGCCGGGGGCAGCGCTCGTAGCCGCCACGGCTCGCGCTCTAGCGGCCGCCGCCGGCCCCCCCCGAGCTCCACAGCGACGACAGCGACGGCGCGTCGACGCAGAGGACGACGACGCTGCCGCCGCAGACGCCCCCCAAGGCCACGAGCGATTGCTGCCCCCACCCGGCAGGGCGGGTGGCATGCTCGCCGACGCTGGAGTGCCCGGCGTGGCCTCCAGCGTCACAATTACCGACGCAGCTACTGCTGCCGCTGCAGCTCCTCCTGCTGAACGCGCCGCCGAGGCACACCGCGCGCGCGCCGAGCCGAGCCAAGATCAAGAAAATCAGGGCTCGCGCGCGCGCAGAGCCCATGACCGGCGACGCGATCAGCAGCAGGAGCTGCAGCAAGGTGACGAGGACGTGCAAGACGGGTGCTGGCGGTGACGGACGCAGCGCTGCGACCACCGCCGACACCCAAGCTCAGCCGTGCAGCGAGGACGCGCCAGCACAGGGCCCAGCCACCCAGCCACCCACAGGACCGGACTCCGGTCAGCAGGGCCCAGTGCTGACAGTGTATGCGCACAACGCTTCGGCCTTCAAGTGCGCGGTTGTGCGCACACACTGTTCGCGACCTCGCGGCGCTCACCAAGCATCGGCGCACAGCGCACCGTGGCACCCGCTTCGTGGACCACTTCCACAGCGGGTGCACGTGCGGCATCGGCTTCCAGTCGCGTGCGGCAGCAACGAGACACGCTCAAACCTGCGCGCACAGTGCCCACGCCACCGAAGCTGCTGCACGCGACCTGGCCACCACGATGACCACCCACCCAAGTGTGCCCCGCGCCACCAGCGAGGAAGAGGACCTTGCACCTACCGGTCCTCTCCTCGAGGCAGCACCTGCGGCTACAGCAGCCGCATCAAGTGACACTGCAGCCGCAGATGCTGCCACCTTCCAGAGCGTCGTGCCCGCCGACACTGCTGGGCTCCAGTACGTCCCCCCCGTACTGGTGCCGCTCTCGCCACCCCGGAGCTCCGAGTCGCCGGCAAGCGCCGACGACTCAACACGCCGGACCACCTGCCGACGCTGGACCTGGACGTGCTGATGCAGGAAGCGGAGGGGGAGCTGCTGCAAGACGTGGAGATGGAGGTGCAGGCGACGCGGACTCCGACGGCCAAGACCGCCCCGCCCGACACCACGCCCAGGCCACAAGATGGAGTCCCATCCCCAGAGCAGTTGCAGCCGCGGCCATCGCACACTTGGTGACCGGTGAGACCGCGGCTCCTGCTGCGCGCGACGCGACGAGGCCGGAGCACAGCGACACCCCACCACCTACCTACTAGGTGGGGCCCGCGCCACAGTGCAGTCGGCGCCGCAGCCATCGCCTCCCTCGCCACCAGCATGCCGACCACGGCAGCACCGGTGACTCGGCCACGCAAGATCGACGAAGGACCGCGCCGCCCCCAGACACGCTGGGGACCTCGAGTCACCGTGCTGGTTCCCCGCGCCGCTCGCCGCCCAGCCACACGCTGGCGTCCAACACGTGCTGCAGGGGCCCTCGGCCAACTTCCTGAGCCGGTGGAGATGGAGGTGGCGACGGACGAGCAAGCGACAGAGGCGGCGACCAGGCACTCTACAGCGCCAGCTGCAGCAACGATGGAGGTCGACGCTGGACCTGCACCGACCGAGCCGTGGACACTACGCTTCGACGGTGCGTGCCGCCGTAACCCCGGACCAGGTGGTGCAGGTGCAGCGCTCCTCGACCCCCAGCGGCACTGCGGTGTGGACGTGCTCGCACTACATGCCGAGCAGCAGCGAAACAAACAACACGGCCGAATACACGGCACTGCTGCTCGGCGTGCAGAGCGCGCTACACCACGGTGCCAAGCTGCTGACGGTCGAAGGCGACAGCCACCTGGTGCTGGCCCAGGTGCGAGGCACCTTCGGGTGCACCAACAAGCGACTCCGGCGCTCCTGCGCAACAAGGTGCGCGTAGCGCTCAACGCGCTGAGCAAGCACACCCTCCGCCACATCGACCGCAAGGCAAACGCCCACGCCGACCGCCTGGCGAACCGAGCGCTGGACCAGCGACGGACGTCGACCGAGTGCGGGCCCCACGCGCAGACGCAGGCGACATGCTACCACCCCGAGGCAGCCACCACGACGGATGCCACGTCTCCGGCGCCAGGCAGTTCGGCTGAAGACCGAGCAGGCGACGAGGACGAAGCACACCGTGACGCAGAGGCTGACATCGCAGCCGAGGTTGCTCTGCGCGCGATGGCGGCGAGGTTTTCCCTGTTCTGCCCATTGGCCCCAGCTCCGCCCAGCGCGCGGCAACCTCGGCTGCGACTTCGTCAGCTCAGCGACGACGAGCACGACGCTGCGGCTGCCGCCCTGCAGGCGTTCGTCGAGGCCATGGCCAGCAAGATCGAGGATGCCGACAGCTGGGCCTCGGGGGAAGGCTACATCAGCAGCATCCCCGACCGCATCCGCGAGGTGCTCCAGCCCTACGCCACCACACCGCCTACCGGATCAGCGCCACGACCACCGCAGCACCGTCGACGGCCGCCCCGTGTGACGCGCAACCAGCGGGAGCACCGCCTGGACGAGGCCCTGGACGACATGACCGCGGTGCAGCGAGCAGCGCCGACGGACCAACGTGCAGTGCGAAAGGCACGACGACGCGTCGCCGGGTGCGCACGTCGATGGCGAAGCAGGAGCTGCGGCAGGCCTTCACCAAGGATGAAGCGAAGTGCGTGGAGCGGATCTTGAAGAGAGCGTGTCGGCGGACACGGCGGGGGAAGAACACCCCGAAACGTGCCCCATCAGCCGCGACGAGCTCCACCGCCACTTCACCGGCACCAGCACGGCACCGGCGCCATTCGACTACGAGGCTCCGCGGGGCCAAGAATTTCGAGCAGCGCTGGACAACCTCCAGCCGGCCACCGCGGAGGCGGACGCGTTCGAGGAAGAGCTGACGCTGGACGAGGTGGAGGACCAGCTCACCCGTGCCGCCAAGACCTCAAGCCCCGGCCACGACGGCATCGGCTACGACGTCTACCGCCGCTTCGCTGTGCAGCTGGTGCCCCTCCTCCACGCCGCGTTCCAGTTCTGCTGGCTGCATCGGCGCGTGCCTGCCCTCTGGAAGGTGGGCATCGTGCGCCTCATCCACAAGAAGGCGACCCGATGCAGCCAGCCAACTGGCGCCCGATATGCCTGCAGCCCACGATCTACAAGCTCTACAGCGGGCTGCTGGCACGTCGGCTATCGTGCTGGCTGGAGGGGAACGAGCGCCTGCCGATGGCGCAGAAGGGGAGAGCAGCACGGCAACGGGTGCCACGAGCACAACTTCATGGCCACCACGCTGCTGGACCAGACCGGCGGCTGCACCGCAGGCTGTACCAAGTCTGGTACGACCTGCGGAACGCGTTCGGCTCGCTGCCTCAGCAGCTGATGTGGCGCGTGCTCCGCCACCCTCGGCGTCGAGTCCAGCTTCGTCGCGCGCTGCCAAGACATCTACGCCGGATCGGCCTTCGTGGTGGCCAACGCGGCCGATGGACCGACTGACCCGGTGCGCCAGGAGGTGGGCGTCTACCAAGGCTGCCCCCTGAGCCCCCTCCTCTTCATCGCAGCGCTGGTGCCGCTCGTGCGCCGACTCGAGCAGCTCGACGGGGTGGGTGTGCCGCTGGCCGAGGGTGTGTGCGGCCATGCACCACCGCCTACGCAGACGACCTCAAGGTGTTCAGCGACAGCGCCGCCGGCATACGCAAGTGCCACGGCGTCGTCGCTCGCTTCCTCGCGTGGACCGGGTTGCGCGCGCGAACCCAGCCAAGTGCGCCAGCCTCGCTGTGACGACCAACGCCCACGGCAACCCGGCCCGCGACGACAGCGTGTGCGCCTCGACATCCACGGCGATGCCATCGCCACCCTCAGTCTCCAGGACAGCTACAAGTACCTGGGGGTGGGCGATGGCTTCGACCACGTGCGCCACCGCCTCCAGCTCGAGCCCAAGATCCAGCAGATCAAGCGAGAGGCGGTGGCGCTGATGCAGTCCGGACTGGCGGGGTGGCAGGTGGTGAAGGCGCTCAAGACATACGTGTACCCGAAGGTAGAGTACGCGCTCCGCCACCTGCGCCCGCTTCAGTCACAGCTCCAAGGCTTCGACCGCGCCGTGGTCCGCGGGCTCCGACACCTGCTGCGCCTCCCCCAGTCCGCCACCACCGAGTTCTTCTACACGCCAACGTCCGGCGGCGGACTGGGCCTGCAGTCGCTGGTGGAGATGCACCAAGCGCTGCAGGTGGCGCACGCATGGCAGATGTTGCACTCCAAGGACCCCGCGGTTGCGGCGGTGGCCAAGACCCAGGTGTGCCAGGTGGCACGCAAGCGCTTCCGCCTACAGGAGGAGCACTGGCGCGGACGCGACGAGGAGCTCGTGCGCCTGTTCCTGAACTCCGAGCTCACCGCCTCGCCTCACGCCGAGGTGCTGCGCCGCCAACGGCGACATCGGGTCGCTGTGGGTGGATGCCCAGCGCACCCTGCTGAACCAGCGGCTGTGCCTTGCGGACCGCGCGCGACCGCCGACGGCCAAGACCCGCTCGCCCTTCGCGTGCCGCACCACACCAAGTGGCTCGACCACAAGACTGTGCTGCGGCACGTGAAGCTACACATGAAGATCCGCCACCAGACCCGGTGGAAGGGTCTGGTGGACCAAGGCAAGACGGCGCGCGTGCACGGCGGCCTCGGAGCCAAGTTCGTGACGACGGGGGCGGGCCTGTCGGATGCAGAACATCGGTTCGGTATCATGGCCCGCCTCAACCAGGTCGACACGAACTCGGTCCTCAAGCGCCGCCGCCTCCGCCCCAACCACCACTGCCGAGCCCCAACCTGCTCGAGCGCCGAGACGCTGGCGCACGTGCTCAACCACTGCACACCCAACATGGACGCTATCCGCCAGCGCCATGACGACGCACTCGAGCAGATCGGGGCCAAGATCAGCGGCGCGCTCGTCAGGGCCAAGTCGACCACGGAGCTGCGCCTCAACCAGACAGTACCCGAGTACACTGGCGCAGCTCTGCGGCCCGACATCGTGCTGCGGAACGTGGCCGCCAAGTCGATGGTGATCGCCGACCTGGCGGTCACGTTCGAAGACCAAGCGACCGGCGCTCGCCACTCCTCGCTGCAGCTCAGCCACGACTACAAGACACTCAAGTACCAGCCCATCGGGCGGAGCTGCGGCACAAGGGGTGGCGCGTGCAGACCCACGTGCCAATCGTGTACGGGTCGCTGGGCTCGGGTGCAGCCCAGCAACTTCAAGACGTACACGGAGAAGCTGAAGCGAGCACAAGCGGTGAGGCTGCGCAGCTGACATACCAGCAGTCGAAGCCATTGCATCCGCGCCCAGCCACCGCATTTGGGGTGGCACTGCCGCCAACGACCCGGCTGCGGCAACACAGTGCAATGCCTCGCGAGGCGTCGCAGTGGGTCTGGGGGGGCCCCGCGAAGCTCATCGCAGTCAAGGTCACGGCGATAAGCTGGTCAAGATGACCGACAGGGCACCACCCAGGTAGGGAACCGCCCTTACAAAACCCAGAAGACACAAACCACCCTCCCTTTAGTGACATGCATATCTTAGCCTACATTTCAGTTACGGAGAGGTTACTAAACTGGTAAATATGAACACATACTCTGTTCTAATCAGTGTGAAAACTGGTTTCCCGACTTTCAGTTGGGTCTTTTTCACATTCATTTTTGGAACTGCCGTTTTCGGTGAGCTCGCTAGCCGATCACGGTACGGTCTCCGGGGGCTTTCACACCGCCACCCCCGCGAGGCAACTACCTTTTTCTTCCTACCTCGCCCGCCTCCACCGCCCTTCGCCAACGCATCGCCGCATGCGCTTCTGGTGGCCGGACTGGCAGCCCCGGGAGCGCTCGCCGTCCGGCGACAGCGAGTGCTCCACGGCCAGCCGTTCCAGCCTCGCCAGCGACGCGTCTTTTTATAGCGCGTCGTCTGGCGATGGCTACACCGACCCCGGCCTTGCGCTAGGGGTTCGGTTACACACTGGCGCCCCCGTTTCGAGCTCTTCCAGCTCGAAATGGGGGCGTCGGACGGTGCACGGGCGGTGCCGCTGCTCGGCACCGGCGGCGATGCAGCCGCTGCAACTTCGGGCACGTGTGGGCAACACGCCGCGCCCATTGCACCCCAAGGCCCATCGCTGGCTGCGCCCTCTGGCGGCCAAGCGCGCACCCGCCCCGCGCCCTCTCCGCCGCGTCGCTTCGGCGACCGGCCAACCGCGAGAGAGCCGGCTATACTCGGCCTGAGTATAGCCGAAGCCCTGGTCTCTCAGGCGGCACAGGCCGCCGAAGAACAGCACGCCGCCACCTCACCGCCCGAGGCGGCGCCTCGATCGCCGGCGCTCCCTCGCCCCAGGCCCCGCCCGGACCCACCTCCAAGCGCGCCGTTCGGCTGCGCCAACGTCCCCCCTCGGTGCCCCCGTGCTCGCCACTCGCCCCCGCCCCCCAGACGATGAGTTTCGACCCGGCAGGGCGGGGGCCATGCTGCCCGACCAGGTCGTGCCGGGGGCAGCGCTCGTAGCCGCCACGGCTCGCGCTCTAGCGGCCGCCGCCGGCCCCCCCGAGCTCCACAGCGACGACAGCGACGGCGTCGACGCAGAGGACGACGACGCTGCCGCCGCAGACGCCCCCCCAAGGCCACGAGCGATTGCTGCCCCCACCCGGCAGGGCGGGTGGCATGCTCGCCGACGCTGGAGTGCCCGGCGTGGCCTCCAGCGTCACAATTACCGACGCAGCTACTGCTGCCGCTGCAGCTCCTCCTGCTGAACGCGCCGCCGAGGCACACCGCGCGCGCGCCGAGCCGAGCCAAGATCAAGAAAATCAGGCTCGCGCGCGCGCAGAGCCCATGACCGGCGACGCGATCAGCAGCAGGAGCTGCAGCAAGGTGACGAGGACGTGCAAGACGGGTGCTGGCGGTGACGGACGCAGCGCTGCGACCACCGCCGACACCCAAGCTCAGCCGTGCAGCGAGGACGCGCCAGCACAGGGCCCAGCCACCCAGCCACCCCACAGGACCGGACTCCGGTCAGCAGGGCCCAGTGCTGACAGTGTATGCGCACAACGCTTCGGCCTTCAAGTGCGCGTTGTGCGCACACACTGTTCGCGACCTCGCGGCGCTCACCAAGCATCGGCGCACAGCGCACCGTGGCACCCGCTTCGTGGACCACTTCCACAGCGGTGCACGTGCGGCATCGGCTTCCAGTCGCGTGCGGCAGCAACGAGACACGCTCAAACCTGCGCGCACAGTGCCCACGCCACCGAAGCTGCTGCACGCGACCTGGCCACCACGATGACCACCCACCCAAGTGTGCCCCGCGCCACCAGCGAGGAAGAGGACCTTGCACCTACCGGTCCTCTCCTCGAGGCAGCACCTGCGGCTACAGCAGCCGCATCAAGTGACACTGCAGCCGCAGATGCTGCCACCTTCCAGAGCGTCGTGCCCGCCGACACTGCTGGGCTCCAGTACGTCCCCCCCGTACTGGTGCCGCTCTCGCACCACCCCGGAGCTCCGAGTCGCCGGCAAGCGCCGACGACTCAACACGCCGGACCACCTGCCGACGCTGGACCTGGACGTGCTGATGCAGGAAGCGGAGGGGGAGCTGCTGCAAGACGTGGAGATGGAGGTGCAGGCGACGCGGACTCCGACGGCCAAGACCGCCCCGCCCGACACCACGCCCAGGCCCACAAGATGGAGTCCCATCCCCAGAGCAGTTGCAGCCGCGGCCATCGCACACTTGGTGACCGTGAGACCGCGGCTCCTGCTGCGCCGACGCGACGAGGCCGGAGCACAGCGACACCCCACCACCTACCTACTAGGTGGGGCCCGCGCCACAGTGCAGTCGGCGCCGCAGCCATCGCCTCCCTCGCCACCAGCATGCCGACCACGGCAGCACCGGTGACTCGGCCACGCAAGATCGACGAAGGACCGCGCCGCCCCCAGACACGCTGGGGACCTCGAGTCACCGTGCTGGTTCCCCGCGCCGCTCGCCGCCCAGCCACACGCTGGCGTCCAACACGTGCTGCAGGGGCCCTCGGCCAACTTCCTGAGCCGGTGGAGATGGAGGTGGCGACGGACGAGCAAGCGACAGAGGCGGCGACCAGGCACTCTACAGCGCCAGCTGCAGCAACGATGGAGGTCGACGCTGGACCTGCACCGACCGAGCCGTGGACACTACGCTTCGACGGTGCGTGCCGCCGTAACCCCGGACCAGGTGGTGCAGGTGCAGCGCTCCTCGACCCCAGCGGCACTGCGGTGTGGACGTGCTCGCACTACATGCCGAGCAGCAGCGAAACAAACAACACGGCCGAATACACGGCACTGCTGCTCGGCGTGCAGAGCGCGCTACACCACGGTGCCAAGCTGCTGACGGTCGAAGGCGACAGCCACCTGGTGCTGGCCCAGGTGCGAGGCACCTTCGGGTGCACCAACAAGCGACTCCGGCGCCTGCGCAACAAGGTGCGCGTAGCGCTCAACGCGCTGAGCAAGCACACCCTCCGCCACATCGACCGCAAGGCAAACGCCCACGCCGACCGCCTGGCGAACCGAGCGCTGGACCAGCGACGGACGTCGACCGAGTGCGGGCCCCACGCGCAGACGCAGGCGACATGCTACCACCCCGAGGCAGCCACCACGACGGATGCCACGTCTCCGGCGCCAGGCAGTTCGGCTGAAGACCGAGCAGGCGACGAGGACGAAGCACACCGTGACGCAGAGGCTGACATCGCAGCCGAGGTTGCTGCGCGCGATGGCGGCGAGGTTTTCCCCTGTTCTGCCCATTGGCCCCAGCTCCGCCCCAGCGCGGCAACCTCGGCTGCGACTTCGTCAGCTCAGCGACGACGAGCACGACGCTGCGGCTGCCGCCCTGCAGGCGTTCGTCGAGGCCATGGCCAGCAAGATCGAGGATGCCGACAGCTGGGCCTCGGGGGAAGGCTACATCAGCAGCATCCCCGACCGCATCCGCGAGGTGCTCCAGCCCTACGCCACCACACCACCTACCGCCTACCGGATCAGCGCCACGACCACCGCAGCACCGTCGACGGCCGCCCCGTGTGACGCGCAACCAGCGGGAGCACCGCCTGGACGAGGCCCTGGACGACATGACCGCGGTGCAGCGAGCAGCGCCGACGGACCAACGTGCAGTGCGAAAGGCACGACGACGCGTCGGCCGGGTGCGCACGTCGATGGCGAAGCAGGAGCTGCGGCAGGCCTTCACCAAGGATGAAGCGAAGTGCGTGGAGCGGATCTTGAAGAGCGTGTCGGCGGACACGGCGGGGGAAGAACACCCCGAAACGTGCCCCATCAGCCGCGACGAGCTCCACCGCCACTTCACCGGCACCAGCACGGCACCGGCGCCATTCGACTACGAGGCTCCGCGGGGCCAAGAATTTCGAGCAGCGCTGGACAACCTCCCCGCCACCGCGGAGGCGGACGCGTTCGAGGAAGAGCTGACGCTGGACGAGGTGGAGGACCAGCTCACCCGTGCCGCCAAGACCTCAAGCCCCGGCCACGACGGCATCGGCTACGACGTCTACCGCCGCTTCGCTGTGCAGCTGGTGCCCCTCCTCCACGCCGCGTTCCAGTTCTGCTGGCTGCATCGGCGCGTGCCTGCCCTCTGGAAGGTGGGCATCGTGCGCCTCATCCACAAGAAGGGCGACCCGATGCAGCCAGCCAACTGGCGCCCGATATGCCTGCAGCCCACGATCTACAAGCTCTACAGCGGGCTGCTGGCACGTCGGCTATCGTGCTGGCTGGAGGGGAACGAGCGCCTGCCGATGGCGCAGAAGGGATTTCGAGCGTTCAACGGGTGCCACGAGCACAACTTCATGGCCACCACGCTGCTGGACCAGACCCGGCGGCTGCACCGCAGGCTGTACCAAGTCTGGTACGACCCTGCGGAACGCGTTCGGCTCGCTGCCTCAGCAGCTGATGTGGCGCGTGCTCCGCCACCTCGGCGTCGAGTCCAGCTTCGTCGCGCGCTGCCAAGACATCTACGCCGGATCGGCCTTCGTGGTGGCCAACGCGGCCGATGGACCGACTGACCCGGTGCGCCAGAGGTGGGCGTCTACCAAGGCTGCCCCCTGAGCCCCCCCTCTTCTTCATCGCAGCGCTGGTGCCGCTCGTGCGCCGACTCGAGCAGCTCGACGGGGTGGGTGTGCCGCTGGCCGAGGGTGTGCGGCCATGCACCACCGCCTACGCAGACGACCTCAAGGTGTTCAGCGACAGCGCCGCCGGCATACGCAAGTGCCACGGCGTCGTCGCTCGCTTCCTCGCGTGGACCGGGTTGCGCGCGAACCCAGCCAAGTGCGCCAGCCTCGCTGTGACGACCAACGCCCACGGCAACCCGGCCCGCGACGACAGCGTGCGCCTCGACATCCACGGCGATGCCATCGCCACCCTCAGTCTCCAGGACAGCTACAAGTACCTGGGGGTGGGCGATGGCTTCGACCACGTGCGCCACCGCCTCCAGCTCGAGCCCAAGATCCAGCAGATCAAGCGAGAGGCGGTGGCGCTGATGCAGTCCGGACTGGCGGGGTGGCAGGTGGTGAAGGCGCTCAAGACATACGTGTACCCGAAGGTAGAGTACGCGCTCCGCCACCTGCGCCCGCTTCAGTCACAGCTCCAAGGCTTCGACCGCGCCGTGGTCCGCGGGCTCCGACACCTGCTGCGCCCCCCCAGTCCGCCACCACCGAGTTCTTCTACACGCCAACGTCCGGCGGCGGACTGGGCCTGCAGTCGCTGGTGGAGATGCACCAAGCGCTGCAGGTGGCGCACGCATGGCAGATGTTGCACTCCAAGGACCCCGCGGTTGCGGCGGTGGCCAAGACCCAGGTGTGCCAGGTGGCACGCAAGCGCTTCCGCCTACAGGAGGAGCACTGGCGCGGACGCGACGAGGAGCTCGTGCGCCTGTTCCTGAACTCCGAGCTCACCGCCTCGCCTCACGCCGAGGTGCTGCGCCGCAACGGCGACATCGGGTCGCTGTGGGTGGATGCCCAGCGCACCCTGCTGAACCAGCGGCTGTGCCTTGCGGACCGCGCCGACGCCGACGGCCAAGACCCGCTCGCCCTTCGCGTGCCGCACCACACCAAGTGGCTCGACCACAAGACTGTGCTGCGGCACGTGAAGCTACACATGAAGATCCGCCACCAGACCCGGTGGAAGGGTCTGGTGGACCAAGGCAAGACGGCGCGCGTGCACGGCGGCCTCGGAGCCAAGTTCGTGACGACGGGGGCGGGCCTGTCGGATGCAGAACATCGGTTCGGTATCATGGCCCGCCTCAACCAGGTCGACACGAACTCGGTCCTCAAGCGCCGCCGCCTCCGCCCCAACCACCACTGCCGAGCCCCAACCTGCTCGAGCGCCGAGACGCTGGCGCACGTGCTCAACCACTGCACACCCAACATGGACGCTATCCGCCAGCGCCATGACGACGCACTCGAGCAGATCGGGGCCAAGATCAGCGGCGCGCTCGTCAGGGCCAAGTCGACCACGGAGCTGCGCCTCAACCAGACAGTACCCGAGTACACTGGCGCAGCTCTGCGGCCCGACATCGTGCTGCGGAACGTGGCCGCCAAGTCGATGGTGATCGCCGACCTGGCGGTCACGTTCGAAGACCAAGCGACCGGCGCTCGCCACTCCTCGCTGCAGCTCAGCCACGACTACAAGACACTCAAGTACCAGCCCATCGTGGCGGAGCTGCGGCACAAGGGGTGGCGCGTGCAGACCGCCGCCATCGTGTACGGGTCGCTGGGCTCGGTGCAGCCCAGCAACTTCAAGACGTACACGGAGAAGCTGAAGCTGCACAAGCGTGAGGCTCGGCAGCTGGACATCCAGCTGTCGAGCCATTGCATCCGCGCCAGCCACCGCATTTGGGGGTGGCACTGCCGCCAACACCGGCTGCGGCAACACAGTGGCAATGCCTCGCGAGCGTCGCGTGGGTCTGGGGGGGCCCCGCGAAGCACATCGCAGGCAAGGGCACGGCGATAAGCTGGTCAAGATGACCGACAGGGCACCACCCAGGTAGGGAACCGCCCTTTACAAACCCAGAAGGACACAAACCACCCTCCCTTTAGTGACATGCATATCTTAGCCTACATTTCAGTTACGGAGAGGTTACTAACTGGTAAATATGAACACATACTCTGTTCTAATCAGTGTGAAAACTGGTTTCCCGACTTTCAGTTGGGTCTTTTTCACATTCATTTTTGGAACTGCCGTTTTCGGTGAGCTCGCTAGCCGATCACGGTACGGTCTCCGGGGGCTTTCACCGCCACCCCCGCGAGGCCAACTACCTTTTTCTTCCTACCTCGCCCGCCTCCAGCCGGCCCTTCGCCAACGCATCGCCGCATGCGCTTCTGGTGGCCGGACTGGCAGCCCCGGGAGCGCTCGCCGTCCGGCGACAGCGAGTGCTCCACGGCCAGCCGTTCCAGCCTCGCCAGCGACGCGTCTTTTTATAGCGCGTCGTCTGGCGATGGCTACACCGACCCCGGCCTTGCGCTAGGGGTTCGGTTACACACTGGCGCCCCCGTTTCGAGCTCTTCCAGGCTCGAAATGGGGGCGTCGGACGGTGCACGGGCGGTGCCGCTGCTCGGCACCGGCGGCGATGCAGCCGCTGCAACTTCGGGCACGTGTGGGCAACACGCCGCGCCCATTGCACCCCAAGGCCCATCGCTGGCTGCGCCCTCTGGCGGCCAAGCGCGCACCCGCCCCCGCGCCCTCTCCGCCGCGTCGCTTCGGCGACCGGCCAACCGCGAGAGAGCCGGCTATACTCGGCCTGAGTATAGCCGAAGCCCTGGTCTCTCAGGCGGCACAGGCCGCCGAAGAACAGCACGCCGCCACCTCGGCCGCCCGAGGCGGCGCCTCGATCGCCGGCGCTCCCGTCGCCCCCAGGCCCCGCCCGGACCTCCAAGCGCGCCGTTCGGCAGGCCAAGACCCCGCACCAGGTGCCCGCGCCCTCGCCGCCCCCCAACTCCCCCCCTGCGATGAGCCACGACCCGGCAGGGCGGCCGGCAGGCTGCCCGACCAGGTCGTGCCGGGGGCAGCGCTCGTAGCCGCCACGGCTCGCGCTCTAGCGGCCGCCGCCGGCCCCCCCGAGCTCCACAGCGACGACAGCGACGGCGTCGACGCAGAGGACGACGACGCTGCCGCCGCAGACGCCCCCCAAGGCCACGAGCGATTGCTGCCCCCACCCGGCAGGGCGGGTGGCATGCTCGCCGACGCTGGAGTGCCCGGCGTGGCCTCCAGCGTCACAATTACCGACGCAGCTACTGCTGCCGCTGCAGCTCCTCCTGCTGAACGCGCCGCCGAGGCACACCGCGCGCGCGCCGAGCCGAGCCAAGATCAAGAAAATCAGGCTCGCGCGCGCGCAGAGCCCATGACCGGCGACGCGATCAGCAGCAGGAGCTGCAGCAAGGTGACGAGGACGTGCAAGACGGGTGCTGGCGGTGACGGACGCAGCGCTGCGACCACCGCCGACACCCAAGCTCAGCCGTGCAGCGAGGACGCGCCAGCACAGGGCCCAGCCACCCAGCCACCCACAGGACCGGACTCCGGTCAGCAGGGCCCAGTGCTGACAGTGTATGCGCACAACGCTTCGGCCTTCAAGTGCGCGTTGTGCGCACACACTGTTCGCGACCTCGCGGCGCTCACCAAGCATCGGCGCACAGCGCACCGTGGCACCCGCTTCGTGGACCACTTCCACAGCGGGTGCACGTGCGGCATCGGCTTCCAGTCGCGTGCGGCAGCAACGAGACACGCTCAAACCTGCGCGCACAGTGCCCACGCCACCGAAGCTGCTGCACGCGACCTGGCCACCACGATGACCACCCACCCAAGTGTGCCCCGCGCCACCAGCGAGGAAGAGGACCTTGCACCTACCGGTCCTCTCCTCGAGGCAGCACCTGCGGCTACAGCAGCCGCATCAAGTGACACTGCAGCCGCAGATGCTGCCACCTTCCAGAGCGTCGTGCCCGCCGACACTGCTGGGCTCCAGTACGTCCCCCCCGTACTGGTGCCGCTCTCGCCACCCCCGGAGCTCCGAGTCGCCGGCAAGCGCCGACGACTCAACACGCCGGACCACCTGCCGACGCTGGACCTGGACGTGCTGATGCAGGAAGCGGAGGGGGAGCTGCTGCAAGACGTGGAGATGGAGGTGCAGGCGACGCGGACTCCGACGGCCAAGACCGCCCCGCCCGACACCACGCCCAGGCCCACAAGATGGAGTCCCATCCCCAGAGCAGTTGCAGCCGCGGCCATCGCACACTTGGTGACCGGTGAGACCGCGGCTCCTGCTGCGCCGACGCGACGAGGCCGGAGCACAGCGACACCCCACCACCTACCTACTAGGTGGGGCCCGCGCCACAGTGCAGTCGGCGCCGCAGCCATCGCCTCCCTCGCCACCAGCATGCCGACCACGGCAGCACCGGTGACTCGGCCACGCAAGATCGACGAAGGACCGCGCCGCCCCCAGACACGCTGGGGACCTCGAGTCACCGTGCTGGTTCCCCGCGCCGCTCGCCGCCCAGCCACACGCTGGCGTCCAACACGTGCTGCAGGGGCCCTCGGCCAACTTCCTGAGCCGGTGGAGATGGAGGTGGCGATGGACGAGCAAGCGACAGAGGCGGCGACCAGGCACTCTACAGCGCCAGCTGCAGCAACGATGGAGGTCGACGCTGGACCTGCACCGACCGAGCCGTGGACACTACGCTTCGACGGTGCGTGCCGCCGTAACCCCGGACCAGGTGGTGCAGGTGCAGCGCTCCTCGACCCCAGCGGCACTGCGGTGTGGACGTGCTCGCACTACATGCCGAGCAGCAGCGAAACAAACAACACGGCCGAATACACGGCACTGCTGCTCGGCGTGCAGAGCGCGCTACACCACGGTGCCAAGCTGCTGACGGTCGAAGGCGACAGCCACCTGGTGCTGGCCCAGGTGCGAGGCACCTTCGGGTGCACCAACAAGCGACTCCGGCGCCTGCGCAACAAGGTGCGCGTAGCGCTCAACGCGCTGAGCAAGCACACCCTCCGCCACATCGACCGCAAGGCAAACGCCCACGCCGACCGCCTGGCGAACCGAGCGCTGGACCAGCGACGGACGTCGACCGAGTGCGGGCCCCACGCGCAGACGCAGGCGACATGCTACCACCCCGAGGCAGCCACCACGACGGATGCCACGTCTCCGGCGCCAGGCAGTTCGGCTGAAGACCGAGCAGGCGACGAGGACGAAGCACACCGTGACGCAGAGGCTGACATCGCAGCCGAGGTTGCTGCGCGCGATGGCGGCGAGGTTTTCCCTGTTCTGCCCATTGGCCCCAGCTCCGCCCCAGCGCGGCAACCTCGGCTGCGACTTCGTCAGCTCAGCGACGACGAGCACGACGCTGCGGCTGCCGCCCTGCAGGCGTTCGTCGAGGCCATGGCCAGCAAGATCGAGGATGCCGACAGCTGGGCCTCGGGGGAAGGCTACATCAGCAGCATCCCCGACCGCATCCGCGAGGTGCTCCAGCCCTACGCCACCACACCGCCTACCGGATCAGCGCCACGACCACCGCAGCACCGTCGACGGCCGCCCCGTGTGACGCGCAACCAGCGGGAGCACCGCCTGGACGAGGCCCTGGACGACATGACCGCGGTGCAGCGAGCAGCGCCGACGGACCAACGTGCAGTGCGAAAGGCACGACGACGCGTCGGCCGGGTGCGCACGTCGATGGCGAAGCAGGAGCTGCGGCAGGCCTTCACCAAGGATGAAGCGAAGTGCGTGGAGCGGATCTTGAAGAGCGTGTCGGCGGACACGGCGGGGGAAGAACACCCCGAAACGTGCCCCATCAGCCGCGACGAGCTCCACCGCCACTTCACCGGCACCAGCACGGCACCGGCGCCATTCGACTACGAGGCTCCGCGGGGCCAAGAATTTCGAGCAGCGCTGGACAACCTCCAGCCGGCCACCGCGGAGGCGGACGCGTTCGAGGAAGAGCTGACGCTGGACGAGGTGGAGGACCAGCTCACCCGTGCCGCCAAGACCTCAAGCCCCGGCCACGACGGCATCGGCTACGACGTCTACCGCCGCTTCGCTGTGCAGCTGGTGCCCCTCCTCCACGCCGCGTTCCAGTTCTGCTGGCTGCATCGGCGCGTGCCTGCCCTCTGGAAGGTGGGCATCGTGCGCCTCATCCACAAGAAGGGCGACCCGATGCAGCCAGCCAACTGGCGCCCGATATGCCTGCAGCCCACGATCTACAAGCTCTACAGCGGGCTGCTGGCACGTCGGCTATCGTGCTGGCTGGAGGGGAACGAGCGCCTGCCGATGGCGCAGAAGGGATTTCGAGCGTTCAACGGGTGCCACGAGCACAACTTCATGGCCACCACGCTGCTGGACCAGACCCGGCGGCTGCACCGCAGGCTGTACCAAGTCTGGTACGACCTGCGGAACGCGTTCGGCTCGCTGCCTCAGCAGCTGATGTGGCGCGTGCTCCGCCACCTCGGCGTCGAGTCCAGCTTCGTCGCGCGCTGCCAAGACATCTACGCCGGATCGGCCTTCGTGGTGGCCAACGCGGCCGATGGACCGACTGACCCGGTGCGCCAGGAGGTGGGCGTCTACCAAGGCTGCCCCCTGAGCCCCCTCCTCTTCATCGCAGCGCTGGTGCCGCTCGTGCGCCGACTCGAGCAGCTCGACGGGGTGGGTGTGCCGCTGGCCGAGGGTGTGCGGCCATGCACCACCGCCTACGCAGACGACCTCAAGGTGTTCAGCGACAGCGCCGCCGGCATACGCAAGTGCCACGGCGTCGTCGCTCGCTTCCTCGCGTGGACCGGGTTGCGCGCGAACCCAGCCAAGTGCGCCAGCCTCGCTGTGACGACCAACGCCCACGGCAACCCGGCCCGCGACGACAGCGTGCGCCTCGACATCCACGGCGATGCCATCGCCACCCTCAGTCTCCAGGACAGCTACAAGTACCTGGGGGTGGGCGATGGCTTCGACCACGTGCGCCACCGCCTCCAGCTCGAGCCCAAGATCCAGCAGATCAAGCGAGAGGCGGTGGCGCTGATGCAGTCCGGACTGGCGGGGTGGCAGGTGGTGAAGGCGCTCAAGACATACGTGTACCCGAAGGTAGAGTACGCGCTCCGCCACCTGCGCCCGCTTCAGTCACAGCTCCAAGGCTTCGACCGCGCCGTGGTCCGCGGGCTCCGACACCTGCTGCGCCTCCCCCAGTCCGCCACCACCGAGTTCTTCTACACGCCAACGTCCGGCGGCGGACTGGGCCTGCAGTCGCTGGTGGAGATGCACCAAGCGCTGCAGGTGGCGCACGCATGGCAGATGTTGCACTCCAAGGACCCCGCGGTTGCGGCGGTGGCCAAGACCCAGGTGTGCCAGGTGGCACGCAAGCGCTTCCGCCTACAGGAGGAGCACTGGCGCGGACGCGACGAGGAGCTCGTGCGCCTGTTCCTGAACTCCGAGCTCACCGCCTCGCCTCACGCCGAGGTGCTGCGCCGCAACGGCGACATCGGGTCGCTGTGGGTGGATGCCCAGCGCACCCTGCTGAACCAGCGGCTGTGCCTTGCGGACCGCGCCGACGCCGACGGCCAAGACCCGCTCGCCCTTCGCGTGCCGCACCACACCAAGTGGCTCGACCACAAGACTGTGCTGCGGCACGTGAAGCTACACATGAAGATCCGCCACCAGACCCGGTGGAAGGGTCTGGTGGACCAAGGCAAGACGGCGCGCGTGCACGGCGGCCTCGGAGCCAAGTTCGTGACGACGGGGGCGGGCCTGTCGGATGCAGAACATCGGTTCGGTATCATGGCCCGCCTCAACCAGGTCGACACGAACTCGGTCCTCAAGCGCCGCCGCCTCCGCCCCAACCACCACTGCCGAGCCCCAACCTGCTCGAGCGCCGAGACGCTGGCGCACGTGCTCAACCACTGCACACCCAACATGGACGCTATCCGCCAGCGCCATGACGACGCACTCGAGCAGATCGGGGCCAAGATCAGCGGCGCGCTCGTCAGGGCCAAGTCGACCACGGAGCTGCGCCTCAACCAGACAGTACCCGAGTACACTGGCGCAGCTCTGCGGCCCGACATCGTGCTGCGGAACGTGGCCGCCAAGTCGATGGTGATCGCCGACCTGGCGGTCACGTTCGAAGACCAAGCGACCGGCGCTCGCCACTCCTCGCTGCAGCTCAGCCACGACTACAAGACACTCAAGTACCAGCCCATCGTGGCGGAGCTGCGGCACAAGGGGTGGCGCGTGCAGACCGCCGCCATCGTGTACGGGTCGCTGGGCTCGGTGCAGCCCAGCAACTTCAAGACGTACACGGAGAAGCTGAAGCTGCACAAGCGTGAGGCTCGGCAGCTGGACATCCAGCTGTCGAGCCATTGCATCCGCGCCAGCCACCGCATTTGGGGGTGGCACTGCCGCCAACACCGGCTGCGGCAACACAGTGGCAATGCCTCGCGAGCGTCGCGTGGGTCTGGGGGGCCCCGCGAAGCACATCGCAGGCAAGGGCACGGCGATAAGCTGGTCAAGATGACCGACAGGGCACCACCCAGGTAGGGAACCGCCCTTTACAAACCCAGAAGGACACAAACCACCCTCCCTTTAGTGACATGCATATCTTAGCCTACATTTCAGTTACGGAGAGGTTACTAACTGGTAAATATGAACACATACTCTGTTCTAATCAGTGTGAAAACTGGTTTCCCGACTTTCAGTTGGGTCTTTTTCACATTCATTTTTGGAACTGCCGTTTTCGGTGAGCTCGCTAGCCGATCACGGTACGGTCTCCGGGGGCTTTCACCGCCACCCCCGCGAGGCCAACTACCTTTTTCTTCCTACCTCGCCCGCCTCCAGCCGGCCCTTCGCCAACGCATCGCCGCATGCGCTTCTGGTGGCCGGACTGGCAGCCCCGGGAGCGCTCGCCGTCCGGCGACAGCGAGTGCTCCACGGCCAGCCGTTCCAGCCTCGCCAGCGACGCGTCTTTTTATAGCGCGTCGTCTGGCGATGGCTACACCGACCCCGGCCTTGCGCTAGGGGTTCGGTTACACACTGGCGCCCCCGTTTCGAGCGCTTCCAGGCTCGAAATGGGGGCGTCGGACGGTGCACGGGCGGTGCCGCTGCTCGGCACCGGCGACGATGCAGCCGCTGCAACTTCGGGCACGTGTGGGCAACACGCCGCGCCCATTGCACCCCAAGGCCCATCGCTGGCTGCGCCCTCTGGCGGCCAAGCGCGCACCCGCCCCGCGCCCTCTCCGCCGCGTCGCTTCGGCGACCGGCCAACCGCGAGAGAGCCGGCTATACTCGGCCTGAGTATAGCCGAAGCCCTGGTCTCTCAGGCGGCACAGGCCGCCGAAGAACAGCACGCCGCCGCCTCGGCCGCCCGAGGCGGCGCCGCGATCGCCGGCGCTCCCGTCGCCCCCAGGCCCCGCCCGGACCTCCAAGCGCGCCGTTCGGCTGCGCCAACGTCCCCTCTCGGTGCCCCCGTGCTCGCCACTCGCCCCCGCCCCCCAGACGATGAGTTTCGACCCGGCAGGGCGGGGGCCACGCTGCCCGAATTGGGAGCGTGTTCGTCGGCGGCTGTGGCCGCTCCAGGACCTCCGCCGGACCTCCAAGCGCGCCGTTCGGCAGGCCAAGACCCCGCACCAGGTGCCCGCGCCCTCGCCGCCCCCCAACTCCCCCCCTGCGATGAGCCACGACCCGGCAGGGCGGCCGGCAGGCTGCCCGACCAGGTCGTGCCGGGGGCAGCGCTCGTAGCCGCCACGGCTCGCGCTCTAGCGGCCGCCGCCGGCCCCCCCGAGCTCCACAGCGACGACAGCGACGGCGTCGACGCAGAGGACGACGACGCTGCCGCCGCAGACGCCCCCCAAGGCCACGAGCGATTGCTGCCCCCACCCGGCAGGGCGGGTGGCATGCTCGCCGACGCTGGAGTGCCCGGCGTGGCCTCCAGCGTCACAATTACCGACGCAGCTACTGCTGCCGCTGCAGCTCCTCCTGCTGAACGCGCCGCCGAGGCACACCGCGCGCGCGCCGAGCCGAGCCAAGATCAAGAAAATCAGGCTCGCGCGCGCGCAGAGCCCATGACCGGCGACGCGATCAGCAGCAGGAGCTGCAGCAAGGTGACGAGGACGTGCAAGACGGGTGCTGGCGGTGACGGACGCAGCGCTGCGACCACCGCCGACACCCAAGCTCAGCCGTGCAGCGAGGACGCGCCAGCACAGGGCCCAGCCACCCAGCCACCCACAGGACCGGACTCCGGTCAGCAGGGCCCAGTGCTGACAGTGTATGCGCACAACGCTTCGGCCTTCAAGTGCGCGTTGTGCGCACACACTGTTCGCGACCTCGCGGCGCTCACCAAGCATCGGCGCACAGCGCACCGTGGCACCCGCTTCGTGGACCACTTCCACAGCGGGTGCACGTGCGGCATCGGCTTCCAGTCGCGTGCGGCAGCAACGAGACACGCTCAAACCTGCGCGCACAGTGCCCACGCCACCGAAGCTGCTGCACGCGACCTGGCCACCACGATGACCACCCACCCAAGTGTGCCCCGCGCCACCAGCGAGGAAGAGGACCTTGCACCTACCGGTCCTCTCCTCGAGGCAGCACCTGCGGCTACAGCAGCCGCATCAAGTGACACTGCAGCCGCAGATGCTGCCACCTTCCAGAGCGTCGTGCCCGCCGACACTGCTGGGCTCCAGTACGTCCCCCCGTACTGGTGCCGCTCTCGCCACCCCCGGAGCTCCGAGTCGCCGGCAAGCGCCGACGACTCAACACGCCGGACCACCTGCCGACGCTGGACCTGGACGTGCTGATGCAGGAAGCGGAGGGGGAGCTGCTGCAAGACGTGGAGATGGAGGTGCAGGCGACGCGGACTCCGACGGCCAAGACCGCCCCGCCCGACACCACGCCCAGGCCCACAAGATGGAGTCCCATCCCCAGAGCAGTTGCAGCCGCGGCCATCGCACACTTGGTGACCGGTGAGACCGCGGCTCCTGCTGCGCCGACGCGACGAGGCCGGAGCACAGCGACACCCCACCACCTACCTACTAGGTGGGGCCCGCGCCACAGTGCAGTCGGCGCCGCAGCCATCGCCTCCCTCGCCACCAGCATGCCGACCACGGCAGCACCGGTGACTCGGCCACGCAAGATCGACGAAGGACCGCGCCGCCCCCAGACACGCTGGGGACCTCGAGTCACCGTGCTGGTTCCCCGCGCCGCTCGCCGCCCAGCCACACGCTGGCGTCCAACACGTGCTGCAGGGGCCCTCGGCCAACTTCCTGAGCCGGTGGAGATGGAGGTGGCGACGGACGAGCAAGCGACAGAGGCGGCGACCAGGCACTCTACAGCGCCAGCTGCAGCAACGATGGAGGTCGACGCTGGACCTGCACCGACCGAGCCGTGGACACTACGCTTCGACGGTGCGTGCCGCCGTAACCCGGACCAGGTGGTGCAGGTGCAGCGCTCCTCGACCCCAGCGGCACTGCGGTGTGGACGTGCTCGCACTACATGCCGAGCAGCAGCGAAACAAACAACACGGCCGAATACACGGCACTGCTGCTCGGCGTGCAGAGCGCGCTACACCACGGTGCCAAGCTGCTGACGGTCGAAGGCGACAGCCACCTGGTGCTGGCCCAGGTGCGAGGCACCTTCGGGTGCACCAACAAGCGACTCCGGCGCCTGCGCAACAAGGTGCGCGTAGCGCTCAACGCGCTGAGCAAGCACACCCTCCGCCACATCGACCGCAAGGCAAACGCCCACGCCGACCGCCTGGCGAACCGAGCGCTGGACCAGCGACGGACGTCGACCGAGTGCGGGCCCCACGCGCAGACGCAGGCGACATGCTACCACCCCGAGGCAGCCACCACGACGGATGCCACGTCTCCGGCGCCAGGCAGTTCGGCTGAAGACCGAGCAGGCGACGAGGACGAAGCACACCGTGACGCAGAGGCTGACATCGCAGCCGAGGTTGCTGCGCGCGATGGCGGCGAGGTTTTCCCTGTTCTGCCCATTGGCCCCAGCTCCGCCCCAGCGCGGCAACCTCGGCTGCGACTTCGTCAGCTCAGCGACGACGAGCACGACGCTGCGGCTGCCGCCCTGCAGGCGTTCGTCGAGGCCATGGCCAGCAAGATCGAGGATGCCGACAGCTGGGCCTCGGGGGAAGGCTACATCAGCAGCATCCCCGACCGCATCCGCGAGGTGCTCCAGCCCTACGCCACCACACCGCCTACCGGATCAGCGCCACGACCACCGCAGCACCGTCGACGGCCGCCCCGTGTGACGCGCAACCAGCGGGAGCACCGCCTGGACGAGGCCCTGGACGACATGACCGCGGTGCAGCGAGCAGCGCCGACGGACCAACGTGCAGTGCGAAAGGCACGACGACGCGTCGGCCGGGTGCGCACGTCGATGGCGAAGCAGGAGCTGCGGCAGGCCTTCACCAAGGATGAAGCGAAGTGCGTGGAGCGGATCTTGAAGAGCGTGTCGGCGGACACGGCGGGGGAAGAACACCCCGAAACGTGCCCCATCAGCCGCGACGAGCTCCACCGCCACTTCACCGGCACCAGCACGGCACCGGCGCCATTCGACTACGAGGCTCCGCGGGGCCAAGAATTTCGAGCAGCGCTGGACAACCTCCAGCCGGCCACCGCGGAGGCGGACGCGTTCGAGGAAGAGCTGACGCTGGACGAGGTGGAGGACCAGCTCACCCGTGCCGCCAAGACCTCAAGCCCCGGCCACGACGGCATCGGCTACGACGTCTACCGCCGCTTCGCTGTGCAGCTGGTGCCCCTCCTCCACGCCGCGTTCCAGTTCTGCTGGCTGCATCGGCGCGTGCCTGCCCTCTGGAAGGTGGGCATCGTGCGCCTCATCCACAAGAAGGGCGACCCGATGCAGCCAGCCAACTGGCGCCCGATATGCCTGCAGCCCACGATCTACAAGCTCTACAGCGGGCTGCTGGCACGTCGGCTATCGTGCTGGCTGGAGGGGAACGAGCGCCTGCCGATGGCGCAGAAGGGATTTCGAGCGTTCAACGGGTGCCACGAGCACAACTTCATGGCCACCACGCTGCTGGACCAGACCCGGCGGCTGCACCGCAGGCTGTACCAAGTCTGGTACGACCTGCGGAACGCGTTCGGCTCGCTGCCTCAGCAGCTGATGTGGCGCGTGCTCCGCCACCTCGGCGTCGAGTCCAGCTTCGTCGCGCGCTGCCAAGACATCTACGCCGGATCGGCCTTCGTGGTGGCCAACGCGGCCGATGGACCGACTGACCCGGTGCGCCAGGAGGTGGGCGTCTACCAAGGCTGCCCCCTGAGCCCCCTCCTCTTCATCGCAGCGCTGGTGCCGCTCGTGCGCCGACTCGAGCAGCTCGACGGGGTGGGTGTGCCGCTGGCCGAGGGTGTGCGGCCATGCACCACCGCCTACGCAGACGACCTCAAGGTGTTCAGCGACAGCGCCGCCGGCATACGCAAGTGCCACGGCGTCGTCGCTCGCTTCCTCGCGTGGACCGGGTTGCGCGCGAACCCAGCCAAGTGCGCCAGCCTCGCTGTGACGACCAACGCCCACGGCAACCCGGCCCGCGACGACAGCGTGCGCCTCGACATCCACGGCGATGCCATCGCCACCCTCAGTCTCCAGGACAGCTACAAGTACCTGGGGGTGGGCGATGGCTTCGACCACGTGCGCCACCGCCTCCAGCTCGAGCCCAAGATCCAGCAGATCAAGCGAGAGGCGGTGGCGCTGATGCAGTCCGGACTGGCGGGGTGGCAGGTGGTGAAGGCGCTCAAGACATACGTGTACCCGAAGGTAGAGTACGCGCTCCGCCACCTGCGCCCGCTTCAGTCACAGCTCCAAGGCTTCGACCGCGCCGTGGTCCGCGGGCTCCGACACCTGCTGCGCCTCCCCCAGTCCGCCACCACCGAGTTCTTCTACACGCCAACGTCCGGCGGCGGACTGGGCCTGCAGTCGCTGGTGGAGATGCACCAAGCGCTGCAGGTGGCGCACGCATGGCAGATGTTGCACTCCAAGGACCCCGCGGTTGCGGCGGTGGCCAAGACCCAGGTGTGCCAGGTGGCACGCAAGCGCTTCCGCCTACAGGAGGAGCACTGGCGCGGACGCGACGAGGAGCTCGTGCGCCTGTTCCTGAACTCCGAGCTCACCGCCTCGCCTCACGCCGAGGTGCTGCGCCGCAACGGCGACATCGGGTCGCTGTGGGTGGATGCCCAGCGCACCCTGCTGAACCAGCGGCTGTGCCTTGCGGACCGCGCCGACGCCGACGGCCAAGACCCGCTCGCCCTTCGCGTGCCGCACCACACCAAGTGGCTCGACCACAAGACTGTGCTGCGGCACGTGAAGCTACACATGAAGATCCGCCACCAGACCCGGTGGAAGGGTCTGGTGGACCAAGGCAAGACGGCGCGCGTGCACGGCGGCCTCGGAGCCAAGTTCGTGACGACGGGGGCGGGCCTGTCGGATGCAGAACATCGGTTCGGTATCATGGCCCGCCTCAACCAGGTCGACACGAACTCGGTCCTCAAGCGCCGCCGCCTCCGCCCCAACCACCACTGCCGAGCCCCAACCTGCTCGAGCGCCGAGACGCTGGCGCACGTGCTCAACCACTGCACACCCAACATGGACGCTATCCGCCAGCGCCATGACGACGCACTCGAGCAGATCGGGGCCAAGATCAGCGGCGCGCTCGTCAGGGCCAAGTCGACCACGGAGCTGCGCCTCAACCAGACAGTACCCGAGTACACTGGCGCAGCTCTGCGGCCCGACATCGTGCTGCGGAACGTGGCCGCCAAGTCGATGGTGATCGCCGACCTGGCGGTCACGTTCGAAGACCAAGCGACCGGCGCTCGCCACTCCTCGCTGCAGCTCAGCCACGACTACAAGACACTCAAGTACCAGCCCATCGTGGCGGAGCTGCGGCACAAGGGGTGGCGCGTGCAGACCGCCGCCATCGTGTACGGGTCGCTGGGCTCGGTGCAGCCCAGCAACTTCAAGACGTACACGGAGAAGCTGAAGCTGCACAAGCGTGAGGCTCGGCAGCTGGACATCCAGCTGTCGAGCCATTGCATCCGCGCCAGCCACCGCATTTGGGGGTGGCACTGCCGCCAACACCGGCTGCGGCAACACAGTGGCAATGCCTCGCGAGCGTCGCGTGGGTCTGGGGGGGCCCCGCGAAGCACATCGCAGGCAAGGGCACGGCGATAAGCTGGTCAAGATGACCGACAGGGCACCACCCAGGTAGGGAACCGCCCTTTACAAACCCAGAAGGACACAAACCACCCTCCCTTTAGTGACATGCATATCTTAGCCTACATTTCAGTTACGGAGAGGTTACTAACTGGTAAATATGAACACATACTCTGTTCTAATCAGTGTGAAAACTGGTTTCCCGACTTTCAGTTGGGTCTTTTTCACATTCATTTTTGGAACTGCCGTTTTCGGTTAGCTTGCTAGCCGATCACGGTACGGTCTCCGGGGGCTTTCACCGCCACCCCCGCGAGGCCAACTACCTTTTTCTTCCTACCTCGCCCGCCTCCAGCCGGCCCTTCGCCAACGCATCGCCGCATGCGCTTCTGGTGGCCGGACTGGCAGCCCCGGGAGCGCTCGCCGTCCGTCGACAGCGAGTGCTCCACGGCCAGCCGTTCCAGCCTCGCCAGCGACGCGTCTTTTTATAGCGCGTCGTCTGGCGATGGCTACACCGACCCCGGCCTTGCGCTAGGGGTTCGGTTACACACTGGCGCCCCCGTTTCGAGCTCTTCCAGGCTCGAAATGGGGGCGTCGGACGGTGCACGGGCGGTGCCGCTGCTCGGCACCGGCGGCGATGCAGCCGCTGCAACTTCGGGCACGTGTGGGCAACACGCCGCGCCCATTGCACCCCAAGGCCCATCGCTGGCTGCGCCCTCTGGCGGCCAAGCGCGCACCCGCCCCGCGCCCTCTCCGCCGCGTCGCTTCGGCGACCGGCCAACCGCGAGAGAGCCGGCTATACTCGGCCTGAGTATAGCCGAAGCCCTGGTCTCTCAGGCGGCACAGGCCGCCGAAGAACAGCACGCCGCCACCTCGGCCGCCCGAGGCGGCGCCTCGATCGCCGGCGCTCCCGTCGCCCCCAGGCCCCGCCCGGACCTCCAAGCGCGCCGTTCGGCTGCGCCAACGTCCCCCCTCGGTGCCCCCGTGCTCGCCACTCGCCCCCGCCCCCCAGACGATGAGTTTCGACCCGGCAGGGCGGGGGCCACGCTGCCCGAATTGGGAGCGTGTTCGTCGGCGGCTGTGGCCGCTCCAGGACCTCCGCCGGGCCTCCAAGCGCGCCGTTCGGCAGGCCAAGACCCCGCACCAGGTGCCCGCGCCCTCGCCGCCCCCCAACTCCCCCCCTGCGATGAGCCACGACCCGGCAGGGCGGCCGGCAGGCTGCCCGACCAGGTCGTGCCGGGGGCAGCGCTCGTAGCCGCCACGGCTCGCGCTCTAGCGGCCGCCGCCGCCCCCCCGAGCTCCACAGCGACGACAGCGACGACGAGGACGCCCAAGACGACCGCGCCGCCGCCGCCAAGACCCAGGAAGACCCCGCGAGTGACGCTGCCCCACCCGGCAGGGCGGGGGCCATGCTGTCCGATGCAGCAGCGCCAGGCGTGGCCTCCGCCGTCCCAGCCCCAAGCCCAGCTGCGACTGCCGCCTCCTTCGCGGACGTGGCAGCCGCAGCTGCAAGTGCAGACCCCGCTGCTGGTTGCGCCGCCGTGGAGCCCCACGCGCGCGCCGTGCCGACCCAAGACCAAGCAACTCCGGTCAGCGCGTGCGTGGAGCCCACTTCGGGCGACGCGATCAGCAGCAGCAGTCACAGCAGCAGCAGCGACGAGGACGGCGACGGGGACGGCGACGACGACGCAGGACGCAGCGACGACGCCGCCGTCCCCATGGACGTTGACCAAGGAGGAGCAAGACCCGGCCAGCCGCCTGCCGTGCAGCGAGCAGGTGGCAAGCGCCGCCGCCTGAACGACGGTGAGGACGAAGACGCGCGTGAGCTGGCCGAGCGTCTGCTGCTCGAGGAGGACGAGGCTGGGGATCAAGACCCAGCGCCCAGGCTACCCGCGGCCAGCGCTCGCCCGGCCTCCGTCCTCGCCGTGTACGCGCACAATGCGCAGCGCTTCGCGTGCACGTACACGGTCGCCAGCTTCGCAGCACTCAAGCGCCACAGGTCTTCTCGGCACCGCCGCACCACCTTCCTCGACCGATTCTCGGCGGGTTGCGCATGCGGCGTGCCTCACGCTTCGAGGCTGGCCGCAGCAAGTCACGCGCAAGCGTGCGCCAGCCTCAGCACCATCCCGGCTACGGCTTCGACGACAGCAGGAGCATCAAGCCACACTGCCGTCGGAGCCAACGCCACCGTCACTGCAGCGGCCACCGCCGCGCCCGACCTGCCCCCACAAGTTGCCTCGGAGCTCACAGCGTCCCCCCCGCTAGTGAGCTCCCCCGACGTCGAAGTGCAGGAGCGCAGGTCACCCGAGCAGGACGAGCTACAGCAGCAGCAGCAGCAGCACGAAGACAAGATGCAGCAGCAGCAGCACGAGGAGAGCCGCTGGGGCCCGCCGCTCCCTCGAGCGATGGTCGTGTCCCGCATCGCTGAGCGACTTGAGGCCGTACCAGCTCCACGATGGGGACCTCCACTGCCTCGCCGCATCGTGGCTTCGCGGATCGCGGAGCACCTCGCACCTGCAGTGCCAACAGGAAGCGAGGTGCCCATGGCTGCAGAGGAACCTGTGGACGTGATGATGGCCAGCGTGGAGGAGGAGGCCAAGGAGAACGAGCCACCGAGCACTGCTGACGAAGAGGGCAAGGACAGCGAAGCGCCTGCAGACGCCGCCGCCGAATGGCTTCTCAAGTTTGACGGAGGCTGTCGTGCCGCCCCCGGCCCCGGTGGAGCCGGTGCCGTGCTATTCGACCCCAGCGGTGCAGCGTCCTGGACCTGCTCGTGCTACATGCCCGGTGCCACGGAGACGAACAACACCGCCGAGTACACGGCCCTTCTCCTCGGCGCCCGTGCAGCTGCAGACCATGGTGCGTCGCGGCTCCGCATCCAGGGCGACAGTCAACTTGTCATCCGCCAGGTCAAGGGCATCTACGGCACTAAGAGCACCCGGTTGCGCAGCCTCCGTACCGCTGTTCGTGCTGAGTTGGCGAGAGTGGGGACGTTCTCGCTCCACCACATCGACCGGCAGGACAACGCGCACGCTGACCGCCTCGCGAACAGGGCCCTCAACATGAAGAGTACGCTGGTGGAGTGCGCGGCCCACCCCGGACGGAACTCGTGCACGACATCGATGACGACTACTCCTGCAACGGGACCGCCGGCTTCGCCTCCGCCGGTGGGCACAGTGGACGTACCAATGGAGACTGATGACCAGGAGGAGCGCTGTGCAGACGTCGACGACGGTGAGGTGTACGCACCGATGCGCTTTGGACCGGGCGAGGTGCCAGCTCGGCGACCACGTCTCCGCCTCCGCCAACTCGCTGATGATGATTTTGACGCCGCTGGTGAAGTGGTGGAGCGACTCAGCGCGGCGTTGTCGGCGAAGATCACGGACGCTGACGACTGGGAGACGGCGGAAGGCTACATCACAGCGCTTCCGTACGCGCTGTACGACAAGCTCCAGCCCTACTGCCAGCAGCGAGGCCGTCCAGTTCAGCAACAACAGGCACCACAGCGACGCGCCGTGCAGCAGCAACATCCGCGTCAACCCTCGGTGGACGCCCACGCCATGCAGGAACCAGGAGAGGAGGGAAGACAGCGGCACCGACTCAGGCGCAGGGGACGACGCAAGGGTAGACGCAGCCGACGGCACCCACGCCGACCTGGCAACAGCAGCGGTGGCACGCGGCAGAAGAAGCAACGCCAACCACGGCCACCGCGTGTCACCCGCCACCACCGAGAACACCGGATCGATGAAGCGCTCGACGAGCTCCATGCTCTCGAGCGATCGAGACCGCAGGACCGACCGGCGATTAACAAGGCACGCCGCCGCGTTGGGCGCATCCGGTCGGCCATCAACCAGCAGCTCCTGCGTCACCAGTTTAATACCGACGAGAAGACGTGCGTCGATGCCATCTTGGAGAAGGCCCGCGCTGGACGAACGACACGCGCAGCAGCGCCTGACCCACGTGCAGCAGCAACAACAGGTGGAGCAGCGCCAACAGCAACGGCAAACAGTCCAGTGGCGCAGGTGGACGACGGCATCTGCCCGATCTCGAGCGACGAGCTCTGGCGGCACTTCACGGCCGTGAACACGCCGTCCAAGGACTTCAACGCAGAGGACCCCGACGGTGCAGTCTTCCGCACAGCTATGGCCCGACTGCCCGCCGCCACGAGATGCAAGGAGCTGCTGACGGAGGCACCCACGGCTGATGACATCGAGGACCAGCTACAGCACGTGCGAAGCGCCTCCAGCCCCGGTCTTGACGGTGTCGGCTACGACATCTATAAGCGCTTCGCAACGCAGCTGCTGCCAGTGCTGACGGCAATATTCAAGAGATGCTGGAAGGAGAAGCGAGTGCCTCAGAGCTGGAAGCTGGGCGCCGTGCGGCTCCTGTACAAGAAGGGCAACCGCGAGGACCCGGCGAACTGGAGGCCCATCTGCCTCCAGCAAGCCATCTACAAGCTGTACACGGGGGTCCTCGCGCGGCGGCTCGGGCGGTGGATGGACGCCAATGATCGACACGCTCCAGGGCAGAAGGGCTTTCGTGCAGTGAACGGCTGCGGGGAGCACAACTTCCTCGCGGCCACGTTGATCGACCAAGCGCGCCGCAAGCACCGGCCGCTGTACGAGGTGTGGTATGACCTCAAGAACGCGTTCGGCAGCGTGCCGTTCACGCTGCTGTGGGACGCGCTGCGGAGACTCAGAGTCCCGGCGGAGTACGTTGACATGTGCAAGGGTCTTTATGATAGCGCGGCGTTCGTGGTGGGCAACGCGGCGGACGGATCAACGGCGCCGGTACAGCAGCGCGTGGGTGTCTTCCAGGGTTGCCCATTGAGCCCCCAACTTTTCAACGCCGCCATCAGCCCGCTGCTCTTTGCACTGCGACGGCTAACAGCAGCTGGCGTGCAGCTCTCCAGCGACGACCGCCCTGGCGTCTCGGCCTACGCCGATGACCTCAAGATTTTCAGCGGCACCAAGACGGGCATCGCCGAGCAGCACGAGTTGGTGGCAGCGTTCCTGGAGTGGACCGGCATGGAGGCGAACCCGGCGAAATGCAGGAGCATGGGCGTGCGTCGCAACAGCAACGGCGCGGTCGAGGCCGACGACCTCGAGCTCGCGCTCGACGGCACGCCGATCCCCACCATGACACACATGCAATCGTATACGTACCTCGGGATCGGCGACGGCTTCGACCACGTGCGCCGCCGCATCGAGCTCGCGCCCAAGCTCAAGTCGCTCAAGCAGGACGCGACGGCGCTGCTGGAGGCCGGCCTCGCGCCATGGCAGGTGGTGAAGGCCGTGAAGGTGTATCTCTACCCCCGGGTGGAGTACGCGCTCCGGCACCTCAGGCCTGACGACCAGTACCTGGAGAGCTTCGACCTCCACCTCCGTCGCGGCCTTCGCCACCTGCTGCACCTGCCCAAGAACGCGACCAACGAGTTCTTCTACTCGCCAGTGTCGCGCGGCGGCTTGGGGCTGCTGCCGTTGGTGGAGCTGCACGCAGCGCTGCAGATTGCGCACGGGTGGCAGATGCTACACTCGCCCGACCCAGCCATCCGTCGCGTCGCGCGCGAGCAGCTCCACCAGATTGCCGACGCGCGGCACCGACTTGACAAGGAACACTGGTCGCAGCGCGGCGACGAGCTGGGCGAGCTCCTCCTCAACGGGGAACTCGGGACGTCGGCCCACGCGCCGCCCAAGCGCCGCAACGGCGACATCGGCTCCCTGTGGGTCGACGTCCGCAAGAACTTGAAGGCCTTCGGGCTCAAGCTCGCCACCGCACCGCCCGACCGCGAGACCGGCGCACCTGCCCAACCGCTGCAGCTTCGCGTGCCGCACCACGCCGAGTGGCTAGACCACCGCAACGTGCTGAGGCACGTGAAGCTGCACATCAAGAACAAGCACTGGCGAGCGTGGTGCGCCCTCGAAGACCAAGGCAAGACGGCGCGGGTGCATGGCGGCGTCGGCAGCGGCTTCCTCACGCGACCGCGTGGCATGTGGGAGAGCGACTACCGCTTCGCGGTGGCCGCCCGCCTCAACGTCGTTGACACCATCAACGCGCTCTCGCGCAGACGACTCCGCGCCCACGACCGGTGCCGGCACCCGGGCTGCAGGTGGAAGGAGACGTTGGCGCACGTCCTCAACCACTGCCCGGGCACCATGGACGCTGTGCGCGGCCGCCACGACGACGCGCTCAAGGAAATCGAGCATGCGCTCCGCGCGTCGTCGGGAGACCGTCGCGAACTCCGCGTCAACCAGACGGTGCCTGGACTGCCTGGGCCAGCCCTGCGGCCCGACATCCAGGTCTACAACCACGACCAACGCACGGTCGCGGTGGTGGACCTGGCTGTCGCGTTCGATGAGCAGACGTCCGACGATCCGGAGAGCTCAGGGCTGGCCAAGGCTATCGCGGGCAAGAAGGCCAAGTACGCGGGCATCAAGCAGCACCTTGAACGCCAGGGGTGGAAGGTACACCTCTCGGCGCTCGTGTACGGCTCGCTGGGTTCGGTGGCGGCCAGCAACCACAAGGTGTACACAGAGCACCTTGGGCTCCTGAAGCGTGATGCGAAGCGGCTGGACCGACAGCTCTCGGTGGCGTGCATCACGTCCAGCCGCCGCATCTGGAACCTGCACTGCGCCAAGCACCGGGAGCGCCAGCACCAGAGCCAGCCACCAAGTCAAGCACCAAGGGGCAGGCGGGTGACGGAGACCGGGGGGACTCCGTCGCGCAACGACCGCCGCTAGACGGCACAGTTCTGGCCCGCGTTGGCCGAAAGGGCCCCACCCATGTAGGGTATCGCCCTGGGGAAACCCATTCTGGTGTTCGGCTGCATTTTGACAGTCGAACTTCAACTCGCATCATATCGGATAAGGTTAAAACCATAGCTAGACATCAGATAGGAACTTTCTATTAGAAAGTTAACGGGTACACCGGATGGTAAATACACAAACTTCTCTGTTCTAATCAGTGTGAAAACTGGTTTCCCGACTTTCAGTTGGGTCTTTTTCACATTCATTTTTGGAACTGCCGTTTTCGGTTAGCTCGCTAGCCGATCACGGTACGGTCTCCGGGGGCTTTCACCGCCACCCCCGCGAGGCCAACTACCTTTTTCTTCCTACCTCGCCCGCCTCCAGCCGGCCCTTCGCCAACGCATCGCCGCATGCGCTTCTGGTGGCCGGACTGGCAGCCCCGGGAGCGCTCGCCGTCCGTCGACAGCGAGTGCTCCACGGCCAGCCGTTCCAGCCTCGCCAGCGACGCGTCTTTTTATAGCGCGTCGTCTGGCGATGGCTACACCGACCCCGGCCTTGCGCTAGGGGTTCGGTTACACACTGGCGCCCCCGTTTCGAGCTCTTCCAGGCTCGAAATGGGGGCGTCGGACGGTGCACGGGCGGTGCCGCTGCTCGGCACCGGCGGCGATGCAGCCGCTGCAACTTCGGGCACGTGTGGGCAACACGCCGCGCCCATTGCACCCCAAGGCCCATCGCTGGCTGCGCCCTCTGGCGGCCAAGCGCGCACCCGCCCCGCGCCCTCTCCGCCGCGTCGCTTCGGCGACCGGCCAACCGCGAGAGAGCCGGCTATACTCGGCCTGAGTATAGCCGAAGCCCTGGTCTCTCAGGCGGCACAGGCCGCCGAAGAACAGCACGCCGCCACCTCGGCCGCCCGAGGCGGCGCCTCGATCGCCGGCGCTCCCGTCGCCCCCAGGCCCCGCCCGGACCTCCAAGCGCGCCGTTCGGCTGCGCCAACGTCCCCCCTCGGTGCCCCCGTGCTCGCCACTCGCCCCCGCCCCCCAGACGATGAGTTTCGACCCGGCAGGGCGGGGGCCACGCTGCCCGAATTGGGAGCGTGTTCGTCGGCGGCTGTGGCCGCTCCAGGACCTCCGCCGGGCCTCCAAGCGCGCCGTTCGGCAGGCCAAGACCCCGCACCAGGTGCCCGCGCCCTCGCCGCCCCCCAACTCCCCCCCTGCGATGAGCCACGACCCGGCAGGGCGGCCGGCAGGCTGCCCGACCAGGTCGTGCCGGGGGCAGCGCTCGTAGCCGCCACGGCTCGCGCTCTAGCGGCCGCCGCCGGCCCCCCCGAGCTCCACAGCGACGACAGCGACGACGAGGACGCCCAAGACGACCGCGCCGCCGCCGCCAAGACCCAGGAAGACCCCGCGAGTGACGCTGCCCCACCCGGCAGGGCGGGGGCCATGCTGTCCGATGCAGCAGCGCCAGGCGTGGCCTCCGCCGTCCCAGCCCCAAGCCCAGCTGCGACTGCCGCCTCCTTCGCGGACGTGGCAGCCGCAGCTGCAAGTGCAGACCCCGCTGCTGGTTGCGCCGCCGTGGAGCCCCACGCGCGCGCCGTGCCGACCCAAGACCAAGCAACTCCGGTCAGCGCGTGCGTGGAGCCCACTTCGGGCGACGCGATCAGCAGCAGCAGTCACAGCAGCAGCAGCGACGAGGACGGCGACGGGGACGGCGACGACGACGCAGGACGCAGCGACGACGCCGCCGTCCCCATGGACGTTGACCAAGGAGGAGCAAGACCCGGCCAGCCGCCTGCCGTGCAGCGAGCAGGTGGCAAGCGCCGCCGCCTGAACGACGGTGAGGACGAAGACGCGCGTGAGCTGGCCGAGCGTCTGCTGCTCGAGGAGGACGAGGCTGGGGATCAAGACCCAGCGCCCAGGCTACCCGCGGCCAGCGCTCGCCCGGCCTCCGTCCTCGCCGTGTACGCGCACAATGCGCAGCGCTTCGCGTGCACGCTGTGCACGTACACGGTCGCCAGCTTCGCAGCACTCAAGCGCCACAGGTCTTCTCGGCACCGCCGCACCACCTTCCTCGACCGATTCTCGGCGGGTTGCGCATGCGGCGTGCCTCACGCTTCGAGGCTGGCCGCAGCAAGTCACGCGCAAGCGTGCGCCAGCCTCAGCACCATCCCGGCTACGGCTTCGACGACAGCAGGAGCATCAAGCCACACTGCCGTCGGAGCCAACGCCACCGTCACTGCAGCGGCCACCGCCGCGCCCGACCTGCCCCCACAAGTTGCCTCGGAGCTCACAGCGTCCCCCCCGCTAGTGAGCTCCCCCGACGTCGAAGTGCAGGAGCGCAGGTCACCCGAGCAGGACGAGCTACAGCAGCAGCAGCAGCAGCACGAAGACAAGATGCAGCAGCAGCAGCACGAGGAGAGCCGCTGGGGCCCGCCGCTCCCTCGAGCGATGGTCGTGTCCCGCATCGCTGAGCGACTTGAGGCCGTACCAGCTCCACGATGGGGACCTCCACTGCCTCGCCGCATCGTGGCTTCGCGGATCGCGGAGCACCTCGCACCTGCAGTGCCAACAGGAAGCGAGGTGCCCATGGCTGCAGAGGAACCTGTGGACGTGATGATGGCCAGCGTGGAGGAGGAGGCCAAGGAGAACGAGCCACCGAGCACTGCTGACGAAGAGGGCAAGGACAGCGAAGCGCCTGCAGACGCCGCCGCCGAATGGCTTCTCAAGTTTGACGGAGGCTGTCGTGCCGCCCCCGGCCCCGGTGGAGCCGGTGCCGTGCTATTCGACCCCAGCGGTGCAGCGTCCTGGACCTGCTCGTGCTACATGCCCGGTGCCACGGAGACGAACAACACCGCCGAGTACACGGCCCTTCTCCTCGGCGCCCGTGCAGCTGCAGACCATGGTGCGTCGCGGCTCCGCATCCAGGGCGACAGTCAACTTGTCATCCGCCAGGTCAAGGGCATCTACGGCACTAAGAGCACCCGGTTGCGCAGCCTCCGTACCGCTGTTCGTGCTGAGTTGGCGAGAGTGGGGACGTTCTCGCTCCACCACATCGACCGGCAGGACAACGCGCACGCTGACCGCCTCGCGAACAGGGCCCTCAACATGAAGAGTACGCTGGTGGAGTGCGCGGCCCACCCCGGACGGAACTCGTGCACGACATCGATGACGACTACTCCTGCAACGGGACCGCCGGCTTCGCCTCCGCCGGTGGGCACAGTGGACGTACCAATGGAGACTGATGACCAGGAGGAGCGCTGTGCAGACGTCGACGACGGTGAGGTGTACGCACCGATGCGCTTTGGACCGGGCGAGGTGCCAGCTCGGCGACCACGTCTCCGCCTCCGCCAACTCGCTGATGATGATTTTGACGCCGCTGGTGAAGTGGTGGAGCGACTCAGCGCGGCGTTGTCGGCGAAGATCACGGACGCTGACGACTGGGAGACGGCGGAAGGCTACATCACAGCGCTTCCGTACGCGCTGTACGACAAGCTCCAGCCCTACTGCCAGCAGCGAGGCCGTCCAGTTCAGCAACAACAGGCACCACAGCGACGCGCCGTGCAGCAGCAACATCCGCGTCAACCCTCGGTGGACGCCCACGCCATGCAGGAACCAGGAGAGGAGGGAAGACAGCGGCACCGACTCAGGCGCAGGGGACGACGCAAGGGTAGACGCAGCCGACGGCACCCACGCCGACCTGGCAACAGCAGCGGTGGCACGCGGCAGAAGAAGCAACGCCAACCACGGCCACCGCGTGTCACCCGCCACCACCGAGAACACCGGATCGATGAAGCGCTCGACGAGCTCCATGCTCTCGAGCGATCGAGACCGCAGGACCGACCGGCGATTAACAAGGCACGCCGCCGCGTTGGGCGCATCCGGTCGGCCATCAACCAGCAGCTCCTGCGTCACCAGTTTAATACCGACGAGAAGACGTGCGTCGATGCCATCTTGGAGAAGGCCCGCGCTGGACGAACGACACGCGCAGCAGCGCCTGACCCACGTGCAGCAGCAACAACAGGTGGAGCAGCGCCAACAGCAACGGCAAACAGTCCAGTGGCGCAGGTGGACGACGGCATCTGCCCGATCTCGAGCGACGAGCTCTGGCGGCACTTCACGGCCGTGAACACGCCGTCCAAGGACTTCAACGCAGAGGACCCCGACGGTGCAGTCTTCCGCACAGCTATGGCCCGACTGCCCGCCGCCACGAGATGCAAGGAGCTGCTGACGGAGGCACCCACGGCTGATGACATCGAGGACCAGCTACAGCACGTGCGAAGCGCCTCCAGCCCCGGTCTTGACGGTGTCGGCTACGACATCTATAAGCGCTTCGCAACGCAGCTGCTGCCAGTGCTGACGGCAATATTCAAGAGATGCTGGAAGGAGAAGCGAGTGCCTCAGAGCTGGAAGCTGGGCGCCGTGCGGCTCCTGTACAAGAAGGGCAACCGCGAGGACCCGGCGAACTGGAGGCCCATCTGCCTCCAGCAAGCCATCTACAAGCTGTACACGGGGGTCCTCGCGCGGCGGCTCGGGCGGTGGATGGACGCCAATGATCGACACGCTCCAGGGCAGAAGGGCTTTCGTGCAGTGAACGGCTGCGGGGAGCACAACTTCCTCGCGGCCACGTTGATCGACCAAGCGCGCCGCAAGCACCGGCCGCTGTACGAGGTGTGGTATGACCTCAAGAACGCGTTCGGCAGCGTGCCGTTCACGCTGCTGTGGGACGCGCTGCGGAGACTCAGAGTCCCGGCGGAGTACGTTGACATGTGCAAGGGTCTTTATGATAGCGCGGCGTTCGTGGTGGGCAACGCGGCGGACGGATCAACGGCGCCGGTACAGCAGCGCGTGGGTGTCTTCCAGGGTTGCCCATTGAGCCCCCAACTTTTCAACGCCGCCATCAGCCCGCTGCTCTTTGCACTGCGACGGCTAACAGCAGCTGGCGTGCAGCTCTCCAGCGACGACCGCCCTGGCGTCTCGGCCTACGCCGATGACCTCAAGATTTTCAGCGGCACCAAGACGGGCATCGCCGAGCAGCACGAGTTGGTGGCAGCGTTCCTGGAGTGGACCGGCATGGAGGCGAACCCGGCGAAATGCAGGAGCATGGGCGTGCGTCGCAACAGCAACGGCGCGGTCGAGGCCGACGACCTCGAGCTCGCGCTCGACGGCACGCCGATCCCCACCATGACACACATGCAATCGTATACGTACCTCGGGATCGGCGACGGCTTCGACCACGTGCGCCGCCGCATCGAGCTCGCGCCCAAGCTCAAGTCGCTCAAGCAGGACGCGACGGCGCTGCTGGAGGCCGGCCTCGCGCCATGGCAGGTGGTGAAGGCCGTGAAGGTGTATCTCTACCCCCGGGTGGAGTACGCGCTCCGGCACCTCAGGCCTGACGACCAGTACCTGGAGAGCTTCGACCTCCACCTCCGTCGCGGCCTTCGCCACCTGCTGCACCTGCCCAAGAACGCGACCAACGAGTTCTTCTACTCGCCAGTGTCGCGCGGCGGCTTGGGGCTGCTGCCGTTGGTGGAGCTGCACGCAGCGCTGCAGATTGCGCACGGGTGGCAGATGCTACACTCGCCCGACCCAGCCATCCGTCGCGTCGCGCGCGAGCAGCTCCACCAGATTGCCGACGCGCGGCACCGACTTGACAAGGAACACTGGTCGCAGCGCGGCGACGAGCTGGGCGAGCTCCTCCTCAACGGGGAACTCGGGACGTCGGCCCACGCGCCGCCCAAGCGCCGCAACGGCGACATCGGCTCCCTGTGGGTCGACGTCCGCAAGAACTTGAAGGCCTTCGGGCTCAAGCTCGCCACCGCACCGCCCGACCGCGAGACCGGCGCACCTGCCCAACCGCTGCAGCTTCGCGTGCCGCACCACGCCGAGTGGCTAGACCACCGCAACGTGCTGAGGCACGTGAAGCTGCACATCAAGAACAAGCACTGGCGAGCGTGGTGCGCCCTCGAAGACCAAGGCAAGACGGCGCGGGTGCATGGCGGCGTCGGCAGCGGCTTCCTCACGCGACCGCGTGGCATGTGGGAGAGCGACTACCGCTTCGCGGTGGCCGCCCGCCTCAACGTCGTTGACACCATCAACGCGCTCTCGCGCAGACGACTCCGCGCCCACGACCGGTGCCGGCACCCGGGCTGCAGGTGGAAGGAGACGTTGGCGCACGTCCTCAACCACTGCCCGGGCACTATGGACGCTGTGCGCGGCCGCCACGACGACGCGCTCAAGGAAATCGAGCATGCGCTCCGCGCGTCGTCGGGAGACCGTCGCGAACTCCGCGTCAACCAGACGGTGCCTGGACTGCCTGGGCCAGCCCTGCGGCCCGACATCCAGGTCTACAACCACGACCAACGCACGGTCGCGGTGGTGGACCTGGCTGTCGCGTTCGATGAGCAGACGTCCGACGATCCGGAGAGCTCAGGGCTGGCCAAGGCTATCGCGGGCAAGAAGGCCAAGTACGCGGGCATCAAGCAGCACCTTGAACGCCAGGGGTGGAAGGTACACCTCTCGGCGCTCGTGTACGGCTCGCTGGGTTCGGTGGCGGCCAGCAACCACAAGGTGTACACAGAGCACCTTGGGCTCCTGAAGCGTGATGCGAAGCGGCTGGACCGACAGCTCTCGGTGGCGTGCATCACGTCCAGCCGCCGCATCTGGAACCTGCACTGCGCCAAGCACCGGGAGCGCCAGCACCAGAGCCAGCCACCAAGTCAAGCACCAAGGGGCAGGCGGGTGACGGAGACCGGGGGGACTCCGTCGCGCAACGACCGCCGCTAGACGGCACAGTTCTGGCCCGCGTTGGCCGAAAGGGCCCCACCCATGTAGGGTATCGCCCTGGGGAAACCCATTCTGGTGTTCGGCTGCATTTTGACAGTCGAACTTCAACTCGCATCATATCGGATAAGGTTAAAACCATAGCTAGACATCAGATAGGAACTTTCTATTAGAAAGTTAACGGGTACACCGGATGGTAAATACACAAACTTCTCTGTTCTAATCAGTGTGAAAACTGGTTTCCCGACTTTCAGTTGGGTCTTTTTCACATTCATTTTTGGAACTGCCGTTTTCGGTTAGCTTGCTAGCCGATCACGGTACGGTCTCCGGGGGCTTTCACCGCCACCCCCGCGAGGCCAACTACCTTTTTCTTCCTACCTCGCCCGCCTCCAGCCGGCCCTTCGCCAACGCATCGCCGCATGCGCTTCTGGTGGCCGGACTGGCAGCCCCGGGAGCGCTCGCCGTCCGTCGACAGCGAGTGCTCCACGGCCAGCCGTTCCAGCCTCGCCAGCGACGCGTCTTTTTATAGCGCGTCGTCTGGCGATGGCTACACCGACCCCGGCCTTGCGCTAGGGGTTCGGTTACACACTGGCGCCCCCGTTTCGAGCTCTTCCAGGCTCGAAATGGGGGCGTCGGACGGTGCACGGGCGGTGCCGCTGCTCGGCACCGGCGGCGATGCAGCCGCTGCAACTTCGGGCACGTGTGGGCAACACGCCGCGCCCATTGCACCCCAAGGCCCATCGCTGGCTGCGCCCTCTGGCGGCCAAGCGCGCACCCGCCCCGCGCCCTCTCCGCCGCGTCGCTTCGGCGACCGGCCAACCGCGAGAGAGCCGGCTATACTCGGCCTGAGTATAGCCGAAGCCCTGGTCTCTCAGGCGGCACAGGCCGCCGAAGAACAGCACGCCGCCACCTCGGCCGCCCGAGGCGGCGCCTCGATCGCCGGCGCTCCCGTCGCCCCCAGGCCCCGCCCGGACCTCCAAGCGCGCCGTTCGGCTGCGCCAACGTCCCCCCTCGGTGCCCCCGTGCTCGCCACTCGCCCCCGCCCCCCAGACGATGAGTTTCGACCCGGCAGGGCGGGGGCCACGCTGCCCGAATTGGGAGCGTGTTCGTCGGCGGCTGTGGCCGCTCCAGGACCTCCGCCGGGCCTCCAAGCGCGCCGTTCGGCAGGCCAAGACCCCGCACCAGGTGCCCGCGCCCTCGCCGCCCCCCAACTCCCCCCCTGCGATGAGCCACGACCCGGCAGGGCGGCCGGCAGGCTGCCCGACCAGGTCGTGCCGGGGGCAGCGCTCGTAGCCGCCACGGCTCGCGCTCTAGCGGCCGCCGCCGGCCCCCCCGAGCTCCACAGCGACGACAGCGACGACGAGGACGCCCAAGACGACCGCGCCGCCGCCGCCAAGACCCAGGAAGACCCCGCGAGTGACGCTGCCCCACCCGGCAGGGCGGGGGCCATGCTGTCCGATGCAGCAGCGCCAGGCGTGGCCTCCGCCGTCCCAGCCCCAAGCCCAGCTGCGACTGCCGCCTCCTTCGCGGACGTGGCAGCCGCAGCTGCAAGTGCAGACCCCGCTGCTGGTTGCGCCGCCGTGGAGCCCCACGCGCGCGCCGTGCCGACCCAAGACCAAGAAATTCCGGTCAGCGCGTGCGTGGAGCCCACTTCGGGCGACGCGATCAGCAGCAGCAGTCACAGCAGCAGCAGCGACGAGGACGGCGACGGGGACGGCGACGACGACGCAGGACGCAGCGACGACGCCGCCGTCCCCATGGACGTTGACCAAGGAGGAGCAAGACCCGGCCAGCCGCCTGCCGTGCAGCGAGCAGGTGGCAAGCGCCGCCGCCTGAACGACGGTGAGGACGAAGACGCGCGTGAGCTGGCCGAGCGTCTGCTGCTCGAGGAGGACGAGGCTGGGGATCAAGACCCAGCGCCCAGGCTACCCGCGGCCAGCGCTCGCCCGGCCTCCGTCCTCGCCGTGTACGCGCACAATGCGCAGCGCTTCGCGTGCACGCTGTGCACGTACACGGTCGCCAGCTTCGCGGCACTCGCTCGGCACAGGACATCCCGGCACCGGCGCGTAGCCTTCCTGGACAAGTTCTCGGCGGGCTGCGCGTGCGGGACGCCCTTTGCCTCAAGGCTGGCTGCAGCAAGACACGCGCAAGCGTGCGCCAGCCTCAGCACCATCCCGGCTACGGCTTCGACGACAGCAGGAGCATCAAGCCACACTGCCGTCGGAGCCAACGCCACCGTCACTGCAGCGGTCACCGCCGCGCCCGACCTGCCCCCGCAAGTTGCCTCGGAGCTCACAGCGTCCCCCCCGCTAGTGAGCTCCCCCGACGTCGAAGTGCAGGAGCGCAGGTCACCCGAGCAGGACGAGCTACAGCAGCAGCAGCAGCAGCACGAAGACAAGATGCAGCAGCAGCAGCACGAGGAGAGCCGCTGGGGCCCGCCGCTCCCTCGAGCGATGGTCGTGTCCCGCATCGCTGAGCGACTTGAGGCCGTACCAGCTCCACGATGGGGACCTCCACTGCCTCGCCGCATCGTGGCTTCGCGGATCGCGGAGCACCTCGCACCTGCAGTGCCAACAGGAAGCGAGGTGCCCATGGCTGCAGAGGAACCTGTGGACGTGATGATGGCCAGCGTGGAGGAGGAGGCCAAGGAGAACGAGCCACCGAGCACTGCTGACGAAGAGGGCAAGGACAGCGAAGCGCCTGCAGACGCCGCCGCCGAATGGCTTCTCAAGTTTGACGGAGGCTGTCGTGCCGCCCCCGGCCCCGGTGGAGCCGGTGCCGTGCTATTCGACCCCAGCGGTGCAGCGTCCTGGACCTGCTCGTGCTACATGCCCGGTGCCACGGAGACGAACAACACCGCCGAGTACACGGCCCTTCTCCTCGGCGCCCGTGCAGCTGCAGACCATGGTGCGTCGCGGCTCCGCATCCAGGGCGACAGTCAACTTGTCATCCGCCAGGTCAAGGGCATCTACGGCACTAAGAGCACCCGGTTGCGCAGCCTCCGTACCGCTGTTCGTGCTGAGTTGGCGAGAGTGGGGACGTTCTCGCTCCACCACATCGACCGGCAGGACAACGCGCACGCTGACCGCCTCGCGAACAGGGCCCTCAACATGAAGAGTACGCTGGTGGAGTGCGCGGCCCACCCCGGACGGAACTCGTGCACGACGTCGATGACGACTACTCCTGCAACGGGACCGCCGGCTCCGCCTCCGCCGGTGGGCACAGTGGACGTACCAATGGAGACTGATGACCAGGAGGAGCGCTGTGCAGACGTCGACGACGGTGAGGTGTACGCACCGATGCGCTTTGGACCGGGCGAGGTGCCAGCTCGGCGACCACGTCTCCGCCTCCGCCAACTCGCTGATGATGATTTTGACGCCGCTGGTGAAGTGGTGGAGCGACTCAGCGCGGCGTTGTCGGCGAAGATCACGGACGCTGACGACTGGGAGACGGCGGAAGGCTACATCACAGCGCTTCCGTACGCGCTGTACGACAAGCTCCAGCCCTACTGCCAGCAGCGAGGCCGTCCAGTTCAGCAACAACAGGCACCACAGCGACGCGCCGTGCAGCAGCAACATCCGCGTCAACCCTCGGTGGACGCCCACGCCATGCAGGAACCAGGAGAGGAGGGAAGACAGCGGCACCGACTCAGGCGCAGGGGACGACGCAAGGGTAGACGCAGCCGACGGCACCCACGCCGACCTGGCAACAGCAGCGGTGGCACGCGGCAGAAGAAGCAACGCCAACCACGGCCACCGCGTGTCACCCGCCACCACCGAGAACACCGGATCGATGAAGCGCTCGACGAGCTCCATGCTCTCGAGCGATCGAGACCGCAGGACCGACCGGCGATTAACAAGGCACGCCGCCGCGTTGGGCGCATCCGGTCGGCCATCAACCAGCAGCTCCTGCGTCACCAGTTTAACACCGACGAGAAGACGTGCGTCGATGCCATCTTGGAGAAGGCCCGCGCTGGACGAGCGACACGCGCAGCAGCGCCTGACCCACGTGCAGCAGCAACAACAGGTGGAGCAGCGCCAACAGCAACGGCAAACAGTCCAGTGGCGCAGGTGGACGACGGCATCTGCCCGATCTCGAGCGACGAGCTCTGGCGGCACTTCACGGCCGTGAACACGCCGTCCAAGGACTTCAACGCAGAGGACCCCGACGGTGCAGTCTTCCGCACAGCTATGGCCCGACTGCCCGCCGCCACGAGATGCAAGGAGCTGCTGACGGAGGCACCCACGGCTGATGACATCGAGGACCAGCTACAGCACGTGCGAAGCGCCTCCAGCCCCGGTCTTGACGGTGTCGGCTACGACATCTATAAGCGCTTCGCAACGCAGCTGCTGCCAGTGCTGACGGCAATATTCAAGAGATGCTGGAAGGAGAAGCGAGTGCCTCAGAGCTGGAAGCTGGGCGCCGTGCGGCTCCTGTACAAGAAGGGCAACCGCGAGGACCCGGCGAACTGGAGGCCCATCTGCCTCCAGCAAGCCATCTACAAGCTGTACACGGGGGTCCTCGCGCGGCGGCTCGGGCGGTGGATGGACGCCAATGATCGACACGCTCCAGGGCAGAAGGGCTTTCGTGCAGTGAACGGCTGCGGGGAGCACAACTTCCTCGCGGCCACGTTGATCGACCAAGCGCGCCGCAAGCACCGGCCGCTGTACGAGGTGTGGTATGACCTCAAGAACGCGTTCGGCAGCGTGCCGTTCACGCTGCTGTGGGACGCGCTGCGGAGACTCAGAGTCCCGGCGGAGTACGTTGACATGTGCAAGGGTCTTTATGATAGCGCGGCGTTCGTGGTGGGCAACGCGGCGGACGGATCAACGGCGCCGGTACAGCAGCGCGTGGGTGTCTTCCAGGGTTGCCCATTGAGCCCCCAACTTTTCAACGCCGCCATCAGCCCGCTGCTCTTTGCACTGCGACGGCTAACAGCAGCTGGCGTGCAGCTCTCCAGCGACGACCGCCCTGGCGTCTCGGCCTACGCCGATGACCTCAAGATTTTCAGCGGCACCAAGACGGGCATCGCCGAGCAGCACGAGTTGGTGGCAGCGTTCCTGGAGTGGACCGGCATGGAGGCGAACCCGGCGAAATGCAGGAGCATGGGCGTGCGTCGCAACAGCAACGGCGCGGTCGAGGCCGACGACCTCGAGCTCGCGCTCGACGGCACGCCGATCCCCACCATGACACACATGCAATCGTATACGTACCTCGGGATCGGCGACGGCTTCGACCACGTGCGCCGCCGCATCGAGCTCGCGCCCAAGCTCAAGTCGCTCAAGCAGGACGCGACGGCGCTGCTGGAGGCCGGCCTCGCGCCATGGCAGGTGGTGAAGGCCGTGAAGGTGTATCTCTACCCCCGGGTGGAGTACGCGCTCCGGCACCTCAGGCCTGACGACCAGTACCTGGAGAGCTTCGACCTCCACCTCCGTCGCGGCCTTCGCCACCTGCTGCACCTGCCCAAGAACGCGACCAACGAGTTCTTCTACTCGCCAGTGTCGCGCGGCGGCTTGGGGCTGCTGCCGTTGGTGGAGCTGCACGCAGCGCTGCAGATTGCGCACGGGTGGCAGATGCTACACTCGCCCGACCCAGCCATCCGTCGCGTCGCGCGCGAGCAGCTCCACCAGATTGCCGACGCGCGGCACCGACTTGACAAGGAACATTGGTCGCAGCGCGGCGACGAGCTGGGCGAGCTCCTCCTCAACGGGGAGCTCGGGACGTCGGCCCACGCGCCGCCCAAGCGCCGCAACGGCGACATCGGCTCCCTGTGGGTCGACGTCCGCAAGAACTTGAAGGCCTTCGGGCTCAAGCTCGCCACCGCACCGCCCGACCGCGAGACCGGCGCACCTGCCCAACCGCTGCAGCTTCGCGTGCCGCACCACGCCGAGTGGCTAGACCACCGCAACGTGCTGAGGCACGTGAAGCTGCACATCAAGAACAAGCACTGGCGAGCGTGGTGCGCCCTCGAAGACCAAGGCAAGACGGCGCGGGTGCATGGCGGCGTCGGCAGCGGCTTCCTCACGCGACCGCGTGGCATGTGGGAGAGCGACTACCGCTTCGCGGTGGCCGCCCGCCTCAACGTCGTTGACACCATCAACGCGCTCTCGCGCAGACGACTCCGCGCCCACGACCGGTGCCGGCACCCGGGCTGCAGGTGGAAGGAGACGTTGGCGCACGTCCTCAACCACTGCCCGGGCACTATGGACGCTGTGCGCGGCCGCCACGACGACGCGCTCAAGGAAATCGAGCATGCGCTCCGCGCGTCGTCGGGAGACCGTCGCGAACTCCGCGTCAACCAGACGGTGCCTGGACTGCCTGGGCCAGCCCTGCGGCCCGACATCCAGGTCTACAACCACGACCAACGCACGGTCGCGGTGGTGGACCTGGCTGTCGCGTTCGATGAGCAGACGTCCGACGATCCGGAGAGCTCAGGGCTGGCCAAGGCTATCGCGGGCAAGAAGGCCAAGTACGCGGGCATCAAGCAGCACCTTGAACGCCAGGGGTGGAAGGTACACCTCTCGGCGCTCGTGTACGGCTCGCTGGGTTCGGTGGCGGCCAGCAACCACAAGGTGTACACAGAGCACCTTGGGCTCCTGAAGCGTGATGCGAAGCGGCTGGACCGACAGCTCTCGGTGGCGTGCATCACGTCCAGCCGCCGCATCTGGAACCTGCACTGCGCCAAGCACCGGGAGCGCCAGCACCAGAGCCAGCCACCAAGTCAAGCACCAAGGGGCAGGCGGGTGACGGAGACCGGGGGGACTCCGTCGCGCAACGACCGCCGCTAGACGGCACAGTTCTGGCCCGCGTTGGCCGAAAGGGCCCCACCCATGTAGGGTATCGCCCTGGGGAAACCCATTCTGGTGTTCGGCTGCATTTTGACAGTCGAACTTCAACTCGCATCATATCGGATAAGGTTAAAACCATAGCTAGACATCAGATAGGAACTTTCTATTAGAAAGTTAACGGGTACACCGGATGGTAAATACACAAACTTCTCTGTTCTAATCAGTGTGAAAACTGGTTTCCCGACTTTCAGTTGGGTCTTTTTCACATTCATTTTTGGAACTGCCGTTTTCGGTTAGCTTGCTAGCCGATCACGGTACGGTCTCCGGGGGCTTTCACCGCCACCCCCGCGAGGCCAACTACCTTTTTCTTCCTACCTCGCCCGCCTCCAGCCGGCCCTTCGCCAACGCATCGCCGCATGCGCTTCTGGTGGCCGGACTGGCAGCCCCGGGAGCGCTCGCCGTCCGTCGACAGCGAGTGCTCCACGGCCAGCCGTTCCAGCCTCGCCAGCGACGCGTCTTTTTATAGCGCGTCGTCTGGCGATGGCTACACCGACCCCGGCCTTGCGCTAGGGGTTCGGTTACACACTGGCGCCCCCGTTTCGAGCTCTTCCAGGCTCGAAATGGGGGCGTCGGACGGTGCACGGGCGGTGCCGCTGCTCGGCACCGGCGGCGATGCAGCCGCTGCAACTTCGGGCACGTGTGGGCAACACGCCGCGCCCATTGCACCCCAAGGCCCATCGCTGGCTGCGCCCTCTGGCGGCCAAGCGCGCACCCGCCCCGCGCCCTCTCCGCCGCGTCGCTTCGGCGACCGGCCAACCGCGAGAGAGCCGGCTATACTCGGCCTGAGTATAGCCGAAGCCCTGGTCTCTCAGGCGGCACAGGCCGCCGAAGAACAGCACGCCGCCACCTCGGCCGCCCGAGGCGGCGCCTCGATCGCCGGCGCTCCCGTCGCCCCCAGGCCCCGCCCGGACCTCCAAGCGCGCCGTTCGGCTGCGCCAACGTCCCCCCTCGGTGCCCCCGTGCTCGCCACTCGCCCCCGCCCCCGCCCCCCAGACGATGAGTTTCGACCCGGCAGGGCGGGGGCCACGCTGCCCGAATTGGGAGCGTGTTCGTCGGCGGCTGTGGCCGCTCCAGGACCTCCGCCGGGCCTCCAAGCGCGCCGTTCGGCAGGCCAAGACCCCGCACCAGGTGCCCGCGCCCTCGCCGCCCCCCAACTCTTTCCCTGCGATGAGCCACGACCCGGCAGGGCGGCCGGCAGGCTGCCCGACCAGGTCGTGCCGGGGGCAGCGCTCGTAGCCGCCACGGCTCGCGCTCTAGCGGCCGCCGCCGGCCCCCCCGAGCTCCACAGCGACGACAGCGACGGCGTCGACTCAGAGGACGACGACGCTGCCGCCGCAGACGCCCTCCAAGGCCATGAGCGATTGCTGCCCCCACCCGGCAGGGCGGGCGGCATGCTCGCCGCCAGTGGAGCGACAGCCGTGGTCTCCGCCGTCCCAACGCCATGCACTTCCAGCAGCACAAGCGGCTGCAGCGGCAACAGCGACGGAAGGATCGGCATCAGCACCTGCAACAACGGCGGTCGCAGCAGCGTCATCAGAGGCAGCAGCACTCGCACGAGCCCCAGCAACAACAGCAGCCGCAGCAGTAGAAGAGGGAGAGTGAAGCAAGCAGAGGGAGACCAGCATGCCCCAGCCACAACACCCACGGCCGACTATCCGCCACCAGGACCCGATGCAGACGACGTACGCTCACGACGCTGCTCGTTTTAGCTGCACGCTATGTGCATACCTCGCTGGTCATCCACCGCCGAGCCGCTCATCAAGGTGTCCACTTCTAGGACACCTTCAACACCGGCTGCCTATGCAACTTTACCTTCTACTCCCAAGTAGCTGCAGCCTGCCATGTACACGCATGTGCACAGCGCACAAGCCTCTCTGCAGCAGCGATGACGCGGCCGTCACCGCAGACTCATGTAGTGCCAGCAACCGAACGAGACACTCGTACCCCTCCACAGTGTGAAGTGGCCTCACCTCCAACTCGGCCCCTCTCCACAGTGGTGGCTACAGCTGTGGAAGCCGCACCAAGCGACACCGCGGCTGCAGTCACCACAACAGAACAGAGCACCGTGCCGCGCACCGCTTCGACGACGCCTGAATGCCAGCATGTCCCCCCCGTGCTGGCGTCCACCCCGCAGCCATCGTTTGTGTGTGAAGCTGGTAAACGCCGCCGCAGCCCCAGATCTATACGTGCTGATGCAGGAAGCCGAAGACGAGCTGCTCGCCGAACTTGAGCAGGACGTGGCAGTGCAGGACGCGGCAATGCAGGACGTGGTAATGCAGGAAGCAGCAGCGGATGCCCAGCCCGCACCGAGTGCAGATCGCAGAACAGGGGCCAGTCAGCCACAGCGGCGCAAAACCCGATGGGGGCCGCGACCCAGCTCGACGGACAACTCTGCGCCCACGCCGGAAGAATTGACCGGTGCTCTGGCTACGCGAACGCCGCGAGTTCCTGCTGCCACACGGTGGGGGCCAAGCCACTGAGCTATCGGAGCTGCCGCCGTCGCTCGTCTCGTCACCGGCCTACCTACGGAGCCCGCACCATCTCGTCGACAGTCACCGCCACTGCCGCGGATACCTTCAGCGCCACCAACGCCGCCAGAACCCCAGGAACAACCAGATGCAGCAGCAGCGATGGACGTCGACGCAGGCCCGGCCGACGAGGAGCCATGGGTGCTACGCTTCGATGGCGCATGCCGCCACAATCCAGGTCCAGGCGGGGCAGGTGCAGCCCTCTTCGCGCCCGGCGGCACGGTGGTGTGGACCTGTTCGCATTTCATACCGAGCAACCGAGAAACGAACAAAACTGCTGAGTATACAGCAATGCTGCTCGGCGTCCAGAGCGCACATCACCACGGTGCATTGCGGCTACGAGTGGAGGGCGGCAGCCACCTGGTGCTCTCCCAAGTGCGTGGTGCCTTCGCCTGCAATAACAAGCGCCTGCGATTGCTCCGGAACCGTGTACAGGCGGCGCTTCGCAAGCTGACACGGTACCGCCTCCAGCATATCGCCCGCAAGGCCAACCAGCACGCTGACCGCCTCGCTAACCGCGCCCTCGATCTGAAGCGCTCGATAACGGAATGTGTCCCTCATGCAAGAGCGATGGACCAGTGTCAGCTAACGACGACGCACTCGCCTCCGCCTGACGTGGAGATGGGGAACGCAGACAACGCCGACGTTGACGCGACGACGGTGGATGCTCGAGCTGGAGACGCGGAAGAGGACGAGACTGCTGCTGACGACGAGGCCGAGGTTGCCGCTAGAGATGACGGTGAGGTCTTCCCCACCCTACCGATTGGCTCACACTCCGCACCCGCTAAGCAACCCCGCCTTCGCCTCCGTCAGCTCGCCAATGACGACTTCGACGTCGTAGCCGCAGCTGTGACCCGCGTCGCCGAGGACCTCGTGTGTAGAATCAACGATGCAGATGGCTGGCGGTCTGGAGAGGGCTACATCAGTGCCATCCCAGTGCGGCTGCGTGAAGTGCTGCAGCCTTTTGCAGCTCCATCGCCATCTCGAGCCCCACAGCAACCTCCAGCAGCATAGCAGCCCTGCCGGCCGCCGCGCATCACTCGAAACCATCTTGAACACCGACTCGATGAAGCTCTCGACGGTATGACCACGATACAGCGCGAAGCACCTCGAAACCAGAAAGCGGTGCGTAAGGCTCGTCGACGCGTCGGCCGCATCCGATCGGCGATGGACCGAGCACGACTGCGCAAGAAGTTCGCCACGCACGAGCGGGACTACGTGGAGGAAATCCTGCGGAGAGCGCCCGCAGCGGACGCCACGGAGCCGACGATGGACGAGTGCCCGATTGACCGCGCCACGCTGCACCAACACTTCACGGAGACCAGCTCGCAGACAACGCACTTCGGCTACGACGGTGAAGCTGGTGCAGACTTCCGCGCAGCGCTAGACTCTTTGCCCACAGCGACCCGTGCTGCGAGCGCGCTGACGGACGAGCCAACTCTGGACGAGATCGAAGACCAGCTCACACACGTGAAGGCGACATCGAGTCCTGGACATGACGGCATTGGCTACGACATCTACCGCCGCTTCCAAGTCCAGCTGCTGCCGCTCCTCCATGCGGTGTTTAGGTTCTGCTGGCGTCATCGGAAGGTGCCCGCGTTGTGGGAGGTGGGCATTGTCAGGCTCATCCACAAGAGGGGGGATCCGATGGTGCCGGCGAACTGGCGACCAATCTACTTACAGACGACTATCTACAAGCTATACAGCGGCCTTCTTGCCCACCATCTCTCGAAGTTCCTCGAGCAGAACCAGCGCCTACCGATGTGGCGAGGCGGTGACCAAACCCACGGGAAAGCCAAACAGAGTCGACCCCGGGAACACCAAAGACTGTTCCCAGTCGGCGTGTGGGTCCTCCTCTTGTATATCCCCTTGAAAAAGTGGTTCTTGAACTAAAGGCTACGCTTTGGGCCCAGACTTGCGTCGGCCACACCAAGCTGCCCTCGATTCTCGAAATCACCAAGACAAGAAATCTCCGACACTGAACACTACCAAAGCGGAACTTGGCTCTCGCTTAGCAGGTCCCAGTCCACAAGTGATATATCCAAGCTCAAATGCCCCGAGCTTATCCAAATGCAACACGTCACGTTCACACACACTCTCTGTCCTCTTCTTTTTAGACCCTGGACCCGGGTCTTAACAGCCTCTTCTTTCCTCGGCGAGTCCGGCTTCGACTCACCCCAGTCACTACACTTCCACTTGCGGCTCAGACTGAGAGCCGCGTACAGGATCCTCCACTCGCACCTCAGATCCAGGAGGTGCCAGAAGTTATGGCTCGGATTGAGCCGGTCCGAATCCAGAGCACTTGCACTTCACTCTGGGACCACCCGCGCACCACGCCTTGGTTCAGGCGAAATAACCCACACAGAAACAATTCCGGAACACGGAAACCAGCCTCCACTCCAGACCCAAAGTCGTCCAGTAGCGAAAACTCTGCCAAACCTCAGAGAAGTCACCTCTTCCCGAAAATATGAAGCACTCCACAGCACCGACCGAAGACCAGCAACCGAGAAGTGGGAATATGAAATAACAAAGCCAAAACAGTAGCCAGAATAGCAGAACCGTAAATAACTTGGTTAATTGGAGTTGAATTTACTTCGATATTCTCCTCGTCCTTCCACACACTTGATCTCAGTATGGCCTGCACACAAATGCGATCTGACCAACTCACTTGCGTCCTTCGGGGCAAATTGAACTCTGTTTAATATAAATCACATGAAAACGGAGACTTACAAAGATAGAGCGCCGACTCCGCCACTAATAGCTACACTTTGAAGTCAGAGAAGACATAGGCGTGCTTGAACTAGATCCAAGCCAGGAGACTTCAACCTCACGACATCCAACCATTGGCCGAAACTCCAAACTCAACCTGGAGTCACTGCTGTCGACACGAATTCGGGACCTCATTGGTCCGTCGACCAGCCACCATCCTGGCCAGGCAGGGGGGTCGCCACCTGAGATGTACCACTCCACTTCAGTCAGTACAACCCTTCGGCAGACTGGACACCTGATACCATGCTGACATTCGAGATGCATAACTGGGGTCCAATACTCCACACTGGAATCCGTGACACCACATCCGGGAAAAGCACCAAACTTGGGATCCCAGACCAAAGTCCGGGATCCGAGCACACGATCCAAGATCACACACACCGTCTTGGAATCCACTGCATCAACCGCTACTCCAAGTCATCATCTTCGGATCTGGGAACTCACACCAGGAACTCACGCCGGGAACTCACACTGGGACTCCGAGATGTCGGAACACAACCACCACTTCCTCGGACACCTCTCGCATCCCTCAACACTTCTGGGCACAACTGTACCATCGGGACTCTGGGCGTCAGGACTCGATACTCGGCTCCATGCTGTCACCACAAGACACTCGGCAACGCGTACGACAACCACGACATCTGTAACAATCCGGGAGCCAGCTCCACTTCCGGACACAGTAGCTTCGAGCAGCTGCTCTCAGCCCATATCTCACTCGGTTCCTTCGTGGCTGGCAACCTTTCGGTCAGATGGGTGGGGTCCCAGAATTTTGGGGCCACCTCATCATACCGATGTCGCAGAAGGGCTTTCGCGCTTACAATGGCTGCCATGAACACAATTTCATTGCCACGACGCTGCTGGATCAGACCCGGCGGATGAACCGAAGGCTCTACGCGGTCTGGTACGACTTGAGGAACACCTTCGGGTTGCTTACGCAAGAGCTCATGTGGCAGGTGCTCCGCCGGATGGGTGTTGAAGAGGACTTTGTCGCGAGGTGCAGCGCTATCTACGAAGACTCCTACTTTGTTGTTGGCAACGCGGCTGACGGAGCGACGGCGCCTGTGCGGCAGGAGGTGGGCGTCTACCAGGGCTGTCCGCTCAGCCCCCTCCTCTTCATCGCCGCTTTGGTACCGCTGCTCCGTGCACTGGAGACACTTGGCGGCGTCGGCGTGCCGCTGACAGACGGAGTGCGGCCCTGCGCGACGACGTACGCGGATGACATCAAGGTCTTCGCCGACAGCGCCGCCGGCATCAAACGCTGCCACGCTGTCGTCGAGCGCTTCCTCGAACGGACAGGGCTCCGCGCCAACCCGGCCAAGTGTGCGTTCATGCCAGTGACACGGAACCAGTACAGCAACCCAACACCCGACTAGGACATCGAGCTGCGCATCCACGGTGAGGTCATCGCCACCCTCGGACTCATGGAGAGCTACCGTTACTTGGGGGTGGGCGATGGCTTCGACCATGTGCGCCACCGCCTCCAGCTAGCCCCAAAGCTCAAGCAGATCCAGAGAGAGGCGGTAGCGCTGATGCGCTCGGAGCTGGCGCCGTGGCAGATACTGCAAGCATTGAAGGTGTACGTCTACTCGAAGGTAGAGTACGCGCTTAGACACTTGAGGCCGCTCCAGTCGCAGCTCGAAGGCTTCGACCGTGCCATCGTGCGCGGCCTCCGCCACCTGCTTCGCCTGCCAGCTAACACCCACCACGGCGTCTTCTTCGCGCCGACTTCGGGCGGAGGCCTTGGACTCATGTCGCTCGTGGAGCTTCACCAGGCACTGCAAGTTGCTCATGCGTGGCAGATGTTGCACTCGAAGGATACCGCCATCCGCGCCGTCGCGATCACGCAGGTGGTGCGCAAGCGGTTTAAGCTAGACGAGGAGCACTGGCGAGGACGGGAAGAAGAGCTGGCGCAACTGTACCTAAATACCGAGCTCACGGTCTCGCCGCATGCAACCGCGCGTAGGCGCAACGACAACGTCGGCTCACTCTGGACGGACGTGCGTAGGACCATGGGCACCCTCGGTCTCAAGTTCTCGGTCAGCGACGAGGACTCGCTGCCGGGTGTCCTGCAGCTTCGCGTGCCGCACCACACTAAGTGGCTCAACCACAAGACAGTGTTACGGCACATGAAGCTACACATGAAACTCCGCCGCCTCGACACATGGAAGGCCAAGACTGTCCAGGGCCGGACGGTGCGTGAGCAGGGCGGTGTTGGCTCCAAGTTCATCACGTCGGGTGCGGGTCTCTCGGACGCAGAGTACCGCTTCGCCATTGCGGCGCGTCCGCACCTCATCGACACGCACAGCTCGCTCAAATGACGAAACCTGCGTTCTAACACGACATGCAGGGTGCCTGGGTGCACCGACATAAAGACGTCCGCCCACGTGTTGAACTGGTGTGAGCCGAACATGCCGGCAATTCGACAGCGCCATGATGACGCTGTCTCACTTCAAGTTCAAGAAGATGCTGGAGTACAAGATGCAGCGAACGAGTGGTCGAATGGTGGAGGTGCACGAGGAGTACACGTCCAAGACCTGCTCGGGGTGTGGCCGCATCGACGAGAAACTCGGCGCCAACAAGGTCTACAGGTGCAAGCACTGCCACCTGGTTCAAGATCGAGATGCTAACGCAGCACGGAACATCTTCCACAAGAACGTGGGTGCGTCCGTACTGCGCGACCATTTCACCAGTGTTCCTTCATCGGGGAGTCCTGCTAGCTCTGCGCTGGCGTAATAGGCCCAACAACACGTAGGTTCGTGTAGAACAGCTTAGGACGGAGGCCGTGATGTTATTCGGATAGCCACGGACGTTTAGAGGCAACTACGTTAGGATAGCACCCTCTCGAATAGCAAGTCGCGACAGTTTAAAGGCAAGATACAGCGCTCTCAGTCGTGGGCAGAGTGGCGTTTTATTCTCAACGTGATGGAGCATGGCTGGTTAGCGTTGTTTTCCTGTTTCTGAAGTTGTAGTGTTCTTGACTGCGAGGCGTTCCTTTCGTTTTCCTGTATTAATATGGTAGACCTCGTGTCTTGTCATTGTTCTCAATATGTGGGCATGTTTACATGCATTGGCGACGAGTGAGCGATGACGGGGCAAATTGATACCTCCAGCCAGCACTGGTGTTCCGTAAGCCTTAGACCTACTCATCTCACATCGCAATTTGCGCGCCGCTGACTAACTATCACCCTTAGCTCCAAGGGACGACTGCCTCGCAAGTACACACCATGTTTCTCCTTCGTTACGTCGTGTTGATTTTTCTAGTTTATCGCTTCTCCACCATCGACGCTGATGCACCGGTATCAACCACATACGCTCTCAAAGCTTCCGAGACCCAATCCAACACGTCGGTGAGGACCGAAAATTGGGGCGAATAAACACGAATCAAACTTCCTGGCCTCGAGACGCTCAAATCTTGGTTTACGTCGTCGGACATCTCTCCCTAAACGATTCAGCGCTGGATCAATGAAGGAAAGAGTGCGGGCGACGTCTTCGCCCGATTCAAGCTTAACCGTGCAGGGGTGAAGATATTTGGAAACTCAAAGTTCGGCGCCTGAGTCGCCTACGTGAACGCAGTCAATCAGAAAAACCCGGAAGCGTATATTCTCTCGAAAGTGGCGGCCGCTTCCCCGATGAAACACTCTCGTAGATGCTGATCGCAGCGAAACAGGTCCCAAATACCCACGATATCGCTAAGAAGCTGCAAGCAGCGCAGATTCAGCGCTGGTTGGATAATGGAAAATCTCCGGGCACCGTTTTCAAGCTCCTGCAACTCAGCAAGATCGACGACCACCTTTTCGGTAGCTCACAATTCACCGCGTGGGTCAAGTTTGTGGATGATTTCAACGCGAGGAATCCCCAAAAGATAGTGTCGACGATTCCCACGTTGGCAACTCGCTACGGTGATGAATCGTTAGCAAGGATGCTAGACGCAGCGAAGAAAATCCCGAGCACGGAGCCCGTCGCCACCAAATTGCAGGCTGAACAAATCCGTAGATGGTTGATGAATGATAAAACTCCTGACGAGGTCTTCACGCTGTTCATCCTGGATGATACAGTGGAGAAACTTCTGGTCAACCCGAGGTTCACCGCTTGAACCAAGTACGTGGACGATTTCAACACTAAGAGCCCGAATAAGGCAATGTCGATGGTTCCTACACTAGCCGCTCATTACGGTGACGAAGCTCTGTTTAGGACGCTAGACGCGGCGAAGAAGGTTCCAAACACTGAGACCATGGCCACAAAATTGCAGATGGAGCAAATACAAAGTTGGCTGGCAAGCAAAAAATCACCGGGTAAAGTCTTCGACGTCTTCGGACTGGACAAGCTAGGCGATTCTGTTCTCAGTACACCGCTGTTCAAGACTTGGCTGAACTATCAGAAAAAGTTCAAGGTCAAGAACCCCAGCACGAAACCAAACGTTTTCTTAACGTTGTCGCGTCACTATGGTGACAACCAAATCGATAAAATGGTCAAGACCGCGATGGACAGCCCCAAAACGAAGAAAATCGCTAAACTCGTACAAACGGAGAAAATGAAGCACTCGTTGGATAGCACGACGACCCCGACGAATGCTTTCTACGTTTGGATATTGAACAAACCAGGAGCAGATGACGCGATTCGCCTTGCGAGAACACCGTCGGGCGAAAAATTGTACCAGGTGAAAATTGACAAGGTTCCGGATACTCTTCTCGCCAGCTCCGATTTCAAGTTTTGGATGAGGTACTTGAATAAATTCAACAAGAAGCTCCCACGTGAGGGCACGAACACGATGGACACGCTCCGGGTTTATTACACCGATGAAGCTCTAGCGTATTTTCAAGCTCGTGGGACTCGATCAGGAAGGGTATAAACTGCTCAGCAGCCCGTATCTGGAAGCCTGGATCATGTAGTTACAGACGTGCTACTCCTTGACATGCTGCTCCGGGTGAAGTTCAATTCCGAATGAATCTTTGGAATGCTGCTATCGCTACATCTTCGTATCAAATTTACTGTTTGCCTTTGTATGTTCCGCTCTCGATGCCCGCGTCCGTGCCACTGGCGTGCTACGAGCTACTACGCTTACGCTTCATCATCTCTGTGAATTCTTGTACGTATTTTCGATAGAGCGAAGCCTCAGCGTTCTTCGCTGCTACATCCGTCACCCCCAGCCATTTCGCAACATCTTCGGGTTTTGTAGCTGCGTTGAATAAGTAATCGGAATTAACTTATATTGTTACAGTCTTCACCCCGCCAAGCCTGTCGCTTCTCGTCGACGGGCCTGTTCTCGCTGTAACCCGAGATGTAAGCTAGCTACCCTACTGCTGCTGCTCGCCGTTGACCTGAAAGACGCTCAACGACCCAGCGCATACAAAGCGCATGATGTTGAAGGCAGCATTTTCGTCCCTGTTTGCTACGAAGCCACAGTGCGGGCACACGAACATATCTTGGTTGCGGAGAGAGAGGTGCAGTCGGTTGCAGCGACCACAAGTGCGGCTCGTATACATCTCCGAGAACAGCACCAGGGTTTTGCCGAGGACAGCGCACTTGGCCAGTAGTCGCTGGCGGAACTGAAAGTGGGCGAGTGTCTGCATGTGGGAGTTGAACTTGTGCGTCCACGGGGCACTCGCCAGCAGCATCGACTTGGAGTCGAGCTTCGGCAGCAGGATCACGTCTGAGTTCTTGCACAGGTATGCCGCAGCTTGGAAGTGTAGGTCCTTGATATAGTGCTCAAGCTTGGCGGACGCACAGAAAAATTCTCGACGTGCTGCTACGTATCGTTTCCAGTCCTCACCAGTGTGCCTCCGCACCTTCTTCACGTTGGCGAACGCGCTCACACCACGCTGTGCTGCGCTCTGGCGCTGCTTCAGTTGGTCCAGTTTGACCCAGTTGGCCCGCCCAATGTGTGAAATGTTGCCGTGTAGGTCCATGCACGTCAGGAATGCCTTGAGGCCCGGGTCACCCGCATTACAGCGATCTTTGTCCTTTGACAACTGGGACTCGACCACGTAGGGAATCTGCGCGTACCAATAGCCGTGCTTGTACAAAATCACAACTTCGCCCTCGACCGTCGTGCCCTCCTCCGCAATGATAGGGATGTTGGGCACGGACGTGATAGTTAGGAACTGCTCCACCTTTCGTGGTTTTCTGCCGTCATCCGGGTACGGCGCCGGACCTGGATGGTGCGTCTTCGGTCGGTGAATTTGTGCATTCAGATAGGTAGTCTGGGCTGTGGAGCCGAAGGTAAAGTAGTTGTGCTGTTTCCGCCCTTTGAACTGCATGTTGAAGTGGGTGATGTTGCCACGAGCGAGATTCGTGTAAGCCGCCGACACTGCCGATACGAACTTCCGAACAACGACCTGCCGCATACTGGCAGGTGTGCTGACTACCCACTCCGGTGACGGCCCCATGCCTTCTGGATACGCCAGATTATTGCCCTCGTCTTGCCGTGTGACGAACAGTTTCTCCAGGACGTTCCTGTTTGCCGTGCCCTCTTTGCGGTAATACTCGACGCACTCGTTGTACGTGTACCGACACGCGTGCATGATCTTTTTAAGTTGGGCAGCTTGATCTTCGGATGGCTTCAACCGGTAGCGTCGGGTACGACGCATCAAAAGGGCGTCCTCGGACTCCAGCATTCTCTTTTCGTTCGAGAGTCTGGTCAGCTCTCGTTGGAGTGAGCTCTTTCGGGCGCGCGTCAGCTTCTGCTGCTTCAGGTCCGTTGTCACACATTTGATCTCGAGTCTGAGCTCGCGTTCTCGTGCTGCACGTTGATGGCGTGAGCGGAAAGCATCGAGCTTGATCTGTTGGGCTTGTTGGTCGACTCCCCAGCTAGCGCCCCCAAAACGCTGGCGGACGTCGACCAAGTCATTGTTGATCGGTAGCGAGTTTGTCCACTCTGCGACTGAGAACCACGATTGATTCGGCTGCGCACGCTGAAGCGCCGCCTCGTCAATGGGCCTCTGCTGCATCCGCTGTAGAGCATCTAGGTATCTGTTGTCGAAAGCCATGCCGAGCGTCTGCTGCTGCTGGCGTGGTAGGCGTTGTAGTAGTGGCTGCATCGCATCGAAAGAGTGCAGTATAGCATGCAGCAGCAAGTTCGCCATACGGCCGGTGAACGCAGCCCAATCGAAAGTCGGCTCGCGCTCCTCTAGCAGCCCTCGCACTTGCTGTCGAGTTGATTCTTCCTGAACATGTTGCCCTCAGTCTTGTCTCTCCAGAAGTCGCAGAGCTCGAACGGCTAGGAACTGCTCTTCTTCGTCGTTGACGAATGCGCGGAATGTTTCAATGCTGTCTTGTAGAGTTGGAATGGTTGCTATGGCGTCGGGCACACTGAGGCAACGCAGTACACGGATGACGACTCGCTCGCGGACACGACCCAGCCACCCTCGGACTCGCAGACAGGCACGACCATCTTCGAGCACAATGAAATGAGGGAACGCACTTCCCCCAGTGCGCTGTCAACGCGTCGCTTGAGTGCAGAGAGTCTCATGGCCTCGAGCACCAATTGGGAAATGAGCGTGGACCACGAGTTAAGCTTCTAAAGGCCAACGTGCTTCATAAGGGAAGATGCTGACCCAGCAATTGGGTTTTGATCCTCCGCGAGACGTTCTCCCAGAACGGGACCATACCATTTGGATTCCGCGAGTGTAGTTGAATAGCGTGAGTGCAATTGGATCCTACCAGTGTAGTTGATTTCCGCAAGTGCAGTGTCGAGTAGATAAATCCGTATCAAACTAGACCTACCCAGACGAGAAATTCGCTAACTAGTTAATCAAATCAAGTTCCCTCCTTTTCCTTGACCTTGGCTACTTTGGGTTGTGCTTTCGCCTCCTTCTCCCGTCCCTTTGCGGTCTTTTCAGCTTCCTTTCGTACGTGGTACTCGTAGCTCTCATCGCTAGTCATCAGACACGCTCCGCTCACAATCTACGCGTCAATGTCGCGCTTTTGCTTCTTATGCATTATCTGCTCTACCATTGACCAGTGGTTTATGGAGTCTACTCGCACTCGATCGAGGTCATCCCCCGAACATACTATCTTTCTGGCGGTTCTGTCAGATATCATGACGGTTGGTTTAAGAAGGATGGAGTTCTTCTTGCGCTTGGTGGGTTTGTTCCCCACCAACCCCGCCATCATGTTTTCGCGACTGAGGGGGTAAATGCCTGCCCTCTCGAATCCATCGACGAAATGAGCACGTGTTAAAGTGCTTCGAAATGCTTTTGCAGCGACCGCCACGATGTTCGTTTCATCAACCATGATACTCGTCGATTTCTGGTACGCTGCAATGTCAAGATCGAGAGCGCGTTTGAAGTGGTTGAACACACAGATATCCAACGGCTGCAAGAAGTGTGACGTATGTGCAGGCAGGGCGAATAGTAGAATGCCGTTGGCTCGGGCACAAGCCAACGTGCGGACCGAGATATGGGTTTTGTATCCATCCATGATCAATAGTACAGGGCACTCAGGAGGAATTACTGCCACAGACCACTCAAAGGACTGTATGAAGAGAGAAGTCACAAGGAACGAGCTGGCACTTGACGCGTACTTGGAGTTTGGGTAGCCACCCACTGTATGCTTTCTGTTGTAGCTCTTCCCGGGGAAAATGATAAAGGGCGGGAACACGTCGCCGTCCGCACTGCCGCAAACTAAAGCGCTCACGTTAACTCGACTGTCAGACTTCTGTACATTACATAGACTGTTGAAGTAGAAATCCACATTCTCCTCGGTCGATGCTTTAGCTCTACACACATCCAGGTTTTGAGCACTGCGTCTGCCGAAATGAGCGTGATGCCGACGGATAAAGCCGTTGACCCAGCTAGTTGAGGGAAACGTGGCAGGTATGGTGCGCGTGTATGGACTTTGCTCTACGACGTGTCGAATAAACATCCCCAGCTCGACTCACGTGAAACAGAGTCCTCTGTTCGTGCGTGCATCAACAGCGTCAATAACGCCTTGAACCTCTCCTTCGGTCAGGGTAGGAAGTGGACCAGGTTTAGCGTTCACCGGGACTTGTTCGGTGACACGGCGATGCAGGCTACTTTTGTGTACGCCAAATGCCTGAGCAGCCTGTCGCAAAGACATCTCCTTCTTTTGGACGGCTTCCATGGCTTTCTCCATTTGGGTCAGAGGACACACTTGAGGATAGACGACCTTCACCATGATGGCAATAATGAACACTAAAGCCGCGTTCTCTACGTGCCATTCTTGGCCACGGGGCATTGCTAGAAGATCAGGTCCATCACACTGTTGCTGTCCCCAATTGTGGTGTCCCGCAATTGTGTCAGAACAGATATATGGTTTGGCGCGCACTGTAACACACGAAACACAGCGCTGAAACTCATCTTGCTGGAAACCTTCTGGTTGCCTGAGGAGAAGTTATGGGATCGTGCGAGTAGAAAACGACGGCAGGCGACCAGGGTTCTCACCGAGTAGTGTTTCCAGGGTGTAGGACAACAAATCCTCAAACCACCTCCCCTCGTAATGTGCACAGACTACAACACATTCAGCGGTTAGTTTAGTGGTATACTAACCCCGTTCAAATCGAGTACTTCTCTCGTCACTTCGCCATTTGCTCTCCACCAAGAGCGGCTTGCAAGAACAGTTGCGATGCGGCTCCAATACGTTGTGGCACTCGCAGCCACCGCCCTCGTCGCTAGTGTCGAAGCTGCCAGTCTGACTACCGCCGCTTCAGCTCGTGGGCTAACAGTGGCCAACACCAATGCTTCTGCTAAACGGCTCCTGAGAACCGAGGCCACTACGGACGAAGATGGCGAAGAAAGGGCAAGCAACCTTTCCACCATCGAGAAACTCAAAACAATGTCTGGTGTCCAGAGCATCAAAAACTTGTTTACCTCGAACTCGAAAGTCACGCCGAGCATGCTGTTCAAGTGGGAACGACAAGGGAAATCCCTCGACTACGTCTTCAATAAGCTCAAGCTGGACAAGGCAGGGGACAATGCCTTCGCCACTCCGGAATTCACAACTTGGATACAATACTCGCGAGCGACCATTAAGTCAATGGATCCATATAAGGCAATGTACAGCCAGTTATTCTTGCAGTATGGCGACGATGGTATCATGAAGATGGCAGAGGTGGCGATTAAGTCCAAGAGCAACGAGGCGATTGCCAAGACGTTCCAGAAGATCAAGTTCGAAGAATGGAAAGGCTTCAGCGTGAATGCCAACGGTGCCTTCACCGCGTTAAAACTTGACAAGAACGTGGACGACGTGCTGACCAACCCGAACTTGAACGTATGGGTCAAGTACGCAGACGAGGTCGCTGAAGGGAACCCCAAGCTGAAAACGTCATTGATAGACACGTTGAGGGACCACTACAATGACAGTGACTTGCTCAGAGTGTTCATCGCGGCGAAGAAGAACCCCAAAACCGAGAAACTGGGTGCGAATTTGGAGCAAGCTCTGTTAACCAAATACAGAGCGAACAAGTCGAAGAATGCAAACGCGCGGTCAAAACCATAGGTAGATATTTCAGCGCTCTCGGTTCGATGTAGGAAGGAAAGGAAGGAACTTGATTTGATTAACTAGTTAGCGAATTTCTCGTCTGGGTAGGTCTAGTTTGATACGGATTTATCTACTCGACACTGCACTTGCGGAAATCAACTACACTGGTAGGATCCAATTGCACTCACGCTATTCAACTACACTCGCGGAATCCAAATGGTATGGTCCCGTTCTGGGAGAACGTCTCGCGGAGGATCAAAACCCAATTGCTGGGTCAGCATCTTCCCTTATGAAGCACGTTGGCCTTTAGAAGCTTAACTCGTGGTCCACGCTCATTTCCCAATTGGTGCTCGAGGCCATGAGACTCTCTGCACTCAAGCGACGCGTTGACAGCGCACTGGGGGAAGTGCGTTCCCTCATTTCATTGTGCTCGAAGATGGTCGTGCCTGTCTGCGAGTCCGAGGGTGGCTGGGTCGTGTCCGCGAGCGAGTCGTCATCCGTGTACTGCGTTGCCTCAGTGTGCCCGACGCCATAGCAACCATTCCAACTCTACAAGACAGCATTGAAACATTCCGCGCATTCGTCAACGACGAAGAAGAGCAGTTCCTAGCCGTTCGAGCTCTGCGACTTCTGGAGAGACAAGACTGAGGGCAACATGTTCAGGAAGAATCAACTCGACAGCAAGTGCGAGGGCTGCTAGAGGAGCGCGAGCCGACTTTCGATTGGGCTGCGTTCACCGGCCGTATGGCGAACTTGCTGCTGCATGCTATACTGCACTCTTTCGATGCGATGCAGCCACTACTACAACGCCTACCACGCCAGCAGCAGCAGACGCTCGGCATGGCTTTCGACAACAGATACCTAGATGCTCTACAGCGGATGCAGCAGAGGCCCATTGACGAGGCGGCGCTTCAGCGTGCGCAGCCGAATCAATCGTGGTTCTCAGTCGCAGAGTGGACAAACTCGCTACCGATCAACAATGACTTGGTCGACGTCCGCCAGCGTTTTGGGGGCGCTAGCTGGGGAGTCGACCAACAAGCCCAACAGATCAAGCTCGATGCTTTCCGCTCACGCCATCAACGTGCAGCACGAGAACGCGAGCTCAGACTCGAGATCAAATGTGTGACAACGGACCTGAAGCAGCAGAAGCTGACGCGCGCCCGAAAGAGCTCACTCCAACGAGAGCTGACCAGACTCTCGAACGAAAAGAGAATGCTGGAGTCCGAGGACGCCCTTTTGATGCGTCGTACCCGACGCTACCGGTTGAAGCCATCCGAAGATCAAGCTGCCCAACTTAAAAAGATCATGCACGCGTGTCGGTACACGTACAACGAGTGCGTCGAGTATTACCGCAAAGAGGGCACGGCAAACAGGAACGTCCTGGAGAAACTGTTCGTCACACGGCAAGACGAGGGCAATAATCTGGCGTATCCAGAAGGCATGGGGCCGTCACCGGAGTGGGTAGTCAGCACACCTGCCAGTATGCGGCAGGTCGTTGTTCGGAAGTTCGTATCGGCAGTGTCGGCGGCTTACACGAATCTCGCTCGTGGCAACATCACCCACTTCAACATGCAGTTCAAAGGGCGGAAACAGCACAACTACTTTACCTTCGGCTCCACAGCCCAGACTACCTATCTGAATGCACAAATTCACCGACCGAAGACGCACCATCCAGGTCCGGCGCCGTACCCGGATGACGGCAGAAAACCACGAAAGGTGGAGCAGTTCCTAACTATCACGTCCGTGCCCAACATCCCTATCATTGCGGAGGAGGGCACGACGGTCGAGGGCGAAGTTGTGATTTTGTACAAGCACGGCTATTGGTACGCGCAGATTCCCTACGTGGTCGAGTCCCAGTTGTCAAAGGACAAAGATCGCTGTAATGCGGGTGACCCGGGCCTCAAGGCATTCCTGACGTGCATGGACCTACACGGCAACATTTCACACATTGGGCGGGCCAACTGGGTCAAACTGGACCAACTGAAGCAGCGCCAGAGCGCAGCACAGCGTGGTGTGAGCGCGTTCGCCAACGTGAAGAAGGTGCGGAGGCACACTGGTGAGGACTGGAAACGATACGTAGCAGCACGTCGAGAATTTTTCTGTGCGTCCGCCAAGCTTGAGCACTATATCAAGGACCTACACTTCCAAGCTGCGGCATACCTGTGCAAGAACTCAGACGTGATCCTGCTGCCGAAGCTCGACTCCAAGTCGATGCTGCTGGCGAGTGCCCCGTGGACGCACAAGTTCAACTCCCACATGCAGACACTCGCCCACTTTCAGTTCCGCCAGCGACTACTGGCCAAGTGCGCTGTCCTCGGCAAAACCCTGGTGCTGTTCTCGGAGATGTATACGAGCCGCACTTGTGGTCGCTGCAACCGACTGCACCTCTCTCTCCGCAACCAAGATATGTTCGTGTGCCCGCACTGTGGCTTCGTAGCAAACAGGGACGAAAATGCTGCCTTCAACATCATGCGCTTTGTATGCGCTGGGTCGTTGAGCGTCTTTCAGGTCAACGGCGAGCAGCAGCAGTAGGGTAGCTAGCTTACATCTCGGGTTACAGCGAGAACAGGCCCGTCGACGAGAAGCGACAGGCTTGGCGGGGTGAAGACTGTAACAATATAAGTTAATTCCGATTACTTATTCAACGCAGCTACAAAACCCGAAGATGTTGCGAAATGGCTGGGGGTGACGGATGTAGCAGCGAAGAACGCTGAGGCTTCGCTCTATCGAAAATACGTACAAGAATTCACAGAGATGATGAAGCGTAAGCGTAGTAGCTCGTAGCACGCCAGTGGCACGGACGCGGGCATCGAGAGCGGAACATACAAAGGCAAACAGTAAATTTGATACGAAGATGTAGCGATAGCAGCATTCCAAAGATTCATTCGGAATTGAACTTCACCCGGAGCAGCATGTCAAGGAGTAGCACGTCTGTAACTACATGATCCAGGCTTCCAGATACGGGCTGCTGAGCAGTTTATACCCTTCCTGATCGAGTCCCACGAGCTTGAAAATACGCTAGAGCTTCATCGGTGTAATAAACCCGGAGCGTGTCCATCGTGTTCGTGCCCTCACGTGGGAGCTTCTTGTTGAATTTATTCAAGTACCTCATCCAAAACTTGAAATCGGAGCTGGCGAGAAGAGTATCCGGAACCTTGTCAATTTTCACCTGGTACAATTTTTCGCCCGACGGTGTTCTCGCAAGGCGAATCGCGTCATCTGCTCCTGGTTTGTTCAATATCCAAACGTAGAAAGCATTCGTCGGGGTCGTCGTGCTATCCAACGAGTGCTTCATTTTCTCCGTTTGTACGAGTTTAGCGATTTTCTTCGTTTTGGGGCTGTCCATCGCGGTCTTGACCATTTTATCGATTTGGTTGTCACCATAGTGACGCGACAACGTTAAGAAAACGTTTGGTTTCGTGCTGGGGTTCTTGACCTTGAACTTTTTCTGATAGTTCAGCCAAGTCTTGAACAGCGGTGTACTGAGAACAGAATCGCCTAGCTTGTCCAGTCCGAAGACGTCGAAGACTTTACCCGGTGATTTTTTGCTTGCCAGCCAACTTTGTATTTGCTCCATCTGCAATTTTGTGGCCATGGTCTCAGTGTTTGGAACCTTCTTCGCCGCGTCTAGCGTCCTAAACAGAGCTTCGTCACCGTAATGAGCGGCTAGTGTAGGAACCATCGACATTGCCTTATTCGGGCTCTTAGTGTTGAAATCGTCCACGTACTTGGTTCAAGCGGTGAACCTCGGGTTGACCAGAAGTTTCTCCACTGTATCATCCAGGATGAACAGCGTGAAGACCTCGTCAGGAGTTTTATCATTCATCAACCATCTACGGATTTGTTCAGCCTGCAATTTGGTGGCGACGGGCTCCGTGCTCGGGATTTTCTTCGCTGCGTCTAGCATCCTTGCTAACGATTCATCACCGTAGCGAGTTGCCAACGTGGGAATCGTCGACACTATCTTTTGGGGATTCCTCGCGTTGAAATCATCCACAAACTTGACCCACGCGGTGAATTGTGAGCTACCGAAAAGGTGGTCGTCGATCTTGCTGAGTTGCAGGAGCTTGAAAACGGTGCCCGGAGATTTTCCATTATCCAACCAGCGCTGAATCTGCGCTGCTTGCAGCTTCTTAGCGATATCGTGGGTATTTGGGACCTGTTTCGCTGCGATCAGCATCTACGAGAGTGTTTCATCGGGGAAGCGGCCGCCACTTTCGAGAGAATATACGCTTCCGGGTTTTTCTGATTGACTGCGTTCACGTAGGCGACTCAGGCGCCGAACTTTGAGTTTCCAAATATCTTCACCCCTGCACGGTTAAGCTTGAATCGGGCGAAGACGTCGCCCGCACTCTTTCCTTCATTGATCCAGCGCTGAATCGTTTAGGGAGAGATGTCCGACGACGTAAACCAAGATTTGAGCGTCTCGAGGCCAGGAAGTTTGATTCGTGTTTATTCGCCCCAATTTTCGGTCCTCACCGACGTGTTGGATTGGGTCTCGGAAGCTTTGAGAGCGTATGTGGTTGATACCGGTGCATCAGCGTCGATGGTGGAGAAGCGATAAACTAGAAAAATCAACACGACGTAACGAAGGAGAAACATGGTGTGTACTTGCGAGGCAGTCGTCCCTTGGAGCTAAGGGTGATAGTTAGTCAGCGGCGCGCAAATTGCGATGTGAGATGAGTAGGTCTAAGGCTTACGGAACACCAGTGCTGGCTGGAGGTATCAATTTGCCCCGTCATCGCTCACTCGTCGCCAATGCATGTAAACATGCCCACATATTGAGAACAATGACAAGACACGAGGTCTACCATATTAATACAGGAAAACGAAAGGAACGCCTCGCAGTCAAGAACACTACAACTTCAGAAACAGGAAAACAACGCTAACCAGCCATGCTCCATCACGTTGAGAATAAAACGCCACTCTGCCCACGACTGAGAGCGCTGTATCTTGCCTTTAAACTGTCGCGACTTGCTATTCGAGAGGGTGCTATCCTAACGTAGTTGCCTCTAAACGTCCGTGGCTATCCGAATAACATCACGGCCTCCGTCCTAAGCTGTTCTACACGAACCTACGTGTTGTTGGGCCTATTACGCCAGCGCAGAGCTAGCAGGACTCCCCGATGAAGGAACACTGGTGAAATGGTCGCGCAGTACGGACGCACCCACGTTCTTGTGGAAGATGTTCCGTGCTGCGTTAGCATCTCGATCTTGAACCAGGTGGCAGTGCTTGCACCTGTAGACCTTGTTGGCGCCGAGTTTCTCGTCGATGCGGCCACACCCCGAGCAGGTCTTGGACGTGTACTCCTCGTGCACCTCCACCATTCGACCACTCGTTCGCTGCATCTTGTACTCCAGCATCTTCTTGAACTTGAAGTGAGACAGCGTCATCATGGCGCTGTCGAATTGCCGGCATGTTCGGCTCACACCAGTTCAACACGTGGGCGGACGTCTTTATGTCGGTGCACCCAGGCACCCTGCATGTCGTGTTAGAACGCAGGTTTCGTCATTTGAGCGAGCTGTGCGTGTCGATGAGGTGCGGACGCGCCGCAATGGCGAAGCGGTACTCTGCGTCCGAGAGACCCGCACCCGACGTGATGAACTTGGAGCCAACACCGCCCTGCTCACGCACCGTCCGGCCCTGGACAGTCTTGGCCTTCCATGTGTCGAGGCGGCGGAGTTTCATGTGTAGCTTCATGTGCCGTAACACTGTCTTGTGGTTGAGCCACTTAGTGTGGTGCGGCACGCGAAGCTGCAGGACACCCGGCAGCGAGTCCTCGTCGCTGACCGAGAACTTGAGACCGAGGGTGCCCATGGTCCTACGCACGTCCGTCCAGAGTGAGCCGACGTTGTCGTTGCGCCTACGCGCGGTTGCATGCGGCGAGACCGTGAGCTCGGTATTTAGGTACAGTTGCGCCAGCTCTTCTTCCCGTCCTCGCCAGTGCTCCTCGTCTAGCTTAAACCGCTTGCGCACCACCTGCGTGATCGCGACGGCGCGGATGGCGGTATCCTTCGAGTGCAACATCTGCCACGCATGAGCAACTTGCAGTGCCTGGTGAAGCTCCACGAGCGACATGAGTCCAAGGCCTCCGCCCGAAGTCGGCGCGAAGAAGACGCCGTGGTGGGTGTTAGCTGGCAGGCGAAGCAGGTGGCGGAGGCCGCGCACGATGGCACGGTCGAAGCCTTCGAGCTGCGACTGGAGCGGCCTCAAGTGTCTAAGCGCGTACTCTACCTTCGAGTAGACGTACACCTTCAATGCTTGCAGTATCTGCCACGGCGCCAGCTCCGAGCGCATCAGCGCTACCGCCTCTCTCTGGATCTGCTTGAGCTTTGGGGCTAGCTGGAGGCGGTGGCGCACATGGTCGAAGCCATCGCCCACCCCCAAGTAACGGTAGCTCTCCATGAGTCCGAGGGTGGCGATGACCTCACCGTGGATGCGCAGCTCGATGTCCTAGTCGGGTGTTGGGTTGCTGTACTGGTTCCGTGTCACTGGCATGAACGCACACTTGGCCGGGTTGGCGCGGAGCCCTGTCCGTTCGAGGAAGCGCTCGACGACAGCGTGGCAGCGTTTGATGCCGGCGGCGCTGTCGGCGAAGACCTTGATGTCATCCGCGTACGTCGTCGCGCAGGGCCGCACTCCGTCTGTCAGCGGCACGCCGACGCCGCCAAGTGTCTCCAGTGCACGGAGCAGCGGTACCAAAGCGGCGATGAAGAGGAGGGGGCTGAGCGGACAGCCCTGGTAGACGCCCACCTCCTGCCGCACAGGCGCCGTCGCTCCGTCAGCCGCGTTGCCAACAACAAAGTAGGAGTCTTCGTAGATAGCGCTGCACCTCGCGACAAAGTCCTCTTCAACACCCATCCGGCGGAGCACCTGCCACATGAGCTCTTGCGTAAGCAACCCGAAGGTGTTCCTCAAGTCGTACCAGACCGCGTAGAGCCTTCGGTTCATCCGCCGGGTCTGATCCAGCAGCGTCGTGGCAATGAAATTGTGTTCATGGCAGCCATTGTAAGCGCGAAAGCCCTTCTGCGACATCGGTATGATGAGGTGGCCCCAAAATTCTGGGACCCCACCCATCTGACCGAAAGGTTGCCAGCCACGAAGGAACCGAGTGAGATATGGGCTGAGAGCAGCTGCTCGAAGCTACTGTGTCCGGAAGTGGAGCTGGCTCCCGGATTGTTACAGATGTCGTGGTTGTCGTACGCGTTGCCGAGTGTCTTGTGGTGACAGCATGGAGCCGAGTATCGAGTCCTGACGCCCAGAGTCCCGATGGTACAGTTGTGCCCAGAAGTGTTGAGGGATGCGAGAGGTGTCCGAGGAAGTGGTGGTTGTGTTCCGACATCTCGGAGTCCCAGTGTGAGTTCCCGGCGTGAGTTCCTGGTGTGAGTTCCCAGATCCGAAGATGATGACTTGGAGTAGCGGTTGATGCAGTGGATTCCAAGACGGTGTGTGTGATCTTGGATCGTGTGCTCGGATCCCGGACTTTGGTCTGGGATCCCAAGTTTGGTGCTTTTCCCGGATGTGGTGTCACGGATTCCAGTGTGGAGTATTGGACCCCAGTTATGCATCTCGAATGTCAGCATGGTATCAGGTGTCCAGTCTGCCGAAGGGTTGTACTGACTGAAGTGGAGTGGTACATCTCAGGTGGCGACCCCCCTGCCTGGCCAGGATGGTGGCTGGTCGACGGACCAATGAGGTCCCGAATTCGTGTCGACAGCAGTGACTCCAGGTTGAGTTTGGAGTTTCGGCCAATGGTTGGATGTCGTGAGGTTGAAGTCTCCTGGCTTGGATCTAGTTCAAGCACGCCTATGTCTTCTCTGACTTCAAAGTGTAGCTATTAGTGGCGGAGTCGGCGCTCTATCTTTGTAAGTCTCCGTTTTCATGTGATTTATATTAAACAGAGTTCAATTTGCCCCGAAGGACGCAAGTGAGTTGGTCAGATCGCATTTGTGTGCAGGCCATACTGAGATCAAGTGTGTGGAAGGACGAGGAGAATATCGAAGTAAATTCAACTCCAATTAACCAAGTTATTTACGGTTCTGCTATTCTGGCTACTGTTTTGGCTTTGTTATTTCATATTCCCACTTCTCGGTTGCTGGTCTTCGGTCGGTGCTGTGGAGTGCTTCATATTTTCGGGAAGAGGTGACTTCTCTGAGGTTTGGCAGAGTTTTCGCTACTGGACGACTTTGGGTCTGGAGTGGAGGCTGGTTTCCGTGTTCCGGAATTGTTTCTGTGTGGGTTATTTCGCCTGAACCAAGGCGTGGTGCGCGGGTGGTCCCAGAGTGAAGTGCAAGTGCTCTGGATTCGGACCGGCTCAATCCGAGCCATAACTTCTGGCACCTCCTGGATCTGAGGTGCGAGTGGAGGATCCTGTACGCGGCTCTCAGTCTGAGCCGCAAGTGGAAGTGTAGTGACTGGGGTGAGTCGAAGCCGGACTCGCCGAGGAAAGAAGAGGCTGTTAAGACCCGGGTCCAGGGTCTAAAAAGAAGAGGACAGAGAGTGTGTGTGAACGTGACGTGTTGCATTTGGATAAGCTCGGGGCATTTGAGCTTGGATATATCACTTGTGGACTGGGACCTGCTAAGCGAGAGCCAAGTTCCGCTTTGGTAGTGTTCAGTGTCGGAGATTTCTTGTCTTGGTGATTTCGAGAATCGAGGGCAGCTTGGTGTGGCCGACGCAAGTCTGGGCCCAAAGCGTAGCCTTTAGTTCAAGAACCACTTTTTCAAGGGGATATACAAGAGGAGGACCCACACGCCGACTGGGAACAGTCTTTGGTGTTCCCGGGGTCGACTCTGTTTGGCTTTCCCGTGGGTTTGGTCACCGCCTCGCCACAGCTCTCCCCCCGTAAGTCGACATCGTCGAGTAACAGGTGAGAATCCGCTGTGGGTAGGTGGCGGATCATCGAAGACTGAACCATATGATCATGCACCTGCGACGCGTTCTTCACACATGCGTCATCGCATTCATGTACCGTATAGGTCACATCGGGGAAAGGCGGTTCCTTATCCTCTTCATCGTCTTGTCCATCCGGCGGTGGCCGTGATAGCGCATCTGCCACCACATTCGCCTTGCCCCTTACGCGGTGCAAAACAAACGTGAACTGTGAGAAATGCGTCAAGAAGCGAGCCATCTTGGGAGACACTCTTGGATGATGCAACATCCATGAACACGCCGAGTTATCGGTGTGCACGTCAAATGGTCGGCCATGTAGATAGTGTCGCCACTTCTCCGTAGCCACTTTGATAGCTGAGAGCTCCTTCTCGTGCGTAGGCCATCCACGCTCATGTCGATCCAACTTCTTCGAGTAGAAGGCAATCGGATGGTCATCATCACCGTACTTCTGAGATAGGACACCTCCTATGCACCCTCCTGATGCATCTGTTGTTACGATGAACGGTCGTTCGAAATCAGGTAACTTCAGCATTGGAGCTTGCTGAAGTGACAGCTTGAGATGCAGGTAAGCCTCATCTACCGACTTGGACCAAATCCACGGAGCATTTCCTTTCGTTAGATCCCTCCACGGCCGTGCAATTTTTGCAAAGTCACAGATAAATCTGCGATAATACCCTGCCAGACCCAAGAAACTCAAAAGCTCCTTCCTGTTAGTCGGCGTCGGGTACTTTGCGATTGCTTCCGTTTTCCTTGGATCCACGCTCACTCCTGCCTCAGACACCATGTGTCCCAGGAAAGCGATTTCAGTCTGACCGAAGAAACACTTAGACAGACGCGCGTAAAGCTTCTCCTTGCGTAGTACTTCGCAGACTGTACGTAGACGTTCTACATGCTCCCCCATGCTCTTCGAAAAGATGCAGATGTCATCGAGATACACGACAACAAATTCGAACTTGTCGAACAGCGTACGCATGAGACAAGACCATGTCCCTGGCATTCCAGCCACTCCCATAGGTGCAACACACCACTGGTACGTCTCCTTGTGTGTACGAAACGCTGTGTACGGTCGGCTCGACTTCACCACAATCACCTGATGATAGCCTAGCGCTAAGTCGATCAAGGTGTAGACAACACAGCCTACCATCTTGTCGAACAGTTCCTCGATCATCGGTAACGGAATTTTGGCCACAACCGTAACCTGGTTGAGATGTCGGTAGTCAAAGACCCAACGTAATGGAATCTTCGTATTCCCGCTACGTAGCCAATCTGCTCTCTTCGGCATCTGTCCCGTCACCGGGTCCTTTTTCGGAATTGCGAAGATTTTCGAAACCCATGGTGAGTTCGACACTTCGATCCACCCTTTCTTCAACCTATCCTTGATGAATTCTTCAAAAGCATCCTGTTCCATCTTTGACAAACGGAATGGTGATCGAGAACTCGGCTGAGCTCCTTTCTTCAGCGTCAGCTCAAAGTTGACTTCACGCGTCGGCGGCAATCCATCCGGTAACTGCTCTGGGAACACATCCTTGAATCCCTCGGCAACCACTTTGCGAATCGGTTCTGGAATTGCCTCGGTGTCGGCTACTAGTTGCACTTTCACGCGGAACACTTATTCATAGTCTCCTGCTTTGAGACTGTCCGAGAACGATGGTCCGTCGACGTCGTTGAACTGGAACTTCTCTGGAATAACAACCTCTTCAGTTTACCAGTTCACCTGGGGATTGTAGTCCTGAAACCACGGCTTCCCAAAAATGACGTCATGTGACTCTGGTAACTTCCACTCCACGAATTCCATCGCTGGAAAGAAGTAACCGTCCATGCTCACCGGCGCTTCAACATGTTTAACATCCGTTGCTGGAGTAAACGCCCCATCGAAACGCTGAGCTTGTAGTCGTCTCGACAAAAGCACATTACTCGCCATGCCTGGCTTGATCATGTTCGTGCTGGCACCCGTGTCCAACAAAATGCGGACATCTTTGCTGTTGATGCGACCTTTCTTGATAAAAAGGTTGCTCTTGCGTTCGGACTTCACTGCGTTGACTTCCATGGTCTCATTCGACGTTGGTCGCGATCCTAGCAAAACCAAGTCCTCGGCGGGGTGCATCGCATGCACTCCGGCCTCTTGCTCTGGTGGCAATCCGCACACACCGGATCCCTCTTCGGGCTGCATCGCATGCAAGCCTTCTACGTCTGCTGACTGTGATCCGCACGAGTCAGTCTCTTCTGACGTCTCTGTAGTTGCAGTGACACGAGGCAGTTTCCCACATTTTGGGACAGCCGATTTTCAGTTGCGACAGTGGAGTTTCGGAGTTTTGATTGGTGGATGTGGAGTGGATCTATTGCGACATTTTGTGGAAAGAGTGCGTGGTTTGAATGGCGGGCGTGTGAAGAGCCAAGGATGGGCCCTTAGGTTCCGGAACCGCGCGTTCCAGAGATGTACACTCTGAAACGCACATGCGCTCAGTCTGGAACCGCCCCTGTCCTGAACACGGGTCGCCAGGAAGAGACGCAAATTGTCTGCACGAACGTATCGTGTCAGACAACCCGTATTGCCTTGGCTCAAGGCACTGAATACCGCCGTTCCAGGCCCAAGAACCACTCGAGTACAGCCACAAGCAAGAAAAACATGTAGAACAAGACCCACAAGACACACCAAGACTCAAGACATGAACGTATATGGACTCCCAGGTGTTCAAGAACACCCAGCAACGTGTCGTGATGATGTTGAAGACGAATGAAGCCTGAAACCGACGACCCAGACTTCTAGGAGTCTGAAACTGATCCCCAAAAGTCTGAAACCGGTCCCGTTCCAGAGATATATGGCCACGTTTCAGAGATTCCAAGCCTGGGTTCAGAGATTAGCGACTGCTGTGGACATTACCAAGCTACCGAGACTCAAGAGCAGCAAGCCAAGACATCTTACGACTGTGTACAGCGTGTACGAGCAAGAACTGTGCGGCCAAGAGTCCAGTTTCAGAGCAGAAGAGACGGACCAAGCACGTGGAGGTCCTGTCGAAGACAAGTGAAGTGTGTGCGCCCTATACAAAGACCAAGTGAACTCCCCCAAAGGTATACAGAACATAAGGTAATTACCCAGAAGATATTGAGAGAGAGATTCAGAAAGAAGATAGCCGAAGTAGAGAGTAACAAACAGAGTTGGTTTTACCAAGTTGAGCACAAGTCGAATTCGTTCGGTGGCCTGCTAGGACAAGGGCGCGGATATAAGGACGCCGCGTACTTCCTCCCAAGCTTCAAGTGCAAGTTGCCTGTGGGGATCGTACGCGACGGCGTCTCAGAGTTGACCCACGGCATTCCATATCCTAGTTGGGCCCACTGAGTGAAGGTAAGAGTGGGGTTCCCATTTCATGTTAACGATTCTGCTTGGAGGGTTTAGTAGTCCCCTTTAAGTGTATTAGTAGACTGCGTTTCAGAGATTCGAGAGTATTGTATCCCTCTTAGAGGGTGGTGCGCGTGAGAAGAAGAGTGCGTTTCAGACTGACCAGTGTCTGGAGTGTATACTCAGTGGATTAGTGATAGACCCACCGCTCAAGGGTCTTAAAGAATAAGTAGCGGCTGTATATTTGCATATACTACTCTGTATTTTGGCTATCTTACAAGGGAGTGTGTTCTGGGGCTTTGTTCCTGGTCCAAAAGGGTGCGTTTCAGACAGTAAACGACACGCCCGACACGCTCAAGGCCTACATTAACTACCAACTCGGCAGGTTGTCAGGTTGCCACCAAGATCGAACCAAAGAGGAAACACAAGGACCACACGCCAACTCTGGAACGTTCACGTTTCAGGGTTTCTGACCCCAGTTCCGGAGAGTTTAGTAGCTCTCTGGATCCCTTGGGCTACCGCGCTATACATTTGCGGCGAAAAAGGTTCACCGACCTCGCCACAGGTCTACCTCGAAACACCCGCGTTTGCCCACGGCCAGTTGTATGTGGCGCTCTCTAGAGTGACTTCAAGGAAAGCCATCAAGATTGCGGTAGACCCGGAAGCTATTGACGAGGATGGAAGAGTGCATACGAAAAATATTGTTTACCGAGAGATTTTCCGAGGCTTGTGCTGCAGTGTCTGCAGGACATCGGCAGCGCGGCGCTGCAGCAGGATGGAGGTGGTGGACTGTCGCGGCTCGACAGGAGCGAGGTGGCGCGGATTCTCGGATGCACGACTCGCCTTGTCCAGGCCCGCTTTGATCATCGCGGCCAGCCAAAGAAGACACGAGGGCCCCCGCCTTTATCTGTTGCTGGATTAGCGGACAAGTTTCAAGCAGCAGCAGCAATGTTAGCGCAACAGCATACTGCTGGAAGAAACAGCAGCAGTGTAATCTCGTACAACCGAACAGAAATCGCCAAGATACAAGGGATGAGCCTACGCAACTATGGGCGCTACCACGATGGCCTACTGCTGGAACTGATGGTACGCGACGTACCAGTTAAAGGTACATGGGGGCGAGATGGCACTTTGCTCGAACTACTGTTCGGGCTAATCGATAACACGCGCATTTCAATGTACATCTCATCATTTTATTTCTCGCACCGAGCTGTGGCAGAGCGTGTGGTGGCGGCGAAGAACCGCGGAGTCATCGTTGTGATCATCGCGGAGAAGAACACGATGCGGAACAAAGACAGTCACGATATGTATGAATATTTACTGGTGAACAACATGGAGATCTACACCCCGCTGGACGCTGCTATGCAGCACACTAATCAGTGGATTTGCGATGGCCGTATTATCGTCGATGGCTCATTCAACATCACAGTGGCAGCGTTGGGTGAAGAGGGGATAAGGAAAGCCTTTCTAAAACCCAAGAACACCGAGAGCTGCACAATTACCACCGACCGTGCGCAAGCCGTCAAGGACATCGACGCATTTGAAGCTGCTTGCAAGGCTGGCAAATTAGTTACGAAGGTAGAGTCTGCTACGAAGGGTTTCTCAACGAGCACGGACGACAGACAGATTGTGAGACGTCCTACAACGCACGCTGACTCAGCATCTCCCCGTGAGCACTCCAATAGTGTGATGTCGCCAACTGCAGTGATGCCACTATCGCGCGGGACAGCGAGCCAGAAGCCGCCACCACAGAACTCACCGAAGGTGTACATGTGCTTCTTTCCAGACTGCGGTAAGAGGTTCACGCGGAAAGGGGATCTCAATCGGCATTCTTTAATTCATGGCGGTGACAAGAAGTGGTGCTGCGAGACGTGCGGCAAAGGCTTTTTGCGTAAAGCCGACTGGAAAACACACACTCGTATTCACACGGGTGAGAAGCCCTACAAGTGCGAATATGGCGGCTGCGGTAAACGTTTTGCTCGCTCATCAGACCGACGAGGCCATGAACGTTCGCATGAGTAAGTGACCTGTAGTACGCTTGGCATCTGAAACTAAACGTTTTGCTACTTGTATGTTTGTCATTTGTGCAGGGGCATCAAACGGTTTGTGTGCGGAGTGGATGGTTGCACCTACAAAACAGCTCGGAATCCCGACTTGTTCAGACACCAGCGAGCGCGCCACACTCTTGGTCAGTAGGCGCAAAGATCGTAGGACCAGCGACAGTTAATTGTTGTTCAGGAAGTACATGTACGAGGTCTCAACGATGGCTAAAGCACTCTTGCCTAAGTGAACTGGATTCAGGACGTGAAGACTGTCTTCAAGACTATCAAGAAAGTGCTCGAAGTCGAATAGGAAGACATCACGGTCTGTGCAGCTCAAAAAATGAAGGTAGTCTACGTTGTCCGGGCCGCGTCTTAGATACACTGGGACGTCGTGCGTCTTACGTACGTGTGCTTTGCGACTCCTACGTTACTTTCGTGGACCCCTTGTCAAACGATGAGGTTCCTCGGGGTGTTCACGGGCAGAATAAGTGCCAACTGGCATCACAGCAAACTGATCGAGTGGAGAGCTCTACGTGCCCAGGTGCGACAGCGTCAGGTGGCTCCCAGACGGCGATGGAGGTCGACAACGAGGACGCCGAGTCGGAGTGGATTCTCGACAGCAACCAGTTCCGCCGTGAGTGGGAGAAGTGCAGACAGGAAGCCACTACTACGAGGAAGCGCAGTCTCGAGAGTCAAGAAGAACCAGCGCTCACACCCTTCGTGGAGATCAACTTCGTCGATAGCAGCTACAACGACAGGAGTTTGTAGAGTAGTGCCATGGGACAGTAATATGACTCGGTTATTCCAGCAGCAAAAGAGAAACCTTCTTCTGCTTCAATCATCATGTGGGCTTCGCGCCGCAAGCGCGCGCACTCGGACGTCAACATCGCAGCCGCCGGCCCACATCCCCGGCCCACGACCAAGAAGCAAGCAAGAGAGAGACCAAGCAAAACACCAAGACACCAAGCATACGGGAAATGGAGCAGCTGTCGTCGCCTCACCCATCTAGCACAGGTGGTGCATCGCCCCGTGCGGTGCTGGGTCGTAACCTGCTGCAGCAGGCGGTACGATCGTCAACAACAACAACAACAACCACCACCACCACCGCCGCCGCCGCGCCGCGCCCCCTCCTTCCTGCAACTAGGAACCTGCTGCAGCAAGCTGGATGATCGCCAGCAACAACCTGCGCAGCAGACCAGCAACCTGCGCAGCTCCATCCACCCGCCTCCTCCTCCTCCTCCTCGGCTGCATCCATCGATGCGCTTGGCCGTAACCTGTTGCAGCAAGCTGGACGCTCGCCAGCACCAGCGACCCCCGCTGCGCGTCCCATCCTTCCTTCAGCTCTCAGAGGCGTTAGGAATATGGCTGCTGGTGCGTCTGCGCTCGCACCAGCGTTGCCGTCCTCGACGTCTCTAGCAACACAGTCCAAGCCTGCCAAATGGGCGGGCAAGTCGACCAGGGGAGGGAACCGCATCCCGATGGCCAAGCGCAGAGCGATCGCCGCTGCCAAGGCTCACGGCGATAGCTGGGAAGACATTGCCAAGGCCGGCGGCGGATGCAGCAAAAAGAGTGCTGCGATGTGGGCGAAGCGCGTCGAGAACGGCGAGGGCGTCAGGGACAAGCCGAAGGGCCGCCCACCTAAGTGGCCCATATCGAAGGCCGTCATCGAGATCGCCCAGCACCTGCCGCCACTTGTGTACACGAACGCGGGCCTGAACCAAGCCGCGAAGGACGCGGGCATCCCTATATCTACATTCAAGCACTTGAGACCTGAAGTCAAGAAGCGGTTGACGCTGGCAGTCCCTGACTATTGGTTCGACAGCAACGGCAAACAGAAGATCGTCGCGCTGATCAAGAACCCCGAGCTCAAGGAAATCAAGATAGGCATGTTTGTGTCCTCGGAACCGGAAGTTCTCAATGCGCTGATCGAAGCGCTGAAACGCGGTGTCCGCGTCCTGCTGCTGCTCGACTTCGAACAGGCCAAATCTTACAGTATCGGCATCGGGAAACTCATCAAGGCCGGCGCGCAGATATGCCATTGCACCCACCAGTTCCATTGGAAGGTTGCGATCTTCGATGGCGGGGTTTGATCCCCCACTATGTGAGGCTCCCCGGTCATCTCTAACGACTTCCATCTCTGTCGACAGATCCTAGTCATCGGCTCGCAGAACTGGAGCGCAAATGGCATGGATGGGTCCAGCTACGAGTGTGCGGTGGTCCTCACTGGACCGATCGGTATTATACGTTGCTATCGTTTGCCAAAGGAAAGTTGAGAATACTAACTTTTGATATGATTTAGTGGCCATCTTTGAGGAAGAGTTCGACAGGCTGTGGAAGATTGCAAACACGAAAGACAGTAACAAGCAGGCCAGGACTACGGAGACGGACGGAGTCGAGCAACGGGAGGAGTCGGCATTGGAGCTGACGAGTGCTAGTGAGCAGGGTGGCAGCAAGAAACGCAAGAAGTCGGTGGGCAGGCCAAGGATCCGAACCCTGTTTCAGACCACCTTAGCGTCGCTAGGATTGGACTCCAATTTGCAACCTGTTGGCACTCGCGTCCAAGGAAAATGAACTGGCGTCGCTCAGATTGACCTCAACCGCAGTACAACAAACAGTGGTGGCTGATACTGCGACGGCTTGAGGATCCGAGCTGCTGAGCGCGAGCGCGCATCTGCGATCGCTGATCTTTGGATCCGCTGCACGCAGATCTTGGACTCGGCGGTGTACGCGGATGGGTTCATGGGCAGGATTGCGTGCCTTGCCCCATTGCAACGCCTCATCGGCCCAGGTCTCCCCGCGCTTATACCTCTCAACGATTTTCTTGACGGTCTTAACGTCACGCGGAGGCTTGCAGTGTCGGCCGACGTCGGCGTAGTCGATGGCGGCCTGCTTCCGCAACAAAGGAAGCACCTTTCAAATAATCTTCAAGCGCTCAGTTTCAGTCGTTGGCGCAATGGTGGGCTGCCGTTGCTTCTTGCGGGGAGGCGACTTTTTGCTCGTCACCAGCAGAGGAAATCAACCACGCGATTCGCAGGCGCGTGGATCTGCTCACAACAGCGTATCTACATGTAGCTGCACGCTGCAAAAAAAAAAGATATTCATTCGCGAAAAATCTTCTTTGGAGAGAACTCACGCAAGACGGTCATGGCGACGCCGTTCGAGAATCCCAGCAAGATTGCCAACAACGTCAAGAGTGGCAAGTGGACGTAAGTGATAATGAAAAACAAAAGGATTTTGCGGCTGTGGGGTAATGTGGTCTGTATTGACTAGGACCCCTTTGCTCGTCGCTGCTGGAGTGGGAGCTCGCCGTCAACACCTAGTTCCATCGCGTGGCGATATAAAAACTGGCAATGTCGGGTGAAGGAATTGACGATGCTTGGAGATCTTGGTGACTCCGCTTGGGTTTCGTGGAAGCAGACATCATTGCGCTCCGATCGACGGATTAGTTCACCACTCTGCAATTTGCCTCGCCTCGAACGGAACCAAGGTCGTGGTGATGGTTTTCAATCGCCGTAGTAGTCCTACTGGAGCCCCTCGAGTCTTCACAAACGCACAATGACCACCAACGACTTCTACATTCATTCAACTCAACACAACGTCATTCAACAATGAGCCAGATTACAACTGCTGCCCTAGTATATAACGAAGTTCCATACCTTGACGGGGGCATTTTGTTTTCGTAGTGATCGATGCTCGAGTTCGTTGGTCATCACCTCAGCTCATTTGGGTCCTTGATGTTGCGAGCTCATTTCACTTTCTTCACTTTCGAGTCTGCTGGTTGTTTCATCGCCTGGTAGTCGCCTGCCGCCGGTGCTGGTTCAGCGTGCGTCAACGTGCAGTTTTCGTGGACGATCGTCACGGTAAACTCCAGGCGGATGCTGGGGCTCAGCAAGAACTTGCAGCACAGTTCTAGGCGGTAGCTCCAGCTGACGAGCTGGGAGTCCGTCAGTGGTTGTACGGCATATTCCGCCTTCTTTTCCTCCAAGTCGAGGGACAACATCCTTTCCGCGGTCTCGCCCGCCACGATACCGGGGACGAACGCGTCCCAGTCCACGTAGCTGGCAAGTTCGCATGTCCCCTTTCGGAACAGCGCCAGATTTTTGACTTGACTGGTTTTCGAGAAGGCAAGAGGGCGAAGAATGTGCTTAGTTGGAACTGGAAGCACCTCAAGTGCGCGCTTGACTTCCAAGTCCGTTCGGAAAGCTCCTTGCACCGGTTGCCGAGCGACCAGTTCGTACGAGATTTGGGCACAAATATCATGATACATGGCAATATCAGGGACCCGCCACCTTTTTCTTGTGAGAGCATCAGAGCGAGAACAAGCGAGGTTGGAACAATCCTTCCACCGAGGAGGTGCTCGCCTGCCTCCAGTCCATAGGGAGCTCGGCGTTGCGCACTGGCGAGCTCACGAAGGAAGACAAGCTCCAAGTGAAGCGACGCTACGGCTGCTCCGCGGTCGTGCTCAAAAGGCGCTTCGACGCGAGGGGCACGCCAACGCCAAAGCGCGGCAAGAAGGCGGCATCTATCCTAGAGCTGGCGGATCGCTTTGAGCTGTCCGCTCTCCAGAAACGGGGGAAGGAGGCGGACGTTTGCGACGCCGCCGACATCGCCGCGTTGTGCAAGGAGGCGCGGGTCTTTGCTGTGCATCGTCGACAGATCCTGGCAGAGATCCGTCTCCGTCACCATGATACGCACGATTCGTATTTCGGCCGGACACCTCAACTGAAACGAATGCTGTTCAAGCATGTCGGCAACGCTCACTATACTATCTTCGTATCGGCGTTCAACTTTACGCTAATGGAGATTGCCATTCAGCTGGCGCTGGCCAAGGCAAAAAGGGGTCCGGGTGGTGATCTTGGCAGACAAAAAGACGATGTGGAATAGGTACTGCCACGATGTCTACGAGTACCTGCTGTGGAAGAATTTCGAAGTGTATGTCCCGAACGACTCTGCGACGGAGCACTCGAAGGTGTGGATCATTGGTGGCCGCATCATCATCGAGGGGTCCTTCAACCTCTCCGCTTCTGCGCTGGGCGAAACGGGGTCCTACAAGCCGAGAAATACTGAAAGCTGTAATCCAACGACCAACCGAGAAGAAGCCAAGCAACTCGAGGCAGAATTTTGGGCAGCTTGCCAAGCTGGAGAGCTTGTCAAAACAGTGGCGCCTGTTTCTCATTCGGTCGTAACCAGCACTTAGTGTCGAGCAAGAAGAAGAGCGCTTTCTGCATCTCAAGAGGATCTGTTTGTTTGTTTGCCGATCTTTGGGTTTGTACAAGTACACTTGCTTGCTTTCAATTTGCATTGTTTTGACCATTTTGACCATGCATGCATCCATCCAGCATGGATCAGCGCGGAATCGAGTTGCTCACTCGCGTTTTCAATGTACACCGCCTTTGCTGGAGACAAGGACGGACACGGAGCTTCCCTAGACGCAGAGCTCACGGACGCGGTACTTGTCCGCCTCCTCCTCTCCTCCTCGACCCTGCTCGACAGAGGGCAGGTCTCCTCCGTGAAGCAGAAGATCGAGGAGCTCCAGACGTTCCCCCGTAGCTCAGCAGAAGCTCATCCACGCAGGAAAAGTGCTCCAAGACGACAGCACACTGGCCGAGTACAATGTGAAGGAGAATGACTTCCTGGTCGTCATGGTCACCAAGCCCAAGGCGGCTAAGCCTGCTGCTGCTCCCCTGAGGACCTGGTGCGCACGGCCGAGCGGTTCCTGATTCAACTCCTGCTCAACTATAAACTACGCATGGCAGACGCGCTGTTCCACAAGCGCTTAGAGCCCTGGATGCGGAATACCCTGCACGACCGGAGGAACGACAACTGCGTGATCTTCGCCAACGCTACTGGATAGCTCACCTTCAGCAAGAAAACCAGGATCCGCTCGCGCCTTTCGAGCAACCGGCCAAAGACTGATGTCATCTTTATTTCAAAGAAGAGAAGCAAGTTTCTTCATTCTCCATTTTGCCATCTAAACACAATCAAGTGCCCATTCTCAGCCACGGCTCTCATGACTCGCAGCCGCATCAAGAGTTCATCCCCCGCCACGCCCACCAAGAAGCGCAGCAGTTTGCCGCCGTCGGATTCGACCACGACCTCCACGCCACACAAGTCCTCTACTTCGACCACGACGCGCAATTTTAAACCTTCAGAAGCTGGCTGATATTTCGGTCGTGGCTCCAGTGGAGGCACCGCAACCTGCACAAGCCGACAGTAATCGAGAGGTCACCGCGCAAGATGTTAGGGATGCATGCGTATCGCCCAAAACCTAGCGTGCGTATCGTGGTAGCTTGCGAGTGATATCGCGATGGACTGAGGTGCAAAAGCAGGAAGATGCTGCAGAGTACTTTGATGCTAAAGGGCAAATTAACTCACGGCCGTCGATTTTGAAGAGTTTTTGCTGGAGAAGCGGAGGTCTGTCAGTGTTGGTACCTCAAGTGGATATCGAAGCGCAATGAAAGATTTATATCGCAGGAACGAGATACCACTGCCTACAGCTTACGAAAAACGGTTGGGTACTTTCTTTTCGGGCTTGAAGCGCATGGAAGCATGCAAGTTCCAGTCAGGCTCGCCCAGGGAATCTGGCAAAGATCCACTGCCATTCTCGTTGTATCATGAGTTATGTAGAGCGACTTTGACCCGCCAAGATGGCGGCTTTGCGCATCTTTTTCTTACGACGCAATGGAATTTGATGTGTCGATCTGAGTCGGTGCAGACACTATGCACGGAGCACCTTAGCAGCCACGATGACAGCATTGGGTGCGTGATGTACAAGTCCAAGACGAATCAAGAAGCCAAAGGACCGAAAGATCCTCGACACGTGTATGCTAACCCGCTAAGTCCAGAAACCTGTTGGATCACAGCGCTAGCTCTTCACCTGGCATGTCGACCTACTCAGCCACCTGGACCAATTTTCCCTGGATCTGAGCAGAAATCACGGTTCGGAAGCATTCTTCGACAATTGGTAAGTGACCTCAAGCACCAAACACATTACGGCACACATTCGATTCGCAAAGGTGTCGCTACGTTTGCATGCAGCGGATCTACCGGTGGTCCATCGATTGCTAGCGTGTGTCTTAGAGTGGGGTGGTCACTTGGCGGTGTCCAAGACCGCTACATTCGGTATGAATCAGCCGGAGACCAGTGTCTCGGCCGGGTCGTGGCTGGCCTACCGTTGAACCGTCCAGAATTTTCGATGCTGCCTCCACATTTTGCAGACAACCAGCATCCGGTGCTTTGTGCCTGTGTCCGCCAAATGTATCCATCATTGCACACAATAAGCAGTCTTGGGGACATTCTGAAGCTATGTGTTGCTACGTTGGTCAAGCATTCAGTTTACTTACGGGACACCTTGTCTGCGTCACATCCATTGCTATCTACCTCCCTGTTCCGCAATGCAGCAATGATGAGCGACCTTCAAGCTGCCTTGGTAACGGGGGATTCACCGTGGATGAAGTCCACCGGGATTCCTCCGCATGTCGAGCTTTACAAGCAACTTCAAGGAGTTCAGAAATCTATCGACAATTTGCCACCGGTTCTTTTGGATGGGATGAGCTCTCTGGTTGAGGAAAAAGGAGTTGCCGCTGGCAACATCACCAAAGACCTATTGGAAACTACTATTGAGTCTTTACTAGAGTGGGCTGGATTAGGTAGTGGCTGTATTGCGAGAGTTGCTGCAGCATCGCCTACACCGGACCAAGGGTGGATTGGCACAGCTCACTACTACGACGGAAAGTTTCATATGCTGTCGGAAACTTTTCTCTCATGTCAGTGGACGCCTTCCAATATTGACATACCACCCCGACATACAGATAGTTAAGAAAACTTATATCCTTCCTCCGTGGATTCGTTCGCTACCGACCCCGGTGTCGTCGAGCCCCTGCCAGAACTCGCGGTCGCGTGAAGACCGCCTGATCAAGTCGACATTGAGCAACGCGCCGCCGCGAACCATCGTCGCACCCTTCTTCGAGGAGCCAACAGCGCCCTAATGTTCTCAACGGTGACATACCACTGAGGCACATTTGTCCGAATCCTGACATCCGGGACGCGCTCGAACAACGTGCAGTGGCTCTGCAGCAGATCCGAGTGGAGGCAATGTTCGTCATGAACTTCCACTGCTGCCGCCTGTTCGAGCACCATCGGCGCAGCCACCCGAACTACCCTGTAGTACCGGCAAGATCTCGCACGATGGAGACAGCCCTACAGCTGGACCAAGCTACGTTCTACCGGTGCTGCACTGCTGTCTTTGGCGGCGAACAGATGCCCGCGCCAAAACCCTCGGCCAAAGCAAAGCGAATCCTTTGAGGATCTAGACAGTTGCGAAGATGACAACTGCATGAAGTCTCATTCAGTTTTGGAAGTTTGCTGGTTTTCCCCGGATTTTCGCATTAACAAGTGCCCTCAAGGAGAGTTGTGCAAGAGGGAGCAAACGTGCTCGCTGTTTCACAGTGAGTACCACGAAAAGAGAGACTCTGATATGAACGACACTGTTGGAATCGAAGAACCAGCAGTGTTTGTCGAACGCTTGTATTCAGAGCTGAACCGCAACGTTCGAGCAGACCAAGCGCTGTAAAAAAGTAGTTTTTCATTAAAATGGCCATACAACACCTTCGTGTTGTGTGTTTACGACTTTACCGGTACGTAGTATGCGGGATGGGATTACTCGGATGGGAGACACCAGCTCGTAGGAGTAAACGACACCAGACGGATAAATCCCAGCCTCATTTGTTATCTTTATTGATATGGACAGCGCAAACTACGCCTACTTATACAGTTATGTTTGGAATGCAACCGCGTAAATTCTTGCCAATGGAAAACCTCGCAGTAGTGGTGATCATTGAAAGCCGTCCAAACACCTTCCCAATGGAGGCATTCTGTGAAACTGTGCGCAATCAAGAAATATGATCGCCATGCACCCCAGGAGGACCGCAATCAAGCTTAAGAATCATTGGCAAAGCTCTCCCGAGCCACGCAGGCTTTTGTTCGAGGAACTATGGCATACTGTTCGATCTCATTTCCAAATTGACCTTCTTCCCTTCACAACGATGCAGTTCTTGACCATTCTGGCCGTCGCGTTAAGCTTTCTGGACCCTGTTCGATCGCTGAAACTTGGCTACGAGGAAGTATCTCCGTTCCCAGAGGTTCTTCCTACCACGACCGAAAATGCCGTCGCCCTGAAGTTCAAACCTCAGCTTCACATCAGCAATGGGTGCTACCCGTATCCTGCTGTTGACGCTGACGGAAACACTAACGGCGGACTTGGGGTCACCAAAGTGTTTACTTCGTGCAATGGTTCGCCACTAGGGTCGCAGGTGTACGGCCGGATGCTGGAGTACAAAGGCGTCGTAGGAATTATGTACGCGTGGTACTTCCCGAGAGACTTCATGATTTCGCCGGTGTGGATTGGCCACCGTCACGACTGGGAGCATGTTATTGTGTGGCTCGATAGCCTCTCTGAAGAAGCTAAAATCCTATCAGTGACGGCGGACTCAATGCTTGGCTACGCAACGTACAGCCCCCCGAAGGCTAAATACATGGACGGAAGCAGTGTCAAGATCAAGTACACGTGGATGATTCAAACCCAGCACTATCTGTCAGCTACGACGAAAGCCGGAGACTTTCAAGACTTGATCATGTGGAACAACATGACAGAGGCAGCTCGCGAAGCTCTGGAAGAAACGAGGTTTTTCTGGTCCAAGGCGCCGATGATCGACGATAAGTTCACCGACAATCTTGGGAAAGCGTATCCTTTCTAGATTTCGCCTCGGCACTTAGAAACAATGTCTCTGGGTGCTTTGAGAAGACACAGCGTTTGGCAAAATGGTGGTGGGGTATGGATTTTGCTTGCGTGATGCTTTAGAAAGCCTTGTATTAGACGATGCCGTGGTAGTTGGTCGTAAATCATGGCGCTTGAAATTTACAGAATCTTTGGAATTTCAGATACACCTTTCGAATGCGTTTTTGTGTTACGTAGAGGCCGTATTTTTATTGCTACATATCAGACTACAGATAAGGACTCTTACGTAAAAGTGTGTCTTGATCACAATTGAAGTGTCCGAGGAAATTCTAACGAACCGCTGTCATTCTTCCCATATCACCCACGTGGGGTAGCTTGCCATCACGCAATCCACGGCTACTAGATTTAAATTCGATGTACTTAGCGGAAATGGAGACAGCATTCTCCGAATTAACGTTTGGAGACAAGAACACGTTCAAGACGGGAAGCGCAAAACACAAAGTATACCCCACGCTCCTTTGTAATTCTCAACCTTTACATGCTTCTATTCAAATTCATGGGAGCAAAAGTCCATACAGCGATCCTCTTCGCATCATGAACGGGGTTACATGGCGCTTTTCATTTGATCCGACTCTTTGAGTCCAAGTTTCGCAAAAAAAAATAAAATTGAATTCACTTGCCCTTCCATCATTGCTGTAATGGAGTGCTGTCTTGAGACCTTCAGCCAGGAGTGGGGTGGTCGTAATCTTAAAGCTTCAAGTTTTCAGATATTTCACAGTTTTTATAGCTTCTTAGGAAGATAGGCTGTATTTCCCACCAAAATGGTGCAGGAGGAAGAAGAAATTAGTTGATTAACAGTTAGTAGACTTCTCGTTTGCTAGCTAAGATCGTAGGATATCAAAGGTTGAAATCACGATATGACTATAGGCGAGGAATCCAAATTCTTCGTTCGGGAGGAGGCAATGTCAGAGCTGTGGGTACATCAAAACCCAGACGATGGAGAATGTCCACAACTTCATCTCCATCGATACCAAGTTCAGTTGCATGTCGGAAGATGAATTGGCAGTGTCTACGAAAAGAGGTTGCCACCGTTTGAATGCTTGGTCACTCAGCTTGAGTCTCTTGGAATAGAATATCATTGCGTAGTCTCCATGTAGCATGGAACACAATTGCTGTGTGTATTCGCCAGAGCATCAGAAGTAGTTTGTGCTGCTGCCGCCATTCTGCGTTGATGTCGCGCATATTTGGCCACAGCAGTAGTCTCCACTCTAACGTTACTGAAAAGGCTTTGCTCCATGGAATCCATAGCGACTGCCACATTTCCATCAGCACTGGGCAAGTAAAGAAACAATGCCTCACCGTTTCAATGGCGGAGCACGAATTCCGCACACACTCTTGCACAGTAGGGTTCATCGACTTCAGGAAGTACAACCGCGAGCCCACAATGAGATCTCCGAAAAACAGCCGTAGCTTTGATTCTGAATTTGTTTGAATGGGATGTTGGGTTTTGGAATGCTAATCAGTTCTTATCGTCTCCTAACGTAGTTTCCTCTAGACGTCCGTCACTACCCATCACGGACTCCGTCCTAAGCTGTTCTAATCGAACCTACGGTTGTTGGGCCTATTACGCTAGCGCAGAGCTAGCAGGACTCCCCGATGCAGGAACACCGGTTGAAATGGTCGCGCAGTACGGACGCACCCACGTTCTTGTGGAAGATGTTCCGTGCTGCGTTAGCATCTCGATCTTGAACCAGGTGGCAGTGCTTGCACCTGTAGACCTTCTTGGCGCCGAGCTTCTCGTCGATGCGGCCACACCCCGAGCAGGTCTTGGACGTGTACTCCTCGTGCACCCCCACCATTCGACCGCTCGTTCGCTGCATCTTGTACTCCAGCATCTTCTTGAACTTGAAGTGAGACAGCGTCATCATGGCGCGGACAGTCGGGCGACGCAGCTTCCGCTTCCGTCCCCGAAGCACGAGTTCCTCGACTGGAGCAAGAAGGCTCTTAGGCGTGATGTCCAGACGCTCTTCTCGGACATATCGAGCGGCCATCTGCTGGGTCTCGAACGTTGGCAGCAGCACCTCGTGGTAGTTCAGCGACAGCCACTTTGCGATCTTCTGGTGCATATCGTGCACCATGCGCGTCACCTTGGCGAGAATTCGACGGATCTGCAGACGCAGGCGCTGACGCCGCCGCTTGTTCCGCAGCAGTTCAGTGGTAGCGACGCATTCTGCCGCCGTCTTCTTCTTGCCCCGATATGGTGGATCTGTAAGGTCATTCTCGAGCTGAGCCACCTCACGCCCCTCACTCGTCCGTTTGCACGCACAGCCCTTCCCTCGACACGGCGGCTCTACGATCTTCTGCTCGAGCAGCGCCAGCTCGCGTCGCAGTGCGTCCGCAATCTTGAGTCGCGTGAGTATCTTCTCGTCGGGGTCCGCGATGCTGAATACTCGGCCGCTGGGATCGTAGAATGTGATGAAGTAGCGCACGCCTGGATCAATAGCACCCGTGCGAGTGCTCAGCGTAGGCGCAAAGTCCTTGCAGGTAGGCACGCAGAGATAGAAGCCCCCCTCACGGGTGCGCACTAGATGCACCATTGTGGTGACCTCAGGCAGAGGCTCGGACAGCTCGATCCATTGCTTGCCCATGAACGTCTTGTGGAACGCCACTGATTTGCGATCCTTGGACACGAAGAACCCGTGGTCTGTCCGCAGCGCCATTGAGTCTGAGCGTGCAAATACACTCTTAAACCGATGACCGGGAACGTTGTCTTCTTGCCCTTCTCCTTCAGAGCGTCAAACAGCGCGGCGGACGAGACGACAGCATCCTGGAAGTCGTCAAAGGCTCCAACGAAAACCTCCGAATTGCACTGAAGATGCTTTGCACGCTTCTTCTTGTTTCGGAAGTGTTGTCGAACGCCTTCCTTCGTCGACATCGGACGGTACAGCTGCGCCAGCGCCTTGGGCTTGATGAATCCTTGAGCCAAACGCGTAGCACATTCTTCCTTGGAGGCGGCGACAAGCTTGTTGTACACAGCACGGCGAGTCGCGAACATTTGGTTCAGCTTCGCCTTTTGCTCTGTTGACGGCTTCATCGCCACCTTCGTGCAGCTCGTGATGGGCGGCAGCATCACAGGGGCCTTCACTTCTTTAAGGTTGCGCGCTTTCTTCTTGCGCGGCTTGGGTGGTTCAACCACGAAGTCTGTGATCTTGGGGTCCCAGTCTGGTGGGTCGGTGTCCACGCAGTGCGTCACTCGGAACCACGAGTCCTGGAGAGGCTTGAAGATTACTGGTGTCGCAGTGCTGTCCCGAACGTCGTCAGGAGCCCAGAGGCCGTCGGCGACTTCCTGATGGAACCACACGTCAGGACCTTCGAGGACGCGTCCGTCTTGTGCGAGTCGCTGCTTCTTGTTCTTCTTGCTATCTCCACCGATGCCCTTGCGTTTCTTGCCTCCAGACGTCCTCGCGCGCTTCTTCTTGGACGCTGGCTTTGCCTTTCCAGCCGCCTTGCCCCGCCCCTTGCGAGGCGAAGCCTGCGTCATGGTCGCGGGAAGTCAAATGAGTAGGCTAGGTTGAGGTCGCTTGAGTAGAAGACTGCAAGTTGTGGAATGAGAACAAGCCATGAGCAGCTCCCACGAGCCTTGTGGTGCAACCGAGTTTTCCGTTGCGGAAAACCCTCGAACTTGTTCTGGGAAGAAGCCTTGCCCATGAGTCGAAAAGTGCTTAGCCACCATTTTCACACCCACATCTCGCAGCCCCCTGCCCTCAGTCACGACCACGTCCGTCACGACACGAAGGCGCCTCAAGTGCCCATTCTCAGCCACGGCTCTCATGACTCGCAGCCGCATCAAGAGTTCATCCCCCGCCACGCCCACCAAGAAGCGCAGCAGTTTGCCGCCGTCGGATTCGACCACGACCTCCACGCCACACAAGTCCTCTACTTCGACCACGACGCGCAATTTTAAACCTTCAGAAGCTGGCTGATATTTCGGTCGTGGCTCCAGTGGAGGCACCGCAACCTGCACAAGCCGACAGTAATCGAGAGGTCACCGCGCAAGATGTTAGGGATGCATGCGTATCGCCCAAAACCTAGCGTGCGTATCGTGGTAGCTTGCGAGTGATATCGCGATGGACTGAGGTGCAAAAGCAGGAAGATGCTGCAGAGTACTTTGATGCTAAAGGGCAAATTAACTCACGGCCGTCGATTTTGAAGAGTTTTTGCTGGAGAAGCGGAGGTCTGTCAGTGTTGGTACCTCAAGTGGATATCGAAGCGCAATGAAAGATTTATATCGCAGGAACGAGATACCACTGCCTACAGCTTACGAAAAACGGTTGGGTACTTTCTTTTCGGGCTTGAAGCGCATGGAAGCATGCAAGTTCCAGTCAGGCTCGCCCAGGGAATCTGGCAAAGATCCACTGCCATTCTCGTTGTATCATGAGTTATGTAGAGCGACTTTGACCCGCCAAGATGGCGGCTTTGCGCATCTTTTTCTTACGACGCAATGGAATTTGATGTGTCGATCTGAGTCGGTGCAGACACTATGCACGGAGCACCTTAGCAGCCACGATGACAGCATTGGGTGCGTGATGTACAAGTCCAAGACGAATCAAGAAGCCAAAGGACCGAAAGATCCTCGACACGTGTATGCTAACCCGCTAAGTCCAGAAACCTGTTGGATCACAGCGCTAGCTCTTCACCTGGCATGTCGACCTACTCAGCCACCTGGACCAATTTTCCCTGGATCTGAGCAGAAATCACGGTTCGGAAGCATTCTTCGACAATTGGTAAGTGACCTCAAGCACCAAACACATTACGGCACACATTCGATTCGCAAAGGTGTCGCTACGTTTGCATGCAGCGGATCTACCGGTGGTCCATCGATTGCTAGCGTGTGTCTTAGAGTGGGGTGGTCACTTGGCGGTGTCCAAGACCGCTACATTCGGTATGAATCAGCCGGAGACCAGTGTCTCGGCCGGGTCGTGGCTGGCCTACCGTTGAACCGTCCAGAATTTTCGATGCTGCCTCCACATTTTGCAGACAACCAGCATCCGGTGCTTTGTGCCTGTGTCCGCCAAATGTATCCATCATTGCACACAATAAGCAGTCTTGGGGACATTCTGAAGCTATGTGTTGCTACGTTGGTCAAGCATTCAGTTTACTTACGGGACACCTTGTCTGCGTCACATCCATTGCTATCTACCTCCCTGTTCCGCAATGCAGCAATGATGAGCGACCTTCAAGCTGCCTTGGTAACGGGGGATTCACCGTGGATGAAGTCCACCGGGATTCCTCCGCATGTCGAGCTTTACAAGCAACTTCAAGGAGTTCAGAAATCTATCGACAATTTGCCACCGGTTCTTTTGGATGGGATGAGCTCTCTGGTTGAGGAAAAAGGAGTTGCCGCTGGCAACATCACCAAAGACCTATTGGAAACTACTATTGAGTCTTTACTAGAGTGGGCTGGATTAGGTAGTGGCTGTATTGCGAGAGTTGCTGCAGCATCGCCTACACCGGACCAAGGGTGGATTGGCACAGCTCACTACTACGACGGAAAGTTTCATATGCTGTCGGAAACTTTTCTCTCATGTCAGTGGACGCCTTCCAATATTGACATACCACCCCGACATACAGATAGTTAAGAAAACTTATATCCTTCCTCCGTGGATTCGTTCGCTACCGACCCCGGTGTCGTCGAGCCCCTGCCAGAACTCGCGGTCGCGTGAAGACCGCCTGATCAAGTCGACATTGAGCAACGCGCCGCCGCGAACCATCGTCGCACCCTTCTTCGAGGAGCCAACAGCGCCCTAATGTTCTCAACGGTGACATACCACTGAGGCACATTTGTCCGAATCCTGACATCCGGGACGCGCTCGAACAACGTGCAGTGGCTCTGCAGCAGATCCGAGTGGAGGCAATGTTCGTCATGAACTTCCACTGCTGCCGCCTGTTCGAGCACCATCGGCGCAGCCACCCGAACTACCCTGTAGTACCGGCAAGATCTCGCACGATGGAGACAGCCCTACAGCTGGACCAAGCTACGTTCTACCGGTGCTGCACTGCTGTCTTTGGCGGCGAACAGATGCCCGCGCCAAAACCCTCGGCTAACGCTGCGCTAGAGGAGTCCATCAACAAGTACAAAACTACGCGATCGAGGGTCATGTCGTATATACCACCTACGCTCCTCTATTCAAGCTCCGCTATCAAAGAACTGGCGAATGACATGCTCGTTGCGGCGCAGCAACACGTTCGAACGAAACTCGAGGCACGGCTTGTCAACTTCATTCGCCTGCAGCTTGCGTATCCGCGGGGAGCCGCTGAGGCCATGGTCGCTCGACTAAAGCCAAGCCCTGAAGACCTCACGGACGTCGAGACGCAATGGCTTGAGTGGCTAGAACTGCCTCCTACAGCTGCGAACATCGCTAGCCACGAAGTGCTATTTCTCGGCAAGCTGTACGACATGCTGAAGGTAATGGGAGAAATGCACGACCAAGATGAGATCCCGAAAGGGTGCCGATTGTTTACGTTGCTGCCGCAGCCCACCTCCTGTGTGCCATCGTTCTTCCCGGTCATGACAGGGGTGCTCTACCAAGTCGCAAAACAAGTTTTGGCAACTACGGGCAAGGATGTTTTTGGGCTTTACAAGTCCACAAACTCTCGTGGCCATCGGACGTATGCTACGTCTACGGAGTTCCAAGAAGTGCGCGAGCGAATGTGGACCACGGTTTTCAACCTCGGAGACTGCGTCAGCCATACTGCAGATCCCCGAATTGGCGTTCCAAGGCGCAACTTCGAGTATCAGATCTCCACAAATGGCTACAGTGCTGCTGTGCTGACGTCAATTCCTGCTCCTGTTGAACGGCCTGCTCTTTCTCCGAAGTATATACCACATACATTGATCGGGATCGACCCAGGTCTACGGATGATGCTGACAGCATACAGCCGTCCTATGCTGGAGTTTGTTTGCAACGCACCGGAAGAGCCATGCTACATGCCCGGTTGGTGCAGTACCTGTCCAGGCCACGTTGGCGGCAGACGCCATGGCAAGAAGCGCAGCAGGAACCGCCGTCGCCGCCACCGACGCAAGAGACGCAGCAGAGCGCAGTGCGATGTGGAGGGGTGGTGCGAGATCTGTCAAAGGCACCACCCAAAGCACCGTCCGCGGAAACACGGTGTCAGGCGCCGATCTCACTTCCTGCGTGACAATTCTCATGTCCTACAAGTCACGTCCCGAGAGTACCGACACATGAGTCGTGTCGAGCACCAAGCATTCTGGATCGAAAACCTGAAGAAGAGGTATCCGCTCTATGGTGAGTTTTTGAAGGACATGCCTTCGTTCAAGACTTCGTCGTCGGCGTCCCTGCTCTCTCGCTACGAGCACATCTGGAAGAACATCAACGCCATGCTGGAGTTTTGTGCTCTCAAAGGGTTTCGCAAGTGGAGATTCACGGTGTCGCGATTCAAACGCAAGGCCGTGGCGAAACTCGCCAAGCGTGTCGTCCCGACTGTGGACCGTGACGTGTGTGGCTCTCGGAAAATGGAGCAGCCAGACTCATCTCGCGGGCCATATGCACGTCCCGCTCAAGCGGTTCGCACTTGAACTCTCTCGCCGCGCAACCCTCGTCATGGTCGACGAGTTTCGTACCAGTTATCTTTGCTACGAGTGCTCACGTCCGATGGTGAACACGCCATTCAAGATCTACGGGACGACGAAAACCAAAAGGTCGAGGAATGTGCGTGTCTGCAGAAACGTAGTTTGCAGAGCGAACTACTGGGAGCGCGATATCAATGCGGCGAAGAACTTGTGGCAGCTAGGACTCCTCCAAGTCCACCAACCGGCCTCGAACTCCGCGGTTCTGCAGAGGGTATCGAATCGACTAAGTCGACTAAATTCAAACCAACGTGGGAACGGGACCCTGAGAAGGACCACAAACGAAAGCCCACTCGGTAAACGGGCTGCTGGGGAGTGAAAGATGTAGTGCCTTCATTCTTAGGTAGCCCAGTCCGAACGTAAAGATCTCTCGAGATCATTCTTAGTGAATATACCAACATCCCATTCAAACAAATTCAGAATCAAATCAAAAATCTTCAGAATTCAATTGCCAAGCCAGTGAGTAGCAACCAGGAAGAGCCAGCTAATCAACTCAATTTCCACAACTGTCTATGACACCAGCAGATGGCCTTACGCCTTCCCGCAGAAGCTTAACTCTTCTCTGCAGCCTGCAGTATAGGATCCCAGTGGTATGGTGTTGGGATGGTGATGTTATTCAGATTTTAAGTTCATGACGTTTCCTCTGAGGATAAAAGTGCTTTCTAGTATTATATATACGGAAAGCACATCTGAATAGCACACGTAGTAATTTATCTTAAGATGTGTTTAAGCAGTTGAACAGATCCTCCGCATCCCCATCGGAGCCTTCACGTGGACTTCAGTGGCTGAAGAATCCCCAGGCCAAGTTCTCATTTTCAATTTGGCCTGCTTCCCCGCACAACGATGAACTTGTTCATTTCAGCAGTCTTCACAATATTCTTGCTCGCTCCTATCCAAGCAGCCGAGATTGCCTACGACACTGTGGTCCCTTTTCCGCAGACCAAGCCAACCACTATTGAATACGCTGTCGCACTCAAGTTTAAGCCCCAACTCATCGTCCGCAATGGTTGCTTCCCTTACCCGGCAGTCGATGCGGACGGAAACACGAACAAAGGATTGAGTCCATTCCCTTGGTACTGGAGCCCGAAGTGCAATTCTGCTGTTTACACCCCCCAAGGATCCCAAGTATACGGACGCGCGGCAAAGTACAAAGGGCTTTGGGCCTTTACGTACGCCTGGTACTTTCCGAGAGATTTTGTACGGTCAGTGTACATTGGGGCACCGACACGGTTGGGAACACGTAATTGTGTGGATCGACAATCAGTCCAAGAATGCCTCGATCACGGCTGTGTCAGCATTGGGGATGCTTGATCGATGCAAGGTTTTCGCTCCTCCTGATGAGAGCACGATTAACGGCACCAGCGTCAAACTCGAGTATAAATCCGTCGTGGGAACGCACCACTACCTGACAACAACTACTTCCCCGGGCCTATTCCAAGATTTGGTCATGTGGGAGGATATGACGGAGGAAGCTCGCTCTGCACTGGAAACGACGAACTTCAACAACGTCATTACCAGCGCGATGCGAGGAGTACTGAAAAATACGAACTCCACGGATAGCGTAAGTATCGAAGTGCCAATGATCGACGCCAACTTCCTCTCCAACTTAGAGAAAGGCTATCCCAAGGATTAACCGTGTGAAGCTCTGCATTGGTACGCCTTTGAGACGATCGTCTCACCTAGAAACTTTCGCTAGTTTCCTTAGCGGGAGTTAATAAATTGGTACGAGTGGCTGAATTCCTTGCATGGTGGGCGAAATGTAAAATGGTTTAATTTACCAGGGATATGCGTCCTTCAGGTTGTCAAGGAAAGTATTCGTCTTGAACGGAACTGTAGCACTGCCGAAGTCGTTGAGGTTGAGTGCAGTGCGCGCTGCAGCAGGCATGTCGTCCCACATGGCCAAATCCTGAAAGTCACCCGACACCTTTGAAACGTTTACATAGTGGCTGAAGGTCTTTGCCTTGTACTGGACCTTGACGCTGTTCTCATCAACCATAGCAGCATCCGGAGGAGTCATCGTATAGTACTTTCCGTCAGAAACGGATGCCGACACGGACGAAATTGTCGCCTTGTTGGAGCCTTTTCTATCGATCCACAGGATGATATGTTCCCACGCGTGGCGGTGGCCGAATGCGCCCTTGCGGTCTCTCGGGAAGTACCAGGCATACATGATAGCATACGAGTCTTCGTATGTGGCTGCGCGACCGTAGATTTGTGAGCCGAGAGAAGGATCGTCACAGCTTTTGAAGCTGAGCACGGCGAGGCCAGCATTGGTGTTGCCATCGGCGTCTACAGCAGGGTACGAGTGGCACCCGCTCTCGATGTTGAGCTGGGGCTTGAACTTCAGGGCAAGTGAAGTTGCGGTGGAGGACGCTTCAGTCTCCGGGATCGGAATCACGCTGTTGTAGGCCAGTTGTTCTGCTTCGGCGGAGGCTAGAAGGCCAACAATAGCGATACCAAGACGCAGCATCGTGTTCTTGGAGTCAAATTGAAAATGGGAAACTGACGCTGATCCAAAATCTCACTACGTCTGGTTCTCGGCTATCCAAATATCAATGCCCATATGCTGCTCAGGCACAGCCTAAGACACTCATACATGTATTGTGCCTTTCTCAACTTTTGGCCAATCTGACCTTAAAAGACAGGTCCTGAGTAAGAAGGGGTAGGGTTCGACCTAGGATTTGTCCCGCCATAGAAGCAGAATTAACGATGTTGATGGCATTATTTTTATATTCTAATCCAATGAAATTACAGTGATTCAATAATTATCATCCAATTAGAGTAGCGAAAGTAGGTCCTACGTAAGACCTCAGATGTAAGCTACGGAGTACCTTTTAAGAAATTAAGGTCCGAATGGCCACAATTTTCCGGCCACCAGGCCCTTCGGAGGACTCCAGAAGCCAATGGGATGGGATGCTGGGTGTACCCAGCAGATGTCCGCTGGTGCGGAATTGTATGTATCACATTGAAATTACTGTCGCTGCAGAGGTTTTAGGCCTTTCGGCGATTCTACATGTAAGGTTACATGCCGTTCAAGACAACTAGGGATCTCGAAGTCGCTGCAAATTCAGATCGGTCGTCAGAGTGACCACCTGAAGTGTAATATTTAGTTTTTTTAGAATGTGTACAACAGCACCCGTGTTTTACTTTGAAGTGCTGCGTGAGCCCACAAGCATTTCCTGCTGAGTAGGCGCAGCAAAACAGGAACCCAATCTGCATACTCTGTGAAATGCACTGTCTATATGTTCAGGTTAGGTTAAGTTTTAGTGGCAAGCTCATGGTCTGTTAGGAGGCCTTCCGTAAGGCCCCTCCTCCTACATAGGACCCTAAAATGGAGGGCGTTTTGGCAGAAAGGCACAATACATGGACTACTGTGCTGCATGTATCGCATCAACGCTTTCAATATGCGTTGATTACTCTTCTTCATTCAAGCGCGATTTGAGCTTTACTCCATCAGGTCTAAGTAAATCTAAACTGCCGAGCGCAGTCTCGCAATAAGGGAAAAGCTTCGTGTTGTAAGAAGGGCAAAACTCGAGCAGTTCGTTCAACCGCTTCGAAGGTGCTCGAACATCCTAATCCAAGCGAGCTGCGGTACCCGTACTTCTGTCACAGACGTTTTGTGAGCTTGCTCTACAGTAGAGTTTCCAGACGTGGGTTGATACGGTAGTCAAATCTCTGGTCTTCTCCGTAAAATCGGCTTCAGGTCCATTATTGTACATGTATTATTGTACAATCTGGGCATTTCTCAATTTGATTTCGGAGGTTCTGAGTTTGAATCGGAAAAGGTGTACTGTACAGCTCGCTTGCGGTTGTCAAGGATGGAGAGAAACACACCTTATGACTGCAAAATCGGCAAGCTCTCTCTTCTCTTCGTGTTTGGTAGCTGACGACGCTCCTCGAGCAGTTCGTACCAAGCCATAATACTTTCACACCAAATGATGCGCAACTTCAAAATTTATACGCTAACGTAGCGCGAACTACACAACCTGCCACAAAGACCAGATTCACTGGTCGAGGTTACCAAGGAATCATGCGCCGTCCTTCGAATATAACAGATCGACCGATCGTGGCCTCGCTACGGAGCTCAGCTGACCTTCTCCAAAGTGATCCGGCTCGGGGAGCACATCGACTTCAACGACATTCACTCTTCTGCTTTCTTATTCACCACCAGCACCAACACCATGAGCTCCGTATCACCTTCACGTCTTACTGCTTCACCTTCTCCAGGGTCTCGCCTGGAATGCCCACAACTGCTTCACCCATTGTCGGATGATGCCGGAAACAGCTACAGCGACCACGACCCAGCATCCACTTACAACGACGACGGAAATGACGCAGCGGAACAAGAAGAGACGGCGAGCAACTCCGAGGAGGAGGAGGAAGAAGACGACGAAGAAGAAGAAATCACCCGCGGCAGAAGACGGCGACAACGGATCCACTTCGACGTGACGCAACTGCAGGCAGTTTACCACCTGCCACTCAAGACGGTGAGCACGAGCCTTCACTCCAATCGGTCGAGACAGCGACAGTAGAGGACGCTGTGCTCCTGCATGTGTTGCGTAGCGCATCGTTGCATTGTTCCTTTTGTAGTTTTGCAGACAGCGAAGACGGTGACAATGACGGTCTCGACGTTTGAGTTGTTTCCCAGGCAGCAGAACGACTAGGAATTTGTGAGGCGGCACTCAAGCGCATCTGCAGACGCAACCGCATCCACAAGTGGCCGTACAGGCAGCTGTCCTCTGTGCGCCGACGCATTGCCGAGCTCAAGGAAAACTTCGACGAGATGGTTGCTGGAGCTGGTGGTACGGATGCGGTTCAGTCTGGAAGTGCTGGTCTTACAGGAACCGCCAATACTTCTGTAGGTGGACTCCAAGTCGAGGGTTCAGATCGTCATGAATTCCAGCAGTACCTGAGCTCGGTGACCCCTTCACAGTTCGACGACAGACTGCGTCGCCTGGAAGAGGAACAGGACCGGATCATCCGGTCGGCCCACCAGTCTCGTCGATCAACGGAAATCGGACGTCGACCAAGTAACACGGCACCGTCATACCACCATCACCCCCCGCGGTATCAGCAGACACGACGGCAACGACCGGTTCCAGGTGAAACGTTGACAATTCACCTCCACGGCTTCCATAGCGGCATCGCAGATCTGCCGCCGCTTGACCTCGACCGAATCGACCGCGACTTCCCGCTGCTCTTCTTGGCCAACGTGTGCGAATCTGTCCGAGCCTACCACTAAAGTGGAGCAGCCAAGTAGTCGAGATAAGTTTTTCAAGAACCTCTTCTTTAAACTTCGGTAAATGAGACCTTGCTAGCATGCGCGGTTGACTTGCTCCAGTTCACATCCTCCAACCCTTTTGTCGAAGTCCATCAATTGTATGCACTCGACTAACTCCAAAACAAAATCTAACGACAACGTAACCTCAAGCTGGCATAACACTCGACAAAACTGTCGCTACCAGGAAACTCGCAAGCACCAAGGTGGTGGCCAGCCAACCGCGATCAGCGAATAAGTTGCCTTTTCTCTAGTAAGCAATGTCAATTCATATTCAAGCGTTGGTGCCATTCTTTGGCGGGGAAATGTCCAAAGAGGTATGAAAATTGGCACGCGTTATTGTGACCGACTGCCGATCACCTAGACGAGTCATTTGTGACCGACCAACCACCGAAAGTGCCCGAAAGTGCCCGAATGTGCCCGACAGAGAGACTGTCGGAGTTCTTGTAATACAATGATGACGTCCTCCATTGATGTATAGCTTGTATAGTCCGGATACCAGCACTTAGAAGATTTTTTAGAACGAAGTGAAACTGTACTTTGATGTCTGCAAAAAGCTATGAGTTTGACGCTGTACGGGAAGTAGTACGAGCAGTTGTAAAACTACCGATCGTCCAAAGGGACAAAGGGGAGAACTAGCGAGAGAAGTTCATGCTAGCCAAGAGCTCAATCTATTCACTTCTACATTTGCATCGAGCGACGCAACACTCGTGCAACTTCTCATCCTTGCTGCAGTTGTGAAACTCCGTGCTGCTGTTGCTTGGTCAACCCCCTGCAACGGCTGCGCGATGTAGCTTCAGCTACAACAGATTGACAACTACAACAACCACGGAAGTTAAGAAAAAAATGAAGTGTATTAACTCACAAGCACATATGTAGATAGCGGTAGCGCTGGTACTGCAGTGCCTTCTTCCGCAAGTGACCTAGGCTTTCTTCACTACATAGCATTTCGAATGCGAGCAGGACATAGACACCACAGTTGTAGCTGTCTAGCTGCACTCCAATGTCTGAAATGTAGGGATCCACTCTGTAACGACCCGTTATGACATGTGTTGCACTAGTCTATGAGCTAGTGCTCGGACGGTCGACATGTAGCTTGAGTTCATGGAATCATAGTACTTGATTGTTGTCCTACCCAAATCAACCATGATCCCGCACCAATGTGTGCCATTGCAGTTCACCGGAAGCAGTATAATCTGCTCGCTGACGCTGCTGAAAAGTCGTTTCAGTTCTTCATCTGGCACGATTGCTTTTCCTCTCTCCACGACACCCATATAGATGGGTCAACAATCATGACGTCGCCGCGATGGCCAAACAGCTTTGCCATTGCCTCTGTTAATGCAGTGTCAATCAGTAGGAATTTACACGCAAAGTCAACGATACGAATCTACGCAGTAAACATACACAGTGTCAGTTGGCGTTATCCTTTCCGAAAATAGGCATAATACTTACCCTTTCAGAAAAAATCGGAATTGTTTCTAGTTTTGATGCCAACTCTGCATCTTGTTCGACCCGAAATGCGGGCGGAATATCCAGCGAGAAATCAATCTCAGTAATCCAGTTTTCTGCTCTCTCGATATTGTTAAGCTCTTTGATTGCTTGATGCCATAGCTTCATGGATCTCAGCGTCTGCATCGTGATTACAAACAGTCCAGGAAATTCTACTGCAAAGTCTTGCTCCGGCAACTTCTTGTGCTTCTATTGCAGAGTAACCGCCTTCTTGCTCGCTCGCTGCAGCAAGTCCTTGGCCAAAATTTGCAAAATGTCGGTTGGATCCATAACAAGTTTGTTGGCAGGTAGATGAGAAATCACGTAGGGTATTGGCGGCTTCAGCTTCTTCTCGAAACAAATAGCTGGAATTGGCGAAGAGGCCCAGCACATGTTGTGTAGGTTGGTTCGTCTGAGAGGAGGTCCTGAATTGTCTTCAGGTTCATGTGTTTGTCGTGAAGGATAGAATCATCTTCTGTCATTAGGATGGCTACATTCCGCTTCGCTTTCTTAGCCTTCGCTTTTTGCTTTGGCCGGCCTCGTGGGCGTAAGGGGCTTGCTATCTCGAATCCAGGTGACTCAGCATCAATTTGCTTAGATTCAAACATTTGATTCGGTAGATCCACCGACTGGTCCACTGATGCCACCGACCGGTCCATCGAAGACACGGATGGCTCCACTGACAGCTCCACCGACTCGTCCACCAAATCCCCAGAGAGGGTCTCCGACTCCTCAGGCTGCTCCGAATCCACTAGCGGATCCAAAGTCATAGACTCCAATGTATTACCGAGATCACTATTGGCTGTCTGCACAGACGACAGCTCCTTAATCAGCTCGAATTTTTTCTGTAAACATCGCGAAGACTTGAGCCAACGCCTTAATGGCCAGCCGATATTCCACCATACCCAAAGTGCTTACTGCTTCACTAATGACAGTAGCAATGCTATTAGCCTCTCGAAATTTGCGGTTAGAGTCCCACGGAAGTATCGGAAGCGGTACAATCGGGGTCATCGAACAGGAATTCCTAGCGCCCTCAATTGGAGGCGCCGTTTCATTCATAGAAGACAGCAGCCAACGCGGGTGCAAACGTTGAGTCGGAATAATTGTCGTGACTGAGGTGAAGAGTGTTGGTCGTCGAAGTTAGAGTCGGAGTGTAGGTCGCGTAGGTAGGAGTTGGTCTCGAGTGCGAGGTAGTTGGTGTATTTGATAATGAAAATGTCTGGCCTAAATGTGCATGCCTTCCTGTGCGCTTAGCTCGCACAGGGGCCTCCTTGATGTTTTCTGCATGTTTCTGTTTCTACGTGCCTATGTGTCCTGCTACCCTGCATGTTTCTCTTCTTTTCTTTTGCACGTTCGTAATATCTAGCTATATGTATGTAAACTGCGAACGGAGAGCCTTGCAGGCTGCCGTCGCAGCGACATGCTGGCTCTGGCTGCAAGCAAGCAAGCCAGAGAGCGTGGGCGCATAGGCTCTCTGGCTTGCTTGCTAGCAGGCCAAAGGCGGGCATGGCAGAGAAGAATACGCACATCTGGAAATGCAGCCTTCAGAACACCGATTTCGGTAAAGTCCTTGTCCACGATCACGCACTGCAGCTTAGTCCAGGAAGGATTCTGCTTCTTAAACTCTTCACACGCCGAAAACAGAGTTTCACTTCGCTCATTTTGTAGGATACCGTGCTGTACATACTGCCCTATCCCGAAAATATCATGAGCCATGAACAGGAAAATCTTGTACTTAGAGGCATTTGTACCGTGCGTGGCGTCGATCATCGACACCTCAGGGAATCTGCTGAAAATGTCAACCATGTGCTTCGTTTGCAGCGTGATGCACGTAGCGATCCTCTACAAAAGAAAAACATACAAATGTTACTCTTATTTATCAATTCATAGTGCATAAGACTTCCCAAAACAAACCTTTCCTCCAGACGGGTCTACATAAATGTGCCCTACGTTCCCGGGGACAGCACAAAAGTCCAGCATCCATTTCTTGATTCGTTGGGATCGTGATGCCATACCTTGCTCTCGTTTCTTCAGCTTTCGAACTAGGTTTCGCACGTCTTGTGGAGTTGGGTTACTGTCGGTGTTCTCCACAATAAACTTGAGAATATTTTGCGGGTTTGCCCCAGCCTTCCTCAGAGAGTCAACCGTCTCCAAAACCTCATCGTTTACAGAGAGTCGATTTGCAGGATAATGCCGGTATGTACGTAATCCCAAGCTATGGTTGTGGGAGAATGCACTCTTGGTCACACAAACAGCAAACTCCAGAGGAGACTTGTTCACCACTTGAACACAAGCGTTTATCTGTACACACACGAGTAATTAGTTAGACTATATTGAATAACACTGTGACCGACTATGACAGACAACAACCGACTGTGACCGACTGTATCAAATTTCACATACCTGGGCCTTGAACTCAACAGGGCGTACTTCCTGACAAGGCCTCTTCCATTTACCACGGTATCTGTACTTGCCACCGTGAGTGCAAATTAGCGTTTTAGCGTACACACTCCACGCTTCTGGAATGAGTGCTGATGACGACTTCTGGGCCTTCTGAATTGTCCTGTTTCGCACTGCCACGCTTTTCGTCGACCGCACCCGGAAAACCTATACCAACACGCAATGTTCCCATGAAAATATGAAATAGCGTTTACAGTTCCTTGGATGTCCTTATCTGGTACGTTTGCTTCTGGTACTCGCCCAGATACGAGTGAAAGGCTCCTCAGGACTGAAACTGCGTGTCAGCTAAGTCTGCGCCAGCCTCTGTGCGTTCACCCACGCTGGTACCGCCACTTGTTCCCCCGCCAGATGTGTCGCTTACGCTGGAGTCGTCCACGCTCCACATCACCGCGCTGGAACTGCTGGACTCGGTGGAGTCGACCTCCCAGCTCGAGCCCGAGTCGTTGTTCCCACCGCCGTCGCTGTAGGCTTTCTCTGAGGGCTGCTTCCTCGACATGAGCGCCCGACGGGGCCGATCCATTGTTTGTGTCGTTCCTCTCCAAACGAGTGTCCCCCAAATGAGAGGCGCAAAAGCTCCGTATACGTGGTATACAAGCATAACCGTACGAGGACAGCAATGTTTCGCGAACATTCTTTTTGTAGGATTTGTTGTCGGTCACAATAACGACTCTCTTACCGTAAATCACGGCGAACACGCAACCCCGGAAAAAGTAGATTTCAAGTCAAACCGCAAAAAGTGAATTGACGGCGTAAAAAGTCGATAGCCACACACATGGTTCCTTTCCCCCTCACATTGTCTTTCAGTTGCCGGATGGCTTTAGAGCGTCGGATTACCGCAACAAACGCGCGTAAGCTTAAAGCCCTCGAGCGTATCGCAGGAGGGGAGAAGGTCAAGGATGTAGCAGCTGCCTGTGGTGTCGACCGTGCTACCGTGTGGCGATGGAAGAAGCAGAGGGGCGCAATTGAAGAGGCAAACCCAAATCGGGTTTATACTGGCGAAAAAAAACACAGGTTTCTGCTAAAACTGAGCAAAAGTAAGTAGAATTAAGCCGATTAATGAATTTACACTCACTTTAACCACGCATTATAGGCTGCTGGACTGGATTAGGCATATGCGTCGCACAAAGTATTATTGCGTCACTACTGCATGTATTCGGTATGCTCTCGGCTACTTTGAACCTGACTACGCAGCTACGCGCGGTATCGACGCGGTCAAGATGTATGTATTTCGCTTTCTAAGACGCAATCGTCTGGCCTATCGTCGTATTACCCATCGCGGAAAGGTGACGCGTAAGGGGATGCAGGTAATATTTTTGTTTGCATTTTTCTAAAGTATTGTGGCGGTATTTACAACGTTGGCTGTTGGTGTGATTGTTAGATTGTAGCTGATCGTTTTGCAGAGGCAACTGTTCATCACGTAGGACGTAAGGGGGCTTTTCCAGCAGGAATGCATATTGAGCGCTACAACTATGTCTACAACATGGATCAGACATCTGTGTGTCTCGACACGAACCCCCACAGCACAATTGATTTTGTTGGCGCCCGCACAGTTGATGTTATTCAATGTAAATTTGAAAGAATTCATTCTATTTTGATGACTTTCTCATGTATGTCGTATTGTTATGTAGCAACTACCCCCAGAGTCGTTCAGAGCGTCCGTCCTCTTGTGCGCATCCGCTACAGGAAAGAAGATGCGGCCGCTTATTGTATTTGCTGGGGTACACGGGGCCGACGTCCACGACGAACTTCGTGCAGAGCGATCCCTCTTCAACTGGGACAAGGCGCATTTTACTGTACAACCCAAGGCTTACTGTGATCAGCGAGTGATGCAAGAGTGGATTGGTGATGTTTGGAGTCCTGAGGTACAATGACCTAGTGTTTTACTACTAGATAGCCTCAAAATACACAAGATGGAGTGCATCAAGACCTCCCTTGAAGACAAAGGCTATGCGAAGGTGGTGTATGTCCCTCCTGGTGTTACTGGGATAGTGCAGCCAATGGATATTGCGGCTATGAAGCCGTTTAAAGACCGTTGTCGAGAGCTGTATGTAAAATTTGTGAGAGAAGGTGGCGTCTTCACGACGCCAACGCAAAAGAGAGGGAGGATTGCAGCGATGGTGATCCAGGCATGGGATGAGGTCGGAGAAGAGAGTATTATGAACGGATTCATGAAAGCTGGGCTTGTGGCTATTGGACCTCGCGATGCAAGTGGGGTGTTTGCATCACCAGAGCCTTCAAGCCAAGGGATAGTGGACGTTGAATAAAATGGAGGTTCGTTTTAAGAAGGGGTGTCACTTTAATGATTCAGTCGTACTAGCATAAAAAATACCTGCTCTTAGAGTTTTAACGAAAATGTTGCATCTTCCCCGTGCGTTGCATGTTCGCCGTGATTTACGGTAGTTCTTTGGCCGTCAACTGCTGTCTGTACACCACCAACACACCAAATAAGACTTCTCTGAGTGGCTGCGCCTCACACAAGACAATAGACCACGTCAGCGGTCGATAGCCCTTCCAGCATGGCAGTACGTCGTACACACTCTCTCTCATGGCAATGACACATTTCCGACTGATACTCCTCTTTTGGTATCTCTATTGCAGACAACACACGACCCGAAGCGCGTGATCTACCTGGAGGACGACGCCACGTTCGACAAGGCGCAGTTCCTGGTGCCGCACCACTACCTGGACAGCATCGAGTCGGTGCTCATCCCCAAGGGCCTCATCGAGGACCGCGTGGAGAAGCTGGCGCAGGACATCCGCTACGCCTACGAGGGCAAGACGGTGCACCTGTTGTGCGTGCTCAAGGGCGGCAGCGCCTTCTTCCAGTCGCTCGTGGAGAAGCTGCGGCTGTTCCACAAGTACAACAAGTGCGACTACGTGCCCTTCACCTTCGACTTCATCCGGGTCAAGAGCTACGCAGGCACCAAAAGCACGGGCGACGTGCAGGTCTCGGGCGCCGATCTGGCCAAATTCAAGGACAAGAACCTGCTGCTGGTCGAGGACATCATCGACACGGGCAAGACCATGTCCAAGCTCGTGCCCATGCTGCAAGGGTTCGAGCCCGAGTCGGTGCGCGTGGCCAGTCTGCTGGAGAAGCGCAACCCGGAGAGCTGCGGCTTCCAGGCCGACTTTGTGGGCTTCAACATCCCGGACAAGTTCGTGATTGGTTACTGCCTCGACTACAACGAGATCTTCCGTGATCTTGACCATATCTGCATCATTAACGAGGCGGGCATCGCCAAGTACGCGTCCCACGACTGCTAGAATGACTGCAACTTGTGCCCCCTTTACACTTTTCCGTCTTTGAGAGAGTGCTGGTGAAGCTGCTCGCCTTGTCTATATATTTGCGACCAATTAGAGTGCCGTCTACTTGCTCTGGAACTGCTCGGGCGTCATGGTCCGGATCGTGAGGCCGTGCATGCTCTTGATCTCCTCCTTGAGAATCTGCAGCAGCAACTAATATCAGTCACAATACTACATTGTAATTAATTTTATTGCAACTTGCCTCGTTGACCATGCGGTGCTGCTTGACGCGCGACTGGCCCGCGAACTGCGCCGAAGCCACTTCCACGTCGAACATGGAGCCGCAGCCGCCAGACACGTCCGTCACCTTGACGTGCACCGCCTCCAGCTGCGTCTGCAGCGCCTCGTGCATCGCCTGCTCCGCCTCTGTGCCGGCGCCGTCCGCACTCGACGACAACCACGCGCGACCCAAAGGCCGCTTGGCCGCCGCCATCATCCGTCCTCGAACCGCGCTCAACATCCTCTTTTGACTAGGGTAAAGTATGGAAATGACCACCAGAAGACTTGGTCTGCAATTCACGCGCACGATTGGTGGAAAAGAGAGCTGGTTTCGCGTTTTCCACCAATCAAGCGCGTGTCACTGAACGCACATAACTGCAGCCGGACCCACACTATCGCCACAAAATATTAGAGCTATTCGTCCAATTGAAAAAAAAAAAAATATCGACGTCACCCGCCACGCAGCTCTCTCGTTATGTTCTTCTGCAGCGGGCCTCCGCGCACGTACGCAGTGTCCAGTGGCGCGCGGCGTGAGCGGCTGGAAGACGTGGCGCTGGCCATGCACCCGTCGCAGCGCGTGTTCGCGCGCGTGACGTCGACGCGTGTGGCGCTGTGGAGCGCGTCGCTGGGGCTCCCGGGCACTGGGCGTCGCCTATTGGCTCGCTGTCGACGCGGCGGCCATTGGCTGGAGCAGCTGGAGGACAACGAATCACAGTTCGAGGAGGACGGACACTTGAGAGAGAGTGAGACACGCCAGTTATATGCCGCGTGGGTCTCTGGGGACCGCCTCGCCGTCGTGGAGAAAGATTCGCAATCCGTCGAGTTCTACGCCTTCGATGAGCTAAACAAGCTGCTGCAGCGCGCTGAGACACCCCTCCACCACTTGACAGAGGAGGACACTGCGTCCCCAATCGAGTCCGAGTCCAACGCCATGTTGGACCAACCGTCGTTCACCGAACCCGAGCACGAGGAAAGCGACAGGGCAAAGGCAACTTTAACTGCTTTAAAACTTCAACTTGCCGCCAGATTCGTTGAAGATTACCCACTCAACCAAGGCGCAGCTCAGAGCGATTACGAAGACGTGGCCGCCTCCATGAGCGCCGTACCCGGCAGCAAGTATCTGTTCGTGGGTATGGCCAGCGGCATGATCTGCGTCGTGGAAGTCGCCGACGCTTCTGATGCCGGAGACGGCCAAAGCTCCTGGTTTAGTAATCCTACCAGCGCGACGAAGATCTGGAAGATCGACGTGAGGACCCATTTGGCGGTGCCGGGCGAGTCGGACCCGCCCTCGTGTTACGATCTCACCTGTGCAACGTCGGATGTACCGTCAAAGATTACGTCATTATATCTCGTGGCGAGTTTTGAAGGCGGAAAATGTTTCATCATGTTGCTCTCCCCAGCTAAAAAGAGTATCGACCAATTATTGTCGCTGGTGAATACGGACCGAGACAGCAATACGTCATCATCAGCAGGTAATAACGGACGTTGTACTACGACGAGTTTGGATGCGAGTGGGTCGCGATTGGCTCTAGGATGGTCGGATGGAGGAGCTTCGTTGTTCCGGTTGTCGCTGAAAAATATGGAGAAAAATGTTTCAACAGGAGGGAAAAAAGAGGAGAATACGCAATCAGCATTGACACTCGAGCCCATCCGAGAATTGAGTCTTTCGGCGTGGGGGTATGCGCCGGAAGATGTTGGGTCAGTGACGGCTTTAGCGTGGTCACATGATGGTCGAAGCGTTGTCGTGGGGTACGAACTTCGTGGATTTTCACTTTTTTCCACTGATGGATGTCGGTTGATGTCAAGTTTACCTCAACATAATCAGGAGCGACCAGAGAAAATTGACGAACACAGTATGAAGGAAGTGTGTGCTTTTGGCGTACTCGCGTTATTGTGGACGAAAGAAAGCAATTCGTTGATTGTGGTGCCTCGTGGTGAGCAGTCGACGCAATTGGTTCAATTACCGGAAGATGAAATACTGAAAGAAGTCGAGGATGAGAATGATGGGGAGGTGGTGCAGGCTGCGAATTTATTTGAAACGGTAGAAGCAAAGGTGGAAAAAGGAGAAGACGGGTTGTGTTTGTCGTTATCTGGCGCTCCCGGTCGTTGCGGCGCGTGGGTTCGAAGTGATAAAAGTTTTACGAAACGAGCGCGTGATAGTGGTGTTGGTCCAGCTGAGGCTTGTGGCCAGATTCAGGGCGGTGACTTGCTTATTGGCATTAATGATGACCTCAAGGTTGTTAATTTACCATTTGAGGAGATCGTGAGGGCGATCAAGGAACTACCGGACAACAAGGAGGTGGTTCTTACGTTCATGCGTCTGAAATGGGAGGAAGTGTTCCCGCTGGCAGTTGAAGCGTTATCTTCGTCGGAGTTCATGGATGCACACGGTATTCATTTTCTGGATGACGAAAATCTGTGTATTCGAGAGTATGCACTCAGGACGCAAGCATTGCATGGAGATTGCGATCTGGAGGAGCGCCCTCCTCTTATGGAATTTGAACGCCGTGCTAAGTTCGACGGCTGGGAAGCAATTCAGGGCACGACGTCTCGAGTCGCAAGGCACAAGTATGTGAAGTTGTTGTTTGCTCTGTTTCCAGTGTGGAATCCCAATCACTTCTTGAATGTGATTACCGAGTATTGGAACGCAGTGCTTGCGCAGAAACTTTACGTTGCTAAACAGAAGAGGTTGCAGGAGCTTCATGCCCACCGTGAGCTTGTGAAGATGCGTCAACAACCCTCAATGGCATTCGCTGAGTTTGACTTTGCGAAAACAGTGCCGCTCTCTGGAGGAAAATCATCTCGGCTGGCGTTGTTAGAGAGCAAGAGCGTTCGCTTAGTGGCTGCACCCTCGCTTGATGATCCATGCGCAGTGACTTCCTGTGTTAACTGGAGTGTGCCCACCGAGTTCGAAAAATGCTGCCCACTTCGTCTTGTGGCTTTGAGTGCTAGTGGGAATCATATGGCGGTTGCTGGACAAAGAGGCTTCTGCTTGCTCAACGTTGTGACTGGAAAATGGCGAATGTTTGGCAACGTGAACGACGAGCAAGATATGTTTGTGTACTCATTGCTGTGGGTGGGTGAAGACGCGATAGTAGTGAACTTCACACGATTTAGTGAAAAGCACCAGTCACTACATTTACAGACATATCCAAGGAATCATTTGGATGAGGAATCCATTTTAGAGCAATTAGTGTTTGCACGTGAAGGCGAAAATGCTGCACGCAGCCGAGGAACAGCAGCGTTGAGTGGACGTTCGATTGGAGATGATGCTGATGACTGTTTCTTCATCATGGACAGCGACAGTTCCCAGAAGAACCTATTTTGCGTCTCAAGGAGTGAGCTGTGGTGCTTCGATCTGAAACATGGAGGCACCATTAAACAAAACGATCTTCGGATGGAAATTCAGCTCAAGCGACAAGTTAACTTACCATCACGGGTAGCTGAGTCGCAGCCTGTTGGAACTTGCAGACGAAATTCTATCTTGGATTTTGCTGTTCTACCGCGGTTCTTGCACATTCAAGACGAGAAACTACGAGAACAGCAGCAACGGAAGTACCAAACTGAGCGCGAGCATGAGCATGATGACGAAGGCTGGATCTCGAGTTTCGTGAATATGCTCGTGGGCGGCGAGGTGCCAGACCAGTATACACCGGAAGAAGTTCTACCGCGGTTTGCCTTCCTTGACAGTGCGGGTGACGTCATTGTTTGGGATCCAGAAAATCGTTCGCAACGACTTTTGTGTTCAAATGTGAGTACAATGGCAAGACTTTTCGTAACCCCGCAGGCTTGTGCGTCATGGCCAGCACCGTGTCGACTCATTTACGGACTATATGGCCCAGAAGGAATGAAAGTGTGGCTTCCGCTGCTAGACGGCGTCCACATGACACACACAAAAGCTTTTGAACAGGACACTCGCCGACTGGAGACCTTCTTGGCTTGCCACGATCCTTTGCGTGCGAAGACATACGAGATTGAATTCGGTACGGCGCCCGCTACTGCCGAGCTGTATGAACAAGTTATCAGTGAATATGGAATCTCGCTGGACGGTTTCTTATCGAGTGGTACAGGAGTCGGTGTGGGGACTGGAAGAATGCCGCTGAAAGAGGGGCATTCCAATTTGCGTGGATGTGTAACTTCGGTGGATGATCCTTCTGCAAAGGATCGTATGTTGCGCTTTGACTTCGATGTGAAAGTGTTGGGTGCTGAGCAGGCATTTGGGCTGCTTGTAGGGGTGTCCCAAGATGTGTATGTTCCGTCGGGTGTGCTCCTTCCGTGCTATGATGTTTTCACACGTGTACAGCCTGTTTTCCACACGCTGCTGTGTTTCCTCGTGCAGAACGAGCAGCTTTCGTGGGCGCGTCTCGTACTAGAAGGTGTGCAAAAGCAGTTTGCGCTGTCGACACCTACACAGGAGCTTTTCCTGCACTCCATGCTCGAAGCTTGCTTTGCCAAGAAGTGCCCAGAAGAAAAATTACACACAGCTATCCAGCTTCTTCGTCCAGGAGAAGGCGAGCAGCAACCGGAGGGAGACATCGCTGAATATTGCGAGATTGTCGCGCATGTGGCACGGAAGAGTGAGCCTTCTCGACTGAAGGTGTTGTTTCCTGCTGCAGGGGACCCGATGGACCTACTCGCGATTTGCCAACAGCGGTCGGAGCTGCGTACGGCTGCCAATTTCCTGCTTATCTTAGAGGAGTGCTCGACTGCGTCAGGTTCGTCTTTGCCTCTCCGGATGGAGAGCGCGGCGGAACTGTTGAAGGAGTGCATCGATCAGGAAGAGTGGGTGCTCGCACAGCACGTGGTACGCGTTGCGCGCGATTGGGAACACCCTCGTTTTGATGATTCATCATACTCACATCCAGCTCCATCGGAAAGTGGTTCCAAATACGGCGGCACCAGCATCGATGAGCAGCTAGCAGCTTTGGTGTGGGACAATCTTGTTCGCGGTGAATACGAGCGCGTGGTCTGGTGTATTGAGGATCTCCAGGCAAAGCTCCCGCACAAGGCTCCAGAAGAACGCCAACTGGAGGAAGACAGCGCAGCGATTCTAGACCGACTTTACCAGATTTTCATCCAGGGCAGCAAGAGGAGACAGCTCAGGTGAGGAGTCCCTGTCGATTTGTATTGAAAGCGCTATTCACTGACTAGCGTGTGTTCTTGTATTAGGACCTTGCTGCAAGCCGTGACAGAGGCTCACTACGACGAGTGGGTTGCACGCATTAAGCACGTGATGGAGCAGTGAAGTGGTTGATTATCGCTGAATTCCAGCACGAAGGCTTGATGTTTTTCGGTTAGCTGAAGAAGCCCATCACTCTTATCTTGTAAAGTGATGCGTATTGTCTGACATACCTAGAACAATGAAACAGAAGGACGACGTGTATGTTTGAAGCAGACCTGAAGCCACGGAGTTGTATTTTGGTTTGATCTAACATAGCATTTTGACTCACGGAACGAGGAGGAAGTGGAATCTAATCGGAGGTGCCTATGCTGTCCAGCGGTAGTCGAGCGAACGCACGACCGGCCTCCGTGAGTTCAATCCCATTGCTGTTGCTCCTTTGGGTAGAGGTGTCCACGGGATCTTCGGTATTGGCTGGCCGGTGGCTTAACGATCGACTGCAACTGCGTCCTGAAGGCGAACGGTCTGCCTTAGCACGCTCAAGTGTGCGCTCCAAGCGGATGCGTTTCGCATCTTCACGAGAGATGACCGACCCGGTATTGGCGTGCTGCTTGGACTTCATGATACGGTAAGGCCACACAATGCCGAGGCGCCGGCAGTTGCGCTTGATGGTAACGGTGGCAACACCAAGCTGCTGCGCGGCCTCGCGCTGCGACATATGGAAGTACTTGGCCATCTCCTCCGTGGTGAAGTCGAAAACGACGCAGCTCTTGCGAATCTTCATGGTCATAGTGGTAGATGAAGCCGCTTTCGACGGAGACAACGCGAGCGCTCTCAAGGTTCTTGTGCGAATTGGTGATGGCTGCTGCTGCCGAAAGACTGCAGAACCGCAGTGCAACGGGTGCATGGCAATGAAGGTGCTGGGCGCCTCTGCGAACGCAGGGAAGTGGAGAGACGCATTTGTCATCATGTCCGTGGGTGGAAGTCGAGTTTCGAGCTAGTGGTTAATTCGCGAATGGTTAGTCCGACCTATCCAACTAAGATCCGGCGGTCAGTGCCTAGTGCTGTCACGAGTGGTCCTGCGGATACTTTTCCACGGCCCTGCGCCTGATAGCGGCCACGGAGTCCGGGCTTTGAGCATGCATCGCCATCGTCTTATCTTAGTCCGCAGACGGGGCCAGACCACAGGTCGTAGTGAACTTCACTGTGAACAGGGATTGCCGCGACGCCTTTTGGAAAATGGCACCCGTCTCGTCTGACTGGTTTTTGCCAGCGACTTTCTGGGCTTTTAGTGGCTCACCCAAGGCGATTCGAGCATAGTGGGGTTTTCTACTTAACTTCAATTGCTTCAATTGCTGTAGCGCCACTCGGTCTGAGCTTCTCTTTTGGGATTGATGTGAGTTCGCGCACTATCTAGTCGTGATGCTTAGTGGCTTGGCGGTAATTTGACAGTGGCGCTGTGCACGCGCACTCGCTCAGCGGCTCCAGCGTGCAATTAGACTCGCACGCATGCAGCGAGTAGTAGCAATCCAGCTTGTTCATGTCGGTCTGGGCCAGCTCATGGGCGATATCCTGTTCGCTCGCATCAAATGCGGAGGATCATGACTCGCTGTATATAAATATGGATCTGACACGCTACGGATACACAATAAAAACCACCCAGAACCACTGGTCAATTGGTTCGAGCCACTGGTCAAACCATGGCTAAACGGGAAAAACCTGGTTTTTGGCGATCCCTGCTGTGAAGCATACTTGTCCTAAAGCTCACCGAGTACTGTACGGTTTGTTTGACAACGTCAACCCGATGGTATTGTAGAAAGATGACCCTGCTACAGAAACGGGAGATGGCGGGATAACGCTTTGACTATGCTTCACTCTTGTCTTTCATCCTTCAGTAGTCATGGTCGCGATTTCAGTACACACTGCAGTACACCGTTGAGTTCTACGTTGTACATTTTCAGCAAAACAATGGTCCAAACTTGCGGGTCTCTGTGTGTGCTGTCCTCTGTTGAACATGCAAATCCGGGGGATTGGGCCCCAGTCTGGGGGGTCTGCAATACATGTACGGTGTCTGTTCTCATCGTCCCCCCGCGTCGACGCCGCGCAATGAATGTGTGGACTGTTGTGCGTTGACCCGTGCCAGCGCGTGGAATAAGACGACTTCATAAACGGAGGTGTGTAGACAACGCAAAAGAGAGAGAGGGAGAGATCCAGCTATGAGATCGAACTCCATTAGCCTCGTTCGTTGGAGATCAATGCACCGGATCTCACTAGTGCTCCGATTCCAGGTGCTACGAGAGATACCCGCAGGCTTACTAAACAAACTTCTTAGCGTAAACTCCGCATTTTGCTACCGTGGGTCTCTACAACAATTTTGTAATGCATACTTCCCCGTGTTTTCATGTGCTAGTATCTTGCCCTGCGTTTTAGAACGCTGTTGACCTTTTTGGGCCGGACTAAAAATGAGTCCTATCCAATTTTTGAAAACATATAATTCGGTCTAAACACTCCAATCTAAGATTTTGGTTCCTCCTGGTAATCTAAAATTCTAGAATGTAATTCAAGTTGGAGTACGATTCCAGCTTGTTAGCTGATGAGAAGCCACCGCTTTCCAAACAAAGGGAGCTTGCCTTCGTCTTGACGTTCCGTAGAAGAATGGAGTTTGCAAGCAGAGTGCCCATGGGCTCATACCGTTCCTCCCATGTTGCAGTGGATATGACTCAGCATCTGCAGAAGATTCGGGATCGTTCGTGTTTCACAACGCCATGACAGAATAAGCCTGAGAGTAGGACGATGCCGATCTTGCCTCGTCCGCCTTGACGGCGCGTCTGAAGTTGCCTTTAGGAGGACCTCTTGCGTCGCTCATATATATCATCGCAGTCTGTCTCGCAAAATATTGATGCGTTCGTCGCAGCGACTTTCATTTGTGCCCGCCGAGACAGCCTCGCCAAGATCGACGGGCTCCGCTTGACTGTCGGAGTCATGAGGCTGGAATCCATCCGCTCCATGACACAGGATGGAAGGAGGTGGCGAGGAAAGACAGAGGTTCACGGGCTCTCTGCTTTTGATGCAACAGGAAGGGCGCTTTCAATGGAAGTAGTGTCGACGCCTGTCCTCGAAGTCGACCCACAAAACGCCATCAAAACTCGAGGCGAAGTGTGTGAGTCACTTTCGCCAGTTTGCAGTGAGTGGTATGTTTTCGTTTACGGAGACTTTGGTAGACACGACCGAGCAACGCCACCTCATTCGCACCCTCAACTTGTCCTGCGCTACTGGGCCTTTATAACAGAGCCCGTTGAAGGTGCGTCTTGGCTTCGGGCGGTGCTGCTTGGTGCAACATGCAGACGACTGCATGGCTAAAGGACGTTGCACTGGTCGAAGCATGCTCGAGTTTGGTGGTTGCATTCTGTTGTATTTGATTCATTTGCGTCTATCTAGTTAATAACGTGCAGGTACACTACGGCACTCAAGACATTGAAGAAATGCAGCAGTCTAGTCTAGTCGGAGGTGTCCATGCAATCCAGCGGCAGTCGAGCGAAAGCGCGACCGGCCGCCGTCAGCTCGACACTGTTCACGCTGTTACTGAGCATTGTCATGACTTTGGCGGCAGCCTCGTCGTCACTGACTGACGAACGAGAAGTCGACGGAGACTTGCTGCGGCTGCTGGCACTGGAGGGTGAGCGGCCGGCCTTGGCACGTTCGAGTGCGCGCTCCAGGCGGATGCGTTGCGCGTCTTCGCGCGAGACGGCCGACCAGTTGATAGCGTGCTTCTTGGACTTCATGAGGCGGTAGGGCCACACGATGCCGAGGCGCCGGCAGTTGCGCTTGATGGTGACGGTGGCGACACCGAGTTGCTGCGCGGCCTCGCGCTGCGACATATGAAAGTACTTGGCCATCTCCTCCGTGGTGAAGTCGAAAACGACGCGGCTCTTGCGGAGCTTCTTGCTGGGGCTAGCCACCGGCAGTGTGCGGCTGGCCGTCATAGTGGGGGAGGCCAATCGCGACGGAGACGCCGTGAACGTCGTCAGAGTGTCGATGGCCATCGACTGCTGACGGAAGGCGGTCGGGCCGCAGTGCAGCGGGTGCATGACACTGAAGGTGCTGGCCGCAGCGGCGCACGTGGGGAAGGACATACTGCTCATCATGGTGGCCGACGACGGTAGTAGTGATGTGCGTGCTATGGTGTACTGGGTGAATTCGCGAATGACTTGTTCCGACCGCTGCGCATTTCGGCGGCCGGCCAATGCCTCGGCGCTCGAAATTCCAGGCGCATGCTTGCGGCCAGCTCCGGACGCACGGAGACTCTGCACTGATTAGTGCTGGCACTGGCGCCAACCGGCCATCGGCTACTTCTCTCTCGCCGAAACGCGGCGCCATCGCCTGTCTCGCGCGGCCCGGCCATCTTAGTCCGCAGACGCGGCGCGAACAGGGCCAAAAGCTGCTGCGTGTGGCCGAGCTGGGCCGCCGCCGCCTCTGGACGCAGCGCTCTGGCGACAAATGAGCCTGCCACGCGGGCCTTGAGCTCTTTGAAGTTAGAATAAGAAAAATAAAGATCGCTTGAACACGCAGAGCAAGTCCCGAATGGCTGCACTCTGCGTCCTACGCGGCCAATTGACCTATCAGGCCTGCAGGACGTTCCTAGATGCCTGTCCATTGGTCCGGCTCCGTTTTAGGTCGATTTGTAACGGACCACTGTTTATGGCCAAAAGTGTTCATAAAGTTGGCCGAGACCACCTCAATTCATCGACTGTAGTTGCTCCCCAAGCACCCACGCCCATCAGCGCGTGCAAATACAGCCTAACTTATACTTACTTGCATGGGGATATTTCCTCCGATCTTTTGCACAAAGTGACTCGTGCGCGTGGAATGTCTCCTTCCTCTCTCCGCCGTTTCATCCGTCTCACCATTGCGTGCGGGTAACATCTCCTCGCTGACCCTGCGACCTGCACTCGCAAGCAAGGCACACTATCCACTTCAACGTCAAACCACCCAAAAGCCGTGTCGGTCCGTCTGGCACGGAGGAACCGAGAGCTCGATTCTATCTTGACTGGTGCCTGCGAAAATCTGGGTTCTCGCAGTTTCAGCGTCACGGTTTGGTTTTTGGGGCTGCCATTGCCTGACAGGCCGGTACTGCGCCTGAGGAAGATCAACCTCCGGTTGCCTTTATTATCGCGGTGGTCAGCGCAGTGAGTGTGGTCTACTAACGTTCACTATCAAGGTCTTCGGTGTGGCTTGCGCTTCGTGTCACCCGTGCGTAACTGCGGGGTGTCCAAAACAGATAGCTCCGATGGCTGTGAGGCGAGGGTGCTACTGGCGATTTCGCCACGAAGATGAAGCTACATCGAATTCTTGCGCGTGTAAATGGCTGAAGTGGCCAGTCGATGGCATGCTTGCGCCGCTCGCGAGCGACTTGCTGTCCATCAGCTCGCGATAGCCGCACGCACCTGTAAAATTCATTCGCGATGCGTCTCGGATAGCAGTAGAGTTCTTACTCACCCTCTGGATGCTGCTCGCGAAAAATATAAGGTGGCTTCGCTTTTGCCGGGACCAGCTCAGGGAGGGGATCATCGTACGCCGTTCGTGGAGAGAGGAAGGTTTTTACATGCACCTCTTTTTCGTGGATAGAATAGATTCCAGTTTGTAGTTTCCATGCTGCGTTCGATGTTTGACCGCAATAGTATCGCTTACGGCTTTCCCGCCTCTCTGGCTTCCGTTCCTGGAAGTGCCCGCCTAAACCCTTAAATCTTCATCACATTAAGGTAATGCCTTAATGTCAATGATCTCGTGGACACAATACCTTGCCGCGGTACTGTTACCTCACCGCAATACTCGAGTAGGGTACCCACAAAGCCCGTCGGTCCAATGGGCACAGACTGCTCGGTACCTCAAACGCAATCTACAGTAGTTCAAAATTTCAACCTGGACGAACAAGCGATGGCAATGGAGGTGCCAGCTCCTTCGAACAGAGCAGCCGTGTACGATCCGCCCCGCGAGCTCGGAAGTTCAGAGCATAAGTCTGCAGTTCAAACTCTGAACTACAGCCTTGTAGATATCGGAGCTGGGCCGAATGAGCGGGGCAGCATGATATAAACCCGATCACTGATCGCGGTGAGAGGCTCATTTGCCTTGGTGGCACGCGCCATTTGAGCATTGAGTGGTGGTGAATACGTTCCTGTTTGGGGTAAGTTTTTGGCTAAGATACATCGCATGGATACATGTAGCTGATTGTTGAGTTAACCTGGCGAGTATGGTCACCGGACGCACACTGTCCACTTGAACGGTGCTCTGCAACCGGGGCGGCGTGCCTCGCGTCTGCCTTCGGCCAATAGAGTATAAGCACAGTCAGATTTACTCGTCATTGCGGAGGGGGTGCATTATGATGCTATGAGTTAGCGCCAGTAATTAGAGCACCATCACAGAGCCTTCAGGTTCCACACGCAGAGCTGCCTGTCGACGCTGCAATATCTAAGTCAACTTCTTCATTAGTCCACACTCCACGTAATTGGTAGCCAATAGTAACGCATTTGCGCACACTGGTAACACCATCGACTCCATTAGAGTGCCAACCGAATCAAAAGCGAACGTATCGATGACACCCGGGGCGATTTGGCGGAAGAAACCGGTGATATTGTGCTTTGCACGCACAACATTCTCCAATGGCTGCACCAATGGCGACTCGATCGAGTGCAGTATGAGATACCCCACCCTCTCCCCATTAGCGAAATGTAGGATGCTCGATGCTTCCAGTCTTTCAGACAGAGAGAGCCGCGGTCTATAATGACGTTCGTGTAGCTTAGTGGTAGATCATTCCGCAACCACTTGACTGTCATGGAGTGAAAAGGGTCAGCAACTGTAGGCGACACCAAAAGGGCCAATACGGCGCCATCGCTGTAGTCGTGCACGTACGAGGCCTTGACGTGCATGGTGTCGTCGGTCGGGTTCTGGCAGAGTCCTTGGTAAGGACTCTGGTTTTCCAACAAGAGAAAGGCGGAACCTTTGATGACGGCGTGCTGCGCGCGGAGAGATGGACAAACCGATGGTTGGCTCTCGACACACGTAGATCGTCGCAAATATTTGCAAGTCAGTTTAGATTTTGATAAGAGCAACAGCCTAAGACGAAGCCTTAACTATCCTACCATGCCGCGCGTATGCCCCGACAACGTTTCCCCGCGTTTTGGCCCCGAACCCTACCTTCTGCTGTATCCTGAGGACGTTGGTGGCGGCGCGGAGTTTCCCTTCTACGCATCCATCTCCAGAGTTAGACGTGCTACAGTAGAGTTCGAAGCCCTCGGCGGCGCTCCAGTCTCGGTGCACTCGATTCCGAGGGCGATGGCCGATTCTCGACGTGTCCCCGACAGTGAGGCAACAGGCGAACGCCCAGGGATGTAGCTTTGTAAGGCTGCGAGCTTCGAGTACCGCAGTGCTGTTCACTAGGGTCAAGTTACGGGGTATAGCGGTAACCAGTTATCCATCGCCACACGACTTGGCGTCAAGACGGTCGTCGTCCACCACGTCCAGCAGGAGGTCTACCCCACCATTGCCATGGTGTTAGGCGGACGGCGCTGGCCAAAGGCAGCCTGATTAGCGGCACGACTCCAAGGACCGCAGAGCGAGATCTTTACCCGTCTAATGGAAGGCGAGAATGGTGCCCCACCAGCAATTCAAGCATGGCTTGGCAAGTGAAATGCGGAATTGGGAGACGTGAGCAATCTACGCTGTGACTCGGTGGATACGGCTACCTGCAGAAGTATGAGCTCGTCGCTGTTGTCAAGGGATCGCCTCGACCAGCTGCGGTGTACCAGCAAGGTACCTGTGGGACCTTCACTCAGTGGTGCCGCCATCATTCGTGTGATGATGGGACGAGGATTACGGGATGCTGATGATGGGACGCGCGGGTACAAGATTGTGGGTGCAGGATGGACATCTACGTGGCACTCGCTGATTGGTTGAAGGACCTTCTATCCAGTTAGGAATCCAGTAGAGTGTATCCAGCAGGAATATCCAGTAGGTTTAGAGGCAGCGAGTAGCTTGTGAACTAAGGCCCTAAATCAATCACTTTGCATTCTGGCATCTAGTGCTCAAACGACCTTCCTTTTGTCGCTTCGTCACGTGGTTTTGTATGCATTCTACATCGACGGGCACAGGGAAGTTCCGGCTCTTTTTCGCAGTGCAATTGGACCTTCTTTCTGTGCCGAACCAACCTCCCCATCGCTGGATCAGTACACAAGCACTGCAGCCGACGTAGGATTGTGTGGCGAGGTCGGTGAACCTTTTTCGCCGCAAATGTATAGCGCGGTAGCCCAGGGGATCCAGAGAGCTACTAAACTCTCCGGAACTGGGGTCAGAAACCCTGAAACGTGAACGTTCCAGAGTTGGCGTGTGGTCCTTGTGTTTCCTCTTTGGTTCGATCTTGGTGGCAACCTGACAACCTGCCGAGTTGGTAGTTAATGTAGGCCTTGAGCGTGTCGGGCGTGTCGTTTACTGTCTGAAACGCACCCTTTTGGACCAGGAACAAAGCCCCAGAACACACTCCCTTGTAAGATAGCCAAAATACAGAGTAGTATATGCAAATATACAGCCGCTACTTATTCTTTAAGACCCTTGAGCGGTGGGTCTATCACTAATCCACTGAGTATACACTCCAGACACTGGTCAGTCTGAAACGCACTCTTCTTCTCACGCGCACCACCCTCTAAGAGGGATACAATACTCTCGAATCTCTGAAACGCAGTCTACTAATACACTTAAAGGGGACTACTAAACCCTCCAAGCAGAATCGTTAACATGAAATGGGAACCCCACTCTTACCTTCACTCAGTGGGCCCAACTAGGATATGGAATGCCGTGGGTCAACTCTGAGACGCCGTCGCGTACGATCCCCACAGGCAACTTGCACTTGAAGCTTGGGAGGAAGTACGCGGCGTCCTTATATCCGCGCCCTTGTCCTAGCAGGCCACCGAACGAATTCGACTTGTGCTCAACTTGGTAAAACCAACTCTGTTTGTTACTCTCTACTTCGGCTATCTTCTTTCTGAATCTCTCTCTCAATATCTTCTGGGTAATTACCTTATGTTCTGTATACCTTTGGGGGAGTTCACTTGGTCTTTGTATAGGGCGCACACACTTCACTTGTCTTCGACAGGACCTCCACGTGCTTGGTCCGTCTCTTCTGCTCTGAAACTGGACTCTTGGCCGCACAGTTCTTGCTCGTACACGCTGTACACAGTCGTAAGATGTCTTGGCTTGCTGCTCTTGAGTCTCGGTAGCTTGGTAATGTCCACAGCAGTCGCTAATCTCTGAACCCAGGCTTGGAATCTCTGAAACGTGGCCATATATCTCTGGAACGGGGCCGGTTTCAGACTTTTGGGGATCAGTTTCAGACTTTTAGGAGTCTGGGTCGTCGGTTTCAGGCTTCATTCGTCTTCAACATCATCAAGACACATTGCTGGGTGTTCTTGAACACCTGGGAGTCAATACACGTTCATGTCTTGAGTCTTGGTGTGTCTTGTGGGTCTTGTTCTACATGTTTTTCTTGCTTGTGGCTGTACTCGAGTGGTTCTTGGGCCTGGAACGGCGGTATTCAGTGCCTTGAGCCAAGGCAATACGGGTTGTCTGACACGATACGTTCGTGCAGACAATTTTCGTCTCTTCCTGGCGACCCGTGTTCAGGACAGGGGCGGTTCCAGACTGAGCGCATGTGCGTTTCAGAGTGTACATCTCTGGAACGCGCGGTTCCGGAACCTAAGGGCCCATCCTTGGCTCTTCACACGCCCGCCATTCAAACCACGCACTCTTTCCACAAAATGTCGCAATAGATCCACTCCACATCCACCAATCAAAACTCCGAAACTCCACTGTCGCAACTGAAAATCGGCTGTCCCAAAATGTGGGAAACTGCCTCGTGTCAATTGTTCGACCCACTCGATGACGACGACAGCGACGCTGAAGGCGGCGTCACGCCGAGTGGCAAGGCGATCGAATGAATGCATGGAGGAGCGGCGCCAAGGTGCTTAGCGCCAAATATTCGCGCCACCAGCACTATCAACCCTTCCGCGGTCTCTCGACCTGTGCAGGTTCTACGCCAAATGGCTCTTGAAGAGAGGGCGCAGTCCGAAACAGCAGCCGTTACCACCCACGAAATCGAGATTATCGACCTCATTCACCAATATAAGCCCCATCCGCTTCCGCACTACCTTAGCCAAGGCACTAGGCAGCACTCCTCCAAGCGATTCCGATTCGAAGAACCAGGTGTTGATGACAGTCTGCCCCCGGCAAGGCGTGCTCGGGCTTCATTTCGACTAACCAGCGACCAAGAACACGTGCATGAGTTCTTCACGGTTGATGGTCTGAAAGGTAAGTCGTGTGATTCCTTCTTTGAGTACGTCATGGCTTCGCCAGCAGTTCAGTTTGACATTCACCCTGGCACGGTGGGACGACTGTATGATCTACGATTCAGGAAAGGATTGTCGATCAAACACTTTCGTCGGGTCAGTTTCCAAGAGAAACTCCAGAATCGCGGGGTCGAGACGACAGATTTTACGGTGGCAGCGTCAAATGCCCCCGAACCCTCCTCCTGGGTGGAACTGGGGTCGACAACTAGGAGCTTTGTTGACTACAGTCGCGCAATGTGCGATGCAATCACCATCCAAGTCGCCGAGGCTCTTGACCAACTCGTGTCCGCCCTGGAAGGCTGGCAGCAGTACGAGATCGCGGGCCTGCCTCTGCTCGTTCGCCGGTTTGATTCGCTGCTGAGACGCTACGATGGCGCAACAGCCCAAGACGTCTTCCACTTGACCGCTACCAGAGCCGCTGCACCTTCGTGGTTCTCTATCTCTAACCCCAAGCTCCATAGTTTAATGGTCACGGCGCTTGCGGGCCGCCTGCACGCTGCGGAAGCTCAGTCAACCAAGGCCAGGATGCTATCCACCCGCGTCTCCGTCAGTACATCTCTTCCCGCCTCGGAGGTCTCCACAAGCCATTCCAAGAGGCGTGATGCTGGTACGACATGACTCGGACTGCTCAGGAGACCAGTAGATGTAATGGACCCCTCTGGCCTATTACATTGGTTATGCGATCACAGATTGGTGTGGTTCACACACTGCTGCCATGTAGGTAAAGGTGGCGTAAACATGGTCAAATGTTTGCTCACATCCACCCATGGCACAATCAGTGATTACGCCAAGTGTTCTCTGCACTTCTTTGTGCATGATGATGGTTCCTCACCTGGGACATTATTCGGTAACAAGGCCGGCATGTCACCTGAGTTCTCGTGGCCAATCACAAGACGCCACGCGGCAGGAAGATTCTTCGAAGGAGAATCTTCAAGTTCAACCTGATTCAGCCCAAGGTGTTGTACTACATGTGTAGGTTAAATTACATTTAACCTCAAGGGCCCCTAGTGGGTTTATTCATAGGATTCAGGAACCATAAGCTCATTTCAATTCCGTTGCAAACTTTCCCTCAAGTACTCAAGTCGCCTTCCTCCCTCCAAGTCGGGAGTCGCTCCTTGTCCCTCCAAGTCGGGAACGTTTCCTCAACCGCACAAGCGTGCGTGCCGTGTTTTGGGCACTGCTGTAAACAGCGCCCCATTACAGTCGTGTGGCGATGGATAACTGGTTACCGCTATACCCCGTAACTTGGCCCTAGTGAACAGCACTGCGGTACTCGAAGCTCGCAGCCTTACAAAGCTACATCCCTGGGCGTTCGCCTGTTGCCTCACTGTCGGGGACACGTCGAGAATCGGCCATCGCCCTCGGAATCGAGTGCACCGAGACTGGAGCGCCGCCGAGGGCTTCGAACTCTACTGTAGCACGTCTAACTCTGGAGATGGATGCGTAGAAGGGAAACTCCGCGCCGCCACCAACGTCCTCAGGATACAGCAGAAGGTAGGGTTCGGGGCCAAAACGCGGGGAAACGTTGTCGGGGCATACGCGCGGCATGGTAGGATAGTTAAGGCTTCGTCTTAGGCTGTTGCTCTTATCAAAATCTAAACTGACTTGCAAATATTTGCGACGATCTACGTGTGTCGAGAGCCAACCATCGGTTTGTCCATCTCTCCGCGCGCAGCACGCCGTCATCAAAGGTTCCGCCTTTCTCTTGTTGGAAAACCAGAGTCCTTACCAAGGACTCTGCCAGAACCCGACCGACGACACCATGCACGTCAAGGCCTCGTACGTGCACGACTACAGCGATGGCGCCGTATTGGCCCTTTTGGTGTCGCCTACAGTTGCTGACCCTTTTCACTCCATGACAGTCAAGTGGTTGCGGAATGATCTACCACTAAGCTACACGAACGTCATTATAGACCGCGGCTCTCTCTGTCTGAAAGACTGGAAGCATCGAGCATCCTACATTTCGCTAATGGGGAGAGGGTGGGGTATCTCATACTGCACTCGATCGAGTCGCCATTGGTGCAGCCATTGGAGAATGTTGTGCGTGCAAAGCACAATATCACCGGTTTCTTCCGCCAAATCGCCCCGGGTGTCATCGATACGTTCGCTTTTGATTCGGTTGGCACTCTAATGGAGTCGATGGTGTTACCAGTGTGCGCAAATGCGTTACTATTGGCTACCAATTACGTGGAGTGTGGACTAATGAAGAAGTTGACTTAGATATTGCAGCGTCGACAGGCAGCTCTGCGTGTGGAACCTGAAGGCTCTGTGATGGTGCTCTAATTACTGGCGCTAACTCATAGCATCATAATGCACCCCCTCCGCAATGACGAGTAAATCTGACTGTGCTTATACTCTATTGGCCGAAGGCAGACGCGAGGCACGCCGCCCCGGTTGCAGAGCACCGTTCAAGTGGACAGTGTGCGTCCGGTGACCATACTCGCCAGGTTAACTCAACAATCAGCTACATGTATCCATGCGATGTATCTTAGCCAAAAACTTACCCCAAACAGGAACGTATTCACCACCACTCAATGCTCAAATGGCGCGTGCCACCAAGGCAAATGAGCCTCTCACCGCGATCAGTGATCGGGTTTATATCATGCTGCCCCGCTCATTCGGCCCAGCTCCGATATCTACAAGGCTGTAGTTCAGAGTTTGAACTGCAGACTTATGCTCTGAACTTCCGAGCTCGCGGGGCGGATCGTACACGGCTGCTCTGTTCGAAGGAGCTGGCACCTCCATTGCCATCGCTTGTTCGTCCAGGTTGAAATTTTGAACTACTGTAGATTGCGTTTGAGGTACCGAGCAGTCTGTGCCCATTGGACCGACGGGCTTTGTGGGTACCCTACTCGAGTATTGCGGTGAGGTAACAGTACCGCGGCAAGGTATTGTGTCCACGAGATCATTGACATTAAGGCATTACCTTAATGTGATGAAGATTTAAGGGTTTAGGCGGGCACTTCCAGGAACGGAAGCCAGAGAGGCGGGAAAGCCGTAAGCGATACTATTGCGGTCAAACATCGAACGCAGCATGGAAACTACAAACTGGAATCTATTCTATCCACGAAAAAGAGGTGCATGTAAAAACCTTCCTCTCTCCACGAACGGCGTACGATGATCCCCTCCCTGAGCTGGTCCCGGCAAAAGCGAAGCCACCTTATATTTTTCGCGAGCAGCATCCAGAGGGTGAGTAAGAACTCTACTGCTATCCGAGACGCATCGCGAATGAATTTTACAGGTGCGTGCGGCTATCGCGAGCTGATGGACAGCAAGTCGCTCGCGAGCGGCGCAAGCATGCCATCGACTGGCCACTTCAGCCATTTACACGCGCAAGAATTCGATGTAGCTTCATCTTCGTGGCGAAATCGCCAGTAGCACCCTCGCCTCACAGCCATCGGAGCTATCTGTTTTGGACACCCCGCAGTTACGCACGGGTGACACGAAGCGCAAGCCACACCGAAGACCTTGATAGTGAACGTTAGTAGACCACACTCACTGCGCTGACCACCGCGATAATAAAGGCAACCGGAGGTTGATCTTCCTCAGGCGCAGTACCGGCCTGTCAGGCAATGGCAGCCCCAAAAACCAAACCGTGACGCTGAAACTGCGAGAACCCAGATTTTCGCAGGCACCAGTCAAGATAGAATCGAGCTCTCGGTTCCTCCGTGCCAGACGGACCGACACGGCTTTTGGGTGGTTTGACGTTGAAGTGGATAGTGTGCCTTGCTTGCGAGTGCAGGTCGCAGGGTCAGCGAGGAGATGTTACCCGCACGCAATGGTGAGACGGATGAAACGGCGGAGAGAGGAAGGAGACATTCCACGCGCACGAGTCACTTTGTGCAAAAGATCGGAGGAAATATCCCCATGCAAGTAAGTATAAGTTAGGCTGTATTTGCACGCGCTGATGGGCGTGGGTGCTTGGGGAGCAACTACAGTCGATGAATTGAGGTGGTCTCGGCCAACTTTATGAACACTTTTGGCCATAAACAGTGGTCCGTTACAAATCGACCTAAAACGGAGCCGGACCAATGGACAGGCATCTAGGAACGTCCTGCAGGCCTGATAGGTCAATTGGCCGCGTAGGACGCAGAGTGCAGCCATTCGGGACTTGCTCTGCGTGTTCAAGCGATCTTTATTTTTCTTATTCTAACTTCAAAGAGCTCAAGGCCCGCGTGGCAGGCTCATTTGTCGCCAGAGCGCTGCGTCCAGAGGCGGCGGCGGCCCAGCTCGGCCACACGCAGCAGCTTTTGGCCCTGTTCGCGCCGCGTCTGCGGACTAAGATGGCCGGGCCGCGCGAGACAGGCGATGGCGCCGCGTTTCGGCGAGAGAGAAGTAGCCGATGGCCGGTTGGCGCCAGTGCCAGCACTAATCAGTGCAGAGTCTCCGTGCGTCCGGAGCTGGCCGCAAGCATGCGCCTGGAATTTCGAGCGCCGAGGCATTGGCCGGCCGCCGAAATGCGCAGCGGTCGGAACAAGTCATTCGCGAATTCACCCAGTACACCATAGCACGCACATCACTACTACCGTCGTCGGCCACCATGATGAGCAGTATGTCCTTCCCCACGTGCGCCGCTGCGGCCAGCACCTTCAGTGTCATGCACCCGCTGCACTGCGGCCCGACCGCCTTCCGTCAGCAGTCGATGGCCATCGACACTCTGACGACGTTCACGGCGTCTCCGTCGCGATTGGCCTCCCCCACTATGACGGCCAGCCGCACACTGCCGGTGGCTAGCCCCAGCAAGAAGCTCCGCAAGAGCCGCGTCGTTTTCGACTTCACCACGGAGGAGATGGCCAAGTACTTTCATATGTCGCAGCGCGAGGCCGCGCAGCAACTCGGTGTCGCCACCGTCACCATCAAGCGCAACTGCCGGCGCCTCGGCATCGTGTGGCCCTACCGCCTCATGAAGTCCAAGAAGCACGCTATCAACTGGTCGGCCGTCTCGCGCGAAGACGCGCAACGCATCCGCCTGGAGCGCGCACTCGAACGTGCCAAGGCCGGCCGCTCACCCTCCAGTGCCAGCAGCCGCAGCAAGTCTCCGTCGACTTCTCGTTCGTCAGTCAGTGACGACGAGGCTGCCGCCAAAGTCATGACAATGCTCAGTAACAGCGTGAACAGTGTCGAGCTGACGGCGGCCGGTCGCGCTTTCGCTCGACTGCCGCTGGATTGCATGGACACCTCCGACTAGACTAGACTGCTGCATTTCTTCAATGTCTTGAGTGCCGTAGTGTACCTGCACGTTATTAACTAGATAGACGCAAATGAATCAAATACAACAGAATGCAACCACCAAACTCGAGCATGCTTCGACCAGTGCAACGTCCTTTAGCCATGCAGTCGTCTGCATGTTGCACCAAGCAGCACCGCCCGAAGCCAAGACGCACCTTCAACGGGCTCTGTTATAAAGGCCCAGTAGCGCAGGACAAGTTGAGGGTGCGAATGAGGTGGCGTTGCTCGGTCGTGTCTACCAAAGTCTCCGTAAACGAAAACATACCACTCACTGCAAACTGGCGAAAGTGACTCACACACTTCGCCTCGAGTTTTGATGGCGTTTTGTGGGTCGACTTCGAGGACAGGCGTCGACACTACTTCCATTGAAAGCGCCCTTCCTGTTGCATCAAAAGCAGAGAGCCCGTGAACCTCTGTCTTTCCTCGCCACCTCCTTCCATCCTGTGTCATGGAGCGGATGGATTCCAGCCTCATGACTCCGACAGTCAAGCGGAGCCCGTCGATCTTGGCGAGGCTGTCTCGGCGGGCACAAATGAAAGTCGCTGCGACGAACGCATCAATATTTTGCGAGACAGACTGCGATGATATATATGAGCGACGCAAGAGGTCCTCCTAAAGGCAACTTCAGACGCGCCGTCAAGGCGGACGAGGCAAGATCGGCATCGTCCTACTCTCAGGCTTATTCTGTCATGGCGTTGTGAAACACGAACGATCCCGAATCTTCTGCAGATGCTGAGTCATATCCACTGCAACATGGGAGGAACGGTATGAGCCCATGGGCACTCTGCTTGCAAACTCCATTCTTCTACGGAACGTCAAGACGAAGGCAAGCTCCCTTTGTTTGGAAAGCGGTGGCTTCTCATCAGCTAACAAGCTGGAATCGTACTCCAACTTGAATTACATTCTAGAATTTTAGATTACCAGGAGGAACCAAAATCTTAGATTGGAGTGTTTAGACCGAATTATATGTTTTCAAAAATTGGATAGGACTCATTTTTAGTCCGGCCCAAAAAGGTCAACAGCTGCGTTAGAATATCACGCATTATCGCGAAACCATACGTGATCGTTGTTGTCGAGACAGCACCTCACTCAAGCACTTGCTACTTGCACAAAATCCCATATAAATACAGTCACCAGTCACCGTTGGCAAGAGCTTCATTGTCATTCCGCATTCTTTGCTACAAGCAACAGACGCCAGTGTCACTATGAACACCGACATCCTCCGCCCACCAAATAGCCATCTTTTGAGCGACGTCGTCATTGCTGGAATGGCCCAGTGCCCTGAGCGAAAATCCAACGTATATGTACGCATCGCCGACGCCAATCAAGGAACGGGATCAACTCTTACCAATCTCGTCGCAACCCAATTGAGAAACCACGACGTGATATGATTCAAACGAAGACAACGGAGAGCTGGAAGGGACGATACAGCGCACAGTATATGAATTCTCCAAATACGACTAAGAGATTTCCAGTGTCGACCGAGGCGACCAGCAAAACTGTGTGTGATGAAAGTGTGACTCCGGTTACTGCACAAACCACAGTAAATACTGTGAAGAATGCGTCGATAGTAGAATTGCTCGTGCTAGGCCGACGCCTTATACGAGACCAGCGCCGAGAAGTTCGAAAACGATACGAAGCGAAAAAGAAGAACTACCCGATAACCCTCCAAAAGCTTCTCCTCACAATTGCAGCACTCGAATATCAACGCCGCGCAGGAGCAAGTAACGAGATTTGCAACGTAGTGAGAAACTACTTTCAACTGTTCCGCCTTTAACTTGGACTTGTTGGTTGCAGCGCGAAATGGAAAGTGAGTAGATTGAGTTTAGCACTTCCTAGCTAACCTGTTCTCATGACGATCGATCTACCTGTTCTAGAATGCCCTCGAGACTTCTATGACGAACATTCTCGATTCACTGTGCAAGTTGCCTGTCTCCACACTCGTAGACATGGCTGAGCAAATCCTTAACAGGTACTTCATCGGACTCCGCCATCCTATCATCGATTGAAGAACTAATGGGGAAAACGAATTCTTCATCCGGTCGCAAGCGCCACTCGTGCCTGCCGTCTGACGTTGAGACTGTGAGAAGCATTTTCGCCAGCTTCCGAGAGTCAAAATGCAACATCCCAGCTGAAATACTACAAACCATCGTGGCTGAAACTTTGAGGAAGAAGATTCGTCACAGAGAACGCTGCCGCGTTAGCCAGGAGCGTCACAGGAATAGGCAACTCCAAGTCGAAAACGACATCCAAGACGCCATCACGAAGCTGCGATTTGAGATAAAAAGCTCGAAATGAAGTGCAAGCGCCCTTCACGCATTGCAACACTGCCACCAATTTGGGCTATCGCAGCGGAATACTTCACCCGTTTCCGCCGCTACCTCTCATCTCCAGCGATGTTGCAGACTACAGCATCGGCTTTCCTCCGTGGCATCATGGTGCCTGACGTGATGGTTAATTCTCTCTTTGGTGTTGAGGTGCTGCTGGAGGACTGGAAATTGTTCGCGCTCTGTTTCAACGGCGTAAATTTGGAGGTGAAGTACATGAAGATGCCGACATCGGACTCGCTAATTGCAGACACCATTATCCGCGTAAAAATCACCAGCAATACTTTGCACCGGGCGTTCCCGCACTTAAACCGCGACGGTCACGGCGGAGTTAAAGGAGGTGTGTGGTCGCCGCTCGCTGTCCAAATACTGGGCCAACAGTTCACCATACACGGTTCAGTGCGTTTTGGTTGGGACAACATGATGGATGAAGTCGTGAGCTTGCACTTCCAGGCAGACATGATGACTCCATTGCTGGGACTTTTAGATAATTTAGAGGACGCGTCGCGTGTATTCTCCCAGGCTCGCGTTACACCTGATTGTAGATTTCATCGGGGATAACAAAATATCACGGGGTAAGCCTTGAGCGTCTGAATAGTGTTTCTTAGTTGTGTACGAGCCGCAAAACAATACCAGGTGGGATTTTCTTGACGTGGTGGTGGTAAAGAATTCGCTGCGCGTAGGACCAATACAGGCAGCAAGTGTTGTGGGGCAAAATGATCATTTTGGTTTCGCCGATCGGGGTTCGCAACAAACAAATGAATTTGTAAATGAAAGCGCATTCTAGTTATCCTGCATCACTATCGCGGAAATGTAACAGCAGAGAATTTGTTTTCTTAGGAGAATTGGATTACCCGGAGATATACAAGCGAGGGTGCTTCAAGTTGTGCTACTCAAAAACTTCAATAACGCCCTTCGGTTGCAGCGAATCTACCATCGGGTGTGACGAACGCCCCATCAAAAACGCGAGACGTATCTTCCAAGCTGCCAAGCAGGTGCTCAAACGGCGTTAACAAATCTGATCGACCCTGAATGCTTTCCAGAGAATCATGACTGCTGTCCCAGTCGAACCGCACCGATCCATGCACCGTCAACCTCTGTCCAAGTAGATTGGTAGCAAGCGGTGTCCATTTGCCGACTCTAGTGCCGCCTACTCCGTCGGCACTCAGGTGCGGAAACGTGTAGCGCAAAGTGTCGGACGTGACAGTTAAACTCGTGGTTGTGGTAGCGATCAGGATATCTGCAAATGGAGACATCAGATCTTCGAGCTCCATACGAACGTCGCAAAAGCAAATCGCGAACAATTTCCAGTGCTTCAGGACCTCCTCGACGCCTGATTTGCCTCCATAAGCCACATCAGTTGCCGACACTTTCCGAAGAAACCCCTCCGTAACACCATGCAGCATTTCAGGGCTTCCGGCGTGGTAGTTGAAGTGACAGAAATATTCCGTCGCTACAGTCCAAACGGTTGGTGTGGTCGGGATACGAGTGAAGCTCTGGTACCGCGCTTCGAGATGCCGAATTTCACCCTTCAGCTTGAGGATCCCCTCATTCAGCTCCACCTTAATTTTGTTCTGTTTCTTCCTGTAACATGCTTGGCTAATTCGGCAGCGCTCGCGGTGGTATAGTTTCTTGTAGACAGCGATCGCCTCGGGGTCAGCTCCCGTTCCGTGAATCTACTTTTCCGATCTGATGCCAGACTGAGAGCAGTAGTTAACGTCTCCTTCTGCAAGCACTTTAAGTACTTCGGCTTCCTCGACCATGACTTGCTTGCGGGATATTCTTCATGGTATTTCGCGCCATTGTTGCTCTTTCTGAACAATGGAGGTTCTGTCGCCGTGGGCTCCTCACAGTCACCTTGGAGTTTCGAGTTCGGTTTATCCACCGGTGGACTGTTGTTCTTGTTGTGTAGAGCGGTCAACGTGGGTTGGCAGGGCCTCACTTGACGCTGCACCACGCTTCCAATTACACGGTCACTCAGCGACTGAGTTCTGGGCGGGTAGGGAGAGCAGGCGTCCATTGTCGAGGACACGAAGCTGAAGTTCTGGAGTCAACCTGCACTGTTGTTTAGTTCGGAAATTGAAGAATATCAGGAGTGATCGATAAGAAGACGACAACTATTTTGCCTCTGTGAGGCTAGTCACCGTCTGCGTCATTAAAATGAGATTTGACGTTGCCCGCTCTACCACTAATTTGCTGTAAACTGCTCTATACTCGCAAACGAACAATGGACGCGATCAATGATGATCACTGAAGCAATCACATTTTTGCGATATCATGTCCGTTATACGTTGCTTAGTGCGGTGGAGGAGGGCTCTGGTTTCCCGCCAAGTGGTCAATATTCGGCTACTTGGCGTAAAGAGCTGGCGGACCTTCAAATAAACCGTTCTGGTCGTATTCTATGGCAATGGGGTTCACGCAGACAAGTACTGCTGAGTCACATACCCGCCTACCGCGATCTTGATCATTGATTGCGTGGAGCCTGTCATTGATGAGAAATGGCGGGCTTCACGCAATTAGATGAGTATACATGCATTTTGATCGCGTTGCCGGAAGCTAGCACCAGATCTCATTGTAGCGTGAGGAGGCTAGCAGGCTGACCTACTCTACTGGAAAATGTGGCCTCGTCGCGTCGATTTGCCTCAAGTCTGTTTGCTGGAGATTTGCTCTACAAAGCCAAAGCTGTAAGCTTAGCTGTAGTGCACGTAGCTCAGCTTCCACCCAGGATTGTGATATTCGGCGAAACTCATGGGAATTTGTAGCAGCATGCCACAATGAACGCGATCAATGATGGTACAGAAGAGGTATCATCAGAGGATTCCTCTGGTACGGTAGCCTCCTACTAGTTTGCGTGTCATCTCTCCTCCAAGTAATATCAAAACGCCATAGGTACTTACCAATAGTATTGGGCCATTTTGCGCTCTGCAAGTTAATAACAACGTCGGCTTCAACCTTAACTAAGACTTGTATCGCAAATTGCCCACAGGAACTGGACCTACAAGTTGAAGTGCTCTCATTCGGCGTCTTGGATTGGCCGGATAAAGCCGATATTTCAGTCTATCATATCACATGTACCCATCCACATTTCAACCAATGCCAACCCTTACATTACAATCCTACCACCCCATTGGCCCATTCTCCGACTGGCGCTAGTGAACCGCACCGCCATACATTCTCAAGGCAATCGCGGTCAACAATGGAGCCCGACGAGCTGATCCTCGAACCGGCCGAAGTCGCTGCGCCCGATGACCATCACTCCAAGTCGCCTGAAGACCCAGTCGCCCAGGACCACCTCCCAGTCGAAGAAGACGATGCAGCCATCTCGAGCTCCGACGTCCCCATCGAGGTCGAGGGCCGTCGTCGGGGCCGAGGCAAAGCCGAACCGGCTATGGTTCTGCCCAGTTTTATATGGGACTATTTCGTCAAAGATGCCAGTGGCAAATTCGTCATCTGCACGCTGTGTCCGGCTCAAACGACACGCTTCGCCTACTCGGGCGGCACCAGCACCATGAACCGTCATTTACGTAAGAAACACCACAAATATGCGCCAGGCAAGTGCGCAGCTGATTACGAATACCCGCGCGGGGTGCATCGACGTCATCAACCTCAACTTCAACTCCAGCCGATCACGTCACCGGCCTCTGCGTCATCGGCCAATGCGACGCTGTTACCGTCGGATACGGCCACTGTACTGGGGAGTTTGTCCCCTGGAGAGCCAATGGGGGGCAAGCAACGTCATCAGTTGCTGGAATTGAGGACGGCGCGGAGAAGAGCGGCTAGTGGTGGCGCTGCAGCTGCGAAAAGGAGGAAATTGGCGGTGGAGCAGGCGGAGCAAGCAGCTCTAGCGACGGAATTTGACCCATCAGGGTTTGTGACGTTACCGGGCACTACGTCGACGGGTACGACGACGTCGGGTGCATTGCAGTTCCCAGCGGGTTTTGAGTTGAATGATGCAGGTATTGAGATGGCAGGGGTGGGACTGGATCAGAGGTTCTTTGACTATTCGACGTTAGGTTCTTCTTCTACCGGGAGTTCAGGTGCTGGAGTGCAAATTCGTGGACGTCGACACAGTTCCAGTATTGGAGGGGGCAATGGTGTAAATGGGGCTGCGAATGTGAGTGTGAATAATGCAGCCAACCAGAAGATCCTCACACACCGACTGCTCAAGTATCTCATTGCGCAGTATGAGCCTTTGGATGTTTCACACATGGGGACAGAGTTAAGTATGTTGCTGTTTGGAGGATCTACGGAGTGGCCGACACCTGGACTGAATTTTGGGTATGGAGGAGCGCTGGGATTCGGAGGTGGGGGTATGGGTGGCTCTTTGCCGAAATTACCATCAGAAGATGCGATCAAACTTGCATTGGCGAATTTGTACTATTCGCAACGTGAGATTTTGAAAGAAGTGATGGCAGATGTGGAAGTTCTCAGTTTGTCGCTGAATAATTGGACGTCGGCTTTTGGACAGAATGTGCTGACTGTGAGTGGCCATTGGATATCGCGGGGTTTTCGGCGACGTGACTGTGTGCTGGAAGTGTACGTGTTACCACTAGATGAACGCGTCAACACCATCGCACTGCTTCGGGATGTCATGGATAAATGGGAAATTCCGTCGTCCAAAGTCGCAGCTCTCACGATGCGCCCGCGTACACCTACCATTAATACCGTACGAGAAGATGACAGTGATACCCCACGCACCGTTGCAGAAGCCCAAGCAGAAGCAGAAGCTGAAGCGACTGCGATTCACAGCGAATATCCGGGTTTGGCAGTTGTCAGATGCTTTGTGGAGGAGCTAGAAGGAGCTGTTTCTAGTGGTTTGCGCGAATGCTCAGACCTCACCCGTCGATGCCGGAACTATGTGTCGTATTTCATTCAGAACCCGTCCGAGTACCAGATTTTCCTTGCTCTCCAACGCAGTATGGGTGAAGAGGCCTCTGCTGCCTCTGCAGCGTCAGCCCAAACAGCGTCCATTGCAGCCACAGCGGACGGAGTCAGTGTGAGCGTAGCAGATAGCGGCAACGCAACGATGGGGGATGAATTAGATGTCGTCAAAGATGGTCAGAACTCGGATGCGACAGCGGATGATGTAGCTTCGTCCACCCAGAATTCCTCTGCTGCACCCCCAGCATCTGCGTCAAATGGCAGCAGCGGTGAATCACTGCCAGTGATCTGTGACTTCGATGACCGGTGGAATTCGACAACGCAAATGATGTGCCGAATTGTGGAGCTTGAACCAATGCTGTTGCGATACAAAACGGGGCTTGACAGTGATACAAATCCTGCTCGGAGGCCCATGCAGCTTCGATTTGTGTGTTGCGAGCTGTCTCCTGAGGAGTGGATGTCACTTAAGCAACTAGCTCGACTACTCGATCGTATCGAGGGCATGGTACACGTTTCGCCACTTGCGTATCCCGGTTTGTCAATCGTGTATCCGCTTCTGCACTCGTTGAAAAAACATTTAGATGACGCTGGCACGTGGGTGACCGATCCGCTTGTCGCGACGGTGCGGCATACTATCATCAACAACCTCAACATGGATCTCTGCTCGTCAGGCGAAGCTCCGTCGTCCCCATATTTGTCGTGTCTACTGGACCCGCGCTTCAAGTCGTTGCCATTTTTGCCAGCAGAAGACAAGGAACGATTAGTGGAGTCCCTCCATTTGCTGCTGGGTGTAAATGACAAAGATGATGGTGTCGACGACGGCCAACCTCAGCACGATCCAGTGGTCGAAGGAGACCAAACCGACGAGCAGAAAAAGCAAGATCAGAGTGCGAAAGTTTTGACTGGAGCAACATCAAGTGCTGCTCTCTCCAACAAGAAGGCAGCAGCTCTTCTGCACGAATTTTTCCCTCTTGATGAACCCGCTACTGAGCTCGATAAACTCAAAGCCCAAGTGCAGCAATATCTGGACTCACCATCTTTACCAGCCACAGATGAGACTGAGCACGACCCACTTGAGTGGTGGAGTCGTTATCAACGGCTGTTCCCGTCTCTAGCCCGACTCGCCAAGAAATACCTGTGCATTAGTGCCGTGTCGACTCCATTTCAAGAGGCTTTCACGAATTACGGACAATTGATGCGCGAGAAAAAAGCTCGGTTGGACATCGAAGTGGCAGCTCAAGTGCTTTTCTGTCGTAGCGTATCTCGGATTCCGGAGATGGAACGCATTGGAGTGTAAGGCGAAATAGGAATGAAAATTGGAGAATTTCTGTCGTTTGACAGTGCATTTTAATGGGGGCAAAGAATTATTGACGATGGACACGAAATCCATGGACAACAAATTATTTAAATACCGACACCCACTTTTCTTGCCTACCATTGGGCTCGATAGGGGGCATCTTCATGTACACATCTACAACCTACACACAACATTGAAGATTGTCAAAGTTCACTTGTAGAACTTGCTCACGACCCTGAAGACGCACTTGTCGACATTCTCGGCGATTCTTTGCCACACACTCCGTCGGTTGGATTTGGCAGCGTACGTAAAGTCCCACGAGTCAGCGAAGTAGTAGTCACCACGGTGAGTGGACATCGCGGGGGTAGTGTGGCGTCTCCAGACGTTTTCTTGGGTCGGTTTGGCTCGTTCGGGGCCCATGGATTGGGCGAACCGATTGACGGGTGAAGTGGAGAAGGTATCGAATGATTGAACAGAGATGGAACCACTACGGGCTCGAGGCATTTTGCCACGTCGAGACTTGGTGTAAGGTTGTTGAGTGGTTTCGTAGTGGTGAACATTGCGAGGGGGTGGGAGCTGGTAGTTGGGCTCAGTGCTCAAGCTGAATCGCGCATCGACGACGAAGTAGTGGGGCATTGTTGAGGATTGTTGATATGCTTGGGAGCTGGTAAATTGGGCACTGAGGTCAAGTCGGAGGTGAGTGTTACGACGGCCACGCTGGACTTTGGGTCATCGGAGATCTTGAATTTGTGGAGTGGAGGAGGCTAAACGTCACGTTAGATGAGATCTATCCAGCGAAATGGCTGCATGCGGTTTAACATTTATTCGATCCTGCACATGATAGCGGAGCTCACCGACTCTTTTCGGGTGGTCTTAGCTTTTTAGCTTAGCATCCGGAGCTGAGTCCGAGGCAGCAACTTGTGGAGAAACCGCAGCTTTTTCACCTGCCGGTTTCCAGTACTTTCGATAGATTTGACAACCTCCAGCACGGTTCTCCGGTCCAATTTCTTACTGAAGTATATACTTCGAGCTAGTACTCTGGCTCGTGAATTCAGGAAGGAAAAGAAAATTAATCGTGTTCGAAAGTGAAAAAGAATATATAATTTCTGGTTGCATCTGAACCGAGTCCTCCTTGTCGAGGGGGTTATTGTACCAGCGCACCAACTCATCTACTAGTACCCGTGAATCTTGCGCGGGTGGAACGGGGTCTTGCTCAATGAGAACAGAACAGCACAGACATCTTTCTTGACCTGCTCGTCCTCGTCGACACTCTCCGTGTCGGTGTCACAGTCGCTCACCTCGAACGTTTCCTCCAGTTCAAGTTTCACCGCCTCAATCATGCACACCAGTGGCAGCATCCTGAAGGCGTGTTCTCTTTCCGACAGCACCATCTTGTTGCCAGCCTTGTACTTGTTGGCGCGGTAGGGCCATTTGATGCCTTGGCGCTTGCAGCACCGTTTGATAGTAATGGTCGAGACCCCAATGGCCTTCGCCGCCGAGCGTTGCGGCATGTGGAAGAACTGCGATAGGAAGGCGACCTTGAAGTCGTAGACCAGTCGACTTTTGCGCGGCCTTTTCTCGTCCTTCTCGTCCGGGTGAGTGGTCGGGGCCGAACGTTTGCGACTGTTCTTGAGTTTGATCGGTGTTGTTGGCAATGGGGCGGAGGTGGTGGTGGGTTGGAAGACGTTGCAGCCCATGGTTGGGATTGGAATTAGGAATGGGGGGGGGGGGGGGGACTTGAGTCGGAGTGGGAAAAATGAGGAATGAGCTGTTTGCCCGTCGGACGTTGCACTGCTCAATCGATGAACTATTGTATGTTACTGAGCTTGTATCTCGTTGACAAAGGGCGACACATGAAGAGGGGTATCACTACTACTGTTGTTGTTGTATGGGCGTTTGAGGGTTGAGGCGGCCACGGTTGAAGCGAATTGATGACCCCAGTTTTCGATTTATATGAAAGCTTGTAAACGTGGCTTCCCATCACAGTGGACTCGCTGATATAACGGAGCCACTTTTGACTTTTACTGAGTGGGGGAAGCATCCGGGATCTACGCGCAAAAGTTCATCCGAGTCTGTGTTAACCAGCAGAAGACGGAGCGACCCACAGCCAACTCTGGCGCTGGGACAACGGAGACCTTCAAAGTCTGGCGGCCGGCATCGATCCAATTTTTTCAGGATCGGATCGATCCGCATCCATCCGCAGCCACCGCGGCGGAGCCCACACAGTTGAGGTGGTGCAACTCACAACTCGATACAACGCGACTACAGCGCATCGGGTACAATCGGGATGCGCCAAAAATCTCGGCGACTTGGCGACGGGTGCTTGGCTGAAGCCTCAGTCTTCGGGTCGTAATCTATCGACTGATAAACATGTATATTATCGCAGTGCAGCCAAGAGGTCGTCATGTTAGGTGGTTTGCACGAATTTTGGGTTGTTGACTCACTGCAGCACGCCTTTGGCCAGGTCCCGGTAGATCTGTAGAGAGCGAGCGCAGGCCGAGGGAACAATGTTGGAACATCCGCGGACGCACGAGTTGCGCAGCTCGGGGACTGGTTTTTCGTCGTCGTAAGCGCGGCACGCCTCCATGCAGCTCACTCCGTCGGGGCAGCGTGAGGCCGAAACGGCCTCCGAAGCCACCATCTTGTCGCACACCAGCTTGGCCACCGTGAGGGATCCGTACGAACACCCGTTCATGCATGCAGCATTTTGCGGGTCGCTACATGAATCACAGATAAACACAAGAAAGTTAGCGACAATGGCGGGTACCTATTTGATCGTTTAGCATTGAACGTACCGAACACAGAGCTTCCGGCACGTTTCTTCGTGCCAACGCGACTGCACGCCGCGTACTCGACAGCGTCCACGCAAAAGTTCCGGGTCGATCGTCTCGACAGTCGCAGGTTCAGGAGCTGCAATGGGGGCCGGCGTATTGCTAGTCGCAACGGCGGAGTCGGAGTTGACATTGGTGGCGTTTTCAGTAGTGATCGCGACTAGTGGAAATGCAAACCTGGCTTTTAAAGCAGCAAAGTTGGCTGCGTCCAGTGCCGTGTGGGCTCCGTAGAAGACCCCACCGCCGAGCAGCAGAGCGACCACAAGTGCCCCGAGATAGTTGGTGATTCTCCGACAGCGTTGGGCCGGCTCCATGTTCTTCCAGTACTCGTCGGCTTCGTCCTCCCAGATCGTGGAACCACCGCGCTCGCGGCCGAAGTCCGACGCTGCTTGCCCCACATTGCGTCTCGTGAGGGACATGATTCAGATTCAGCTTCCTTCAACCGGCTTTTCAATTCTTCTCCAAGACCGCCAATGCCCACAGCACCTTTGACTAACTCCGAAGATGATGCCTATAAATTCCTCGAGTATTTTTGTCTACATTTTACCAGTTCTTATGCCCCACCAGGTCCACTAATAGCCTTGACAGTGCACTACCTGAGACCCCGGCTATTGAAGTGAGCTACGCTGCTGCTCCATCCGTTTAACTTGCTCCGTCGTGGTCATCTTTCGTCGACACCAATGAAATTCGAACGCAGAAAGGAGACGAATCCCACGTGGTACTAAGACACTGTTCGATGGCCTTTCGATGGGCTCCGTTCTCCTTCTTTACCCGAATTCATCACCGAGGATGTGGCGGCAACAACAAGTCTCACTGAACACTGTACAACTCCAGCACTTTGCTGTCCCGAGATTTTTTCGACGGCGCGAAAAGGGGGATGATCGCCGTATCACACACGCTGAGATTCCTACTGCCGAGAACTCTATGCGCGGCTTCTCGCCAATGAACGGGTATGGGGGACCTCTTTGTCCAATGTCTGACCGAGCGGGCAATGAAGATGCCCCCAGTCAGCGCAAACAAGATTCAGAGGTGCCAATGGCCACGTGGGCGCTCTATCTTGCCACTGTAAGGCGGGGTGGATTACTTAGAGAATGGAGTTTGCATCCGGAGCTATAGAACGCCGTATGATTCGCGGCAGTGGCCCCTATTGAATCGAACTGCCCGTGTCCACCAGTAACATCCATGATTTGGCGGCGTGCCAGGGCGGCGATGAGTAACGAAGAGCTGGATCTCAGTCCCCACCGAACATGAGCCCTTCAAGTGTGCTCTAAAGGACGTCGATACCGTCGCTACCCGGGACTTGGTCCCCCCTTTGAACTCACTCTGTCCCTTTTGAGCAGGCTGGAAGATGTTCCGACCCCAACTGCTCCATCTGCTGGGACCAAGTCACCTCAATCTCCTTTCCTCACTTTTCAATTCGCCTTCTACTCAACTCAACGGTTCAACTATGGGCTTCAACAACCGCATCACGACGCACTTGCCGTCCTCGGTCAAATCCGACACCACCGACGTCGAGTCTCCACCTTCGACTCCTCAGCGCAAAAGCCGCCGCAAATTCGACATCCCGCTCGACGTCCTCATCGCCCACTCTCACATGCGCCAAGACGACGCCGCTAGGGTGTTGAAGTGTGCTCCGATCACACTCAAGCGCAACTGCAGCCGTCACAAGTACCGTTGGCCCTACCGTACTATCAAGGCCCAACGGCGTCGTGAAGCGTTGATGTTGCACGACTGCGGCCAGAAGATGAAGAAGAAGTCGAAGAAATTTTCGCCACTGCAGTACGAGAAACCGCTTACCAACTATTCCCGAATTTCTGGTACCGGGTCGCCGAAGGCCCAATTCCCGCTCATGAACGAGGTAAAGAAGTCGGAGCTTCCGCCGCTACTCCCACCGCTAACTTTGCTTCTTCAGAAACACAGAACGCAGTCGAATCCTGTCACCCCTCCCCACTTCAGCTCCAATGTTCGACCGATTCACCACCACCCCATCGACCACAAAAGTTCGCTCTACGCTGCGTCGTTTGACGCATCGGCTCCGAAATTCCCGACTGGGAAATTGGCAGCACTGGTCAACCTCTGCGAATTGCAACGACGCCTATTACCATCGACGCACCTCGAGAAGCCTCGATACCCTCACGAAAAATGCGACACCTGCAACTAGGGACAGCTTATGCAAGTCACTCCGTGTTTATTGCGTAAAGTTCGCTTTGGTATGTTGTCAATAAGTCGGACGTGTAGTGTTCAAAAAGAAGTCGGAATGAAGTTTGTTACATCAGGACTTTCAAGTTTGCGTACGAATTGGAATCTACGAATGCAAAACTACAGAAGCTCCTATCAATCGTATCAGAGGTGAGTATTAGATAGTTTCAAACACACTGCCTCGACTAGGCGCTAAAGCAAACAAGCATAAACTTATTCGAACTGAATGGGATACTGGTAGTATAGCCAGCCCCACGACGGCTAAGAAGTTTGCCACCACGGGGGGGCGATCATAAAGTTCGTGAAAACCTGGTCCTGATTAGTGACATCACCCATGGATCGTAAACAGACTTGCAAAATATGCTTCGCGTATACTTGAAGAAGTAAATTAATGGCACCAGTACGTCCCATCGTAGTTTTATCACGAGTTCATCATCGTTCGCCTCGATCAGAAATTCATCGAGAGTGTTTTTTGGGGTTAAGTCTTCACTTCAGCATTTTCAATTCCGACCTCAAACCTCCAAAAATTGAACTACACCATGCGCTGTTTCCTACTACTGACAAAGCCGTGCTTTCGCCCGGAACAGCTCTGGTTTTTATGTCTGGTTTTGATATTTACGATGTAAAGGAAGGAACTTGATTTGATTAACTAGTTAGCGAAGTTCTCGTCTGGGTAGGTCTAGTTCGATACGTATTTATCTAATCGACACTGCACTTGCGGAAATCAACTACACTGGTAGGATCGAATTGCATTCACGCTATTCAACTACACTCGCGGAATCAAAATGCTATGGTCCCGTTCTGGGAGAACGTCTCGCGGAGGATCAAAACCCAATTGCTGGGTCAGCATCTCAATCGTTGACCGATCACAGTGGAGGTCCGTTGCATGTTGGTAAATGAATTGGTAGTGCATCTTGAAGGACATTTGCATGTTCGGAACATTTGGTATTTGCGCCTCTGTCTGCCGAAAGTGAATGTCGTTTCGCAGTCTCCATGTGGCGTGAAAAACAATTGCTGTTTGTACTTTCCAAAGGAGCAACAGTCCTTTTTGGTTTCTCTTCCAGCTCGAGTGAATATCTTGGGGTTTTGGAGAAAGCAGCAGTTGCCAGTTCAAAGGTTTTCGGAGAACGCGTGCCCACGGAGCCCATATCTGGCGCCACATTGGGCTCAAGGCTGGGCACCCATAAAAGCAATGTTCCACCGTTTCAATTGCTTGACACGTAGGACGGACACACTGTTAAATACTAGTATCAGGATACAGCGACCTTAGAAAATATAGTCGCGAACCCACAATCAAGTCACCAAGTACAGGCGCAGCATCACATCATGAATCACAGGGAGGAGAAATCCACGTAGAGATAGGAAGCTTGACAATGTTTGATGAATACATTGTCGTGGGCATCCTAGATTTTCCATCGGGTGATGTGTCAATTCTGGTACTTTTTGGAGGAGCTTCGTCCAGTCTTGGGCCCGCAGGTATGGAAAGAATCGCACTTTCGGCTCTGTTGGAGCCGAATTGGGTACCATTATTCCGAACGCTGGCGGAGCGCTTGTACTTGTCACAACTTGAACACCCCCAGCTTCAGGATGTGGTAGAACCCGACGAAACACTTGTGTCAGTTGGCGATAGAGTAAGAAGATATCTTGTGGAACAATTTTGGAGCCCAGGAACGGATGAAGTGCTGAACACACCTTGGTGAAAAAGGAAGTCGACGACGGCCAGCAACGATTTTCTTTGACTTCGTGAAGTAGAGCATAAATCTCGGACAGATCAGGATTGGTGGAGATTGGTTTCTTCGAGTCTGGTACGACATGATCGATCATTTGGGCCAACATTGAGACGAGCTTGGCTTCTTCGAGTCTTATACACTATAATCAATCATTCGTACAAAGATTTTTAGCATTCTCGCCTTGAGTCTTATCGCATTCTCTTCCTATGTTGAGACGAACAAGATCGGTTTTTACGATGTTACGAGTGGTTGCAGCAGCTCCGAGGTGTAATTGATCTTAGTATGTAGACGAGCTAGCATCCTAATCGCACCGAGGCGATTAATCGTAGTTTGTATCTGAGGAAGCATGCTAACCATCACTGACGAGATTCGTACGCTTCGAACTGAAGTCTGCGATCAATTTGTCTAGAACACCACCTTGATGTCATGTATCGTCGCCAACAACAGCTTTCCATAGCAACATAAATGCAGTGCTGGCTCCCTGTCGATGTGGAACAGGAAACCAAGGTGGACAACAGGTAAGCAGGGATCTAGAGCTACGTAACAGGTGAGTAGTGCTAGAACAACAGATAATAATTGTTTTCCTTTTCATCCGCTCTTCCCTTCCTCCAGTTTAAAGCTGCGCAGCGATCTCGAGCTCGTCGCTGATCGATTATGAGCGGTGATTTTTGTAGCTCAACAGAAGTGCTCTAAACTGTTGCTGTAAACAAGTAAATAACAATACGAAATGCACAGTTCATGGCACTGTATTGGCATTTGTAGAGGTCGTAGCTAGACAAAGCATATCTGACAAGTAATGCAAACTTCCCTCTGTGTGAGCGTAACGTCATAGCCGATTGAAGGAGAATTCCTAATTCAGCTGCAGATCAAGTTATTCAAACCGTGGGGTTTAGCGAATAATGCTGTCTCAGGAACTGCGCGGTGTAGAGAGACTAGGCATCCATTTTGCGTTTTCTTTGGGGATTTTTTTCCCTTTTAGCTTGTTTGCGACGTCGACCGGGTCAAGTTCCTGCTTTCTCCACTTCATGATGATTTTGCAATGGTGGGTTGGCTTCGATTTTGTTCAAGATGTCCAAGTCTGCCTTTTTCAAATTGGCCCGCAACACTTGTTCGTTGATTTTCAACTTCGTCAGGAGGTCGTCGAGCGGGACCAACGCGCTAGGGGTCATCCGCTCTTCCGAGTCCTCATCGTCGTTCTCCTCCTCCGATTTAATGCTGCGCAGGAATCTCGATGACTTCACAGATTCAGCGTGATTGGTGTAAGAGGTGATCGACGCGGTAGTCCCAGCCGAAGTTGCGTCGCAGTTGACCACAAAGGCAGCGGCAACCAGGAGGAGAATGGAGGGTAGACGCATTGGCTGAGGCTTGGAGGGTCTTGAACTGCTTGAGTGTGCGATGTGAAATTGAAAAGTGAATTCGGAACGGAGGGTCCAGATGGAACTGCGTCTCTGACAACTAAAAGAAAAGTATTTTGATGTGCACTTCCGCACATGTACAAGTACAGTGCAACTCATTAGTCTCAAAAGGAGCCGTCACCTCGTAGGTGATCTCTGATGAATGAAGGAAGGAGATTGAGTTGATTAACTGGTTATTCCTGGTTGCTACTCACTTGGCTTGGCTATTGAATTCTGATGGTTGGTGATTTGATTCTGATTTGCTTGAATGGAATATTGGTATATTCACTAAGAATGATCTCGAGAGATCTTTACGTTCGGACTGGGCTACCGACGAATGAAGGCACTACATCTTTCACTCCCCAGCAGCCCGTTTACCGAGTGGGCTTTCGTTTGAGGTCCTTCTCAGGGTCCCGTTCCCACGTTGGTTTGAAGAAGTCGTCTTAGTTGGTTTGGTGTCCTCTGCAAAACTGCGGAGTTCGAGGCTGGTTGGTGACTTGGAGGAGTCCTAGCTGCCACAAGTTCTTCGCCGCATTGATATCGCGCTCCCAGTAGTTCGCTCTGCAAACTACGTTTCTGCAGACACGCACATTCCTCGACCTTTTGGTTTTCGTCGTACCGGGGATCTTGAATGGCGTGTCCATCATCGGGCGTGAGCACTTGGAGCAAAGATAACTGGTACGAAACTCGTCGACCATAATGAGGGTTGCATGGCGAGAGAGTTCAAGTGCGAACCTCTTTAGCGGGACGTGCATATGGCCCGCGAGGTGAGTCTGGCTGCTCCATTTTCCGAGAGCCACACACACGTCACGGTCCACGGTCGGGACGACACGCTTGGCGAGTTTTGCGACGGCCTTGCGTTTGAATCTCGACACCGTGAATCTCCACTTGCGAAACCCTTTGAGAGCGCAGAACTCCAACATGGCGTTGATATTCTTCCACATGTGCTCGTAGCGAGAGAGCAGGGACGTCGACGACGAAGTCTTGAGCGATGGCATGTCCTTCAAAAACGCACCATAGCGCGGATACCTCTTCTTCAGGTTTTCGAACCAGAATGCATGGTGCTCGACACGACTCATGTGTCGGTACTCTCGGGACGTGACTTGTAGGACGTGAGCATTGTCACGCAGGAAGTGAGATCGGCGCCTGACACCGTGTTTCCGCGGACGATGCTTTGGGTGATGCCTGTGACAGATCTCGCACCACCCCTCCACATCGCAGTGCGCTCTGCTGCGTCTCTTGCGTCGGTGGCGACGACGGCGGTTCCTGCTGCGCTTCTTGCCATGGCGTCTACCGCCAACGTGGCCTGGACAGGTACTGCACCAACCGGGCATGGAGCATGGCTCTTCCGGTGCGTTGCAGACAAACTCCAGCATAGGACGGCTGTATGCCGTCAGCATCATCCGTAGACCTGGGTCGATCCCGACCAATGTATTTGGTATATACTTCGGAGAAAGAGCAGGTCGTTCAAGAGGAGCATGAATTGACGTCAGCACAGCAGCACTGTAGCCATTCGTGGAGATCTGATACTCGAAGTTGCGCCTGGGAACGCCAATTCGGGGATCCGCAGTGTGGCTAACGCAGTCTCCGAGGTTGAAAACCGTGGTCCACATCCTCTCGCATACTTCTTGGAACTCCGCAGACGTAGCAGACGTCCGATGGCCACGAGAGTTCGTGGACTTGTAAAGCCCGAAGACATCCTTGCCCGTAGTTGCCAAAACTTGTTTTGCGATTTGGTAGAGCACCCCTGTCATGACCGGGAAGAACGCCGGCACACAGGAGGTGGGCTGCGGCAGCAACGTAAAGAGCCGACACCCTTTCGGGATCTCGTCTTGGTCGTGCTTTTCTTCCATTACCTTCAGCATGTCGTACAGCTTGCCAAGAAATAGCACTTCATGGCTAGCGATGTTCGCAGCTGTAGGAGGCAGTTCTAGCCACTCAAGCCACTGCTTCTCGACGTCCGTGAGGTCTTCAGGACTGGACTTTAGTCGAGCGACCATGGTCTCAGCTGCTCCCCGCGGATACGCAAGCTGCAGGCTAATGAAGTTGACAAGCCGCGCCTCGAAGTTCGTTCGAACGTGTTGCTGCGCCGCAACGAGCATGTCAGTCGTCAGTTCTTTGATAGCGAAGCTTGAATAGAAGAGCGTAGGTGGTATGTACGACATGACCCTCGATCGCGTAGTTTTGTAGACGTTGATGGACTCCTCTAGTGCAGCGTTAGCCGAGGGTTTTGGCGCGGGTCTCTGTTCGTCACCAAAGACGGCTGTGCAGCACCGGTAGAACGTAGCTTGGTCCAGCTGCAGGGCTGTCTCCATCGTGCGAGATCTTGCCGGTACTACAGGGTAGTTCGGGTAGCTGCGCCGATGGTGCTCGAACAGGCGGCAGCAGTGGAAGTTCATGATGAACATTGCCTCCACTCGGATCTGCTGCAGAGCCACAGCACGTTGTTCGAGCGCGTCCCGGATGTCAGGATTCGGACAAATGTGCCTCAGTGGGTATGTCACGGTTGAGAGCACTAGGGCGCTGTTGGCTCCTCGAAGAAGGGTGCGACGATGGTTCGCGGCGGCGCGTTGCTCGATGTCGACTTGATCAGGCGGTCTCCACGTGACCGCGAGTTCTGGCAGGGGCTCGACGATGCCGGGGTCGGTAGCGAACGAATCCATGAAGACAGGAGGCTTGACTGTTCTGATAGTGAGGCTGCTATCCTGTATGCATGCTGAGTGGCTGCTGGCCACCACAGCCCAGTACACTTTCGTCACACCTGACAACGTAGCAGACGCCGTCTCCCGTAACTCCACTGCTGGTGCTGACGCTGCTGCCTCAGCGGCTTCAACTGCGACTTAAACTTCAACAATGTTGACCGCAAAGGCGAATTGATCTAGTGGACGCCTTCTGTCGGGGTGGTATGTCAATTTTGGAAGGCGTCCATTAGTCAAAATCATTCCGGGGGCAGCGTCAGGAAGTGGTCAAGTTGGGCAAGCTGGTCAGACGTGGTCCCGGGAAGTTCCCCAGCATCTTCAACAAACCGGAGTAATATGGATGAATATGACGACTTATCCGACCATACTTATGTTTTGTATTGGTAATATTGACCAATCAAGTACGTTTATTAATAATTAGCCAATCATATGTACCCTATAAAATATTTTTTACCAATCAAACAACAGGAGATTAGGTAGGTCCTCTACACCAGCGATTCTGGCGTATCCGGTCGGATGGACATGCAACATATGTCTATCGCTATGCAAACAACTAGTATTTAACATATCCCTTGCATATTTGCATCCTATCCGACCAATTCGACCAACATGGGCCTAGACGAGCTCAAGCCCGGCAACACCAAGCGTGCCAAGGATACGGCCATCAGCGCGTTTAAAACGTTTTTGAAAAGCGAACATGTAGAGTTTGACTATGTCAAGCAATGCGCAGAAGACGACGCTACAGGTAAGTGTTTTGTGTCTGTATTAGATAAGTTCGGTATGTATCTAGCTTTTAACGAGGGCAAGAAGGGTAAACCTCTTGCCCGGAATACAGCTATGCAATACTTTAGACAGAGTAAGATGTGGTTGTTTGAGCTCTTCCCTGTGCAACGACACATTGTCAAGGCAAAGTTGCTAAGCATGGGGAAGACACTCGACAGCTTTTGCATGAAAAGAGATGGAAAAGTAGTCAACAAAGCACCACCCTGCTCTAAGAGTGATTTAAAAAAGATGATGATGCATTTGTATAGGAATGCATGTTGCTCTAGCGACTACCAAGATGCGGCTTTACTATGCTTGCTGTGGTACCTGTTCGGAAGAGCATCCGATCTATCCTTGGTCCGGAAGCAAAACCTGTCCGTCGACGCAGCGGAGGTGTTCTTCGTGCGCTTCATCCGGATGAAGACGTCTGAAGAGCAGGGCCTTTCACTCTTCCCCGACTCCGACTTCGCCACGTGCCCGCTGCACGCGATCGCTGTGGCGCTCATCACTCAGTCCGCTCCGTCCGCCGTCTTGATCGACAACTTACCCCAAGTCCCTGTCGCCGCCGCTGTAAACCTGTCTCCAGCCACGCCGCTGCTGGAAGTCCTCAACCACTCGGACGAGTTTGTCTCTCTTGAAGGCGTCGCTACGCCTGCCGCTGCTGCCCGAGCACCCGTGGACACTACGCCCACGATCTACGCCCACGTGAACCGCCTACTTGACCGTGTAGCCAGTGCCGCAGGAGTTGCAGATGCCTTGACGTCGCACTCGTTCCGTCGTGGCGGTGCGCAGCATGTGAACGGCTGCGATAGCCTGACGCAACGCTGGATCTTCGACCGAGGTGCCTGGAACATGAGTACCACCAACAAGGGCTTCAACTACATATTCAATACAAGTCGGGAAGATCACAAGGTTGGCAAGGCACTCAGCGGATATGACACACAAACCGAGGTGAAGGCACTGGATCTGAAGCCCTTCGATGCCGAGACGCAGGAGAAGATCACCGGTGTTCAGCGCTTCCTGTTTGCAACCTGCTTCAAAATGGAAAGCTCGAAGTACAACCTCAGTCAACAGGTGATCGATGTCCTCACAGCTTACCTCATCGTGCACTACCCCTTCATGAAGAAGCTTCAAGCGGATGGGCTGAGTGTCCGACGTTTGGAGGCGGCTGCTGCACAAGCTGGGGTATCCGTCGCTGAGTTGCTGGCGTGGTCGTCTCATCTTGCTGCCTGTAAAACCAAGAAGCATAAGCCAAACAAAGAGGAAGCCGCCACACCCACCAATAACACAAGCAACGAGCACAAGATCATCGACCATCAACGCAGTGTGATTGACCAGCTAATGGAGCACATCAAGCGCCGAGACGAGCGCTTGGGTGACCTAGAAGCTAAGATAGACGGAACCACACCACAAAACAAGAGCAGGGAACGTCAGCAAGACACAAGTCAAGAACAAGAGAAGCCCAAGCGCCGACGGGGATCAGTGGCTCGCCTTCACACAACGTGGTTCGCGTGGTACTGTAATGGGGCGCTGTTTACAACAGCCCCCAAAACACGGCACGCACGCTTGTGCGGTTGAGGAAGCGTTCCCGACTTGGAGGGAGGAAGGCGACTTGAGTACTTGAGGGAAAGTTTGCAACTGAATTGAAATGAGCTTATGGTTCCTGAATCCTATGAATAAAACCACTAGGGGCCCTTGAGGTTAAATGTAATTTAACCTACACATGTAGTATAAAACCTTGGGTCGAATCAGGTTGAACTTGAGGATTCTCCTTCGAAGAATCTTCCTGCCGCGTGGCGTCTTGTGATTGGCCACAAGAACTCAAGTGACTCGCCGGCCTTGTTACCAAATAATGTCCCAGGTGAGGAACCATCATCATGCACAAAGAAGTGCAGAGAACACTTGGCGTAATCACTGATTGTGCCATGGGTGGATGTGAGCAAACATTTGGCCATGTTTACGCCACCTTTACCTCCATGACAGCAGTGTGTGAACCACACCAATCTGTGATCGCATAACCAATGTAATAGGCCAGAGGGGCCCATTACAAAGGAGGCGCGGGTCTTTGCTGTGCATCGTGGACAGATCCTGGCAGAGATCCGTCTCCGTCACCATGATACGCACGATTCGTATTTCGGCCGGACACCTCAACTGAAACGAATGCTGTTCAAGCATGTCGGCAACGCTCACTATACTATCTTCGTATCGGCGTTCAACTTTACGCTAATGGAGATTGCCATTCAGCTGGCGCTGGCCAAGGCAAAAAGGGGTCCGGGTGGTGATCTTGGCAGACAAAAAGACGATGTGGAATAGGTACTGCCACGATGTCTACGAGTACCTGCTGTGGAAGAATTTCGAAGTGTATGTCCCGAACGACTCTGCGACGGAGCACTCGAAGGTGTGGATCATTGGTGGCCGCATCATCATCGAGGGGTCCTTCAACCTCTCCGCTTCTGCGCTGGGCGAAACGGGGTCCTACAAGCCGAGAAATACTGAAAGCTGTAATCCAACGACCAACCGAGAAGAAGCCAAGCAACTCGAGGCAGAATTTTGGGCAGCTTGCCAAGCTGGAGAGCTTGTCAAAACAGTGGCGCCTGTTTCTCATTCGGTCGTGACCAGCACTTAGTGTCGAGCAAGAAGAAGAGCGCTTTCTGCATCTCAAGAGGATCTGTTTGTTTGTTTGCCGATCTTTGGGTTTGTACAAGTACACTTGCTTGCTTTCAATTTGCATTGTTTTGACCATTTTGAACATGCATGCATCCAGCTTGGATCAGCGCGGAATCGAGTTGCTCGCTCGCGTTTTCAATGCGCGCCGCCTTTGCTTGGAGACAACGATGGACACGGAGCTTTCCTAGACGCAGAGCTCACGGACGCGGTACTTGTCCGCCTCACTCTCTCCTCCTCGACCCTGCTCGACAGAGGGCAGGCCTCCTCCGTGAAACAGAAGATCGAGGAGCTCCAGACGTTCCCCCGTAGCTCAGCAGAAGCTCATCCACGCAGGAAAAGTGCTCCAAGACGACAGCACACTGGCCGAGTACAATGTGAAGGAGAATGACTTCCTGGTCGTCATGGTCACCAAGCCCAAGGCGGCTAAGCCTGCTGCTGCTCCCTGAGGACCTGGTGCGCACGGCCGAGCGATCCCTGATTCAACTCCTTCTCAACTATCAACTACGCATGGAAGACGCGCTATTCCACAAGCACGAGGAGGTTTTCGCTTTCAATAGCAAGGAGAAGATCGTTGCCTTCAAAGCGCTTCAAGCCCTGGATGCGGAATATCCTGCACGACCGCAGGAACGACAACTGCGTGATCTTCGTCAACGCTACTTGATAGCTCACCTTCGAGCAGAGGCCAAGAACCTTCAGCAAGAAAACCAGGACCTGCGAAAGAGACTAGCAAAACAAGAGAGAACTATTCGGCGGTTGGATTGGATTGTGAAAGGTGTTCAAGGGTACCCCCACCCCAGCCAAGCCTGGACGCGATCATTGCGGAATCCGACAGTGACTCGGATGAAATGAACTCCGATGACGCACTCGACGCACTTATCGATCATTTTGCCGCTTGCAGCAGTACCGATTCTGATGTCATTCGAATGGACTCTACGCGCCCAGGTGCGACAGAGTCAGGTGGCTCCCAGACGGCGATGGAGGTCGACAACGAGGACGCCGGGTCGGAGTTGATTCTCGACAGCAACCAGTTCCGCCATGAGTGGGAGAAGTGCAGACAGGAAGCCACTACTACGAGGAAGCGCAGTCTTGAGAGTCAAGAACCAGCGCTCACAGCATTCGAAGAGACCAACTTCGTCGATAGCAGCTACAACGACAGCACTTTGTAGAGTAGTGCCATGGGACAGTAATATGACTCGGTTATTCCAGCAGCAAAAGAGAACTCTTCTTCTGCTTCAATCATCATGTGGGCTTCGCGCCGCAAGCGCGCGCACTCGGTCGTCAACATCGCAGGCGCCGGAGCGGATCTTGAGCCCGGACTTTGGCCAGTCGTCCGCCCACTTTGTAGCCCACGCCTCACCGGCTTTGCGTGTGTTCATGAGCGACTCGGAGGCGGCCAGAACTCCGTCTTCGTTTGTAGGCGGCTTCCATTCCGCCTTTTGCGGAGATGGAGTTGTCGCTTCAGCCGTCCTCCCCAACACTAGTATCGCCTCTGCGGAGATTTTGATAGTGTTAATATATGAGTTTTAGGCGAAGGAGACTTGGGCAGTAGTCGGTGAGAAGAGTTATAATTGACAAAGTTAATTGTCGGCACCGGAGGCGTACTCCGGTGCCATTCATCTCCCATCCTGTAATAAATGATCAAGCATAAATCAAAGGTAATGTAGACTACGTTATTTGTGACCATAGTCCTAGTGTACAAAACGGTGTACTTGAGTCACCGACAGGGCACATCTTCAACAGATAGGATAGTGAAAAGAAGTCATAATTACATGATAAAATGTAGGATTTGCAATTTGATCAAAAAGCTATCTGGGCACTGGAATTCAGCAGGAGGCGCGTATGAGTGTAGTCGGCATGCAACGCTTTACTATTTCATCGGTCTTGATACAGCTAGGTCCTATCTCGCGCTATTCAACAAAGCTGGTCAAGGTCATACCAGCAGGACGGTCTGTAGAGTTACCTCGCCGGAGTGGAGACCATCTATAATATGAACCATTGTCATTGGTTAAAAATAGAAGAGAACACTTCAGAAGCGATACGGCATGTACAGCGGACAATAAGAAAAATCGATTTGCAACTCTGCACGCATATACTGAAAGTGTATATTATAAGGAAGGAAGTTGAGCCGATTAACTGGTTCTTCCTGATTTGCTACTCACTTGGCTTGGCTATTGAATTCTGAACGTTTTTGCTGTGGTTCTGATTGGTTTTAATGGGATATTGGATTTTGGAATGCTAACCAAGTGCGTAGCTTCGTGGTCCGTAGACCACTGGACCACCAGGGGGCCCTAGGTCTATATTGGAAGAGTCATCAACCATCTAAGCAGTTCATATTATCGACCTGGTGTAGTATTCCACACTCTTATCGAGTATAATGCTAGACTATCAAGTTGAGAAGTATGCACACATACGCGGTAATCGAAAATCGATTTTCATCTTTTTCTTCTAACAGATTATCCGTAATCTGCAAGAGTCGTCAAATGAACGGATGTGGTGGTGGTCATCAAACGGATCCAGCTGCACCGGGTGATGGCACAAGGAATCTCTCAGAACCTTTGCCGAGTCGGTCTGAACCTTTGCTGATTCGGTTTGAACATTTGTGGATTCCTAAGTGAGTGCCAGCACTGGCACCAGTGTCGAAGATGCCAACAGCAGTCTAATTGCATCTTCAACACATTGCATTTTCAGTGGAAACGACACTACTTCAACGTGCCAAGGAGCCAAGCAAGCGTGCTCGACGGACGGAAGCGTAGGGAGTAGTTGCTAGCCGCATTTCATTTTTCAGTCAGAATTCAATTTGCTTTCTCAAGACCAGTTGGCCGTCATAAAGTTAACTTTGGCTCGAGGCCAAGTGTTTGTCAGCTGACCAAGACAACCGACGGAAGAACCGCTCCACAAGTGGCCCAGGCAAGAGGTCAAGGATGCCGAGTTTCAACGTCGACGCTGATGGGGACGTCGAGATGACGGTCCCCCAGCCCGTGTACGAGCTCATCAAAGCACCGAAGCTCGCGTCGTGGGACCAAGAATCGTTGGTGAAGTGGCTACGAGAACGTCGTCGCTATGAGAAGTCTATGGAAGAACGCTGTCGCGTCACGCAGGAATCTGTGGATCCCGTCTTGCGGAGCGTCTGCGCTACAACTGAGACGAAGCTACTCGACTATCTTGCTCGCTATGAGTTTCGGCAGAAGGTCGATACCATTACCGACAAGCAGATAATGGACAAGGTCAACGAGCGTGTTGGCGAAGTTATGAATGGGCACATTCCAGACATCGTTGAGTTTCTCAAGGCCCACTTGAAGATGGACCTCGCTGAGGAAGATGTGGAAGCCCGGGTGGTTAAGTACTTTGTCGACTTCGATCGTATTGTAGAAGAGCATGGCTTTGCCTCGATGCTAGGCGCAGGCGATGAGGCTCACGCAGGATACCGTGACCGCATGAAGAGTCGATGCAAGCTGATTATCGAGAATTTAGCTCCGGCAATGCTCAAGTCAGAGATTAAGCGCTTGGTGGCACTTCAGAACCGTGAGGCGAAGACCGATGACATCGCGCTGCACAATCTCATCCTGGAAAGGGCCAAGGCACAACAACGTTATCACACGATGCAGCAGGAGTTAAAGGTTGAACGCAAGCAGCTCACCAAGTCTGTAAACAGCAAAACACCAGTGCGATCTGACAGTAAGAAGCCCGACACCAAGTCAACAGGACCAAAAACGGTGGCTGCAAAAGCCGATGGGAATGCTGCGATAGGTGCGGCAACGGGGGCCACGCCACGTCCTCCCCCTCGTGATGGCTGTTTCTTCTGCAAAGGACCACACACAGTTCGTTTTTGCCCCACCGCTACCGAGGAGCAGAAACAGGAGTGCTACCAGCGGATGAAGGACGCGAAGGTGGCGAAGTCGAAGGCTGCACGAACTGGTGAGATTCCGGGGCATCAACTCGTGATCATCAATGAGTTAATTGAGCTTCCGTACAGGGCGGATTCTGGATCGGATGTGAATGTCCTGTCAGCAGCGGCCGTGCAGGAACTACAAGAGTGCGGGTCACAGGTGGCTGTTTCGCAATTGGCCCGGCCAGTGTATCTGGAGCGTCTTGGTGGAGATCACTTAGCATGTCATCGCGGTTGCCAGGTGGACGTCATGCTTGGTACTGTGGCAGGTACCGTCCGCATGAGGAATGTGGATTGTGTCATTGTCGATGATGATGAGGAAGAATTTTAACTAGGCAACCCCGCTTTGATCTCACTCGGCATCAATGTTAACCGGCAGATGGAGCAACTCGCCGCTAGGAACTTTGATGGAGTCCGGAACGATGATGGTGACAATCTGGATAAGGATCCCGAGGTTGGTCGTGATGATTATGTCGAAGTCGGCTCACTCATCGACCAAATTCTTCATGAGGCCGATGAAAATGGCTTCTCCCAGTCGCTTATGCCTTCTCTCAGACGTGTTGTTGCTGATTACCGAGATTTGTGGCGCATTCGCTTGGGAGTTGACGAGCCTGCTCGAGTTGATCCATTTCGTCTGGTGCTGAAGAAGGACAGTCAGCCCGTGCGGTGCAAACCTCGTCGCTATGCGCCCCTCGCCAGTGCCTACATGCGCAACTACACCAAGGAGTTAATTGCCTGTGGCTACGTCTATCCGAATAACGCTAGTCGCTGGGCCAGTGCTGTGGTTCCTGTCCCGAAGGCAGGAACTGATGATTTTCGTATCACATGCGACTATCGTCTTCTCAATCGTATGACCGTCCCTATTGCAGCAAGCGTGCCGAACCTTGCCGTTGTTTCCAGTCGTGTAAAGGGAGCTAAAGCCATCGGGAAGTTCGATACGTTTCGGGGCTTTTGGCAGCTCCCTCTCCATGAAGACAGTCGTGAAGCTTTCAGCTTTCAAACGGATGAAGGAGTATTCACTCCCACCCGTGTGCCTCAAAGAGCCGTTGACTCAGCATTTCACTTTCAAGCTACAATGCAGGAGGCATTCGCTGACTTAATCAACGAGCATTTACTAGTTTACGTTGACGATGTTATCCTTTTTGCATCGTCGCACGAAGAGTATTTGCAAGTGCTGGAGAAGTTTTTTGCGCGCCTGAGAGAGCTAAGACTAAAGCTCAATTTGAAGAAGAGCGTCATCTATCAGGAAGCTGTCAATTGGTGTGGAAAAATCATCGATGGACAAGGAGTCACTCATGATCCTGCCCGGCTTGAATCGCTGGTGAAGCTCCCATTGCCTCAAAATGCTGCAGAACTGCAACATTTTCTCTGTGCCGCGAACTGGGTCCACGACTCAGTTGTCGATTATGGAAGGGTTGTTGCCCCTCCGCAGGAGAAGTTCGATGCAGTGTTGCAAGGTCATAGCAGGCGCAAACGCCATGCTGCCACAGTGGATGTCACGTGGAGTCCTGCCGAGGTTGATGCATACAAGGTGTTTCTGAATATGTTGGCCAGTTCAGCTAAGCTGGCATTTCCAGATGATGACGCTATTGTTTGCCTCAGTACTGATGCATCGGACCGAGGTTGGGCAATTGTGGTGACTCAGGTTCAAAACTGGAAAGAAGGTGTACCTGTGCACGAGCAGAATCACCAGTTACTAGTTTGCAAGGGTGGATCGTTCAAGGGGCCCCAGTTGCAGTGGTCGGTAGTCGAGAAAGAAGCTTTTCCTGTGGTGTTTGCAGCGTCCGAGCTTGACTATTTGCTCCAGAGGCGTCTAGGATATCGCATCTACACGGATCATGCCAATTTGATCCACATTTTCTGCCCAGATCACGAAGTCAAAAAGCATGTACGTGGTAAATTGCAGCGATGGACGTTAAAATTATCTGGCACTCGCTACACCATTGAGCACTTGCAAGGGGAGAAGAATCACTGGGCTGACATCATCTCTCGTTGGCCAGTGCGCGAAGATATTGCTGTGGTCACCAAGGTTAAGGCTGTGCGAACTCGAAGTCAACCACCGGCAAGTTTGTTGCGTCCATTCCAGGATGACTCGTTCGAATGGCCTTCAAACCAAGCCGTTCAAGAAGCTCAGACTCGTTTTCGGGGATCATTGACCGGAGATTTTGATGAAAGTGATGGCTTAATTTTCGTGAACCACAAGTTGTGGATTTCCCAACAAGCAAAGGATCTATTAACGCGAGTGCTGCTGATATCTCATTGTGGCATCCAAGCGCATCGCGGCCAGCAAGTCATGATCGCGCAGTTGGAGCAGCGTTTCGAGATCGATCATCTTGCTGAAGTTGTGTCGAGATTTCTCAACAAATGCCTCTTATGTAAACATATTAAAGGCGGTAAGCTCATTCAGCGTCCATGGTCTGACACGGATCCGTCCACGGAGCGAAACGAGGTGCTTCACATGGATTACCTCTCCATGGGCGATAGCTACGAGGATGCGAAGTACCTCTTAGTTCTCAAAGACGAGTTGACACATTATTGCGAACTCATCGCGTGTGATTCCCCAACAAGTGACGCTGCTGTGGTTGCCGTTTTGGACTGGTATGAACGCTTCGGTCTCCCACCCAAGTGGGTCTCAGACCAAGGAAGCCACTTTAAAAGTGTTCTGATGGCTGACCTTGCAGTCCGGCTGCGTGGTGTGCAAAGTTTTACGCCAGTCTACTCGCCTTGGGTAAACGGCACTGTCGAGAGACTGAACCGGGACATCCTCCAAGTTGCTCGTGCATTGTTACTTGAGCTGCGTTTGGATACTCGCAGCTGGGAATACCTACTTCCTATTATACAAGCTAACTTGAACCAGTCTCCGGTGGCATCCCTGGGTCACAAGACTCCGTTGGAGCTCTTTACTGGCCTCCCTGCGACTACGCCACTTGACACTTGTTTCTTCCCTGATCGCAGCTCACCGCTCGTGGAGGTCGATCTCAGCTGTGTCGACGAATTTCTGCAAAGGCTTCGTCGCAGTCTACAGGAGATGCACATAGAGGTGGTTGATCGCAAAGAACGTCGCCGTCTTCACCAGCAAGCTCACAAGAGAGGCGTACTGTGCAATTTTTCTACCGACGATTTTGTTCTGTGGTCTCGTGTCGACACTCGCCTCGTCAGTGGCAAGCTTTTAGTGCGGTGGGTTGGTCCATTTCAAGTTATGGAAGCGAGGTCCCACTCGTTCATCGTTCGTCATCTGCTGACGAACGCCGTACATGAAGTGCACGGTTCGCGTTTGAATTACTACCATGACCCCAGTCTCGAAGTTACTGAAGAGCTCGTCGATCACATTGCTACTCAAGGGATTCAGCTTGGTGTTGACAGTATCCGTGGACATCGCTATAACACCACGACGCATGAATTCGAGCTGCTCATTTCCTGGACCGGACTTGAGTCTATTGAAGACTCCTGGGAGCCGCTCTCCTCCATGCTCGCCGACATTCCTGTCAAAGTGCGCGAGTATGCGGCGCAGCAGGACGACATGGAGCTGCGGGTCCTGTGTGCTGCTCCGTCGGACCACCAGCACCACTTACACGGGGTGGCGGTCGGTGCACCTGGACAGCGTTTTGACGGGCAGTGTGGTGGTGGTCATCAAACGGATCCAGCTGCACCGGGTGATGGCACAAGGAATCTCTCAGGAATCCACAAATGTTCAAACCGAATCAGCAAAGGTTCAGACCGACTCGGCAAAGGTTCTAAGTGAGTGCCAGCACTGGCACCAGTGTCGAAGATGCCAACAGCAGTCTAATTGCATCTTCAACACATTGCATTTTCAGTGGAAACGACACTACTTCAACGTGCCAAGGAGCCAAGCAAGCGTGCTCGACGGACGGAAGCGTAGGGAGTAGTTGCTAGCCGCATTTCATTTTTCAGTCAGAATTCGATTTGCTTTCTCAAGACCAGTTGGCCGTCATAACGGACAGTAAAAGGTACAGTGCGGTCCACTTTGCAATTCGCGCCGTGTGGCTTAAGTGGTTCAAGGGACTCTCCCACCGCCTCTTCGGAGGATCTCTCTTCTCGGACGAAGTCCCCCGTGTGGGGCCGAGAAGGTGAGATGGAGTGTTCCTGTGCGCCAAGGACGGAAGCAGCGCCGGGCTTGGCGATTGCCACCAAGACTAGCAACTACGCTGCAACATGTGGAGCCAATTGGCCTTCACGTGTGTCCAAGATCTACACCAAGGCGCAACGGACTCGGCGGATCCTTCGCGTTCAAGATCTCCTCGCCGAGGCACAGTGGGTTTGGTAAGCCCTCTTGTGTACAAGTTTCCTATCAAGGCGCGTGGACAAGGTGTATCCTCACGCTCAGCTCAGGCACCACACCACGTAGGGCCTGGTGACCCCCCACGTGTACAAAATCTCCCACCACAACGGTCCGGGTCTGGTGAGCCTGTGAGCGTTTAAGTTCAACCACCAAAGCACAGAGGACGTGGTGGCCCTCCTGTGCTCAATCTTCTTCCACCATATGTGGCGAATGCGCGTCGCCGGATCTACCGACCATTTGAGTGATATCGGGGCTTCAAGCCCCCAAGATCATCAGGCTTCGACACCCCCAGCGATTTCAGGAGTGTATAGTTAGGCAATGATCGAACCAAAATACATGACCTCTTTCACACCGTACAGTGCGGCCCGCATGCACAGGATGGAGCCACTCAATCGCTGTTGTCTTCAAGGCGGAGCTTCCAACCATTCGATACTTACCAAGAAGTGTACCAGGTAAGTAGATTTCTCTTTACGTGATTACAAGCGCACACTCGCTCAGTTTTTGCCCAGGCACATCTGAATTGGAATCTTTGCTGCGGGCAACACAGCATGAGGAATTTTCCTGTGAGCATCTGTTTTCCCAAGATAATAGAATAGAACTGACACTTCGGAGCTTTCTGTTTAACACTCAAGTCTCAAGTACGTTTGCATAGCAGTATGCGTCTTCGCTGCGCCGTCTTGATGGGAGCTGTCGTCCTCTTCACGAATGTCAACGCTTCATTAGTGGTCGAAGACACGGAGTCTGCTGCTACTCGCTTCTCGCCTCGTTCAGTCGCTTCAAGCCAAACCATCAACCGGTTCCTGCGAACCCAGCAGTTGGATGAAGACGAAGAGGAAGAGAGGGCGTTCACTTTCAAGGTCCCTGGTGCTGAGACCATCTCCAAGCTTATGGACAAGCCAAAACTTGCGTCATGGTTGAAAAGTGAGCAGACCGCGGATGATGTTTTCATGAACCTGAAACTCTACAAAGCTGGGGACAAGATCTTCGACAACCCCAAATTCCTGGCTTGGGCCAAGTACGTGGACCAGTACAACAGCAAATTCACCGGCAAGCAAACGTCGATGCTCCCAATGTTAAGAAAAGCATTCGGCACTGACGAAGCGTTGGCGAAGGCTCTCCAGACTGCGACCAAGGTGGAGAGTACCAAGGCCGTAGCCACAAAATTGCAGACAGAGCAACTCAAGGGATGGATGGAGAGGGGCTACAGCACGGACACGATGTTCCAGTTTCTCAAGCTCGACAAGTTTGAGGACAACCTACTCGGTAGCCCGGGGTTGGCTGTTTGGACCAGGTACGCGGACGAGTTCAACCCAGGCACCAAGACAACGCTCTTCGATACGTTGGACAAATTCTATCGCGATAAGGAGCAGCTGTCAAAACTCATCACTTTCGGGACGAAGTTCGAAAGTACGAAGAAGCTTGCCACAGACCTGCAAAAAGAACTCCAACTTAAGGCGTGGCTGCGCAACCTCGAATCTCCGCAAGATATTTTCAAGGTCCTCCACCTTGATAAGGGAAATATGTTTGGTAACCCGAACCTGAAGCTGTGGATCAGGTACTTGAGGACCTTCAGGGCCGAGAACGAATTCGCAAGGAAGGCGAGTTTGATCGACTCGGTATTGGACAACTACCACCTCGCCACTCTGACGCGAATGATCGAAAAGGCAAAGATGCGCTCCGATGAGAAAGCAATGGCTGTGTACACGGAGGGTCTGCTATTTGGCAGGTGGTCGGCCATGAAGAAATCTCCAAGAGACGTCTCGGACTTACTCAAGAAAGCAGGGGTGACAGACTCGACGAAATGGGTGCAGGATTACGTTACACATCTCGCCTTGAAGCCGATTAATTAATCAACTTGAGGCCCCGTCGTGTTAGTTCCTGGAACAAAATAGAGAGCCACGGTCCTGGCTTACGATGCGTTAAGTGCTTACTTAGCAATAGTGATGAAAGATCTTAGTTAGCAAACGAGAAGGAAGGAAATTGAGTTGATTAACTGGTTCTTCCTGGTTGCTACTCACTGGCTTGGCTATTGAGTTCTGATGGTTTTTGATTTGATTCTGATTTGCTTGAATGGGATGTTGGGTTTTGGAATGCTAATCAGTTCTTATCGTCTCCTAACGTAGTTTCCTCTAGGCGTCCGTCACTACCCATCACGGACTCCGTCCTAAGCTGTTCTACACGAACCTACGTGTTGTTGGGCCTATTACGCCAGCGCAGAGCTAGCAGAACTCCCCGATGTAGGAACACCGGTTGAAATGGTCGCGCAGTACGGACGCACCCACGTTCTTGTGGAAGATGTTTCGTGCTGCGTTAACATCTCGATCTTGAACCAGGTGGAAGTGCTTGCACCTGTACACCTTGTTGCTGCCGAGCTTCTCGTTGATACGGCCACACCCCGAGCAGGTCTTGGACGTGTACTCCTCGTGCACCCCCACCATTCGACCGCTCGTTCGCTGCATCTTGTACTCCAGCATCTTCTTGAACTTGAAGTGCGACAGCGTCATCATGGCGCGGACAGTCGGGCGACGCAGCTTCCGCTTCCGTCCCCGAAGCACGAGTTCCTCGACTGGAGCAAGAAGGCTCTTAGGCGTGATGTCCAGACGCTCTTCTCGGACATATCGAGCGGCCGTCTGCTGGGTCTCGAACGTTGGCAGCAGCACCTCGTGGTAGTTCAGCGACAGCCACTTTGCGATCTTCTGGTGCATATCGTGCACCATGCATATCACCTTGGCGAGAATTTGTCGGATCTGCAGACGCAGGCGCTGACGCCGCCGCTTGTTCCGCTGCAGTTCAGTGATGACGACGCATTCTGCCGCCGCCATTTTCTTGGACACCTTGGTCTTTGTGTGGCACGGATGTCGACACTTGCACTCCTCGTTCTTCGCCGCCTCACGCCCCTCACTCGTCCGTTTGCACGCACAGCCCTTCCCTCGACACGGTGGCTCTACGACCTTCTGTTCTAGCAGCGCCAGATTGCGCCGCAGTGCGTCCGCAATCTTGAGTCGCGTGAGTATCTTCTCGTCGGGGTCCGCGATGCTGAATACTCGGCCGCTGGGATCGTAGAATGTGATGAAGCAGCGCACGCCTGGATCAATAGCACCCGTGCGAGTGCTTAGCGTAGGCGCAAAGTTCTTGCAGGTAGGCACGCACAAGTAGAAGCCCCCTCACGGGTGCGCACTAGACGCACCATTGTGGTGACCTCAGGCAGAGGCTCAGACAGCTCGATCCATTGCTTGCCCATGAACTTCTCGTGAAAGTGCACCGACTTCCGGTTTTCTGAGATAGAAAAATACCTTCGATCTGTCCGCAGCGCCATTGCGTCTGAGCGCGCAAATACACTCTTAAACCCGATGACCGGGAACGTCGTCTTCTTGCCCTTCTCCTTCAGAGCGTCGAACAGCGCAGCGGACGAGACGACAGCATCCTGGAAGTCGTCAAAGGCTCCAACGAAAACCTCCGAATTGCACTGAAGATGCTTTGCACGCTTCTTCTTGTTTCGGAAGTGTTGTCGAACGCCTTCCTTCGTCGACATCGGACGGTACAGCTGCGCCAGCGCCTTGGGCTTGATGTATCCTTGAGCCAAACGCGTAGCTCGTTCCTCCTTTGATAAGGCGACAAGCTTGTTGTATACTGCACGTCGAGTCGCGAACATTTGGTTCAGCTTCGCCTTTTGCTCCGATGACGGCTTCAACGCCACCTTCGTACAGCTCGTGACGGGTGGCAATATCACAGGGGCCTTCGCTTCTTTAAGGGTGCGCGTTTTCTTCTTGCGCGGCTTGGGCGGCTCAACCACGAAGTCTGTGATGCTCGGGTCCCAACCTAGAGGGTCGGTGTCCACGCAGTAGGTTACACTGAACCACGAGTCCTGGAGAGGCTTGTAGATCAGGCACCGCTGCGCTGTCCCGAACGTCGTCAGGAGCCCAGAGGCCGTCGGCCACCTCCTGACGGAATCACACGTCAGGACCTTCGAGGACGCGTCCGTCTTGTGCAAGCCGCTGCTTCTTGTTCTTCTTGCTATCTCCACCGATGCCCTTGCGTTTCTTGCCTCCAGACGTCCTCGCGCGCTTCTTCTTGGACGCTGGCTTTGCCTTTTCAGCCGCCTTGCCCCGCCCTTTGCGAGGCGAAGCCGGCGCCATGGTCGCGGGATGTCGCCTGAGTAGGAGACTGCAACTTGGGTAATGAGATCAATCCATGAGCAGCTCCCACGAGCCTTGGCCACCGACTCGATGCCAATCCTGTAATGCGGTACGCTTTCGTGATGAAGTACTATAAGCTGGACATCTTCTGTTACGTAGCCAGGTAGAGGACACAGCACCAGGTTTCGGTTCACAGACACCGTTCTTCCTGAATTTGGAACACGTCCCCCGGCTCGCGGGCCTTGCATGCTGCCCTTGATCGTGCGCGCGACTTGACCAGACAGGCGTTGCAGCGGATACGGTTGTTGCGCTCCCTGGTTTTGCCGCATCGGTAGCACTTGTGTTCTTGTACATTCATCATCGCCTTCACGCTTTTTTTCCTCCTGCACGACTTGCAGCAAACCCTTTTCTCCGATGGATCCAACGCCTTCCAGCACAGGACGCAGACGTGCTCACCTTTGTGTTTAAAGTATGCCTTTGCGGACGCCTTGACTGCGCTGGCCCTCTTCTTCTCGACGTGATCCGTTGTGTAGAATTCAGTGCCTTCCTCACTCATAAACGAATTGAGAGCAGCACGCTCCACTTCAGTCACGCCCTCGCTTGCCTTCGCGAGTGCTACCTTTTTTGAGGCTGTCAGTTTGCGCTCTTGCTCGGCGAGCCACACGAGCGTGACCCGTTCACAGTCGCTCTTCATTTGCTTGAGAAAGTTTACCGTAGCGTTATCAACTGCACCAAAAGAGGTGTTAGAACGAAGTGGCTAACCGTATTCACATTGGTTTACTGACTTTCACTCGCCATGAAATGGTACGTGAGGCTCTCGTACGAATCATGTAAGCCCTTCATCGACAGGTTGGCCGACCCCGTCGAGCACATCACATCGTCGGCAATGACCATCTAACAGAGCACCACATTTTTTGTTAGCGTTGCATACATGAACTTCAATTTATGCATAGTACCTTTTGATGCTGCGTCGTCTTCGTGGGCTTTTGAACGAAGACATCGATATCCGCCTCTAACAGCTCGCGAACGCGAGGTAGCTCAAATGGAGACATCACCTGCTGTCGGTCCAACAGCACGTAGACTTTAACGTTCGCCTTGGCAAGCTCCACCAGTGATCCTGTCACCCCCATGTGCGTGAGGGAGAAGAAAGTTGCTCGGAGCGTATCTGTAGGAAGTTTCAACTGCATCAGATACATCGTAGCGAAGTTGAGGTTCCCCGAAGAGAACACAAGCTGAGAAGAAGGAATGTCACGGATCTTCTTTGCAATGTCGGCGAATGTGGTCTCGACGATGTTAGCGCGCGAGCGCAACCGCGGTCGCTGATCTTTGGATCCGCTGCACGCAGGTCTTGGACTCGGCGGTGTACGCGAATGGGTTCATGGGCAGGATTGCGTGCCTTGCCCCACTGCAACGCCTCATCGGCCCAGGCCTCCCCGCGCTTATACCTCTCAACGATCTTCTTGACGGTCTTGCCGTCACGCGGAGACTTGCAGTGTCGCCCGACGTCGGCGTAGTCGATGGCGGCCTGCTTCCGCAACAAAGGAAGCACCTTTCGGATGATCTTCACGCGCTCAGACTCAGTCGTTGGCGCAATGGTGGGCTGCCGTTGCTTCTTGTGGGGAGGCGACGTTTTGCTCGTCACCGGTGCCGTGGAGCTGCGCTTCATTGTGTTTAGATGGAAAAATGAAGAATGAACGCAGGCGCGTGGATCTGCTCCACAACAGCGTATCCTACATGTAGATGCACGCTGCAAAGCAGAACGGATATTCATTCGCGAAAAATCTTCTATGGAGAGAACTCACGCAAGACGATCATGGCGACGCCGTTCGAGAATCCCAGCAAGATTGCCAACAACGTCAAGAGTGGCAAGTGGACGTAAGTGATAATGAAAAACAAAAGGATTTTGCGGCTGTGGGGTAATGTGGTCTGTATTGACTAGGACCCCTTTGCATGTTGCTGCTGGAGTGGGAGCTCGCCGTCAACACCTAGTTCCATCGCGTGGCGATATAAAAACTGGCAATGTCGGGTGAAGGAATTGACGATGCTTGGAGATCTTGGTGACTCCGCTTGGGTTTCGTGGAAGTAGATATCATTGCGCTCCGATCGACGGATTAGTTCACCACTCTGCAATTTGCCTCGCCTCGAACGGAACCAAGGTCGTGGTGATGGTTTTCAATCGCCGTAGTAGTCCTACTGGAGCCCCTCGAGTCTTCACAAACGCACAATGACCACCAACGACTTCTACATTCATTCAACTCAACACAACGTCATTCAACAATGAGCCAGATTACAACTGCTGCCCTAGTATATAACGAAGTTCCATACCTTGACGGGGGCATTTTGTTTTCGTAGTGATCGATGCTCGAGTTCGTTGGTCATCACCACAGCTCATTTGGGTCCTTGATGTTGCGAGCTCATTTCACTTTCTTCACTTTCGAGTCTGCTGGTTGTTTCATCGCCTGGTAGTCGCCTGCCGCCGGTGCTGGTTCAGCGTGCGTCAACGTGCAGTTTTCGTGGACGATCGTCACGGTAAACTCCAGGCGGATGCTGGGGCTCAGCAAGAACTTGCAGCACAGTTCTAGGCGGTAGCTCCAGCTGACGAGCTGGGAGTCCGTCGGTGGTTGTACGGCATATTCCGCCTTCTTTTCCTCCAAGTCGAGGGACAGCATCCTTTCCGCGGTCTCGCCCGCCACGATACCGGGGACGAACGCGTCCCGGTCCACGTAGCTGGCAAGTTCGCATGCCCCCTTTCGGAACAGCGCCAGATTTTTGACTTGACTGGTTTTCGAGAAGGCAAGAGGGCGAAGAATGCGCTTAGTTGGAACTGGAAGCACCTCAAGTGCGCGCTTGACTTCCAAGTCCATTCGGAAAGCTCCTTGCACCGGTTGCCGAGCGACCAGTTCGTACGAGATTTGGGCACAAATATCATGATACATGGCAATATCAGGGACCCGCCACCTTTTTCTTGTGAGAGCATCAGAGCGAGAACAAGCGAGGTTGGAACAATCCTTCCACCGAGGAGGTGCTCGCCTGCCTCCAGTCCATAGGGAGCTCGGCGTTGCGCACTGGCGAGCTCACGAAGGAAGACAAGATCCAAGTGAAGCGACGCTACGGCTGCTCCGCGGCCAAAGTCAAACAGCGCTTCGACGCGAGGGGCACGTCAACGCCAAAGCGCGGCAAGAAGGCGGCATCTATCCTAGAGCTGGCGGATCGCTTTGAGCTGTCCGCTCTCCAGAAACTGGGAAAGGAGGCGGACGTTTGCGACGCCGCCGACATCGCCGCGTTGTGCAAGGAGGCGCGGGTCTTTGCTGTGCATCGTCGACAGATCCTGGCAGAGATCCGTCTCCGTCACCATGATACGCACGATTCGTATTTCGGCCGGACACCTCAACTGAAACGAATGCTGTTCAAGCATGTCGGCAACGCTCACTATACTATCTTCGTATCGGCGTTCAACTTTACGCTAATGGAGATTGCCATTCAGCTGGCGCTGGCCAAGGCAAAAAGGGGTCCGGGTGGTGATCTTGGCAGACAAAAAGACGATGTGGAATAGGTACTGCCACGATGTCTACGAGTACCTGCTGTGGAAGAATTTCGAAGTGTATGTCCCGAACGACTCTGCGACAGAGCACTCGAAGGTGTGGATCATTGATGGCCGCATCATCATCGAGGGGTCCTTCAACCTCTCCGCTGCTGCGCTGGGCGAAACGGGGTCATACAAACCGAGAAACACAGAGAGCTGCACGCCAATGACCGACCGAGAACGAGCCAAGCAACACGAGGCAGACTTTTGGGCAGCTTGCCAAGCTGGCGAGCTTGTCAAAACAGTGGCGCCTGTTTCTCATTCGGTCGTGACCAGCACTTAGTGTCGAGCAAGAAGAAGAGCGCTTTCTGCATCTCAAGAGGATCTGTTTGTTTGTTTGCCGATCTTTGGGTTTGTACAAGTACACTTGCTTGCTTTCAATTTGCATTGTTTTGACCATTTTGAACATGCATGCATCCAGCTTGGATCAGCGCGGAATCGAGTTGCTCGCTCGCGTTTTCAATGCGCGCCGCCTTTGCTTGGAGACAACGATGGACACGGAGCTTTCCTAGACGCAGAGCTCACGGACGCGGTACTTGTCCGCCTCACTCTCTCCTCCTCGACCCTGCTCGACAGAGGGCAGGCCTCCTCCGTGAAACAGAAGATCGAGGAGCTCCAGACGTTCCCCCGTAGCTCAGCAGAAGCTCATCCACGCAGGAAAAGTGCTCCAAGACGACAGCACACTGGCCGAGTACAATGTGAAGGAGAATGACTTCCTGGTCGTCATGGTCACCAAGCCCAAGGCGGCTAAGCCTGCTGCTGCTCCCTGAGGACCTGGTGCGCACGGCCGAGCGATCCCTGATTCAACTCCTTCTCAACTATCAACTACGCATGGAAGACGCGCTATTCCACAAGCACGAGGAGGTTTTCGCTTTCAATAGCAAGGAGAAGATCGTTGCCTTCAAAGCGCTTCAAGCCCTGGATGCGGAATATCCTGCACGACCGCAGGAACGACAACTGCGTGATCTTCGTCAACGCTACTTGATAGCTCACCTTCGAGCAGAGGCCAAGAACCTTCAGCAAGAAAACCAGGACCTGCGAAAGAGACTAGCAAAACAAGAGAGAACTATTCGGCGGTTGGATTGGATTGTGAAAGGTGTTCAAGGGTACCCCCACCCCAGCCAAGCCTGGACGCGATCATTGCGGAATCCGACAGTGACTCGGATGAAATGAACTCCGATGACGCACTCGACGCACTTATCGATCATTTTGCCGCTTGCAGCAGTACCGATTCTGATGTCATTCGAATGGACTCTACGCGCCCAGGTGCGACAGAGTCAGGTGGCTCCCAGACGGCGATGGAGGTCGACAACGAGGACGCCGGGTCGGAGTTGATTCTCGACAGCAACCAGTTCCGCCATGAGTGGGAGAAGTGCAGACAGGAAGCCACTACTACGAGGAAGCGCAGTCTTGAGAGTCAAGAACCAGCGCTCACAGCATTCGAAGAGACCAACTTCGTCGATAGCAGCTACAACGACAGCACTTTGTAGAGTAGTGCCATGGGACAGTAATATGACTCGGTTATTCCAGCAGCAAAAGAGAACTCTTCTTCTGCTTCAATCATCATGTGGGCTTCGCGCCGCAAGCGCGCGCACTCGGTCGTCAACATCGCAGGCGCCGGAGCGGATCTTGAGCCCGGACTTTGGCCAGTCGTCCGCCCACTTTGTAGCCCACGCCTCACCGGCTTTGCGTGTGTTCATGAGCGACTCGGAGGCGGCCAGAACTCCGTCTTCGTTTGTAGGCGGCTTCCATTCCGCCTTTTGCGGATGTGGAGAAGCAACTTTTGGAATGAGGAGTGATGGGAATAGAGTCGGAATCAGAAGGTCACTGATTCGGGTGAGTGTCTCGGGTCAGACCCTGGATCCCCGAAGTCGGCCGATCTTGGATCCAACATGCGGATCCTAGAAGTCAGCAGATCCTGGACCCAACTTGCAGATCCAAGACGACAGTGGATTCTGGATCCAACCTGTGGATCCAAGTTGTCCATGGATCCTGGATCCAGTATCCGGATCCAAGTTGTCCATGGATCCTGAATCCAGCATGTGGATCCAAGAAGGCGGTGGATCCAGAGCTTAGATCCAGATGGTGAAGTGGCGTGTAAACAGCGGATCGCAAGGGATTTGACAGGAAACAGTTGTGCGAAGGTAAAAGGGGCGTGTAGCCAGTCGTTGGTTGGTCTATCAGGTGGTTGAGTAGATAGGATCCAGTATGGGATAGGCTCAACAGTAATTCAGAGTCGAATTTGCCTTGTAATCCACAAGTGTCCCAGCAACGCGAGGAAGAGGGAAGTACGTTGGACCCAAGAAGCGTTAAGAAGACAAGCGTAGTAGAGCTAGTGTGGTTTTTGGTAACCGGGTTAATATATTGGCCGGATCCAACCACCTAGTAAACTACCTCAAGTGCTGGATCCTAGATCCACAAGTGTAGATCCTAGATCCGACGGACTTTATTGCTTGGCCCGACGATCTCTCGGCTTCTCAACAGCCCAAGATCCCGTCATAGGAGACGGCAAGCAACGCAAAGGAACCCCCCGCAGAGGCTACAACACCCGTAAGGCAGCTTACACCCCAGATCCGAGATCGAGCATTCTCTCTGGGTCTGGATCCACTACTCGGACGCAGAAGTGAAGATTTTCCACGCTGCTCCACCCCACTCCCGCGTCACACCAAGACGTTCAAGTTCACGAATCGAGCTTCTTCGAGTTACCAGAAGAGCAGATCCCGCCCACCGACGGGTACACAAGGTGGCAAGTTCAGCAGATCACGGATCATAGGAGTACCCCCTCCTTTAGTCGGTGTCTGGGCGAAAGTTGGGAAGTCGGATCGACCCTAACCAGATTTTGGGAAATCCTGCCACACCACACACCATTGACTTGCTTAAGTCAATGACGACTCACCCGACGTTTTACGTGGGTCGTCTGAAGCGGTACCACGACCCGCTAGGCCAGACTGAGCCGCAGGAAGCGGCTGCAGGTCGAGGTGACCAGGAGATGAGAGTTCCTCAAAACGAGGCTCAGTCTCCGGCGCAGGGCGCTCCGCAGAAGGAGGCAGCTCAGAGAAGTAAGCGGGCGGGTAAGCCGGCTGGCGGTGTTGCCGACGCGCATACGCCTGGGGTTCGTGGGACGACCCCTGATACGAGGAGTAAGAGCCGTGAGGATATGGCTGCTGGGAGTACGCATACGGGTGCGGCTCTGGACGTGGCGCTTGGGACTGGGAGTCCGCCAGCGCCTGGACCGTATGGTGCAGTGCATGCAGGTCATCAACCGCTGCACGACGGTCAATACGACCATGGAGGCGACCAACCTCCCGGTGAAGTGAGCGCACTTCATCCTGAAGGACCATGAGGGGACTGGGCTGACCAGACTCGGCAGCAGCCTGGCCACCACGGCCTACGCCCGTCGCAATCGCAAGGGCGTAGACCCGGTCCTGGAGACGACGGTTCTCTTGTTGGAGCAGACGGTTCTGCTCCCGTTGCAGGGCAACGAGCTGGTCTTGAGAACCCGTCGAGGATCTCGGAGCCTCCTGCGCAAGGGGTTCGAACGAGTAGTCGTGCGAGGCCACCGCCGGCTCTCCTCGACCGTAACGGAGATCTCCACTACCACGTGGAGCGGGTACTCCAGGAGCGGCGGCTTCGTGGAAAGCGCCAGCTCTGGGTGAAATGGAGGGGGTACCTTGAGTCGCAGAACTCGTGGGAGCCGTACGAGCGGCTCCAGGCAGACTGCCCGAAGGTTGTCGCCATCTGGGAACAGAAGCGGCAGCAGCTTCGTAAGTAGTCCGCGGCTTCTTGGCTGCGTTCCCTGGTACGGGCGCTGAGGCAAATGCCCCGTACCCGCGCTCGTCACGAGCGCTGGATCCAGTGTTGCGTTTGGATCCTGCAATCTCAGACGGAAGCTGTCGCTTCGAGATGAGATGTGCGAATTGGATGCGGAGATCACGCTGGTCCAAGATGACGGACAGCGTCTCCTCCGCACGGAGTGCTTGCAACTCCTGGGCGGTGTAGCCCTTTAAGGAGAGGGTGGACGTGTGCTCGGGCTGGACCCAAGGGTAGCCCCACACGGGATGAAGTCCACCCGAAGCTTCTGGCTTCTTGCGAAGACTAGTGAACTCCTTGAGGTTCACTCGGTGTGGTGCGAGGAGCACACACCTGGCCTCCTCCACGTTGGTCTTGAAAAGGTCCTGGGTTTGGACCAGGGCGCGTCCGTAAGCGCCCCTGGAGGTTTTGGTTTGGCCCCCAATGAGTTTACGAGGAGGCTCGAGGCGCTCCAAGAACAACTGAGCGCCCGAGTCCTCGTCGGGCGGGAAGTAGCCCCTGGGGTACGTGGGTTCCCCGTCCAATTGGTGCGCGACTGTTGGAGTCGGCACCGAGCGCGCAGGTGTATGGCGTTCCTGCGCCCGAGCAAGCAAGGCTTGCTCTTGCTGATGATCGAGGTCGTTCGAGATCTCATGGGGCTCATCGACTAGGCCCTCCTCGTCGTCAGACTCGGAATCCGGAAAGAGAGGGCTCGCCCTCGGATTCCAGTCACCCACCTGGTCTTGGCGAGGTGACTGCGAAGCACGGCGCTTCTTGGAAGGAAGGTGCTTCGCCTCCACGGCCGCGTTGGCGGCCTCTGCGGCTTTGTTAGCCCGGGCACGTTGAAGTGCCTCAGCAAGTGACTGTTTGCGGGCGGGCGAGGCCTTGTCGGCACTGCCGCCGTCCGTGTCCTTGCTGGCCGCATTGGCCGGAGACGTGGGCTGGTTGTCCCCGTCTCCTTGGTGCTCCTCACGGTTCGGAGCACCGGGCGGAAGCTTCTCCTCTTCGAAGCCTTTGCTGCCGCCGTCGCTATTGTCGCCTGAATAGACGACTAGAGTACAGTCGAAGTCTGGGGTGTCTTCGGCACCCGGACTGTACTCCCGGTATTGAAACCGTGGGTTCAGCCTGGTGTCCGGCGGGACTGAAGGCGATCTACTGCGCCGTGGGTTGTTGGACCCAGGCGGAGTCGAGTCGCCAGGCGTGCTCTTCGCCTTGGAGGCCACTGGCGCGGCTTCCTGACGGTTAGAGGCCTTGCCGTGAGGCTTGGCCGGTTTAGACTTAGGCCTTGCGGCCTTCATCTTGGTGGACGCTGATGCGCCACGAGAGCTGCCCTTGCGGGTCATGCTCCAGGGTCCGTGGGGATACCTGTCGCCAAGTGGCAACGCGTACAAGGCTCTGTAGGAGCCGGGAGCCGAAGCGAAAAAGCTCGGCTTCCTGTCGATGGAGATCGACTTTTCGGGAGAAAAGAATAACCGAAATCCCCAACGATTTCGATTGGTCGATAAATCGATCTTAAGTGGGGGAGAGTGTAGCGGGGCTACACCGAATAGTGACATGGGTTCAACTATTCTGGGTGGTGTGTCAAACACTACTGACACATCACGGACACAAGTGGGTATACAATACCACTTGCTCTGAGAGCCAACCAATGGGGCTGCTCAGTTTTTATATAGTTTTCACTATAGGATATTTGTAGTTTGTATTGCAGGCCAAATTATGATCATCCTATAAATATATTCAGTCTTAATTCTACCTTAGTCTTGGTAACTCGTCCCCTTAGGCCAGGGACCAGTGAACTGCCGTTCACTAGGAGTTTGTATACTCCTGCACACTTCCTCTGTGCAAGGTGCTGTGTGACCCCCGTCACAAGAAGCATCAAGTGCACTTTGACGGGGAGCCTGTGGACTCAAGTCCTGCAGATACAGCCAAGAACAAACCGTAACCAGTACGTTTTTTTAGTTGTTTTTTATATTTGTTTGCTAACATGTTACACCAATTCCAGTTTGGCGCAGTCGTTCGTGCGGCGCCATTCCAAGTGAGTTGATGAGGGTTCGATTCCGCTTGCGAATTTCTTTTTTTGCCATTCTTCAAAATTAGTCTTTGTCAATAAATAGTCTAAGCTAGACTAATTACCGTAGGCACTGTAGCTAAGATCTTTCATCACTATTGCTAAGTAAGCACTTAACGCATCGTAAGCCAGGACCGTGGCTCTCTATTTTGTTCCAGGAACTAACACGACGGGGCCTCAAGTTGATTAATTAATCGGCTTCAAGGCGAGATGTGTAACGTAATCCTGCACCCATTTCGTCGAGTCTGTCACCCCTGCTTTCTTGAGTAAGTCCGAGACGTCTCTTGGAGATTTCTTCATGGCCGACCACCTGCCAAATAGCAGACCCTCCGTGTACACAGCCATTGCTTTCTCATCGGAGCGCATCTTTGCCTTTTCGATCATTCGCGTCAGAGTGGCGAGGTGGTAGTTGTCCAATACCGAGTCGATCAAACTCGCCTTCCTTGCGAATTCGTTCTCGGCCCTGAAGGTCCTCAAGTACCTGATCCACAGCTTCAGGTTCGGGTTACCAAACATATTTCCCTTATCAAGGTGGAGGACCTTGAAAATATCTTGCGGAGATTCGAGGTTGCGCAGCCACGCCTTAAGTTGGAGTTCTTTTTGCAGGTCTGTGGCAAGCTTCTTCGTACTTTCGAACTTCGTCCCGAAAGTGATGAGTTTTGACAGCTGCTCCTTATCGCGATAGAATTTGTCCAACGTATCGAAGAGCGTTGTCTTGGTGCCTGGGTTGAACTCGTCCGCGTACCTGGTCCAAACAGCCAACCCCGGGCTACCGAGTAGGTTGTCCTCAAACTTGTCGAGCTTGAGAAACTGGAACATCGTGTCCGTGCTGTAGCCCCTCTCCATCCATCCCTTGAGTTGCTCTGTCTGCAATTTTGTGGCTACGGCCTTGGTACTCTCCACCTTGGTCGCAGTCTGGAGAGCCTTCGCCAACGCTTCGTCAGTGCCGAATGCTTTTCTTAACATTGGGAGCATCGACGTTTGCTTGCCGGTGAATTTGCTGTTGTACTGGTCCACGTACTTGGCCCAAGCCAGGAATTTGGGGTTGTCGAAGATCTTGTCCCCAGCTTTGTAGAGTTTCAGGTTCATGAAAACATCATCCGCGGTCTGCTCACTTTTCAACCATGACGCAAGTTTTGGCTTGTCCATAAGCTTGGAGATGGTCTCAGCACCAGGGACCTTGAAAGTGAACGCCCTCTCTTCCTCTTCGTCTTCATCCAACTGCTGGGTTCGCAGGAACCGGTTGATGGTTTGGCTTGAAGCGACTGAACGAGGCGAGAAGCGAGTAGCAGCAGACTCCGTGTCTTCGACCACTAATGAAGCGTTGACATTCGTGAAGAGGACGACAGCTCCCATCAAGACGGCGCAGCGAAGACGCATACTGCTATGCAAACGTACTTGAGACTTGAGTGTTAAACAGAAAGCTCCGAAGTGTCAGTTCTATTCTATTATCTTGGGAAAACAGATGCTCACAGGAAAATTCCTCATGCTGTGTTGCCCGCAGCAAAGATTCCAATTCAGATGTGCCTGGGCAAAAACTGAGCGAGTGTGCGCTTGTAATCACGTAAAGAGAAATCTACTTACCTGGTACACTTCTTGGTAAGTATCGAATGGTTGGAAGCTCCGCCTTGAAGACAACAGCGATTGAGTGGCTCCATCCTGTGCATGCGGGCCGCACTGTACGGTGTGAAAGAGGTCATGTATTTTGGTTCGATCATTGCCTAACTATACACTCCTGAAATCGCTGGGGGTGTCGAAGCCTGATGATCTTGGGGGCTTGAAGCCCCGATATCACTCAAATGGTCGGTAGATCCGGCGACGCGCATTCGCCACATATGGTGGAAGAAGATTGAGCACAGGAGGGCCACCACGTCCTCTGTGCTTTGGTGGTTGAACTTAAACGCTCACAGGCTCACCAGACCCGGACCGTTGTGGTGGGAGATTTTGTACACGTGGGGGGTCACCAGGCCCTACGTGGTGTGGTGCCTGAGCTGAGCGTGAGGATACACCTTGTCCACGCGCCTTGATAGGAAACTTGTACACAAGAGGGCTTACCAAACCCACTGTGCCTCGGCGAGGAGATCTTGAACGCGAAGGATCCGCCGAGTCCGTTGCGCCTTGGTGTAGATCTTGGACACACGTGAAGGCCAATTGGCTCCACATGTTGCAGCGTAGTTGCTAGTCTTGGTGGCAATCGCCAAGCCCGGCGCTGCTTCCGTCCTTGGCGCACAGGAACACTCCATCTCACCTTCTCGGCCCCACACGGGGGACTTCGTCCGAGAAGAGAGATCCTCCGAAGAGGCGGTGGGAGAGTCCCTTGAACCACTTAAGCCACACGGCGCGAATTGCAAAGTGGACCGCACTGTACCTTTTACTGTCCGTTATGACGGCCAACTGGTCTTGAGAAAGCAAATCGAATTCTGACTGAAAAATGAAATGCGGCTAGCAACTACTCCCTACGCTTCCGTCCGTCGAGCACGCTTGCTTGGCTCCTTGGCACGTTGAAGTAGTGTCGTTTCCACTGAAAATGCAATGTGTTGAAGATGCAATTAGACTGCTGTTGGCATCTTCGACACTGGTGCCAGTGCTGGCACTCACTTAGAACCTTTGCCGAGTCGGTCTGAACCTTTGCTGATTCGGTTTGAACATTTGTGGATTCCTGAGAGATTCCTTGTGCCATCACCCGGTGCAGCTGGATCCGTTTGATGACCACCACCACACTGCCCGTCAAAACGCTGTCCAGGTGCACCGACCGCCACCCCGTGTAAGTGGTGCTGGTGGTCCGACGGAGCAGCACACAGGACCCGCAGCTCCATGTCGTCCTGCTGCGCCGCATACTCGCGCACTTTGACAGGAATGTCGGCGAGCATGGAGGAGAGCGGCTCCCAGGAGTCTTCAATAGACTCAAGTCCGGTCCAGGAAATGAGCAGCTCGAATTCATGCGTCGTGGTGTTATAGCGATGTCCACGGATACTGTCAACACCAAGCTGAATCCCTTGAGTAGCAATGTGATCGACGAGCTCTTCAGTAACTTCGAGACTGGGGTCATGGTAGTAATTCAAACGCGAACCGTGCACTTCATGTACGGCGTTCGTCAGCAGATGACGAACGATGAACGAGTGGGACCTCGCTTCCATAACTTGAAATGGACCAACCCACCGCACTAAAAGCTTGCCACTGACGAGGCGAGTGTCGACACGAGACCACAGAACAAAATCGTCGGTAGAAAAATTGCACAGTACGCCTCTCTTGTGAGCTTGCTGGTGAAGACGGCGACGTTCTTTGCGATCAACCACCTCTATGTGCATCTCCTGTAGACTGCGACGAAGCCTTTGCAGAAATTCGTCGACACAGCTGAGATCGACCTCCACGAGCGGTGAGCTGCGATCAGGGAAGAAACAAGTGTCAAGTGGCGTAGTCGCAGGGAGGCCAGTAAAGAGCTCCAACGGAGTCTTGTGACCCAGGGATGCCACCGGAGACTGGTTCAAGTTAGCTTGTATAATAGGAAGTAGGTATTCCCAGCTGCGAGTATCCAAACGCAGCTCAAGTAACAATGCACGAGCAACTTGGAGGATGTCCCGGTTCAGTCTCTCGACAGTGCCGTTTACCCAAGGCGAGTAGACTGGCGTAAAACTTTGCACACCACGCAGCCGGACTGCAAGGTCAGCCATCAGAACACTTTTAAAGTGGCTTCCTTGGTCTGAGACCCACTTGGGTGGGAGACCGAAGCGTTCATACCAGTCCAAAACGGCAACCACAGCAGCGTCACTTGTTGGGGAATCACACGCGATGAGTTCGCAATAATGTGTCAACTCGTCTTTGAGAACTAAGAGGTACTTCGCATCCTCGTAGCTATCGCCCATGGAGAGGTAATCCATGTGAAGCACCTCGTTTCGCTCCGTGGACGGATCCGTGTCAGACCATGGACGCTGAATGAGCTTACCGCCTTTAATATGTTTACATAAGAGGCATTTGTTGAGAAATCTCGACACAACTTCAGCAAGATGATCGATCTCGAAACGCTGCTCCAACTGCGCGATCATGACTTGCTGGCCGCGATGCGCTTGGATGCCACAATGAGATATCAGCAGCACTCGCGTTAATAGATCCTTTGCTTGTTGGGAAATCCACAACTTGTGGTTCACGAAAATTAAGCCATCACTTTCATCAAAATCTCCGGTCAATGATCCCCGAAAACGAGTCTGAGCTTCTTGAACGGCTTGGTTTGAAGGCCATTCGAACGAGTCATCCTGGAATGGACGCAACAAACTTGCCGGTGGTTGACTTCGAGTTCGCACAGCCTTAACCTTGGTGACCACAGCAATATCTTCGCGCACTGGCCAACGAGAGATGATGTCAGCCCAGTGATTCTTCTCCCCTTGCAAGTGCTCAATGGTGTAGCGAGTGCCAGATAATTTTAACGTCCATCGCTGCAATTTACCACGTACATGCTTTTTGACTTCGTGATCTGGGCAGAAAATGTGGATCAAATTGGCATGATCCGTGTAGATGCGATATCCTAGACGCCTCTGGAGCAAATAGTCAAGCTCGGACGCTGCAAACACCACAGGAAAAGCTTCTTTCTCGACTACCGACCACTGCAACTGGGGCCCCTTGAACGATCCACCCTTGCAAACTAGTAACTGGTGATTCTGCTCGTGCACAGGTACACCTTCTTTCCAGTTTTGAACCTGAGTCACCACAATTGCCCAACCTCGGTCCGATGCATCAGTACTGAGGCAAACAATAGCGTCATCATCTGGAAATGCCAGCTTAGCTGAACTGGCCAACATATTCAGAAACACCTTGTATGCATCAACCTCGGCAGGACTCCACGTGACATCCACTGTGGCAGCATGGCGTTTGCGCCTGCTATGACCTTGCAACACTGCATCGAACTTCTCCTGCGGAGGGGCAACAACCCTTCCATAATCGACAACTGAGTCGTGGACCCAGTTCGCGGCACAGAGAAAATGTTGCAGTTCTGCAGCATTTTGAGGCAATGGGAGCTTCACCAGCGATTCAAGCCGGGCAGGATCATGAGTGACTCCTTGTCCATCGATGATTTTTCCACACCAATTGACAGCTTCCTGATAGATGACGCTCTTCTTCAAATTGAGCTTTAGTCTTAGCTCTCTCAGGCGCGCAAAAAACTTCTCCAGCACTTGCAAATACTCTTCGTGCGACGATGCAAAAAGGATAACATCGTCAACGTAAACTAGTAAATGCTCGTTGATTAAGTCAGCGAATGCCTCCTGCATTGTAGCTTGAAAGTGAAATGCTGAGTCAACGGCTCTTTGAGGCACACGGGTGGGAGTGAATACTCCTTCATCCGTTTGAAAGCTGAAAGCTTCACGACTGTCTTCATGGAGAGGGAGCTGCCAAAAGCCCCGAAACGTATCGAACTTCCCGATGGCTTTAGCTCCCTTTACACGACTGGAAACAACGGCAAGGTTCGGCACGCTTGCTGCAATAGGGACGGTCATACGATTGAGAAGACGATAGTCGCATGTGATACGAAAATCATCAGTTCCTGCCTTCGGGACAGGAACCACAGCACTGGCCCAGCGACTAGCGTTATTCGGATAGACGTAGCCACAGGCAATTAACTCCTTGGTGTAGTTGCGCATGTAGGCACTGGCGAGGGGCGCATAGCGACGAGGTTTGCACCGCACGGGCTGACTGTCCTTCTTCAGCACCAGACGAAATGGATCAACTCGAGCAGGCTCGTCAACTCCCAAGCGAATGCGCCACAAATCTCGGTAATCAGCAACAACACGTCTGAGAGAAGGCATAAGCGACTGGGAGAAGCCATTTTCATCGGCCTCATGAAGAATTTGGTCGATGAGTGAGCCGACTTCGACATAATCATCACGACCAACCTCGGGATCCTTATCCAGATTGTCACCATCATCGTTCCGGACTCCATCAAAGTTCCTAGCGGCGAGTTGCTCCATCTGCCGGTTAACATTGATGCCGAGTGAGATCAAAGCGGGGTTGCCTAGTTAAAATTCTTCCTCATCATCATCGACAATGACACAATCCACATTCCTCATGCGGACGGTACCTGCCACAGTACCAAGCATGACGTCCACCTGGCAACCGCGATGACATGCTAAGTGATCTCCACCAAGACGCTCCAGATACACTGGCCGGGCCAATTGCGAAACAGCCACCTGTGACCCGCACTCTTGTAGTTCCTGCACGGCCGCTGCTGACAGGACATTCACATCCGATCCAGAATCCGCCCTGTACGGAAGCTCAATTAACTCATTGATGATCACGAGTTGATGCCCCGGAATCTCACCAGTTCGTGCAGCCTTCGACTTCGCCACCTTCGCGTCCTTCATCCGCTGGTAGCACTCCTGTTTCTGCTCCTCGGTAGCGGTGGGGCAAAAACGAACTGTGTGTGGTCCTTTGCAGAAGAAACAGCCATCACGAGGGGGAGGACGTGGCGTGGCCCCCGTTGCCGCACCTATCGCAGCATTCCCATCGGCTTTTGCAGCCACCGTTTTTGGTCCTGTTGACTTGGTGTCGGGCTTCTTACTGTCAGATCGCGCTGATGTTTTGCTGTTTTCAGACTTGGTGAGCTTTTTGCGTTCAACCTTTAACTCCTGCTGCATCGTGTGATAGCGTTGTTGTGCCTTGGCCCTTTCCAGGATGAGATTGTGCAGCGCGATGTCATCAGTCTTCGCCTCACGGTTCTGAAGTGCCACCAAGCGCTTAATCTCTGACTTGAGCATTGCCGGAGCTAAATTCTCGATAATCAGCTTGCATCGACTCTTCATGCGGTCACGGTATCCTGCGTGAGCCTCATCGCCTGCGCCTAGCATCGAGGCAAAGCCATGCTCTTCTACAATACGATCGAAGTCGACAAAGTACTTAACCACCCGGGCTTCCACATCTTCCTCAGCGAGGTCCATCTTCAAGTGGGCCTTGAGAAACTCAACGATGTCTGGAATGTGCCCATTCATAACTTCGCCAACACGCTCGTTGACCTTGTCCATTATCTGCTTGTCGGTAATGGTATCGACCTTCTGCCGAAACTCATAGCGAGCAAGATAGTCGAGTAGCTTCGTCTCAGTTGTAGCGCAGACGCTCCGCAAGACGGGATCCACAGATTCCTGCGTGACGCGACAGCGTTCTTCCATAGACTTCTCATAGCGACGACGTTCTCGTAGCCACTTCACCAACGATTCTTGGTCCCACGACGCGAGCTTCGGTGCTTTGATGAGCTCGTACACGGGCTGGGGGACCGTCATCTCGACGTCCCCATCAGCGTCGACGTTGAAACTCGGCATCCTTGACCTCTTGCCTGGGCCACTTGTGGAGCGGTTCTTCCGTCGGTTGTCTTGGTCAGCTGACAAACACTTGGCCTCGAGCCAAAGTTAACTTTATGACGGCCAACTGGTCTTGAGAAAGCAAATTGAATTCTGACTGAAAAATGAAATGCGGCTAGCAACTACTCCCTACGCTTCCGTCCGTCGAGCACGCTTGCTTGGCTCCTTGGCACGTTGAAGTAGTGTCGTTTCCACTGAAAATGCAATGTGTTGAAGATGCAATTAGACTGCTGTTGGCATCTTCGACACTGGTGCCAGTGCTGGCACTCACTTAGGAATCCACAAATGTTCAAACCGAATCAGCAAAGGTTCAGACCGACTCGGCAAAGGTTCTGAGAGATTCCTTGTGCCATCACCCGGTGCAGCTGGATCCGTTTGATGACCACCACCACATCCGTTCATTTGACGACTCTTGCAGATTACGGATAATCTGTTAGAAGAAAAAGATGAAAATCGATTTTCGATTACCGCGTATGTGTGCATACTTCTCAACTTGATAGTCTAGCATTATACTCGATAAGAGTGTGGAATACTACACCAGGTCGATAATATGAACTGCTTAGATGGTTGATGACTCTTCCAATATAGACCTAGGGCCCCCTGGTGGTCCAGTGGTCTACGGACCACGAAGCTACGCACTTGGTTAGCATTCCAAAATCCAATATCCCATTAAAACCAATCAGAACCACAGCAAAAACGTTCAGAATTCAATAGCCAAGCCAAGTGAGTAGCAAATCAGGAAGAACCAGTTAATCAGCTCAACTTCCTTCCTTCCTCTGAGCAGTTTGCGCGTGCTTCTCGCCGTACAGACGAGCGGTCACCTGCTTAGCCCCATCAGTGCGACCCTGCATCAGCAGCCACACCGGTAATGGAAATAAGGCCATCGGCATCAAATGCATCCGTCAAACTTCAGTTTTACGGGACTCAAAATTACAACTTATTTCCTTGAGTCATCTCCAAGAAGTGTTGATAGTGCGGGTTGGCCATGTACTCCGACTATTTTTTGACAGCCGCAACATCTCATCGAGGTTTGTCTGCCGCGGCCCAAACTTTCACCGTCTCCGTCTACTCTTTTGGCGAACCTCCATAGTGTGTTGGGAGCTCAAAGACACCATTCCTATTGTAATAAATCGCGTCGTCATACTTGGTCGCACAACGCACATACACCCTGTATGCATCGTTTCTCGCGAGCTGTGCAGCCTAGCTCGCTGTGCATAGCATTTTTTTTGGAAGGGCACATGAAAATTTCCGTTCAAGATGATTTCATGACTGGCTTAGCGAAACAGTCTAGACTGGCGATCATTTTATGTTAGTTAACCACCCCTTTCGTTCTACTTCACCTCTAGGAAACAACTATTGTGTGTACGGCATAAAAAGTGTAGGGTCTTCAGCTCTCGCTCGTCCCGTTTAGCACTGCATGGTGTCGGGGCCGCCCGTGCAGTTGCCCTTATTCGTGGCGTTGACAGCGATGTTTGTGAACTCCCAGTTCGAAACCACAGCCGGGTTTGCGAAAATGTTGTACAGGTTCGTGGCCGAACCGAAGAGACCGTCGACCTTGATGTTGGTGATCTTGACCAGACTGGAAGGGATTTTAGAGTATCCGCCCTTCGTTTTGTTGTAGTCCGAGTGAATCACGATAGCGTGCTTCACATTCTTCAACTTGTTGTTGGAGTAGGTGACGTTGGTAACCAATCCCCTCAGACCGATGATGGTCTTGATGCGAATGCCGTTGTCGCTGTCCACGATCGTGTTGTCCTTGACCAGGAGGTTAGCCACGGTGGTGTTGACGTTCTCTTCTGGGCCACCAAGCGAACCGATGGAGATACCGTGCGAACCGCTGCAGTAGTTGTTGCTGAAGATCGTGTTGTAGCTGGACTGCATGGCGAGACAGTCATCCTGGTTGTACACGCGGTTGTTCGTGATGGTGACGTGGTTGTTTCGGCTCAGGTCGAAACCGTCCGTGTTCTTGGCGCTACCGTTACCGGCGCGCGAGTCGATCGTGAGACCGGAGATCGTCGTGTAATTCGAACTGAGAATACTAAAGGTGCGGAACGGCATGTTCTTGATAGTGAAGCCCGAGAGCATCGAGTTGGCCACTCGGCTGAGGCGGAAGAAGACCGGACGTGTGACCTTCTGTCCTTGCGGCCAGTACCACGAGCCCTGGCCGTCAAGCGTACCAGGTCCCGTGACCTGAACGTTATTACCCGTCAGCTTAATTAGCGGTCCCTCCCACAGCTGTGGTCCGAAGGTCGTGGTGCCCTGGAACTTGATGTTGGCTCCGTCCGTGACGTTGGTCAGGTCAAGCATCACGCCAGCAGGCACGGACAGCGAGTCGATGACGATCGTGCTGCAGTGCGAAACATTCGTGCCCGCGACGTAGGTACCGGTCAGCGTACACGAGTCGTCCTGCTGCACAGGGTCCCCCTGATCGGGGGAGTCTTGGCCAACCTGGCTGGCCGGAGACACCTGGCCCACCTGGTACTGTTGGTACTCTTGAGACTCCTGAGTGACTTCGTTCTGGGTCACATCGTCACCGTTGGCAATTGCGGCCACTATGGCGAGTACAGCCAGAGCAGACGTGAAGACCTTCATAGTTGGGTAGTGGGGTGGGTGTCTTGATCAGGGATGGCAAATTGAAGAATGAGTTGGGTGACCTTGGTATCACGTGCTCATCGTCGATTATTTTCTCGGTGATGGCACGAATTAAAAAGCGACGTCGCTGAGTTAGGGCCTTTGGGCCGAACGTCACTCGCCTCCGTTCCGCATGGGCTGCCGCCCATCGCACCAAACAAGTGGCCGGAATGCCCAGCAACGGCCGGAAACGAGGCCGACGCAACCGATGTTTGAACGTCGGACTGTCTGGATCAACCGCGGTGCCCGTTAACATGGCGGTTGTATCGTTGCACTAGAGTCCCGTCAACCCTCGACAAGTTGTCGGGCAAACATACGAATCTCGCGAGCCAAATTCACCAGCTGGATGCTGTCTCCACGCGATGTCCTTGCCATGCAATCCCGTACGGCAAAGGCAAACAATCCGATCGAGCTCAGATTTGCTTTCACCAGTGCATGTTGAGTGTTACAGTCTTCACCCCGCCAAGCCTGTCGCTCCTCATCGACGGGGCCTGTTCTCGCTGTAACCCGAGATGTAAGCTAACTACACTACTACTGCTGCTGCTCGCCGTTGACCTGAAAGACGCTCAACGACCCAGCGCATACAAAGCACATGATGTTGAAGGCAGCATTTTCGTCCCTGTTTGCCACGAAGCCACAGTGCGGGCACACAAACATATCTTGGTTGCGGAGAGAGAGGTGCAGTCGGTTGCAGCGACCACAAGTGCGGCTCGTATACATCTCCGAGCACAGCACCAGGGTCTTGCCGAGGACAGCACACTTGGCCAGTAGTCGCTGGCGGAACTGAAAGTGGGCGAGCGTCTGCATGTGGGAGTTGAACTTGTGCGTCCACGGGGCACTCGTTAGCAGCATCGACTTGGAGTCGAACTTAGGCAGCAGGACCACGTCCGAGTTCTTGCACAGGTATGCCGCAGCTTGGAAGTGTAGGTCCTTGATGTAGTGCTCAAGCTTGGCGGACGCACAGAAAAACTCTCGACGTGCTGCTACGTATCGTTTCCAGTCCTCGCCAGTGTGCCTCCGCACCTTCTTCACGTTGGCAAACGTGCTCATACCGCGTTGTGCTGCGCTCTGGCGCTGCTTCAGTTGGTCCAGTTTGGCCCAGTTGGCCCGGCCGATGTGTGAAATGTTGCCTTGCAGGTCCATGCATGTGAGAAACGCCTTGAGACCCGGGTCACCCGCATTACAGCGATCTTTGTCCTTTGACAACTGGGACTCGACCACGTACGGAATCTGCGCGTACCAATAGCCGTGCTTGTACAAAATCACAACTTCGCCCTCGACCGTCGTGCCCTCCTCCACAATGATAGGGATGTTGAGCACGGACGTGACAGTTAGGAACTGCGTCAGCTTCCTCGGTTTTCTGCCGTTATCCGGGTACGGCGCCGGACCAAGGTGGTGCGTATTGGGTCGGTGAAACTGTGCATTCAGATAGGTAGTCTGGGCTTTCGAGCCGATTGTAAAGTAGTTGTGCTGTTTCCGCCCTTTGAACGTCATGTTGAAGTGGGTGATGTTGCTGTGAGAGAGATTCGTGTGGGCCGCCGACACTGCCGACACGAACCTATGAACCACGTTCTGCCGCATACTTGCAGGTGTGCTGACTACCCACTCCGGTGACGGCCCCATGCCTTCTGGATACGCCAGATCGCTGCCCTCCTCTTGATGTGTGACGAACAGTTTCTCCAGGACGTTCCTGTTTGCCGTGCCCACTTTGCGGCGATACTCGACGCACTTGTTGTACGTGTACTGACACGCGTGCATGATCGTTTTAAGTTGGGCAGCTTGATCCACGGATGGCTTCAATCGGTAGCGTCGGGTACGGCGCATCAAAATTGCGTCCTCGGACTCCAGCATTCTCTTTTCGTTCGAGAGTCGGGTCAGCTCTCGTTGGAGTGAGCTCTTTCGGGCGCGCGTCAGCCTCTGCTGCTTCAGCTCCGTTGTCACACGTTTGATCTCGAGTCTGAGCTCGCGTTCTCGTGCTGCACGTTGATGGCGTGAGCGAAAAGCATCGATCTTAGCCTGTTGGGCTTGTTGGTCGACTCCCCAGCTATCACCCCCAAAACGCTGGCGGACGTCGACTAAGTCATTGTCGATCGGGCGCGGGTTTGTCCACTCTGCGATTGAGAACCACGACTGATTCGGCTGCGCACGCTGAAGCACCGCCTCGTCAATGTACCTCTGCTGCATCCGCTGTAGAGCATCTAGGTATCTGCTGTCGAAAGCCATGCCGAGCGTCTGCTGCTGCTGGCGTGGTAGCCGTTGTAGTAGTGGCTGCATCGCATCGAAAGAGTGCAGTACAGCATGCAGCAGTAAGTTCGACATGATCTCGGTGAACTCAACCCAATCGAAGGTCGGCTCGCGCTCCTCTAGCAGCCCTCGCACTCGCCGCCCAGTAGGTTCGTCCTGAACGTGCTGCCCCCTGTCTTGTCTCTCCAGAAGCCGCAGAGCTCGAATGGCTAGAAATTGCTCTTCTTCGTCATTGACGAATACGCGGAGTGATCCAATGCTGGCCTGTAGAGTTGGAATGGTTGCTATGGCGTCGGGCACACTGAGGCAACGGAGCACACGGACGATGACTCGCTCGCGGACACGACCCAGCCACCCTCGGACTCGCAGGCAGGCACGACCATCTTCGAGCTCAATGAAAACCAGGGACCGGACTTCCCCCAGAGCGGTGAGAACGCGCCGCTTGAGTGCGGAGAGTCTCATGGCCACGAGCTCCGCGAGACGTTCTCCCAGAACGGGACCATAACATTTGGATTCCGCGAGTGTAGTTGAATAGCGTGAGTGCAAATGGATCCTACCAGTGTAGTTGATTTCCGCAAGTGCAGTGTCGAGTAGATAAATCCGTATCAAACTAGACCTACCCAGACGAGAAATTCACTAACTAGTTAATCAAATCAAGTTCCTTCCTAAGATACTACTCAGCAGCTAGTGTGTAAGTTGGTTTATTCAGATAGAAACCTGGGAAACATACCCCCAAGATGGCGAGCGTGTACTTCCGGTTAGGTTGAGACAATCAGATGTTCTATGTATACGGCATAAACTCAGTAAGAGGTTGTTCTTGCGAATCTTGTAGATCTCAGCACTGCACGTTGCTCGGGTCACCCGTGCAATTGCCGTTGTTCGTGGCTTTCACAGCGATGTTGGAGAACTCCCAGTTCGACACCACATCAGGGTTCACCATAATGTCGTAAAGGTTTGTTGCGGTTCCAGAGAGACCGTCGATCTTGATGTTGGTGATCTTGACCAGACTGGTAGGGATATTAGAGTAGCCGCCCTTGGTTTTGTTGTAGTCTGAGTGCAGCACGATGGCGTTCTTGACGTTCACGAGTTTGTTGTCGATGTATGAAGCGTCGGTAACCAGTCCCTTCAGGCCAATGATGGTCTTGATACGGATGCCGTTGTCACTGTTCACGATCGTGTTGCCCTTCACCAGGAGCCCTGCCACCGTGGTCGACGCGTCCTGCTCGTCTCCACCAAGCGAACCGATAGAAATACCGTGTCCACCGCTGCAGTAGTTGTTGCTGAAGATTGTGTTCGTACTGGACTGCATGGCGAGACAATCGTCCTGGTTGTAGATCCGGTTGCCAGTGATGGTGAAGTGGTCGTTCTTGCTCAAATCAAAGCCATCCGTGTTCTTGGCAACGCCGTTGCCAGCGGTGGAATTCAGCGTGAGACCCGTGATCGTCGTGTAGTTCGAGTTGCCAACACTGAATGTGCGGTAAGGAACGTTCACTAGCTGGAAGCCCGATAGCGTCGAATTGACGACTCGGTTCAGCTTAAAGAAGACCGGCTTCGTAACATTTTGGCCCTGAGGCCAATACCACGCTCCCTGGCCGTCCAGCGTACCAGGTCCGGTAACGGAGAGGTTGTTTCCCTTCAACTTCAGAAGCGGGCCGTCCCAAAGCTGCATGATCAACAATATATAGAGATTTAGACGAGAACAGAGATCAAACTAGTCGATAAAGACAATAGCCTACCTTTGGGCTGAACGTTGTCGTGCCCTGGAATTGAATGTGGGCTCCATCCGTCATGTTCGACAGGTCCAGAGTCACACCAGCAGGTACGGAAAGCGAGTCGATAATAACAGTGCTGCAGTGCGTGACGTTGGTGCCCTGGACGTAGTTTCCGGACAACGTGCACCCATCTTCTTGCTGTACTTGGCCACCCTGGCTCGCTTCGCCCACCTGACTACTCGGGGACACCTGACCAACTTGGCTGGCCTGGGATTCCTGAGTGGCATCGCCTTGGTAGACATCGTCTTGAGTGACCACGTCGAATCCGTTGACGGCGGCAACGATGAGGGCGATGACGGCAAGCGAGTGCGTGAAAACCTTCATGCTTGGTGTGAAAGAACTCTTGGGGTGTTCACTAAGAAGTGAATTGAAGAATGAGACGGGTATGACACTGAGAACGGCCACAGGCTATTGAAGACCGAGGTGTAATGCCCCACAGTAGACACATTGATGTTAACTCCCTCACATATCCTACCGTCGCCCGTTGCACTGCAGTGGTCGAGCAGGATAAATCTTCATACGCTCGATAACAACGCCACTCGCCTGCTTTCCGCATGTCGAATAGCAAATCGCACCAAACTAGTGGCTCCGACACACCCGGGAGGCTGAAGAGGAGCGCCGTGGAGGTCAATTCTTGAAGCTGGGACCGTCTCAATCATAACTTTGTTGCCGCTTTGCCGTATGACAGTCACAGTCATTATCTACTCACGCGGACAATCGTTTGATGGCGGTGATCGGTTTCCATACTTTCACTCGTACCGGGTAGTTGCCACGCCAGCATAAGCTTACCCTTTCAAATGCACATGTCTAAGTAGTTGCTACAGATCACCCTTCGTTTATCTTCAGCTTTGAACTGCGAGTTTGCGGCCAATGCCGGCGGATTCTACCACAGACAATCGTTGACTCAAAACTATCCAAACTATCCCTGTTGTGCCGACACGGCAAATCTACATCGATCTTTAGAGGCCGTCAACACGGATTTGCTCTCGCCAGTATGGTATTCCGGCAGTTTCGCATCAACAGAGTACGATTTGCAGGACAGCGATTGTCGACACAGGTGATGTTGTACACGTAATACGTGCATGCTCAAGACCGCAAGTTCCCCGATGCCGACACCTACCGGGGGACGAAAAGTGTTCAACTCAGCATTATTACCGGTATACACATCTATTTGTTGAGTAGTTTAGCTACTTGCTTCGTAGCTACGGCATGAACATGCAGACAAAGTTTTACACAATATGAAGAATCCCGAGGCATCGCAACGATGATCCTTAGCACGTGATGGAGCTGGGCTGGCCGCTGCACGAGCCCTTGCTTGACGCGCTCACGGTGATGCCCGAGAACGTCCAACCAGACACCACCTTGGAGTTTGCCACGATGTCGTACAGGTTCGTGGCCGTGCCCGACAGGCCCGAAATGGTAACGCCTTGGATGGTCACATCGCTCGTGGGGGAGCCCGTGTATCCGCCCTTGGACTTGTCGTAGTCCGAGTGAATCACGATGGCGTTCTTAACGTTCGACAGCTTGTTGTTGGTGTACTCGGCATTGGAGACGAGACCCTTGAGTCCGACGATAGTCTTGATGCGGATACCGTTGACGCTGTCGACGATCGTGTTGCCACTGACTGTGAGACCGGAGACCGTGTCGGACGAGGTGACAGAGTCTCCACCGAGCGATCCGATGGAGATGCCGTGGCCTCCACTGCAGTAGTTGTTGCTGAAGACGGTGTTGGTGGATGATTGCATGGCGAGGCAGTCGTCCTGGTTGTAGATCTTGTTGCCTGTGATGGAAACGCCGTCATTTCTGCTCAGATCAAAACCGTCCGTGTTCTTGGCGGTGCCGTCACCGGCGCTGGAATCAAGCGTGAGACCACTGATGGTGGTCTTCTGTGAGTCGAGGACACTGAACGTGCGGAAGGGCGAGTTCTTGAGGGTGAAACCCGAGAGTGTTGAACCCGTGACGGCGTGCAAGCGGAAGAATACAGGGCGAGTGATGGACGCGCCCTGCTTCCAGTACCACGAGCCTTGACCGTCGAGCGTGCCGGACCCCTTGACGGTGAGGCTGTTACCAGTGAGCAGCACAAGTGGTCCCTCCCACGTTTGAGCACCGAAGGTAGTGGTTCCCGTGAACTCGATGGTGGCTCCGCTCTTAGTGTTGCTCAAGTCCAGCGTGACGCCAGCGGGGACTGAGAGCGATCCGATGGTGACGGTACTGCAGGACGAGATATCGGTGCCGGACTTATAGGTTCCCGAGAGGGTGCACGGGCCACTGCTGGCTGGGGTGGCCGAGCTGGCGCTGCTGGCAGTGCTGGGGCTGGTGGTGCTGGGGCTGGTGGTGCTGGGGCTGTTGGTGCTGGAAACAGTGCCAGGAGTGCTGCCGCTGTTACTCTGGCTGGACTGCTGCTGCTGCTGCTGGTTGTTGCTTCCACCATTGCTGCCATTGTCGCTCTGCACCTGGCCGTATTGCTGCTGTTCTTGCTGTTGCTGGCTGCTGCCTTCATCTTCATGCTTGTGGCGAAGCATGGGAGAGCCGTTGGTGGTGGCAGCGAGTAGCGCGAAGGCGGCGATCGTAGCGGAGACGAGTTTCATCGTGAACGGACTTGTTGCGATGTCGGTCTTGCTCAACTGGAGGTGAATTGGAAAGTGAGATCAGTGCTGAAGTGAGACCCAAGCCTGAAGTGGGTCCGTGTTTCCCCTGTCCGGGGCCAACATGTCCGTTTGAGACGGGTGCCAGTTGCACAGCGCGATGTTCGAACAGCAACGAGCGCTGGTTCAAACATGAGAGCGCGTGTTCTTGGACTCGTTCAGAGGCATCCGCGCCAGACGGATCGTACTGCCGCTAGCTGCGAACACGGTGGATTCGTATGTTCAGGTCGACGGCGCGAAGGGGCAAATCAAAACGATCCGAGCAGTAAGCGAGCCAAAGTACATAGTATCTAAAGTGCTGTGCTAAACCTAGGATCACCGTTGGTGCTTATGTGGAGATCTGGCGAGTGGTGAACGCTCTTTGTTGCGAGGTTCGTCACTATCGAGTTTATTGAAGGACGTTGTGGCTGCGGAGTCCACAGTGCGGTCAGCATTTCGCGCCCGGCACACGATCTTCAAGAAACACGCGCGCGACGACGACGACGTTGTTGCTGGTGCTGCTGGTGTTGCCTGGCTGAACTGTTCGTTACAAGCAGATGCAGCTGAGGTGTTGACATGAACCCCACGGCAAGACGAGTTTGCGTGATTCCCATACGGTCAAGACAAGCCGTTCACGATGCTCCATTGCGCTTAAGACTGAGTTAAGCTTCACGAATTGCTGATTCTTTCTTCTTGGAGTATGTAGTGCCGACGACACAGGTTGTGTCCCTTTGTCAACTGTTAGCGCGCGGGCACCCGGGTAGGTTATCTGTCCGATATGCTGCTGAGTACCAAAGGTATTAGAGGTAGCAATCCCTCGCGAAATGTGTACTGTTTCGATAGCTGTCCTTCCCCTTATTTACCACCCGTGCATACGACAACAGCGAGGCTCGCAACCCGTGGACTCGCAAACAGTGACGAATCCACAACAACCAGTCTAAGGCGTTTGTTATGACCACATTGAAGTTGAAATGTTTTCACACCTGTACTTTCCAATATGGACGCATCAATCCGAAGTGTCCACTTCAACGCATAGCAGTTCAAAAACGCAAAAACAACAATTTATTTTCTCTACTAAAGGCCTTGGCCCAAATATACCGAGTAGTACGGGCACGTCAACGCACACGGAAGGACAAAACGAAGGTTAGCAACCTTAGCACTTGACGTTGCTGGGCTGGCCGCTGCACGAGCCCTTGCTTGACGCGCTCACGGTGATGCCCGAGAGCGTCCAACCAGACACCACCTTGGAGTTTGCCACGATGTCGTACAGGTTCGTGGCCGTGCCCGACAGGCCCGAAATGGTAACGCCTTGGATGGTCACATCGCTCGTGGGGGAGCCCGTGTATCCGCCCTTGGACTTGCTGTAGTCCGAGTGGATCACGATGGCGTTCTTAACGTTCGACAGCTTGTTGTTGGTGTACGTCACGTCGGACACGAGACCCTTGAGGTCCACGATGGTCTTGATGCGGATGCCGTTAACGCTGTTGACGATCGTGTTGCCCTTGACGGTGAGGCCCGAGACCGTGTCGGACGAGCTCACGGATGAGCCGCCGAGCGATCCGATGGAGATGCCGTGGCCGCCGCTGCAGTAGTTGTTGCTGAAGACGGTGTTGGCGGATGATTGCATGGCGAGGCAGTCGTCCTGGTTGTAGATCTTGTTGCCCGTGATGGTGACTCCGTTGTTGCCACTCAGATCAAAACCGTCCGTGTTCTTGGCGGTGCCGTCACCAGCGCTCGCGTCAAGCGTGAGACCACTGATGGTGGTCTTCTGTGAGTTGAGGATACTGAACGTGCGGTACGGCATGTTCTTGAGGGTGAAACCCGAGACGGTGGAGGAGATGACCTTGCTCATGCGGAAGAAGACGGGGCGAGTGATGGACGCGCCCTGCTTCCAGTACCACGAGCCTTGGCCGTCGAGCGTGCCGGACCCCTTGACGGTGAGGCTGTTACCAGTGAGCAACACGAGGGGGCCATCCCATTTGGCGGTGCCAAACGTGGTCGTTCCCGTGAACTCGATGGTGGCTCCGCTCTTCGCCTTGCTCAAGTCCAGCGTTACACCGGCGGGGACGGACAGCGATCCGATGGTGACGGTGCTGCAGGACGAGATGTCGGTGCCAGCCTTGTACGTACCGGAGAGTGTGCAGGAGCTACTACTTCCCTCCGCTTCTTGGCGCAGCATGGTGGATCCGTTGACAGTGGCGGCCAGTAGCGCGAACGCAGCGATGGCGGTGGAGAAGAGCTTCATCGTCGGGAAGAAGTGGTAGTTGTTGTTGTTGTTGTGCTGGGAGTGCTCCGAAGGATGCAAATTGCAGAATGAGCTATGAAGTCTTGGTGAACTCGAACTCGAAGACTGCTGCAGTATCTAGTACAGGCTACTTGGACGGAGTCTCTGTTGCGTTATTTAGCGAACGCTCATCCCACTCCAGCACATGTCGGGTATCAAGTCATGTATGCAGAGGAGTGGTGTTGCCACTTGGCATCACATCGAGCACTTGTTGGACTGTTCGTTGTCTTGAAGCATAGTTTCCTTGCGAGCATATGAGGGCATTTTGAGTGACGCCAGCGCTAAGCAACTACAAAGGTAATGGTGAGATCCTTCCTGGTACGGTACAGATGCGAATCTCGCTGTCCGTTGAGACGGTGCCGCAACGCTGACATCAAGGAATACCTTAATTTTGCTGTATGGCGCATATACCGCCTGGAACCGTGGAGAAGTGAGTTCGACAACAATTGTTGAACTACCGAGTGTTCCAACTCGATGAATATTGTTCGTCATTGCAGCAGACTCTTTTACCTTCCCCGTGGGTATCCTGAAGACACCGCGCACTTCACACATATCCTTGGTGAGCACCTGTAGACCTGTCTGTCTTGCCATGAGTCTGAGATTATTTTTCGCCGAATCGACTAACCACAGTGTGGAGCCACATCTTTCAATCCTCCAATGTGCCGAAGCAAATCGAACGCGATGCCAATAACGACAGATTGATCGAGGTCAGCTCGCCACAGATTTGCTCCTCTTTTGAAGGCAGCGTGGCACAATGTGCCATCCTTAGTTTGAGTTTGTATGAAGCCAACATAACCAACACTACAGATATACCTAGTTTGTATGGATTTACTGCGTTTTCGGTACCGAGAGATTGTAGTACAGTCGCTACGAAGAAATCATCAAGATCGTGACCCAAAAAATGAATACAAAGTTGCACCAGTCCAGTCCAAGAGGTTATTGTAGGTTCGTAGGCCTCCAAAGAAAATAGCTACTTGCTAGAGGGAGCACGACGCTGACCGCTCGATGGTTTACCTGCTTCCGTAGCTATCTCCAGCTGACACGAATTCGACACTACGCATCAGCTCATCTGTTCAACAAGAAAAACAACGGGCAGCAAAGCCCTGCGTATCAACTACTTGCTGGCCTCGTTGTTGTGCCAAGGTGGCGAGCAGTATGACAGGGTGCAACCGCAGTGACTTAACATGTGCCAAGCTATGCCAAACCTATCCAAGCTCGAAAGGTATACGTGTGACATCGGTCGAACGGCAAGTCAAGCTATCGACAGCTCTCACTTTGCTACCGTTCAACCAAGACTTCATAGCTCATTCTGCAATTTGCATCCTTCGGAGCACTCCCAGCACAACAACAACAACAACTACCACTTCTTCCCGACGATGAAGCTCTTCTCCACCGCCATCGCTGCGTTCGCGCTACTGGCCGCCACTGTCAACGGATCCACCATGCTGCGCCAAGAAGCGGAGGGAAGTAGTAGCTCCTGCACACTCTCCGGTACGTACAAGGCTGGCACCGACATCTCGTCCTGCAGCACCGTCACCATCGGATCGCTGTCCGTCCCCGCCGGTGTAACGCTGGACTTGAGCAAGGCGAAGAGCGGAGCCACCATCGAGTTCACGGGAACGACCACGTTTGGCACCGCCAAATGGGATGGCCCCCTCGTGTTGCTCACTGGTAACAGCCTCACCGTCAAGGGGTCCGGCACGCTCGACGGCCAAGGCTCGTGGTACTGGAAGCAGGGCGCGTCCATCACTCGCCCCGTCTTCTTCCGCATGAGCAAGGTCATCTCCTCCACCGTCTCGGGTTTCACCCTCAAGAACATGCCGTACCGCACGTTCAGTATCCTCAACTCACAGAAGACCACCATCAGTGGTCTCACGCTTGACGCGAGCGCTGGTGACGGCACCGCCAAGAACACGGACGGTTTTGATCTGAGTGGCAACAACGGAGTCACCATCACGGGCAACAAGATCTACAACCAGGACGACTGCCTCGCCATGCAATCATCCGCCAACACCGTCTTCAGCAACAACTACTGCAGCGGCGGCCACGGCATCTCCATCGGATCGCTCGGCGGCTCATCCGTGAGCTCGTCCGACACGGTCTCGGGCCTCACCGTCAAGGGCAACACGATCGTCAACAGCGTTAACGGCATCCGCATCAAGACCATCGTGGACCTCAAGGGTCTCGTGTCCGACGTGACGTACACCAACAACAAGCTGTCGAACGTTAAGAACGCCATCGTGATCCACTCGGACTACAGCAAGTCCAAGGGCGGATACACGGGCTCCCCCACGAGCGATGTGACCATCCAAGGCGTTACCATTTCGGGCCTGTCGGGCACGGCCACGAACCTGTACGACATCGTGGCAAACTCCAAGGTGGTGTCTGGTTGGACGCTCTCGGGCATCACCGTGAGCGCGTCAAGCAAGGGCTCGTGCAGCGGCCAGCCCAGCAACGTCAAGTGCTAAGGTTGCTAACCTTCGTTTTGTCCTTCCGTGTGCGTTGACGTGCCCGTACTACTCGGTATATTTGGGCCAAGGCCTTTAGTAGAGAAAATAAATTGTTGTTTTTGCGTTTTTGAACTGCTATGCGTTGAAGTGGACACTTCGGATTGATGCGTCCATATTGGAAAGTACAGGTGTGAAAACATTTCAACTTCAATGTGGTCATAACAAACGCCTTAGACTGGTTGTTGTGGATTCGTCACTGTTTGCGAGTCCACGGGTTGCGAGCCTCGCTGTTGTCGTATGCACGGGTGGTAAATAAGGGGAAGGACAGCTATCGAAACAGTACACATTTCGCGAGGGATTGCTACCTCTAATACCTTTGGTACTCAGCAGCATATCGGACAGATAACCTACCCGGGTGCCCGCGCGCTAACAGTTGACAAAGGGACACAACCTGTGTCGTCGGCACTACATACTCCAAGAAGAAAGAATCAGCAATTCGTGAAGCTTAACTCAGTCTTAAGCGCAATGGAGCATCGTGAACGGCTTGTCTTGACCGTATGGGAATCACGCAAACTCGTCTTGCCGTGGGGTTCATGTCAACACCTCAGCTGCATCTGCTTGTAACGAACAGTTCAGCCAGGCAACACCAGCAGCACCAGCAACAACGTCGTCGTCGTCGCGCGCGTGTTTCTTGAAGATCGTGTGCCGGGCGCGAAATGCTGACCGCACTGTGGACTCCGCAGCCACAACGTCCTTCAATAAACTCGATAGTGACGAACCTCGCAACAAAGAGCGTTCACCACTCGCCAGATCTCCACATAAGCACCAACGGTGATCCTAGGTTTAGCACAGCACTTTAGATACTATGTACTTTGGCTCGCTTACTGCTCGGATCGTTTTGATTTGCCCCTTCGCGCCGTCGACCTGAACATACGAATCCACCGTGTTCGCAGCTAGCGGCAGTACGATCCGTCTGGCGCGGATGCCTCTGAACGAGTCCAAGAACACGCGCTCTCATGTTTGAACCAGCGCTCGTTGCTGTTCGAACATCGCGCTGTGCAACTGGCACCCGTCTCAAACGGACATGTTGGCCCCGGACAGGGGAAACACGGACCCACTTCAGGCTTGGGTCTCACTTCAGCACTGATCTCACTTTCCAATTCACCTCCAGTTGAGCAAGACCGACATCGCAACAAGTCCGTTCACGATGAAACTCGTCTCCGCTACGATCGCCGCCTTCGCGCTACTCGCTGCCACCACCAACGGCTCTCCCATGCTTCGCCACAAGCATGAAGATGAAGGCAGCAGCCAGCAACAGCAAGAACAGCAGCAATACGGCCAGGTGCAGAGCGACAATGGCAGCAATGGTGGAAGCAACAACCAGCAGCAGCAGCAGCAGTCCAGCCAGAGTAACAGCGGCAGCACTCCTGGCACTGTTTCCAGCACCAACAGCCCCAGCACCACCAGCCCCAGCACCACCAGCCCCAGCACTGCCAGCAGCGCCAGCTCGGCCACCCCAGCCAGCAGTGGCCCGTGCACCCTCTCGGGAACCTATAAGTCCGGCACCGATATCTCGTCCTGCAGTACCGTCACCATCGGATCGCTCTCAGTCCCCGCTGGCGTCACGCTGGACTTGAGCAACACTAAGAGCGGAGCCACCATCGAGTTCACGGGAACCACTACCTTCGGTGCTCAAACGTGGGAGGGACCACTTGTGCTGCTCACTGGTAACAGCCTCACCGTCAAGGGGTCCGGCACGCTCGACGGTCAAGGCTCGTGGTACTGGAAGCAGGGCGCGTCCATCACTCGCCCTGTATTCTTCCGCTTGCACGCCGTCACGGGTTCAACACTCTCGGGTTTCACCCTCAAGAACTCGCCCTTCCGCACGTTCAGTGTCCTCGACTCACAGAAGACCACCATCAGTGGTCTCACGCTTGATTCCAGCGCCGGTGACGGCACCGCCAAGAACACGGACGGTTTTGATCTGAGCAGAAATGACGGCGTTTCCATCACAGGCAACAAGATCTACAACCAGGACGACTGCCTCGCCATGCAATCATCCGCCAACACCGTCTTCAGCAACAACTACTGCAGCGGCGGCCACGGCATCTCCATCGGATCGCTCGGTGGAGACTCTGTCACCTCGTCCGACACGGTCTCCGGTCTCACAGTCAGTGGCAACACGATCGTCGACAGCGTCAACGGTATCCGCATCAAGACTATCGTCGGACTCAAGGGTCTCGTCTCCAATGCCGAGTACACCAACAACAAGCTGTCGAACGTTAAGAACGCCATCGTGATTCACTCGGACTACGACAAGTCCAAGGGCGGATACACGGGCTCCCCCACGAGCGATGTGACCATCCAAGGCGTTACCATTTCGGGCCTGTCGGGCACGGCCACGAACCTGTACGACATCGTGGCAAACTCCAAGGTGGTGTCTGGTTGGACGTTCTCGGGCATCACCGTGAGCGCGTCAAGCAAGGGCTCGTGCAGCGGCCAGCCCAGCTCCATCACGTGCTAACCCCGTGGGTTTTGACTGATACCCTGCAACGCAGTGTCTACCGTATTGTGCAATTGGCGTGATGTCCTAGTTTTGTGTGTGTGTGAGCTTGTGAAGGTCGAAGTAGCTTCAGCTACAAGATGTGTCAAGTGATTAGAATCAATAATAATCCGTCGCAGATGTTCTTACTGGTTGTTCACTCATGTTGACTCGCCACGGAAAAAGGGTCCCCTTTCCGGACCCTATGAACTTGTCAAGTACTACCGGATTCCTCGTTCAAATCCAGTCGACAGCTCTACCATGCTGCGCCGTCGAACAGGTGGTCGTGGCTCAGCAATGCCGGCAATCCGTCAAGAGATGAAGCCACCATAGGGCGGAAGGACGCAAATCCATAGGCACTCCAGTCGACACATTGATGGCGATGTCGTCTGTTTCTCGGTAACCCGATGGTAGGTGAGTATCGAGTCACGCGCACATTTCGTTAGATTGCGAGCGGTCATACGATGAGGCCGCAACCGACAGCATATGTACCCTCAATGTGACTCAGTGGGGTGCTCAAGAAGTAAATTAGAAGCTCGGAATAATTGCTAAATGAAATCAAAGCGACGAACGAAAACTGTGGGTAAGTCCAAATTGATCTCGCTGCCATGCAGAGTCGGTTGTCGTATGAACAGCCCGTATGATACATCACGACAACAAGTGTTGTTGATTTGTGCATTTCACCAGCTGCCCTGCAGATAACAGCTTGGCGATTGCAGATCTCCAAAGATCTTAAACGCACGCCATTTACTGTAGCATCGACGACACGAAAGTTCAGCCGGAGACGCGCCGCAAATTCGAGCGCGACTACCGTTTTGTTGCTCTGTTGTGTGCGGGGATGCCTTAATAGAAGCGATCAACAACATTTACGATAAAAAAAGTTTTAATCGAGATCGAAGTGCAACTACATGCACACCCGAATGCGAGGCGCCCGAGGTGATGGCCTTACGACTTCTACCATTAGTATGCGTGCACTAAGATCATCTCTCTGTCGAGATACCCCTGAGAGGGTACCATGTATAATGTGTAATTCTTGATGCATTACACGGTGTAGTACGTTTCTACGTAGAAGCTCAGCCGCCAACTTCGGCAAAACCACTTGTCACTGTTGACCTGTGGGAGTCTTATGCCCGCACACGACACGATATGCAATCTTACATGTGCGTTCAACCTTTGAAGTCCGAGCGAGCCCAATTTCCTTGATTTGCTGCGGTTTTAGGGACCCAGAGGGCAAGGCATCTGGTACATGTTCAAACAGAGAGAGCTAATTCGTGCCGGACCTCCCACGTTTGCTATGCTATGCCGTTCGAACAGCGTAACGAACTAACGGCCCTGGCTCATTGCCAACGCTTACCTGCTGTATCAAAGAGTCACTCGTAGCTCCACTCGATCCAGCCCGACCACCAACCTCACTTTCCAATTTGCCTCTGGTGAAGCACCTCAAACCCGAACCGACCAAGCTCCACGCCAATCAACAGCGATGAAGTTTCTCTCCACCGCGTTCGCCGCCTTCGCGCTTCTCGCTGCCAGTGCCAACGGTTCGCCTATGCTTCGCATGGAGGCCGAGGGCAACAGCAAAACCAGCCTGCAGCAAGCGCAGCAGCAACAGCAGAGCAGCACTAGCAGTAGCGGCGGATGCAACCTCACGGGAACGTACAAGAAGGGTACCGATATCTCGTCATGCAGCTCCGTGACTATCGGCTCGCTCACTGTCCCCGCTGGTGTCACGTTGGACCTGAGCAACACTAAGAGCGGTGCTACTATTACGTTCACGGGAACTACCACCTTCGGTACTCAGAAGTGGGCTGGTCCTCTTGTGCTCCTTGGTGGCAACAGTCTCACGGTCAAGGGCTCCGGTACGCTTGATGGCCAGGGTGCCTGGTACTGGAAGCAGGGCCAGTCGATCACTCGCCCGGTCTTCTTCCGTCTCCAGAACGTTGTCGGCTCGACGCTTTCTGGTTTCACGCTCAAGAACTCCCCATTCCGCACCTTCAGCATCGTCACCTCCCAGCAGACGACTCTCAGCGGCCTCACGCTCGACTCGCGTGCCGGCAACGGTCTTGCTAAGAACACGGACGGCTTCGACCTGACCAAGAACGACCACATTACCATTACCGGCAACAAGATCTACAACCAGGACGACTGCCTTGCTATGCAGTCCAGCACCAACACCATCTTCAGCAACAACCTTTGCTGCGGCGGCCACGGTATTTCTATCGGTTCGCTCGGTGGCAACACTGTCGACCAGTCGACTACGGTTCAGGGTCTCACGGTCCAGGGTAACACCATCGAGGACAGTGACAACGGCATCCGTATCAAGACCATCATCGGCCTTAAGGGTCTGGTCTCTAACGTCAAATACCTGAACAACGAGCTGTCGAACGTCAAGAACGCCATTGTCATGCACTCGGACTACAGCAAGCCCAAGGGCGGATACACCGGTTCGGCCACCAGCCAGGTGCAGATCAAGGACGTGACTGTCTCGGGTCTGACCGGCTCGGCCACGAACCTGTACGACATCGTGGCCAACCCGAAGGTGGTGTCGGACTGGACGTTCTCGGGTATTCAAGTGAGCGCTTCGAAGACTGGCAAGGCGGTCGGCCAGCCGAACAGCGTTGATGTGTAGAGGGGTAGGAAGCCTTGGTTCCTCGTCATGTGAATTGGCATCCCAGCGGTCGACAGCAGGCCGATAGAGTGTAGGGACAGCTAGCCAACACGATAATAATTTGATGTACTTGTTTGTTTTGCTTGAATCTCTACTGCCTCTCAAAGTCGGCCATGAATGATAGCGAAAGTAAACGGCGTACTTCGCACCTCGCGCCGTTTGGCTCAAATGGTTCAAGGGACTCTCCCACCGCCTCTTCGGAGGATCTCTCTTCTCGGACGAAGTCCCCCGTGTGAGGCCGAGAAGGTGAGATGGAGTGTTACTGTGCGCCAAGAACGGAAGCAGCGCCGGGCTTGGCGATCGCCACCAAGACTATCAACTACGCTGCAACATGTGGAGCCAATTGGCCTTCACGTGTGTCCAAGATCTACACCAAGGCGCAACGGACTCGGCGGATCCTTCGCGTTCAAGATCTCCTCGCCGAGGCACAGTGGGTTTGGTAAGCCCTCTTGTGTCAAGTTTCCACCATGTGCGGTGTCCAGGCTCCAAAGCCTCTTCGCCACCACGCCGGATCTTTCGGCATTTGAGTATTTGCCTGAAAACCCTGGGGGGGGGATTAAGAGCAACTCTGTATTTTCGGTTTTAGCCATTAGGGAACCCATGATCATCGGGCTTCGACGCCCCTGGCGATTTCAGGAGTGTATAGTTAGGCAATGCACTAGCTAACAAAAATACACGACCTCTTCCCACTGGTAAAGGAAACTAAACGGCGTAGTTCCTTGAGTTTGACTTGATACCCACAGACTACCGGTACAGGGAATAAGTCGTGCTGCAGGTCCTTCGTGTTGGAGGCTTTGAAAAGTTTTCGGTGTTGCAAGCTCAATAAATCTACTTGAGTCAAGGATATCCAAAGTTTACGACTCCGAAAGAGTTGCCCGGACTGCGTTTCACGGCTGCCGCCCAAGAAGACCATTAGTGGTGTTTCATGCACAGTTCGTCAGTGTCGTGTTAAACACGTTATGGTCATGCCAAACCAATCTTTGACTGTGCCAGCCAGCAGTTGCTTCAGCATTCAAGTGGTCGACCGCCAACGAGACTAACTGAAGACCATCAAAACGAACAGGACATCTGGGAGTTGCGACCACTACGCAAGCTACACGGTCGCTGACAGGAGTGCGGGCCATCGACAACGGCAGCAACTGATTATCTGCTAAGAAGCACAATTTCTTCGAGCTAACGCATGGTGCAATGAGCACCACGACTGGAACATTTCCGACGGGCCCTCGAGATACTGCGTTGCTACATTAGGCTGCCATTCTCGACTCCATTCCGGAACTACCTTCAAACAACGCACTATCAACCATGAAGGTTTTAAACTCCATTCTCGCCACTGCTAGCATTGTGACCCCGTCGTCACCGCGTCGCCTTAGATGCACCAAGTGAACGAGCTGCACGCTCTCGAGCACCAACACTAGCGGCACAACCACCATCGGCTCACTCGCGATGCCTGCGGGTGTCAAGCTGGACCTGAGTACCATCGCGGATGGAGCCACCGTCGTGTTCACGGGCACCACGACGTTTGAGACGTTCGTGTAGGAATCCCCATTCTTCCTGCAAGAGAAAGTGGGCGGCTCCGGCACACTTGACGGTCAGAGTGACAAGTACTGGAAACAGGGCACTCAGCCCTCGCATGGCAACCGTTAGGTTCGAGGCACTGGTTACAGGACGCCTCCTTGAAAAACGAAAACGAATCGACAGCGCGGATCGTTGGTCGCAGGCACCACCTGCTTTAACTGAACGCGAAAACGAAAATTGGAGACAACAACCTGCCGTTTGGCGCATGCCAATTGGCGACATGGAGGCATGCAGGCGATATCGCTTAGGTGCGCGACTATTATCATTGCATTGCTGCGGTCAGATGCTGTACACTTACTCGAAAGTAACTCATCCTGGGTGATAGGAGCTGCCAAAGTAATTCATGCGAGAGGTAGACTTACAAGCTTTACTATGGCACAGATTGCACTGCATTGGTGTACAACAGTGGATACTGTGAGCATGACAGTGCAGCGACAACGCCCCAGCAACACATTTCGGGGAAAACACTTGTTGCTAGCTGTCGAGTATCTTTCAAACACGACATGTACCGGTTCAACACCGGAGTAAGAAGCGTTTGAATCTCTTTGATTTGCTGCCTTGTGGTGTTTCTTTCGGTACACTCGACGCTCCGACAAACGATCGAAAGGAGCAGGATCGAGAGCGTGTCCGATTGAGCAGAGCAACCACCGTACGGTAGTACATAGCTCGATCCATCTGGTGCGGCTGCTATCAATGGGTGCAACGAATGCAGTCTCCCTAACCTTGAGCCGAACCACGTTGCCGTTCGAACAGCACGGCGATCAAACGGCCCTGGCTCATTGCCAACGCTTACCTGCTGTATCAAAGAGTCACTCGTAGCTCCACTCAATCCAGCCCGACCACCAACCTCACTTTCCAATTTGCCTCTGGTGAAGCACCTCAAACCCGAACCGACCAAGCTCCACGCCAATCAACAGCGATGAAGTTTCTCTCCACCGCGTTCGCCGCCTTCGCGCTTCTCGCTGCCAGTGCCAACGGTTCGCCTATGCTTCGCATGGAGGCCGAGGGCAACAGCAAAACCAGCCTGCAGCAAGCGCAGCAGCAACAGCAGAGCAGCACTAGCAGTAGCGGCGGATGCAACCTCACGGGAACGTACAAGAAGGGTACCGATATCTCGTCATGCAGCTCCGTGACTATCGGCTCGCTCACTGTCCCCGCTGGTGTCACGTTGGACCTGAGCAACACTAAGAGCGGTGCTACTATTACGTTCACGGGAACTACCACCTTCGGTACTCAGAAGTGGGCTGGTCCTCTTGTGCTCCTTGGTGGCAACAGTCTCACGGTCAAGGGCTCCGGTACGCTTGATGGCCAGGGTGCCTGGTACTGGAAGCAGGGCCAGTCGATCACTCGCCCGGTCTTCTTCCGTCTCCAGAACGTTGTCGGCTCGACGCTTTCTGGTTTCACGCTCAAGAACTCCCCATTCCGCACCTTCAGCATCGTCACCTCCCAGCAGACGACTCTCAGCGGCCTCACGCTCGACTCGCGTGCCGGCAACGGTCTTGCTAAGAACACGGACGGCTTCGACCTGACCAAGAACGACCACATTACCATTACCGGCAACAAGATCTACAACCAGGACGACTGCCTTGCTATGCAGTCCAGCACCAACACCATCTTCAGCAACAACCTTTGCTGCGGCGGCCACGGTATTTCTATCGGTTCGCTCGGTGGCAACACTGTCGACCAGTCGACTACGGTTCAGGGTCTCACGGTCCAGGGTAACACCATCGAGGACAGTGACAACGGCATCCGTATCAAGACCATCATCGGCCTTAAGGGTCTGGTCTCTAACGTCAAATACCTGAACAACGAGCTGTCGAACGTCAAGAACGCCATTGTCATGCACTCGGACTACAGCAAGCCCAAGGGCGGATACACCGGTTCGGCCACCAGCCAGGTGCAGATCAAGGACGTGACTGTCTCGGGTCTGACCGGCTCGGCCACGAACCTGTACGACATCGTGGCCAACCCGAAGGTGGTGTCGGACTGGACGTTCTCGGGTATTCAAGTGAGCGCTTCGAAGACTGGCAAGGCGGTCGGCCAGCCGAACAGCGTTGATGTGTAGAGGGGTAGGAAGCCTTGGTTCCTCGTCATGTGAATTGGCATCCCAGCGGTCGACAGCAGGCCGATAGAGTGTAGGGCCAGCTAGCCAATACGATAAATTTGATGTACTTGTTTGAATTGCTTTGTTTCTCGCTTGTAAATTTATTGAATGGTGCCGTGCACGATAACATGGTTCTCCTAACGTAGCTGCCTCTCGAAGTCCGTGGCTATCCGAATAGCATCACGAGCTCCGTCCTAAGCTGTTCTACACGAACCTACGTGTTGTTGGGCCTACTACGCCAGCGCAGAGCTAGCAGGACTCCCCGATGTAGGAACACCGGTTGAAATGGTCGCGCAGTACGGACGCACCCACGTTCTTGTGGAAGATGTTTCGTGCTGCGTTAATATCTCGATCTTGAACCAGGTGGCAGTGCTTGCACCTGTACACCTTCTTGGCGCCGAGCTTCTCGTCGATGCGGCCACACCCCGAGCAGGTCTTGGACGTGTACTCCTCGTGCACTTCCACCATTCGACCACTCGTTCGCTGCATCTTGTACTCCAGCATCTTCTTGAACTTGTAGTGAGACAGCGTCATCATGGCGCGGACAGTCGGGCGACGCAGCTTCCGCTTCCGTCCCCGAAGCACGAGTTCTTCAGCTGGAGCGAAAAAGCTTTCAGGCGTGATGTCCAGGCGCTCTTCTCGGACATATCGAGCGGCCATCTGCTGGGTCTCGAACGTTGGCAGCAGCACCTCGTGGTAGTTCAGCGACAGCCACTTTGCGATCTTCTGGTGCATATCGTGCACCATGCGTGTCACCTTGGCGAGAATTCGACGGATCTGCAGACGCAGGCGCTGACGCCGCCGCTTGTTCCGCTGCAGTTCAGTGATGACGACGCATTCTGCCGCCGCCATTTTCTTGGACACCTTGGTCTTTGTATGGCACGGGTGTCGACACTTGCACTCCTCGTTCTTCGCCGCCTCACGCCCCTCACTCGTCCGTTTGTACGCACAGTCCTTCCCACGAAGGTGGCGTTAAAACCGTCAGCAGTATCACAAGACAAACCTGGAGCAGATGTTCGCTACTCGACGTGCAGTATACAACAAGCTTGTTGCCGTCTCCCAGGAAGAACGTGCTACACGTTTGGCTCGAGGATTCATCAAGCCCAAGGCGCTGGCGCAGCTGTACCGTCCAGTGTCGACGAAACGAGGCGTTTGCCACCACTTCCGAAACAAGAACAAGCTTGCAAAGCAACTTCAGTGCAATTGCGAGGTATTCGTTGGAGCCTTTGACGACTTCCAGGATGCTGTCGTCTCGAGCACCGCGCTGTTCGACGCTCTGAAGGAGAAGGGCAAGAAGACGACGTTCCCAGATATTGGCTTTAAGAGTGTAATTGCGCGCTCAGACGCAATGGCGCTGCGGACAGACCGAAGGTATTTTTCTATCTCAGAAAACCGGAAGTCGGTGCACTTTCACGAGAAGTTCATGGGCAAGAAATAGATCGAGCTGTCCGAGCCTCTGCCTGAGGTCACCACAATGGTGCGTCTAGTGCGCACCCGTGAGGGGGCTTCTACTTGTGCGTGCCTACCTGCAAGAACTTTGCGCCTACGCTAAGCACTCGCACGGGTGCTATTGATCCAGGCGTGCGCTGCTTCATCACATTCTACGATCCCAGCGGCCGAGTATTCAGCATCGCGGACCCCGACGAGAAGATACTCACGCGATTCAAGATTGCGGACGCACTGCGGCGCAATCTGGCGCTGCTAGAACAGAAGGTCGTAGAGCCACCGTGTCGAGGGAAGGGCTGTGCGTGCAAACGGACGAGTGAGGGGCGTGAGGCGGCGAAGAACGAGGAGTGCAAGTGTCGACACCCGTGCCATACAAAGACCAAGGTGTCCAAGAAAATGGCGGCGGCAGAATGCGTCGTCATCACTGAACTGCAGCGGAACAAGCGGCGGCGTCAGCGCCTGCGTCTGCAGATCCGTCGAATTCTCGCCAAGGTGACACGCATGGTGCACGATATGCACCAGAAGATCGCAAAGTGGCTGTCGCTGAACTACCACGAGGTGCTGCTGCCAACGTTCGAGACCCAGCAGATGGCCGCTCGATATGTCCGAGAAGAGCGCCTGGACATCACGCCTGAAAGCTTTTTCGCTCCAGCTGAAGAACTCGTGCTTCGGGGACGGAAGCGGAAGCTGCGTCGCCCGACTGTCCGCGCCATGATGACGCTGTCTCACTACAAGTTCAAGAAGATGCTGGAGTACAAGATGCAGCGAACGAGTGGTCGAATGGTGGAAGTGCACGAGGAGTACACGTCCAAGACCTGCTCGGGGTGTGGCCGCATCGACGAGAAGCTCGGCGCCAAGAAGGTGTACAGGTGCAAGCACTGCCACCTGGTTCAAGATCGAGATATTAACGCAGCACGAAACATCTTCCACAAGAACGTGGGTGCGTCCGTACTGCGCGACCATTTCAACCGGTGTTCCTACATCGGGGAGTCCTGCTAGCTCTGCGCTGGCGTAGTAGGCCCAACAACACGTAGGTTCGTGTAGAACAGCTTAGGACGGAGCTCGTGATGCTATTCGGATAGCCGCGGACTTCGAGAGGCAACTACGTTAGGAGGTTGATTCAGCCCGATACATGTACCAGGTATCGGCTGCAGTCCAACTTTCGTGCTGTTGCGAGATCGCCTTGTCGAACGACCGACCAACCGTTTGCAAAGCTTGGAGGATGTTTGCATCGTCGACACGTAGGTAGCAGACCAACGTTCCCTCACGGTGAGTGAGATTGTATGATTCTGCAGTCTACAGTGCATGTACAGCAGCAACATTAACACTACGTCTGAGGGTATCAGATCTGCAAAACAACGAGAACGATGCGGCTCAAAGCCCTCATGCATACCTTTGCTACAAAGGAAACTGCATGTACATTCGATAAACGGCGGCCGCAGGTTTGTTGGGCTGATGTGGGAACGGCCCCCGCGGACATTTCGTCGCCATTAGCTCTCAGCTCCGGTGCCAGCTGCAGACTTCGATGAAAACACTTGCTACGGTCGTAAGTTGACAAGATGACACCGTCTTCAGTCTCTTGTCAGCAGCTAGTGATCCTAGGATTTGTTGAAGTGCATTGATTAACGCACTTCAACAAAGTATTAAAATGTTCGACCAGAGCAACGTTACCCTTCAAGTTAGCCTAGAGCGAGTGGACTCCAGATGGCATGCGTACAGTGGCCAGAGGGAGCTGCTTACGGTCTAGCCTGAGCCCCGATGCTGGCGAACGGCAAACCGCTGGTTACTGCCTTAAGTCCACACTTACTCACTGGGCTGAACAGTCACTAGAATCACCGCTCATTCCCACAGCACTGCCGATCTCACTTTTCAATTTGCCTCCAGCGAGGACAACCACCAGAGACCCGAGTCACACGCACCAACAATGAAATTCTTCTCCGCTGCTTTCGCCGCCTTTGCTCTCCTGGCTGCTACCACTGAAGGTTCTCCGATGCTGCGCCAAGCAGCTGAGGCCAAGAAGGGCAAGAGTAACCCCGTGCAGCAGGAGCAGCAGGAGGATCAACAGGACCCGATCCAGCAACAAGAACAACCCCCGAAGACTGGCTCTGGTAGCAACTGCAACCTTACCGGCACGTACAAGAAGGGTACCGATATCTCGTCATGCAGCTCCATCACAGTCGCCTCGTTGAGTGTTCCTGCCGGTGTCACGTTGGACTTAAGCAAGGCGAAGAAGGGTGCCATCATTGAGTTCACCGGCACCACCACCTTTGGCACGCAGAAGTGGGCTGGCCCACTTGTACTGGTGGGAGGCACTGACCTTACGGTCAAAGGATCCGGCACTCTCGACGGCCAGGGTGCCTGGTACTGGAAGCAGGGTCAATCGATCACCCGACCGGTATTCTTCCGTCTCCAGAACGTCATCAGCTCAACAGTGTCTGGATTCACCATCAAGAACATGCCATTCCGTACGTTTAGCCTCGTCACCTGCAAGGATACTACTCTTAGCGGCCTCACTATCGATTCGCGCGCCGGTGACGGTCTCGCTAAGAACACGGACGGCTTTGGTTTGACTAAGAACGACCACATCACGATCACGGGCAACAAGATCTACAACCAGGACGATTGTTTGGCGATGCAGTCCTCCACCAATACTATCTTCAGCAATAACTACTGCTGCGGTAGTCACGGTATTTCGGTTGGTTCCCTTGGCGGCAACTCCGTTGATCAGTCAACTACGGTTCAGGGTCTCACTGTCGAGGGAAACACTATCGTCAACAGTGACAACGGTCTCCGCATTAAAACCATCATCGGTCTTAAGGGTCTTGTCTCCGATGTGAAGTACGTCGACAACGAGCTGGAAAACGTGAAGAACGCTATTGTGATCCGCTCGGACTATAGCAAGGCCAAGGGTGGCTACACGGGCGCCCCCACCAGTCAGGTACAAATCACCGGTGTGACGGTCTCGGGACTTACAGGTTCGGCTAAGAACCTGTACGACATTAAGACGAACCCGAAGGCGGTCTCTGACTGGACGTTCCAAGGCATTAAAGTGAGCGCCTCGGTGAAGGGTACGCTAGCTGGCATGCCCAACAGCCTCGCCGTGTAAAGGTAATAGTCTCGGTTTCTTGTCGTGTGAATTGGCATCTACCGGTCGACTGTAGACAGGTAAAACTTGGGGTTTCAAGCCAATACGATAAATTTGATGTACACATGCTCTTGGTTTTCCCTTGTCTGCGATGCTGTATCATTCAATGCTGCATACGCCTGTGGCTTAATCCCAACAATTCCTTGGTAATACATAGTATAATAGAGCACGTGTGTATGCTCGAGCTGGTACATGTGTGCATGATGGGGTCGCAATGCCTGGCTCTCAAAAAGACCATGGTCAATTCGTTAGATTGACAGTCAGGAGCTGCCACTGCTAGGTGCTGCCCTAGATAACAGTAACAATTTGTCTGTTCGCCGCACTGTTGCAATGTCGCGCCGTGGTAAAAGGAAAACGGGCCGCGCACAACGTGCTCTTTTCATGGAGTTGCTCACAACGAAAATTCACGACAAACAAAAGGACGTGCGTGTGGTACACGTAAGGTCAACTTGTCGTACATGTAGCCAGCACACCCTTGGTGCTGCTGAGCTACATTTTGTTAAACCCAGGACACTATACAATCAGCCAACACATCGCTCAATGTTTTGCTAGATGCAGATAAAGAATCGTATTTGTAGCAGTCCAGATCGGGCCACATCTCGCAGTTCGAGTGCACGATATTTCGTCGACACGATCGAATCGCGGTTGCTCTTCCGCAAAACCACTTGCTGCATTGCCCAACGGCGAATTATCACTCACAATTGATACGTTTGAGTGCATGCGACACCGCTGCGTACCTTCTTCACCACTTCCTGGTGTTGTTCGGCTGTCCTCCTTATGCCTCAATAATTGGCTCATAGACGCTGGATATGTCTTTCTAATGGTCCTTTTTGTACGGTTGAGCTGGACGGACGTCGACAGATCAAGGAATACGGTCTGACTGCCTTCAAGTGTGGTGCATCGGCTCAGCCTTCTTCACACTGGCCGTTTGATTTGGCGGTTACGGTACAGTGGCAACCCGTTCGAACAGCGAACAGCACCACTGGTCAACCGTGTTTTGCGCGGGGGCCACTGCAAGCACTACTTGGAAGTCCTCACATTCCAATTTGCCTCCTGAGGTACACATCCATCTGAACTACAAGCCATGAAGATCATCTCTGCTACCTTCGCCACCTTGGCCTTCCTTGCGGCCACTGCCAACGGTTCAACGATGCTGCGTCAAGAAGCTGAAGGTAACCCAGTTCAACAGCAGCAGCAGGGCGGCAGCAGCAACTGCAACCTCACGGGCACGTACAAGAAGGGCACCGACATTTCGGCTTGCAGTACTATTACTGTCGGTCCTCTGAGTGTCCCGGCCGGCGTGACTCTGGACTTGGGTGGTGCCAAGAACGGCGCCACCATTGTGTTCCAGGGCACCACCACCTTCGGAACGCAGAGGTGGAATGGACCCCTTGTGACGATGAGCGGAACGGAGGTCACGGTGAAGGGCAACGGTAAGCTTGACGGTCAGGGCGCTTGGTACTGGAAGCAGGGCCAGCAGACGACCCGTCCGGTCTTCTTCCAGGTGCACAAGGCCATTCACTCCACCCTCTCTGGGTTTACGATCTTGAACGCACCCTACCGCACGTTCAGCATCGTTGACTCGATGTACACGACCCTCAGTGGCCTTACGCTCGACTCGCGCGCTGGTAACGGCATCGCCACCAACACGGACGGCTTCGACTTGAGCTGCAACGACCACATCACGATCACTGGTAACACGATCTACAACCAGGATGACTGCCTCGCCATGCAGTCGAGCACCAACACGTTCTTCACCAACAACCATTGTTACAACAGCCACGGTATATCGGTCGGATCGCTGGGAGGCAACTCCGTTGACCGCACTACCACCGTCCAGGGTCTTACTGTGCAGGGCAACACCATCCACGACAGTGACAACGGTCTCCGTATCAAGACCATTATCGGCCTTAAGGGTCTGGTCTCGGACGTGAAGTTCATTAACAACAACTTGTCGAACGTGCGCAACGCCATCGTGGTGCACTCGGACTACAGCAAGTCGAAGGGCGGCTACACTGGCGCGGCCACGAGTCAGGCGCAGATCACTGGCGTTACCGTCTCGGGTCTTACGGGCACCGCTACGAACCTGTACGACATCGAGGTGAACCCGAAGGCGGTGTCTGGCTGGAAGTTCTCGGGTATCCAGGTGAAGGCGGCCACTAAGGGCAAGCTGAACGGCGCCCCCAGTGGTGTTGTCGTTTAAAGTCGACATCGGAAGCTTCATCCGTTGTAGAAATTGGTTGTCCTTGGGTCGACAGTAGGCCAATAGAGTTGAGACCAGCCAACACAATAAAATTTGATGTGAACTTGAAAGCAAACACCGAGACGTTAGTGCATTCAAATGACACCGAAATCGCCAAGAAACCTTGAACGCAGGTTTTCTATCGAACAGACAGACACCCTCAAAGTAGGAAACTCTGCACCAATACTTGTACATCACCCGATTGTGTAGCTCACAACGGTAGCCATTTCACATGTCAGTTCGCTAGCTTTGCTTCCAATAGATTATATGCCGCTGAGAACAGGCTTCAGCAAACGTTTAGTTCAAGAAATCTCAGTTAACTACGTCTCACGAACTCTACTACTGCCCCACCTCAGCGATCTAGGATTTGAGGGAAATGGTGAAAGATAGCATGCAACGTTGGGCTCGTCGTCTGTGGCGACCACAGTGAGGTGCTTTATATTGTATCCTCCACCATCCAGGGAAAATGGTGGTGACTACCGAGTCTGGGAGCTACTGGTAAAGACTGCGGATCCGGTGGTACTACGGAGAGAAGCCCTCGCTGAGCGCCATGCCGTCAAAACGAAGATCCGAGTCCAAATCCGAATCCAAGCGCCGATCTTGACTCCACATGGGGCGGAACATACGATGGTGGCGTCTGCTTCTGGATAACCCGATGGCAAGGGAATCGTCGAGTCGCTCGTACATTTCATGGAGTCGTGTCCACATGGCTAGTCGTTCAAACAGCAAAAGGACACTTTGGTGTTTATGTATGACGGATGTCAGTGCATAGGCCACGTGCGGACGTCGTCAGACTCACTGATGCTCACAGGCATTCATTCCACTGAGCTTGCTGGCACTGGAACGAGGACTTGACAATATTTCCAAAGCGCACTCAACACCTTAGGATAGCCTGTACGACACCAGTATCTATCGGACCATTGAACTGGTGCTGGTAGGCATCGCATTTGTTGTACGACGTTGTGCAGTTGCAAGTGTTGCGTGATTGAGTAGCCTGCCATTTTGCACATCTTAGAGCACCATCGCATTGACGACACCAACGCAACAGCGCGCACGTGTGCGATTGTCGTTCTCGACGACAGTCCATCCACCGCCGCGGTGCTATTTCGCTAGGGTGCTGACAGAGAGAGCAGCACGTGACGCCAAAGAGAAGAGAGAAGTTGCCTCTGTGTACGGTACTTCCAGTAGCTGGCATCAATGCCCATATTTACGTTGCAATTGTCGGTAGAGACTTCCTCTGTCTAAAGCTTGAGGTTCTCGGTTTCGTAACCTGGTCGTGCATTGCACGGTACAGCCCACCGTGGGCGTTTGACTGCCAAGAGCTTTCATCGGCAGTTCCAGCTGCTCAATTCAGAGGAAACACTTGGCCAAGTCGCACGTTGACAAGTTGACAGGATCCCAAGTCTCTTGTGCACGAGATGTCCTGGTTCGTCGCCGAGCTGGCTGCGCTGAGGCGGACTATCGATCGTCCGATTTGCATGCTCGTGGAGCTTCCGTTAACGCCCTACCATCGACCAAAAGTCTGGCACATTTTGTCCGCTCGAGCCGCAGGGGCAACGATCCATCTGGCATACGAGCGCCGTCAGAGGGAGGGAGTTCCTGTTGCTTGAGCCGGACCTTGGGGTAAAGCTTATCCGCTCGAACACCACAACGAACTAATGGCCCCGACTCAAACAAACGTTTACTGCGGCGACTGAGGGGGCACAAGTCTCAGCAGAAACCTTGAGCTCACTTCCCAATTTGCCTCTTCGGTGAAACATCCCCAGCAAGACTCACACCGAACTTCTCCAAGTCACATTCCAACCATGAAGCTTATCACCGCTGCGTTTGCCGCCTTCGCGCTCCTTGCTGCTACCACTGAGGGTTCTCCCATGCTGCGTCAAGCGGCTGAGAGCAAGAAGCACAAGACCAAAGCTCCTGTGGTCGCCGAGCAACCGGAAGAGCAGCAGCAGCAGCAACAGCAGCAGCAGCAACAGCAGCAGCAGCAAGGCGATGAGGATCAGCAGCAGCAGCAACAACAACAGCAGCAGTCTACCCCGACCGCTAGCAGTGGTTGCACTCTCTCCGGCACGTACAAGTCTGGCACGGACATTTCCAAATGCAGCTACATCACCGTCAACTCGCTCAATGTGCCAGCCGGTGTCACGCTGGACCTGAGTCTGGCTAAGACTGGTGCCACCATTGAGTTCACGGGCACCACCACCTTCGGTACGCAGAAATGGGCTGGCCCGCTTGTGCGTGTTAGCGGAACCAACCTTATGGTTAAGGGCTCCGGCACTCTCGACGGCCAGGGTGCCTGGTACTGGAAGCAGGGCCAGTCGATCACTCGCCCGGTCTTCTTCAAGCTGCAGAACGTCATCAGCTCGACAATGTCCGACTTCACCATCAAGAATATGCCCTTCCGCACTTTTAGCATCGTCACCTCCAAGGACACCACCCTCACTGGCCTCACTATCGATTCGCGCGATGGCAATGGCCTTGCTAAGAACACGGACGGCTTCGACCTGACCAAGAACGACCACATCACGATTACGGGCAACAAGATCTATAACCAGGACGACTGCCTTGCTATGCAGTCCAGCACCAACACTGTCTTCAGCAACAACCTTTGCTGCGGCGGCCACGGTATTTCTATCGGTTCGCTCGGTGGCAACACTGTCGACCAGTCGACTACGGTTCAGGGTCTCACGGTCCAGGGTAACACCATCGAGGACAGTGACAACGGCATCCGTATCAAGACCATCATCGGCCTTAAGGGTCTGGTCTCTAACGTCAAATACCTGAACAACGAGCTGTCGAACGTCAAGAACGCCATTGTCATGCACTCGGACTACAGCAAGCCCAAGGGCGGATACACCGGTTCGGCCACCAGCCAGGTGCAGATCAAGGACGTGACTGTCTCGGGTCTGACCGGCTCGGCCACGAACCTGTACGACATCGTGGCCAACCCCAAGGTTGTGTCTGGCTGGCAGTTCTCGGGTGTGGATGTGAGCGCGTCCGTCAAGGGAAAGCTGGCGGGTCTGCCCAGCAGCCTCAGTGTTTAGACTCACTAGCTTGTTCCTTGTCTAGTGTTAGTGGATTCAATGGCCGATTGAAGGCCAACAAGATAAATTCAATGTAAGAATGTTTAGCTGTCTAGTCGAACATTCGGGTTGGGTTTTACCTTCGCACATGTCTCTCAGTAAGTTTCTTAGCCTTCGGTCGGGACCAAAACTTGTGCTGCGTCCACTACTCGCGTTATAGCGTCGTTGGACAAATGTGGACCATTCGTCATAATGTAGTGCGAGCGATGATTCTAGCCCTGTGTACACGCTTCGAAATTGTAGGTTTTCACTGTCGTTTACATGGTACAAACGATGTACGTACGTGCATACAAGTATTTAGGTAAGCCTGCTTCACACAGTTTCACTAATGTCCTGAAGACAATTACGTTTGTTTTTAATGCATTGGTCAACGCAATTGTAAGAAGTTGTTGTGTGAATGCTGGATGCACTCGGTGCGGTGCGTACATGTACTCAGACCCGGCATTGAGACATACCCAACCAGGGTACAGTACGTTGCACTACTGTCGTACAGAACCGAACACTTTCACAAGAAGGGCAGCTTGTGCGTCGTTCCCCTGCTGCAGTTCTACGACGAAACCTTACAGTAACGGTGTCGTTAAAACGCTTTCGTGCGTGGTCAGGCAGAGGACGAGCGCTACAAAATGATTTTTCACGCAGCAAATGTGCTGATACGAATGGTTTTGGCATCACTTTAGGCTGAAGCTATCAGTCATATCGACTCCAAATTCGAGCACATCAGACGCGCATGAATCTTTAGCGCGCGTTCGGACAGACAACTTCGCTATCGATTAAGCGATTAAAACCGTACATGCGTGAGTAAAACAAGTTCGCCAGCGACAAGACGCTGCTGTCTTTCGAGCTGTCCGTCCGCCTACGCTGCACTACGATGTGCTTTTCACGCCGCACTAGCGTTGCTTATGGGAAGACTTGCATCGCAGTTACAAAGTATAATAGTTCGCCCTGCCGACGCTTGGAGGGCCCTGCGCGCTCGGATCTCCACGGTGGTCGCAGTGAAGCCATGAGGCCTCGGCTGGATTCAGCGAAAACACTTGGTGTAGTCGTAAGATGTAGGTAGCGGCTCTTGCCGGAACATTCACCCGAAATGCCCGTGCGTTGGAACGATATGGCCCGGTCTAGCACTTTTCGTCGTCGCCGTAGGCGGACCTTGGACCGTGTCGATTTGCTTGGGTTTAGCCAGATCGCAAGGTTACAATGGTTGCCATACAAAGTCACTGGAAGCACTTCATGTATTTGTCCACGGTATCCTCCCCAAGCACATTGCGACGCCAAGCACGCACGTCTTCAGAGGAAGTACAATCTTCATTAATTTGGCGCGTGGTGAGCTCGATGTCCTGGAGTTTGTATATCTGCTCTAACGTCTAAACAATCTAATGGATCCAAAGACTGGTTTGAGTAAGACTGACCGACCGACCTAGCGACCGCGTCACGTCTTGCTCTCACTTTTGAATTTGCGGTCTGCGCAACACATCAAACAACCTCCAACACAAGCACAAGCCATGAAACTCTTCTCCTCCGCCCTCGCCTCCTTTGCGCTCCTTGCCGCTGCCGCCGATGCTTCGCCTATGATGCGTCAGGAGGCGGAGGCCGGTGGATCCTGCAGCCTCACCGGCACTTACAAGGCGGGCACGGACATCTCGTCGTGCAGCACTGTCACCGTCGGGCCGTTGACTGTTCCGGCTGGAGTCACTTTGGACTTAAGCAGAACTAAGCAGGGCGCCACAATAGAGTTCACGGGCACCACCACATTCGGCACGCAGAAGTGGGAAGGACCACTTGTTCGCGTCAGCGGCAACTCCCTCACGGTTAAGGGATCCGGTACATTGGACGGTCAGGGCGACTGGTACTGGAAGCAAGGCCAGTCGATCACTCGTCCAGTCTTCTTCAAGCTGCAGAACGTTATCGACTCCAACGTCTCGGGTTTCACGCTGAAGAACTCTCCCTTCCGTACGTTCAGCATTGTCACGTGCAGAGAAACCACTCTCAGCGGTCTCACGCTCGACTCCAGCTCTGGCGGCGATCTTCCTAAGAACACGGACGGCTTTGGCTTGACCAAGAACGACCACGTGACTGTCACGGGCAACAAGATCTACAACCAAGACGACTGTTTGGCGATGCAGTCCAGCACCAACACTTTCTTTACCAACAACTACTGCAGCGGCGGCCACGGTATCTCCATCGGATCGCTTGGTGGCAACGCAGTTGACCAGTCTACTACGGTCACGGGTCTTACTGTACAGGGAAACACCATCGCCAATAGCGAGAATGGTCTCCGCATCAAGACCATCATCGGACTCAAGGGTCTGGTTTCCAATGTGAAGTACTTGAACAACAAACTGCAGAACGTCCAGAACGCCATCGCTATTCACTCGGACTACAGTCGGTCGAACGGAGCTTATTCGGGAGTACCGACCAGTTTGGTCACCATCACGGACATCACTGTGGAAGGCCTGACTGGCTCGGCCAGCAACGTCTACGATATCGTGGTGAACCCGAAGGTAGTGTCAAACTGGAAGTTCTCGGGTATCACCGCGTCGGGCGCCAAGGGCGTCTGCAAGGGTCAACCTAGCGGCATCTCCTGTTAAATGATCTTCATCGGATCTATTTGAGAGACTGTGTATGTGTCGTACTGGAAAGTAGAGCGAACGGAAGTAGCTCGCCAGCATCGTAGCGCGATGGCAACCTAAAGTGAAAGAGTAATCTTCTGCCATTCTATTCTGTTTTTTGATGACCCATGGTACAGTTCGCCGTGCTGCTTGTCAGCGATCCCATGCACCGAGTGCAGTGCACCGCACCCGGTTGAATCCGTACAGCCGCTGCAGCCTGCAGATCATAAATGTATCCGCGTTCTGCCGGCACGAACGTGATGGCGATTAAACGACTAAGAGCGGCGCAAATGTGGTAGAGCGCGTTCATCCCGTCCAACGCAACGCGAACGAACGTCGACGCGACTGTCAACAACCGTGGCGAGAACCTCGGACAATTCGCAACACACTTCTGTTATAAGCTTGGTACCAACTACCGAGGTTTCAGTGGACGCACAGTAAACGCAGTCCATAATTACATTATCTGGGACTTTTACCAGGCACAAAGTGTTCATGTACGTACAAGTGGGTGGATGTACCGGTAAACCTATAACATCAAGCTTGAACGAGGTGCTTCAGCAAAACCAGTTGTTGCAGTCGGAAGTTGAACGGTGTCTGTACGTGCGGACAAGATGTACCGTTCGCCACGTTATGAGGTGGACCATGATTTGTTTTCTCGTGGCTTCCTACAGTTTGCAGTCGGCAGACTCAACAAAATGTGCGGCAATGTGCGACCGCCGACCTCCTGTTGTTGGACGAAAAGCAGCAAGTCGAGCCATTTGGCGTGAGAGGAAGTCCAACGACACATCCCATTTTCGATGCTGGCGTCGTAGCGTAGCCTGTACTCACTCCTCCTGAGTCAATTCAAGGCTTGCGTTTGCGTCCAGACATCGAGTCGCCGCTTGACAGCACCACTTTTCAATTTGCCGTCGAAGCAGCACATCCAACCACTCCTCACCATGAAGCTCTTCACCTCCACGCTTGCCACCCTGGCACTCCTCGCCGCCGTTGTTAACGGTTCACCCATGATGCGTCAAGAAACTGAGGCCGGCGACCCCTGCAACCTCACCGGCACGTACAAGGCTGGCACCGACATCTCGTCGTGCAGCACCATGACTATCGGCGCCCTCACGGTTCCTGCCGGGGTCACACTTGACTTGAGCGGAGCCAAGGACGGCGCCACCATCGTGTTCCAGGGTACCACGACCTTTGGCACCGCATTGTGGGCGGGTCCGCTGGTTACACTCAGTGGAAACAGCCTCACTGTTAAGGGTCCCGGTACGCTGGATGGGCAAGGCGACTGGTACTGGAAGCAGGGCGAGTCGATCACCCGTCCGGTCTTCTTCAAAGTGCAGAACGTCGTCGGCTCGAATATCTCGGGATTTACGATCAAGAACTCCCCATTCCGCACCTTTAGCATCGTCACCTCCCAGCAGACGACACTCAGCGGTCTCACGCTCGACTCCAGCGCCGGTAATGGACGCGCTCAGAACACGGATGGCTTCGACATGACCAAGAATGATCACGTGACGATCACTGGTAACACGATCTTTAACCAGGATGATTGTCTTGCCATGCAGTCCAGCACCAACACAATTTTCAGCAACAACCAGTGTACCGGGAGCCACGGTATCTCCGTCGGCTCCATCGGTGGCAATGCGGTCGACCAAACGACCACGGTGTCGGGTCTAACGGTTCAGGGTAACACCATCACTAACAGCGACAACGGTCTTCGCATCAAGACTCTGATCGGAATGAAGGGCCTTGTCACAAACGTCAAGTACATTAACAACAAGCTCCAGAACGTGGAAAATGCCATCGCAATCCACTCGGACTACAGCCGATCGACCGGCGCCTACACTGGTGCCCCCACCAGTCAAGTTACGATCTCCGACATCACGGTGGACGGCCTCACCGGCACGGCCGACCAGGTATACGATATCGTTGTTAACCCCAGCGTTGTGTCGGGGTGGACGTTCAAAGGCATCACTGTAAGCGGTGCCAAGGGTACTTGCAAGGGCCAGCCGAGCGGCATCACCTGCTAAGGAAGGTGCCAAGCATAGCATACGAGTAGAAGAAGCTTTTCATTCGATTGCGTTACGTTGTAACAAAACAATGTTTCATCTCGGACTCTGTAGCCAACTCAAGCAATAAGTGTATTACGTGGGCAACTAACACCCAAAGTACAACAACAGCTAGTATTTTCCAGACAGTACACGTACCAACACCAGAAGCAGCACCTCTTCATCAGCGTGACTGCTTAGCACTTGACGGAGGTCGGCTGGCCGCTGCACGTGCCGGTCTTGGATGCCTTCACGGTGATGCCAGAGAACTTCCAGTTCGACACCACCTTCGAGTTGGCCACGATGTCGTACAGGTTGGTGGCCGTGCCCGACAGGCCCGAGATGGTGACGCCCTTGATGGTCACATCGCTCGTGGGGGAGCCCGTGTATCCGCCCTTGGACTTGCTGTAGTCCGAGTGGATCACGATGGCGTTCTTGACGTTCGACAGCTTGTTGTTGGTGTACGTCACGTCGGATACGAGGCCCTTGAGGTCCACGATGGTCTTGATGCGGATGCCGTTAACGCTGTTGACGATCGTGTTGCCCTTGACGGTGAGACCCGAGACCGTGTCGGACGAGCTCACGGACGAGCCGCCGAGCGATCCGATGGAGATGCCGTGGCCGCCGCTGCAGTAGTTGTTGCTGAAGACGGTGTTGGTGGAGGACTGCATGGCGAGGCAGTCGTCCTGGTTGTAGATCTTGTTGCCCGTGATGGTCACGTAATTGTTACCGCTGAGATCGAAGCCGTCCGTGTTCTTGGCGGTGCCGTCACCAGCGCTCGAGTCGAGCGTGAGGCCGCTGATGGTGGTCTTCTCGGAGTTGAGGATACTGAAGGTGCGGTACGGCATGTTCTTGATCTTGAAGCCCGAGAGCGTCGAGCCCGTGACCCTGTTGAGGCGGAAGAAGACGGGGCGGCTGATGGACGTGCCCTGCTTCCAGTACCAGGAGCCTTGGCCGTCGAGCGTGCCAGAGCCGCTGACGGTCAGGCTGCTGCCGCCGAGCAGCACGAGCGGGCCGGCCCACTTCTTCTGGCCGAACGTGACGGTGCCGGAGATCTTGATGTTGGCGCCCGTCTTGGCCTTGCTCAGGTCCAGTGTGACGCCGGCGGGCACCGAGAGGGTGCCGATGGTGAGCGTGCTGCAGGACGAGATGTCGGTGCCGGGCTTGTAGGTGCCGGAGAGGGTGCAGCTGGAGGCCTGCTCTTCTTGGCGCATCATGGGCGATCCGCTGACGGCGGCGGCGAGGAGTGCGAGTGCAGCAAAAGCGGTGGAGAAGAGCTTCATCGTTGGTGATTGGTGATGGGTGGGTGGTTATCGAGGATGTACTTGGTGTAGTTGGTAGTGATTCCGATGAGGCAAAAGGAAGAATGAGCCAGGAGACCGGTCATCGAAATGAAAGCTTCGGAGTCATGGATGGTATACAGTATCGTATTGGTGCGGCGGTTGAGGACGATTTATCAAACGTAGAGGCGAGTCTATCAGGTGAGGTGAGGTGGTTTTGCTGTTTTTTGGTGCGTCGGGTTGAGCTGTTCGACACTTGCTGATCACGTGAGCCCACATCCCACCCCAGGTGGGAATGGAGCGCCACCCTGCGATCAAAGTGGATCTTGTTTGGCGCAGCTCTCACTGCGCATTTCACGCTGCCGCGTTTTGCTGCATGCTCATCTCCGCGATAGCATCGCGTCGTGCCGGGAGTCTGATGCCAGCACATCGTTTTGTTGAAGTGCTCAAACAACGAAACAATTAGGTCTCGACCATTGCAAGAGCAGGTCGTCTCACTCATCGCCAAATGTGATCCCTACAAGATTTGACGTCGAAGATTGAGGCAATCTCGCCAAGATGGCGTCGGTTATTTCGGGTTGCTCCGACTAATGCATCGACTAAACCCACTGTGTGGGTTGTATTGTGGGGCCATACGTGCCCTGGCTGCTAACAGGCCTCGGCGCCGGACTTACAGTAGCTCTTTGCTAACGATCTCAAACGGTGCTGTACTTGCGGTAGGAAGGAGTGGCAGCAAAAATCGTTGTGCTCCTGTTGCCGATGCGACCGCAGACTGCTTTATGAACGCAGGGTTGTGCACAAGATTTGCAAACTGACAAGTCAAATGACAAGATCCGAAAGCACCTGGGATGTTTCGTGCACTCCTCTCCAGCGGAGGGCACAATCGGACAAGAATGATCTAGATACATGTAAACTTTCGCTACCATTTTACATACTAGCACTAAGTTGTGCCAGGCTCACACTGCCGCTACAAGATCGATTTGAGATTCTCAGTTTGAGACAGGCTTCCATTCGGATCATCTGGCTCGATTTGTCGACGACTAGCGAGAGATTTGATAGTCGCGCCAGAGTGCCACTGGTTATGGGATGCACTTCAACGAAAATATCCGATAGAGTTTTGCTGTATGGAAGCCAGACTTTGTATACATCGCTGCGTAGAGGTGAATGAGGGTTGGAAACGAGCGCTGGAAATGGAACACTAGCCACGCAGACACTTGCACCTGTTTGGGAGGAAATCCACATCTGGAAACAGCGCCAAATTGTACGACGCTGCTTTGGATCGATCATCGGATGCACATGTGACCGTGTGCCGGGTCATCCGAGAATGGAGATAACTTCGCGTGAGCGTGCACACGCTGGAGCAACAGGCCAGGGAGACACGTCCTATTACAACTCCACGCCTACGTAGCTGTTCATATGTCTCCTGGCTCATTCTTCCTTTTGCCTCATCGGAATCACTACCAACTACACCAAGTACATCCTCGATAACCACCCACCCATCACCAATCACCAACGATGAAGCTCTTCTCCACCGCTTTTGCTGCACTCGCACTCCTCGCCGCCGCCGTCAGCGGATCGCCCATGATGCGCCAAGAAGAGCAGGCCTCCAGCTGCACCCTCTCCGGCACCTACAAGCCCGGCACCGACATCTCGTCCTGCAGCACGCTCACCATCGGCACCCTCTCGGTGCCCGCCGGCGTCACACTGGACCTGAGCAAGGCCAAGACGGGCGCCAACATCAAGATCTCCGGCACCGTCACGTTCGGCCAGAAGAAGTGGGCCGGCCCGCTCGTGCTGCTCGGCGGCAGCAGCCTGACCGTCAGCGGCTCTGGCACGCTCGACGGCCAAGGCTCCTGGTACTGGAAGCAGGGCACGTCCATCAGCCGCCCCGTCTTCTTCCGCCTCAACAGGGTCACGGGCTCGACGCTCTCGGGCTTCAAGATCAAGAACATGCCGTACCGCACCTTCAGTATCCTCAACTCCGAGAAGACCACCATCAGCGGCCTCACGCTCGACTCGAGCGCTGGTGACGGCACCGCCAAGAACACGGACGGCTTCGATCTCAGCGGTAACAATTACGTGACCATCACGGGCAACAAGATCTACAACCAGGACGACTGCCTCGCCATGCAGTCCTCCACCAACACCGTCTTCAGCAACAACTACTGCAGCGGCGGCCACGGCATCTCCATCGGATCGCTCGGCGGCTCGTCCGTGAGCTCGTCCGACACGGTCTCGGGTCTCACCGTCAAGGGCAACACGATCGTCAACAGCGTTAACGGCATCCGCATCAAGACCATCGTGGACCTCAAGGGCCTCGTATCCGACGTGACGTACACCAACAACAAGCTGTCGAACGTCAAGAACGCCATCGTGATCCACTCGGACTACAGCAAGTCCAAGGGCGGATACACGGGCTCCCCCACGAGCGATGTGACCATCAAGGGCGTCACCATCTCGGGCCTGTCGGGCACGGCCACCAACCTGTACGACATCGTGGCCAACTCGAAGGTGGTGTCGAACTGGAAGTTCTCTGGCATCACCGTGAAGGCATCCAAGACCGGCACGTGCAGCGGCCAGCCGACCTCCGTCAAGTGCTAAGCAGTCACTACTGTTGTCTATACAAAACACCATTAGGATATGCCGGTTTGGTGACATACTCGCCTGCTGATAGAGGTGACAGTGCCGCTCGTCTTCGTTCTTTGAGTGCGACTAGCTCAGATAAATACACTACTTGATGTTTTCTCTCTTGAAACTAATACAACATCCAGTGTATTTACTCATCCTTGGCTGGTCCAGGTACATTATCGTCTTGCACGCTCTCAAACAAATTCAAGACAGTCTAAACCCTTTAGCAACTGATGCCACTCGGCTCGCCACTGCAACTTCCCGTGTCACCAGACACATCAATCCCCGAGAATGTCCAACCCGACGCCACATCCGAGTTGACCAGGATGTCGTACACCGTGTCGGCTGAACCTGTGAGACCGTCGATCGTGATGTCCGATATCGTCACCTTACTCGTAGCGGAGCCCATGTATCCGCCCTCCGACTTGCTGTAGTCACCGTGGATGACAATAGCATTCTCCACGTTTGACAGCGTGTTGTCCGTGTAGGTCACGTCGGTCACCTCGCCGTAGTCGTCGATGATGGTCTTGATGCGGATACCATTCACGCTGTCAATGATCTTGTTGTTTTTCACGGTGAGGCCCGAGACCGTGTCAGAGGAGCTAACGGACGATCCGCCGATGGAGCCAATGGAGATACCGTGGCCGCCACTGCAGGTGTTCGAGCTGAAGACGGTGTTGGTGGAGGATTGCATAGCAAGACAGTCATCCTGATTGTAAATGGTGTTGCCCGAGATAGTCACGTCGGTGTTCTTGCTTAGATCGAAGCCATCCGTGTTCTTGGCGACATCATCACCAGCACTAGAGTCGAGCGTCAGGCCGCTGATAGTCGTGGACTCGCAACTGAGAATACTAAAGGTGCGGTACGGTGAGTTTTTGATGGTGAAGTCGGACACCGTCGACGAGATGACCTTGCTCATGCGGAAGAACACAGGACGGTCAATGGAAGTGCCCTGCTCCCAGTACCAGTCTCCCTGGCCGTCAAGAGTGCCCGTGCCGCCCACAGTCAAGTCCTTGCCTGTTAGCAGGATGAGCGGACCCTCCCACTTGGACGTCTCGAACGTCGTGGTGCCCGTAAATTCGATAGTGGCGCCGTCCGCGACGTCGCTCAGGTCCAGCGTGACACCGGCAGGTACCGTGAGTGAGCCGATGGTGATGGTGCTGCACGAGGAAACGTCGGTGCCGCTGGTGTATGTACCCGAGAGCGTGCAGCTACTGGACGACTCGCTCACTTGACGCATCATGGGAGACGCGGTGACGGCGGAGACCACAAGGGCTAGAGTAGGGATGGCGATCTTCATCGTTGGTGCAGGAAGTGGAGGAGGAAGCTGCGCTGTAGGAGGAAAATTCCGAAATGGAGTTGGGAATGGCAGTCGAATGGGGCGCAACGAAGGCGTAGAGCGATGGAGATCCTGCAACATCGGTAGAGGTTTGCTTGAAAGCTGTCGTCCGGTCTCAGCGGATAATCACTTCAATGTCGAGTTGACGCGGTGACCATGAACACCATTTGCATGCGAATCTCTATAACGCAATAAATACCTGTGTTATATGATAGTTGCCTTTTTCAATAAACAGAAAATGGCTCAAAAGTCGACGCGAAATAACTTTGTAAACCCTGTGTACAGCGATATGTGACGCTGCGCACATGATCCAGCTGGTGGTGTCGACGATCGGTCCAGCATGACTTCCTTCGTCATACCCACTCAACACGACTCTGGCGCACTCAAAACGAGTCTTCTGCACTAGCAGCCGATGCATCTTCGCTCTTTGCTTCATCATTCGCTGAGCTTTTATAGTCGACAACTATCCCAACTGGTACGGGACCTACGTTTTACAGTTAGCATCTACAGCTTGAGGACCTCTTCAAACAGGGAGGCTAAACGCTGTGGTTAAACGTTTTACACGAACGAAACGAGCGTCAGCTCAATTTATTGTAAGACAGCTAGCTTTTTGTCTACTCAAAACATCTACGTAGTTGTTTTACACTGCACGGCTTTCGATACCAAGAACGAGTGGTCGTCTCACTCAGAAAGTTAGCAGGAGATGCTGCTCGGTTCGCCACTGCAACTACCCGTCGACCCCGACACACTAATGCCCGAAAACGTCCAGTCCGAAGCGTATTTGGAGTTCACCAAAATGTCATACACCGTGTCAGCCGAGCCCGTGAGCCCGTTGATCGTGATGTCCGAGATTGTCACCTTACTGCTGGCCGTACCCGTGTACCCTCCCTTAGACTTGCTGTAGTCTCCATGGATCACGATGGCATTTTCAACGTTCGACAGTGTGTTGTCCGTGTACGTGACACCAGTCACCGTACCGTAGTCATCGATGATGGTCTTGATGCGGATACCATTCACGCTGTTGACGATCTTGTTGTTCTTAACAGTCAGACCCGAGACCGTGTCGGACGAGCTCACCGAAGATCCACCGATAGAACCGATCGAGATACCGTGGCCACCGCTGCACGTGTTGGAGCTGAAGACAGTGTTGGTGCTGGACTGCATGGCGAGGCAGTCGTCCTGGTTGTAGATCTTGTTGCCCGTGATGGTCACGCCAGTGTTGCCACTGAGATCGAAGCCGTCCGTGTTCTTGGCAGTATCGTCACCAGCACTGGAGTCGAGCGTCAGACCACTAACCGTAGTCGACTGCGAGTTGATGATACTAAACGTGCGATAGGGCGAGTTCTTGATCGTGAATCCCTTGACGGTGGACGAGATGACCTTGCTCATACGGAAGAACACAGGGCGCGTGATGGACGTGCCCTGTTTCCAGTACCAAGCACCCTGGCCGTCTAGCGTACCGGATCCACTGACCGTCAGCTTGGTACCCGTGAGGAGGACGAGAGGACCCGACCATTTCTGTTGACAGAAGGGACCACAAGTAATGTTAGCTAGATGGACGGGATGAATCATGAAGATACTACATTGTAGATCGCACTTTTTCACCGAAGGTGGTGGTGCCGGAGAACACGACGCTTGCACCCGACTTGAGGTCGCTCAAGTCCAGCGTGACACCGGCAGGTACAGTCAGCGAATTGATGGTGACGGTGCTGCATGAGGACACATCGGTGCCGCTCGTGTAGGTGCCCGACAGCGTACAGCTGCTGGACTCCTCCTCTTGACGCATCATGGGCGAACCATAGGCGGCAGCGACGATCAGAGCGGCGGTGGCGAGGACGGGGGAGAAGAACTTCATGCTTTGTCGAATGGTATTAGGAAGCTTGAGTAGACTCGAGGAAATTCCGAAATGAGCTTCGGAAGCTACTTGGTCGTCATGTCAAGCAGGTTCAAGACGTATGTGTCCGCTCTCAGCAGCAACAGCGTATCGGTGTCCGGATCAACACATGAAAAAGCTTGAACATTATCGTCAACCAGCGCTGGCGATCTGCTTGGAGCAAGGCCACCTACGTACGTGTCGGTCGATCCATCTGGCTCTGGTCAACGCAGCGAAGAATGCACTCGCTATCATGGCCAATTGTTTGCCTTGAATGGTGAAGCGTAGTTGGTGACGTACCACACATCCTCCAGCCACAGAGTTTGGATCGTGTCTACGACGGAGTGGATTGTATCTCATCACGGCCCGATGCAATTGGAAGCGATTGTCTCGCCAGTCGCACCGACTTGACGACGAACCTGTCAGCACATCCTGTTGACCACAACACCACATGCCTTTGCACCGAGTTTCCATACTTTGCAGATAATAGTTTGATACACGCACATACATGGCACATGCTCCAGTAAGGAATTCAGTCAGCACAACGCCACTCCGATGGCTTCAAGCGGCCCGACGCTCTTGTTTGGTTACCATTTCTTGAACTTTGTGTCAAGCTCTAATGTTTATCGCTTCAAGAATACTCCGCACGCATGTTGTGCATGCTTGTTCTTACACTACTAACCTTATCAACGAGTAGCACGCAGCGTACGTGTAGCAAATGTAATTGATCTTACTAACAGAACTCTTCGATACGAACATCTATCGCCCAGTAAGCAGCTAACCTACCGAACACTGTACTTACTCAACAAGAAGCTATCAAACCACTTAGCAGTCCACGCTACTCGGCTCGCCACTGCAACTGCCCGTCGACCCTGAGACGGTGATACCAGAGAACGACCATCCAGACACGTACTTGGAGTTCACCAGAATGTCATAGATCTGGTCGGCCGAACCCGTAAGGCCGTCGATGGTGATATCTGTAATGTAGACCTTACTGCTGGCCGTACCCGTGTATCCGCCCTTGGACTTGCTGTAGTCTCCGTGGATCACGATGGCATTTTCAACGTTCGACAGTGTGTTGTCCGTGTACGTCACGTCAGTCACCTTACCCGTCAGATCGATGATGGTCTTGATGCGGATACCATTGACACTGTCAATGATCTTGTTGTTCTTGACAGTCAGACCCGACACCGTGTCCGAAGAGCTAATGGACGAGCCGCCAATTGAGCCGATCGAGATACCGTGGCCACCGCTGCACGTGTTGGAGCTGAAGACAGTGTTGGTGCTGGACTGCATAGCAAGACAGTCGTCCTGGTTGTAGATCTTGTTGCCCGTGATGGTCACGCCGGTATTCTTGCTCAAGTCGAAGCCATCCGTGTTCTTGGCGGTGCCATCACCGTCACTGGAGTCAAGCGTCAAACCACTGATGGTGGTTGATTGGGAACTCAGAATGCTGAAGGTACGGTAGGGCGAGTTCTTAATCGTGAATCCCTTGACGGTGGACGAGATGACCTTGCTCATGCGGAAGAAAACAGGACGCGTGATCGACGTGCCTTGCTTCCAGTACCAGGAGCCTTGGCCATCCAGTGTACCGGAGCCGCTGACCGTCAGCTTGGTACCCGTGAGGAGGACGAGAGGACCCGACCATTTCTGTCGATGCATTAACGAAGGCATGAAAGGTTAACCAGACTTTCACAAAACAACAATAAGAGATACATCAGCTTTACCTTCTTGCCGAACGTTGTGGTACCGGAGAACACGACGTTGGCACCCGATTTGAGGTCGCTCAGGTCAAGCGTGACACCAGCAGGAACCGTCAGTGACTTGATGGTGACGGTGCTGCAGGAAGATACATCGGTGCCGCTCGTGTAGGTGCCCGACAGCGTACAACTTCTTGACTCGGCTGCTTCCGCCTCCTGGCGAATCATGGGATTGCCGCTAACGGTAGCAAATACCAGAGCAGTAGCGGCAAGGATGGGTGCGAAGAACTTCATGACGAGAATGTGGGGATGGGGACGACTGTCGCTTCGTGCACGCAGAGGAAACTCAAGAATGAGCTTGGATCAGCTACTGAGAGCAGACTCCTTCTCAACAAAGGCGCAGCGAGCTCAAGGAGCTTACCTACAACCATGACCGTAGATTTTGACCACAGGACGTCATCTACATTAGGTTCCTTGCACATCAAACATAAGCTCACGCGCGGCACAGTTATCCCAGAGCATCCAGCGTTATCCCCGTTCTGAACCTGCAGACAGCGGAACCCCTCAATAGTCGCGATATGTCGGGCATTTCGCTAGTCATACGTAGGAAAGCATCGGCATTACAATCTGCAGGTACCTTCGTCCACAGCAACACTCGCTCTTCGCATATCGTGTCAGCTTTATCGTCACCAAGATGTCTACTTTGCCCCTTGATAGAGTTTGACGCTTGGCTCGGCACTCAGTTTAGACGTGATGTCGCTAGAAAACCTTCCGAGCATGAAATCGACTAACCCGTCAAGCTTGAGATGATAATTAATCTGCATTTCGCTAGTGAGCGACCAACAAAAGACCACCTGAGCCGGAGCTGCTTGATCGTCCGTTCGCATGAGCGCGAATGAGCCGCGAGATTTCATTAATTCCAGGTGGTAGCTCAAGCTGATGTTGACGGGACACCGCGTGAAACTTGCAGACTGCTTCAAGTTGCAAACCGCTTCAACGAATTTTTAACTTGCAGCAATTTGCACAGGTCAAAACCTCAACGAATCCAGCAGCAAAGTGTCGGTCAAAGTTCCAGTGGGAACTGGGTCTCGTTGATAAGTTACGTGAAGAGCGGCTCCAATTCTGCTGTGTTGTTGGCCGTCACAGCCAACCTCACCACCGCACCCAGCAGCGTATCTAAATTCTGCCACTCGTCCGCCAACGTCATCTCCTTTTGCATTCGCGCAATTTCTCGGAGGACCTCCGTATCCGCAGTCTTTTCAGCAGAATCATACTTGTCTACATGGAAATCAGCCACCCCCCGAAACGTCCCAGGCAACGAGTTCCCCATCTTCACAGTCAGCAACTCGTGCAGTCCGTCGAAGTCGAATAAATTGCTCGTTCCAACCGCCACTCCGTCCATAATACTGCTCGCTTTCCTCGAAACATTACCACCACTCCCATCCATGTGATCTCCTCGCTCCTCCTGGTATTTCTCGAGTACAATCTGTCCCACCACTTGCTCCAGCGGCATCTGATACAGCTTTGGATCATTCTCCTCCACCATCTCGACAATTTTCCGCTCTAAAAACTCCACATACGGATGTCCCGCTGGAGCTTGCATTACATGCAACCCCATACTAAACCCCCTACTGCTTCTTCTCCCCTGATTCGCCACCACCATCTCTTCTTGCATGTCCACTCCAATCCCTCTCAACAAGAATGTGTTGAAATCCGAGAACGCAACACCTCCATGTTTCTTCAACGCCTTCAACATGACCAATACCTCAATAATCCGTCGTCTTTCTTGTCGGTTTAAGAACGGCGGCCCTTTCTTCTGCATCATATCGAACGAAACAGGAGGCAGTACTTGATGTAGCCCTAAATGACGTTGACACTGAGTGTACCAGACGCCCCTGGGGGCTTCGAAGTAGTGCATCATCAGGATGGTTCTACTTTGGCATTCCGTGCATAATCGGACGAAATGCCTAATCCTGGCTTTTCAAAAGTCTTAACTGAAGTTGATGGCTACATATCTACTTGAAGGTTATATCCGCCAGGCCAATGCGACTTGGTGGTTCGAGCAGCTGTGAAACACCCGTTGATGAAGCGGGAAGCCCAGCAGCATCATTTCAAAACTCACACGTGCACCCACACCACTAGCCCACCACCTCGCCACCCATCTTCTGCTTGTACAATGGCGGGAGGTCGCGCCAAAAGAAATATCAACAAAGTTCTCGACGGATACTAGGCAGGCAAGGGGAAGAAGGCGAGCGGAAGCCGCTACAAGTGGCTGCCCAAGTACGAGGTGAAATTTGGGTTACGACCGAACAGAAACTCATCCAACGTCGTCGTAGAAGCAACTTGCCGATTCTGTTCTGCCTTTGGTCGTGAGCCCAAGGTAGACACGAAAAACCCTTTTGCGGAAGCAGACATCTTGTCGACCAAGGCGCCGCGCAAGAAAACTAAACGTGCTCACGTGTTTCGCAAGTCGTTCCGAAGTGATAACATTCAAACGCATTTACGTTTGGAGCACCCTCGACAATGGGAACAATATCAAGCTGCGAATGACACCGTTCGAACAACGTTTTTCCGTCGGGACATATCCATCGCCTCATTCTTACCGTCTGCGCCAGACTTTCATTTTCGAGTGCATAAGGGCATAGTGGAAACAAACAAGAAGTTGTATTGTGACTCAGTCGACGACGCACCTGGCGGATTCGACGAACTGGAAGATGGTTCTTGTCTGATTCATGTAGCCAAACTAGACCAATCTGAAGTTGTAGTCAAATGTGTGACGGCAGCGGTGAGCTACCGCAGCATTGAAAAGATGTTTGTCATCTTTGGGGAGGCGTTGAAGAACCAAATATTGATGGTCCCAAACAGAGATTATATTCAACAGTACATTCGATATGTACTAGCTCTCAACCTTACCGCTATTGATGCCCTTCTAAGGAGATATTGGGGATTTTCAATTATTGTCGATGGAGCAACTCACAACTCGAGGGGATATCTGGACGTCCGTCTTGCGTTTGCTGTGCTCGGGAAACTTTACAATTTCCACTTTCTAGCTATTCCCACGGGCGACCTCGCCCACACTGGGGGAAATTACGCAGAACTTGTTCTAGAAACACTTAAATCTGTTGCGGGCCCTAAGGTATTGCTCAAGTTGATTGGAACGGCGACTGATGGTGCAGCAAACATGCTCGGATGCAGACACGGATTCGTTAGTCGCGTGCGCACAGCGTGTGGTGCTATTGGTGGATGCGGGATCGTGGCAAATTGGTGCGGTAGTCATCAGTTGAATCTTGTGGTTGGTGATTTTCTCTCTGTACTCGATGATTTCATCGATTTTCGTTCGGTGTTAGGAACGGAAATTTCGTTCACACACACGCACACAACAGTTCAGCAACGCATCGGGCGTAGCCGCCCGACATACGCAACTACGAGATGGGATTCAATTCACGATAGTTGCAAGTTCCTCTCCACCTACTATCTGGAATTGATTCAACTTCAAAAGGAGAAAGGTCGTGATGTATCTAGTCCTTCTTGGTGGCTCTGTTTGTTCTTCGTTGCGAACTTTACCCAAGCACTCAAGATCTGCTTCGCCAAACTTCAATACAAACACGTCACCATTGTGGAGCAGTACCAAGCACTACAGAAGTTATTAGCGACGATACAATTTCGGTTCGAAGAAAATAATGAGGGTAGAACTCCGGTCATCAGCGAGCTCAAGCTAGAACGTGAGATTTTCGCAGCATCCGCCTTTTCAAGGAATTGCTACTGCTCACTGTCTACCCAAGAACAACAGCAGTTGATTTTAGCGGTCAGTGACGCGCTGGAGACTTTTGTTGCTGGAGTCGCGTCCATCTCGCTGTCGATTGACAAAGAACCACGCGATTACAGCGTAACGACCCCTCAACTCGCTGTGAACACAAGTGATGATTGTTTTGGGGATCTCATTGAATGACACAGCGAGCGTCTGAGGTATCAATTTACAGGAACGGCGATCAGCAAAATATGGTCGCAACGCAAGATGATGAGAGAAGAGTACCATGCCCAACGGTCCTTTAAACGACTCATCGATCGAGTCTCTACATAACCAACTAACGAAGAATGGTCCGACCCTGACTTTGATAGGCGTTTCGGAGCAATCAAATCACTTGCGTTGGGGTTAGCCAGTATTACTCCTGGCTCACACTCAGCCGAAGGTGATTTCAGCAATCTCAAGTGCTTGAAAAGTAAGCTTCGCGACCGTCTTACGGATTTTCCCTGGAAGGTGAGCTTCATGCAAGTCAGTATTTTGATATTGTGTCGTTAGCATCGACACCAGATGCCGCTGGCGACGAGGAGACAAGTGAAGATGATCAAGAGCGTAGTAGTTGCAATGAATGCAGCAATGATGATGCATAGATCCAGCCTAACCACAAAATGCCTAACTGGGGTTTTTAAAACTGCCTAATATGACGCGTATTAGGCATTAGGCACTATGTCCTAACCAGAACCACCCTGAGAATGAGGCTCAGACGCATGACGATTCCCGCGCAGTAGCTCGTCTGGGTGGACAGCGTGCGTAATGAAGAGCAGATTTCGAAGTGAGATTCACATGTGTATTCTGTGAGCCGATGAGCTGCACTGTGCTGCGATCGTGGACTCTATGCAGCCTACACAGAGTCCACGATCGCGGCACAAGACTGAGTGACTGATGTCGTCACATCCTGGGGTAAATATTATGTCCAGTTACGGCGCTTGAGTAATTTCCCGAGTTTACATGTACTAAATGGTAACTACAATTGATAACGAGAACAGTAACTTGTCGATTTTCCAAGGTTTCCTCACTCCATAGCACTACCGTACGTGCATAACGCTACGGTCAAAGCGAGGTGAAATCCCGGTCTTTAAAAACGATCCGTGACTGTCCGTCCGTCCGCGTTACCTTGCAGCACAATTTTCATTGGTTAAAAATCGGTTTTCACATAAGTACGATGTCCGACTCTTTTGAACGCGTCATTTCGGAAAGCGCGCGGACGGCGGAAGGACACGAAGGCGAACAGTTAACAGCGGCGACAAGGACTGCGTGTCTTCATGCATGTATGTATTAATTAATATTACGTTGTTTTCAACTACGTTTTGCTCGGCCACCCCTCTAGCTCTTCGGAGCCCGACGCTGAGGCGCCCGTGTTCGCCCGCCAGCGGCATGGGAAGGCTCATAACCAATCCGGGGTAAGGGGCAGCATAAACGGCGATAAAAGCCGGCATTGCCGGGCTATCTGCTCCTCCCCGGACCCAGTCGTCGGTACCAATGGTATGTGGGACCCGGCGCATTCGGTAGTAATACCGGGTGCGCCTTCGAGTCCGTGGCCGGGCACAGTGCGACCACCCTTAGGGTGAAGGAGCCCCCCGGTGCTCACCGTGCCGGTATAGGCGGTTAGCTTTATAGGTTAAATGATAGGTAATAGGTTAACCTTACTTGCGCCGCCGTTGGTAATACGAAGGCGGAGGCCTGAACTACTGCGCTACGAGGCACTGGGGGATGAGTCTTGCTCTCAGCCGAGAGCCTCCGATAACCGCACTGTCACATAAGATATTCCATTAGGAAGGTATTTAGAGGGACACTTGGAATTCGATTTCCACCAATGACAGCACGTCTGATAGGCCAACCCCGTCAGTATACGCTCTTTAGCCCTAATCTCATTAGCACATTTTCTTATTTTTCTTATATATAGACTTTAGTACTAAATTAGCAGCTCCACGCTCCGTGTTTTATGCTTAGGAGCTGATACTCAACTGAGTTGTCAGCCACGGCATCCCAAAACCGTCATCAATACCGACAGCCACACATACGGCATTTTACTAAAAAAAAAAAAAAAAAATTGCTGGTGGCTTAAATATGAAAACTTAAAGTAACTTGAATTGTTATCGTGTGACCCACGGTAACAATGGAGGGTTTACTTAAAAATAAAAAAGCTAGGACCTGGAAACCTGATTTGTGTACCGTGTAGCCCATGGTACATGGAGGAAGGTGGATGCCTAGAGAAGCAAGACTTGATCGGTCAACCGTGTTACCCACGGTTGATAGAGGAAAGCAGATGCTTCGTCGGTTCGTAACGGCGTGCGGGGAAACAAAAAAAAAACACTACACAAAAAGAAGCATATTAGAAGAGGCTGTACAATTCAGTACTTAGGTTTATTTAAGATACTAGGGAATTAGCTATTGATTTTGGGGGGAAAAGCAAACACTGACGGAAGAAGCTTTATGATGTAATTGATTTAGTAGAGGTTTACGTCTGAGGTCCTCTTTAAACGTTCCACTCGATCTTTGGCCAATCGACGAATTCTAAAAGACTATGGTATTACGTGGATATTTCGTGGAAACATAGTGGAACCGATGGGACGAAAACGGAAGTATAACACGGTAGCGGACATTGAAAATGCATTTCGCGCGCCCGGACATGAATCGGAGCCAGACCGCAAGCTGAGGGCCAGGAGCAGAAACGCGGCTTTGAATCGACTGAGCAAACGTGAAGAGGCTGCCTTGACGGCAGCACTAGAGTCTACGAATATTGAGGATGGCGGTGACTCTGTAGCGGTGACGGAAATGGTTTGCGAGGCGCTGGCGTCCGTGGATGCTTTGGCGACGCAGAGTATAGCACCTGTTGAATTAAATGGTGCTGTCTCGGAAGAAACGACGGAAGTTAGTTAGTTAGTGGTGCAGCGGCAAGTGTTTTGGTACAGCAGGAAGTACCGACTGATCAGGTGAATTCTGCAGCTGATATCGGGACTGATTCAGCACCAGCCGGGGTTCGTCGCCCCCGTCAAAGAGCTAATATGAGTGCCTCCCAGTTAGCAGAAGTTCGGAGAAAAGACCGGGAACGAAAAGCAGCGAGTCGGAGCCAGATGACCGGCCAACAAAGACGCGTTGAACAAGGGCGTAATAGCGCTGCCAGAGCATTACAGCGACTGCAACTGAGTGAGGGTGAGCGACAAGCAATTCAGGATCGTAATACCGTTGCGCGAGCCTCCCAACGAGAGGACATGAGCCAGGAAGAACGGCAAATTATTCAGGAATGAGATACAACCGCTCGAGCTGTAGCACGGAGCCAAATGACGGGAGAGGAGTTCTTGCTACAGCGTGAGGCATAGCGGTTTCGGAATCGATCCCGTAAGTACAAGAAGGGTTACGGAAATCATGAAGATTTTAATCCCAGCGTTATTCGCGGGAAGGGCACGTTGGAGAGACGCCACTATTTCTCGCGCTTCAGGAATAATCGGGCTGGCGATGAGCGTCAATGTGTGCATTGCAAGGCGTGGAAGTTTCCTGGGGAAACGGACAAATGCTGTTGCAGAAAAGGAAAAGTTCAATTGCCTCCGCGCCAGGAGGCACCGGAGAAACTGCGAAGGCTATTCGAGAAACCCGACTTCATGAAGACCATCCGTGCGTACAATAACGTATTTGCGTTTACGTCGATGGGGGCATCTCGCTCGAAGCCCCTTCAAGTTGATGAAAGTGAGACGCGTGGCGGTGTTTACAACTTTCGAGTGATGGGGACAGTTTGTCATCGGATGGGTTCTCTTCTTCCGCCTCCAGGCGCGAATCCTAAGTTCGCTCAGATCTACATAAATGACCCGGACAGCGCTGCACGTGTGGAAAGCCGCATTCGCATGACCGATGGCTTGAACGCAGAGTTTGTCAGTGACATTGATGTGACGATGGAGGAACACAATCCGTATGCACAGCAGTTTCTCCACGCAAAGGAAATTCTTATTGAACGGAGTAAATCTGCACTGGAAGTAGCAAGAGTTGAGCAAGAGAGACGTCGTGAAGAAGAAGGAAAGCAGGAAGAAGATATGCATGAACCCCTCATAGACCCAGAGGTGGATTGTGCTCTTCGCCTTCACGTAGATCGTGGCAGCAACCCCGGAACACATAACACGCCAACTGCTTCGGAGGTTGCCGCAATTATTATCGACGCTAACGCATCCGAACCTCGCGACTTAGTCCTCTACACCAGACGAGGTGGTTTCAATCGTATTTACGAAACCGACCCATCTTACGATCCTTTACAGTATCCTCTTTTACACCCCTACGGCGAGAAGGGCTGGATGTACAAAATATCTTATGGTGGCGACGAAAACAATGACGACAATGGGGAAGAAGACGAGGGCAGTCGGCGCGACGAGAGGAGGCAACAAGACCGCGACATGGAAGAAGAACTGGACGGGTGGGGGTACGTAGTGCGGTTTGAAGATGGCACTTAAGAGCGGCGTAAAACGATAATGTCGTTGAGTGAATTTGTGGCATATCTGCTTTATGACCGGACTGGAAGTCATTCGCTTTTACTACTCGGTGGTAGATTAACCCAGCATTATTGCGTGGATCAGTGGGCGAAAGTGGAACAAGAACGACTTCGCTACATCGAAAAAAATCAGCTCGAGTTCAGACTCGAATCTATACAAGGCCTTACGGACGCGTACAGGAACGAAAGCACCGAAGCACAACGCAATGCTGATCTTCACGATTTAGCGCATAATGGAACGAATTCGACATCTACTCTACCACGCCAAAACGAATCCGGGAATACTGGTGATATAGAGGCAGGTAACGTTGGTCGTCGGTTAATTCTACCGCCTTCGTTTACTGGAGGGCCGCGCTACATGCATCAAAGGTTTCAAGATGCCATGGCTATTGTACGTGAGCTTGTAGCTCCAAATCTTTTCATTACAATGACGTGCAACCCGAATTGGTTGGAGATCAAGGAAAATTTACAATCGGGTCAAACTGCATCGGACAGACCGGATATCGTGGCTCGGGTGTTTATGCAGAAATTGAAAGGTATGTGCAAGGATCTGGACGAAGGAGTGTTGGGAATACAAACGGCGTGGATTCATGTTGTCGAAGACCAAAAACGAGGGTTGCCCCACGCGCACATAGTGATGATACTGAGACCTGAAGACAAGCCGGTCACGTCTGAAGATATAGATCGATTGGTTTTCGCAGAGTTGCCCGATCCGGACAAACACCCGGAGCTTTACGAGACGGTGTTTTCCTGTATGATGCATGGTCCTTGTGGGGACCAAAACAAGACCTGTCCGTGCATGAAAAATGGGAAGTGCTCGAAAAAGTTCCAGAAACCTTTTGCAGAGGAAACGACGATGGCCGCGGATGAATATCCAATGTACAGACGACGTCGACGTCCGTCCGGGCATTTGGTGCGTGGGAATAAGGTGTGGGATAATGCTACTATCGACCAGTGGGTGGTTCCGTACAATCCTTATCTGTCTCAAAAGTACAACTGTCATATCAACGTGGAGGTGTGCGCAACGAGCAAAGCGATCAAGTACATATACAAATACGTGTACAAAGGAGCGGATATGACCACAATTACCATTGAAGGCCAAGTCGACGAGCATTCTCTCAATGAGATCTTACAGTATTTGTTGGCGAGGTACATATCTCCAGTTGAAGCATGTATGCGGCTTTTTAGACATCCGACGCAAGGGCCTACGCACAACGTGGTCAAACTGGCCATTCATTTGCCTGGACAGAGTTCTGCTGTGTACCGAGCGAGCGCAACGAACCAGCAAATTCGACAACTCATTCGTAGAGGTGACATGACGACATTGACGGCATTTTTCTTGCTGTGCCTTATGGAGCCTGAAGTAGCGGGGAAAATGTTATACAAGGACCTACCTTCGGTTTACAGATGGGACAAAAAGAAAAAATGGTGGATATCCCACAAGAAGTACGTGCCTTCCATTAGTCGCATGGTTCTCGTGTCTCCCCAAGACCCAGAGCGGTTTTATTTGCGCCTTCTGCTGTGCTACAGACGTGGACCAACGTCTTTTGAAGATCTAAGAACTATTGACGGGATCATGTACAGAACCTTTCATGAGGCTGCACTGGCGGCTGGATATTTAGACAATGACCGTGAATGGGAAGAATGTTTGGCTGAAGCGGCGCACGAGCGGATGCCTTACCAACTCCGTCAGCTTTTTGCAATTGTTTTGGCGTATTCTCTACCGAGTAGTCCTATGGGGTTGTGGGAATGTTTTAAGCACGACCTAAGCGAAGATGTTCAAAGAAATCTTGGTGCCGACATGGATGACCCGCGCGTGGAGTACAGAACGCTCCAAATCGTGGATAAGATTCTTCGCGCTAACGGGAAAACGTTAGCCAATTACGCACTTTCCCTGCTCGAGAACTACGACCAAGATGCTGTGGATGAACATCTCGGAGGAGATTTGGTTTGTCAAGAACTCAACGCGTATCCTTTGGAACAATTGGAGAGTACGGCTGCGGTTGTAGACAAGTTGAATGAAAACGAAAGGGATATTTTCGACCAAGTGATGGGCGCAGTACAGTCTCCCCAAGTCGGCCGGAAACTATTTTTTATGGACGGACCAGGGGGTACCGGTAAATCCTTCTTGCTCGAACAAATCCTTGCCAGGGTACGTCTGAATGGGAGGGTTGCTGTGGCAGTTGCATCCAGTGGAATTGCAGCAACATTGCTGACAGGGGGTCATACGGCGCATTCTACATTTCGGATTCCACTAAAACTAGACGACCGTTCGACGTGTAAGATTCCGAAACAGAGCCAGAAAGCAGAATTGATACGCCGGGCCAGTTTGATTGTTTGGGATGAGGCACCGATGATGCATCGAGCGTGTTTTGAAGCTGTCGACCGAACTTTTCGCGACATCATGAACAATGAAGTCGAGCCGTTTGGGGGAAGGTTATGGTTTTCAGTGGTGACCATCGTCAAATCCTACCGGTTTTAAAGGATGCTACCAGGGCTGAAACGCTAAAGGTGTGTTTTAAAGCGCCTCCCTTATAGCAGCACCTCCGCCAGGCGCGTTTGATAGAGAATATGCGTGTGAAAACGGCGCTTGGTCCAGATGATGCTGCGGAGTTAGCCGAATTTTCGGAGTTCTTACTTCAAATTGGAGAGGGTCGCTATCCGGTGAATCGCGATATTGACGACAACGACATCTGTATCCCGCAGAGCATGTGCGTTACTCCAGTCTCCGGTGGCGCCTCGACTTCTAATCAAGATTCCTCTTATGAGGATTCAGAGTACGAAGTCCCGGATTTCAATTTGCTTCCACCATTGGATCCTGAAGGTGAACGCGAATCGGACGAGCCTGAAGATGGTCAGCGCACTTGCAGTGTCAACGCACTGATTGATGCGATTTACCCCGGGGTGGGTGATCCTGACTTGCCAGATCAGTACTTTGTGGATCGTGCAATTTTGGCGCCAACCAATGCAACTGTTCGTTGGATCAACGAATTGGTAGCTGAGCGATTGTCTGGAGAGACACGAGAATATCTCTCCAACGACAGCCTCGACGGTCCCGGAGATCAGAACCTATTCGAGACTGAGGTTTTGAACTCACTCAATTTCTCAGGAATGCCCCCTCACAAGATGGCTCTCAAAGTTGGCACTCCTATCATTATGATTCGGGGTCTAAATAGCGACGAAGGTTTGTGCAACGGAACGCGTCTGCGAGTGGCATATTTGCGAGAGAAATGCATTGACGCGACTATAATGTCTGGCCCTCGACGTGGACAACGCGTGTTTATCCCGCGTATCGTGTTTCTGAGCGATGACGAGGATAAAGAATTTCCGTTTACCCTGCGACACAAGCAGTTCCCGGTAGTACCAGCGTTTGCGATGACGATTATCAAGGCGCAAGGTCAGTCAATTCACCACGTAGGTATCTACCTGGAATCACCTGTGTTCGCACACGGACAGCTATACGTTGCCATATCTCGAGTAACACCCAGAAAGGCGATCAAGATAGCCATTGGTCCGAGAGAATTTGACGACGGCGCGGCGCACACCAAAAACATTGTGTACGGAGAGATTTTCCAGTAGATAACACTGTAATACACGTGATTTAGCAACAAATTATTCCTTTTCTGCTAAATATTATCTAAATGATGATTTTACTCATTTTAACTAACTAATACTACGATTTAGCTTAGTCGTATTTGTAAGCCCACGTGCCCGCGCAGCGGGCGCCACGAGCGCTAGTCAGCGCTCGTTTTATTATGTAAGGGAGGAGGTGCAGTCCACTCACGTACAGTTTGCATGTCATCTCTTCTTGACCCGAATGCATGTTTTCCCACAGAGGAGTTGTCCCATTGCAAAGCCCAAACATTTCCCGTGATTCGTCCCACAATGCATCCCATAAACTTTACCGTAAACTTAGCTGTGGTTTGAACCAACGGCGTCTTCAGGTTGCAGGGGCTCTAGCTACGGCTCGCAAGTCTATCACAACACATGGAGACACCGAGCGAGCTGGACATCTTGAGAACGCTTCTCGCTCGCAGGAGAACAGAACCAATCGTTGGTAGCCGCGCACAGTGAAGCCCAACCGAGATTGTTGCGCATGGCGTCTAGAGCAACACTGCAGCTACCAAACCATCGAATGCTGAGAGTGCTTTCTGTTGCAACGAATCACGTACCTTGTGTTTTGAGGAGTTTCCCCTTCGATCATAAACGTCAAAATAGATTTCAAGTTATGTGCATTCATGCATGCACGGGTCGAGAAGAGATGCCGTCGCCCGAAAAGTTCCTTCAAATCCACCATCTGTATGCGCCAGCTTCAAGGATTCATGCTCTTGAATCGACCTCTTCTCCGCCGAGAAAGCGAAAATCAAACGATCGCAGATCTACTGGAACGTCGGGGCTCAGTCCACTGTCCGCGAAAAATGGTTGTTTGTCGCCGCAGCAGTGGAAGCAATGGATGCACGAGGCCCAAGAGTTGAGCATATCCTCGTCGGTATTTCTAGCCTCCACGTCGAGCGAGAGCTTGGCTCAAGCGGCGAACGAGGGGCTGCAGCTCATCACGAACCCAGTTGTGGCACACAAGCACGAGAGATTCGCGTCGCTGTTAGAAGAAAGAGCAAGTGCCCGTGAAGAACCGACCGCTAAAATGCTCCAGATGAAGCAATGTACAGCAACCGATAAACAGTGGAGGTCACCTACTGGTATCACGAAACCTCGCAAGAGGAAAAAGAGTTCGAGTATCAGAATCGAGCCTCTGTTATCGGATGAGGTACCGTGCAGTACCCATTGAGGGGTAGTCGTTCTTTCTTCTAACTACTTATTGCACGTTCGGTGCTTTAGATGCGAACAAAGTTACAGAGTCACCTGGAAGAGAAAACCAAAGGCAACATTTGGGAAAATGAGATTCGCTCTCGACTGGCCAGACCTCTTAGTGCTACGACCTTTTGTAGCAGAAGCGAACAACTCCTGCATCCACTCTGTAGGGCCCAGTTTATTGATACTCATTCGTTAGAGAGCCAAGGTGGAGGTCTTGAAGAGACAATTACTTCCGAAGACTCCAATCGGCCAAAACTTCCACTACTACCAAGGTTCCCGTACTCTGTTGAGGCGCACAAGGCTGCAAATTGTATGCGTCGCTGTGTTTTAAAGGCGTTCTTCCGCGTTGCCTTAAAGGCTCGAGCACGGGTTGTTGCCATAGCAATAAGAGTGCTACGTCGTCGAGGGATTCCATTGCTTGTTCGAGGATTTCGTCGCCGTCGACGTGCAGCCATCCGTATTCAGCGTCAGTATCGACGCTTCCTTCGGTGGCGCGCTGAGTTCCTACGTCCATTTGTATGCAAGACTGTCGCAGGTTGGGTTCGAGAAGGTTTGGCTCAAGTAGCGGCGCGTATATTGATTGCTCGATCGCTTACGACATTGTATCAATCGCGGAAGGCTAGAGCTGCGGAAGCTGCTCGACGCGCTAAACACCTGCGTCGATGGGTTGCTAAGACGCGCGTGAGCCTGTTTGTTCACCAGATCTGGACAATTCGTTGGTTCCATGGTAAGCGCGATTTTAACGTGAGTGGCATGAAACAAGAGCTTGCGTTGCTCGAAGCAAGCGACCACAATGTGCATCTCGAATACACAGCCATTTTTGCTACTCCGTTCGGTAAGGATATGCTGAAGAAAGAACTCGTCTTGTGGCGTGTGGGAGCAAGAACAAGAACGACGCAAGAGGAAAAACCAAACCAAGCCAGCGGGGAGGTCGAGGCAGACGCGGATCCAGCGATCCTTAGACTACGCCAATGCTTCCAAATTTTCGATCTCGACGGCTCTGGGACGCTCGATCTTGATGAATTCCAGCTCATGCTGTCATATCTACGCGGGAAGACGCCGAAGCAACCAAATCGTGCCAGCATTACTGGGAAAAAGGCAAGTCAACAGACTCCGAAGCTCTCGACTGCACAAGTCCGGGGCCTTTTCGCTGAGTTGGATGGGGACGGCAACGGTGGCATAACTTGTGGTGAGTTTGAACGCTGGTGGACAATAGAGCACGATCGATCCACGTTATCTACTTCTGCCTCTACGAATTTCCTGTCCCAAGGGTTGGATGGTTTACTTCTTAAGAGTCACGGGCTACTCTTCTGGTTGCTCGGCCGCAAGCTGCAGCTAGAACGGAAATTCGTCAAGAAGCTCATGGTGCGTCGCGCTATGGAGAGCGCCAAGCGAGACATTTTGTATCGAGAAATCGACCGTGAACGGGTAGCAGGGGCGTTCGCAGATGTATTCCGGTGTGGCGATTGTGGCCGTCGGTTTGGTCTCAGGAGAGACTTGGTTGACCACGTTGCTCATGAGTGCAACTCGACTACTTTGGTAGTCGACACGTTTACTCTGAAGCGGTGGGTGCATGAAGAAGAGTTTCGATTGTTGGAAGATGTGAAAAGCGAGACTTGAGTCAACGGCGACTACCAAAGCCTGACAAAAGGTATTGAAGTTTGCGCGGGATGGCGAGGACGTGAACCAGTTTCTTCAATGACGATGGGGGTCTGGGGTCATTGTTTCAGGCCGACCAAATGAATTTGTGTTATACCACGTGTCTGCTCTTGGACGTAGTGATACCCGTATCGTGGCGGCCACTCCTTGAACTGGCAGGTTTCGCTGTCCGACACGTCCTGGAGCGCGTCAAAGTGTCATTGGCTGGACGGATTCCAACGGCGGTATTTGATACATCTTCTCCGATCGGAACCGGATCATCGGACAGAAGCAGGGTTTACTGCTTCAAAGATCGGATCGTGTACAGGTACCTTCACCCTGTGTTGGGGTAGTCGAATCAAAGGTGCTCGACCAGCAGAAACCACGATGTGTACGTACATAGCATCGTGTTGATCCCATCTCTGTGGACGAGGTCCCGCGCAAAACACAAGCGGCAACAAAAGTTGAGCAACGCAGGTATGAATGCAACCACTCAAGATATCGATTACTGGTACCAGTGTCGAGGCCAAGTGGACGAGGGACCTTCGTGGTGAAATGATGCGCAGTTCGTCTTACTAAAATAATCAGCGATGCGTACTTTCGGCGATTTCATTCTCCAAGTTTCCGCCAAGTAGCACTTCGAGTCCAGAGTCCAGAATCGCGATGATGAAGCTGTTGGTGCTGCTGTTAATGCTCGCTGCCTCCAATTCTCCTGTAGCAGAGTCAGTCGTGATTAATTCATCGCACCTACCTGCTACAGCCACTCATCATTCCAAAGGAGCTGCTTCGTTCTCGGCAGGGGGTTCACTTGCAAGCGACTCGAACAGTCCTGTCGTTAGCAGTCGATTTCCAGCTTCATCAGACTCAATGCTCGAAGCACACATCAAGACAATCGACACGGTCCAGTCAACTTACCGAAACTGGGTTGGCCCCACGCTTGGGCAGCCTGATCGTGGCGACTCGGCTTGCTACCGGAAGGCGTACGTTATGAATATTTGTCCTGTTGGCTTTGACTACAAGTGGAAGACCTGCTGGACACAGTGCCCCCTCTCGTACCCGGTGGAGTGCGGCATGGAATGCATCCGCCAGAATGACGACTGTGGTCTTGAAATCTACTCGAAAACTGCCAACGTGGTGCAGACGGCGATCTCGCTAGCCACTATGGGCCTGTTCGGCCAACTCACAGCAGCGACGAAAGGCGTCGTCGCTGGTGCGAAGTGCATCCAGTCCATGATCGGCAACATCAAGATGCTCATCAAGTATATTAGCATGGTTAAGGTGTACGACCCACAGACTCCGTACGACAAGCTCATGGGCCTGTTGTACCAGACGAGCTACGTGACGATCGACTTCCCAGTAACGATCGCGATGTGTTTGGGCCTCCCGTATCCCCAAGTTCTCGACCCTAGCAGTTGGATGCTGGATACGATTCAGCTCCAATTGGGAGAGATCCTCGACCACGGAGACAACATCATCAGAGGTTGGGACCGATTCAAGGCTTTCCTTCATCGCGTAAACTTCACTCAACCTTTGTCGGAGCTGAACGAGACTGATATTTCGTCTCTCAAGACGGGATTAGCTTCCAACTCAACTTGCGGATACGAACTCAAGCGACTGACAGACCGAACGTGGATGACTGTGGCTCAGATGAAGAAAGCAAACCCTGGCATAACCCAGGACGAACTCAGAGTGGCGATGTACAAATCTGATCTTATGGTTAACGACATCCCAATCGTGACCAACAACTGCATGGATCAGATGATCTCCGAGTCGACGGAGGCGACCGCGTACCAAACTCGTGACACACTGCGCAAAACGCTTGGGGTGATCGTGGACGACCTCATCGATAGAGGCAAAAGCGACAACGGCACGTCGTTGACAGCTAAGGAATACATTCGAGTTGTGGCAGATAAAGTTGCGATGACCGTCTTCGTGCTGTCTATCGTCGATCAGACACGAATCATTGGTATCATCACCGAGTACATCCAGCCAATCTGTGGTCCAACTCAGTTCATTGGCGAGATCGACGACGGCACTGATCCTTATACACTGGGCCTCAATACTGTCGGGAAGGCTTTCAAGGGCAGTAGTTTGTCATGGGCGAGAAAAGGAGATGGCATCGTCTCGATCGCTTTCAATAGTGTGGACACCAAACCAGTCACTGTGAATATTTTCTCCGGTGGTGACAAGATCGACGAGATAATGCTCCCAGCAGGAGACAACGCAACGTGGGCCTCGAATGTGACGGTGTTAGGTGGTAAATCGCTCTATTTGGACCGATGGCGACCGGGTTTCTTGGGTCTCCCTGGCACGGGAGGAGGTTCACTCAAGCTGTGGGTGCCCAATGCAAGCGAGGGTGGTCATTTGGACATTGTCGCCAAAATCAACGTGAGTTAGCCCATCGAAACATTCACAGCTTCAACTGGATTGAACAACTTTGCATGGTTGGTACAAAACCAATCGTATTTCCAAGCGAGATCGGTGTCTCCGTCGCACGCAGCAACTTAGTGCAACCGTGGGGTTCCCGCCTGGAACCGGTGCATTTTGTTGCAAAGCCTGGAAGGACTGCGGTGCGACCACCGACAGGCTGAGACCTCGGGCCCACCACACTGACAATTATTCTGTCACTCACCCCCCAAGTCATAGAAAACAGAATTTTTGCGTCGGCGCTTTCGCGTCTAGGCATTCACCAGAGGTAGACACAGACACAAGCATTTCTATCTCAACAACTGATGGAGTTTCATCAATTGTATTTGAATTTCGAGCAGCCAGACCCGGTTCTTTGAGCTGCGAGCAATGCCGAACGGTTAGCAGCACAGTTGTTGTTGGGCGAGGTATTCTCCGACGACCAAGTTGCCGTCGGGCTGGATGAGTGCATCGCTGAATACCAGCGAAACATCATCCAAGCTGACGAGCTGCAGCAGCGGCGATATCATATCGGCATCACTAATGAGCCCCACCATTCGGTTCTTCGCGTCGTCCCAGTCGAAGTGAACGGAGCCGCGCATGGCAAGCTGTCGACCCAACAGTCTGTTGGCGAGGTGAGACCCCACCTGGCGACCAACTCGGTCCCAAGTCAAATGCGGGAACAGATTGCGCAGTGACACGCTGGTAATAGTGAAGGTCGTAGTGGTGGTGGCCACGAGGGAGCGTTCCGCTACTTGGTCCAGGCGCCCCAATCGGATTGTGACGTCTGCGAAGTTCTGCGTGAAAACCTTCCAGTTCCTCGCCAGCGCTTCGAAGCCGCGCACCGTACCGGCGTCCATGTCTGGCGTCATGGTCGCTCTCAGAAAGTCCAGCTCGAGGATGTGGATCCCGTCTGAAGCGATCAGCCCACGCCGGAACACACGAAAGTATTACGCTGCGACCGAAAAGGCCATCTTCGTTGTCGTGGTCGTGGAGAAGTAAAGGCTGTTGCGCTGGGCCTCCAGTTGCTTAATCTCTTCTTGCAGGGCCTGGGTGGTATGCTCGAGGCGTTCCGTCAACTTGCGCTGCTTCATCCTGTAGCGGGCTTGCTTCTCTCGGCAACGCTTGCGTCTGTAGGCGTCCGCGGTGGCATCGAAGCAGTCGTTGGTTGTGGTCGACTTAGACACTGTAACGTGTTCTGATCACCTACACGTTTAGGTGTTGGTCGAACAGTGCCGATCACGGCCAAGACCCGTCAGGCCGACAACAGTAGAACTGCTACTGCTGCGCCGGTGCGTTGCCTATTAGACCCCGCAACCTATTTTATTATTGTCCAAAGTAGACTTCACGTACAGCCGTCACGTAGCGTAGATAACTAAGTTAATACACGTGCGCTGCCCTTACACACTTCTTCGAGTGTCCTCCTTGTTCGCCTAGTCACTCGGGTCAATACACCTCGGGCGCCTACCCTGCGCGCAACCGTCCAGCCAACTCGAGAGCTCGAATCTCTCTAGGCGTCCACCCTCCACACGTGCGCTCGTCCAGCCCCGCTACAATATCAACGTCGAAACCTTCCGCCGTCCAAAGTGTTCTAGACGCAGTCGCCGTCGCTCCCACGCCCCAAGCCGTTCGTCCGTCGGTTCGTCCAAAGTGCCCGTGTCGTCACACGTGCACGTCCAGTCGTCCAAGTCGTCCAAGTCGTCGGAGTAGCGAGGTGGTGATCAAACCCACGGGAAAGCCAAACAGAGTCGACCCCGGGAGCACCAAAGACTGTTCCCAGTCGGTGTGTGGGTCCTCCTCTTGTATATCCCCTTGAAAAAGTGGTTCTTGAACTTAAGGCTACGCTTTGGGCCCAGACATGCGTCGGCCACACCAAGCTGCCCTCGATTCTCGAAATCACCAAGATAAGAAATCTCCGACACTGAACACTACCAAAGCGGAACTTGGCTCTCGCTTAGCAGGTCCCAGTCCACAAGTGATATATCCAAGCTCAAATGCCCCGAGCTTATCCAAATGCAACACGTCACGTTCACACACACTCTCTGTCCTCTTCTTTTTAGACCCTGGACCCGGGTCTTAACAGCCTCTTCTTTCCTCGGCGAGTCCGGCTTCGACTCACCCCAGTCACTACACTTCCACTTGCGGCTCAGACTGAGAGCCGCGTACAGGATCCTCCACTCGCACCTCAGATCCAGGAGGTGCCAGAAGTTATGGCTCGGATTGAGCCGGTCCGAATCCAGAGCACTTGCACTTCACTCTGGGACCACCCGCGCACCACGCCTTGGTTCAGGCGAAATAACCCACACAGAAACAATTCCGGAACACGGAAACCAGCCTCCACTCCAGACCCAAAGTCGTCCAGTAGCGAAAACTCTGCCAAACCTCAGAGAAGTCACCTCTTCCCGAAAATATGAAGCACTCCACAGCACCGACCGAAGACCAGCAACCGAGAAGTGGGAATATGAAATAACAAAGCCAAAACAGTAGCCAGAATAGCAGAACCGTAAATAACTTGGTTAATTGGAGTTGAATTTACTTCGATATTCTCCTCGTCCTTCCACACACTTGATCTCAGTATGGCCTGCACACAAATGCGATCTGACCAACTCACTTGCGTCCTTCGGGGCAAATTGAACTCTGTTTAATATAAATCACATGAAAACGGAGACTTACAAAGATAGAGCGCCGACTCCGCCACTAATAGCTACACTTTGAAGTCAGAGAAGACATAGGCGTGCTTGAACTAGATCCAAGCCAGGAGACTTCAACCTCACGACATCCAACCATTGGCCGAAACTCCAAACTCAACCTGGAGTCACTGCTGTCGACACGAATTCGGGACCTCATTGGTCCGTCGACCAGCCACCATCCTGGCCAGGCAGGGGGGTCGCCACCTGAGATGTACCACTCCACTTCAGTCAGTACAACCCTTCGGCAGACTGGACACCTGATACCATGCTGACATTCGAGATGCATAACTGGGGTCCAATACTCCACACTGGAATCCGTGACACCACATCCGGGAAAAGCACCAAACTTGGGATCCCAGACCAAAGTCCGGGATCCGAGCACACGATCCGGAAGCACACACACCGTCCTGGAATCCACTGCATCAACCGCTACTCCAAGTCATCATCTTCGGATCTGGGAACTCACACCAGGAACTCACACCGGGAACTCACACTGGGACTCCGAGAGCGAACTCTGGGATGTCAGAGCATAACCACCACTTCCTCGGACACCTCTCGCATCCCTCAACACTTCTGGGCACAACTGTACCATCGGGACTCTGGGCGTCAGGACTCGATACTCGGTTCCATGCTGTCACCACAAGACACTCGGCAACGCGTACGACAACCACGACATCTGTAACAATCCGGGAGCCAGCTCCACTTCCGGACACAGTAGCTTCGAGCAGCTGCTCCTAGCCCACATCTCACTCGGCTCCTTCCTGGTTGACAACCTTTCGGTCAGATGGGTGGGGTCTCAGAAATTTAGAGCCACCTCATCACATCGGCGGATCCGAGTCGCTTGCGCTCGAGTCTGCAAGTTGAGAAGTCCGCCCGATCACCGACCACGCAGCGCCACTTTCAACGAGGTCCATCATCTAAATCCTGGTGATCGAAGATCGCGCTGGTTTCGGATTCAACTCTTCGTCATCTGCCTGGTCGTCGATCTTCGCGTACTTCAAAGTGCCGTCGGGTGCCTCGGGTGTCGTGTCTGGCACAGACTTGTTACAACACGTTACTCGACGATGACGAGCTCTTGGTCCCTCGAGTCGACCGGGCCCTGGTCGACGATTGTTTGTATCGGTGGCTCAGGGGGTCAGATGAGTTACTGTTCATGGCGGTGGGGCTTGGTCGGTGTTTGCTTGTTGCGAACTGACAGGTCATGCTTGGCGAGGTTTCGCAGTCATTGCCCGCCCAGATGATATGACGACGTTGGTTCGTGGTGCAGGCCAGAGAATCCGCACAAAGGTGGGCAGAGAGCAACAGGTGGGCTTTGCTACACCATTTCCCGATTAAACTGTGCAAACACGTCACTGGCTTGAGTTCTTCTCGTTACTGTATAGTACATGTTTCACGTTCTATCCAAGTTCTGTGGCCTACGTACTTGGCATGTGACCGAGCCCCTGGGGCTTTATGCTACGAACTGATTAGCATTCCAAAACCAATGTCCCATTGAAACAGAATCAAAGCAAAATTTTCAGAAGTCAAAGCATAGTCAACTCCTCCTTCAAGGACCTTGAGGGAGGGAGTTGATTATTCCTGCTCTTGGAAGGAGCTACAGTAATGATGGGTGTCGTGTAGGATTCACGATAAAATTCTCACGTGTCGGGTGAGTTCCCACCAACAACACACGCTAACCCGCAAAGGTTAGCGACTGTTGGATCAAACCTGAAGACCAGGAATGATCCCTTACGCCGGGTCGGTTGCAAGCGCTTCTGTGCACTGCGATCGTATAGGTTAACCCTTTATTTGACTCCTCTAGCCACGAGCTTAGGCTAGGAAGCAGTAAACCCTGCAGTCCCTCAGAAGGAGGGGTACCGGCGTGTTAGGCCTTGTACAGGGGCGCCGAGGTATAACCTCGGCAGGAAGTCTGGAACACGCAAGAACCCTCGGTCCTCACGAATACACACAGAGCGACACTCTAAAGTCGCTCCCACACACACTTGGCCACGCTTCACTCTTGGCCTACTTATAGACGAACTCCCGGTGATGCACCTTAGCTCAATCTACAGGCATCCACCCTACCTGAGCGTGTCCTGCACTACAATAAGCTAACTACACTTACCGGAGACGGACTTGACCCTTGTCGGCTTGGGGGGAAGACTGCTTATTTATTTCTGCTTATTTGTGGCTCTGAGAGCCTTTGTAGGTCTTCCTATAACTACTCCTATATTCATATACAAATATCAAGTGTGAACAGATCTCGGTGGGAGACTCTAGAATCCCACATAGGTACGACCGAGACTACAACAACACGGTGATGTGTGGCACATAATCCTATCCTAACCTAATTCAATACCTCGGTCGGGTTATATTAGTACGGCCGAGGGTGTCACTCGTTCCTCTCTGTCACTCCACCGCGGTAAATGTGTTCCACCAATCACAGCCGCGCCTTTCACTGAAAGCGTCCACGGCGGTTGCCCCTGCAACAGAGGCCGTGATCCGGGTCAAAAACCCAACACCACACGAGCCTCCACCTGACGAAGGACGACGGATCTCAAACTGAAGAAGACAAGGCGAAGATGAAGTCCAAGCCTAACCGGTCTCTCGTGGGTAGTCTGATGTACCTGACATGCGGAACGTGACCTGACATCTCGGTTGCCGTTCCCAAGCTAAGTCGGTTCCTGGAGAACCATGGTGATGCGCACTGGAATGCTGGGATCAAGGTGGTGCGCTACCTGTTGAAGACGAATGACGTGGGCATCACGTACGATGTACTGCTTGGAACGGAGCTAACGGCTTACTCAGACGCCGACTGGACCGGCAACCGCGGCGACAGACTCTCGCTTAGCGGAATGTTGCTCATGATATGCGGTGCTCCTGCGGTGTGGCGCTCGACGTTTCAGAAGACAGTCGTGCTGAGCTCGACTGAGGCCGAGTACATGGCTCTCAGTGAGTGCATCAAGGAAGTGGTGTGGATGCGTTGACTGCTCAAGGACTTTGGTGCTGAGCAAGAGGAACCTACGGTGCTCTTTGAGGACAATCAGGGTGCGATGGCGTTGGCCAAGAACGTCGGCTACCAAGCGCTCACCAAGCACATCGACATTCGCTATCACTTCATTCGAGAGAAGGTCACAAGCGGTATTGTTGAGCTGGTGTACGAGGAGTCCAAGAACCAGCTCGGGGACTACCTAACCAAGGGCCTGTCGTCGAAGACGCTTCGCTACCTGATGGCGCGCAGCAACATCGGCCCCAAGCTCGAGACGTCGACTTGTGTGGGGGTGTTGTGATTGCACTTCGTCGTCTGCTTCACTGGGCCTCCTACTGTGGATGCACGTCAAGCGCGTGCTAGGCGTGTGGCTCTAGGGGCCTGCAGTTGAAGTGGAGAGAATGGTGCGATCTGATTGGTGGATCCTTTTGAGTTGCGAATGGTGATTGGGTGGATGGCTTCAAGGTGGCACAGCATCTGTGATTGGCATGCGCATTGACGAGACCGACCATGTCCGTTGTGTCGGTCCCATTGCATACTTAAGTCAAGTCAATAAGGAAACAAAGGGGAAGCACTAGGAGAGCAGCAAGAAAGCAAGCAGGACTAGAACTTCTAACCCAATGGAACTCACTTTCAAATCTACTTCCTTCTACTCACATCGACAAGAAGCCTCGTTCGCACGACCTACACTCTCAATTCACATCAACAACCATCATTTTTAACGTTTATGAAGCGTCCATTTCAAAAACTACAAGAGCTGGCCGGCGGTGGGCTACAACCTCTCGGTCACCGACATGGAGGAGCAAGACTACCTCTGCGGCATGTGGTTTCTCGAGCAGGCGTGGCTCGAGCACTTCATGAAGGAGCGTCCGCCATCCTGGGCGACGTCGGAGGACATGCACCTCTTACACGTGATTGTGGAGTACTATACCAGACGACCGCGCCGCATGCGATCAAGCTGCCGCCGCCGACGGCGACGTGCAGACGACACCGGGACCACATCAACACTGCATCCAACTTCGTCAACACTACATCAACACTTCATCATCACTGCATACAGCAGCGTCAACACCTCATAAACAAGAACCAACGGTTGGTGCTGCGGAGCCGGAGGGTGCCGCTCAAAGAGTACACTCCCCCTGTGAAGCAAGTAAAGGTAGCAAGTAGGACTTGGAGCTGCTTGTCTAAATGAACTCACTTCGCAATCTGCATTCAAGCGCGTAATACGTCATAGTGATGCGCAAGTACCTGAACCTGAACACGCATGGCGGCAAGGTGGCGCTCCGCTACTAAGAAGAAAGTACGCGGCAACTAAAGGCTTAGCACTGAACCCGCGGGAGTATATTTCCGACCACCAGCTGAGTCGTGGCAACAAGGTGGCCGATGTGGACCAACCCATCGACACACTGGTGTATGCAGAGAGTCCCGACGATATTGAGGATTTCATGAAGAGATTGGACACTTGCCCGTCATTCGAAGACGCCGCAGTTGATGCCGTCACTACTTATTGTAGTGCCGGCAGAACAGCAGCTGTGTCCTGCGGCGCCAAGGAGCAGGATGTCAATGGCCTCATCGCAGCCGCAGAAATGTTTTGCACCAAAACCGACTGCGAATACTTCAGTTCCAAGCCCATGATCCGACACGGCATCCGATACTTCAACATGCGCGAAGGCTACGGCCCGTTCCAGACTGGGGCATCGGACGTGATGCTGTCTTTAGTGGGGATTCTGAACAACGCGTTACCGGATATTTTTTTCGTGCCGGGCGTGGAGGCGATGGTGTGGCCGGAGTCAGACGCTGCGAAGCGGAATGGACTGCAGATCTACCACCGCACGGTGTTACTGGCGGTGGACATCCACCGTAACTCCAAGACGAACGGGAAATGGAGTGTTCGCGATGATCTGGTGGCAGATCAATTTCCGACGCTGATGAAGACGTTCGTGTGGCGGCGAGATTCGATAGAGGAACCGGTGCAGTACTCGCTAAACACAAAGAAAAACTAAAGAACTACTACGTGGTAATTTTTTGTTGCAGATGAATAAAGTGATAAACAATGACTGGTAAACGTCGGCGCCACACTTCAATTAATGGAAATGGGAGGGAAAAAAATGTAGACTGCTGCTGAACCATAGATTGTCGCCCACCTCACAGCTCGAATTCTTCTTCATGGACGTCGAAATGGCCCACACCAAGATCCGAAATGGCATTTTCGGTTGCGTGTTTGAGAGCTCCCGGTCCAGAGATGAAGACGCCAACGCTAGAATTCCCATTCGCGGTGGCATCCAAGTGCGTAGCTGCAAAGTGCTTGTGGCAGTTGTACACTTTCTGCATGATTTCGACCATGTCGGGACGTTGGCCTACCGCCACTTGGTAGTCTGCAATGAGATCACGCAAAGTGTGAGCATCACTCGCGTACGGCTGCACACCTCCTGGAGTCATCAACGATCCGCCATACCCAGCGGACCCCGCGTTCCTCTTGTTATCCATGAAGGTAAACGCGTACACACCCAGCATCGCGACGCTGATCACCAATACGATCTCCACAAAGTTCTGCAGGGGCCAAAGATTGGTGTTGTCACCCTGCACTTTGCTGCCGTACCTGACCACGATCCAGATAATGAATGTGATCAAGAACACCGCCGTGTACATGATAACTTTGCTCGTGCGAGACCGCAGTGGTTCGGAGAATGGACGTGGGGTCTTTGATGTGACGGTGGAGTCGTAACGACTGGCTGATACGTGCGGCTTACCAGCGAGCCGTTCGTGGTCGATGGGCTGGTCAAGCTGCTCGTTCGTCGGTGCACGCGTGAGACTGAAGTGCAGACTGAAGTACTGCTGCTGCGGGTCGAGCTCCTTGATCTGCATGAGCAGCGGGTGGATTTCCTCCAGCAGCGATAACTCACGGAATGTGAAGATGAAGAAGACCTTTTGGTTTAGTGTCTCGCCGTGCTGCAGCTTAGCAACCATGTCCTCAAGGATTGAGAGCAACGGGGTCACACCGATACCTCCTCCCACGAGACACACCGTCGAGTACTCGTCATACATCTCAAGCGACGCGCCGTAGTAGCCGTCCATGTAGATGGTGGGTAGCACGTTGTTCTTCTTGCAGTCTTCCGAGTACTTGACGAGGTCCTCGGTCCAGTCCCCGAGCGACTTCAACAGGATCGTGAGCGTGTCGGGGCTGGTACGCGGCGACGAGGCGATGGTGAAGGCGTGCCACTGCAGCTTGGAGATGGCGGGGACGTTGAGGTAGACGAACTGGCCAACCTTGAAGTTACCGGCGCGATTCGTTGAGCGGGAAAGCACTACCTTAATGACATCGCTTGAGAGCGTCGTGAATTCACGCACAGTCACAGGAGTGAAGCCGTTGGAGCTGGAGACCGCGCGGCAAATACAGTAGAGCATGACTGACGGGAAGATCCATGCGAGGACCGGGTTCCAGTGCAGCACTGCAAAAATTGTGCCGAGGATGAAAAGGTGGTGCACACTGTAGAACGTGTTATACATTTTGCGGCGCACCCACGAAATGGAAGTAAACCCAATGGCCAGGAAGGAGAGCAACGCGATTTCCCCGAAGAAGTTCATCCACGGATCATGACCATCTCCACCAACTTCGCAGTTGAAGCACGGGAGAGCTTCCTTGGTCCACGTGCCCTCCTTGATCCAAGACCAATAGTAGCCGAGGCAGTGCAAGAACGCCGTCAGCACCGTGACGACCCCGATCCACCGGTGGTACTTGATACCGTTGGCATACGAGATGTTGAGAAATTCCATCCACACGCAGTTGCGCGTGGCTGGCAGGAACAAGAAGGCCATGTTGTAAACGCACACAAACCCAAAGGTGAGCGCGATCATCTCGAGATATGTGGAGAAGTCGAAGGCTGGAACGCGGGTCTTCATACGCTCCACACGTGCTCGGTAGTAATACTGGAAGACGTAAATGTTGCCACCGATGAGAAACGTGAGGAACAGCATGTCACCAAGACTCCTGTTCACGACTCGACCCATGATCCGCGGCTTGAGACGAAGGAAGCGCGCCAAGTTGAGGACGAAGCTGGACGAAATACGACGCATGTTGAAGTGACGGAGGAACTCGAGCAGGAGGATCGCTATAGCCATAGGGATGAAGCAGAAGAGGAAGAAGAACATGGGGCGTACCATCTCCGAGTGACCGCCAGCGTTCTTGCCCCCACCAACGGGAACACCAAACCACGTGCCGATGTTGGAGCTCACTGTGTTGGTATACGCGTCCGAGAAGTAGAAGAGTTGGCCATAGGCGTACACGACGATGGAGGCCAGAGTCACGAATTGAGCCGCGTTTCCCAGGAAGGAGAATTGGTCCGCCCATGGAGAGGGTCCGAACTTTCGAAAATCACTGAGGCTTCCACGCTTGTCCTGGAGGTTGCCCGCCGGGGTCTTGAGATGGGTGAACTCCATGTCGGGGTGTGGGGTCATCGCGTTGCTGGTTGGTGCCATGGCGAAATCGTCCTGAACTCGGTCGAAAGACAGGAGGTAATGTTACCGATGGTTGCTCGAGGTGTGCAGTGGAGAGAAAATCGGAGAATGAACCGGTGGCGAGGTGGCCTCCTCAGTTGTTGCCACATTCGTTGCGGCACCTGAAGCGCCACTATTTAGTGCCGGTGCCTTGGCCTACACTCTCGAAGTGGTATCCGCAAAATGTGGCCCACTGCAACTAATCGATACGATGACAAGGCTGTTGTAGCGAATGATCGACGTGCGTCCACAGTGGACGCGAATCACTCGCAGTACAAGGGGGCGGAGCACGCGCCTCAGGAGGTTTGCAACGCCTTACTTCTGAATCTTGTTGCCGGTTTTGTGCTTATACGCTGTACTTGATGGCACCAAGACAGCGTATAAGCACGAAACCGGCAGCAAGGCCAAGTGTTTGGGGCCGTTAAAGAGCGCGCCGCTCTATTGCGGAGCTGTTCAGTACTTTCGGAGCGCGCGTCCTCGAACCAATGGCAAGAGTCTCTAGCGAGTCGACCGTCGTTGCGGCAGCCCTGTCCTGATCGATAATGGTTGGCGCTATCTGGCCACCAAAAAACACAGTCAGTTCTATTGTCACTGACTATTTCGTTTACCTCTCTCCTAAATTATAACTGAGCATATTCACATGACGTGGTGCGTTTTTTCAATGCTCACTGTTGAAGTGGAGGGAGTATTGGACAACTGGAAGCCATTCATCATTTGTCAATGCAACCGCTAACGATTGCGTAACATTTAAGTGGCCTGGATCCGTGCGGTGCCAAACTGACTTGAATTTGGATCGAGACTTCAGCTTGAGACTTTGCCTCCGGGCACGTGGCGCTTACCAATTAAAATCCACAGTACTCGGAACGCGATCCCTTACAACAAACAAATCGCAGGTGATGCGGGCTCCAGCTACAAGGAGAAACGAAGATCCAGCAGTGTTGGTTTTCTTCCGGCACGGTTTCTGGTTAGTCGCGATGCTATGATTAATTGTGTGCGCTTGTGGATAAAGGGTGCCCGGCCACGACGAGCTATAGCATGGACAAAGGCAACACCGCTCGGCTCGAAGGGTGAGCCGGGTCGGTGGACTCGAATCTTTAGTCGTGGTACGTATTCTGTAGAAGTGTTCTTGGATAACAGGGATTTGCCTACTGGACTTCTCGAAACTTTCCTTGGTCAGCAGTGTCGAGGCGCAAATTTCCTCCGTGACGTCCGCAATGAGATGTGCATTGACCACACAGGTATCTTGAGGTCGGAGCTGGCGTCAAACTGACCCCATCGACAAGCCACACAACACGCACCACCGACAAGCGTAATTGGCCAAGGGCACGAGATGACTCGACCACCGAAAAAAAAGGATGATCTCAAGTGCTGACCATGTTTGTCAAGTTCAGCGGTAGGCAATCATATGTAGGGAAGCATGATTTCACGCACTAGGCTGATGCAAACGATATCTCCTGGGCACCGCTGAAACAGCCGATCGCGATGACTTGACGATGTAGACCGCAACCAGTTCTTAAGTGAAGCAAGGTGAAACTAATCGATCCATACCATTTTCATTTCGAAGAGGTCATCTATTCATGTTTGTTAAACTTAATCGATCCAGCCACGAGTGCAAGATGCGATCGACACCTTTCGGAGGTGCACGTCGGTGCTTAGGTCTCAAGATCCGAAAAATTGAATACCAAAACAGCTAAAATCAAGTATTGTAGAACCTCTTAAAGATAGTAGAACCTCTTAAAGATAATATTTGGATCCGACTGAGGAATCGCGATCTCCCTCTGAATATTTGGAATATACTCGCAGCCTCTTCTCAACCACTCAAGGCTGCTGAGTCGGGTCGTGCAGCGACCTCGTCGTCGATTCCTCATCGCTCCTAATGCTCCCCGCCGTCGTGTTCACCCTTCGCTCGATGTGTTTCATCCGAGATTTGTCTTGAAAAGCCGTCGGACAAGTTTCCGCGATCCATGTCCATGCAACTCGTGCATCGTGTGCGGGGGGCTCGAAGTTGTTAAACCGCTTTGAGAAAAGACTGCAGGGAGCAATTAGTGAAAGACACATCGTTCAGTCGCCCGATCTTTCGGCTCATGGGTCACCAAACGTTATCGAGTTCACCGTTCCCAAGACGAAAAAACCTTTAACGAACTGCGAGCCGGACAATGAGTGCAACGCTGGCAACGGGGTCGACAAGGATCGCGAGCACCAGTCATGTCGCCCATTCAACCACGCTCCGACGGCGCGACACCGCCTTGAAAATTTGCCTCGTTGTGGTGAATCTGGCCGTGCATAAGGCGTCCCGGGGATGGTGGCGCCATGCAGGTCCGTTGCAAACTAAATGGGCGTGCGCGTTCACGAGCCAAGTGCAACAACGTTGGCCCAAGGTGCCGGCAGCGCGCGCTGCGTGTACGGCTCGCCGTTTTCGCAAGCCTACCGGACCACCGGCCCGTCCTCGGCATTCGTCGACAATTTGCGTTAGCGCCAGCTGGGGCGATGCCGAGTCCCATTGGCCCGAGGCACGACGGCGGCATACGCCGCTGGCTCGTCGGGCAGCAACAGGTCGGAGATCTCGCGGTTATTGAACGTCTGGACGCTCAAAGACAGGGCGAGGTTAATTTGCAGCATGAACCTTGCAACGGTACGATTACCGCCAGCCAACAATCGCTTTATCAACGTCGACCTGAGCTGCTTTTCCCTCCTCGGTCTCAAACCTCAGGAGGGAAAAGCACTTGGAAGTCCGAACGAAACAAACAAGGATGTGACTTCATCTGCGCCATGCTCGAGGTCCCGTACACAGCGCAAACAACGGTGTACGCCTGATATCGATCGCGAAGCGGCTCTCTACTGTACATGTACTTTGAGTGACCCCGAAGTTCACAGGGATACCGTATCAATTTTCTTGCAATGCTAAGCTGCTGGATGTGTAAGGGATCTACCGGAGCTCACGCCGAGAGGAGGCACGAGACACAGCGCCGAGCGACAGGCGAGCTAGGGTTCACGTGCACAACCACCGAGACGGCTGTGCCAGTCGAGCATATCATTCTCTTTTCTGCCGAATTCTTCACAACTTCTCAAGATGGCGGCATGGTTCAGGCTGCTAGCACTCGTGGCAGCGGCGGTGGTCTGCAATTCCACGCCGGTTGAAGCGAGGAAGACCGTGGTGATTAGTCGAGGCGACGTATCCCGAACGCCGACGGTCGCATCGCCTTCATCTTTGTCAGATGAGGTCGATTCCGATTCCGACGACAGCGACGTGGGCCCAGCTGATGACTCATTTGCTGATTCATTTTCATCGTCCGCAAGCGGCACCGCCGACTCGGACGACGAAGATGAGAGCGATGGCTATTCAGGCTCATTGACCGTGGCTCCTGCACCGGATAACTTCACGATCGGCTCGATGGCTAACACTAAAGACAAGGTCGTGTCCACGTATCGCAATTGGGTTGGTCCTAGTATTGGCAAACCATCGGACCCGGCGTTTGACAAGGCCTGCTGGCGCAAAGCTTACATCATGGACACTTGTCCATACGGCTTCGACTACAACACGAAAATGTGCTGGGCGCAGTGCCCGATGCACTACCCGGTCGAGTGCGGCTTCGAGTGCCTCCGACAAAACGACGACTGCGGTTCGGAAGTCTACGCCAAGTTTGTGAGTGTGGCCAACGCCTTCTTCTCGGTGCAGATTTTGGGCGTGTTCGGCAAGTTCGCTGATCTCGCGAAAAACGTCCGCGTAGGTATTAAGTGTGCGCGTGCCATGTTTGGTACAATCCGAGCTATCGTCAACTACGTGCGTGCGCTCAAAGTGTCCGATCCGCAGTTGGCGCAGGATAAAGTGCTCTTGGCGCTGTACCAGACGAGTTACATCACCATCGACCTACCTGTTAGTATCACTATGTGCATGGGTAAACCTTATAATTGGGAAGTATGGGATCCTGTCAGTGTGATCATGGGCACGATGCAAGTGATGCTGGGCGAGATTCTCGCTCGTCAGGACGACATCATCAAGAGTTGGGGCAAGTTCAAAGCGTTCCTCACGCGATCCAACTTCACGTACGCAGTGAACGACCTGAATGACACGGAGATTTCCTCGTTGAAGACCGGCATGGAGTCCAACTCATCGTGCGGCTACGAACTGCAGCGTCTTACGGACCGAACATGGAGAACTATCGCCGAGATGAAGGAAAAGAACCCGGGTATCTCCCAGAAGAAACTTCGTGTGGCCGTGTACAGATCGGACCTCATGCTGCACGACATCCCGACAGTCACCAACAACTGCATGGACCAAATGATCCAGGAATCGGACGAGGCCACGGCCTACAAGACGCGCGACACGTTGCGCAAGACGTACGGCGTGATCGTGGACGACTTGATCGATAAAGGGAAGAGCGACAACGGCACATCGCTCACCGCTAAGCAGTACACACGCGTAGTGGCCGACAAGGTGCTCATGACGATCGCCACGCTCTTCTACGTCGATCTCACGCGTATCTCCGGTCTGTTGTCCGAGTACATCCAGACCATCTGCGGCCCCACGCAACTTGTCGGCGACATCGACGACGGCACGGACCCCAACACGCTCGGCATGCGGTCGGTGGGAGACGCCTTCAAGGACAGCTCGTTGGATTGGAAACGGGAGGGCGACGGCGTGGTCCGCATCACCTTCGTGAGCACCGACACGAAAGACGTGACTGTCAACATCCTCTCGGGCGGCGACAAGTTCGACGAGAAGGACGTCCCGAAGGGGAAAACCGTGACGTGGACATCAACCGTGAAGGAGCTGGGAGGCAAGACGCTGTACCTTGACCGGTGGCGGCCTGGCTTCCTCGGACTCCCCGGTACCGGCGGTGGCTCGCTGAAACTCTGGGTGCCTCGAGCAACCGAAGGCGGTCACTTGGAGCTCACTGCGAAGATCAACGTTAGCTAGAAGATAGGTAGAGAACTTAGTTGTAGGTAGACGTGTAGTAAAGTGCAGAACTGAGCAAATTAATTAATGACATGAATCGTAGAGCTGTACGTTGGTGTGTGTACGAGCAGAACCTCCTCAGAGTCTGAGTCAGACGCCGCCCAGACCTTCCTGCCCTTGCGAGAGGGAGACGACCGCGGTCGTCGGCCACCGACGGCCGTGCGCGGCTCGAGGCGCGTGCCTCCTTCACGAAAGAGACGGCATTCGATCGCGAGAGCCGTAAAGCAATCGCCCAGAGTTTGTTCTCTGCACCACCGGCATCACTCTGGATTTGGTCTGGGGGCGTGTGGCTTTCACCAATAAGGGCGCCGGTGATCGTGTCAAGATCGTGAAAACTCGTCGGGCAGTGCAAATCGACTGGCCCCGAGCCTTCGAACAGCGATACAGGGACTTTGAGGCAATTCTTTGATGTGGTGTAGGTTTGTATCGATCTCATTCAACCGCGAGATTTGCCACGGCTGGGTCGACGATAAACCTGTCGACAATCACCGAGGCGCCGCGAATGAGCCACTGCTGGCAACCAAAAAAGCTAATTGTCGGTCTTGGGGGCGCGGAGGCTGCAAGTGCAGCTTAAAGGTGAAGTGAGGGCTGCTGGCTGAGACGAGGGCTCCGTTGCCTCGTCACGCAATGTCTGTGTACCATCTGGTTATGATAACTGAAGGTGGCACCACGAAAGATACTTTGCATGCATGTTGTGATCGCAGGTGCTGCCAACGCCTTTGTATAGAGCACCACCACGTAAACGTCATGTTCCACCGCGCACATGCAGCAACGGCGGCGAGGTGTGCATGCAAAGTTTCACGCAGATACTTAAAGATTTGGATCGCCAAAACCTTAGTCGAATTTACAGCTCCGTACATGGATTAGTGTGATATTGCGATTAACTTTGGTCGAATTGTCCACGCTAGTCGAAGCACACGCTTCCTGCAACTCATAACAGTGCCGCGAACATCTTTGTTAAGTACTGTATGGATGGAACCATTCTGATACTTTAGGGACCCCCACACTTCAGGCCTAGCGACAACCACAGCTGCCGCGGCATGACCAGAACAGTCTGTTCAACAGACCAGTCGGGCTGCAGTCGAACCAGTTGCGACGCAAACTTGTTAGCAACATCATTGGCCCGTGGCACGAAGACCGCCGAATGTACGGTACGGAGCCAAAGCGCCGAAATGCCGACGAGATTTGCATTAAGCGAAACACGGTTTCGAGTCGACCAGGAGTGCAGCTGGAGACCACCACGACGGAGGTTGTCTGACTGACAAACAGTCACACGACGAGCGCCGATACGCTGTCCACAAACCCGACAAGATTAAGAGAGGACGTCTTCTTGTTCTTCTTAAGAGAGGGGGTTCACCCCTAGAATGAGGTGCCCAAATACCCTAAAAAATCTCAATCGATGAGCATGTAGTACATGTAGAGGTGTTTGATCAGTAGCCAACACGAAGTGTGGATAACACCTCTCCACGAAATCCCCGAGATCGAAGGAGATCACCAGTTGATGCTTTGTTGGTGAGACGGCTCCACTCGTCAACACCCGAACGAAGATTGCCAAGGACATTGTACAGTAATAACATGTTGCCATTGGCCCGAGGGCGCGTGCCCCGTACTGATGGTCCAGCTCTTGTATCGACACGCACCCGTCTGCAGTCCCAGCTTTTGCTTCGACAACACTCATCTGTCTGTCCCTCCGCCTCTCCAATTCACAACCAGCCACTTGGACTAGTATGGCCCCGCGATGGTGAGTATCAGAGCAGATTCAGTTTCGAGTATTCCTCAAATTGCGCTCAACTCCGCAAGTCGATCTCCTATCGTCGACCATGGCTCCGAGCAATGTAGACGCAACCAACACTCCCCGTGTAGACGCAGTCTTCTCCACGCTCAAGACGCCCGATGTCGGCTACAACTTCAATGGCGAACCTCGGCTCTCCGCGGGTCCGTCGAGCTCTACACGTTTTTCAATTTTCGGGAACCTGCTGCAACTGCTGATCCTCGCTTCCATCGTCACGTACGCGTATGGCCAGCTCTTCTACTTCAGTGAGACTTATTCCGACCTCAGTACGGAGACCGGCACGTGGTTCGGCGTCCCGGCCAATGCTGGCAAAGACAACACCAAGGGTAACTCGGAGATGATCCGCCCGACCTACTTCTTCCTGCTCGGATTCCTCCCCATCGCGGCGTCGCTGGTCATGAACGAGTTGCTGAAACACTACAATGTTCGTCGGATCACGTCGCACTATATTCTAAGCTTCACGCGCGTTCTCCGTCGCAAGCCGCGCATCTGCGGTTGGGTGGCGCGTGTCAGTCTCGGCGAGCTTTTGTTCTTGGCATTCCTCATCGGCGGCAACGTGTACGTGTTCTGCTTCTACTACGTCCACCGCGTGGAGAGGCAACGCCAGCGAGGGCGTGTATTCAACTTCGAGTTGTATCTGGAGATGGTCGCACTCACTCTCGGGTTTGTGTGCATCTACAACATGGCCTTCTTGTTCCTGCCGGCCACGCGCAACTGCGTCTGGATGGAGTTCCTCAACATCTCGTACGCAAACGGGATCAAGTACCATCGCTGGATTGGAGTCGTCACCGTCGTGACAGCATTATTCCACTGTATCGGATACTATTGGTCGTGGATCCGAACCGGGGAGTGGACCAAGGAGGCGCTCCCGTGCTTCGACTGCGAGGTCGGCAGTAAAGAGGGACACGATCCGTGGATGAATTTCTTCGGCGAAATCGCCTTGCTCTCCTTCTTGGCCATCGGACTCACGTCGATCCCCTATGTCCGTCGCAAAATGTACAACACGTTCTACAACGTGCACCACCTCTTCCTCATCGGAACCGTCTTCGCCGTCATGCACTACAACGCCATCATCGCGTGGATCTTCCCCTCCGTCATGCTCTACACGATCAGTCGTGCCATCTCCAGCTCCAACGGCTTCACGCCTGTGGATGTGCGTGAATTTACCACACTTTCCCACGACGTGGTCAAGGTGGTGTTGTCTCGTTCTACGACCCCCGCTGGCAACTTCAAGGTTGGCCAGTTTGTCTACCTCAACGTCCCCGCCATCTCCAAGCTGCAGTGGCACGCCTTCACCATCGCCTCGTCGCCGCGTACCAGCCCCGACACGCTCACGATCCTGTTGAAGTCGCTCGGGGACTGGACCGAGGACCTCGTCAAGTACTCGGAAGACTGCAAGAAGAACAACGTGCTACCCACCATCTACATGGACGGCTACTACGGCGCGTCGCTCGAGATGTACGACGAGTACTCGACGGTGTGTCTCGTGGGAGGAGGTATCGGTGTGACCCCGTTGCTCTCAATTCTGGAAGACATCGTGTCTAAACTTCAGCACGGCGAGAAACTACGTCAGAAGGTCTTCTTCATCTTCACGTTCCGCGAGCTGTCACTGCTGGAGGAGATCCATCCAGTTCTCACGCAGATCAAGGAGCTCGACCCGCAGCAGCAGTACTTCAGTCTGCACTTCAGTCTCACGCGTGCGCCTCCGAGTGAACAGTTCGACCTGCCAATTGATCGTGAACGTCTTGCTGGGAAGACGCACGTATCGGCCACTCGCTACGACCCCACCGTCTCGTCGAAAATCCCTCGGCCGTTCACCGAGCCCATGCGTTCACGCACCAGCAAGGTCGCGATGTTCGGGGCCTCGTTTCTGGTGACGCTGATCGCTGTCGTCCTGGTCAAACACGGCAACAAGGTGCAAGCCAACGACGAGAACCTGTGGCCGTTGCAGAATTTCGTCGAGATCTCGCTGCTCATTGCTGTGGGGATGCTGACGGTGTACATGTGCGTGAAGCTGGACAAGAAAAACTACTTTCCAGTCAACCGTACGTTCGACGTCACGCAGACGCCTCGCTGCTTCACGTCCTATGCTGTGGACGTGTACACGTTCCAGAACCTCATCGAGGAGTATCAAGTCGAAGTTGGCCACCGCGCGGACATCCCCGACCTCATTCAAGAAGCGTTTGTAAGTCACCAGGACTTCATCAAGGCGCACCCGTCGTCGGCTGCTACGGGCAACAAAACCATCGGCGTCTTCGTCTCGGGACCGGAAGAGCTCAAGAAAGCGGTCGAGTACGCGATCGCAGACATCGGGTCGAGTCACTTTGACGTGCACGAGGAAGAGTTCGAGCTGTAAGTTGCGTAGTAGTACTATCAAATACATTTTCCGTCCATTTGTTCACAGTTCAAACTCTTCTTCATGAATGTCAAAGTCACCTGCACCGATCAAAGCCACAGCTCGGGCCGTTGCAGTCTTCAAACTCGTTGGGCCTGACACGATCACGCCTATTGAAGTTCCAGTACCAGAACATCGTCGTTGATGGTCTGTGCGCAGCTCCTGTAGATGTTGAGCGAGATTCGGCCGTCTGCCAATGCCGACATGAAGGTCACTAACAAGGTCGCGGAAAGTTGAGATGTCCAAGCTCCCTCGATGATTTCGTTGTTGTGGCAGCAGAGTTTCTTTGAGCCCCCAGTCGTCGATTGAATACTGCGACTTCAGCTTCCCGTAAGTTGTGCGAGCATTGCGCGTCCACCGCATCAACAAGACACCGCCGTACACACAAACACCAGCAGCAAAGAGGGCCGCTATCTTAACGGCGGCTTGCACCACCCACACACTTTCTTGCAGCCCGTCTATCAGAACGCCATTGTCGAATTGAAACACAACGACAAGCCCTACGACGACGCTAAACGCGACGAGGTGAACAATCGCGCTGCCACTGGGGCCGAGTGACGACCCGAATGGGCAACCTTTCTTCGTGGACGGGAAAAATGACCGAGTTTGCGATAAGCTGTACGACGGTAAAGGTTTTCGTTCTTGCACGGTGTGGATGGAGGAATCGAGATCTTCTGGTCGAGGGGTAGTCGTCAGCGTCAAATTCACTGTAATGTAGCGTCCTAGTGGATCCACTTCGCGAACTCGAAGCAGCAGCGGATAAATTTCCTTTATCAACTCTAGCTCTCGCATCGTGAAGATAACAGCAACGCGTCGAGGAAGAAGACGTCGTCCTTGTGCTTGTCGAGTCTCAGCAGCCGCACAAATATCTTCCAAAACACCGAGTAGAGGTGTCATCCCAACGCCACCACCGACTAAAACGACGGTGCTGTAGGCTTGGTACACGTCAGTTAGAGACGCTCCGTAAAAACCATCGACATACACTTCAGGCTCAATTGAACACCTATTGCACACTTGTTCGTAGGCCAAGAGCTTTCCAGTCCAATCTCCAAGAGCTTTGATCAGCAACGTCATGGAATTCGAAGCATTTTCGTCATACAAAGAAGCTCTCGGTGATGATGCGAGGGTAAATGCATGCCATTCCAGTCGTGAGATCGCAGGTATGTTCACGTAGATGAACTGCCCCACTTGGTACCGACCTCGGTCACTGTTCGTACAACCGATGACCAACTTACACAACGAAGGAGAAAGCGCCGAAAACTCGACAACGTTCACAGCAATAGCACCATTGCAGTGAGAGAGTGCGCGACTGATGAGGTAGGCGACGAATGTCGGCAGGATGAACCAGAGTGATCGCGCCCAGTGTAAAATTGTGAAAATGACCGCCACGAAGAGAAGTTGGTGCACATTATAGAACAAATTGTACATCTTCCGTCTCACGTACGGGATCGACGTGACCCCGATCAGCAGGAAGCACAGCAACGCTATCTCGCCAAAAACGTTAATCCAGATCTTCCTTCCCTTACGTTCACGCAACGAACAATCCCAACACGGTAGCGCCAATTGCATCCACCGTCCACCCTGTATCCAACCGTAGTAGTAACAACCACAATGAACGATTCCAGTCACTATCGCTGCCACCCCCACCCATCGATGAAACTTGATCCCGTTCGCGTACGAAACATGCATCACCTCCATCCATGCACTACCACGTGTCGCCGGCAAGAAAAGCAACGCTAGATTCCACATGCAGTTGAAGCCTAAAGCGTTGCCGATCATTTTGCCGTACGAAGGGCCCGACGGCGGTCCAGGAGGTGGTGGAATCGGTGAGTCCCCAGTGAATCGAGGCTTATGCCCGTGTTTCTTCGTGAAGCCGTACCAAAGCACCAATGCATTACTACCGACCAGGATCAATAGAAACAGGAGTTCACCATAGCTGAGCCAGCCCGGTGACGGCTTCCGACGCAGAAACTTGGCAACACTCCACACCCCACGACGCATTCGTAGTCGACGAAGCCATTGAACTGTTACGACGCACATTAACGTTGGTGCCACCCCGACCAGAAGAAGATATGACGGATCTACCATCTCGTCGTGCGACCCCCACCATGTTGAGATCATCGATTGAATGTGAGTTTTGTACAGCGGAGTCACGTACGCAGCTTGGCCACCGACGATAACCAAGAAACACATTGCGGCGGAAAGTATTAACGTTGTCACGAGTGCATTTCGCCACAGATTGGAAAAGTGTCGACGGGTGTGCGGAAGTGACGGCTCTGCCTCCGGTTCGTACGCGATTGATACCATTGCGCAATGGGCGGAAAGCTTTGCAATGAGGCAGCAGTGACAGCCTTGTGAGCTCTACAGTCGCAATCCATTAGAGTGTAATCCGCAGAACGTGCTGTTGATGGGCTTTCACTTCCGTTGGGCACGTGCTCGACACGCGCAGCGGTTCATGATTGGCTCCAGGCGTGCACGGCAGCTCGTTCGCTTAGACTTCATCGAGGAAGGCCCCCACTTCAATATGAACTGCTCCACCACGACCCTGTTTGCCGTAGATGAAACGTTTACTCTGAGCGCATTGTATTCGGCCTGGTAGGTATCATCGACTACACCCCTAGCGATGTTCAATACCCGACAATAATTGAACAAACGTTTGCCCTCCCCATTCGTGATGGAAGTCTCCATTCTGTTGAAAACGTAATTGCAACTGCTTTTGCCTTGATCGATGCCCAGCTTCCTCTAGCCGTGCGAGTCAGATCGATCGGCTCTGTCGGTTTTTCATCTCCGTCGAAGATTCTGGTATATACTTTGCTACACGCTTGTGATGTCTCTAAAATCGCTAGCTGTATCTTTGCGCTCGGCGTCCGTCATGTGGTACGACCTTGGCAGGTGCGTTCGCAGGTGTGTTCCGGTGTGGGAACTGCGGGCGCCGGTTAGGTCTCCGGATAGTCCTCGTGGAAATATGGATTCATCTTGAAAGGCTGCAAGAGTTCATTGAAAGCGTATCCCAAGCTGTTGAGTTTGATGGGTTCTGCCACAACTTGTCGTTAATACGTGAGGCAGCTTAGCTCGTCCTGTTGTTCAGTCTCAGGCAATTCGCGGCGTAGACGTACCAGGGTTGCCATTCCGTGTCGTTCTAGGGTAATCCCGCGTCCTTCAAGAGCTTACCAACAGTCAATGGGTCCAGCTCCTTTTCGCCCCACCTCTTGAAAGTCCTCTGAACGCCCGAGTTCGACTTAATCTGCTGCAACAGGTTTGCGTCGACACTGTCCAGATATTTCGCTGCCACGGCTTCATTGATGCTCATCTGTACTACAGTGTAGTAGAGCATCGATGTGAGTCAGGAGGGCTCTATCTTCATTACCCGAGTCCAGGGAGTCGTCACTGTCTTCCTCTCCGGTGTTGACGTTCCTGAGAAACCGAGAACAAGGTTCTTTTAGGTGCGCTATAACAGCTGACGAAGGATTTTATCGATGGAGGCCTCCGCGTGAAGTTTATGGCGATCCAATGGACAGATTGATAGACTCGTGATTAAAGTTTGCTAGACCTCCAGCCGGAAACTATTAGGATGGTGTGCGTGAAAGCGCTATTTTACGAGGTATGCAGCAAATGAGACGCACTATTATCCATGTTGGATTTGGCAGTTGTTCCCAGCAGCTACGGGTTGAGTATCGAGAGCGATTTCCGAATTGATTAGATCCTAGTACGAAATCTTGTGTTTAGATGACCACATCAAAAAAAAATATCCGGTCAAAATGTCCACATGGTAACAAGGCATTTGACTTATGCTATTACGACAACGTCGATTGCGTAAATGGACACGCAGTGGCACCCAACCAGTACTACCAGTCCGATAAAGCGCCCGAGCGAGGCCATTTTGAACAAATTTCGGAGGCAACCCACCTTCCCACTCTCCAATTTGAAATCTCCAAGACAACCAGTCTTCGCTGAGCTACCGACGTCGCGAAGTATGGGCCACTTCGCATTGGTAACTTTTGTTGCTCTTGTCGTTTTGATTGCGGCCGCCGAAGCAGGCGTGAATCTCCGTGCTGACGACGCGCTCATGACGACCAACCGTCCCGAAGATACACGTGAATTGACGGATTCTTCATCAGATCAAGAAGAAAGACACAAAAGGGCAACCTACCGCGGCGAAGATGGCCATCAAAAGTGGTGGGAGAATTTCGAGCAGTGGTTCAAGAAGGGGTTTAACAATACGTTCTCTTCTGGCGGCGCAAAATTGAATAATGCGAAGTATTATTCAGGCTCCAGGCGACTTCGAGTACTGGGGGATATCGTGAAGGTCGTCGCTAATCATTATATCTCCTTAAAAGTTGCAGAGATACACCGGTGGAATACGCAAAAATCTGTTACGGTTGATGGTCTATTTTTTGGGGAACTCCTTTCTAACTATACGTAACCTGTTCGTGGTGTCTGGCGTGAGCCGAGTCGACCTCATGTGCAGTCACCACAAAAGGCACGATCCTCCAACATAAAGTGGTGCCTCTTATTCGGATGGGTATGCGGTTACCTGTGGGACGAAAATTGCGTCTGACAGGAACGTCATGGTCAAAAATCGTTTAATATCAGCGATATTAGTCACTATGATCGCTGTGATAGATTCTGCTGAAGCTGTCTTGGCAAGTAACTCTCGAAGTTGTTGTGTGCAGCACGCACTAGTTGCGGTTAGAAGCAAATTTATGTGAGTGCGTGGAGCAGTGGCTTCGTCCGATTAAAGTTCTCTATCTAACACTTCGAAGTAAAACATTTGACTCAATATTGGCTGTTGCGTCTCCAGAAGAAAAACATCTTCTTGAACCACTTCTTATTAAAATTCGACCACGAAGGCTCATGGCTTTTTTTCATTCGATTCAGTAGCTCTATCTTCTCTCTTCTCGGTCCGTAGAGGGGTCGGCTAAGTGACGTATGGTTGCGTGAATGCGCCACCGTGGCCGCGTCATTATGCTTCTTGATCTAAACGAATTACCATCCGCTAGAATTTAATGCCAAGAGTTTGGTCTTCGACCAAGCGGTACTAACGAACTCACACTAGTAATATACACTCCACCCCTGCAGCTCGGCCACGCGTAAATGGGCGATTCCGAACTGGTTCTGTCACTATTCGTCGAGCTACCGGAGCCAAGCAGAATCAGAAACCCGATTTTTTTTTCTTTGATCACTGGGATGCTAAGGAGACTTTGTTATTCGAAGTACAGCAAAAACATCATATCGTTTGCTGGAGTAATCTTCACGTCTTTTCAACCAAACTATTTTTATCTTCTGTTGTGCCGCTGTGAACGACCTTCAAAGTTCGAGACAAACCTCATCTTTACCATTGTGATCCGGCACGAAAATATGTATGTTTACCGCTCCGTTGAGTAAATGAATGATGTAATTCTCGCCGCTGTTCGAGAGCGAAAATATAGCGACCTAACGTTGAAAACCTACATGTATTCCGGCGTGCTCGGCAAGGGGGTGATGTTACATTTCCAACTAAAACTGACGGTAAACAGGTTCGATTACTAATTATCTTGCCAGGAGCAGCTACTTCAGCCAAGTTACACGCTTGGATCCAATATTCCAGGGCGGAAAAGAAAGGGTAAATTAAAGCGGCTTACGACAACGTCTATACCGTATAGACGTTGTCGTAAGCCGCTTTAATTTACCCTTTATTCAGACTTATACGCGGGATGTATCGCCATGAATTACGGTGTGGAATGAGGCGGCATCACGCTTTGGTTTGGCTGTCATCCGCAAACTTCGCCTTACCTAAACTATAACTTTTAAACACGATACACAGTACGACGGTGATCTTGCCGATGCTAGGGCTGTAGGAGGGTGAGTCGACATTTTGTGATGATTTTGCGTGCATGCATGTATCTTGACGAAACTACCATTTTTCATTGCAGCCTGCGGCTGTAGGTTCATGTATGATACCTTCGAACCAAGTTGTGTGCTCAACAAAACTCGAGTAAAGCGACTGCGGACGGCACGAACGAAAACTTTCGCTCTCTGGTCGTCCGTCGTCTTTGTCAGCCACAAAACGTTGAGGTGGTAAGGAAAGATCGAGGTTTGGTAAATTCTACATGTAATATACTCTCGATATGCAATGCACTGGACTAAGAGTCACCTATCCATTCGTCCAGACCATTATTCCGTCCTGTTCAAGATCAACCGAGCCAGCCCACACACTTCCACGTGTCGCCTCCACCAGCTGTAGCCATCTGGGCATGCCGAAATGGAGCCATTCTCCAAGCAAATCGTCAAACTCTACCGCCCACTTACGTCTTACTTCATCCTCCCACATGTCTCACTCCTCCTCTCCTCATTGGCCAAAACTCCACTCGTTACTTCACACCGTTACTTTCATCGTTCTAAATCAAAAACAAAAATATCTCAGTCGCGCTTTTGACCCCCTCCCTTAGCGCCCCTAACGCCCTAACGCTTCCGAGCGCCCTAACGCGTCGATGGGGGAGGACCCGGCGGCCAACAGCAACTCGGCGCGTTACGCCGAGCGCGCCGAGCACGCGGACATGCTGCGCGCGACGCAGGAGGAGCTGGTGACCAAGATCAAGGAGTTACAGATCTACGAGAGCAATTACGTCGCTCTAAAGAAGGATTTAGCGCGCTGGAAGAAGAAATTCGAGTACGTGTTCCGGGAGAACGAGCTGCTGGCGTTAGAGACGGGGAAGCTGGACGCGTCACACAAGCAGATCGCCTTCTTACAGCAGGAAATCAAGTTCAAAGAGGAGGAAGGAGCGGCGTTACGGGGACTGGTTAGCGCGTTAGAGGCGGCGAATAAGAAACAGCGCGCTAAACAGTTAGAGGCCGCTAAAGCCCGCGACTCGGAGTTAGAGGCCGTCGCGGCGCTGGCGGCGGAGCGGAAGAGCAATGAAGACACAGACGCTGCGTTACAGGCGGAGCGCAAGGCGCGACAGGACGAGAAGGAGCGTTACCGCGCCGAGATCTCCGCTCTAAAGGCGGAAAACGCGCTCTTACTGAAAGACGTGGACCGTAAAGACGAGGATTTACAGCGCCAAGAAGAGCAGGTGAACGCCCATAAGGGCAGGATTGAAGGGTTGGAGCAGGCGCTAAAGGAGGAACAGGAGGCCGGCATGACGAGGCTCAAGGAGAAACAGGATAAGGTCGTGGATCTGGAGAAACAGGTGCAGCAGATGCAGATGAGGCGACGATCCAGTGTCGCTGCAGCTCTGGCTCAGGCTGAAGAGGAAGGACGAGACATGGTCGGCTTCGGACCCACGGATAGACTCAAAGCTAGTCATATCAGTGAAGGAGATGAACACAGGGAGTACGGCAGTGATGAGGAGCCGGATACACCACCGGGAACACCGCCGCCGATTTCTTCCGGCGGGTTGTTGCCGCCGGAAGACCCGACGGCCGATCAGACCATTAGAGATTGGATGGAGGACAGGAAGATCAAGGCTGCACGCAGTTACGATGAAGCATTGGATCTCGACAGGTTGGAGGAATTGATCAGGAAGCTGCCTTATGAACATCAGGAAGGAGCGAGTCGTGTGCTGATGGGAGCTTTGGATCCGGACTCGACGGCCGAACCTGTGAACGAGAGTCAGATCGTGTTGAGGCATTTGTCGGCGGAACGACAAGCGGAGTTGAAGGAGTTTTTGCTGCCCTTGCTCAAGGCGCATCCGGCGTTGAGGGTTTCGTACTCGACGATGGAGCGTCGTACACTGGTGACGGATGTGCGGATTCAGATTGAACGCCGCCGTGACTCCGTGTTGGGTGGGTTCGTGCCTGGCGAAAAGCGTTTCGGCAAGGACCACATGTTCTTGGGTCCGTCAGTGGAAGATGTCGGCAAGCTGGTGGCCCACAACCCGCGTGTGATTAGTACAGGTAGCAAGGCCATTTACATCTCCAAACCCAAGCACGTGGAGACGGCGATGCCGGTTGCAGCTTCTTCTCCTCTTGAAAGAGGAAGTGAACATACAGAAGATATGGATACGGCTTCCGAGTCGGCTGATGTGCCTGACGTCACAGCGTCGAAGCGCAAGTGGGGCGGTTTGAACGCCGCCAAATTTATTGGTACCATGGCAGCAGGTGCCAAGCAGCGCGTGGCTGCTACATTCAAGAACGCCAAGTACACACACGAGGGCACATCGTGCCAGTTCTGTAAGATGACGCCGATTGTTGGAGAGCGCTACTCGTGTGAAACGTGTGTTGGCTTCGACCTGTGCGAGAACTGTTACTCGCTTGGTGGTCACGGTCTGGAGAACTCGGACGAGTTGTTCTACCGCGTACAGGAGCTGGTGCTTGCACGCTGCCCTCGCCTTGCCGAGGAAGTGGATCTGCTGGAGCTCATGCGCTTCGAGATCTGCCGTTCGAACCTACGCAAATTCAGTTTCTGTCTCAACTGGCTGGCCGACATTGTCAACGGCAAAACATCAAGGGACTTGCAGGCGCGTGCTCTGGAAATCCCCAGTATTCGACGAGATGTCCGCAAGGTCTTTGTCCCCTTGCTCATGCGTGTATGCAGTGACCGAGAAGATATTGAGGTCAAGACGGAGTGGGAGTTGGAAGACGATAACCAGGCACCAGTGCGCAGCGTGGGTGGTGGAGTTAGCGAAGGTGATGGCCGTTTCCTCGAGACACTACGTATCTGGGTGGCAGACCAATACCGTACCACATCACCATTCGTGGAGCGGAGTCTGCTCAAGTATCGCGAAGGCGAAGAGGAGGGTGAAGAAGGGGAGGAAGGAGAAGAAGGCAATGATGACCAGAGCGATGGTGGACATTCACACGAGAACGGCGGTCATGGATATGATGGACCCAATGAATCCGACGAGGACCCTTACGGCTCGGCAGAAGTTGAAGGAACGAGTAGCCAACCAGGGTTCGTGGAGCGCAATCGCATTCATAGCGACCAGTTCTAGAAAGACTATCGGTAATTTGTGTTTGATGGACGAGACTGGGTGCCAAGTAATCAAAGCAGAGGTAGTCGATCAGCCGAAGTGTCCGTGATTATTTTATTGTTTTACGAAAACCAGTTCACCGCGGCGCACATGATAATGATTTTATCCGTGGACTCTCGTGATAACGCGAGTAGGCACACTACTACATCGCGTTTTTACAACACAAACGACGTAACCTACCTTCTCAAACTCCTAAGGCCAGTATACACGATGCTGGAGGTGCATGCGAGCCGGCTACTTGGTTGAACACGGCGAGTGTCATCACCGATGCCGTAACGGATCACCGTGTAATCTGGATTGCCGAGACTCAGTTCTTGCTGTAAGCAGCATTGTCCCTATTGTATCCGATTAGTGGGTTTGTTAAAGATACTGGGGAACTTCCCGGGACCACGTCTAACCACGTCTGCCCACTCGGACCAGGTTTGACCTCTCGACTTATAATGCATCTAGTGTTCAATTCGCCTTCTGCAGTCAATATCCCTCCTGCCTCCATGGATTCGGTCGCTAGCTCCAGCTGTCGCGCAACTTCTCTCTGCAGCTTGTCATGATATCGTAGGCGATACACATCGTAATTTCCACAAAAAACAGCAGCACAAATTTCTCTTTTCGAGCACTGCTCGAACGATTTTCCCTTCTTCCTGGACCAAATAATGAATTTGTTTGCCATTTCTCCAACTTCGATTTTTTTTGATCGTCCAGGATGAGTAGGGGGCTGGCAACGCTCGCGATAATGCGTACGAGCTCTCCGATACTTGATACCCAAGACTCGCTCCACAGCATGAAAATCAGCGGTAGTCGCGACTCCATACAAATCGCCTCGCTCGACACGTAATGCGCGCAGCGCTTCCACGACCACTTCTCGTTCCATAAACTCATGACGTACCCCAGTAATCTCCCCACCTCCATAGACGGTCTCTAGCAACTCACGAAGGCTGCGGAGACCTCATCGAACGACTGCTGCCAATGCATCGGTTGAAGCTTCGGCAACTCTAGTGAGCTCACTCAGCGATTTGTAAGGTAGGACCCGACTTGGAGGGCAGGCCTCGGGCGGCGAGGATGCGGCAGGAGCCGCATCATAACAACGTGGTGCTCCACGTCTTCTCCTTGAACTACTCCATCGGATACGACGGCTGTGGTTGTAACCAGTGGGGCAAAATGCTGACGATAACTTTCAGACGCGTTGTTATAGGCCTCCACGACGAAGAATGATGGGCACACGCTTGAATCCGCTAGCGTGGGTAGCAAGGTCCATTCGCGGCCGTCAATCCACTGAGGCAGCGTGAAGTTTAGCGCGCGGATGGAGATCGGGCACGATGACAGCGCTAGGTTCTTGCCTTCAGCCTTGTCTGAGCATGGGTTATGTTTGATGTCATCAACGAAATCCCAGTTCTGGTAGCGAGAAGGATAGTGATGCACACTGAGCACACCCGACACGCCAACGGATGTCTTCTCATTAGCTGCAGCGATAGGGACAGCCAGGCAGCGCTTTTCGTGCGTCAACTTTCCCCACAGATCCACAGCAGTAGGTAGGATCTCCTGCCACGCACTCACTTCGGCCACAAACGGCGCAATGGCAGCATACTCGCGCCAGTCGTCCAACAGCAGCGCACGAGAGAGCCGCTCCCCTGAATTGGCGAGTGGACAGCTAGGTCCTGGACCGAGACAGAACGAATGAACCGCTGAAATACTTTTTCAACGCCTGTGCGAGTGTCTTCGCCATAGCTGCTCCACCCAAAACCGGCGAAAAACAAGCGAAGTGCCTGCCACTCGAGAGCTGCGCGCCTACGTGTCCGCGTGTGGTAGACCGGCCCCAGACAAGCAAGCCGCCGAGGATGGCAAAGAAGACACGCTGCATGTCCAGCGGTGCAGCGTACAAATCGAGGTGATGACAAGTCCATCCAAAGTCGAGCGCCAATTGCAGTGCGCCACAGCTCCACCCTCCGTTCGGGCTTGCTTGCTGGCACTCGTGCTGGGTGTTCGCGCACGCAGGTTGTCGCAGTGACTTCCAGCCGAGCACCTTCTCTTCGAGTACGAGAACGGCACCGAGAGCAAAAGCCAGCACCTCATCTCGTAGGACTTGAAGCTGGTGACTGCAGACAGTATCCATCCAGCAAACGCGAGCGCGCGCGGGTCGCGTGCTGCGCACAACAAAAGCGGTGCCGACAGGAGGGAGCGCACGCAGAGGGAGTATGTAGAACCAGCGTTGTCAGTTCGTTGTAGTCATGCGTAGGGCATTTCCGCCGGGGAGAGCTGCGAGGTCAATTCGTCGCTTCTTCCTTAATTGTCTGTTTCTGCCATTCATTCTGTTGCGTATGGCGCGATGCTCATCACACAGAGCAATGGGTCTGTTGTTGGACATGTTGCGACCTTGCGGGTTTGTGCATTTAGCTCTAATGCAAATGCCTCCTTCCAAGCTGCTGCGCGATGGCTCCTGCTCGTTTCTCGATGGCTCCTGAGATTCTTCGCGTGGCTCCAATAATTCGCTTACGACCACGTCTTCCTCTATTGGGGTCAGCTCGCAAACACGCAGACTCTTCTTCTTCTCCTTGATAATATGGTGCCGCACAAACGGCTTACAGTTGCCGTTCCACAACTTAATAAAAGTTTCCTTGTATTGCCGAACTACAAAACAAACAACCTTGTCAAAGACAAAAACAAGAAAACAAAGAGCAAGAAGCTTACCGATACTGCCACTGATAATCCACATATCCTCTACATTCCTCTGCATTGCGTTCACTGAAAAATTGGCCGATCCTCCAACCAAAATACCTCCAGCAATCAAGATCTTGCGATGAAAGAGACTTCCGAGCGCCATCGTCGCCACTCGCACCTCCACTCGGCCCCACCGTAGCATAGCAACCACCGTGGGGTCCAACATCGTAGCGCACAGCACCACGCGAACGTCCACGCCTCGCTTTTTGGCGGCTACGAACTTCTTAGCTATAGTCAAGTTTGAAAAATCGTACAACATTGCCCACAGATGGCCACCAGCTCTAGTTTTGTCGATGTACGAACCTAGTTTAGCCACTGCACCTGCCTGCGTGAGTTCTGTTAAGGATTTGCTCAGCCATGTCTACGAGTGTGGAGACAGGCAACTTGCACAGTGAATCGAGAATGTTCGTCATAGAAGTCTCGAGGGCATTCTAGAACAGGTAGATCGATCGTCATGAGAACAGGTTAGCTAGGAAGTGCTAAACTCAATCTACTCACTTTCCATTTTGCGCTGCAACCAACAAGTCCAAGTTAAAAATTTTATTTTAGAGGCTCCGATACCAAACGCAGTTGAACTTGCGAACTTAGATTGGGATGAACGCCCACACATGGAAATATATATGTCCGCTCACTTTACCTCGCTTCATGTGATATCGCAGTGGAGCAGCGTTGGTCAACATTCAATGCCGCACGAAGCATGCTTTGAACGTAACGAAGCATCCGAGCGAGGTCACTTACTTCTCTACTCGCGGCAACTGGGTTGAATTTGGAATTAGCGATCATCCAAGCTTCATTGTTCCCTTGGGACAGCTTTCCATCCGCAAATCAATATCAGCCCAAGCTTTGACTAGGATGTGAAGAGTCGTTACAAGAGACCCCCAAGCTCCAGACCAATAGGCAAGTGGTCACTCCCAACAACACTCTGCCGAATATACGACGCTCGCTACAAAACCATCACAAAAACAATTGGCATCTCGCTTCAAACAACCCATGCAGCAGGAGAAACGTACCACATTCGACATCAACGCCTTGGACACCACGAAATAGTCCAACCGCCAACCCTTATTCTTCGCACGCATGTTGTTTCGGTATCCGAAGTACGAGTACTCCACCTTCTCCGGGTACAAGTGGCGGAACGTGTCCACAAAGCCGGCGTCCAGAATCCCCCCGAAACTATCTCTTTCTTCATCCGTGAAACCTGCACTTCTGCGGTTTCCTTTCGGGTTATGAATATCGATCTCTTGGTGGGCGACATTCAGGTCCCCGCACCAAATGACGGGCTTACTCTTCTCCATCTCCTGCATCTCCCGCAGCATGGCCTTGTCCCACTGGGTCGTCCTGAAATCCAATCTCTCCAACTTCCCGCCAGCATTGGGGACGTACGTGTGGACGAGCCAGAATTTGGGGAACTCGAGCGCCAAAAAGCGTCCTTCTTGGTCTGTGTCCGACTTGGCAATACCTTTGGCCTCATGGCTGCCCAATACTATTTCATCCTTCACACTCAGCGGCTTGGTCTTGCTGAAGATGGCCGTACTAGCGTACCCTTTCTTAACGGCACATGACCAATATTGGTGCTCGTATTGAGGCAAAAAGTCCTCGAGTTTCTGCAACTCGTCGCGACAGATTTTGGTCTCGCTGAGACAGAAAATGTCCGGGTCCTCTTGGGCCACGTACGCACGCAAGAGGACACTTTCGTCCCGCTTGAGGACAGCTCGGAGCCCATTCACGTTCCACGCGACAATTTTCATGTCGATAGTGTCCTCCTGCGACCGTTTTGAAACGTCCTCAAAAGACGGAAACGCGTCAATCTTTGCTTGCAGCTCGGGGGAGATGGGCGCGGCTGCCAGTGGACGAACGCGATCTTGTTTGGTCGTCTTATTTGAGGCGAATAGAGCACCCCATGCGCTTTTGGTCTCATCTGAGGACGCTTTCGCCTTCTTATTGGTCTTGGTCTTGGTCTTGGCCTCGGAAGGGGAGGACGCTTCAGCGGACACTTCAGCAGTGACGGAGACAGCGACGCTCTTCCGCTTCTTGGCCGCAGGGGAGGACGCTGTGACGACAGTTACGGCCTTCTCGGCTGCCACCTTGAGGCGCGCGCTCGGACGAACCATTTCTCTTTTTTTCGAGTGAATAAAACAAATAATGCGGTTTTTTAGTCGGACTAAACATAAAGGGCAATCGGAAAACAACTAGTCCAACCAAAAAAACGATGGCCATTTTTCCTTAACGCGCGTCGCTCATGAAGGTATTTTTTTCCCGTGGAGTCGATATATTCGTTTTTACCAATTGAACTCTGATCGACTTGAAACTTGGTAAGCATGTTTGTACGTGTATTCAATAGGTAAGTAATGAGTTTGAGGTGAAGGGTGATCATCGCGCATTCACAACGAGTATCGTAGCAAGACACCATACTTAGCATCAGTCAAGTGGTTATTGTATCTGTCGTTGTTGTATTTTCGAACAGTCGCTAATCACAACCGGGCTTCAGTGAGATCGGGTATGCCGAGTACAGTCGGCAGCAGGGTGCCTTCGAGTAAGCGGTAACAACACTCCGACAAAGACAACGATGTCGGCGGTGGGAGTGAACGTGTTTCCTACGACGACGACGAAGATGATATTGAAAACAAGCGCGTGCGAAGCTGTAACAGGCCCTCCAAGCTGGTATAGTCATGCTCTAGCCGTTCTATCTCATTACGAGTGGCGTGGGCATTTCATCGAGCTAATGTATCTTTTATTGTGGTCCAGGAAAAAGTAATGAACTTTGCTGCTTCAATTGCCGACGCTGCTCTTGCTGGAGTGAAGGCACGAGCAAGGCGAGTGGATCAAGCATGTTAAGGATTTGCTCAGCCATGTCTACGAGTGTGGAGACAGGCAACTTGCACAGTGAATCGAGAATGGTCGTCATAGAAGTCTCGAGGGCATTCTAGAGCAGGTAGATCGATCGTCATGAGAACAGGTTAGCTAAGAAGTGCTAAACTCAAACTACTCACTTTCCATTTTGCGCTGCAACCAACAAGTCCAAGTTAAAGGTTATGAGCCCAAACACTTCGGACCCGAACGAGATACTCGTCGACGACAACTACTTCATGTGGGAATTTAATGCCCGCATGGCGTTGGCAAGAAAGGGACTCCAAGGATATATCGTCGCCATGAAGCCAGAAGACGCAGCGCGTCGTGAGACGGAGGAATGGAAAGCCGCCGACATGAAGGCGCTGGCGGTGGTGGCGAAGATGTTAAGCCCAACGTACCGATCCATGATTCGAGAATCGCAAACGGCATCTGAAGCATGGGAGACGCTTCGTGCGTTCTTTGTGAAGCAAACTCTCCACAACAACGCACAACTGAGGAAGCAGCTACACGAGTTTGTGTTGGCCACAGGGGAAGCTCTGATGAAGCACATCGTGAAGTTCGACGATCTGTGCTCTCGCCTTGCTGCAGTGGGCGAGACGATGTCAGATGACGAGAAACTGGTAATACTACTCGGAAGTTTACCCCCTGAGTATGATGCGATGGTCCGCATCATTGAGGCGCACAGCAAGGTTACGCTACTGGACGCAAAAGAGATGTTGCATCGGGAGTTCGAGGTAATCAAGAGACGAGAGGAGAAAGAGCAAGCGTTCAAGGCCTCAATCCGTGAGAATGGAGGTCGTGGTGGACGTGGTCGTGGTAATGGAGAACAATGAGGTGGCCGGAGCGCTTATGGTGGCGGACGAGGGCGACGCCAGAACAAGAACGCTCGAACGGAGTTCCGCGGGAATTGCTTTAACTGCAATAATTTTGGTCACAAGCGTGACGACTGCCCTGAGCTGAACAACCCGAAGGCTGGCGACGAGTTCGTCTTCTCTGCAACGAGTGAAGATCGAGTGCGTGAAGTGACGTGGTTGCTGGATAGTGGTGCAAGCTGTCACATGACGGATGACTTAGCAGACTTTTGTGAGTACCAAGAGTTGAAGTCGTCGGTCAGCATCACGGTGGCAAATGGCCAACGTCTACCTGCAAAAGGTAAAGGATCGGTGCGTTTCATCCTTCAGAATTCTCGCACGGTCAAGTTAACGGACGTATTGTACGTCCCCGATTTGGACAGAAAGCTGGTGTCAATTCCAGCCATGACGGCACGAGGTGTAGTGGTTCGATTTGCAGGAGACCACGCAACCGTCCTGGTAAACGAAGAGGTCATCGGTGTGATCAAACGAAGTGGTAAGCTGTTCGCATGGAATGTGGAGACAGCGCAAGCAGCCCAGGCTGTCGCCAAACCCAAGCAAGGCGTTGACACCTTGCTGTGGCATGCCCGGTTGGGGCACGTATCGGCGTCAAAGATGCAAGCGATGTCGAAGGTTTTTGAAGGTATTCCACTTCTGGATGTAGCTAAGGATCAAGACATTGCTGTATGCAGTGGCTGTGCACAGGGCAAGATGACGACGAGTCCATTTGGACGCATGTCCGGGAGCAACGGTAAGTCTCGTGGTCCACTCGAGCTCGTCCACACTGACGTTATGGGACCCATGAAGCCAAAATCGAAGGGGGGTGCGCTGTATGTGGTCACATTATTGATGACTACAGTAGATTTGTCTACGTCTACCTGCTTTCGTCGAAAGCGTAGGTGTTCGACAGGTTCCGTGAGTTTAAGGCGCTTGCTGAGAACCAAACGGGATGCAAGCTCAAGTGTCTTCGAAGCGATAACGGTGGGGAGTACATCAGTAAGCGGTTCAACCAGTTCTGCGCGTCTAACGGGATTGTGCACCAGACCAGTGCTCCTTACTCTCCGCAACAGAATGGGTTGGCGGAGAGAATGAACCGAACGCTGACTGAAATGGCTCGATCGATGATGTATTACATGGAGGTGGATCGATACTGGTGGGGCGAGGCTGTCATGATAGCCGCGCATATTGTTAACCGGATCCCGAATACTGCACGTCGCGATAAGAGCCCACTCGCTGTACTGACAGGCTCGCAGCCATCCCTCGACCATTTTCGCGTGTTTGGCTCTCGTGGATATGTACACCTGGACAAGAGCAAGAGGACCAAGTGGGATACTGAATCGCATCACTGCATTCTCTTGGGGTACGAAGATGCATCAAAAGCATATCGAATTTGGGACTGCGAAGACCAACGACTTGTGAAATCTCGAACGGTGACTCTGGACGAGCGAATGCCTGCAAAATATCGTGACGTCGTGCTCGTGATCGGAAGCAGTTCACCGCAAACGATTGTTGACGACAACGATGAGTTGAGTACGCACCAATTCCGCACCTCTCGTGAGGATACGCCAACGGACATGGAGATTGACAATTCTAGTGATGAACCTGTGAGCATGGATGTTGACGATGGTCCTGCGTCACCGGATTCTGCAATTGTTCCGCTTGAGGGGGGCTCTTCGGGTGTAAACGTTGAGATTGACAACAATGTGCGTTCAAGCGAAACACCGGTAACGCGAGAACAGACACGTGCTATCGGTGGCGATGGCAGCGTTCTTCAATTCCCTGCACCTGCACGATCAATTGTTTTTGGAGATGTCCCGCGTATTTTGCCGCTGAGTGAAAATTGCATTGTCTTCAATGGTGGTTCAAGGCCCAGACGTGCTATCCGTAGTGACCAGACACGGTTGCTGGCAAACGGAGATGGGGATCAGCACAAGTCGCGTGGAGATATCCAGGTACCGCTGCTTGCCAATGAGCCGCACGTGAACACGCTAGACGATGACGGAGATGAACCGGATCCCAAACGCCCACGCCTGGATGAGTACGAGATTGCACTGGCTGCGACGGATGTACCTCAATGTTACGCTGAGGTCATGGCTTCACCAGAAGCGAAGCAGTGGAAGGATGCAATCAGGAAAGAAATCGGGGCGCCTGTTCGCAACCACACTTGGGATTTGATCCAGAGACCTCATGGAACGAAGGTTATCGGCTGTAAGTGGGTCTTTGCTCACAAGTTTGACGAAAATGACAATATCGTCCGCTACAAGGCTCGGCTGGTCGCGCTCGGTTGCCTGCAGACTCATGGGGTTGACTATTACTACACCTACTCGCCAGTTGCAAGTGCAAACACCATTCGCGTGTTCCTCTCTGTGTGTTGCTACAATGGTCTGAAGATTCATCAGTTCGACATTGAGACCGCATTCCTCAATGGAACACTCGATGAAGTTGTGCACATGGCACTGCCAGAAGGAATTAGCGCTGGAAACGAGATGGTGTGCAGGTTGAGACGCAGTCTCTACTGGTTGAAACAGGCTGCTGCAGTTTGGTTCAAGACTATCCGAGCAGCTTTCGTCGATATGGGTTTTGTTCAATGTCGCGCCGACCCATGTCTCTTTGTTCGACTCGGCAAGAATGGGGAGTCGCCGGTCTACATTGTGCTCTACGTGGACGATCTTCTGGTTGGCAGTCCGACTGACGCTAAAACCGCTGCAATTTGCGCTGCATTGGGCAAAAGATTCACGGTTAAATCGCTTGGTGAGGCTCTGTGATGGGCCCCTCTGGTCTATTACATTGGTTATGCGATCACAGATTGGTGTGGTTCACACACTGCTGCCATGGAGGTAAAGGTGGCGTAAACATGGTCAAATGTTTGCTCACATCCACCCATGGCACAATCAGTGATTACGCCAAGTGTTCTCTGCACTTCTTTGTGCATGATGATGGTTCCTCACCTGGGACATTATTTGGTAACAAGGCCGGCGTGTCACCTGAGTTCTTGTGGCCAATCACAAGACGCCACGTGGCAGGAAGATTCTTCGAAGGAGAATCTTCAAGTTCAACCTGATTCAACCCAAGGTTTTATACTACATGTGTAGGTTAAATTACATTTAACCTCAAGGGCCCCTAGTGGTTTTATTCATAGGATTCAGGAACCATAAGCTCATTTCAATTCAGTTGCAATTTCACCTACAACTGCCCAAGTCGCCTTCTCAAGACCCGAGCATCGGCTCACTACTTAGTGAGTCCGCTTGCTCTTCAAGACCCGAGACCAGCCCAAGCATCCGGCTCGCCTCCGTGCGAGTTCCGTTCGCTTCGGGCTCCAGCACCGGCTCGCACTCCTGCGAGATCGTGCTGTGAACAGCTTCCTCTGTTCGGGTGTTCGGGATCAGGTCAACCAGCTCTTCGCTTTGCGAGAGCAGGTTCGGACTGAGTCCCGTTACACTGCGCGCCGCCACGACGGAACGAGTGCGACGTCAAGGCATCTGCAACTCCTGCGGCACTGGCTACACGGTCAAGTAGGCGGTTCACGTGGGCGTAGATCGTGGGCATAGTGTCCACGGGTGCTCGGGCAGCAGCGGCAGGCGTAGCGACGCCTTCAAGAGAGGCGAACTCGTCCGGGTGGTTGAGGACTTCCAGCAGCGGCGTGGCTGGAGACAGGTTTACAGCGGCGGCGACAGGGACTTGGGGTAAGTTGTCGATCAAGACGGCGGACGGAGCGGACTGAGTGATGAGCGCCACAGCGATCGCGTGCAGCGGGCACGTGGCGAAGTCGGAGTCGGGGAAGAGTGAAAGGCCCTGCTCTTCAGACGTCTTCATCCGGATGAAGCGCACGAAGAACACCTCCGCTGCGTCGACGGACAGGTTTTGCTTCCGGACCAGGGATGGATCGGATGCTCTTCCGAACAGGTACCACAGCAAGCATAGTAAAGCCGCATCTTGGTAGTCGCTAGAGCAACATGCATTCCTATACAAATGCATCATCATCTTTTTTAAATCACTCTTAGAGCAGGGTGGTGCTTTGTTGACTATTTTTCCATCTCTTTTCATGCAAAAGCTGTCGAGTGTCTTCCCCATGCTTAGCAACTTTGCCTCGACAATGTGTCGTTGCACAGGGAAGAGCTCAAACAACCACATCTTACTCTGTCTAAAGTATTGCATAGCTGTATTCCGGGCAAGAGGTTTACCCTTCTTGCCCTCGTTAAAAGCTAGATACATACCGAACTTATCTAATACAGACACAAAACACTTACCTGTAGCGTCGTCTTCTGCGCATTGCTTGACATAGTCAAACTCTACATGTTCGCTTTTCAAAAACGTTTTAAACGCGCTGATGGCCGTATCCTTGGCACGCTTGGTGTTGCCGGGCTTGAGCTCGTCTAGGCTCATGTTGGTCGAATTGGTCGGATAGGATGCAAATATGCAAGTGATATGTTAAATACTAGTTGTTTGCATAGCGATATACATATTTCTCAAGTCTATCCGACCGAATACGTCGGAACGGCTGGCTTAGAGGACATCCCAGCTTTGGTTCGATATGATTGGCTAAAAAGTATTTTGAGCACACGATTCGATTGGCTACTCATAGCGAAAAATCAATGATTGGTCGTTGTTGAGCCATACAAATTTTAAGTACGGTCGGATAAGTCGTCATATTCATCCATATTACTCCGGTTTGTTGAAGATGCTGGGGAACTTCCCGGGACCACGTCTGACCAGCTTGCCCAACTTGACCACTTCCTGACGCTGCCCCCGGAATGATTTTGACTAATGGACGCCTTCCAAAATTGACATACCACCCCGACAGAAGGCGTCCACTAGATCAATTCGCCTTTGCGGTCAACATTGTTGAAGTTTAAGTCGCAGTTGAAGCCGCTGAGGCAGCAGCGTCAGCACCAGCAGTGGAGTTACGGGAGACGGCGTCTGCTACGTTGTCAGGTGTGACGAAAGTGTACTGGGCTGTGGTGGCCAGCAGCCACTCAGCATGCATACAGGATAGCAGCCTCACTATCAGAACAGTCAAGCCTCCTGTCTTCATGGATTCGTTCGCTACCGACCCCGGCATCGTCGAGCCCCTGCCAGAACTCGCGGTCACGTGGAGACCGCCTGATCAAGTCGACATCGAGCAACGCGCCGCCGCGAACCATCGTCGCACCCTTCTTCGAGGAGCCAACAGCGCCCTAGTGCTCTCAACCGTGACATACCCACTGAGGCACATTTGTCCGAATTCTGACATCCGGGACGCGCTCGAAGAACGTGCTGTGGCTCTGCAGCAGATCCGAGTGGAGGCAATGTTCGTCATGAACTTCCACTGCTGCCGCCTGTTCGAGCACCATCGGCGCAGCTACCCGAACTACCCTGTAGTACCGGCAAGATCTCGCACGATGGAGACAGCCCTGCAGCTGGACCAAGCTACGTTCTACCGGTGCTGCACAGCCGTCTTTGGTGACGAACAGAGACCCGCGCCAAAACCCTCGGCTAACGCTGCACTAGAGGAGTCCATCAACGTCTACAAAACTACGCGATCGAGGGTCATGTCGTATACACCACCTACGCTATTCGATTCAAGCTCCGCTATCAAAGAACTGGCGAATGACATGCTCGTTGCGGCGCAGCAACACGTTCGAACGAACTTCGAGGCGCGGCTTGTCAAATTCATTAGCCTGCAGCTTGCGTATCCGCGGGGAGCAGCTGAGACCATGGTCGCTCGACTAAAGTCCAGTCCTGAAGACCTCACGGACGTCGAGAAGCAGTGGCTTGAGTGGCTAGAACTGCCTCCTACAGCTGCGAACATCGCTAGCCACGAAGTGCTATTTCTTGGCAAGCTGTACGACATGCTGAAGGTAATGGAGCAAGTGCACGACCAAGACGAGATCCCGAAAGGGTGTCGGCTCTTTACGTTGCTGCCGCAGCCCACCTCCTGTGTGCCGGCGTTCTTCCCGGTCATGACAGGGGTGCTCTACCAAATCGCAAAACAAGTTTTGGCAACTACGGGCAAGGATGTCTTCGGGCTTTACAAGTCCACGAACTCTCGTGGCCATCGGACGTCTGCTACGTCTGCGGAGTTCCAAGAAGTATGCGAGAGGATGTGGACCACGGTGTTCAACCTCGGAGACTGCGTTAGCCACACAGCAGATCAACGGATTGGCGTTCCAAGGCGCAGCTTCGAGTATCAGATCTCCATAAATGGCTACAGTGCTGCTGTGCTGACGTCAATTCCTGCTCCTCTTGAACGACCTGCTCTTTCTCCGAAGTATATACCAACTACATTGATCGGAATCGACCCAGGTCTACGGATGATGCTGACAGCATACAGCCGTCCTACGCTGGGGTTTGTCTGCAACGCACCGGAAGAGCCATGCTCCATGCCCGGTTGGTGCAGTACCTGTCCATGCCACGTTGGCGGCAGACGCCATGGCAAGAAGCGCAGCAGGAACCGCCGTCGTCGCCACCGACGCAAGAGACGCAGCAGAGCGCAGTGCGATGTGGAGGGGTGATGCGAGATCTGTCACAGGCACCACTCAAAGCACCACCCACGGAAACACGGCGTCAGGCGCCGGACCCACTTCCTGCACGACAATGCTCACGTCCTACAAGTCACGTCCCGAGAGTACCGACACATGAGTCGTGTCGAGCACCAAGCATTCTGGTTCGAAAACCTGAAGAAGAGGTATCCGCGCTATGGGGCGTTTGTGAAGGACATGCCTTCGTTCAAGACTTCGTCGTCGGCGTCCCTGCTCTCTCGCTACGAGCACATCTGGAAGAACGTCAATGCCATGTTGGAGTTCTGCGCACTGAAAGGGTTTCGCAAGTGGAGATTCACGGTGTCGCGATTCAAACGCAAGACCGTCGCGAAACTCGCCAAGGGTGTCGTCCCAACCGTGACGTGTGTGTGGCTCTCGGAAAGTAGAGCAGTCAGACCCATCTCGCGGGCCATATGCACGTCCCGCTAAAGAGGTTCGCACTTGAACTCTCTCGCCATGCAACCCTCATTATGGTCGACGAGTTTCGTACCAGTTATCTTTGCTCCAAGTGCTCACGCCCGATGATGGACACGCCATTCAAGATCCCCGGTACGACGAAAACCAAAAGGTCGAGGAATGTGCGTGTCTGCAGAAACGTAGTTTGCAGAGCGAACTACTGGGAGCGCGATATCAATGCGGCGAAGAACTTGTGGCAGCTAGGACTCCTCCAAGTCACCAACCAGCCTCGAACTCCGCAGTTTTGCAGAGGACACCAAACCAACTAAGACGACTTCTTCAAACCAACGTGGGAACGGGACCCTGAGAAGGACCTCAAACGAAAGCCCACTCGGTAAACGGGCTGCTGGGGAGTGAAAGACGTAGTACCTTCATTCGTTGGTAGCCCAGTCCGAACGTAAAGACCTCTCGAGATCATTCTTAGTGAATATACCATATCGATCCCAGACGCTATCTCTGCTGACACCTTGCCTCAACCAGTCGTCCAATTTGCACCCTTCAACCTTATACAAAAACTGCTGCAAAGTTTTGTAGTTCGGATCCCTCCTCGGAGCTTCTTTGCTCAACCCCTTCAGCTCCAAGGCCTTCTCGACGTAGTCTTCGGTCTTGCCTGTCTTGAACCATATATTTGCTTCACCCATGAAGATGCTTTAGACTTGAGAGACGATAACACATTTCTCTCTTCGATGTCTCTCAATTGCGAAACGGGGCCATTGATTGGCTGGGCGGCTCGCAGCAGTCTTTGACCGCCTAACATTTGCGTCGGAGTCACCAATTTACGGCGGATTTCTGAGGCTGTCGCAATGGTAGCGAAATAGCGAACATCGCCACCACTAAAAACCTTGGGTGGAGTCCCATGGCTGGATGTAGCGAGGCCAGTAATTACCAGATATGTACTCGGGTGACGGAATATTGTGAAGTGATTCAGTGAAGACGACTTGGCTCGCTCTGTTAATTCGAGATGACCTTCGGCGACACATTTGGGGAAACGTAGAACGATGGGACCCTAGTGAAACAATGGGCATCATTCCGAACTTGACGAGGCGTTACTCCTTCAGTCTGCCGAGATAGTTGTGCGCGGCTAAAGCGTGCTCCCTACTTGCAGCCGTCATTCACTTCAACTCGGATGTGCACCACCCAACCTCTTTAAACTGCTCGAGAATCTTAATTTACATGTATATACTCGCATACAAATCCCAAGTCACTCCCATCAGTGCCGTTTGACTGGTGGAGGAAGACTCGTGCCCGTCCAAGCCTTTGTCCTCGCCACTTCAGTTTTTGCCACGCACGTGTCGATGCGGTCGTCTGTAGCGTACAGTACATCTTCCTATCCTATAGTGTTTTCCCCGGTGGTCCACGTGAAGAACATCAAACAACACCATCTTTCGACCGAGGGCTCCAACCCTGTGGCGACAATTCCTCTCACCAGATCTGATGGACCCCAAACACCACACAAACATTAGCCCCTAGTAGCTGTGCAATTCATGTTGTAGTAGTAGCTTCCCGACACATGACCATACCGCCATGTAGTGTAGAATTTGTGCCTACACCCGCCAGATGCCGTTCCGGCCAGAACACCATGGCAATCCCACACTCGGCCTTTACACTAACACCGGCAACAATAGAGAGCACACATGGCGGGGGTATGGGGCGATTCTACCATGACATGACGCTGCACCACTTCCCTCTTCTTCTCTCTCTACCCAAATGGGCGACATCGCCGCTCCGCAGCCTCGGCGGACCTTAAGTCGCGAGTCCTTGGCTGTGGATCCGCCACGCAAGACGAGCACGCAAAGCGCCTTCGCCGATTTTCTATCGGACGGCAGCAACTCGAGCGACGAAGCGGAAGATGAGGACGACGCCGACTCCCGTAAACTGCTGAGGATGCAGCAGCAAGCAGACGACAGCGCGTACAGTGAAGAAGCCGCCGCCGCCTTGAAACTACAGTCGAATAATGACAATAACAGCTTCCGTCTCACTCTGCAGAGACCCATCGACGATGGGGACTTGGCTGGCCCTCAGAAGCTACTGGACCCGATGGCCGTGAAGGTGGTAAAGCCGCAAGTGGAGCCTGCAGTCGCCTACGAAGGCGCGTCAGTGGACGACGTGATGGATTTAGTGTCCAAGGTGGAGCGAGCCAGTCGCGTGGTGGACGACCATCTTGGAGTTAGCACAAGAGTTGACGATGCTACTATAGTAGTAGAAGAAGTGGCTGAGCCCAAGAGGAAGACGAGTGTGCGCGAGACGGAAAGTAGCGCCTTTGCGGACTTTCTGTCGGACGGCAGCAATTCCAGTGACGAGGAGGACGAGGACGACGCGGACACGAGAAAGTTGCTGAGGATGCAGCAGCAGGCGGACGATCGGGCGTATTTGGACACTTCGCTGAAGATGGAGAGGCCGCCAACGGTGGTAACGGAGAGCGACAGTAATGATAACAGCTTCAGACTGACGTTAGCCAAGCCAGGAGTGTTTGCAGGAAGTGAGGATGATGGATGGAGTGGACCGAAGAAGTTCGTGGAGAAAGCAAAAGCGCGAGAATCTGGCGTTGAGTTCGGCGGAGGTGATAAAGTGGAGAGCAGCAGCTTTGAGGATGAAAGTCCTAGTTTCACTGACGCCAACAGCTTCTCGACAGCTCCTTGTGTCAGTCTCGACGATGTCGATGCTGCGAAACGTGGTAGTGGCGATCTTCACGATAGTTTGGCATCGAGACCGCCGAGTTTTGAGGATGAAGAAGGTGATAGTTTTTTTGAAGAACGTCCTCCTAGTTTCTCAGACGAGCCCAGTTTCACAGGCGGCGACAGCTTTACTGCGGTAGACAACAGCTTTGTGAAGAGACCTAGTCTGCCGGATGACGACGAGGAAACGGAGAATAAAGTGGAGGATCAAGGTCAGGATACAAGTAAGAGCAGCGACGTGTATCGGCCAAGTCTTCCTGATAAAAATGTTGAGGTTAAGCTGGGAGAACACGACGAAGTACAGCCAGCGAGCACCGACGATGCCAAGGACAGCACAACTTTACCAGGAAACGTGACGGAAACTGAGGCCCCTGACACAGCGAGCAGCGATGCCTCTGCAGCAGTAGATACCAGCTTCGTGTACCGGCCGACGCTGCCAGAAAATGCTGATGATATCCAAGACCAAGTGCTTGATGACACTCATAAAGTGAGTAGCAACACGGCTGTTGCCGTAGAAAACAGCTTCGTATACCGACCGACTTTACCTGACGACGACGATGCGCCCGGGGTCGTGTTTGGCTACACTCATGTAGCGAGTACAAACTCCTCGACAACTGAGGACACTAGCTTCGTGTATCGCCCAAGTCTACCGAGTACATATAACGAGACTCAAGGCGGAGCGCTTAAGGACACCAAGGCAACAGAGGAAGCAGTTGTGGTGCAAGAAGAAAGCAAGATCGATGAGTCTCCGAGTGCCAGTGGTGACGAACACGAGGACGATGACCAGCCTTCATTCTTGAGTCCGAGTGCGGCGAGCTTCATTCGTTCCAGCGACAGAGCTGCTTTCAAGTTTGATGACGTTGACTCGTCATTCAGACTGCGCGACGCAGACACGGAAGCTGTAGTTGCGGGAGACAACAACAGAGTGCTTACAGATAACTGTGCACCTGACTCACCGTCAATGGCTGATACCACGCAAGACCCCGATGTTGGCAAGGCTGGCGCTGACGAAGCCGTTGTTATAGCACCAACAGAGAAAGACGAGGACAAACCAGCCCCTGCTGCTACTGGCAGTTCCAGTAGCACGGCAACAAGTGGTAGTGCTACCCCAGCACCGCCAGCAATGCCAACTGATCTTGGCAGTGATGGAACATCAACTCAAGCTTCAAAACCTACCACCGCGAATTCGCACGCACCGGTGGAAAACATCGCAAGCATGCTTCCCCTGTCCCGGCAGTTGAGTGCCGCATCGTCAACTGGGTCGTCGCAGGATTTTGTTGGGCTCCAGCGCCGAATGACAGCAACTCGTGAGTCGTGGAGGGTCTCGTCACTAGACTTCAGGGAGAGTAAACACGCCTTCGACGAGGAACTTGCACCATTGGCCAGTCACCCCCTGTCACCGCGTGCTTCTGCTGTAGAAAGCGAGAAACAAACCCATCGTCTCAGCAGTACATTTGAAGAACGCGCTTCTGGGGTCTCGAACTCGTCCAGCTTCGCTAGTCAAGCAAATTTCTTTGTTGACGACATCCAGCGGAGCTTTTCGTCAGCGAGTTCACTATCGCTGGATTCCCGACCTTCGGGCGACGACTCGTTCGCGAATGTCGCCATTCTCGGGGACGACGGTCGCGACCAAAACGAAAGGCGCAGTAGTGATATTATATCGCAGGATGTTGGCGAGCTACGGTCAAGCAGCATCTCGTCCACCTTTCCTACTGTTCCTGAAACTCTGGATCGCAGCTACAGCGACCTAGTCGATGTGACCGCAGGACTGGACCAGAGTTTCAGCAATCTTGTGGATCGAGACGCAGTCGATGGAGATCGCAGCGCTGCAAACGATAGTGCTCATGGTACGAGCTTAGTAAGTTCGTTGGCATCGTCGGCAGTGTCTCAGTCCTCAGCAGCGAGCGACGAACTCTCATTCGTCTCGTTCAACGTGGTCAAGCCCCCTCCAACTGCGGGACCGGCACACCTGCAAAAAAAACAGGCAGCTCCGAGAAGCGCTGGTCCAGAAAAGCCGGCTAGCGAGTCGGGGCGAGTGTTCTACAGGTCTATCGGGCATTCTCGTGGTAGTGACGCAAAGGAAGTGAAACCCTCCAGGTCTCCTTCTTCGTACTCTACCGGTGCTACAACCTTCTCGTCAGCGGCGCTTCTGGCTGCTATTAAGACGCGTGATGCGCGTACGAACACCCAATCCGAAGAAACGGAAGCAGGTGATGTGGCTCTCGGTGCACTGCCTCCTCTAACTCCTCCACTCAAGATCACCTTGGCGCCTCGAGGGCGAGGATCGCTCTCATCATCGCTCTTGTCAAAGAGTGCAGAGTCTTCTCCATCTATCTCAGCATCGCCTCTAGCTATATCATCTATGCCTCGCTCATCGGTAGCCTCATCGACAGGCACAGCCGATCGCCTTGACTTCACTGGGGTTTATCGTGGTTCGGTGAATAGCCTCGAAGCCTCACGCAACAACGGTATTCCATCTACAGCAGCTCAGCCCCAGATTGAGGAGAAGGCCAAGCAAAATAACCAAGATGAGCTGAAGGAAATGGTCAAGTTCGAGGCATTAGCTGTGAAATTGGAGCGGTCGATCAGTGATAGCCGCATGATGCAGCGTGAATCTCGACTGAAGGTGGAGGAGTTTTTCAAGCGGACATACCACAAGAGTGTGGCCGACAATGACGAACAGGAGGTTCATCGTTTGCCTAACCGGAAAACGCGCGCTCGAACGACTGTGATTCAGTGCGTGGACGACGTCGAGGAGATGCCGCGCAGCTTCGCCTTCAACGGCAACAACGTGCCCAAGGTTATTGACCTGAAGAATTTGCGCAATGGAGGCAAGCGACCCGGTTGGCACTTGGAAGGTGATATCCGTGAGGAGAATTCCTCTAATCAACGTGCGATGGGGATGACAGTTGGGACCAGTAGTACGGGCACCACTGCGACGCGATCGATGCCGTCAGACCTCATCCCGATGCAACCAAACTACGTGATTAGTCCGGAGGCAGGACATGTTCAACAACCTAAGGTGCTGCAGAAGAAGAAAAAGGTGCAAGTACCTAAAGCTATCGCAGGTGCAAGTGGTGGCGGTGGCTTCTTCGCAGTGTCATCGGGTCCCGGTGGCGACAATGTCAGCAGATTTGGTGCAGTCGGTGGGCGACGTGCTGACAATGTGTCGTTGACACCCACGCTTCCACGACTATCGGCGAACGAGTCGCCCGCGTTCTCTACGTCACCGTTTGTTGCATCTTTCGCAACTCCAAACGGGTTTGGCCAAAGTGGCATTGATAGATCACCGGGTAAATCGCCAGTGGGGTTTGCTGCTACTGCAAGCGGATTCCTATGGAAGACTGGGAGTAAAGTTAACGGCTTGAAGGAATCGGCTGCTGAGCCTCCATTCGGGGCGTCACGGGCGTCATTCTCACAAAGGCCCACGCTAGCAGACCGTGTGCAAAGTTTGTCAGCGTCGCTGGCCAGCACGCTACGTCGCCTCTTGCCCAGTAGAGATGTTCAACAGAATGACAACGGTGAAGTCACCTCGCCTCAGTCGCAATGCACAGCTCCTGCAGCGCTGCCGAGGTCTTATGACCATGACGAATTCTACGAAACCCCGTTCAAGGTGCCCGGGCTCAACAAACCTTTTCCTCAACATCGGAAGACGAAAGAGTTGGAGAGTGACCGTGCATGGGTTCGCCAGTGGTTGGTCCTAGCGACATGTGCAGTGCTCGGATTGTCCCTGGGAGCTATCCTCGTTCGTGTTGTGGTATTTAACGCTAGCGTATTCAATCTGTCGTCTGACGAAGTACGGGAACGTCAGGAAAGCAACGGCCAGTTGGTGTTTGGTGCTGGTACCCGGTGGATGTTGCTACCTGGTCATATATTTGTACGAGTGTGGAGTGCTGTGACTACCCCATTGGTGGTCTGCTACGTTGTCACTGCATTGGCGGATCTTGTGGGCTGTGCAGACAAAGCAGTGCTGGTATTAAGCTTTCGTTCGATCGGATACGCGCTGCTACTGGCTCTACTAGCCACGGTTGAAGGAGTATTTGCTATGTGGATGACACACCACTTCGGTTGGTTTCGAGGGGAAAGCAGCATGGCCAGCGCTGAGGCAGTGGCGCTGTCCGACGCAATTGGAGTGACGTCGCTACCTGAGGGTGCAGTGGGGTTGTTGTGTGCCGATGAAGGCGAGTACTTGCAAAGTCTTGGCCACGACGTGTTTGCATGCTCCAATGCGTCGTTGACGCTGCCTTTATACGAGGAGATCAGTACCAATAGCACGGGGATCACCGACAGCGGGCCAGCTGTATTCGCACTGCAAGAAGTCACCAACGTTCTGGCCGCACCGACGGCAGCGACGCCATACTATCCAGCATCATTTGGCTCTGGAGTGAACATGACCACCTCACTATTGTCGACGCTGACTCCAGACAACGTAGCGTCACAGTACACTGAGGTCGCAGCCGATGAGATGGCATTGCTAGGTGGACTGATCATGTTTGCCATGCTGTTGGGCTACGTGTGTGGGAAGCGGATATTGAGACTGCGCCGTAATGCGCAAGCTGCGATGTTCGAATCGGTGAGAAGTACTGCTGAGGACCCACACAAGTCTCGGCACTATATCGTTGGTCTCCTAATGGAGCTGCAACTCGCACTGGAGTGGTTGGTGCGTCCCATGGAGCGATACGTGGCGCCAGTAGGGTTTTTCTCGCTCATGTTGGGGCATGTGGTGGCTCACCACCGCGAGTGGAGGTCGTTTACATCTCCGATGCCATCGCTGATCATTGGTGTGCTGACTTTGGTCGTCCTGCATGCTGTGGTGGTTCTTCCCATAGTTGTCAAGCAGTTGCTCAGCAGTCGGCGTCGTTTACCTGTGCTGACAACGACGAGAGCCTTCGTACCGGCATTCCTGTTCGCGTTCACTACTGACAATATTGCTCTGTCGGCACCGGTGACGATGCAGTGTTACGCTCGCGTGCAGACAGTAACTCGTTCCGCTGCACAACTAGTTACTGCGATCACTGCAGCTTTCTCACGGAATGCGCATGCGTTGTATCTACCACTGTCACTTCTGTGGCTACTGGAGACTTCTTCCCCTGAAGAAATTTTACTGAGTACGTCCGACTACTTCTCCGTAGGACTGCTGTCACTGCTGAGCTGTTTCTGCGGTGGAAATACTCGCCTAGCTCTGGCGATTACGCGTACTCTGTGGTCCATCACTGTGAGCAATCAGTCGTCCAGTGGTGCAAGTTTGCTGTCGTCGACGGTGCCTTTACTGGTTGTGTGCGATGTTATTCTCTCTCGAATCGCCAGCGTGGTGACCGTGGCGGACCACCTCGTGCTCACGCAGTTGACAGCTCAGCATTGGGCCGAGACGGTTGTGGCCGGACCCACACCCAACAGTAGCGACAACAGCGTCGCCGGTCCCAATCCGCCAGCGTTCAGTCTCGACGACAGTCAAGTTCCTCGTCCATCGTCCAGTGCACTGCTGTCCTCTGTTTACTTGTAAGTAGTGTTAGTGGAATACGTAGTTGAAGTTTGCGTCGAAACGTGGACACTTTTCGCATGGACTGCGGCTGATTCAGTGCTGACGGCACCCAAGACGAAGAAGTCTGGCTTGCGAGTAATCGCTCGAGCTGGCAAACCATATTAAGACTGCTCTCAAGTATTTTCGTGGAACCCCGCTGTTTCTTCGGACGTATGCCGATCACCATGATTGTTTGTTTCTGCCTGGAGATCAGTTTTCTAAGCGCATGAGGACTGCTATAGAGGCTGTTCATCCTGTGCTGACGTCCCGATGGGCAGCGACAGTGGCAATTGCGGGGCGGACATCAGTGATCGCGTACAAATCGGCGGCGTGATGGCGATCGCCATCAAGGATGACGGACGAGCAAAGTGGTGGCTGGCAGGCAGACAGTGGCGGAGTTGGCGAGGAGTAGATTGGGCCACTTCACGCATTGCAGAAAAATTGTTGGAAATAAACTATGTTTTTTTGCGTCCTGCATACTAGACACAATGGAGTGTTGTTAGCCAACACCATCGCAGTCACCTAGCGCAGATGCTGTGGCTGCGGAGCATACGGTACTTAGGAAATGCGCTCGTGATACGACTGCGGTGCATTGAACTGCATATCGTTTGTTCTAATACAGAATAGGTTTATTTTTGATAATCAAAGTTTATTGAGAAAGTTTTGAACGTGTCAACATCGTGATCGGCAATGGGTGCCTTCCAAAACCTACAGGTTTTGGAAGGCACCCAATCCTGCAATGCCCTTTTTCCGGTATACTGCACTGATCACGGGCTGTGATGTGCGCACTGTACCTGCAAATCTCGTAAGGTTCAAGTATTATGATCAGCACGATTCAAGACTGGGAACCTCAGTCCCAACTAATCATGGTCGATTTACCGATTACGTCGACGGATCCATAATTCTGTTTCCCATAAGCTCCGTATTCTTTTCTGTCCATAGTATCGCCTCACGCCCGGATCAGTGATCAATCTTATCACCTCGCCACTCACTCCGAAGATTGTTCCGTGCCACTCAAGTCGCTATAAGCTTACTGTAGTGTTTGTGTAGCTCGGCAATGCGTCTCCAATTGGTTGTTTTGGTGGCCATCGCCCTCGTTGCATCTGTCTACGCTACGGCAACGGCAACGGAAGACTCGCCATTTGCTGCTACTCGGGTCGCCTCGCTCCGTTCATTCCCCGCCACCAGGTCGCTGAGAACCGGATCCGACGAGGAAGATGAAGAGAGAGCGTTCAATATCAAGTCAATTCCCGGGGTACAGAAGCTCTTGGATTTTTTTAACAAGCAAAGGCTGGCATATTAGTTGAGAAACGGGAAACCAGTGGACGATGTTTTTATCAAACTGAAACTCAACAACGCCGGTTCGAACATTTTCGCGAACCCCAAGTTCTTGGTGTGGTCCAAGTACGTGAACGACTACAACGCCAAAAACCCTGGCAAACAAATGTCGATGCTGCCGAAGTTAACAAGCCAATACGGTGATGAAGCGCTGGCCAAGATGCTCCAGGCTGCGTCGCAGGTGGGGGGTGCCAGTACAATCGCCAAAAGCTTGCAAATTGAGCAGTTCAGGGCTTGGAACAAGGCAGGCCTCGGCACCGACGGTGTTTTCAAGGTACTCAAGCTTGACAACGGAGTGGCCAACCTGCTCGAAAACCCGGCACTGAAGATTTGGACCAGGTACGTGGATGAGTTCAGTTCCGGCACGAAATCGACGCTCTTCGCTACCCTGCAGAAACATTATTCAGATACGGTGTTGTCCCAACTTCTCATTGCGGCACAAAAGGTGCCAAGTACGAAGGCGTTGGCTACCGAATTGCAGAAACAGCAGTTGTCGGCGTGGTTGACCAAGCTCGAGTCCCCGCAAGATGTCTTCAAGTTTCTCATGCTGGACAAGGGAGCGGATAATCTCCTTGCCAATCCGCAACTGAAGACCTGGTTTAAATACTTAAGAACGTTCAGGGAGGAGAACCCGTACGCAAGGAAGGCGAGCTTGATCGACTCTTTGACAGACAATTACAGCAACGAGGCACTGGTACGGATGCTCGTTTCGGCAAAGCAGTCCAAGGAATCGAAGTACATGGGTACGTACGTTGAAGGCTTGCTCCTCGGCAAATGGGCGCAGATGCAGAAAACGCCAGCAGATATCTCGAACGTGCTCAAGCAGGCAGGGGTGGCAGACTCGAGGTACTTGCTCAATGCGTACGTTAAACTGCTCCGCTCGAAGCCCTCCGCTTAGTCGCCTTTGGATCACATCGTAGAAATACGAAGTGGTTCTTGCCAATGCAAAGAGCGGGGTAGATGGAGAGGCCAAGTCGCGCACATTTGTAGAACGTCAATTGTTGATGCTATAAACTCCATTTCTCCAGTTCGATTTCTGCCGTGTTGTTTACCCTTTGAATTCTTGCTGTAGCTCAACACAGATATCGTTGGGTGAGCGCAGGAACGCGACCAAGTTGAAACGTAATTTAATCTGACATTTCGTGCCACTGAATTTTCACCTTCCGATCATAAATTTCAAATTAGATTTTCACGCTACATGCGCCGAGATGATGGCGCTGGAGGACGCTACGGAGCAGCACTTGTTCAAGCACCCGCCCATCCGTCCACCCAGCAGCAGCGCGTCCACCTCCTCCGCCTCCTCTCGACCGCACCAGCAACTACGCCTCGTCACTTTCGCCGCTTTCGTGAGTTTCGGATTGGCGTCGTGGCTTTTGACGAATGCGACCTACGTGGAGCTGGGCGTGTTCCTGCGCGAACTACCGGAGCACTACCGGATCTACGCCTACAGCATTGTGGCCCTTGAGTCGGCCAACTGTTACCCTCTGCTCTACATGCTATTTAATTCCAGAGGTCAACTGCTGAGCCAGGCCACTGTCATCTGGTGGATCCTACTCCAAGGCCTCTGTGCTGCGCTGCTCATGAGTCTTTTGTGGGGGAACACTACCTCCATTTTCGGCTCGAAACACAGTGTAGCCATGCTGTTATTAACCCATTTGGGGGGGATGGTGAGCACCACGTCCAGTGTAGTGTTCTACCCTTTCGTGGCCAATTTCCCACCGCTCTACACGAGCGCGTTGGCGACGGGGGAAGGACTCAGTGGGTCATTGGCTGCTCTTTTGGGGATTGTCCAGGATCCTGGGGGTGAACTTCGTTTCTCTGTTTCGGTGTTCTACCTTATTTGTGGTAGGATGGATGGATGGTTATCATTTTTTTTTCTCGAACTCATGTGTTTTGTGTGTGTGTGGATTTTGTTGTACGTAGCGACTATTATGTGTGCGTCGCTAGTAGCATTTGGGTTCTTGCAGTATCATCCTTGGGCTCAAGAAGTGAAAAAGTCAGAGGAAATGACAATTGGGTCAATTCAGGATCAAGATCAGAAACAACGAGATCTGGAACCGGGTGAACGAGGTGATGGTGACGCAGAGGAAGATACGCTGCTCAGTCGGAGTGCGTGTGGTAGCTGTCCCAAATCAACAGCAAGTGCAAGTACAATCACGATCCCTTCGCCGACGCAATCGCAAGGATCTGAAACTTCGATGGCTGCAGCTGCGGTGTTTCGACAGGTTTGGCCGTTGTTACTGTGTCAGTGGGTGTTGGCGGCCTTCTCCTTCGGATGGCTACCATCGACAATGCCCTACGTGTACCAGAAATTTGCGGTGCGTGTGGAGGAATAGTAGAGTTTGGTTTTCGTTATTTCTCCTGATTGTGTTTGGTTTCGTAGACTGTAGATGATGCCGAGACAGCGACAGCACGCTTTCAGACTACTGCCAGCATTGCAGCACTCATTCTCTCACCGCTAGCTAGTGTTTCCACAACGTGAGTGTTATTTTTGCGGCAAAATCCTTTTTGACGTTGACTGATAATCTGTTGGGTCTTGGACGAAGAAGGTGGCTACGACTTTACTACGTTCGAAGTATGACAGTTGTGCTAGTCGCATTGGCAGTAAGTTACGCGCCAAAATCTGAGTTATGTTACTAGTAAGTACTTACGAACATATTGTGCTTGTATCTTCCAGTCGCTTCTGCTGTCATTTTCACTCGTTTCGAAGCCGGTGCTTAGCGACCACAAACACGGGCATTTATTGCGTGCGTGGCGTCACGTAGTCAAGATTATGGACGTAGTGTTTTGGCTGACACTCTTGTTATTTTATTTACTGGCGATGTTCTAGCGCTACTCGTCCACATTTTCTACCTGGTCGGCTGTGCATACACTCAAACGATGCTGTATCTCACGCTGAAGCGTGCTGGAGGTGAGGAGAACGCCGGTATGCTCTCACGCTGTTTGGGTTTGAAGTTTACGTGTGTGTGTGTGTGCTATTTGATCGGTACAGGTATCAAACACTCAGCAGATTTTGCTCATCGAGTATACCAGTGGAACGGTTTAGCCACGCAACTAGGCGCCATGTCGGGGACCGCTGTTGCATTTCCTCTCGTTTTTTGGTGCGAATATTTGTTTACTGCGTAACACTTCCTCACGTGGCAACAATGATGGGGGGGCTATCACATTACTTGGTAGATCGAGCACGAGTCGTTTTGGCGGCTGTGCAAGTCACATCAGGTGTGGGCCTTAGCCAGAGCAGAGCAATTCAAGTGGTTAGCGCTGGTGGAAGCACACCGAGCGTTGCAGGGTCAAGTGGAGCGACGACAGTGGCAAGTGGGCGATCGTTTTCCTCCTCAACAGGAACTGTGATTTTACCGGGGCTTCGTCTGCAACTAGCAGCGGCGACGTCTCAGTAAGGTCTGGTGCTGCAACTACGGCAGCGGGGCGCGTGTCTGTATCAGGTGGCTCCAGCAGTTCTTCGGTGGGCGGCACGGTGTTTGTGATGAACGGCGTTGGTAGTGTATCTAGCGGTGCAGTGTCGGTTGGGAGCAGTACTGCTAGCGCTACGTCTGCGTCTGCATCATCTGGTGCTGTGTCGATTTCGTCTGGAGGCGTTCGATAGCGCATCCGGCGCCATGCGTGTGGTGCAGGGTCCGCTAGTTTGGTCAGCGTGGTCGGCGGTGCTAGCGGTGCGATGGGGTCGGGAGGTACTGGTCTCGTGAGCGGCGGTGGGTCGCTATCGGGTGTTTCCGGTTCCGTGGACGTGAGCGGTGGATCTTCGTCATCGAGCGGGTCGGGCGGTGCTGTTCGTGTGTCTATCGGGTCGCCTCGAGTGGCGTTGGTGGCAACGTGACTGTGGCCAGCGGCGGCTCCAGCAGTAAGCTGGATGTAGCATTGCCAATTTCGAATAGTTTGTTCATTACCAACTAAACCCCCAAAAATCTTGCCGTGTAACCTAGTTACTACTACAGATGTGAGAAAAGCCGTACTACCGCAGTAGGATGTATATACCGCAACATTCGTGGCACGTTCAAGGGTGGTTTTTGTGCTAGTTTTCCGGCGTCGTTTTCTTCTTTTCCGCGAGGCTAGTGTACATCTTGTACAAATATTTCGAGTCGTCGCCTGCTGCCTTGGACAACGTCGAGACTTCTTGTGTACTTTTCCCAAGTTGCACCCACCTGACGACCAGTAGTCTCTACATACCCAGCCATGAATTTCGTGTCGGGGGTCTTCTTTGCCGAAACGATCATCTGTACCAGTGCCTCGTTGCTGTAGTTATCCGTCAACGAGTCGATCAAGCTCGCCTTTGGCGCGTAAGGGTTATCCTGCTTGTACTGTTTTAAGTAGCTGGTCCAGGTCTTCAGTTGCGGATTGGCAAGGAGGTTATCAACTCCCTTGTCCAGCATGAGAAACTTGAAGACATTTTGCGGGGGCTGGAGGTCGCGCAACCACGCCGATAACTGCTGTTTCTGCAATTCGGTAGCCAACGCCTTCGTACTTGGCACCTTTTGTGCCGCAATGAGAAGTTCAGACAGCACCGCGTCTGAATAGTGGGTTTTCAAAGTAGCGAAGAGCGTTTTTGGCTTACCGGGGTTGAACTCATTCGCATATTTGATCCAAAGCTTCAGTGCCGGGTTTTCGAGCAGCTTATCCGCACCCTTGTCAAGCTTGAGTACCTTGAAGACCGCGTCAGTGGAGATGTCTTTCTGCTTCCAGGCCTCGAACCGCTCAGTCTGCGAGAACTTGGTATTTCTATTTATCTGCGCAGCCTGAAGAAATTTTTTTAGAGTGTCGTCGGCGTGGGTTGCCAGCATTTCAACTCCAGGGTTGCCCCTGATATTGGTCATCCTCTCTTCTGCGTCCTCGTCGAACTCTTTGGCTCTTAGAAACCTCGTCGTAGCGAAGGAACGCGGTGAAAAATTGCGCGGAGTTGTCGACTTCGAGACTTTTTGAACCATTGACGTAGCGTTGACACTTGCGAACACGGCGCCCAGCAGCACGATGTAATGGAGACGCATATTAACGCAAGATGATACTGAACACGATGGCAACTTGAGTGGTAGGGAGCGAGTTGCGAAGTGAGCTGCAAAGTGGTTGCCTCATTGATTCGTTGCACGAACTTTGCACGTAGCATTAATCGTTGGATGGGATTATTGAACTGGCACTCTTTCCCGACTTACTGTATAGCTATGAGACACTTGGAGATGGCCGCCAAAACTGGACTTCCGATGCGAAGTATGAACAACAACAAACACTTTCGTGAAGTAAAAGGAAAACGCAGTTTGTTGGTGGCGCCAGACTCGCGCAATAGCTGCTCTGCAACGAGAAATCGATCGAGAAGAAAGTGGTCTGAAAAGCTGCCACGATTGTGGGACAGTCTCAGAGGGTGAGGTTGTGCAGGACTTTTGTATCGAAATCAGCAGATGTGGTCATTTTCAACTCCAGATCCGAGCGCTCGAAGACGCTAGTAGCCCCTCCGCGCTTCTCTGGTTGCTGAATAGGCAGCTGTTCGTTTGGAAATTGTTGCGCTGCGATGCCCTTGACATTGGTTTGGACAGCTTCGATGCGATTTGCTTCCTTGGCCTCAGCTGAAGCAGCAGAACGTTGCTGTTTTTGGGCGATCCTCTTGGCTTCTTTAGCCTCGGCTTTTGCAATGCGTTTAATTTCCTTCTCTGCAGCACCAGCAATTCGTTTAGCCTCTTTAGCCTCAGCTTTTGCAATTCGCTTGGCCTCTTTAGCCTCGGATTTTGCAATTCGGCTGGCTTCCTTGGCTTCTGCTTTTGCTACTGCAACCGCAGCTCGTTTCGCAGCAGCGGCGACCTTGTCTCGTGCTTTCATCTCATCAGCCACAAGCTTGGCTACTTTTTTGTCTTCCTTTTCCTTGGCCTTGGTTACTTTGGCTTGTGCTTTCGCCTCCTTCTCCCGTGCCTTTGCGGTCTTTACAGCTTCCTTTCGTATGTGGTACTCGTAGCTCTCATCGCTAGCCATCAGGCACGGCCCGCTCACAATCTGCGCGTCAATGTCTCGCTTTTGCTTCTTATGCATTATCCGCTCTTCCATTAATCAGTGGCTTATGGAGTCTACTCGCACTCGATCGAGGTCATCCCCCGAACATGATAAAGGGCGGGAGCACGTCGCCGTCCGCACTGCCGCAAACTAAAGCGCTCACGTTAACTCGACTGCCAGACTTCTGTACATTGACTCGTTTCCCATTTGTTGCCAAGACTCTTTGCTTCCGACCGGATCCCCGGCCGCATATACCAGTCTCGTCTAGATTCCAGATCCGCGAAGAAGGGAGGTCGCGAGAAGAATCGATAACCTGCTTGAGATTGTTGAAGTAGAAACCCACATTCTCCTCGGTCGATGCTTTAGCTCTACACACATCCAGGTTTTGAGCACTGCGTCTGCCGAAATGAGCGTGATGCCGACGGATAAAGCCGTTGACCCAGCTAGTTGAGGGAAACGTGGCAGGTATGGTGCGCGTGTATGGACTTTGCTCTACGACGTGTCGAATAAACATCCCCAGCTCGACTCGCGTGAAACAGAGTCCTCTGTTCGTGCGTGCATCAACAGCGTCAATAACGCCTTGAACCTCTCCTTCGGTCAGGGTAGGAAGTGGACCAGGTTTAGCGTTCACCGGGACTTGTTCGGTGACACGGCGATGCAGGCTACTTTTGAGTACGCCAAATATCTGAGCAGCCTGTCGCGAAGACATCTCGTTCTTTTGGACGGCTTCCATGGCTTTCTCCATTTGGTTCAGAGGACACACTTGAGGATAGACGACCTTCACCATGATGGCAATAATGAACACTAAAGCCGCGTTCTCGACGTGCCATTCTTGGCCACGGGACCTGATCTTCTAGATCAGGTCCATCATACACCAAAACGCACTGATTACTATCATAACTGTTGCTGTCCCACAATTGTGGTGTCCCGCAATTGTGTCAGAACGGATAATATTCTGATGGCTAACATTTACTTCTGTAAGAAGAAGAAGAAAGTTGATTAACTAGTGTGAACAGATCGTTTTGCAGACTAAACTAAGCTATATCTAATCACGTGGTGTCCATATCCATGCGTGGGATGGCAAGCTAGAAATATTTTCCGTGCATGCCTCGAATCCCAGCCGAGTAAGTATTTTGTTGAGGACTCGTCCGTTGATCTCCAATTCTAACGAATGCTGAAACATGAACTGGCAGTGAGTCCGAAAGGAAGCCTGCACATTAGCGATGTTGGGTGCGACAGCTTGTGTTTCTCCAAAGTAAATATCGTTGCGCAGTCTCCAAGTAGCGTGAAATACAATCGCAGTGTGTATCTTCCACAAAATCAGCAGGACCTCTTGATCGTGTTTCCACTGTCTCGCAACATCTCTAGGAGATGGAAATAACAGTGGTGCCAGTCCAAGTTTGTCCCAAACGCTGTTTTCCACGGGTTCCATAGAATTTGCCACATTTGTGTTAGCATCGGGCACGTAAAGAAACAGTGCTCCGTTGTTTCAATTGAATCGCAAGTTCTGCGCACGCAGAGCTGTGCCCTCGGATATCTCATCCGCATGAAGAAAAGTCGCGATCCGACAATGAGGTCACCAAAACATAGCCTTAGCATGACATCATGGACCTAACATTTACTTCTGTAAACTACAGCGTACTTTAGTATAACACCGGGTAACCAAATCATCGGCTGCTGTCTCGTGTCCACTCGTGCCCAACCATGTGTCTCTCATCGGGCACAGACTGATATAAAAATCAATCGGAATATACTAAAGTGCAGGTGGCACACTCGCCTGGCGATTGCCAGTTGGTTGTTAGGTCTACGGAAAGTGTATATAGTATAAGGAAGGAAGTTGAGTTGATGAACTGGTTCTTCCTGGTTGCTACTCACTTGGCTTGTCTATCTGAAGGTTTGTTGATTTTGATTCTGATGTGTTTGAGTGGCATATTGGTATATTCACTAAGAATGATCTCGAGAGGTCTTTACGTTCGGACTGGGCTACCGACGAATGAAGGCACTACATCTTTCACTCCCCAGCAGCCCGTTTACCGAGTGGGCTTTCGTTTGAGGTCCTTCTCAGGGTCCCGTTCCCACGTTGGTTGAATTCAGTCGACTTAGTCGATTCGGTGTCCTCTGCAGAACTGTGGAGCTCGAGACTGGTTGGTGACTTGAAGGAGTCCTAGCTGCCACATGATTTTCGCCGCATTGATATCGCGCTCCCAGTAGTTCGCTCTGCAAACTATAGTTCCGCAGACACGCACATTCCTCGACCTCTTGGCTTTCGTCGTCCCGTAGATCTTGAATGGCGTGTCCACCATCGGGCGTGAGCACTCGGAGCAAAGATAACTGGTACGGAATTCGTCGACCATGATGAGGGTTGCGCGGCGAGAGAGTTCAAGTGCGAACCGCTTGAGCGGAACGTGCATGTGGCCCGCGAGATGGGTCTGGCTGCTCCATTTTCCGAGAGCCACACACACGTCACGGTCCACGGTCGGGACGACACGCTTGGCGAGTTTCGTCACGGCCTTGCGTTTGAATCGCGACACCGTGAATCTCCACTTTCGAAACCCTTTGAGAGCGCAGAACTCCAGCATGGCGTTGATATTCCTCCAGATGTGCTCGTAGCGAGAGAGCAGGGACGCCGACGACGAAGTCTTGAACGAAGGCATGTCCTTCACGAACGCACCATATCGCGGATACCTCTTCTTCAGGTTTTCGAACCAGAATGCATGGTGCTCGACACGACTCATGTGTCGGTACTCTCGGGACGTGACTTGTAGGACGTGAGCATTGTCGTGTAGGAAGTAAGTCCGGCGCCTGACACCGTGTTTCCGCGGACGGTGCTTTGAGTGGTGCCTGTGACAGATCTCGCATCACCCCTCCACATCGCACTGCGCTCTGCTGCGTCTCTTGCGTCGGTGGCGACGACGGCGGTTCCTGCTGCGCCTCTTGCCATGGCGTCTACCGCCAACGTGGCATGGACAGGTACTGCACCAACCGGGCATGGAGCATGGCTCTTCCGGTGCGTTGCAGACAAACTCCAGCATAGGACGGCTGTATGCCGTCAGCATCATCCGTAGTCCTGGGTCGATCCCGATCAATGTATGTGGTATATACTTCGGAGAAAGAGCAGGTCGTTCAAGAGGAGCAGGAATCGACGTCAGCACAGCAGCACTGTAGCCATTCGTGGAGATCTGATACTCGAAGTTGCGCCTGGGAACGCCAATTCGGGGATCCGCAGTGTGGCTAACGCAGTCTCCGAGGTTGAACACCGTGGTCCACATCCTCTCGCGCACTTCTTGGAACTCCGCAGACGTAGCATACGTCCGATGGCCACGAGAGTTCGTGGACTTGTAAAGCCCAAAGACATCCTTGCCCGTAGTTGCCAAAACTTGTTTTGCGATTTGGTAGAGCACCCCTGTCATGACCGGGAAGAACGCCGGCACACAGGAGGTGGGCTGCGGCAGCAACGTAAAGAGCCGGCACCATTTCGGGATCTCGTCTTGGTCGTGCATTTCTTCCATTACCTTCAGCATGTCGTACAGCTTGCCGAGAAATAGCACTTCGTGGCTAGCGATGTTCGCAGCTGTAGGAGGCAGTTCTAGCCACTCAAGCCACTGCTTCTCGACGTCCGTGAGGTCTTCAGGACTGGACTTTAGTCGAGCGACCATGGTCTCAGCTGCTCCCCGCGGATACGCAAGCTGCAGGCTAATGAATTTGACAAGCCGCGCCTCGAAGTTCGTTCGAATGTGTTGCTGCGCCGCAACGAGCATGTCATTCGCCAGTTCTTTGATAGCAGAGCTTGAATCGAATAGCGTAGGTGGTGTATACGACATGACCCTCGATCGCGTAGTTTTGTAGACGTTGATGGACTCCTCTAGTGCAGCGTTAGCCGAGGGTTTTGGCGCGGGTCTCTGTTCGTCACCAAAGACAGCAGTGCAGCACCGGTAGAACGTAGCTTGGTCTAGCCGTAGGGCTGTCTCCATCGTGCGAGATCTTGCTAGCACTACAGGGTAGTTCGGGTAGCTGCGCCGATGGTGCTCGAACAGGCGGCAGTAGTGGAAGTTCATGACGAACATTGCCTCTATGCGGGTCTGCTGCAGAGCCACAGCACGTTGTTCGAGCGCGTCCCGGATGTCAGGATTCGGACAAATGCGCCTCAGTGGGTATGTCACCGTGGAGAACTTTAGGACGCTGTTGGCTCCTTGAAGAAGGGTGCGACGATGGTTCGCGGCGGCGCGTTGATCGATGTCGACTTGATTAGGCGGTCTCCACGCGACCGCGAGTTCTGGCAGGGGCTCGACGATGCCGGGGTCGATATGTCAATATTGGAAGGCGTCCACTGACATGAGAGAAAAGTTTCCGACAGCATATGAAACTTTCCGTCGTAGTAGTGAGCTGTGCCAATCCACCCTTGGTCCGGTGTAGGCGATGCTGCAGCAACTCTCGCAGTACAGCCACTACCTAATCCAGCCCGCTCTAGTAAAGACTCAATAGTAGTTTCCAATAGGTCTTTGGTGATGTTGCCAGCAGCAACTCCTTTCTCCTCAATCAGAGAGCTCATCCCATCCAAAAGAACCGGTGGCAAATTGTCGATAGATTTCTGAACTCCTTGAAGTTGCTTGTAAAGCTCGACATGCGGAGGAATCCCGGTGGACTTCATCCACGGTGAATCCCCCATTACCAAGGCAGCTTGAAGGTGGCTCATCATTGCTGCATTGCGGAACAGGGAGGCAGATAGCAATGGATGTGGCGCAGGCAAGGTGTCCCGTAAGTAAACTGGATGCTTGACCAACGTAGCAACACATAGCTTCAGAATGTCCCCAAGACTGCTTATTGTGTGCAATGATGGATACATTTGGCGGACACAGGCACAAAGCACCGGATGCTGGTTGTTTGCAAAATGTGGAGGCAGCATCGAAAATTCTGGACGGTTCAACGGTAGGCCAGCCACGACCCGGCCGAGACACTGGTCTCCGGCTGATTCATACCGAATGTAGCGGTCTTGGACACCGCCAAGTGACCACCCCACTCTAAGACACACGCTAGCAATCGATGGGCCACCGGTAGATCCGCTGCATGCAAACGTAGCGACACCTTTGCGAATCGAATGTGTGCCGTAATGTGTTTGGTGCTTGAGGTCACTTACCAATTGTCGAAGAATGCTTCCGAATCGTGATTTCTGCTCAGATCCAGGGAAAATTGGTCCAGGCGGCTGAGTAGGTCGACATGCCAGGTGAAGAGCTAGCGCTGTGATCCAGCAGGTTTCTGGACTTAGCGGGTTAGCATACTTGTGTCGAGGATCTTTCGGTCCTTTGGCTTCTTGATTCGTCTTGGACTTGTACATCACGCACCCAATGCTGTCATCGTGGCTGCTAAGGTGCTCCGTGCATAGTGTCTGCACCGACTCAGATCGACACATCAAATTCCATTGCGTCGTAAGAAAAAGATGCGCAAAGCCGCCATCTTGGCGGGTCAAAGTCGCTCTACATAACTCATGATACAACGAGAATGGCAGTGGATCTTTGCCAGATTCCCTGGGCGAGCCTGACTGGAACTTGCATGCTTCCATGCGCTTCAAGCCCGAAAAGAAAGTACCCAACCGTTTTTCGTAAGCTGTAGGCAGTGGTATCTCGTTCCTGCGATATAAATCTTTCATTGCGCTTCGATATCCACTTGAGGTACCAACACTGACAGACCTCCGCTTCTCCAGCAAAAACTCTTCAAAATCGACGGCCGTGAGTTAATTTGCCCTTTAGCATCAAAGTACTCTGCAGCATCTTCCTGCTTTTGCACCTCAGTCCATCGTGATATCACTCGCAAGCTACCACGATACGCACGCTGGGTTTTGGGCGATACGCATGCATCCCTAACATCTTGCGCGGTGACCTCTCGATTACTGTCGGCTTGTGCAGGTTGCGGTGCCTCCACTGGAGCCACGACCGAAATATCAGCCAGCTTCTGAAGGTTTAAAATTGCGCGTCGTGGTCGAAGTAGAGGACTTGTGTGGCGTGGAGGTCGTGGTCGAATCCGATGGCGGCAAACTGCTGCGCTTCTTGTGGGGAGGCGACGTTTTGCTCGTCACCGGTGCCGTGGAGCTGCGCTTCATTGTGTTGAGATGGCAAAATGGAGAATGAAGAAACTTGCTTCTCTTCTTTGAAATAAAGATGACATCAGTCTTTGGCCGGTTGCTCGAAAGGCGCGAGCGGATCCTGGTTTTCTTGCTGAAGGTGAGCTATCCAGTAGCGTTGTCGAAGATCACGCAGTTGTCGTTCCTCCGGTCGTGCAGGATATTCCGCATCCAGGGCTCGAAGGCAACGATCTTCTCCTGGCTATTGAAAGCGAAAACCTCCTCGTGCTTGTGGAATAGCGCGTCTGCCATGCGTAGTTTATAGTTGAGAAGGAGTTGAATCAGGAACCGCTCGGCCGTGCGCACCAGGTCCTCAGGGAGCAGCAGCAGGCTTAGCCGCCTTGGGCTTGGTGACCATGACGACCAGGAAGTCATTCTCCTTCACATTGTACTCGGCCAGTGTGCTGTCGTCTTGGAGCACTTTTCCTGCGAGGATGAGCTTCTGCTGAGCTACGGGGGAACGTCTGGAGCTCCTCGATCTTCTGCTTCACGGAGGAGGCCTGCCCTCTGTCGAGCAGGGTCGAGGAGGGGAGGAGGAGGCGGACAAGTACCCGCGTCCGTGAGCTCTGCGTCTAGGGAAGCTCCGTGTCCGTCCTTGTCTCCAAGCAAAGGCGGTGCAAATTGAAAACGCGAGCGAGCAACTCGATTCCGCGCTGAGCCATGCTGGATGCATGCATGGTCAAAACGGTCAAACAATGCAAATTGAAAGCAAGCAAGTGTAGTTGCACAAACCCAAAGACTGGCAAACAAACAAACAAACAGATCCTCTTGAGATACAGAAGCGCTCTTCTTCTTGCTCGACACTAAGTGCTGGTCACGACCGAATGAGAAACAGGCGCCACTGTTTTGACAAGCTGGCCAGCTTGGCAAGCTGCCCAAAAGTCTGCCTCGAGTTGCTTGGCTCGTTCTCGGTTGGTCGTTGGCGTGCAGCCAGCGGCGACGCAGCTAGTCATGCATGACCCCAGCGCAACGCTGCAGTCGATGATAGCGAACGGAGTGCCAACACCTGCGGTCACTGTGCCAAACGTCGCCCCGGCGGAAGTGTAACACGCCACAGCGAGGGCATTGCAGCCCGTTTGGCAAATGCCATACGCGAGGGGTCCAGCATTGACTTCGGGCGCACTGGCGAGTCCCAGCACCAGGAACGCGGCTGTCAACGTCTTGAACGTCTTGAACATCTTGTAGCGCTGCGAGTTTTATCTGCGGGCGGCCGAGTGAGTTATGATCAACATTGTAGAGTAGAGAAGCTTTGGATACGTTGTTGCGATAGCACTCGTTTTGCATCAAGTCACCTGGTCACCCATGGACATTAGCGCCAGTAACACCACCGATGCAGATCTACCTGCTGCTTTCACTTCGCTAGACAGGGCCAATTTCAATCTCCAGTGGCTCTCTCGTCGCCGCGGCGTTGACCACGTTTGCATCCATTGCTGGGGGTGAGGCGGTTGAACCGAGGTGGCGCACCTGGGCACGTAGAGCTCTCCACACGATCAGTTTGCTGTGATGCCAGTTGTCACTTATTCTGCCCGTGAACACCCCGAGGAACCTCATCGTTTGACAAGGGGTCCACGAAAGTAACGTAGGAGTCGCAAAGCACACGTACGTAAGACGCACGACGTCCCAGTGTATCTAAGACGTTGTCCGGACAACGTAGACTACCTTCATCTTTTGAGCTGCACAGACCGTGCTGTCTTCCTATTCGACTTCGAGCACTTTCTTGATAGTCTTGAAGACGTCTTCACGTCCTGAATCCAGTTCACTTAGGCAAGTGTGCTTTAGCCATCGTTGAGACCTCGTACATGTACTTCCTGAACAACAATTAACTGTCGCTGGTCCTACGATCTTTGCGCCTACTGACCAAGAGCGTGGCACGCTCGCTGGTGTCTGAACAAGCCGGGATTCCGAGCTGTTTTGTAGGTGCAACCATCTACTCCGCACACAAACCGTTTGATGCCCCTGCACAAATGACAAACATACAAGTAGCAAAACGTTTAGTTTCAGATGCCAAGCGTACTACAGGTCACTTACTCATGCGAACGTTCATGGCCTCGTCGGCCTGACGAGTGAGCAAAACGTTTACCGCAGCCGCCATATTCGCACTTGTAGGGCTTCTCACCCGTGTGAACACGAGTGTGTGTTTTCCAGTCGGCTTTACGCAAGAAGCCTTTGCCGCACGTCTCGCAGCACCACTTCTTGTCACCGCCATGAATTAAAGAATGCCGATTGAGATCCCCTTTCCGCGTGAACCTCTTACCGCAGTCTGGAAAGAAGCACATGTACACCTTCGGTGAGTTCTGTCGTGGCGGCTTCTGGCTCGCTGCCCCGGGCGATAGTGGCATCACTGCAGTTGGCGACATCACACTATTGGAGTGCTGCAACTCGGTGAAGGTGGCATCCCCGCTTAGGAATAGCTCCAAGTCCGCATCGGGCTTCGAAACACTGGGAGATGCTGAGTCAGCGTGCGTTGTAGGACGTCTCACAATCTGTCTGTCGTCCGTGCTCGTTGAGAAACCCTTCGTAGCAGACTCTACCTTCGTAACTAATTTGCCAGCCTTGCAAGCAGCTTCAAATGCGTCGGTGTCCTTGACGGCTTGTGCACGGTCGGTGGTAATTGTGCAGCTCTCGGTGTTCTTGGGTTTTAGAAAGGCTTTCCTTATCCCCTCTTCACCCAACGCTGCCACTGTGATGTTGAATGAGCCATCGACGATAATACGGCCATCGCAAATCCACTGTTTAGTGTGCTGCATAGCAGCGTCCAGCGGGGTGTAGATCTCCATGTTGTTCACCAGTAAATATTCATAAATATCGTGACAGTCTTTGTTCCACATCGTTTTCTTATCCGCGATGATCACAACGATGACTCCGCGGTTCTTCGCCGCCACCACACGCTCTGCTACAGCTCGATGCGAGAAATAAAATGCTGAGATGTACATTGAAATGTGCGTGTTGTCGATTAACCCGAAAAGTAGTTCGAGCAAAGTGCCATCTCGCCCCCATGTACCTTTAACTGGTACGTCGCGTACCATCAGTTCCAGCAGTAGGCCATCGTGGTAGCGCCCATAGTTGCGTAGGCCCATCCCTAGTATCTTGGCGATTTCTGTTCGGTTGTACGAGATTACACTGCTGCTGTTTCTTCCAGCAGTATGCTGTTGCGCTAACATTGCTGCTGCTGCTTGAAACTTGTCCGCTAATCCAGCAACAGATAAAGGCGGGGGCCCTCGTGTCTTCTTTGGCTGGCCGCGACGATCAAAGCGGGCCTGGACAAGGCGAGTCGTGCACCCGAGAATCCGCGCCACCTCGCTCCTGTCGAACCGCGACAGTCCACCACCTCCATCCTGCTGCAGCGCCGCGCTGCCGATGTCCTGCAGACACAGCAGCACAAGCTCTGTCGTTATCGACGCAGCAGCAGAAGAGTTTTCAGCCGCCGCCATCTGGGTTGGTTGGTTCTTCTTTCTTTCTTTCTTTCTTTCTTTCTTCTTGCCGCGTTGCTTGTTCTCTTTTGGCTCGCCATCTTCTCATTCAGCTTCCTGTTAGAGTGTCCGCAGCGGTGGCGCCAAACGCTAATCAAAAGTCAAATTTGACAGCAGTTTAGCTTCATGTGGCGCCAGCGGTAAAGCCAACTGCTCGGTAAAAAATAGCATTTGGGTCCGGCAGCTATAGTTGCAGCTATATTTGGTATTGAATATAGCATTCCGATATAAGTAATTCTTGTCCATTGCGAAAGATGAGCATTCGTGGAGCAAACTACCGGTCGGCAGAAGACAAGATCTTGTGCGAGGCGTGGCTCGAGGTTAGTTGTGATGGAGGGACAGGTACTAACCAAAGTGGCGACGAGTTCTATGGTCGAGTGAAGGAAGTCTTCGACGAGACTATCAGAGAGCAAAACAAGTTTGTAGCTGAACGCAAAGCAGGATCACTCTCATCAAGGTTTCAGATAATTTCGGCTGCTGTGTCCAAGTTTGTTGCTTGCCATGCGAAAGTGTCAGCGTTGGAGCTAAGCGGACGCTCTATTGCTGACATTGAGCACGAAGCCGTCGAATTGTTTGAGTCTGATGGTAGAAATGGGAGGTTTAAGTTCATGCACTGCTGGAAGATTCTTCGGGAATCAGACAAATGGGGTGCCTGGCGTGCGGATATTCAAGCCAAGAAGTCTCCGAACAAGCGCACACGCGCACCAAGTTCTGACACTGGAGAATCTGCTAATACATCGTCAAGCCAAACGCAGGAAGCAATCTCCACAGATATACCCCGTCAGGAACGTCCTGTAGGTCAACAGAAGTCCAAAATGGAGCGCTCTAATCTTGCTCTGTACGCTCGTCAAGTTCAGGCAACTGAGCGCATGGCCAAGAACGCTGAGCTTCGCAATCGTGTCGCTCAAGAACAGGTTGAGCACAACCTTTTCAGTATGCAGCCTAATGAAGGCGACGAAGAAACAAAAGAGTACATTGCGCTGAAGCGAAAGATCGTACTTGCCCGTCTGCGCAAGGAGGCAGCGCTGGCGGAAGCTGCGAATTCAACAGGCGGTACGTATACCACCGCTGGAGGAGACGAAATTAGTGTTGCGGCACTGCCACGTGATGCCGACATTATTCTGTCGCTTTAATCAAGAGTTTACTTGTCGGTGAAACTAGAGGTCTCACGGTAACACTGAATACATCAATGACGGAAATGTTTTCGTAATTTATTTTATATCATAGTAGAATGAAAGGTACTCTTAATCGTTTGCGCCGTGCAACTTCCACAAGTGATCCATGAGGTCGTCTCTCAAACGGAAGTGCTGGCGTTTGCTATGCAGCACATGTGAATTTGCAATGAGATCCACCACATTAGCTGGACGTGGTGAAGTAGACGGACGAACCACTTGAATACCAGGAAGTCCTCCTGGCTGCGCTTCTTCATTAAAGAGGTAGTCGTTTGATAAGTTAGGGTCATCGAGTTCGTCAACCACGATCATGTTGTGTAAAATGATACAAGCGTGCATAACAGTACTCATCGCATCTGCGCGCCACAACCTACACGGTGTTTCAAGGATACGCCATCGTGCTTGTAAAACCCCAAAACAACGCTCGACATCTTTACGACACGCCTCCTGTCGACACGAATAATACTTTTGTTTTTTTCCTTGTGGTCGCTCAATGGATATCACAAATACAGCCCACTCAGGGTATATTCCGTCCGCCAACAAATAAGGTGTGTAGTATTTGCTCCCTACACATTAATCACATGCACGATGTAAGTCACGAAGTTATATTGTATCCATCTAATAAGATCTTACCGTTGATAGTATACTCGACACGGGGAGCTTTACCTTGTAGGAAGTCATCAAACAAATGCGACTGGTCTAGTATGTTGATGTCATTAAGTGATCCAGGGGAACCAAAGTAGCAGTGCCAAATTCGTAAATTGTAGTCTGCGACTGCTTCAAGAACTTTAGTCGGCTTTTTCTCTTTCCCTTTATGCTGCCCTGCCACCGCTGTTGGACAGTTCCGCCATTGCCAATGCATACAATCGACTGAGCCTATCATACCAACAAAACCACGACGCGCATTTTGTTCAAGGATCGCTTGCATCTCCAAATCTGTAGGCGGCCGAAGGAACTCTCCTCCAAAACGAGCAATAATCGCCTGACAAAATCGTTTCAAGCTTTCTAATGCTGTGGGCTCCGATAGTTCTAGATTTTCATCAATTGCATCTGCTGCAGTCGAATAAGCAAGCTGCCGAAGTGCTGCGGTTACTTTGAGAAGACTCGAGATTCCCCATTTACCAGTAGCATCGCGTCGTTGGGCGAAGTACGGATCCGTCTCCACAACTCCTTGCAAAACGTGAAGAAACAAACGTTGAGTCATCCGAAAACGAGTCCTGAAATCACGAGCATTGTAGATGGGGTCCGGGCCAAAGTATTGATTCAAAAGCCTGAGATGTCTTCCAGCGGCATCCCGGTTTTTATTTGGTGCACGGCCTGGTCTTGACCCCCCAGGCCTTGATGGCAGCTCAACACCCCGTGGTTTTGCTTCTATAGCGGCCATGAAAACAGCATCTTCTTCATCGGCTTCCTGAAGAAAAGCGTCCACCCACTCAGCTCCTGTGATTGCATCCATTATTGTCCGATCACAAGTGTTTGTAAAATAGCTACACCGCTAGAAGAGTTGATTGATGCCAGTGCTAAAGCTATAAAAAACATGTGGTTCACTTGCCAAATATAACTTAGAAATAGCTTTACCGCTGCGGACACTCTTACCCCCAACTTTGCCAGGCACGTTTCAGCTCCGGGACCGTGATAGTGCCATGCATCATGACATTTGTGCCCAAATCTCGTACGAACTGGTCGCTCGGCAACCGGTGCAAGGAGCTTTCCGAACGGACTTGGAAGTCAAGCGCGCACTTGAGATGCTTCCAGTTCCAACTAAGCGCATTCTTCGCCCTCTTGCCTTCTCGAAAACCAGTCAAGTCAAAAATCTGGTGCTGTTCGAAAGGGGACATGCGAACTTGCCAGCTACGTGGACTGGGACGCGTTCGTCCCCGGTATCGTGGCGGGCGAGACCGCGGAAAGGATGTTGTCCCTCGACTTGGAGGAAAAGAAGGCGGAATATGCCGTACAACCACTGACGGACTCCCAGCTCGTCAGCTGGAGCTACCGCCTAGAACTGTGCTGCAAGTTCTTGCTGAGCCCCAGCATCCGCCTGGAGTTTACCGTGACGATCGTCCACGAAAACTGCACGTTGACGCACGCTGAACCAGCACCGGCGGCAGGCGACTACCAGGCGATGAAACAACCAGCAGACTCGAAAGTGAAGAAAGTGAAATGAGCTCGCAACATCAAGGACCCAAATGAGCTGAGGTGATGACCAACGAACTCGAGCATCGATCACTACGAAAACAAAATGCCCCCGTCAAGGTATGGTACTTCGTTATATACTAGGGCAGCAGCTGTAATCTGGCTCATTGTTGAATGACGTTGTGTTGAGTTGAATGAATGTAGAAGTCGTTGGTGGTCATTGTGCGTTTGTGAAGACTCGAGGGGCTCCAGTAGGACTACTACGGCGATTGAAAACCATCACCACGACCTTGGTTCCGTTCGAGGCGAGGCAAATTGCAGAGTGGTGAACTAATCCGTCGATCGGAGCGCAATGATATCTACTTCCACGAAACCCAAGCGGAGTCACCAAGATCTCCAAGCATCGTCAATTCCTTCACCCGACATTGCCAGTTTTTATATCGCCACGCGATGGAACTAGGTGTTGACGGCGAGCTCCCACTCCAGCAGCAACATGCAAAGGGGTCCTAGTCAATACAGACCACATTACCCCACAGCCGCAAAATCCTTTTGTTTTTCATTATCACTTACGTCCACTTGCCACTCTTGACGTTGTTGGCAATCTTGCTGGGATTCTCGAACGGCGTCGCCATGATCGTCTTGCGTGAGTTCTCTCCATAGAAGATTTTTCGCGAATGAATATCCGTTCTGCTTTGCAGCGTGCATCTACATGTAGGATACGCTGTTGTGGAGCAGATCCACGCGCCTGCGTTCATTCTTCATTTTTCCATCTAAACACAATGAAGCGCAGCTCCACGGCACCGGTGACGAGCAAAACGTCGCCTCCCCACAAGAAGCAACGGCAGCCCACCATTGCGCCAACGACTGAGTCTGAGCGCGTGAAGATCATCCGAAAGGTGCTTCCTTTGTTGCGGAAGCAGGCCGCCATCGACTACGCCGACGTCGGGCGACACTGCAAGTCTCCGCGTGACGGCAAGACCGTCAAGAAGATCGTTGAGAGGTATAAGCGCGGCGAGGCCTGGGCCGATGAGGCGTTGCAAAGGGGAAAGGCACGCTGTAATGGGGCACTGTTTACAACAGTCCCCAAAACACGGCACGCACGCTTGTGCGGTTGACGGAAGCCCCGACGAAATAGCGGGACAAGTAGGTGATATCTTCTTCCGGTATACGATGAAGGAGGTTCGCGTTGTATTTTGCGACGAACAAGTTCTTGATAGTCAGATGTCAGGGTCTTGTTGCGTGGGCCAGCGTTGTTTTGTTGGATTATTTAAACGCTGTGAATGCCCTGGGCGACGTAATGTATCATCATTGGAAAGAAGTTGTACTCACCCAGTTTGCCATTCACATTTCATATCACTGTGTACTACTAAGTGCCGAAGCGCGAAAACGAACGCTGTAAAATGCACAATGATTGCGGTACGAACTATGTAGTTGCTGACTCGAGCGCTGCTGGAAGTGTCTCACCTTCTCAAGCGAATACTTACCGTAAGCCTTGGTTAGTCTGCCCTGGATAGGTGAAATCGGCAACAACCATTGTTTTCGAACTCGAACCCACCACCAGCTTCAAGTTCGCCCCCACTGTGATCTCTCCTCTATTCTTACAAGATTATGTAATATGGAAGGCAAATCTGATATTAATTAATGGTTAAATGCATAGAGTACAACAATAAATACGTTAATAGATGTACTCTTATCGGAGGTAGACAAATTGTACATGTACAGGGAAGCTACATGAGATTGAAGGAACGGATGTGCGAGCTGTTGTGTTTGTACAAAACCCAGTACGAGACCTATTAACATCTGTAAACAATCACCACAGTTGTTTCTTTGCTGCTCCAACGCCACAAACTCCTCACTGTTCAAATTACCAAGCTCCCCGATACTTGACAGTCGGTCACTCAGCCATGAAGACCTACTACCCCTTGCTGGTGACAATTGCCGCCCTTCTTACCGGTAATGCTGCCTTCTCGACAGCGACCGAGTCCGACCAAATCAAGGTTGTAACGGAGAATTCTTTCGTGGATCAACCTGAAAATTTTAATCTCCGAAGTCTACGTGGACTCGCTGACACCGACGAGAGAGGAGGTCTCGTATCATTTGCCAGAAAATGGATCAATGTGAAGAATGCGAAAAAGTTGGTCGACACGAAGAATACCAAGGCGTTGGTCGACATCAAAATTCCCGACGAACAGGTTATGAAGATGTGGGTCGCGGCTGATCGCTCTGACGAATACGTCAAACAGCAGTTGGGGTTGACAGGGCTAACAGGCGATCTTCTGAAGAACCACCCCAACTACAAATATTTGAGTGAATTTTGGTATAAGCTTGAAGGGAAACAACTGACAAAGCTAATCGACGAGGGAGAATCGACAAGGGCATTCTGGAAACGTCTCAAGTTGAACAAAATGACGGCAGGGCGCCGTGAGCACTCGAAAGAGCTCCAAATCTACGAACGCTACGTAACCATGCACGACAACAAGATATTGAGCCAGAAAGGATTACCTCAGCCCGCCAATAGCATTCGTCGCGGGTCGGCTGAGATGGATGCGAAGGTAGCCGTTTGGGCCAAACTAGGCAGGTCCAGGGATTACGTCAAGAGATTGTTGAACCTCGATGGATTGTCGACAAGAACGCGTATGTCCGATGAGTACTACCGAGAATTCCTGCGGTTGACGGCAAAAGCGCCGGAAAAAGTGATATAGGAGCATCGGATAAACAATAGTACTGTATCAGTTGTGGCGGAGAGAACAGTAGAAATTTTACTGTTCACACTCAAATAATAACTATAAACTCAAGCTCAGACCCATTCGCCATCATATTATAAAACTCACGTTCAATTCAACAAGAGCATTGATTGTGCGGAGGTTCGCTGTGGCTATTGTTGTTGTTGTTGTTGTTCATGTCGGTTTGTCGTACATACATCGTGCCATATATTCGATGTGTATTTGGATGCGTTCAAAGATTTTCGTTACTAAGGATCCTTCCCGGTCAACCGCAAATACTTCTTGTAGAACCGGTTGGCTAATAAATTCGCTTCTGAGAGATGGTCAATCTCCAACATTTCCTTCACGTACCACCGGGGTCGATTCGTTTCAGCCCAGACTCTCACTTTCGCAAACATCTGCGCGTCAGTGCCGCCATACTCGATTGGGGGCTCGAAGAGGCTGTTCTTGTACCAGTAGATATCGTCGTCATATTTTTTCACGTAGCGCACGTAGATCCTGAACGCGTCCGTCTTCATAACGTGGTCTTCACGAATTCTGTCCAGCTTCAAGTACGACCAAGCTCTATCCAAAATCACATCGTCGTCGTACCACTTGTTCAGGACTCGCCCTTCCAGTTTGTACCAGAATTTCTGCAAGGTCTTGTAATTCGGGTGGTCTGTCAGAGCTTTCCCAGTCAGTCCCTGTAACCCCAGCTTTTTCTTGACGTAGTCGTCGGATTTTTCGAAACTGACCCAGTACTTCGTTTTCATCCAGTTGCCAAGCGAAGAGAGCACGCCTCTCTCTTCAGTGTTCTCTGTGTCACCAGAATCGATGGCTGCTCGAAGGAGTCTTCTGCAGTTTTTATCGTTGCAAGGAACAACAGGAGAAATCTGTGATGAAATCTGGGTTTGGCTGGACTTGAATTTCGCTGCAGATGTGAGCACTTCGCTGCTGGCGAGAAGGGCAACTGCTGCCACGAGTAGAACGAGGTAAACCCGCATTATTCCAGCAAGACGAACATGAGATCAATCGAAAAAATTGGGAGTGAGTCCGAATTGGTGTTTGAAAAGTATACGGACCGCAGAATATTACGGATTGTGTGGGACCGTACGGGACCGCCGTCATCTCCACTAAGACATTACATAAAAGCCATTCATCGACTTTACAGGTATTTAGCGTGTTCGTGTACTATGGCCACGCGTCTTCCGAACACCTTTGAACTGGCAACTTCTACTTTTTCCAATTCCACAAGATACCATGGCATTCACAGTGAATACCATGGTAGAGTGAATTTCACTCGAGCTGGAGGAGAAATCACAAAGAATTGCTGCTCCTTGGAAAGTACAAGCAGCAATTGTTTTCCGCGCTACATGGAGACTGTGAAATGGCATTCACCTTTGGAAGACAGATGCGCAAATACCAAATGTTCCGAACATTAAAATTTCCTTCAAGGTGCACTACCAATTCATTTACCAACATGCAACGGACCTCCATTGTGATCAGTCAACGATTGAGATGCTGACCCAGCAATTGGGTTTTGATCCTCCGCGAGACGTTCTCCCAGAACGGGCGCACAACATTTGGATTCCGCGAGTGCAGTTGAATAGCGTGAGTGCAATTGGATCCTACCAGTGTAGTTGATTTCCGCAAGTGCAGTGTCGATTAGATAAATTAGTAGTCTAAGCTAGACGAGAAATTCGCTAACTAGTTAATCAATTCAAGTTCCTTCCTTCCTACATACTACATTGTGCACGTTTGCTGAAAAACTGGCTCAATTTTATTTTACCTTTACGGAATCAAATTGACAATAACCAATGCAACTAATGCTATCAATGTGATGTTCTTGTTTCTATATCTTTTGTCACGTGGTTGGACTACGGTAGTACAAATACGACGCTACATGAACGAGTTTCAATTAACCGTAAATAAAAAAGTGAAGCTATTGTGAAAACCATGTGGTATGTCCTATTTTTTTTGCAAATCGATCGCTTTAAGTGCTTATTAAACGGCAGAAGCCTTGATTTATTATATATAAATAGGATGGAACCCCGATTTGCTGTACCCCATCCCTGTTCATATAGCGTGGAATGCCATCGATATATACGCAAACCGCTACGAATGTCCAGTGTCAACTGGGCTTTCTGAGGGCCAGCCATATATATAAACAGCATTGCACATGAACGGCAGCTATAAACTAGAGGTTATAGTGCGCATCGCCATCGCAATGAGTACATATAAATGCTCGAAACGCAATATTTTCACCTAAGAGCTACACTAATGCAAGTGATTGCCTGAACTCTTAGTTTTACATGCTGCGCGTCCGCAGCTATTATAATAGCGCAGGTTTCATTAGCATTTGGCCGAGATTTGCACAAGACCGATTTACTATCAGTGCTATGATTTAGGATTTGCTGTACCCTTTTTTATATACTAGCTACCCCTCCTTGCTAGCTTAACTGGACTGGACATAATGGGTGATTTTCACAATATCGGTATGACATACATTTCATTTATGCGTCAATAGCATGAATGCAGATCGCTTACGTTTTCCATTCCTATTGTTCATTCATCAACTGCAGGTATTCCTTTTGGTCAATTGCTCGGACTTGGGGATGTGATCGATCTTTAGCATTTCCTTCACATATCCCGCGGATCTTCTAAGTTCGCTGCAATCCAAACTTTAACCGTGGCGAGCATTTGTAAATCGAGTTTTCCGGATTGGAATTTTTCGGCGATACAACCGGCGATATAAATTCATACTTGAATTTACTTTTAATTGTGTTCTGTGCATGCCGTAGACAGATTGGGCCAGTGCTTAAACCGTTCAAAACGGCCGAAGATGCATGCACTCGAGATTTGAGTGACGCGTTGATCCTAATTAATGTTTCGATAGTGCTGAGCCGAACAACACAATACACAATTTTCATCTAGCAAGAATCATTCGTTTCTTCCTTCGTACAAGCAATGACTTTACTCTTGTGGTGCGCCTTCCTTGTTGATGCAACAATATTAAATATCTGCTCAATTCAGACTCACTGCCCGCGTAGACAACAGCTCAACAAAAAACCGAATATTAGTACATGCAGCGTGTCTTGAAGGCTACGATCCGGGATGCACCTGAAATATGACCCCGTTTCCGTATTGCTTTAAAGGAAACCCGAGAATCATTATCGACAACATGACAAACATCCCCTGGATGAGTACTCGCTGAGAGTTCAACACGAATGCGAGTTGGTAAACTCCCGATACAGAGAGGTAGCACTGAACCAGCACCAAATAAATGACCAGGAAGATGATCTCAATGCCGCAGAGTAAGAACAAGCGGGTGACCATGTTCACTACAGCGTTGAACGATGTCATGAATGTCATCGTCGCGAAAAACTGGTGGTTTGGCAACAAGTACACAGCCACCAAGTAAATTCCTACAGCATGGAAAGTCAGAATGTACCCTCACATGAAAATCATAGTCTACGAACCGTAAAATGCCATCACAAAAATCGTGACGTACGACCGGAGTAAAATGATTTCGGTTTGATGCAAAGCCGACGTCACACCGCGCGTAAATGCTTCGTCTCGACAGACAGCACCACTTCTTGACCTACACGCAAGAGGCGTCCGCGTAGAACTTGTAAAATGCTTCGAGTCGGGAAATGGAATAGGAAGAATTTGAGCAACTCTCTGAAGAATAGGTGGATTGGGTTCTACCTTTCCAGAGTCGATAGTGGTTAAAACGGGTTTATGACTGAGCAACTCGCGATGTCGTTTGGCAAAATCGGCACCTTGGTATCTGGGGTATTCTGAAAAAAATCGAGACGGTCTCTGGCGATGGAGACACTCTGATACTTGCTTCTGGGCAATGACCAAAGCAGAGGAAACACAATCCTGTGACGCAGCACTCGAGGAATCGCTAAGTTTCGCCTTTGTGGCGCGAATAAATGTTGCATCACGCAGAATGTCACGACAGTTTAGCAACATTTGAATGCAGTTCACTACCATCACTGCACCTAACATTTCCAGAGATTTAGCGTTCTGCAAACACATAGCTGTAAAGAGCACGTGGTAGAAGTGTCCGATCGTGCATGTAACAGAGCCTACTAGATCGAGGTCGTTTTTTGCCACTATCCATAATAAATTCCGCAAAAGGAGTTTGATAACCGGGAGTAGCAGCGAAAACCACAGTTGCAGTTGAGGTTTGAGCGCCATGAAGAACTCTGTGAAGATTGGGTAGACGAGAATTGGTGCCACAACCATAGCCAACCACTGATCAATCTTATCGAGGCGTGGCTTGATTTGAGGATTGTTGAATAGTCGAGACTCGATCAACCTCCCTACGATCCCCATCGGGATCATCGGACAGAACTGCGACGTCGGCACCGGGAAGGTGTCTGTGATGACAATCAGCGCTGCAATAGTTCCAGTCGAAACAGCCCCGAGTAACAGCCCAAAACCAAGCGAAAGTTTCCACGACTGATATGGTAGTTGTGGGATGCAATCTGGTTTGATGAAAAACGGCACCATCGTCACGATCGTCGCAGTCACAAAGTTCCGCAGCAAGAACGGTTTTGATCCGTAAAAGTCGTCGACTGGAGCTGCTAACGGGATGCTTTCGACTGCGAGGTTGGCCCCGACGCACGTCATTGGCGTCAATAGCAGAATCCAAACAACCTGGGCCGCAGAAGTGCTTCGACGGAATCGGTCGAACGCGTCCAACTTGGCAACAGTATATTCTCCTGGCAAACGGCCGCAAAAGCGCCGGCACGATCGAGCTGCAGCTCCGACAACTCGAGCAATTCTGCTAGTTGGACGCCGTGCGGACTCCACGTCTCCAGCCGTCGGCGAGACAGCAGTCATTGCCGCACCTCTCTAAAATAAAAGGCGACTTGCTACTTGAAGTGGGAGATGGCTACAGTGCAGAAACCGGTCCCTCTGTTAAGTTGCTGACATAAGTTGCACTGTGTACGAGAGTTGCGCTAAGATTTGACTGGCTGGCCAGCACCTGCCTTCCTGTTGCGCCGCCGCTGGGCTCCGGTCATTCCCAGTTTCAAGTCCGAATCCATCATGGTGCGTTGCTCCTGCATGGGGGCGTCAGAGTGTAGCCATCTAACCCACGTATTATGTCGCTCGTGTGCAGTCGAAGAAAACCGCGACGAAGGAAGTAGAGGAGGTGGTGCGCGTTGGCCCCACGCTCAAGGAGGGCGAGCAGGTGTTCGGTGTCGCGCACATCTTCGCCTCGTTCAACGACACGTTCGTGCACGTGACGGACCTGTCGGGCCGCGAGACGATCGTGCGTGTGACCGGCGGAATGAAGGTCAAGGCTGACCGTGACGAGGCCTCGCCGTACGCCGCCATGCTCGCCGCCCAGGACGTGGCCGCCAAGTGCAAGGAGGTGGGCGTCACCGCTCTGCACATCAAGATCCGCGCTACGGGCGGCAACCGGACCAAGACCCCGGGCCCCGGCGCGCAGTCGGCCCTTCGTGCGCTTGCTCGCAATGGCCTGAAGATCGGACGTATTGAGGACGTCACCCCCATCCCCACGGACAGCACGCGCCGAAAGGGTGGTCGCCGTGGTCGCCGTCTTTAGGCGCACGGATTGGGATATCGTTCCTCGAGACCTTACGCGTGTTGCTGGGCGACTGGAGTGGCTGCTCTCTGCTGCTGGGAAGTGCAGGCAGCTATTCTCAAGCTCTGGTCGCTGCAGCTTCGGGCGTTTTTTTTTCGAGTTTGTAGTAGCGACGCCATTGCTGCTTTTCGACGGACTAGTTCTTTGTTGAGAGTGTAATGGAACCACGCCTCTGCTTTAGCCTCGGAAACGACTGACTTCAGGATTCATTGATGTCTTTGCTAATTGTTTTTGTTTTGGTTGCGTCTACAGCGGCTGCAGCAGACATCCCAGCACGCCCAGGCCGCTCCACGTGTGCGGCGTCAGTTCCAGCGCCAGAATGTCCGACTGGCGACGCACCAGCACACGAATGCCACTGCCGATGTTCCTCTGAACAATCTCTCTCACCGCTGCGAGTTGGCGGTGGTTGGAGGCGTCGGCCGTGCCGAAGCGCAGCACTTGGTCTTGGGCTTCAAGTCCTGCGGATTGAGCTGGAGACTCGTTCTGCACACTCTCCACCACTGCAAAAGGCAGCAGGTCTCTCTCGTCGGGGTTAACCTCGTGCAGCTTCTGCTTCCACTGGGTCTCTAGCTGCTTCCACTGGGTCTCTAGCTGCTTCAGCTTTTCGGCAGCTTCGTCCACAGGTGGGTCCATACTCGGAGGCAGCCTGCTGCTTGTATTACCACTTCGAGCTGCGAAAACCCTGTTAAAACAGAAGTAAAAACATTTAGTAAAAGCAAGGTTAACCTTTTTAGAGAACCAAGCATACTGCGGTAACAGCGCCTCGATCTTCTTCATGGTCGTCTGGTGATCCGTCTGCTTGATCGCGAGCTCGTGGCGCAGCTGCCGCACGCGGTGCACGTCGATGTCTGCGCGCGGGAAGCCCTCGGCGTCCACCAGAGGCCCATGCAGTCCGGGGTTATTGCCTGAGGTTAATTCCGCCACCAAGGCCTCGATTTCCGCCTCCAGCGTCGCTTTAACTTTTACGGCAGCGTCGTACTCGGCTATAACCTCCGTCATGTTGGCGAAAATGAAAATGTAGCCATTAATTGAATGAATCAATGAAAATGCTTGCTAGACGGATTATATAGGACAACACAGGACACTGACAACTGGAGTATTTTAGCCAATCAACGCAATGCTACAACGAAAAAACGAAAATACGAACCAATGAGCTATTGCTGGTTTTGCCGCTTCTGTGACTTGCGGAGCAGGGTGACCACTGTAGACCAGCTTAGCTGGCCACGTCGTCGCTTTCGATTCTTTGCTGTTGTGTGAGAGACCTCAAGGCTGTTTGCAAACGCTGCAAACGTCTTCACTGCGTCTTCGATGGTCTGCTGAGAGCTTCAGGAGCCGGTACATTTTGCTTTGGTCTCTATTTTCCCCATGAGATAGCGAACGTCACTGAGTCGCTTTTGCAGGTTACGATTTGGTATGTCACGACCATCAAGCAGACGCAGTGGAGGGGCCTTCTTGGTTGTATTGCCGCAGACCCACAACACCCACAACAGTGCTGGAGAGCAATCAGGAAGTGCGAAATCAGGGGGGACGCGTAGGAATCGCCCCCCCCCCCCCCCCAAAAAAAAAGACTCGAGGACAGGAGTGCGGTCATTGTGCTGCGGCAAATTGCAAGGCTGAGGACCTCCATTAAGCTTGGTCAATAGCTCTGTGACACCAGCCGAGTCGAGACACTGCTTGAGCGCAGAATCTAAACCATCGAAGGTTACCGTACCAGCTCCGATTGCCCGCTTCTCGAACTCGGACATAATATCCTTTACAGTCTCGGTTCTAGCGGTATCAATATGTTCAACAGTATTCAAGGTAGCATCCAGCAGCGATTTCATCTCGCCTAAAATTGCAGCGTGAGGTGGCACTCCTGTGGCTTGTAGACGGCTGCTGCTGTGGTCGACGCCGCATAATTTAGCGGATAATTCTGAAATGAGAGTTGGATGCAGGAACAACGGAGACTCAAGCAGCGGATGCTTGCTGTCAACGTGCGATCGCAGATAGGAAGCGTGATAAACGAGTGAAGCAAGGCAAAATTGACCAGCGTAAGCGAGTTGAGCAGGTAACTCAGGAAACACACTCGACAGCTTTTTCAACTTGCCCATCGCGTTCACCAAAATGAGGTGGCAGTACAGCAAATTTATGGCTACCCGGTGGGAGGCCAGACACTGTCCTGCCAACATGCATGTCGCCGGCTGCCTCATAGCGGAGGTATGTGTTCTGCGCACCACCTAGTGACCATCCAGCACGAAGATGAACCGACGTCGACGACGGGCATGCAGTTGAACCCGAAGCACAATATGCAGCCGCACCTTTGCGCATAGAATGCGTTCCAAGTTCGTCCCCATTTACTCCACGTCGACGTAATTCCTCTGCAACGCCATTTTTTTCTAGTAGCCGATGAAGACACTTGCAAAACCTTTCGTACTGGTTGCTACCAGCAAAAAGCAGATCACTGCCATCGAACGATGATGTGGCCCAAAACACTGCCAGCGCGAGAACAGGACAGATAGCTAGGTTCAGTGGATTGGCGTAGATGTGGCTTGGATCCCGAGGTCTATTACCTTCTTGATCATTCTTCTGGTGGGCGAAATAAATGCAAAGAGCGTCTCCACTCCGCTCCATGTGTACGTGGCGAATGCCAAAGGCATTCGCCAAACTGCACATCAGATTCCAAGCTATAATCATGTATGTCCGCGCAAAAATCATATCTTTCGCCGAAGATCGGAAAAGCTGCTCACATAGAAATAGATAGAGGTCAAAAGACAGCGGGGCCTTGCCTGTTTTCGCTCGAACTTCTCCCCATGCCGCAGCTGTTGCCATCTCCCGCTTCAATCCTTTAAAATACTGTCGCATCTCCTTCTCCATTACAGGTGGAATCTCAAGCCCGTAGTCTCGATAAAGGTTGAAAAGTCCAGCTCGGTGCGTGTTTAACGCGGAGTAGCTGAGGCTGCTCCCGTCGGGTTTTTCTAGCGTTAATAGCCATGCTCCAAATACGTCCACCTGCAAATCTTTAAATTCAAGAGGGGGGTTCGATGCCTCGCGATCTAGGAGGGGCTTTAATCGCTTTCTCAGTTGCTTTATGGAGAGGCCAGATACATTCCCAAGCAGCTGAGCAAACGCAGGACAAATGAGATGGGACTTGTGAAGCACTACCCAGGCAATGAAACGACCGTAGGAGTTCTGGTAAACAGCGCGCGACCTCGCGCTCACGGTGTTGCGCTTGATCTCCGTTACTTTTCGCTCGAGCTCTTCCCAGTCGACGTTTGCCATTTCAAGCAAATTCTGTAAATATGTTTGTATAGGCGTGCTCCTGGACGCGTGTCCAGTAGATTTGGTGGAAATTTTTGCTTATGCTGTCTCTATAGTAATTCCTAGCTTATCAGTACACTACTTGAGTTTGCGGTTGGAAAATTGCAGACAGCTTGTCCTGTAGGATGATCAGTAGATGGGTGCATCGTCCTACAAAATCTGGAGAATGAAATGTAGTCATTAATTCAATAAAGATGATTCGCTGAAAACATTCATAGTAATTTCATTGACGCACGTATTACACTCCGGGTTTATGGGTTTCTTCGCGTGTTATTTGCTGACGCCTGTGCAGCCCCCGCAGCGACTACGCTGTACATACGTCGGCTTCACTGTGTCTCCTACACGACGTATACGACAGCATAATGGAGATCTGGCGAACGGCGCCAAGCGCACGCGGAAACACCGGCCATGGTGGGAGTAGTATTTTACACTGAAATGGAGTAATACCGTAGTACTCAGTAAATTGCTACCATTTGGACAGGGAGATGATCGCTGTTGTTCACGGTTTCCCGAGCAAGTTTCGGGCGCTTCAGTGTACGTCCCTTTCAATACATGGCCTAGTTTCAATAATTTTAACCTTTTTTTTTTACTTAAAGTGGTTTTTTTTAACTTTTTTTTTTATTGTAGTTGAGTGGGTTTGGCAGCATCCACAGGTGAGTAAAATCACCAAGACGCAGTTGAAGTTTCTACGGGGCTCGAGAGGGTTGGGAAGTCCTCGATCTGTGAAGAGGAAGGTATTGGAAATGCTGGAGATTGCGAATCTCGAGCCATTCAAGGGGGTAAATCTCACAGTGAGCTTCACAAGTGAGGAGATGCACAACATTGCACGAGGATTGGGGGCGAGATATTCTGCTGTCAAGTGTGAGACCAGGACACTGCAGAGTTTTGCTGGTGCTGAAAAGGAGGCGACGTCGACGGCAGAGTCAAAGTGTTTTATTTGCGAGTATGAATTGCATCCGGAGCTTGAGACGGAATCGGAGAATGGAAATGGAGAAGCGGTTGAAGCTGTGGTGGGGTGTTACCATGGAGACTGTGAAATGTGTTGTCATTCGACGTGTTTGACGGACCATTTTCGGTCAATGAGGGACGAGGATGAAGTTGAGGATGTTGGCATGAATGGGGAATGTCCAGAGTGTCAAAAGATTCTGCAATGGTCTTTGTTGACGCAGCACCATGGACAAGAGAAGGAGACTAGCAAAAGAAAGCGAGGTCGGCAAAGGAAACAAAGCAAGAAGAAGAGAATTCGAACTGCAGACGAAGACGTGGGTGGTGTAGATGATGCACCAACTCAAGCCATTGTTGAGCCTGAGCCAAATGCTACGGATGAAAGACCCAACACAGATGGCATAGATGCAGTCAGTGTTGGTTCCTCGTTATCTACGAGGAGTTGTGCCGATGCGTATGGTTCAGATGGATGGTTTGAAGATGAGGGAGCGGCGGAATATGGAAACGAGGATATGGCGACAAACCATTCCTCGAGGTCAGAGTCTCCACCAAATATCCTGGATGTTCAGGTGACCCCACATAGTAAACATGACGTGGAAATGATTGATCTCACACAAGATTAATTCATCGTTAGAAGTGCACGTCAATGAACGATCTGACGTCCGGCTTCTAGTCATCCTCAACTTTGGGGACGCACATGGCGATGGGGGAACATGGTGCCGTGTAGCAAGCAGAGTCCACGAGCTCGCAGTCCTCGCGCTCGCTGCAACGATCCGGAGAGCACACGTCAGCACAATAAGCGACGACAGTGCCATCGTATTCGGTTTGTTCATGGCACTCGGTGAACGTGGGGCAGGTCATCGTTTCGCACGTGAGTTTTGTATCGGCATCGCACTCTCCTTCGTGCACGACTGTGAGTGCGTGTTGGGGATCTTGGCATCTTGCGTTCGCGAAAAGGCAAAGATTGTCGTATGTCTGACCGTCAGAACCACACACTGGTGAATACGTGTATGGGCAAAGACTTGGTACGCATGATTCACCACCATTATTATTGTTGATCGGGTTGAAAGTGCTGCGAGCGGCTTGCATATTCGGCGGACACTTTCCTGAACCAAAGGCCCTCACATTTGGGTTCCGGCACCCAGCGTACTCCAGAAGGCACGGGTTCGCGTACGTGACGCCATCTGAACCGCAGACCGGGTCGTACACGCGCTCGCACATGGGATTACATTTCTCTGGTGCTATTGGCACTGCGTTTCCCGTAGTGATGCTCACGCCGACTTCCAAAACATTCAAATTGGTGTCGGTGCATTGGCCATGCGAGGCTTTTTCAAGCTCGGGACGGTCGCACTTAGATGACAACAGGTGGCAGTCGTTGATGTACGTGATTCCATCCGTTCCACAGACGTAATCAGGCGTCATCTTGCACGTGAGGGAGCAGAAGACGGTCGTCAAATCCACATCAGGGGGTGAGTCGGTGCTTGCATCGGAAAGTGGAGTGTCGTCTTGGACTTCTCCTGTCTTAGGAGGAGGAGAACACTTCCCTGCAGATTGGATAAACAACAGAGCTGGGTCTTTCGTTCCCGAGCAAAAGGCGATGGCAAAGACACAGGGGTTGGAGTACGTGACGCCATCGGATCCACAAATGGGGTCATACGGCACCGCCTCACAGTCGAAAATTTTGCTGCAGTCAATTGCAGCCGCTCCTTGCTTCCCCACGCCAATTTGAAGCTGAGGAGTTTGGCCAACTATGGTGCTGTCTTGTGTTGCGCTTTGGGCACTGACTACAACGCAGGCAAGTCCAAGCAGGGCGACGGGCTTCATGACGATTCACTTGTGCTGTAGAACTCAGAAGTGTGGAGCAGTTGACCCAAGCTTGAGATTCTCAAGTTGAGGATGGTGCGTATGGTGGTCTCTTCTCAATGCTGAACAAAGGAGTGAGGAACTTCGAGCCCAGTCAAAAATAAGAAGTGAAACTGCGAGTTCTCGTGTTTGGGGAGCTGGATCTCACTATCTAGCTACTGTAATCGTCGCTACACCGGGGTGTTCGACCGAAAGGTTTTTCTGGTTATGGATAACCTGGCCCCCACATAACGAAAAGCATTCAACAATTAACGGAAGCAGTGACCCTGCTACTAGGACAAACTTGAGGACATTTGATGTGGAAAGATGCCAAGTTGGAGCGTCGACCACCTATTGCTGTGGTCAATTTTGCCGTGAAATGTAAATGGCGCTGAGCTAGATGTTACTCAAGCAGATAGTCTAAAAAATTTGGACTGCGCTCACAAATAGTCTCGACAAGTACTGGCTGGTTTTACCTGGGATGCCATGTTTGACTATTTTCACCCGTCCTCGTCCTCGTGGTCTCCGTACGTTTGAGGGTAGACGCAATGACGTCAGTGCACGTCGCGCCAATGTCTCTCACGAAAGCCCCACTCGAAGGAGATGTTTCTGGTGGTGTACTCGCTGGCGTTGTAAGTGTCTTGAGAAGAGTTGCCACGCTCGCTGGACGACTACCGGGGCAGGATTCGGTCAGCAAGTTGGATGCGTTGGAAAGATTTCGACAAGAGACGTCACCATCGCGAGTAGCGCTCATCCTTCTCCTGACCCCACTACCCTGGTTAGTTGTCAATCTTCTCCTCGAATGCATCCCATTGAGCGACCCAACGACGGGATTTTGGGGCTCAGGCGGCTACCAGTTGCGCATGTTCCTCACGTCAATCTTCAGCGCCATCGCTCCAGCAGTTGTAAAGATCGACTGCGTCCCGGGATTTCCAGTTCGGTCTTTGAAATCACTTGCTGCTTACGGACTCTTTGAAGCTGCCGTTTGCTTAGGCACAAACGCGATCATCGCAATCGCTGCAGATATTTTCCCTGTCCCATTCAGCCAGTTCACTGTGATCTTGCCCATGGCAATTTTGGGGCGACTCGTTTTCTTTCGCCATCTCCCGGACGACCCACAGTTCCATGCGTTGAGTGACAAGGTGAACCAGTGGCTGACCTTGGAAACTCTCCCGATTTTGGTGTATCCTGTCCTCACAGCGATTTTCACAGTACTTACGCCTTCACAGCAGATTTGGGCTTCTTTACTGCTCCCAGTACTGAAACTCGCAGTTCGTGGGACGCTTTGGGCAGTTGCAAGGAACGACGACGATCTCGTCGGGGTTATCACCTGCTGCGTGGGGCATCTCTACCACGTATTGTTCACCGCGATGGTTCTCCAGAATGCCAAATCTCTCGAAACGTTGTGTGTAGTTGCGATCTTCAGCACGGGGCAAATGCTGTTCAATTGTCGATGCATCCTAATCGACGCAAATAATGTCCATCTAGCCAGAGAGAAAGCGAAAGGGAATGAGGTTGAAGCAACAGCGGACAACAACCTACATGCAGCGCTAACGTATGCTCAAAACTTGCGAATCGCGCAGAATTTGCACTGGAGAACGCCGTCTTTACTGCTCTCGACGTATTCAGGATATCGAGGTGCCGCTTTCGTGGAGAAAAATCAAGAAATGCTTCGAGCTGCGAGCTTGTACAGTGCTGTCGTCGTGTATGGCAGTCCAACGAAAGCTGTTGTTCGAGGGGTTCACGGCACAGTTGGGGCTTCTAAAGTCATCGCTGTAAGGAAGGCGACAGCTCCACTTGGATTGTCTCGAATTTTGCCGTGGGCCGATAGTGGCAAACCAAAGCGTCAAGCCTCTGATCGTATCATCCGACTAAAAACTCACTCTTCTATCCTGAAATCTCCACGATCCCAGAGTGAGCCTAGTGCGTGGGCCAACACTGAGCGGGAAGGCGGGAGATTGACACGGCAAGAAGCTGTTATCCATGAAGTCGCGTCAGCTCTCCACCAAACCGAATTGGTCCTGCTACGATCATACGTCACCATTTGCATGACGCTTTTCTACGGTAAGTACATGTAGCAATTGTTGCTCTCCTCTTCATTGTACTAATCTGCTTCCTATCTGCTTCAGTGATCTACTTGCAAGTTGTGTTTCGACTCAGCAATCGGCTGTATTTCGCCACCCTCGTCTACTTGACAACCATTGAAGCAGTAAACCGAACAGTCCATCGACTGCTGATGCTGTGTGCAATGGAGATGGTGTTTCTAAGCATTTATCTCGTGCTTATATGGAGACACCTGGGGATTTCGGGAATGTATCAACTCGCGTTCGTGCTGTGGTCTCAGAGAGTTCTCGTCCAAGCCAAATTCTACGTGACCATCGTCATCCTGGGATTTCCACTCACGCACAACGGGAACGACAGCATCCTGCGCCTCCGTTCCTTCTAGCGAGGTACTCCTAATTGACTCTCACGATAAAGACATTGGTACAGTCCCAGGTCTTGGCTAAACTAACAGGCCTATTTCTTCTTGACTGGTAGTGGACTACCACCTTTTTATAGGTGAGGTGTCGTGTACCAGTTTTCTTATCGTCGGGGGCTTTCATGGTGGCTGTATCACCAGCGCTGGTAGATGTTGAGATCGCTGTGCGACCCGTTCGACCAATTGTTCGGGTATTGAAAGCTGTCACTCGCTGGTTCGTGGTTTTTGGTGGACGACTTCCAGGAGAGTACACAGTGGCAAAACTGGATGCGTTCGACCAATTTCGATGCCAAACTTCACCATTGCAGATGACTGGGATTTTGTTGTTGTCATCATTACCCTGCCTGGTTGTCAATGTCGTGATCGAAAGCATTCCGCTAGCTGACCCTGCCAAGGGATTCTATGGATCGCTCCACTTCCAGATCCGCAATTTCTTGGTTGGTACAACCGTAATGCTGACGCTCATCACGACGAAAGTCTCGTGTTTGTCGCGGCTTACAAGTCGATCGTGGAAATTCATTTGCGGGACCAGTGTGTTTCTCGGAGGTGTTGCGATCGCCACGAATGCCGCCATTGCGATAATTGGAAACGTCTTTCTCGTCCCATTCACTCAGTTTGTGCCTACCGGTCCTATGGGGATTATCGGAGCCTTGATCAATCGCAAATTTCTGGAAACACCAGAAACCCGAGCGCGACTTCAGAGACTCGATCAGTGGCTGGCGATGGATCTAGCGCCGATTCTTATCTACCCGATTTTCACCGCAGTTTTCATGGCACTGAAACCGGGGCAGCAGCTGTGGTTATCACTTCTCCTGCCTGTCCTCAAGTTGTGTTTGAGGTATTTACTTTGGATAGTCATCAGAGAAGAAATGGACCTGGTCGGAGCAGCTACGGTTAGTGTCGGCCACCTCTATCACATTCTGTTTACCGTCATGTGTCTCCAAAATGCCAAGTCTCTGGAGACGTACGTGGCTGTCGTGGGGGTGAACATCATCCAGATGCTGCTCAATTGTCGAGGGATTCTACAAGATGCAGAAGAATTTCGTAAAGCTGCGGATGAACTGGGAAATTTTCCAGAAGCCGTAGCAGGCGATGTGATCTCCTGCGTCTTGGCAGTTGCTCAGCAAGATAAAGTGTCACGGTTGCTTCATCGCAAGAAGCCGTCAAGATTGCTGTCCAGTTATCCAGAGTACCAGCGAAACGAGTATTTGGCGAAATACCATGAGTTGGTGCTGTCGGACACGCGCTATCTCTCCAGAAATTCACGTCTAGTAAACATAACGAGACGTCGAAGTAGCAGACGCAGCAGCTTACCAAGTGCAAAGACATCGATGAATGATTCGAAGGCGCCAGTCTCGCAAAACTTTACAGATATTCTCCCGTACTCACAGAGATCAACTCGGACAGCTTCAGTTGTTGCTTCCGAGGTCCATCACATGGCTGTTTCTCCTGTGAAGACAGGAGCTGATACTGCGCGGACACGAAGTCGCCAAAGGTTCGAGTCACAAACAGGTAGGACACGTCTACGTGAAGTATACGTTTTTCGTTTCACCTCTGCGTTGCACCAGACAGAGATCGTTCTTCTTCGTTGCTACATCACCATCTTCGTCATGCCATTCTACGGTTAGTGAGTGAGTGATTTCACTTTCCCTTGTATTGGCAACCAGCTCACAGCGTTTATTGCTGTAGGAATTTATCAGGCCGCAGTTTTTGGGCTTCCAAACCGAAAGTATTTCGTCACGATGGCCACCACGGCAACTTTCGACGCAGTGGTTAACATGATCTACCACATGCTGGTGCTGTGTAGTCTGGAACTTTTGTTCTTAGCCATATACATGGTCCTGATATCCCGCCGGTTGGGCTTTTCAGGAGTTCATCAACTTGCATTCGTGCTGTGGTCGCAGAGGATCCTGATCCAAGGCAAATTTGTCATGCTACCCATCATGATCCTAGGGTTCCCGCTGGCACACTTCGGCAATGGAATTATCTTCCAGGTGAAGCCTGAAAAGTGATCGGGGTACGTACTGAGTCGATGACTTCTATCAAGTCGACAACGTTAAACCAGCCGCTGCATCATCTCAACTCTAAGTTCGACACTGCGGAAAAACAAAATAGCTCGCTATTTCCTCAAGGTGGCGTCACATGACTTCACCCAGCGATGGTTGCTGTATCACCAATTCCTTCAGGCGCTCAACTTGCCCAACGTCAAGTCACGAAAAGGTTTAAAGTTGTCCGAGCTGTAGGGAAATGGTTCCGACTTGTTGCTGGTCGACTTCCGGGGGAGTTTACGATCGCTAAGCTCGATTCGTTCAATCGATTCCGGCAAGAAACGACTCCGTCGAGGCTGGCAGCTATTCTTCTACTCTCTCCACTACCGTGTCTTTTTACCAGTCTTGTAATCGAAAGTATCCCGCTAGCTGATCCAGCGACAGGATTTCAAGGGTCTCTGCACTTTCAAATCAGAAACTTCTTGACTGCGGTGATCATGATTGCGATGCCGGTGTTCATGAAAATCAACTGTATCCCGAAACTAACAACAAGGTCGTGGAGCTTCGTGCTTGGCTTCAGTACGACTACTGCTGCAGTGGCGATTGTGAACAATGCAGTTATTTCAGTGGTGACCCATGTCTTCCCGGTGCCATTTACCCAGTTTGCCCCAACAATTCCGATGGCCATGGTCGGTGTATTGATTAACCGCTTCTTTCCTCAACAACTAGAGATTAAGCAACGGTTCGATAGGATCGATCAATGGCTTGGAATGGATATGCTGCCGGTATTCGTGTATCCAGTCTTCACTGCGGTCTTCATGGCTCTCAAGACGAATCAACAAATGTGGATTTCGCTTCTGCTTCCAGTGATCAAACGACTAGTGCGTCATGTAATCTGGTTGATGCTCAGAGACGATTTAGATCTGGTGGGTCCCACAGCTTGCAGCGTCGGCCACCTCTATCACGTCCTCTTTACGGCGATGTGTCTTCAAAATTCCAAATCAGTGGTAACGGTTGCTGCGGTCGTGGTGGTGACTACACTTCAAATGCTGCTCAACTGCCGCGGTATCCTGAAAGACACAGACAAGCTACAGAGAAGCAGAGGCGAGTTGTCTATCTTCTCTGGTGGTGATGTGGTATCAGCGGTTTTGGATCTAGCTCAGCAAAAGCAGGTGGCCAAGCTCCTCCACAGGAAGAGACTTTCTCGAATGTTTTCAACGTACCCCGGCTACCAAGGAATCGAGTTTGTGACCAAGCATCGTAAACTCTTGCTACAGGGTTCAAGTCGATTGGTAGTCGGTGACAGCGACCGAGTTCCTCGTCGTGGCAGTAAACGCCGCAGTCTACCAACTGCAAACTCGCTGTCGAAGCAGACAACGCCTTTAATTGAGCACGGATTCGTGCAGATACTTCCATCAACCGACCAGCGCACCGAGCCTCGGCCCAGTCGTCGTGGAAGCAGTTACGATGTCAAAGCACGCGAGAAAAATGTAGATACAACGCGCGCCCGAGCTGTTCCTTCGATCCAGCTGAAAGGAGACCGTGCGCGACAAGTGAGGCGTACGTCTGCAACGTCACCGCGGTGCTGCATCAAACCGAGATCATCCTCTTGCGGTCGTACATCACAATTTTTGTACTGCTATTCTATGGTAAGTTCACCTACTGTGTTGCTCTTCAGTCAAATCTCCACTAATTTTCTGCTGTTCGCAGCGATCTATCTTGTTCTTGTCTTCTGGCTTCCCAACCGGAAATACTTTGCCACGATGGCCACCATGACAACGTTCGCAGCAGTTGATACCATGCTGTTCTACTTGCTCTTGCTGGGCAGCGTCGAGGTGGTTTTTCTCGTGATCTACTTGGTCCTCATTTCTCATCGGTTCGGCGTGTCGGGTCTCCACCAACTCGGGTTTGTACTGTGGTCGCGGCGAGTCCTGCTCCAGTCCAAGTTTGTTGCGTTGTCCATCATGATTCTCGGTCTCCCTCTCGAACACTACGGCAATGGAATCATTTTCAAGCTCCGAACTGGATGATGGTCAAGATGGCTACAACAACTTCAACTAGCCAGAACTACTACCACTTACGGTTTACTTCTGCTACTTAGCTCGTCCTCGCGTCAGAGCCAGTGCTTTCTGAGGACGAAAGGGCACGAGTAACGGACGGAGCCAAGCTGGTATCAGGTAACACAAGTCACACATTGCAACTTGCCCCCTGCAGAGCACAGCAGCAGCACCAGCAGCTCAAGAATGGCACCTTCACTCACTTCCGACGCACTAAACGCTACCTTCAACAGCAGCAACGAAGAATCAATGCGAAGCCACTCACCACCAAGTTCCTGTGGCAGTGACGATGATCGCCAAGAGGAGCTGGAACACTTGGGCGTAGCGGATACCGTCCTCAACGACGACAACTGGTGCTGGCTGCGAGACTTGCTGGAACCTGTGCGTGACTCTGCAGTGCGGAGTCAGGGAAAAATTTTCTTCGCTCGGCTGTTCAAGACTCAAGACGCTGCAGAGATAGATGCGACGTTGTCCGAGATGGAGAGTTGGCGCGAACAACTTGAAGACGAGAGGGCACGTGAACTGGCACGCGCTCTGTTCCTCCTGGGGTACGACAAGAACATGTCATTAGCTAGATAAATAGAGACAGACGCAAGTCATAGAACCTGTCACCGACGCAGGACACTTTTGAAACCATATCCACCTAATAGGGACACATCAACAAGATACTGCAAGGTATTACTTGGAATAACATGTGCGAGGGATTAACTGGGACAAATACACCGCTTGGCGAACTCAGCAGTGTCGCTCTGTCGCTGGATAGATCAATTGAGAGTGTTCAAGAGCCGAAAGCTTCGTCGGCCTCATCTATTTTCTTGAATTCGTATTGGCCACGACCGTCGAACTGCAATAACCCAAACAAGCGATAAGCGTTAGCACAATGACTGAAGAACACAACGATATCGAAAGAAGAGTACGCACCCGAAGCACATATTCGTGGTACGTCCACAGCGACTTGCGGTGCGACACGGTGAACAGCGTGATGTTTTGCTCGCGGCAGTAGCTGTACATTTCGCCTTCAACGTCGACGCTAACAGCAGATGTACATTCGTCAAGAATTGCGAACTGCGGCTTGTGGTAGAACAGGCGTGCCATGGCCACACGCTGCTTCTCACCGCCAGACAACACATCTGCCCAGTCGTGAATAACATCCCATCCGCCCTCACGTTCGACCAAGTGCCCAAGCTGAACCTTCTCCAGGTAGTGCATCAAGTCTTCATCCGTCCTCCCGCACGCCTGCATCTCCTTGAGTGAATGAGGGTAAATAATCTGATCACGAAGAGATCCCAGCGTCAAGTATGGGCGCTGAGGAATGTAAAACAGTCCGTTTCGTTCCGGCTTGGTCAGCTGACCGCCAAACATCGGCCACAACTCACCGAGGATGCGGAAAAGCGAGCTCTTGCCGCAGCCATTGGGGCCAGCAACGACAACATTCATACCGGACTTCACCTTGATATTGAGCGACGGTACCAGTACATCGCCGTTGGGGGTCACAAGTGGCACGTCCTCGAACTGGATCACATGGTCACGGTATTGAATTTCGCCCTTGTTCGGGTACAGTCCCAGCGATTCCGCGGAAGTTGACTGCGCTTTGGATTCCTCCAACAATTCGTCGTCCTCGGACTTAAGCATCGTGCGCTGGTACTTGCCCTGATCCAGATCTGATAGCACGTCAATCATTTCCGTAACACGGGCAGTAAATCCTGCAAGGCGTGTGAGCTCCCGTCCCGACAGCACCAGCCGCCCCATGGCCTCCGACATCTTGAGCAGCATTTTTCCTGACCGGAAGTAGTCCTCCATCCTCTCGGCGTACGTCGTGTGCTCTAATCTCTTGTTCGACATGTCCAAGAACGGTTTCGAGAGCACAGCATACCCCACCACCGTGGCCAAGTATTTGGCCACAATGTTGTCAATGACACTCATCGAAAACCGGAACTGCTGCGAACTGCGCACCAAGTCGATGAGTTTGCTGAACGACTGGTCCAAGATGCGTTTCTCCCTCACATTGCCATTGTAGAAGGCGATCTCTTCGCTGTGCGTGATGAGCCTCGAGTTCATAAAGCGAAAGTTGCCTTCCATCTGCTGCTCAGCAATGGTAAAGCGACTCGTGGGCTGTCTGAGCCACGTTAAAAAGAAACCCGACGCGACCAAGTAGCTCAACATGATCACGGGGCCTTCCACGCCGATAGTAGAGGACAATTTGACTGCGTAAATGGCAATATCCAGCAAGGGCTTGGACATATTGGAGTACAGATCGGCCACCGAGTTGGAGAAGCGCTCCACGTCCACCGTGAGCAGCTGGTCGGCGTTGGAGATGCGGTTGTCCAGGTTAGAAACCTTGTAGTAGACGAAACCCTTGATGTACTGGTCGTACAGGTGCCTGGTGAGGCGCGTTCGAAAGCGCAGACTGAGCTCTGTGTGGCCGTACTTGAGCAGGCTGTTGACGCAGCTCATGGGCAGCATAATGGCCACGAAGCGGCGCAGATGCCGCATAAAGTCCGTCTGCGAGCGCGAAATGATGGCCCGTTCAATGGCCGTGAACGTGTGCAGCACTACAATGTCGAAGGACGTGCGGGCCACGAGCATGAGCGCCACTAGAGCTGCGAAGCCCACCTCGGCCGTGAACGGGCCGGGCACGATGACCTTAAATAGGCGTAGAAAGCGACGGTAGAACTCCTTATTAACGGCCACGCGCTGTCTGCTGCCCTGCTTCTTGGTCATGAACTCGGACTCGGACGCGAAGGCCGCGTTGGCCTTGTGCTGGCCGTGGTTGCGGATGGCGATGGCCAAGGCCACGAGGGACGCGAGGGACGCCGCGCCGGAAGACTTGGACAGCACCGTCATGGTAGTAGAGACTTGCGCGTCGAGCGATGCTTTCGGTTGTGAGACGTCAGGATCCGCTCGGGTGGGGGTACAGTAGGCTGCGGGAATATGAAACGGGTAAGATTTGATGTCGGGGCATAATGGATTGACTGCGTGAACAAGTTTTTTAAAGGCAGAGTATATATTGGGACGGTATATTCGATATACCTGGATATATCAATACGAAGCGGAAGACAAGTTGTTGATGGAAGGTATTGTGCATCTTCTCAGAAGTAGTTAGTTGACGTAAAATAAAAAAAATGAACAGCGCTCCTGCTGTTAAACCACGCACGTGTATGCGTCGACGTCGCTTGAAGGAAGGCAACGAGAGCGAAGGACGCTTTTCTGGTGGCTTTGATGGGATAGATAACCAACTTACTGATCCATCGCAGGAACACGAGGAGAAACCCAAACATTGAAGCGACGCGTCCCTGTGTGGCACTTCCAGTAACTCTGCCCTACTTTACTCAGGATGGACAAGCAGCGGCAGGCAACACGCACTCCTGGCCGTGCAGGCTCAGCTCGTTCTTTATCTGCCAGCAACTCTCGCCACCGCCTTCCTTCAGCTCCCAGAGACGCAACTCCTGCCAGTCAAGACACTGCGGACGGCCATGACTCCAACGCAACTTTAACTGGGGCAACGTTCGACGCGTTGGAGCTGCTCGGTCCCTCGCTCTCTGAAGTTCTGACGTTCGTCAAGCCTCCACAACCTCGTCGACACCAACAAGAGGCGACAAATGCTGGAGAACCCACAGCCGAGGACAATCAACACAATAGCAGCAGGTCTTTGACCTCCTCGGCCAAGTTCGAGCTGAGACTCTCACGCAATGCAGTACTGGGCAAATTGGCCGATCCTTCTATCGACAACGCACGTAAAGTGCAGGAGTGTTTTGCTCAATTACTGAGCAGACTTCAATGCGAGGCCACAGGCCTCGTCCTACTACATGACGCGACCGTCATCATCTTTCTCGAGACGACGCCCGAGCAGTTCGTGGCCATCCTCAAGCAGCTCCAGCAGCAGCGTGTCATCACGCCAGACTCAATGAAGTTGCTGGCCAATTGCGACGACTACGGCGTGAGGATCCTCCAGGGTTTGTACTTTAAGAAGATCGTCATCATCCGCAGCGATGCAGGCGAGTGGACGGATGATTTAGCGCCGCAGTGCGTCGTAGAGACGTTCCTGAACCTCATCAAGTTCGTCAAGAAGGTCGGCCCCATGCCGCCTGCAGAGATCCGCAAGTGCTTGACGAACTTGTCGAATACGGACCAGACGTTCCTGCCGTCTAATGATCTCGTGCTGTGGCTGCTCGGCCGTGAAGAGCTCATGACGATTGAGGAATATCTAGAGTTCCTCGACAAACCCGTGACCGTCGACCTCGAGTCCGAACGAGTGTGGCCCGTGCACCCCCTGATCCACTACTAACCCGGAGTTAGCAGGAACGAGCGCCACAATACGAATACAAGAGAGATCGATAACTACATGTACTCTGCAGTTAACGCGTTCCATGTCCATCGGCTAGGGAGCAATCGACTGCACAACAAGACGAGTTTACTCCTCGATGGGCGCTTGTAAGATTTGCTCCGGCCTGGTGCTCACTCCATAATGACGATATCACTGCTCTGCAGAGTGAACTTGCAGAGTCTGTGAGCTCGGAAGCCCACTCATTTCCAAACCTGCCAACAGCAACGCACAACACCTCGAGAAATACAAACCACTATGGCCGCCTCTGCAACCGACAATAAGTCTGCCCGTATGATCTACCGCTTCCTTGGCAACTCTGGTCTCCTCGTGTCCAAGCTCGGACTTGGAAGCTGGACCGATGTCAGCGACAAGTACACGGCCGGAGCTTGGTACAAGATGATGAAGCTCGCCTTCAAGCACGGTGTCGACCTCTTCGACAATGCTGAGACGTACGGAGACGGATTGGCCGAGAAGAACATGGGTTTTGCCATCAAGAAGGGTGTCGAAGACGGCGTTTGGAGCCGTGAAGACCTCGTGATCACCACGAAAATGTTCTTCGGAGCCAAGCGCTTTGATCTTACGGGCCCGAACGACCGCGGACTGAGTCGCAAACACATTGTCGAAGGCACGAAGGCGTCGCTCAAGAGACTGGAACTCGACTACGTGGACGTCATCTTCTGCCACCAACCGGACCCGTACACGCCAATTGAAGAGACTGTCCGAGCCATGAACTTCGTCATCAACCAGGGCTGGGCCTTCTACTGGGGAACCAGCTCCTGGGGTGCGGCGGAGATTCACGAGGCCTGCGAAGTCGCTGACCGTCTTGGAATGGTCCGTCCCATTGTGGAACAACCCGAGTACAGTATTCTCGAACGCAACAAAGTGGACTTCGAGTACGTGGATCTGTACAAGAAGTACAAGCTCGGTTTGACGACTTGGTCGCCTCTGTCCTTCGGCATTCTGACCGGCAAGTACAGCACTGGCACACCCGAAGGATCCCGAATGGAGAACCCGTTCTACAAGTCGTTCGTGGGGGATTTCGCTGTCCGCGTGGCGAAGGCGGACAAGCTGCAGCCCGTCGCCGAGGAGCTTGGTGTGAGTATGGCTCAGCTTGCTCTTGCTTGGTGTGTGAGCAATGAAAACGTGTCGACTGTGTTGGTAGGAGCCAAGACAACCGAGCAATTGGAGCAGAACCTGAAGGTGCTTGACGTTCTGGACAAGCTCACGCCGGACGTGAAGGCCAAAATCGATTCGCTGGTGCCATTTGTGCCCGAGATGAACAAGCCCGTGAGGTCGGCGAAGCTGCGAGCCCAATACCTGTAGCTCACTGGCAACTAACTCCAACGTTAGAGCTGAAGAGCTAACACTTCCATGAGCAAGAGGGACTGATGAAAGCTACTAAACACAATGCATGTTTGCTAGTTTTGGCTTTCGTCTGTTGACTGCGATGCAGACTTCGCAGCAGATTCCTGGTCGGTGCTGATGCCTACGATTCCTAAACGCCTCGATGGGCTACATATCGGCGGACAGTTCCATCGTTTTGTAGAAAACTACAAGTGCTGAGCACGGAGTCCGGAAGTCCCCAGCGACTTCGGCGGAAGCTCAGCGTCGAACGGCATAAGCGCGTTAATATCGCCCAGCACTTCCGGGGTCAACTTGTCCAGCATTCCCAGAACCTCCAAGTTGTTCTCGAGCTGCTCGGTTGTCTTGGCTCCTACCAACACAGTCGACACGTTTTCATTGCTCACACACCAAGCAAGAGCAAGCTGAGCCATACTCACACCAAGCTCCTCGGCGACGGGCTGCAGCTTGTCCGCCTTCGCCACGCGGACAGCGAAATCCCCCACGAACGACTTGTAGAACGGGTTCTCCATTCGGGATCCTTCGGGTGTGCCAGTGCTGTACTTGCCGGTCAGAATGCCGAAGGACAGAGGCGACCAAGTCGTCAAACCGAGCTTGTACTTCTTGTACAGATCCACGTACTCGAAGTCCACTTTGTTGCGTTCGAGAATACTGTACTCGGGTTGTTCCACAATGGGACGGACCATTCCAAGACGGTCAGCGACTTCGCAGGCCTCGTGAATCTCCGCCGCACCCCAGGAGCTGGTTCCCCAGTAGAAGGCCCAGCCCTGGTTGATGACGAAGTTCATGGCTCGCACGGTCTCCTCGATGGGCGTGTACGGGTCCGGACGATGACAGAAGATGACGTCCACGTACTCTTGGTCCAAACGTTTGAGGGAGGCCTTGGTGCCCTCGACGATATGTTTGCGACTGAGACCTTGTTCGTTAGGCCCCGATGGAGTCATGAACGGCTTCGGCCCGAAGAAAATCTTGGTGGTGATCACCAGGTCTTCGCGACTCCACGTCCCCTCTGCAATGCCCTTCTTGATGGCAGCACCCATGTTCCTCTCGGCGAGACCTCCGCCATACGCTTCGGCGTTGTCGAAGAAGTTGATTCCGTGCTCGAAGGCCAGCTTCATCATGTCGTACCAGGCGTCTGCCGTGTACTTGTCATTAACGTCCATCCAGCTGCCGAGAGAGAGCTTGGAGACGAGCAGACCGGAGTTACCGAGGAAGCGGTAGGTCATGCGCGAAGGAGTTAACATAGCGTCTTGGTCGTTTGAGGGTTATTGCTTGCAAAGGAGATAATTTGCGAATGGAGCTGTGGTGTTTGAGAGTGAAAAGCTTTCTTCGACAGGGACTGATTGCGTTTGCTTCGCATCAAGTAATCTGCAGCGTTCGCAATCCAGATAATACACCAGCAACAAAAACTACCGCATCAACATGTAAGTTCGTGACGACGGCAGCCAGCCTAGATCAGCTATACCAAAGGATTTGCTCAAACTTCCACCTAAAATGCTTCAAGCTTAGAAAGTGCCTTCATTTGTCCTAGAACCATAAGCACGGACCCTGTGCTAGCCTCGGCATCTAGAGGTGGCGTCCGCGGATCATCGCGACTGCATCAGGTTCATCTAGTTTTGGAACACATGGCACGAGCGCCTCAACCTTTGCTTTCACCTCCGGTGTGATCAGGTGCACAACTTCCAGGGCCTCCAAGTTCTGCTGCAGTTGCTCCGTTGTCTTGGCTCCAATCAGAACCGTAGACACGTTGTGGTTGGCGAGGCACCAGGCGATCGCGAACACCGCCATCGACACCCCCAACTGGTCTGCAATTGGCTTAAGTTTGTCCGCCTTGGCGACTCGGTCGGCGAAGTCCGGCGTAAACGACTTCCAGTAGTCGGAGCTTAGCCGAGAGCCATCGGGGGTGCCGGCGCTGTACTTGCCCGTCAATGCACCATACGACAGCGGAGACCACGTCGTCAACCCGAGTTTGTACTTCTTGTACAAGTCGACGTACTCGAACTCGACCTTGGAACGTTCGAGCAGATTGTACTCGGGTTGCTCCACTATCGGTCGGACGAGACCAAGCCGGTCCGCGATATCGCACGCCTCTGTAAAGTCTGCTGAGCTCCACGAGCTCGTGCCCCAGTAGAGCGCCCACCCTCGGTTGATGACGAAGTTCATCGCTTGGACAGTTTCTTCAATTGGCGTGAAGACTTCGGAGCGGTGACAGAACAACACATCGACGTAGTCGAGTTGCAGTCTCTTTAACGACGCCTTCGCGCCCTCAATAATGTGCTTGCGGCTGATGCCTTGGTCGTTTGGACCAGCCCCGACAAACCCCTTGGAGCCCAAGTAGAGCTTTGTAGTGATCACGAGGTCCTCGCGACTCCATGTCCCCTCGGCAACGCCCTTCTTGGTGGCAGCGCCCATGTTGCTTTCAGCCAAGCCAGCGCCGTAGATCTCGGCATTGTCGAACAAGTTGATGCCGTGCTTGAACGCGAGCGCCATCATTTCGTACCAGGCGTCGACAGTGTATTTTTCATCGGCGTCCATCCAGCTCCCCAATGACAGCCGCGACACCATCAGGCCGGAGTCACCTAGGAAGCGGTACGGCATGCGACTATCGGCGGAGACCGGCGTCATGGTGGATGATGGAGGTTGCTGGAGAATGTGCAAATGCTGGAACGGCGTTGTGCTAGTCGCGAACCGTACAAATGGATTGCTTTACCTTCACATTGGTGTTTGACGAGATTACTTGACCGCGTCGGGCAAAGTAGAAGTTGCGCCAACACGAGATCACGGTGTCAGTCAGAGTGGATAACACATATTTCTTGAGTCGTTAATGAGGACAATTGCAGCTTGCTGAGGGCAAGTTTGGTCGCATAGCTCACGCGATGGCTACATCCTATTTTGCAGCCAATCAGAGGGCGATGAGACAACCGTTACACAAACCGTTTCGCTTCAGAATTGACCTTGGGGCGACATTTGACATTCCTGCCTGGAAGCTTCCCCAAGCTTTAATCCCCTGCTCAAGCTATTCCTGATTCCCCGCCATATCGTTCTGATGACCGAGAGCTCAGTCGATCGCCCCTCGGACGCTGCTGTAGTGCAGCCCAACAAGCTGAGCCCCAGTGGCATGCACAAAGAGCTGCTGCTGGACGACGGCCACGAGCGCCACTCGAGTCGTCTGCTGCAGTCCCGCGTGGGGCGAGATAAGCAGCGCTACGACGGCAGCACGAGGCTGCTGGCGTGCATCGTCGCCTCGCGTCGTCGATTTGACAGCAACAACAGCGGCGACGAAGCCCTTGACGAGTTCCTGCTCATCTCGAGCTCCAAGCACCCGACGCAGTGGATCCTGCCCAAAGGAGGCTGGGAGAACGACGAGTCGGCCGTCGAGTGTGCAATGCGCGAAGCCGAGGAGGAAGCAGGGGTGCGTTCTGCATTCTGTGCTGTACTGTACAATCGACTTTCGGTGTTCGATCTCTTTTGACAGTCGTACGGTCACTAACTGTTGTTGCCTTGTTATTAGGTGACGGGCGACATCGTGGGCTCGCTGGGCACGTTAGACTTTGCCAGCCAACAGGGCAAGCCGTGCCGCCTCCACGGCTACAAGCTCGCGACCACGCAGGTCTTTGAGGACTGGGCCGAGAATACTCGTCGACGCAAATGGGTAAGTTATCGGTGTGCTGGAAGATCGCAATTTGTCTGACTTTTTGTTCTATGCCAGGTCCCTTTCGATGAGGCCCGCGAACTGCTGCAGTACCGGTCGGAGCTGGTTGAGATGGTGTCGCGTGCGGCGGCACTCAAATGAAGCTCGGTAGCCTGCATGTATTTAACCTGCAATGTAGACTTGTAACATGACACTCGTCGCGGGAAAAAGGCAACTTTTAGACCATCATTCTTGCTTAGCTCATTTCTGACCGAAGTTTGCGGCCAGCTCGTTGAGTCGAAGAGCACGTTGACCTCAGCGCGGCAGGGCTGGCGGTCCAACGGCAGCAAAGCTACGGTAGACTGCGTGTGTGTCGTTCCAAAGTCGCTAGCCAGATCGCCATCATATCCGCGTGCGCACATTTCTCGGGGGGGGGGGGTGTTGTAGACCTGCGTGCCCTCATTCGAAGGTCTCGGGATCCCCGGACGCGATTGGAGCAACCACTTCTACATGGTGGCGGCGTCGTCGCTGAGTTCACCCACCCACCGGGTGTCGTTCGAGTCGTCGGCGCCCACATTTCACTTACCCTGCTGTTCTCGGTGCTAATGGTGCACCGAGAACAAGGCCCCATTACTCCAAGGCACTGCGGCAGCACGATGTCAAGGGCTAACACCCACTGGTCTGGAGCCATCTGCTCCATTGGCATCATGCAACCACGCCACCTTTGTGCGCTGCGAAAGAAATCTCACTTACTTGCTTCAGCTTCAGGTCTTGCGACGCTGGAAGTGGTTGCAACCTGCAGCGCTTCGCGTATTACTCACGAGCTACAAAACGGTCTTCTGAAACGCTGGCAGCGAAACCAGACCGCGAGTCTCAACGCGACACAAGTGGCGTGACAATACATGCAGGATTTGCAGCGGGCAGCGTTGGCCAAGAGAGCGTGGGCGCCACCGGATCTCGCTGGTCCGGCGCGTCCATTGTGCCCCAAGCTCACGACGATCCTCCTGCAAGATCCTCCGTGTGTATGTATCCCTGTCCGGCTTGACCAATGGTCAATGTCCAGCAGGGCAAAGACAAAGACAAAGACAATGAGCTGCAAACGCTGCTCAAGTTGAGTTAAGTGCGTGTCGTGGTACTTTAACACTGCCTCGACGATAATAAGGCAAAGTTCGCTCAGCAAGCAGGCACATGCTATGCTAGCAACGACTTGATCACGCGTTTGCCGTCGTTGTCGTCGTTGGGGGTTGCGCCGCCCAACATCCGAGGCGACGACACTCGGACCGGTACGCGGTAACGCAGGAACGAGCGAGTTGTGGCTTCCTTTCGACTTGACGAGGCCATGCATTCGTGCGTGGTGAATCAATCAAGCACGCTGGCGACATATAGGATATCCATCGCGCTATTGCACTGAGCTCGTCGGCTCCTGGTGCTGATTTGGATCGAAGCGTTTTGCAGCACCTTGCAGCAAAAGTGAGTGATTCTCGCTTAAGTACGTGACCGCTTGCCTAACCCGCTATCCAGTTGACCTGGTTTTGTGCGATCGCAGCATGGAGTCAGTTCAGCCAGTCGGACCATCGCGCACGAAACTGAGGCTGCGAGTCAACGGAGACTTGACTTGCCCTGCTCCTCTCGGATTTCAACAATATCTTTCGACGTCGCCTCGAAGAGAGGTAGGGGGCCATCACGGCCTCAAAGCCTGGCGTGCTGATGATGCACGCGGAAAGGCTTCGTGCGTCGACGCTCCTTTAGCTCAAGCCGTGCCGGAGAAACTCGGTCCCTGCCTGGGATCCGCGCAGGCGAGGGAGAGCTGACGCACGTCCCACTTGGGCGGTTTTGATGCCTTCGCCTTTAGGCCCTCCGCAGACGAGGAAGGAGGGACTTTGACCTTACAGAAACACGGCGTCTCGAAAGCGTAGGTGGCCGAAAGCCCGATAGCAACAGCGCTGCTATCGGCTCAACCAGCTAGTATTTCATGGGGCGGCAATCCCTGGAGCTCGGCCACGAACCGCAACCGAGAATATCCTTTCGAGTCAACCCCGGAAGCGACCGCGCAAAACGCTTGAAAAAACCAGGCTCTTCTGGCGCTCGACAATGCCAGACACTGCGCCACCCACAAGACGAACACGGGCAAGCAGGCGTGGAAAGCTCCTTTGCCATCCTTCACTGAGGCCCACTGCGACAACGAGCGAAAAGCCTGGATTTCTTTCAACTCCCAGCCGGCGGGCAGGACTTTGCTGCACACGCTCTGCTTGTGCGGCTCTGGCCCGCGCTTGAGCGGCTGGCGGGCGCGACTCGACGGCATCAGCGCATAGCGAACCGCAGTGAACCGCCGACAAAAATAGAACGCGGGATAGGGGTCGGAACTGCGTCGCCAAGTCGTCGCCACATCGTCGGCTGGCCGCTAAAGCTTGCCCCGTCATCGCTGGCACTCATTTACCGAAAAGACTCGTGGCGACACAGTGCTCATAGCGAATCTACCACAGACTACTCCCTCGGTATATAGCCCCACCAACAGCAGCGCCCCACACGCCGCACACACCCCTTAAAAAACACTCAGAAAAAATGCGCCAACGCACCAAGAGCGTCGTCAACGTGCGCGAATACTTCCGCATGGACGGCAGCGGCGCCCCCGAGCAGGACGACGACGACGACAACGACGACTGGATGGCCGTCGCCATGCACGGCACCAACGTCATTGACGACGTGGTCAAGCCCCGCAGCAAGAAGGCGCGCGCCCGCACGTCCACGTGCGACTCGTTGGCCGAGACCGACGACGACACGGACGACGAGGAGGACGACGGCATCCTGCGCATCCGCGCGTGCAGCCACGACCGGCGCATCAGCTTCGGCACGGACGTCAAGGTCGTGGAGATCCCCGCGCGCTCGAGCTTCGACGCCGACTACAAGCGCCGCGTCTGGTACTCGCGCGACGAGCTGCGTCGCAGTCAGGAGTGCTGCTAAGCTACTTGCAGGCGGCGACGAAGACGAAAAGAACGACGCAACCCCCCGCGACGCTCCCTTTAGTCTAAGAGAAGACAGGGAGCTTTCTTCAGGTGACGACAAGAGCTGGCGCCATCAGCAGTCAATGGGCGGGCCTGGAAGTCGCGCGCGCCAGTTGGTTGTTTATTTATCGAGTCGAGCGTTGCTCTTTTTACTTTAGGAACAGGTAGTGGCCTGGTTGAACGCGGGCGGTCCGAAGTGATAGGACCCTCCCCACACACATGCGAAATACACGACCTGAACAACTACATAACATGCAAACTCACTTAAGTTATTCACCTTCTCCATTGTTCGTGTTCGTAATTCCTACATTTTAATCCGTGATGACACCTTCAAATGCAAGCCGTGTGCTACGTGTACGACGAGATGAACAACAGTACAGTTGAATAGAAGAAGGCACTGAAACTATCGCTCGGTAAAGAAGACAAGAAGATAGCAATCGATGCTCATTTACTTGACAGCTGGCACGGGCTCACCTTCTCGTCGCTGAACGCAAGAAGTCGTGCCGTCATCCTTTTCATCGACTTTACGAGAGGTGGAAGCTGCACTGGCCTTCGTGGATGCAATACAGCAGTCTCTGCTTCATGATGTCACGCGTCGAGTAATCCGGGAGTTTGAGGTAGTTGGTGCACGTGGAGGCGGACGGCAGCACAGCGTCGTTCTCCTCTTCACTGGCCTCGGTGAGTTTGCGTACGACCGTGAGCTTGGGCTCGAGGTTGCGCAGTCCGCCCAGCGGCAGCCGGTTGGCGCCCGTCACAAAGCGTACGAAGAGCCGCTGCTCGTCCACCGACAGCTCGCACAGAATTGACACGAGGCTAGCGATTGCACGACTGTCCGCCGTGTAGCCGTGGTCGCACACCATGTGCTCACGCAAGTCCACACCGTCGCGATCCCACATGGTGTTACCTGTGCCGCGGTCACTCAACAGCTCCTCAAGTTCACGCACGTCAAACGCCTGCAAGAACTGGAAGAGCTGGCGGTCTCCACTGCCGCCGCAGATCTGCTCGAAGCCTTCTCTGAACGCCTGCACTTGGCTCTTGATCGACCGGTCCAGTAAAAACTCCAAGTTTAGTGCCACGTACTTGTGCAAGGTACCCAATGTCACGGGGGTGTCTTCGCCGCCGGTTTCCAGCGGGATATCGTCGGCGCCGACCATCGTGAACGAGAGACACAGAGAATCCACTTCCGTTGTCCACGCAGCCACCTCCTCTGATGACTCAGCTTCATTGGCGTCCTTCGTGACAGTGTACTTGGCCGCCAAATCGTGTAGGTAGCGCAGCGAGTTGGCGACGGCAGGATCCAGCTCTTCCACGAAGGAGAGCGACGTCTCCACGCTTACGCCGTCGCCCACCATCTTCTCACCGCGCAGCGCTCGCAAGAACGGACGAGCAAACGGCAAGTTCAACAGCCGTTCGTCCAGCATAGCTTGACCCACGAAACGACCCAAGAACTGGAACCATGCCAGCACATCCACCTCGTCCCCACTGAGAGATGCTGCGTCAGCTTCCAAACTCGACATATCACTGGATTCTGTGGTGTCAGAGGCTTTAGTCTCTTCCAGGTCATGGTCACTGATGTACGGCTTCGGATACAGACCAAAAGGAGCTGTCACCGGCGGACCACCACCAACATTACCACCAGCCAGAGCAGCTTCGCTGAGGTAGTTCAATGATTCGACCTCCGATTCCAGCACTTCTGGACTCTGTGCGAGATTCTCCACCAGCATGTCCACATCGCTTCTTGTAATCGCAGACGTCATCACATTCAACGGTGTTCCCTCACACAGAGGCGATACGTGCTTGGTTACTGCACGATAGTCTCTCTCGAACATGCGTCGGCCCGACCGTGACACCATGCACTCCCCATCCATCACCACAATGCCAGCATCCGTGCCGGGGAAGTTAACTGTATCGCAGTGCGCACACTGCAGCACAGGGTGGTTCACCTTTTTAGTATGCCGAGGGAACACCTTGGCCAGATACTGCACCTCTTCATCACTCAAGATCCACCAGTTTAACGTGCACCCAGCTGTAGGCTTCGTTTTACTGTCGCTTTCTTCACACTTACTTACTGCATCAGATTTCGCCTCGCAGTCACAGGAAAGCATAGAAGAATGCCAGTCGTTGTTGTCTAAGCACTGCGCGCACTGCGGAATAGAATTTCTCGACGTATTCCGGCGCTCTCGCGTGGAAGATGAACTGCTCTTCGCTTTCGATTGATTCGAGTCGTTGTCACTTTTGTCAGTTATCTTCGTATCTGCAAGCTTCTTCTCGTGTGTAAGCAATTGCTGGTGCATTGAGCATGCCGGGATATGAAGCACCTTACACTTGGAGCAGTGATAGACTGCAACACGATGATACCCTCGGATCGCAAGAGAGCTCTTAGCTTCTGTTGCCTCTGTGGTATCTACGCCGTCTTCAAGAGGCTCTCGCTTTTGCTCCGTGTCTGTGCCATCGCTACCCCCAGAGGCCGCCACAGTTCGGTCGTCATCCCTCCACAGTTGCAACTGCTTCGACTGCATTTGTTGACACACGAGAGTGAAGAATTCGGTGGTTGGCCCCAAGCCAGTACCAACTTCCCCTAGAAATTCAATCTCGATCACTGCCTTCTTTCCGCCATAAATTGCCACCAGCTTCATCGCCGACTGTAGCAGGCGTGACCTCGCCACTCGTACTTTAAGACGAGGAAGCTTTACCATTTGCGAAATATTATCTAAGCCAGACGTCCGTGTTCGACTTGATCCATCACGGTAACGACGCCGACTCCCAGCGGTACTTGGTCGAGTCTGTTGAGCCGGGGCTGGCTCCTCCATCGCGGCCTTCCGCCACACCGACCGACACAAATACTGAATTGCTCTTGAACATCCACACGTTGTTGCGTACATGAAATGACACCGCGTCTCAAACTCAAGTACGAACGCGAACTTGTTCACCAAACGGAAACACCACTCCGGAAGGGAGTTCGTCACCACACGAACAGGCTGCTGCAGGGCACGCCGTACTTGGAGACTGAGATAACTGTTCACAAAATTGAGAGAAGCTCCAAACGACTTTCCAGTGCACTGCTTTCGCACAAGCTTAAGCAGCAATAACAAGTCCCAAACATCATCCCACCACTGACCTTTTACAACAGATACTTCTGCGTCTGGTGAAGCAGAAAAGGCTGGAGCGATCTTGGAGTCTTCAGCAGGAGATTCCAAGCTCACAACATCTTCAGATGAACTTGACTCTGGAGATGGTGCTACTCGAAACGTGATATCATGAGGTGATGCAGTCCATATTCGCGAACGAGACGTCGACAGACTCCCTGTCATTGATACAGGACGCTCCACATCAATCTTGCCATTTCCATTCGGCTCTGCACTTCCAAACTTTACTATTGCTTCCAAAATACTCATGTCGGTCGGGAGAGTTTGTCCGTTGTATACGGCTACCACCCTCCGCGGCTTAACAACATCGTTCGCAAACTCTCCGCTCTCGTCGATTTCGTGTTCTTCTTCATTGTCAGTGCCGGCGCCTGTTAACTCATCAAAAATGGACTCTGCGTTGCCACCTCTACCGAATAGTTTGTCGGCAATAAAGTCCTCCATCGTTTCAATCCTAGCAAGAGGTTCCACCAGCACAACCGTGTCGTGCACACTTCGTTTGTTCGACTTGTAGCTGTTACGATTCCGCTTTGACGACGTCTTCTTCATCCAGCGAAGAGAAGACTCTTCCACTTCATGGTCTTCGTGAGAGTCTGCTTGTTGGGTGCTTTGGTCTTCATTGTCAGGTTCCGCTGTTGGCTTTGTTTCTTCGATCAGCACATGCACCTTGATATGCTGCGTTAACTGATCCAAATCAACCGCGACGCTGCCAGATGAAAGTCCCACGTCAGTCGACGATCCTGCCGTAGCAGAAACTGAAAAGGCATCCTTCTCTGAAGAAATTGCATCCTGAAGGCAACGCAAGAGTGCCGTGACGAAGCCTAGCCCATCGCTGTCGGCACCTTGCATCCCCAGCATTTGAGAAAATATTTCCTGGCCGTGTCTATCGGATAATATTTTAATGAGTACTTTCACGAGGCCACTGCAAGCGATTTCATGCGCGGTGAGGAATTCGTCTCCTTGAGCAACAAAATCCCGTAGCTTCAGAAGAACATCTAGCAGCGAGGATGCTTGATCGTTTTCAGATACCAGACTCGATTGTAGCTCGCCCACGAGCTGCTCCAGTTGAGCCATTACGCTCACGATCGAACTTTCACCACCAAAATACTCACGAATAAGCTGGGCTGAAGTAGTCTGGATCTCCTGCAAATCAGTGTTACTTGTGTCTTCCTTGTCGGTGTTAGAAGCGTAGAAGCGGATAATACTCGTGATGCCATGGCGCTCAAAAATGTCCTGTGCTGCCTCCCGTGACCCAGCTTGCAGCAGAGGAACCTCAATAATTCTTAAAGCAAGCTGGACTGGAACCAGATCCTTTTCGGTCTTCACCAGCGCAGAAGCAGACGCCGCAGTCGAGCCGTTGCGTTTCGGTCGCAGAACCCGTGCCAGGAAAGCGGCAAGCCGCGATAACTCGGTGCGCTCTTGAGGTGTAAATTCTTGTTGACTAGCATACATCAACGAACAGCTTCGGAAAATAACACCAAGACAGTCGTACCGCACGTCAGCACGGGAAGTCACATCGTAGACCCGAATGATCAGTGGCAAAACCTCATGTGCTAAGGTGAGCATCGGAAGTGGAATGGCGTCCGTCGAAGAAAGCTCTTCCGAAATGGGCAGCACAACGATCACCAGCTTGAGCGTTTCTCGAAGTAGCTGGTTTTCCGAAATCACTTCCTGTTTGCCCAACAATGCCGTCACAATCGGTGGAAGCTTGACAAAGCGCAAATGCGACGCGCTTGGGGTGACCGAGACTCCACACATATCACTTGGAACACACGACAGCAGACACGAAAGAAAACGCAGCATACTGGTATACCCCGTCGGAGACAACTGCGACGACGCGTTACTCCCACCTGATCCATTCAAACTGGCGTACGACGTCAACTTATTAATCAGCAGACTGCAAATCTCCTCGGTCGCAATCATCGACGCAAACTCCGAGTTTTCCGAGAACGCCGTGCTTTCCCCGAGCTTCTGCAAGCACGCAAAGCTGCTCTGCAGGATCTCGTTGTCAAAAGACCGCAACAAGTTCGTGATGTACGGCAGTCCTTGACGCATTTTCCCTTCCATCGACAGCGGGAAATCCGTGCAAAGCTGACAAACCACCCGCGCTGCTCGTCGTTGGATCTCCAGTGGGAAAAAATCCACGAACTGCAGCAACGCCACAATGCCGTTCTCCTGAATCACCTCCATCCTGTACTGCGCGCACAGCTGCGGTACACTGGGCACGGCCGTACTGGCCGCATTGAGCGCGTGCTCGGCCTTGCACACGATCTTCTCGAGAATCTGCAGCGCCAACTCGGCCACATCCATGTACTCGATCTCCAGCAGCTTATTACAGAGCGATGGGATCACCTGTTCAGCCGTGGCTTTCTGTATAGCAGCACTGGGATTAAGCTCCAGAATCGTGGACAGCGCTCTGGCCGCTAGTAACAAAACGTCCATAGACGTCGGCAGCCGGATGAGTGTCACCACAGCAGGCACGAAGCTGTCCACGCTGAAGCCCGAGACGGCCAGCGCCTCCTCCGTAGATAGCGAGAGCGTCTCGCAGAGCTCCGAGAGCCCGGCCATCTGCGTGTGCATGGGCTGGTCGGCTCCGATCTGCTCCAACATGCGCTGGAAGCGTGGGTTATTGCCTGCGCTCTGTAGTAACTGCGAGAACGGGAGCATGCCGCCAAGGATCGAGCTGTCTCCGGTGTGTAGCTGCTCTAAAAGCCCCCTAAGCGACTGCGGGACGCCTCCCTCGCCAGCTTCTGCCTCTTGGGACAGCGCTTCGAGCGCTTCGAGCATCCGCGCGGCGTTGGATCTGCCGCTGCGAGTTCCTCGAGCGTTAGCGCCGCGTCGAGAAGGAGCGGATCCAGTCGACGATGGGGACGCGACGGCGTCAGGACGCTCGTGGAAGAAGCCGCCGCGCGCCAACTCGCGGGCCAGAGCGTCCTGCTCCTCGAGCTCGTCGAAGGCCGCGTCCAGGAAGGCCTCGTCCTCCGCTGCGCTGTCGCTGGCGTCGCTCAGCGAGCGGCGAGCACTCATCCTCCTGTTCTTCGTCGAGAATGATTCTGCTGGACTATTATTTGGTAACTACTACGACGTACGGACTATTTTTTGAAATGTAGCCATGTTGGGGGTTGAGGTCATGGGTTGCGTTTCAAAAGGAGAGGTCAAGTTGAAGTGGTGACTGTCGTTTGTGGTCATTTCATGGGGTGTGCGTGAATTTTACTTACGGGTGGCTGTTAACGAGTGGCCGGCGTCCATTTGCTGCGTACGGGGATGAAAGCTGCCCTTTACGAGCTGAAGCTGGCGTGGGCGGCTAGACGCGTGCGCAGGTTCTGGGCGATGGTGTCGACGAACTGGAACGTGTCGAGGTAGTGCTCGCGCTTCATGTCCGAGCCGTGGATGAGCAGCGCCAGGTCCTTGGTCATCTGGCCGGCCTCGACGCTCTCGATGATGCAGGCCTCGAGCTCCTCGCAGAAGAGTTTGAGCTGGCTGTTGTCGTCCAGCTTGGCGCGGTGCAGCAGCCCCCGCGTCCACGCGAAAATGCTGGCGATCGAGTTAGTGCTCGTCTCGCCGCCCTTCTGGTGCACTCGGTAGTGGCGTGTGACGGTGCCGTGTGCGGCTTCAGCCTCCAACGTCTTGCCGTCCGGGGTGAGCAACACACTGGTCATGAGGCCCAGCGAGCCGAAACCCTGCGCTAGAATGTCCGACTGCACGTCACCGTCGTAGTTCTTGCAGGCCCAGACGAAGCCGCCCTTGGACTTGAGGCACTGCGCCACCATGTCGTCGATCAGACGGTGCTCGTACCAGATGCCAGCAGCCTTGAACTGCGGCTCGTACGACTTCTCGTACATGGCCTGGAAAATGTCCTTAAAGCGGCCGTCGTAGCGCTTGAGGATCGTGTTCTTGGTGCTCATGTACAGCGGCATCTTGCGCTCCAGCGCGTACTCGAAGCACGACTTGGCGAATCCGGTGATGGACTCGGCCGTGTTGTACATGCCCATGCCCACGCCGCCGTCCGAGTCCTTGAAGTCGTACACGTGGTACTCCTCGGGCTCGGCGCCGCTGCGTGCAGGCGTGAACATGAGCTTGAATGTGCCCGGCTCGTTGGCCACAAAGTCAATGGCCTTGTACTGGTCTCCGAAGGCGTGGCGGCCGATGATGATCGGCTCCTTCCAACCGGGCACGAGCTTGGGGATGTTCTTGCACACGATGGGCTCGCGGAAGACCGTGCCGCCCAGCTCGTTGCGCAGCGTGCCGTTGGGGCTCAGCCACATCTTCTTGAGCCCGAACTCCTCGACGCGCGCCTCGTCGGGCGTGATGGTGGCGCACTTGATGCCCACGTGGTGCTTCTTGATAGCGCGCGCGGCCTCGAGCGTCACCTCGTCGTTGGTGGCGTCGCGGTGCTCCAGGCCGAGGTCGTAGTACTCGATCTTGAGGTCCAGGAACGGCAGGATGAGCTTCTCGCGGATGTCCTTCCAGATGATGCGCGTCATCTCGTCGCCGTCGAGCTCCACGACCGGGTTGGCCACGTGGATCTTGTGGAAGTCGGTGCCCATGCTGCTGATCTTGAGGCGAAAGTGGGGGGTGAGTGAGTGACGTGTGCGCACGAGGCGGCAAAAGCAAGAGTGAAGACAGAACCAGACGGCGAAGCTCGAGAAGCGCAATGCCAAACCGCCGGGACGCTTCCTATCTTGAGGATGACGTACTACGGTGGTTGGGGAAGGCCGACTCGCTTTGGTCCGATTAGCCAGCAAAATAGCGCTCATCGACTGTTAAATAGGAGAACTAATGATTTTAACCCGAGCTTACATCAGGTCGAGCTGTGGTAACCAGGTGTAACCTCTAAATCGGTGATAGTTCGCGAAAAACAAACCAATTCATTAATCGGTGCACAAATCCATTCCGCATGCTCTAACAAGGAGTGCGGATGTAATAAATCAGATCGATTTAGCTTAATCGAATCTTAAATCGTTTGATTTACTACGCGATTAGAGCTATCTACGTCGCCCTCGTCATCCATCCAGTCTAGCCTGGAGTCTCGAACTCAATACAACGCGCTGTGATTGGTCGGTCGCTTCCAGGAGGAACCTTGAACACTGAAGTTGAAGTTGTCGCGGACCGCTACATGTAGCATTGTGGCGTCTAAGCAAAGATGCCGATGCAAGCATCCACCTCTCATTTACTATTTGCGAATGGCAGGGGCATGTAGTGCAAACGCGTGCACTCAAACGGCGGTGTGCACGCTTTTTGCATTATTTCTCCCGAGAAAACAAAGGTTCCGTGTTGCTGGAAGACGATCAATTGTTGATAAAACCCAACGGGCTTCAAATGTTCAATGGACGAAACCCAGTGCTGCTAGCACTGTGCCATCTCGAAGTGGAGGAGCTGCATATCCTTAGCGACGAGACAATTGCCAAGCTGCACTCTAAAGCAGGTGCTGAAGTCGAGCCTTGCGTTTGATGCAAAGTGATTACACAACATCATTCCTTGGACTAGTTGACGGCGCCAAGTATCTCGAACAAATTGGCTTCATCGCAACGAGCATAAGAGTGTTTGTGTCGACCGCGGTGTCCTAGCTAGAAGTACCCAGAGACTCGACCGGTGTTCGGCTCGGCGGCAACGCCAATAGCGACGTGCTTTCGCCCGGCAGCGAACCTAGCGTCGGCAAGGAATCTGTGACGAGGTCGAGCCCGTTCGCCACTAGTGTCTGTACGAAGTAGTGTAATTTGAAAACTAGAATATACATTGTTGACAAGTTTTTGCTGGGTTTGTCGACCGAGAGAGCCTCGCTCAACAAAAGACAGCATGGGTACTAAAGTAACGTCAACAATGCTTACAGCGCAGCAGCTCGTTTGGTACTCTGGCAGCGTGAGCTGAGATCTGAAAGTGCTGTCAGCAGCATGATCGTATCCACTTCCAGCAGCATTAAAAGTCCTCAAACCCGTCAACAATCGAATAAAGCAGCCACAGATCAACTTGAAGCGGGTCGGGAGCTGGAACCGGTAGGTTAGACGCTTGGTAGAACAGATCGGCAGCTGGGATCTCCACAAAAGGTTGATCCTGGGCCTGCCACGGACTCACAGCAGGATGGTGTGGCGGGACCAGAGGAAAATTGCGACGATTCTCGGGAGGAACGTGATTCAGATTCTGCTCCACAGCAGCATCAAGCGAGGCACTCCCGAAACTCGCCACATCGGTCTCCACGATTTCACTCCCTTCACGGCGAAACAAAATCGCCAAGCACGCAAAGCCCTTGTTTGTCGAACGAGGAAAAACCTTGATGGGCAGCACTGCACGTAGCGGCAGGATGAGGTCAAAATATTGGCGGCAGTATCGCTGGGCCCCTGGAACGCTTCGGTTGTGGAATTCCACTTCGATAACTAGTTGTATCCATTACACCGGACTCCTTGGCCCATGACAAGCAGGTTATGCATGCTACAAATTATCTCGACACGCCGCTGCTCTCCACAAAGATAACGACCACACAATCATTCAAATTCGCAGCATGAGTCACTTACGCGGAAGCAACAAAAATGCCGGGGCTAGCGCGTGGAATCCGCGTCCGAGAACGACAATTCTGTCTGGAATACTTCGGTCTCATCCCGCGTTGACAAACAATGCTGTTATGGTTGTTGAATAGATCGTGGTGACTGAAGAATAACCTCTGCTTCTAAGGACAACAGAAAATTTGATTTGTATTGGTGGTCGTCTCAATACGATAGGATATTACTTCAAGTACTAAACGCTAGCAGGTTGCTATACAGTCGCATCCTCCTCGTCGTGCCGCGTGCGTTCATGAGCTGAGGCACCAGTCGGAGAGCTACTGGATCGTTGTCGGGTCGGTGTCTCTACTGACGCGGCTTCATCTGGCCGTTGGTCACTGACACCTTCCTCAAGGACAATTTCTTCAACGTCTGCAGCCTCATCGTCCTGCGGGTTGGCCATCCTGACGTCCGCTTCACTGCCTTGAGACTCCTTCTCCACTGGTAGCTTGAGTTCTGGCATCTTTTCTGTCGCAGTGGAAGCAAACAGCTCCGCCGACGAGGACGTTGTCGTGCTCACGTTGGACTCGAGGTCGATCTCCTCCATCTCGTCGTCGTCCTCGTCGTCGATCACAAAGCGCGGCACACGCGGGTTGTTGTGTGCCATGGGCGTTGGACTTCCCTCCGACGACGAGGTGTCTCCAAACCCCGTCGAGTTGTTTTTGGTCCGAGCCCGACCTGTGGACTCGCCGCCACGCTGCAGCATGTAGTCTCGATAGGACGGCATGAAGTTGTGGTAGGCGTCGGCCAGGATGTCCGAGAGACTGAGCACCTCCTTCATGTTGTTGAGCACCTCCGAGTCGGGCAGGCGGTCCAGGTTCTTCTTGAACTGACTCGAGTTGAAGGCCAGCAGGTGCACAAACGCAAAGAAGACCATCTCGACGCACAGGATGAAGTCCTTCCAGGCGAACGTCTGCTCGTTGGTGATGCCCGGGATGAAGTCCAGCAGCGAGTTCTGCCAGAAGGTGAGGAACACGACGCTCTTGACGGCGAAGAATTTGAGCACAGGGTTGAAGGGCAGCAGAATGTGTCTCGTGGCCAAGTAGAACAGCCACAGCCCGTAGAGCGCTAACGAGTACGAGATGTTGTACACTACCACTAAAATCAACTGGTAGGCCAGCGTGTGGTACTTGCCACAGGCCAGCATGACGAGCGACAGCGCCGCGAACACGGGCTTGATGAACACGAACTGGATCGTGGCGCGCTTGCACAGTCTCAGCAGCCTGCCGTCGCGTCCTAACGGGTCGAAGAACCTCGAGAGCGGCCACGGGTGGCGGATGTCCGGCTCGCTCTGCATCTTCAAGACGCACACGGACTCTCCGCCTGCGAAGGACAGCACGAGCGCCAGGAAACTGTAGACCACGAAGGCCTCGTAGCAGTCGCGGATCGAGTCGAAGTACAGCGCCTGGTTCACGAACGTCAGCGACAGCAGCGAGCCGAGCGCGTAGACGGGCACCACCACCAGGATGCGCACGATGTAGCGCTGTAATTGAGGCCGGGAGTAGTGCGCCAAGTGCTGCACGATGTTGTAGACGCTCAGCAGAGTGGCCGCCACGCAGCAGCCGAACGCGATGAGCAGGCTCGACGCGCGGTGCGTCTCCACCCAGTTGAGCGGCAGCCCCAGGACCTGGCCGTTGCCTGTGGCGTTGCCCAGCATGAGGCTCGACTCGTTGATCTCGTGCATGGGGGTGTCCATAGCGGCGGACTCTGATGCAGGACTGGCAGGACGTAGGGAAGGGAGAGCCTATGGAAGTATGCATGAGTATGAGAAGGTGGGATTGGTTTCGTCTAGGTACGGTTGTCGAGCGCTTCTTATTGGTGGGAATTCGATTTTGATGGCATAGGAAGACCGCGATTGGTGGAAAAGACGGGAAAAGACGAGGGCCCGTGATGGATATCCAAGGAGTCACACGGCACGAGTTTGACCAGTTGTAAGCACAGGTGGCGACAACGAGAGCATGTTACTGTATGACTTGCGGCTAGACTGCAGGATATGATGCGCTCGCGGGTGTGCTGCAGGATTGCCGCAAGCAGCACCGTGCATTATATGTATGCAAGGTTGGGATTATGAGTCGCTGGTTTTTGATGGGCGTGAATTCCAAGCGTTGGTAATAGAGAGGTCTGTCTCTTACAGCTTGCGTCGAGCGTCCCATGCGAATCGCTGGTCGCTACATTGGCGGGGACACCTTCTAGACACGAACCACGCTGTGCTGCACGTTGGGTCACCAACTTCAGCATGTTAAGTTTTCTACGAAGTGTACGGCGGTCGAGATGACTATGACGAGGTCCAGTTTTCAAACCGGACATGAACGTTATTATGGGGCCACGTATAACATTCCACTGCAATCGACGGCCTCCTCTTTGCTTTGTTTTAACATCCCGCGTGTGCATTCACCATTACCGACCAACGACGCCACCTCGCCCTATACTTTTAAAACTTGAAGTCATGCTTACTGAAGTGAAATGTAGCCATGTAGGTAATGAATTATCGTCTGTATTGTTCCGCTGGTATCTAGTTTGCCTGTTGCAGTGAGGCTGCGGGGTTTTGTTCGTCGATGAGTTCGTTCACCTTTTCGAGTTTCATGAATGCTTGCAGCTTTGCTTTCTTGTTTTTGAGGCGGGCTCCACTGCCAAATTTGTCGTTTAGTGTGTTCATCATCGACGTCGCACTATCACCACCAGTTTCAGAGCCTCCGCTTCCTGTTGGCATCGACAGACCACTTCCTGATGCCAGATTACCACTTTCAAGCATGCCCAGGATCGCGTCAGGGGCCTCAGCAACATGAGTGACGGCACCAACGATGAAGTCCACAAAATTTGTAATTCCGTCGATGTCGAATCTGACAACCACTTCGGCGACCGCTACGACGAGTTTAATAAGAACCAGCGTCACCATAAGCATCCAGCTCCAGCAGATGCGTGCTGCTCGATGGGCGTACGATTCGGTGACAATTGCATGCATCATGTACTGCTTGATGTACGGTGCCGCCGTGTGGTTTTCGACCAACAATTTGTTGTCGTGGTTTTTGTTTTTCTCCACAAAGATACTCCAGTCCAACTCCTCCTTCTCCGCTCGGTTCACTGTTCGCTTCAGATCCGTCATTTTCGCGTCAGAAGGCGAGTAGCGGCCTTCGCTCATGATTGTATTGATGCAGCGCTAGACTGTGTTGACACGCAGATTGACTCTGAACGCAACTTGTTGCTCCCAGTCAGCTTTCTCGCGAGCATCTTCACCTCGATTACACATTCGACCATTCTTGGCAATTGTGTCACCGAGTTTGTAAGCGTCCTGTGCTCCCCAGCTGAAAATCACGGCTGTATATCTAATTCGAAGGTTTGCAAACTCCTCTTGGTGTCGTTTGTCGATTGTTTCCTTGGAATGCTGGAGTACGATGATCACCGACTTTTGCTTCTCTATCGACTGCAGCTTGAAAATCTCCTCCACAGCGCGTACATCCGCCACCTTTTGCGCGATGGCGTGCATTTCCATGTTCTTGGTTGCCGCCTTCACCTTTTTCAGCTCTTCGCTTGTAAACCCATTTCGCTTCAGCCAGTAGTAGAACTTCCCGCGGGTCACAACTGGGGCTGCTGTAGTGTCTGCAGGAAGAAGACACGGCTGGGGGAGTCGGCGGAGCTCCCTGGAAGTATTGGCCGAAGTGTATTACTTGGTAAAAGCAAAAGTAAGTCTGTTCTACTGCTAGGCTAGGTGGCGCCGAAGGCGCACGGGTGCGTTCAGTCCTTTTGGTTGGACGCCGCGAGCGTCGACATCATTGTCGATACGCGGCTGTAGCCATGCAGCTGCACACAACATGTTCAAACTGCTGCAGCAAGCTGGGGCTGGCTGGGTATTGATCCACTACACAAATCAATACCACTTGTTACAGTCTTCACCCCGCCAAGCCTGTCGCTTCTCATCGACGGGGCCTGTTCTCGCTGTAACCCGAGATGTAAGCTAGCTACACTACTACTGCTGCTGCTCGCCGTTGACCTGAAAGACGCTCAACGACCCAGCGCATACAAAGCACGTGATGTTGAAGGCCGCGTTTTCGTCCCTGTTTGCCACGAAGCCACAGTGCGGGCACACGAACATATCTTGGTTGCGGAGAGAGAGGTGCAGTCGGCTGCAGCGACCACACGTGCGGCTCGTATACATCTCCGAGCACAGCACCAGGGTCTTGCCGAGGACAGCGCACTTGGCCAGTAGTCGCTGGCAGAACTGGAAGTGGGCGAGCGTCTGCATGTGGGAGTTGAACTTGTGCGTCCACGGGGCACTCCGTAGCAGCATCGACTTGGAGTCGAACTTCGGCAGCAGGATCACATCCGAGTTCTTGCACAGGTATGCCGCAGCTTGGAAGTGTAGATCCTTGATATAGTTCTGGAGCTTTGCCGACACACAGAAAAATTCTCGACGTGCAGCCACGTAGTGTTTCCGGTCCTCGCCATTGTGCTTCCGCACCTTCTTCACGTTGGCAAACGTGCTCATACCACGCTGTGCTGCGCGCTGGCGCTGCTTCAGTTGGTCCAGTTTACCCCAGTTGGCCCGGCCGATGTGTGAAATGTTGCCTTGCAGGTCCATGCATGTGAGAAACGCCTTGAGACCTGGGTCACATGCATTACAGCGATCTTTGTCCTTTGATAACTGGGGCTCGACCACGTAGGGAATCTGCGCGTACCAATAACCGTGCTTGTACAGAATCACAACTTCTCCCTCGACCGTCGTGCCTTCCTCCACAATGATAGGGATGTTGGGCACGGACGTGATAGTTAGGAACTGCGTCGGCTTCCTCGGTTTTCTGCCGTTATCCGGGTACGGCGCCGGACCAAGGTGGTGCGTCTTCGGTCGGTGAATTTGTGCATTCAGATAGGTAGTCTGGGCTTTCAAGCCGATTGTGAAGTAGTTGTGCTGTTTCCGCCCTTTGAACGTCATGTTGAAGTGGGTGATGTTGCTGTGAGAGAGATTCGTGTGGGCCGCCGACACTGCCGACACGAACCTATGAACCACGACCTACCACATACTTGCAGGTGTGCTGACTGCCCACTCCGGTGGCGGCCCCATGCCTTCAGGATAGGCCAGATCGCTGCCCTCCTCTTGATGTGTGACGAACAGTTTCTCCAGGACGTTCCTGTTTGCCGTGCCCACTTTGCGGCGATACTCGACGCACTTGTTGTACGTGTACTGACACGCGTGCATGATCTTTTTAAGTTGGGCAGCTTGATCCACGGATGGCTTCAATCGGTAGCGTCGGGTACGGCGCATCAAAATTGCGTCCTCGGACTCCAGCATTCTCTTTTCGTTCGAGAGTCGGGTCAGCTCTCGTTGGAGTGAGCTCTTTCGGGCGCGCGTCAGCTTCTGCTGCTTCAGGTCCGTTGTCACACATTTGATCTCGAGTCTGAGCTCGTGTTCTCGTGCTGCACGTTGATGGCGTGAGCGGAAAGCATCGATCTTGATCTGTTGGGCTTGTTGGTCGACTCCCCAGCTAGCACCCCCAAAACGCTGGCGGACGTCGACCAAGTCATTGTCGATCGGTAGCGAGTTTGTCCACTCTAAGATTGAGAACCACGATTGATTCGGCTGCGCACGCTGAAGCGCCGCCTCGTCAATGGGCCTCTGCTGCATCCGCTGTAGAACGTCTAGGTATCTGTTATCGAAAGCCATGCCGAGTGTCTGCCGCTGCTGGCATGGTAGGCGTTGTACTAGTGGCTGCATCGCATCGAAAGAGTGCAGTATAGCATGCATCAGCAAGTTCGCCATACGGCCGGTGAACTCAACCCAATCGAAGGTCGGCTCGCGCTCCTCTAGCAGCCCTCGCACTTGCTGTCGAGTTGACTCTTCCTGAACGTGCTGCCCTCGGTCTTGACGCTCCAGAAGCCGCAGAGCTCGAACGGCTAGAAACTGCTCTTCTTCGTCGTTGACGAATACGCGGAGTGTTTCAATGCTGTCTTGTAGAGTTGGAATGGTTGCTATGGCGTCGGGCACACTGAGGCAACGGAGCACACGGATGATGACTCGCTCGCGGACACGACCCAGCCACCCTCGGACTCGCAGACAGGCACGACCATCTTCGAGCTCAATGAAAATGAGGGACCGCACTTCCCCCAGTGCGGTGAGAACGCGCCGCTTGAGTGCGGAGAGTCTCATGGCCACGAGCTCCGCGAGACGTTCTCCCAGAACGGGACCATAACATTTGGATTCCGCGAGTGTAGTTGAATAGCGTGAGTGCAAATGGATCCTACCAGTGTAGTTGATTTCCGCAAGTGCAGTGTCGAGTAGATAAATCCGTATCAAACTAGACCTACCCAGACGAGAAATTCGCTAACTAGTTAATCAAATCAAGTTCCTTCCTCGAACGCATGCTAAGTGCGTAGCTTAGTGGTCCGTAGACCATTGGGCCACCAGGGGGCCCTTCACCCCAATGCTGTAAATCCCAGCATATTTCTTCGAGCATCTACGAGAATCGCTGATAATAACAGTGTAAACTCACATGCGCACACCTTGGTTGGGACTGTTATATCGGCTTGGCGCGTCAAATAAATCACCAAGTGATCTCGTTATGAAGAGATTTGTTGAGTGTTGAAATGGAAAAGAACGGAGGGGGGCACTTATCAACGCCTACACAGAAACGTGCCCTCTTTAAGATGTTCCATTCTCTAATGACGCTAGCACGCGCTTGTAGCCGAAACTAAAGGATAGTTACGTTTCTCAAACACGTGTAGCCTTTGCTGCGAGTTTCGCGAAGTGCTCAGCGCGACGGTTAGCCACATCCTTCTCGTATTGCAAGAATGTCTTGAACGCGTCGTAGTTTCGGTGAGTCATTAATTGGGCCTCTGTCTTGCCGAACACACGCAGGATCTTGGCAACACGTTCCTTAGGCTTGCCTTCAAGAGCCCACCTGAATAGTAGCGTCTTCGTAACCCTTTCACTTTGGTAACCTGTGCCGAATTTCGCGTACTTTTGTACTTTACTGGTATCAGTCGTCATCTTTATGTACTTGGCAAGAGCCTCCCAGTTTTCATGCTTAAACGAGGCCGTCTCCCACACTGGAAATATTCCCAGCTTGGCTGCAACGCTTGCCACCGTTTCTTTCTTGTTGCGCCAATATTCCAGCCACTGTCGAGTCTCCTTAGCCTCACGTATAGCCCCCGCGTAGTTGATGGTGATCGCCCCTCTCTCTTCTTCATTCTCAGCAGTGTCAACTACAGGCGTCTTCTGCGATCTCAAGAACCGTGTTTCGTACTGGTTGGTGTGCGTTGGGCGGGCATTACCAGAAAGCAGTTCTGGGGGAACGTCGACGCCGTTCGAGAAGGCTTCGCAGCTAGCCGAGAAGCTGGCAGCAACTACGAGCAGGATGTAGCCCAGACGCATGGTTGGAAGGTTCGGCGCTGGGAAAGAAACTTGCGAAATGCCTGTGTTAAGACATGATAAAGGATCATGAACGGCTATCTCGAAGATACAGTGTACACCAGCTGGCTGCACATCGAAACAATCTTTTGACCGTAAATCCATGGCGATGCTTTGCCATCATCTTTGTATAACAAAGTCTGTGACGAGCATAATAAAAACATATGGTCCCATCACTTCCTATATTTTTTGTATGGAAGGGAATACATCTACAAATCCACCTGAATTCCACAAACGCTACTGTCATAGATCAATTGGCAGTCTCCAAGGGCACGAGTGGCCAGCCGCGCTACGCTTGGCTGGGCGCCCCTTTGGCGCCCCGGCAGTTCGCTACGCTCGCGATATGAAGATAGAACCTCCTGCCTAGTGTATTGCCCTCACGCTTTCGGCTTTGGCGGGGGGCCCTCTGCTCCGGCCACGCCGTGTCGATGCGGGAACGAGCACCAGTGGCATGATTAGCATCCTGGGCGCACAGTCTGGACTGGGCGGGTGTTCTCATAGAGTCGACAAATCGATTGATGTCGCCCATCCGTTTATCGTGTTATTAAGAGGTTTTTATTGTGTTTCTCCTATTTTGGCGCCAGTGAGTAGCAGCCAGGAAGAACCAGTTAATCAACGCAATTTCCTTACGGGCTATTTGTTGTTATTGCAGTGCAATTGAAATTGTGAGAACCCAACTCGGTTCTCTACGGTGAGGGAGAACCATGACCACCCACAGCAATGGTTGGTCTGGACTAAAACCTCGCTAGCCACAGCTGTACGATTTTATTACATGTATTCAACTACGACACCACAGTCCTATCTTGAAGAGTGCTTGATTCACATGTGCTCGCTGAAATCCAACTCTATTGAGGCCGAAGGTGTTTATGGCTGTCCATATGTATTCCAACCGTGAGATTGGGCATTCTCAATCATCACTTCGTGCACGAGGAACAGATGGTCCTCTGATTAACGAAATTCTCATTGGTTACCACACTGCCTACGGTAATTAGTCTGACTGAGACTATTTTATGTGCAAGGGATTTTGACTTCGTTACACTAAATAGTCTAAGTTAGACTAATTATGCACTGAGAGTATTTATAAATCCAAAAATAGTCTTGGTGTCAATGGATGCTGGCGGACTCGAACTGTAGCGGGGCTACACCGAATAGTGACATGGGCTCAACTATTCTGGGTGGTGTGTCAAACACTACTGACACATCACGGACACAAGTGGGTACACAGTACCACTTGCTCTGAGAGCCAATGCTCAGGTTTTATATAGGTTTCACTAAAGGATATTTGTAGTTTGTATTGCAGGCCCAATTATGATCATCCTATAAATATATTCAGTCTTAATTCTACCTTAGTCTTGGTAACTCGTCCCCTCAGGCCAGGGACCAGTGGACTGCCGTTCGCTAGGAGTTTGTATACTCCTGCACACTTCCTCTGTGCAAGGTGCTGTGTGACCCCCGTCATAGTGAGTATCCTGAACTTCGAGCTAATGCTGCGGTCAGCAGCGTATGCAACCTGGTTCGAGGACAATCTTCGATGCACGAAGGCGACTTTCCTACAGATCGCTACCTTTCGAGACCATGGCGTACGGTTTGCTACTGCTAAAGTACAACTGCACTCTTACGAGAAGAAAGTCGCAATCTCTCTATATTTTTTAGGTTCGACTGGTGGATATTGCGAAGTGGCTGGAGCTATGGGCATGTCTAGAAGCTACGTTATGGAGATTACGACCGAAGTCGTACTCGTTCTGAAGTCTGTTGCTAGCGCTGTTATTTCTTTTCCTCGTGAGCGTCAAGATTGGGATGCGATTAAGTCGGGCTTTGCGGCGCGATATGGGTATCCTGGTGTGGTCGGTGCAATCGACGGGTCTCTGGTTGAAATTGAGCGACCGGATGATTTTGACGGCTTTTATTGCAGGAAATGTTATCCAGCATTTAATGTACAAGCTATTGTTACTGGTGGCAATATGTTTCTAAGTGTCGAAGTACGTCCTGGATCGTGGTCGGACAGCAAGTGTTGGAAGTATAGTAAAATTAATCGTACTATATACAAAACAATTCCTGCTAGCAGTCACTTCATCGGCGACGCCGGGTATGCGCTACTACCTGGACTGATAGTGCCATACGGTGAACGAGAGGGGGGGGGGGGTTGTTATCTCCTCGACAAAAAGAGTTTAACTTCAGTCACTCAAGCACAAGAATGGTAGTAGAGGGTACGTTTGGATTTTGGAAGGGCAGGTTTAGAATGCTCCAAGGTGTTATGAGTCAAGAATCACCTCGTGGTGCAGCCGATTTTGTTGTTGCTACAATTGTGTTGCACAACCTCATGATTCGTTTTCGAGATACTACAAATATTGTTCGCTTTGTGGAGGAAGATACTGGAAATGACATTGAGGTGGATGACCTACCAGACGCGAACCAGCGCAAGATCGGAATTCAAAAACGAAATGGGCTTGCGGCTTTTATTTGTCAGTAGCTCGTATAATGTAGCTGTACTCACGCGAGCGCGTTGCTGCTCTTGCTATTCAAATGTTGCAATAAACTGTTGAAAGCCAGCGTCTGAGCCTTTAATGTTTCCGTCAACTCACGAAGAGAGGTTATAATATCCTCATTTTGACCGTTGTCGCTGTTCGTTCTTGCTACCTTGAAGGCCTCCGCAATGTTGTCCAGCCCCGCACCTATCGCTTTTAAGCCGTCGGCTGTTGCTGCCTTTTCTCGCTTTCGTTTGCCTGTTTGAAGCCTCCATCCACTCGTGCGTTGGCTGCCCTCTTGGGCGCGATCAGCACTACACTCTACCGAATCAGATCCTGCCTCGTAGAACTCCCCAGACATGCCTCGGCCCAGCTCCAAGTTTGCCGTATCATTAGACCCTATCCTGCCCCCGATGCCTGCAGCATCACTGGATAAAAATGAATCTGAGTCCAGGCCATCGTGGCCGGCACACACATCACACATTGTGCTGTAGCATGGAGGCTCTATTAATTCTCTCTCGGTCGAATTGCCGGTCTCCTCTCGAGCGACACGATAAGCAGTGTACTGATTGCGCATATGCTTGACCTAAAATATCACAGAAACATAGACAGTTAAACAGTTAGGTATCGCACAGGTTCAACACGTTCGAGTACGATTATACCTTTGACTTGCACTGTTCTGGTGTTACCTCGAGTCCTGAGGCTAAATACGTCTCAGCAGTGACTAATATCTAGGCGGTAGCAAGCTGCTTAGTACTTCGGGTGCTCTGAAAGCGTTCCTTCAATGTCACAAATCGAGCACGCAGCAGGGTATCAGCAGCCGCTGTCGTTCACGCAAAGGCAGGCTTAGCACCACGACGCTTTGATCCCTGGTCACTGGAGGACGCGGCCACGTTAGCTTGTGAAATGTGCGAGCTGAGTGGTGTTGAAATCACCGTCAACGGCCTGAAATCGTTCGCGCTGCTTGGTGTTTGAGTTGGAGCTGGCGTCGCGTACACACTCTGCGCAAGTGCCACAGAGGTAGGTGGTGCTTCCGCACTCAGTGAGAGATCGACACCTGTTGGCGTGGGCGGGAGCACAACTCGCGTAGCTACGGCTGCAACTTGATCCTGACTGTTCGATTGAGACAGCGACTCGGTAGCTCAGCGCGCTGAAGAAGAAGCTACTGAATGAGGCATTGGTGGCAGTGGGTAGCACACTGTAAGACGCTTAAAAGGGAATCTTTGGTAGTAGAGAAGGGGGGGAGGCTTTTGATACTTACACCCTATTGGTTGATTTTCACTTGGAGACGAGCTGTTGTAGCGAACAAGCCGGAAATGGAAACGCATTAAATTCTGCATCATCTCCATCTCCAGGTGCCCAGCGAACACGCCCTAAGCCGATGCTGATACTGTTGCGTAGCCAGGTAGATGACACAGCACCAGGAAGCCACTCAACACTTGGTACTCCTGCTTCCACCTCTTTTGCTGCGACTTCCGGCTGAGTCTGCTCCACTTCTCAATCAACTAAAGACAAGAACCCCTGTGGCCGAGCTGGCCCTCCTCGATTCCTAATGTTGACCTCACGATGCCTCACAGCTTGACCACCATTTTCACCATGTGCGACTGGGACTTTGCCCGCACTGCTTTGTGCGCGTATGACTTCCATCACAACACAACTTGCCGCCCACTGCAGTGCTGGATGAGGCTATCCCAACTCCAATCCACTACAAGGACATTATTATGGTGGTCATCCTATTACTGAAGTTTATCTGAACAAACAGAACAACGCGCGTGCAAACGCCACTTACAGTCAGTTAGTGTGTACTTCGAAGTAGCAAATAGCGCTAACATGTTTGCGGAGTACACTAATTCCCTATGTGAACGTGAAGGAAGGAAGGAAGGAACTTGATTTGATTAACTAGTTGGCGAATTTCCCGTCTGGGTAGGTCTAATTTGATACGGATTTATCTACTCGACACTGCACTTGCGGAAATCTACTACACTGGTAGGATCCAATTGCACTCACGCTACTCAACTACACTCGCGGAATCCAAATGCTGTGGTCCCGTTCTGGGAGAACGTCTCGCGGAGGATCAAAACCCAATTGCTGGGTCAGCATCTTCCCCTATGAAGCACGTTGGCTTTTCAGAAATTTAACTCGTGGTCCACGCTCATTTCCCAATTGGAGCTCGTGGTCATGAGGCTCTGGGCACTCAAGCGACGTATTAACACTGCACTGGGGGAAGTGCGTTCCCTGGTTTTCATTGAGCTCGAAGATGATCGTGCCTGTTTGCGAGTTCGAGGGTGGCTGGGTCGTGTCCGCGAGCGAGTCATCGTCCGTGTGCTCCGTTGCCTCAGCGTGCCCGACGCCATAGCAACCATTCCAACTCTACAAGACAGCATTGAAACACTCCGCGTATTCGTCAACGACGAAGAAGAACAGTTTTTAGCCGTTCGAGCGCTGCAGCGTCTCGAGCGTCAAGACCGAGGGCAGCACGTTCAGGAAGAGTCAACTCGACAGCAAGTGCGAGGGCTGCTAGAGGAGCGCGAGCCGACCTTCGATTGGGTTGAGTTCACCGACATCATGTCGAACCTACTGCTACATGCGATACTGCATTCCTTCGATGAGATGCAGGCACTACTACAACGCCTACCATTCCAGCAGCAGCAGACACTCGGCATGGCTTTCGATAACAGATACCTAGACGTTCAACAGCGGATGCAGCAGAGGCCCATTGACGAGGCGGCGCTTCAGCGTGCGCAGCCGAATCAATCGTGGTTCTCAATCTTAGAGTGGACAAACTCGCTACCGATCGACAATGACTTGGTCGACGTCCGCCAGCGTTTTGGGGGTGCTAGCTGGGGAGTCGACCAACAAGCCCAACAGATCAAGATCGATGCTTTTCGCTCACGCCATCAACGTGCAGCACGAGAACGCGAGCTCAGACTCGAGATCAAACGTGTGACAACGGAGCTGAAGCAGCAGAGGCTGACGCGCGCCCGAAAGAGCTCACTCCAACGAGAGCCGACCCGACTCTCGAACGAAAAGAGAATGCTGGAGTCCGAGGACGCAATTTTGATGCGCCGTACCCGACGCTACCGGTTGAAGCCATCCGAAGATCAAGCTGCCAAACTTAAAAAGATCATGCACGCGTGTCGGTACACGTACAACAAGTGCGTCGAGTATCGCCGCAAAGTGGGCACGGCAAACAGGAACGTCCTGGAGAAACTGTTCGTCACACGGCAAGATGAAGGCAATGATCTGGCGTATCCTGATGGCATGGGGCCGCCACCGGAGTGGGTAGTCAGCACACCTGCCAGTATGCGGCAGAACGTGGTTCATAGGTTCGTGTCGGCAGTGTCGGCGGCCCACACGAATCTCTCTCACAGCAACATCACCCACTTCAACATGCAGTTCAAAGGGCGGAAACAGCACAACTACTTTACCTTCGGCTCCACAGCCCAGACTACCTATCTGAATGCACAAATTCACCGACCGAAGACGCACCACCTTGGTCCAGCGCCGCACCCGAATGACGGCAGAAAACCGAGGAAGCTCACGCAGTTCCTAACTATCACGTCCGCGCCCAACATCCCTATCATGGCGGAGGAGGGCACGACGGTCGAGGGCGAAGTTGTGATTTTTGTACAAGCACGGTTACTGGTACGCGCAGATTCCCTACGTGGTCGAGTCCCAGTTGTCAAAGGACAAAGATCGCTGTAATGCATGTGACCCAGGCCTCAAGGCATTCCTGACGTGCATGGACCTACACGGCAACATTTCACACATCGGCCGGGCCAACTGGGCCAAACTGGACCAACTGAAGCAGCGCCAGAGCGCAGCACAACGCGGTATGAGCACGTTTGCCAACGTGAAGAAGGTGCGGAAGCACACTGGCGAGGACTGGAAACGATACGTAGCAGCACGTCGAGAGTTTTTCTGTGCGCCCGCCAAGCTTGAGAACTATATCAAAGATCTACACTTCCAAGCTGCGGCATACCTGTGCAAGAACTCGGACGTGATCCTGCTGCCTAAGTTCGACTCCAAGTCGATGATACGACGGAGCGCGCCGTGGACGCACAAGTTCAACTCCCACATGCAGACGCTCGCCCACTTCCAGTTCCGCCAGCGACTACTGGCCAAGTGCGCTGTCCTCGGCAAGACCCTGGTGCTGTGCTCGGAGATGTACACGAGCCGCACTTGTGGTCGCTGCAACCGACTGCACCTCTCTCTCCGCAACCAAGATATGTTCGTGTGCCCTCACTGTGGCTTTGTCGCAAACAGGGACGAAAATGCTGCCTTCAACATCATGCGCTTTGTATGCGCTGGGTCGTTGAGCGTCTTTCAGGTCAACGGCGAGCAGCAGCAGTAGGGTAGCTAGCTTACATCTCGGGTTACAGCGAGAACAGGCCCCGTCGACGAGAAGCGACAGGCTTGGCGGGGTGAAGACTGTAACACCAAACTGTTACATCGTGAAGTGGACAGCAACAACAGTAGTGAAAGACATCTTTTGCTCAGTCATACTGTAGTGTCGATGATGATAAGTAGATCGATAACCAACCGCAAACGAATACAAACAGCTAGTGATTGCAGCTCTATAAATCTGTGCCGACACTCCAAGGCGCACAATCCACATCGGCTTTCGAGCGATACAGCGTACATATGGAGTGGCTGAAAGCATATCCCGCGATTATGCAGGCTTACAACCCCGTAAACCTCGCACAAGAGGAGATGCCCTGTGATTCCTTCACTTTGCAATTAATAACAATTCGCTCACTACCACTCATTCCTCAATTCAGGCACTTACCAACTCTCCTTCGGCGATGCGTCTCTACGCGATCGCTGCCATCGCTCTCCTGACAAGGGTCTGCAGCATCTCGGGGGCAACCGCTTCGAAAATCACGGCAGATCACCTCCCGACTCCAGTCCATATTTCTGATGAAACACACCAGAAGCTTCCTTCCCATAGATTGTTGAGGACTGTCAATACAACACAGGATAATGACGAAGAGAGAGTTATCACTGCTGCACTTGAGCAGCTTACAGGTCTGGTGAAGACTGGGGCATCGAAGGTCAGCGAGAATCTGAAGTATTGGTTCACCAGCGAGAAGCAATATGCGAGTGAAATCTTGCACCTGCTCAAACTTGACAGAGGCATGGACAGAGTCCTTACTAGCCCAAATCTGAAAGAACTGTCGAAGCACTTGGAGACATTGGAGGCAAATATTCCATACAGCAAGGCATCGTTGATTGGGACCCTCACTGCATACTATGGAGACGATGTTGTGGCGAAGGCACTCGTGTCGGTGGAACAGCTTGCGAAAACACCGAGTATCGCGAAAGAAATGCAAATATTACGGAATGACCAACTGACAGCGTGGAGGGATGGCGGCAAATCCATCGACGATGTGTTTAAACTGCTAAGGCTTCGTGACGATGGCTATTTGGCCTTAGCCAGCCCGAACTTGGAAGTATTAGCAGACTACATCAAAGTCGTCAACGGTAAGACATCTCGACAGACATCTACTCTGCTCAAGACCTTGACGAAAGGCTTCGGAGGTGAAGACGAATTGGCCAAGGTGCTTGTAAATGCAAAGACAAATCCATTTACGATGGACAAGGCGAAGGAGTTGGAGACTGCTCTATTCAACAAGTGGATTAAACGCAATGTATTTCCAGAGAGCGTCTTGAAGAATCTGCGACTTGATACTGGAGTGCGAAATGCTCTGACGAACCCGAACATGAACATTTTGGATGGATACATCACGGTAATCAACAGGCTAGATCCAAGCTATAAAATGTCGTTGGCAGGGACTCTCGCGGCGCATTACGGCGACGATATTGTGGCGAAGTCCCTCGTATCTGCAAAGACAACCCCGGCGACAAAACGTTTGGCGACGAAATTGCAGACTCAGCAATTGGAGGGTTGGCTGGATAGTGGAAAGTCGGTCAACGACGTTTTCATAACACTGAAGCTTAAAGATGACCATGTCGCTCTCCTTGTGAGTAGAAAATTGGAGACGCTGGATGACTACATCAGGTTGTTCAACAAAGAGAAGGGTGGAAAAGAAACGTTGATAACGGCGTTATCGAAGGGCTTAGGTGGTGAAAAATCATTAGCAGCACTTTTGCAGGGTGCAAAGCGCGATCCACGTGTGGTTGACAGCGCCACAAAGTTGCAGGAAATGCAGTTTCGGCAGTGGCTAGGCGAAGGGTTAGATTCGTTTACTGTATTTCCCAATGTGTTCAAGATTCCAGCAGCGAATGTGGATGAAGGCGCATGGCAGAAAACTATTGTGGATCAATTCAAGGCGTTCTTTGAGAAGGAGTTAAACGTGCCCGTCCGTGTGGATCCGAGACGCTCTTAGATTGATCAATCTTATAATTTGAGTTAGTTACAGAAATATCCTGCATGTGCGCAACAATGAAACCATCATCTCGGGTTGCTTTTGTTCAAGATGGAACTATTACGCGGCGCAAACGTGGGCGAAGGTAGCGTGATCAATGATTTCCACAAGGACCTACTGTAGCTACGGTGACAAAGTTATATGCATGTAAAGTACACGAGTCGCGCGATCATTGATGTCCTAATACCAGCATTGACAATTTGAAGGCTTATTACTGAACGTAATTCATCACCACCTCCCAATGATTCGACATACGGAACGATTAAGCACTTTTACCTGAATTGAAAAGAATCGTTAACTCGGTAAACCGGTCGACACCTGTAAATCCAGTCCCTGACTCCTTGCCACTTCGCAATTCACTCACTGCGCTCAGTACTTCATTTGCAACGTATAATGCGTTTCAGCTTGATCGTCCTCTTAGCTACTACAGTTCTCCTGGCTGTCGTCAACTGTTTGTGCGACTGTCGACTCACAACACGATTTCTCGACTACAACCTTCGTGTACGTCGATAGCCACAGCGATGCTGTCCCTCCCAAGATGATGTTGAAAACTTACAGAGATGACCAAGAGAGGGGGCTAGACAAGTTGGCGGGTCTGGCTCAAGCGAGCGCATCCAAGATGAAGTCGAAAGCAGCGAATCTCGCCGAGTCCGCGCAGTTGCAAAAGCAGAAGTATCCTGATGAACGGATACTCCTCATTTCCAGGAGCATGAAGATGAAGAACGTGCTGCGTCGCAGGCTGAGACGTCAACGAAGCCAGCTTACTTAAGATAGGTAGAATCGATGGGGCTCACTTTCGTTCTTACTCAGTTCGCAAGAAGCGAACCCGCCTCACCACGCCCTTCAACTCGACCGCAGCAATGTATCATCACTTGCCCCCAGTTCTGTTTGCGTGACGGAAACAAGGTTTTGCCAGTGACTCTATGAGATGCACGTCTACCAACTTACTGGATCACATTTTTTAAATGAGCTTGCGTAGCTTCGATATCACGTGGCAAAGTACAGCGAAAACAAATATGCTTTAGCCTCAGCTGGACCTGCACTCGCGTGGTGAGGCTGACAAAACTCACGCGTCCGATCCAGGGGAAGAAGAAGACCTGCTCAACCAGAAACAAGGGTACGTGGTTGTTGACCTGTATGCTGAAGTTTGCTTTTACTGTGTCTCATCAATAGGCTAATGGTGCAGTTGTTGATGTTTCTCGTGTTCTGTTTCGTGCAGGGTCTGAATCCGTATTCAATAGAAACTGTACTGGTGGAAAAGCCCGTGTCGAAGCGCAGTTGATTGCATTGTGATGGCCAGCACCTTCATGCTCATGTTGTTCGCGTTCTTCCCTGCGCAAGGTCGACGCAATCAAGACGTCGCTTCGGGAGAAGTACAAGGACTTTGCGCGCATCCAGGTCTTCTTGCCCGAGGTGCAGTTGATGTCGTGGGGAGTCGCTGAGTGGCCTGTGTGGCGTGACCATGACGAAGACCTGCGCGTACACTGCAATTCTGGAGGGCATGGACACCAGCAAGACACAGATCGTCTATCAAGCGACCTACGTGCTGACGCACTTGGAGTGGCTGGAGTCCGTTGTGTTGCATTGCGACCTCATACCTCGCATCATTATGCTAACCGCGTCGCTGGACGCTAAGATCACGGACTTTGTGGCGCCTCGTGCACCTGCTCGGACGCGAACATGACCACGCGGGAGAGCACGTTGTGGGTGACAACCGAGGTCCCGATACGCCAACGCTACGGCAAGAAGGAGGACGTAGTCTATCTGGGCGTCGTCATCTTGGAACTAGGCACGCACGAGCTGCTGTAGTTGTATGCAAGGGAGAGCCACCCAGGTAGCAATAGCTGCCCGCTGCCAGATACGGTTGTATGACGACGGGCGTGCTGCGTGATGATACTCGAGCATTTTTGAAGCTGACAGTTTGAGTTTGCCCACTAATACAGACAAGATTTAATGCAAGTGTAAGTTGTATTTCGATTTCGCATTCTATTGCCGTTTTACTACGTTCTGACAGCTTCGATGTCGATCGATAACTAACACGACGTCCATTTACACAGCACGAAGGAAGCGTACAGGACTCGCAAAATGCCATACTGCTTCCAAACCACCACAGCAAACAGTAAGTGCACACTAAACCATGACGACTTCAGTTGGAGATATACAAACGCGCTACCTGTTTCCACGTCTGATTCGACCGGTGTAGCGCAAAGTTCTGCCAAAGAAGTTTTCTGGCCCCGCAATCCTTTTAACACCTTCTCCTGCGGAAAATGCGATCGTTGTGATCTGGAAACGGAATCCGTATCGCTTCTGGAATATCTGCTGCTGATTGCTATGCAATCTCTTCGACCTTCTCGCTAAATTCAATCTCCTTGCTTGACTCATCAACTCTCTCACAAGTAGTTGTGCGAACTCGCACATCAGGTTCGTTGTTAGACAACGGTACATCTTCATCCCCTTCCAGTTCTGCGAGAACAGCGCCCCAGTACTCGAACACATCCTCTGATCCTAATTCACACCCTGTTTCGTTGTCAGAGTCTTCTTCGGCGTCGTTCTGATTGAATTCGAATCGGTCGTCTTGACGCCGAGGCTGTTCAGCTGGGTTTATCTGCTTTGTCACACGGTCGGATTTCAAAGTGTCATCTAGACGATCAGCTTCGCGAACTTTCTTTCGTACAGCGGCAATTTTCCTTGCCTTCTCCACTGGCATTCTATTTCGTTTAGCAGTGTGGATCAATGCCGATTCGCTAAAGTAGCGTTCACAAGTTGCAGTATTAACCACAATTGAGAGGACCAGCATAGCAAGTGTCGGTAGCTTGCTGTTAGGCATGTCATCGCGCATGAATTCCCAGAACGGTGCGAATACTACCAAATTCCCCAGCCGGCGGTGGAGCTTTTTGCCCTCTCAACCACTTGTGCAGATCTTGGCCTAAGTCGCCTGGGTCTTCGCGTGTGAAGCGCCGGTAGTAGTAAACTCCCATTCGGCAAAGCGATCCAGTAGTCGTCAGAGGGGCCTTGTTCAACAGTTTTTGACCAGCTTTCATGTGGACGGGATGCAAAAACAGCGCTAGCAACATGAGTGGTTGCTCGCATTGGTTCCACCGCTGCTCTACCTGGCGGATGAGGCTACGCGTGCCGATTGAACGCGCCGAAAACCCAGTAAAAATGTCCAGGTAACACACTACAACATCGGACAGGGAGTTTTCGTCGCGCTGTAGCTTCAGTGAGGCATAAGCAAGCGGGCGCACCACTTCTTCAGCGCCTTTTAGGCGTTCCCAAAACGAGCATCTCCTGAATAGGTGGTCTGTTAAAGATACTGGGGAACTTCCCGGGACCACGCCTGACCACTCGGATTACCTTGACCAGCTTGACCACTTCCTGACGCTGTCCCCGGAATTATTTTGACCCTTCTTCGAGGAGCCAACAGCGTCCTAAAGTTCTCAACCGTGACATACCCACTGAGGCACATTTGTCCGAATCATGACATCCGGGACGCGCTCGAACAACGTGCTGTGGCTCTTCAGCAGATCCGAGTGGAGGCAATGTTCGTCATGAACTTCCACTGCTGCCGCCTGTTCGAGCACCATCGGCGTAGCCACCCGAACTACCCTGTAGTGCCGGCAAGATCTCGCACGATGGAGACAGCCCTGCAGCTGGACCAAGCTACGTTCTACCGGTGCTGCACTGCTGTCTTTGGTGACGAACAGAGGCCCGCGCCAAAACCCTCGGCTAACGCTGCACTAGAGGAGTCCATCAACAAGTACAAAACTACGCGATCGAGGGTCATGTCGTATACACCACCTACGCTATTCGATTCAAGCTCCGCTATCAAAGAACTGGCGAATGACATGCTCGTTGCGGCGCAGCAACACGTTCGAACGAAACTCGAGGCACGGCTTGTCAACTTCATTCGCCTGCAGCTTGCGTATCCGCGGGGAGCAGCTGAGGCCATTGTCGCTCGACTAAAGTCAAGTCCTGAAGACCTCACGGACGTCGAGAAGCAATGGCTTGAGTGGCTAGAACTGCCTCCTACAGCTTTAAACATAAGGAGCCACGAAGTGCTATTTCTCGGCAAGCTGTACGACATGCTGAAGGTGATGGAAGAAATGCACGACCAAGACGAGATCCCGAAATGGTGCCGATTGTTTACGTTGCTGCCGCAGCCCACCTCCTGTGTGCCATCGTTCTTCCCGGTCACGACAGAGGTGCTCTACCAAGTCGCAAAACAAGTTTTGGCAACTACGGGTAAGGATGTTTTTGGGCTTTACAAGTCCACGAACTCTCGTGGCCAGCGGACGTATGCCACGCCTACGGAGTTCCAAGAAGTGCGCGAGAGGATGTGGACCTCTGTTTTCAACCTCGGAGACTGCGTCAGCCACACAGCAAATCAACGAATTGGCGTTCCCAGGCGCAACTTTGAGTATCAGATCTCCACAAATGGCTACAGTGCCGCTGTGCTGACGTCAATTCCTGCTCCTCTTGAACGACCTGCTCTTTCTCCGAAGTATACGCCACATACATTGATCGGAATCGACCCAGGTCTACGGATGATGCTGACGGCATACAGCCGTCCTATGCTGGGCTTTGTCTGCAACCCACCGGAAGAGCCATGCTCCATGCCCGGTTGGTGCAGTACCTGTCCAGGCCACGTTGGCGGCAGACGCCATGGCAAGAAGCGCAGCAGGAACCGCCGTCGTCGCCACCGACGCAAGAGACGCAGCAGAGCGCACTGCGATGTGGAGGGGTGGTGCGAGATCTGCCAACGGCACCACCCAAAGCACCGTCCGTGGAAACACGGTGTCAGGCGCCGGACTCACTTTCTGCGCGACAACGCTCACGTCCTACAAGTCACGTCCCGAGAGTACCGACACATGAGTCGTGTCGAGCACCATGCATTCTGGTTCGAAGACCTGAAGAAGAGATATCCGCGCTATGGTGCGTTTTTGAAGGACATGTCATCGTTCAAGACTTCGTCGTCGGCGTCTCTGCTCTCTCGTTACGAGCACATCTGGAAGAATATCAACGCCATGTTGGAGTTCTGCGCTCTGAAAGGGTTTCGCAAGTGGCGATTCACACTGTCGCGATTCAAACGCAAGGCCGTCGCGAAACTCGCCAAGCGTGTCGTCCCGAATGTGGACCGTGACGTGTGTGTGGCTCTCGGAAAATGGAGCAGCCAGACTCATCTCGCGGGCCATATGCACGTTCCGCTAAAGCGGTTCGCACTTGAACTCTCTCGCCGCGCAACCCTCATTATGGTCGACGAGTTTCGTACCAGCTATCTTTGCTCCGAGTGCTCACGCCCGACGGTGGACGTGCCATTCAAGATCCCCGGTACGACAGAAATCAAGAGATCGAGGAATGTGCGTGTCTGCAGAAACGTAGTTTGCAGAGCGAACTACTGGGAGCGCGATATCAACGCGGCGAAAAACTTGTGGCAGCTAGGACTCCTCCAAGCCACCAACCGGCCTCGAACTCCGCAGTTCTGCAGAGGACACCGATAGTCCATCCATCCCTGCCCATCTTCCCCATTGTGGTCTCCATTTGCTGGGCAATGACGATAGCGTTGTGCCGAGAACCCATTGGGAGGAGAGCGTAGGTCATTCCACAGCCAAAAAGCACCAACTGACAACCCAACAAGTGGTCACGCGAAATATTCTGCCAGATATCGCTTAAGAAATTCACGCATGCGCCTTCAGCGTCGCACTGAACATCGCGAAGTGCAGAACTGTCGTGGTTTTCACAGTCGAGTGCATACGCATCCAAGATAGATCCTCCGAGCTTCTTGCGAGTTGGTAGTGGCATGATCTCCGTAGTCATCTGGCTTGCATGACGAAGTAGACGAACCGTCGACAAGCGCTCGATGAAGCTGTCTGGAAGCCTGTTGTCAGCTTGGAACTCGACAAGTAACCGCATAAAAGTCTCTCTCTCTCGACATCGTATGACACCCCTGTGAAGAACTGGTCAATCCGCTTTTGCGTTTTTGCGCTTCGCGTAGACGGATCATCGTCATCACGGGAGCGCACCTGAGGCTTTTTTGAAACGCCATTAAAACCATAAACCAAAAGCCAGCCAACACTGGTCGTTCCTCCTAGGTCAAATCTCAAAGAGCATCTTGGTGTACGGACGGTCTACAAGAAGCCGGTACATGTACATTTACAGAACGGTTGAGAGTTTATTGAGCCTTACTACAAACACGATGAGCTTATCAGTCGAGGAGGTTCATCCCTGGTTGATATTGCTGGAGCTATTTCTTCATTTACGGTCGTCGTGCCACTGAAGCATTGTGTTACGCACGCAACTGGTCGCTCGAAGGAAGCACCGCACATACCGTGAATTGCTCAGCGCGGGAAATGTCAAGATACCGGGGAGCATGAAGAAGTCGTTCACGTATTCATGCGTATCTTCGCTAGTTCAGCTGTGTGTTGAGCTTCTTCTCAATGAAGGCTCTGTACGTGGCCGTCAACTGCTTGTCTTGTGCGGCCCAAAGAGGCTGATTCTCTAGCTTCTTTAGCTGCGATCCGATGGAATCCGGGCTCGTACGAGCGCGCATCCATTTGGTAAACTGCGCCTCCTGTATGTCATCTAGGTATTGTCTCAACCCGGGCCTGTTTGAGGCCTTCGCCGAATTGATCATCCTCGCCAAAGCCAAGTCGTCGAAGTGCTTCTGCAAAGTCTTGAACATTGCACTCCCCGCGTTCTTCTTCCTTAAATTGGTCATGTAGTTGGCCCAAGCGAGAAACTCGGTACTGCCGAACACTCTCTTGGACTTGCTTGCGAGGTTAAATCTCTTGAAGGAGGCGTCTCCAACAGCGTTCCTGCGAATTAGCCACTGAAGGTTAACTTTTTTGGCCGTTGGCTTGGTGAATTTCCCCAGACCGGCGACCGTGAGCCCCCTATCTTCTTCTTCGAGGTTATTGTCTTCCTCCACTGCCTTGTGAATCCTCAGGAATCTCTTGTCGGTTTGGTCCGCAGTGATCGAAGTAATGGATGCAGGAAGAGGGGCTGATTCCGACGCTGCCGCAGTGATCGATGACAGCAAAGTCAAAGCCGCGACCAACACTACGTAGTGCAGACGCATGGTTGGTTGGCCTAACAGACACTGGTATGAGCAGCGAACCTGTCGAGGTGTGAACGCGACGTGCAATTTTGACAATGATGGAGGTCCGGAGGCACATCAAACTTTTCTCCTGAACACATCCTCGGGTTCATCTCGGCTGGTGCGCTACCGTTCTGTACTTCGTGTGCAATTGTAAGCGCTCACAGCAGTTGACAGGCAATCCGTCGGAAGGAAGGAATGATTCACTCCTTCCTTGTGCTTGGGAATTTCAGAACGTATTGGGGGGTTGTCCACTGTAGGCTGCATTTTTAGCTGGCCGGCGGGGCTCCCTGGTGTTTCCAGCGGTCTACGGACCACAAAGCTACGCACTTGGCAGGCGTTCGAGGACTTTTCCAATCCAGATTATAAGAAATGAGTAGCATTCCAATATCCATTCAAACAAATCAGCATCAAATCAAAAACCTTCAGAATTCAATATACAAGCCAGTGAGTTGCAACCAGGCATAATCAGTCAGTCATACTCAAGTTCCTTCCTTCCCCTAACAGTCGCTACTAATTACTAAGAGTGATCTGACTCAGATGCGTGATTTATAACGATGAAAATTGCTCAAGGTCAGTGTAAGGCATAGTGACGTCAACATTAGGAATCGAGGAGGGCCAGCCCGGCCGCAGGGGTTTTGTCTTTAGTTGATTGTGAAGTGGAGCAGACTCAGCCGGAAGTCGTAGCAAAGGAGGTGTAAGCAGGAGTAACAAATGTTGAGTTGCTTTCTGGTGCTGTGTCATCTATTTGGCTACGTAATATGGTGGAGCAAGGAGCAATTGTTTCACACATCGTCCACAAGCGGATCTACAACACTTTCGAAACCTCTGGGTTCAGGCCCACTCAAATTTCGAAATTTATGTCGAACGCTCGCTGGATGCCATTTTTGGTGTTTTGCAGATTTCCTTGACGAAAATCGCTGCTGGCCGTCGTCGACTGCCTTTTTCACTAAGGTGTCTTCAGCACTTCATCCGTTCCTGGGCTCCAAAATTGTTCCACAAGATATCTTCTTACTCTATCGCCAACTGACACAAGTGTTTCGTCGGGTTCTACCACATCCTGAAGCTGGGGGTGTTCAAGTTGTGACAAGTACAAGCACTCCGCCAGCGATCGGGATAATGGTACCCAATTCGGCTCCAACAGAGCCGAAAGTGCGATTCTTTCCATACCTGCGGGCCCAAGACTGGACGAAGCTCCTCCAAAAAATACCAGACTTGATACATCACCCGATGGAAAATCTAGGCTGTTCACGACAATTTATTCATCGAACATTGTCAAGCTTCCTATCTCTACGTGGATTTCTCCTCCCTGTGGTCCATGATGTGATGCTGCGCCTGTACTTTGGTGACTTGATTGTGGGTTCGCGACTATATGTTCTAAGGTCGCTAAATCCAACTATTCAACAATGCGTCCGTCCTACGTGCCAAGCAATTGAAACGGTGGAACATTGCTTTTATGGGTGCCCAGCCTTGAGCCCAATGTGGCGCCAGATATGGGCTCCGTGGGCACGCGTTTTCCGAAAACCTTTGAACTGGCAACTGCTGCTTTTTCCAAAACCCCAAGATATTCACTCGAGCTGGAAGAGAAACCAAAAAGGACTGTTGCTCCTTTGGAAAGTACAAACAGCAATTGTTTTTCGCGCCACATGGAGACTGCGAAACGACATTCACTTTCGGCAGACAGAGGCGCAAATACCAAATGTCCCGAACATGCAAATGTTCTTCAAGATGCACTACCAATTCATTTACCAATATGCAACGGACCTCCACTATGATCGGTCAACGATTGAGATGCTGACCCAGCAGTTGGGTTTTGATCCTCCGCGAGACGTTCTCCCAGAACGGGTGCATAACATTTGGATTCCGCGAGTGTAGTTGAAAAACGTGAGTGCAATTGGATCTTACCAGTGTAGTTGATTTCCGCAAGTGCAGTGTCGAGTAGATAAATCTGTATCAAACTAGACCTACCCAGACGAGAAATTCGCTAACTAGTTAATCAAATCAAGCTCCTTCCTTAACAAAACTCACAGAATTATTAAGGTGGGGGGGCCGTGATTCCTCTCTCTTTGTCGACGTTGTTGCCTTCCTCCACTGCTTTGTGAATCTTCCAGAACCTCTTGCCGCTTTCGGGGCGATGAAGATGTAGCGAATGCGGCTCTGTTCCAGACGAGTAATCGACAAAACTACGAACAACTCGGTGCGTGTATATTGCAGGCGTATGCTTGGATTGCCGATTATTTTCTGCTGGAATTACGGCTCATAGCTCATATTACGCGGCGCAAAGCGGGTCATCAGGTGACCCGCTTTGAGTACTTGGACTCTATTGGTACAAGTTATCCAAGTACTTACACCTTATTACACTCGTCGGCTTGTTTTTAAGATGGAATATTATGAACTTCGTTACTTGGAGATCTAGCAGCAGAAGTCAGCTCTTTTCGTTTTGATGCAGCTCATAACGTGGCTTCAGATGGCCAAACTTGAAGTAGTCTTGTATCTTCTCAGTGAGCGAGTCTTGCGCGCGCCTCAAGAGCCATTTGCTCCCAGCTCGAGTAATACAAGTTGATGCTGCAAACCGAAAACGCCGTTGTGATACCCATACCAAAGCCGATCCAGAGTCCTTCAATGCCAATGCCAAAATGGAAGGAGAGCAGGGCGCCCAGCGGGATTCCGATTACGTAAAAAGCGAGAACGTTGGTTTTGGCAGCCATATCCTGCCATCCAGCTCCTTTATAGATGCCCTGGATGACGCAGTTCAACGAGTCGATGATTTCATACGGGACCATCACCAACAACGCGTCCGAAGCGCGTTGAATCGCCACTGGGTCGTTAATCACGAGGAGCGGGATTTGGTGGCGGAACACGTACACGAGCGCTGCGAAAAAGCCCGAAAGCGCAAACACCGTCCCCTGTGTAGTGCGGCTAATAACTCTCGCTTTCTTAGGATGATTCGCACCCAGGCAATTCCCCACTCGAATGTTACTGGAGATAGAAACGCCCATAAACACTGTATAAATTGACGAAGCCACCTGCATTAGCACGGCGTGAGCACTCACAGCCACGACACCATCGGGCAAATTCCCTGCCAGCACTGCAAGAAGCTCGTAAGCCCACCATTCCATGGACATCATAGCCAGCGACGGCAATCCCAGACGCAGAAACAACGGCACTAGAGCCCACGCCTCCTTCATCTGCCACCCGCGCCACCACTTGGTGTGGTTCCGACTGACCATAAAATACGGAACTAGGCAAAGGGGCATCACCATATATCCCAACGTCCTCGACAGCGCCGCACCATGGAACCCCAACGACGTCCAGTACGTCAAAACGTATCCTCCAAACACGTTGATAAACGTCCCCACCAGTGCAAACAGCACCATGGGCCTCACGACATTTTGAGCTTGCAATAATTTGCGCAGCATCTCATAGATAAACAGGAATGGCACACCAAACACTGTAACTCTCGAGAACTCCCCGGCCAGCCTCGCCACCTCTGGATCTTGGCCTAACAGCAGCAAAAAGAACTCGGTGTACCAATTCATGAGCACAACGGGCACCAAACACGACCCGACCACAATCATCGCCGACTGTAAATAAAGCCCCAATTTGTCCAATTTGCCAGCCCCGTACGCTTGAGAACACAACGTATCCAATGCTGACGTCAGCCCAAACCCAATAGAGAGAGCTGAGATATTGGTGAACATGCTGGAAAGCGCGGCTGCCGCTACAAAACGCTTGGTATCGGGCGAGTCGATGTGGCCCACCAGAACGATACACACCAGACCTGGAAGATACTCGAGCGCGCAGGTGACGACCACGGGGTAGGCCAGAGCCATCGTTTTCCAGAACTCCTCAATGGCTACAGGTTCCGGTTCTTCATCCTGCTCTTGCGTCAACTCTTGCACTAATGAAGTCGTGTCGCTCTCCGTTTCGTAGTCGTGGATTTTCACCACGTCCAGTGACGCCGTGTACGTGGGGCTGGCAGCGGGGAAGCTCTGGCCCCGCGAGATGATGGCGGGCACGAACTCGTCCACGTCGGGCTCATGGGAGAGCAATGACGAATGCTCCGTTGTTCGGTGCGCCATAAGAGAAGAGAAGAAGAGGAAGGTGGAAGAAGGCTGGCTTGAGACGGACTTGGCGAAAGTGAGACTAGATAGATAGATACAAGGGCGCCCATAACGCAACTTGTAGTTTTGTGGCGCACATCACGCATGCACGTGCGGTTCACTCACCAAAAAGGTCGCCTCAAGAGTGTTTGTTGGGGTCATACCGCTGCAACGCGGTGCTCTATCTTCTCCACAAAGCGCTCCATGAGCAGAGAGACACAAACACAGGTTCAAGGCAGAAGGCAACGGCCACGATAACGGTAGGGTAGATCACAACATCAATCCTAGTATTTTAGAAATTAAAGCAAAGAAAGGTAATGGGCGGCAGGAGGCGTTGACAGTGCTGATGCCGCGCACACTTGCATCGAAGCACTTAAGCCTCAAGATGCCAGTTCGTGCGCGCAGCAACAAAGCTCCTCCAGATTCTAAGACCAGTGGCCACCTACTCTCCCAGTGGTAGCAACTTAGAAGCACTTGCGGTGCACGATGGACGGGCCCGACTCGTCGTACTCGGCCTTCGAGATCCACATCTGCTGGAACGTCGACAGCGACGAAAGGATGGAACCACCGATCCACACCGAGTACTTGCGCTCGGGCGGGGCCACCACCTTGATCTTCATGGTGGACGGGGCCAGAGCCGTCAGCTCCTTCGTCATACGCTCGCCAATGCCCGGGTACATGGTGGTACCGCCCGACAGCACGATGTTGCAGTACAGGTCCTTACGGATATCGACGTCGCACTTCATGATGGTCTGGAACGTGCAGTCGTGGATGCCCGAAGCTTCCTTACCGATGAGCGAGGGCTGGAACAGCACCTCGGGGGTACGGAAGCGCTCGTTGCCGATGACGATCACGTTGCCATCGGGCAGCTCGTAGCTCTTCTCGAGTCCCGAGGACTCGGCGGCCGTCTTCATCTCCTGGTCGAAGTCCAGGGCAATGTACGTCAGCTTCTCCTTGATGTCACGCACAATTTCACGCTCGGCCGTGGTCGTGAACGAGTAACCACGCTCCGTCAGGATCTTCATCATGTAGTCCGTCAGGTCGCGGCCAGCCAGGTCCAGACGCACGATAGCGTGGGGAAGAGCGTAACCCTCGTAGATGGGCACAGTGTGGGACACACCGTCACCGGAGTCGAGCACGCAGCCCGTGGTACGGCCGGAAGCGTACAGGGACAGCACGGCCTGGATGTTGACGTACATGGCGGGCACGTTGAACGTCTCGAACATGATCTGCGTCATGCGCTCACGGTTGGCCTTGGGGTTGAGCGGGGCCTCCGTGAGCAGCACCGGGTGCTCCTCGGGAGCCACACGCAGCTCGTTGTAGAACGTGTGGTGCCAGATCTTCTCCATGTCGTCCCAGTTGGTCACAATGCCGTGCTCAATGGGGTACTTGAGCGTCAGCACACCACGCTTGGACTGGGCCTCGTCACCCACGTACGCGTCCTTCTGGTCCATGCCCACCATGATTCCCAGGTGCTTGGGGCGGCCCACGATGGATGGGAACACGGCGCGCGGGGCGTCGTCGCCGGCGAAACCGGCCTTGCACATGCCGGAGCCGTTGTCCACGACCAGAGCTTGAACGTCTTCGTCAGCCATCTTGAGTTGAGTGAGGGGGGAGGGTTCTTGGAGATCTGTTGCCGACCCGAAGAAAAGGGAAATGAGCTTTTAGGCCTGAGGCCACGTGGATGGATTGACTTTGAAGGGGAGGGATCTATTGTGAAGCGATTAGGAGGGGACGTGTCTTCCCTCCTCACGCGATAGAGATGGACAGTGGAGAGGTTGATGTCGCCTCGCCTTTGTGGCGACGGTTTCTTGGTGTTGTTGCGTTCGATTGTGGAGTCAATTTTTATAACTGAGTTGGGCTTTTCTGAACCCGTGGCGACGGGAAGGACTTGCGGTTTGTATGGAAAACTCTAAATTTATGAACCCGAATGAGACACTTGGCCAACGTACGTCAGCTCGATCGACGCTCGGTTGCTTCGGCTTTCGCCCCAAAGAGCACGATTTGCATCGCCCTCCGCACTGCGATGGCCTTCGCCTTGAGTTCATTGCTAGTATAATACAAGCCGATGGCGGCGAGCGGCAGCTTGGCTGAATCATCTCGACGACAGTCCGAATTGTATCCTTTTGTGACTGGGTACACGACACGAACTGAAGCCAGCTGCAATTGCGCTCAGCTGGTGGCGTCCTAAGAAACGATGAGAGCACTAAACAGCCTGACTCACGCATGGCGTCCTTGCTAGCTGCTAGTTGCTGCCAGATGCAGGCATATCTACTGCTCTATGCTTTGTTTCGGATTGCTGCAAGTGATCCTTTGGTCGGCACGTTGAAGTGAGTTGTCTGAATGAAGAGTGACACACAACCCGCTCGCCTCGCTATGCCTCGAATGGCGCGATGACATCCGGAGCCGCACGCTCTGTCGAACTCCGCTCCGGAGCCGCTCCACACCGGCGGTCTCGACGAGACTCTCGTTGAGGTGGCCGCGGATGCAGCGAAGCCAAGTCCTTCCTGTCGTACATTGTCATGCCACGGACGACTGGGACAGAGCGATCAGTGCCGCGCCCGAGCCTGTGCTTTGCCACCGCGAACTCAGACGTTCGCACGCTGTCGACTAATTGTCCCGAGCGACATGCTCGCTCTTCCCTCAACGAACGGCTGCCGGGCCGACTGGCACGACACTTTGCCTCGGTGGTCGTAAGTTGCGATTGAGGCGCGGTGCTTGGTACAATAGCGCTACCTGCGCTGCAGAGCTGGCCGAGACGGCGCCATTGCATAATAGTAAAATACATGCGGTGTGTTACAGTCTTCACCCGCCAAGCCTGTCGCTTCTCGTCGACGGGGCCTGTTCTCGCTGTAACCCGAGATGTAAGCTAGCTACCCTACTGCTGCTTCTCGCCGTTGACCTGAAAGACGCTCAACGACCCAGCGCATACAAAGCGCATGATGTTGAAGGCAGCATTTTCGTCCCTGTTTGCGACAAAGCCACAGTGAGGGCACACGAACATATCTTGGTTGCGGAGAGAGAGGTGCAGTCGGTTGCAGCGACCACAAGTGCGGCTCGTGTACATCTCCGAGCACAGCACCAGGGTCTTGCCGAGGACAGCGCACTTGGCCAGTAGTCGCTGGCGGAACTGGAAGTGGGCGAGCGTCTGCATGTGGGAGTTGAACTTGTGCGTCCACGGCGCGCTCCGTCGTATCATCGACTTGGAGTCGAACTTAGGCAGCAGGATCACGTCCGAGTTCTTGCACAGGTATGCCGCAGCTTGGAAGTGCAGGTCCTTGATATAGTGCTCAAGCTTGGCGGGCGCACAGAAAAACTCTCGACGTGCTGCTACGTATCGTTTCCAGTCCTCGCCAGTGTGCTTCCGCACCTTCTTCACGTTGGCAAACGCGCTCATACCGCGTTGCGCTGCGCTCAGACGCTGCTTCAGTTGGTCCAGTTTGGCCCAGTTGGCCCGGCCGATGTGTGAAATGTTGCCGTGTAGGTCCATGCACGTCAGGAATGCCTTGAGGCCTGGGTCACATGCATTACAGCGATCTTTGTCCTTTGACAACTGGGACTCGACCACGTAGGGAATCTGCGCGTACCAGTAACCGTGCTTGTACAAAAATCACAACTTCGCCCTCGACCGTCGTGCCCTCCTCCGCCATGATAGGGATGTTGGGCGCGGACGTGATAGTTAGGAACTGCGTGAGCTTCCTCGGTTTTCTGCCGTCATTCGGGTGCGGCGCTGGACCAAGGTGGTGCGTCTTCGGTCGGTGAATTTGTGCATTCAGATAGGTAGTCTGGGCTGTGGAGCCGAAGGTAAAGTAGTTGTGCTGTTTCCGCCCTTTGAACGTCATGTTGAAGTGGGTGATGTTGCTGCGTGAGAGATTCGTGTGGGCCGCCGACACTGCCGACACGAACCTATGAACCACGACCTGCCGCATACTTGCAGGTGTGCTGACTACCCACTCCGGTGACGGCCCCATGCCATCAGGATACGCCAGATCATTGCCCTCATCTTGATGTGTGACGAACAGTTTCTCCAGGACGTTCCTGTTTGCCGTGCCCACTTTGCGGTAATACTCGACGCACTTGTTGTACGTGTACCGACACGTGTGCATGATCTTTTTAAGTTGGGCAGCTTGACCCACGGATGGCTTCAACCGGTAGTGTCGGGTACGGCGCATCAAAAGGGCGTCCTCGGACTCCAGCATTCTCTTTTCGTTCGAGAGTCGGGTCGGCTCTCGTTGGAGTGAGCTCTTTCGGGCGCGCGTCAGCCTCTGCTGCTTCAGCTCCGTTGTCACACGTTTGATCTCGAGTCTGAGCTCGCGTTCTCGTGCTGCACGTTGATGGCGTGAGCGAAAAGCATCGATCTTGATCTGTTGGGCTTGTTGGTCGACTCCCCAGCTAGCACCCCCAAAACGCTGGCGGACGTCGACCAAGTCATTGTCGATCGGTAGCGAGTTTGTCCACTCTAAGATTGAGAACCACGATTGATTCGGCTGCGCACGCTGAAGCGCCGCCTCGTCAATGGGCCTCTGCTGCATCCGCTGTTGAACGTCTAGGTATCTGTTATCGAAAGCCATGCCGAGTGTCTGCTGCTGCTGGAATGGTAGGCGTTGTAGTAGTGCCTGCATCTCATCGAAGGAATGCAGTATCGCATGTAGCAGTAGGTTCGACATGATGTCGGTGAACTCAACCCAATCGAAGGTCGGCTCGCGCTCCTCTAGCAGCCCTCGCACTTGCTGTCGAGTTGACTCTTCCTGAACGTGCTGCCCTCGGTCTTGACGCTCGAGACGCTGCAGCGCTCGAACGGCTAAAAACTGTTCTTCTTCGTCGTTGACGAATACGCGGAGTGTTTCAATGCTGTCTTGTAGAGTTGGAATGGTTGCTATGGCGTCGGGCACGCTGAGGCAACGGAGCACACGGACGATGACTCGCTCGCGGACACGACCCAGCCACCCTCGAACTCGCAAACAGGCACGATCATCTTCGAGCTCAATGAAAACCAGGGAACGCACTTCCCCCAGTGCAGTGTTAATACGTCGCTTGAGTGCCCAGAGCCTCATGACCACGAGCTCCAATTGGGAAATGAGCGTGGACCACGAGTTAAATTTCTGAAAAGCCAACGTGCTTCATAGGGGAAGATGCTGACCCAGCAATTGGGTTTTGATCCTCCGCGAGACGTTCTCCCAGAACGGGACCACAGCATTTGGATTCCGCGAGTGTAGTTGAGTAGCGTGAGTGCAATTGGATCCTACCAGTGTAGTAGATTTCCGCAAGTGCAGTGTCGAGTAGATAAATCCGTATCAAATTAGACCTACCCAGACGGGAAATTCGCCAACTAGTTAATCAAATCAAGTTCCTTCCTTCCTTCCTTCACGTTCACATAGGGAATTAGTGTACTCCGCAAACATGTTAGCGCTATTTGCTACTTCGAAGTACACACTAACTGACTGTAAGTGGCGTTTGCACGCGCGTTGTTCTGTTTGTTCAGATAAACTTCAGTAATAGGATGACCACCATAATAATGTCCTTGTAGTGGATTGGAGTTGGGATAGCCTCATCCAGCACTGCAGTGGGCGGCAAGTTGTGTTGTGATGGAAGTCATACGCGCACAAAGCAGTGCGGGCAAAGTCCCAGTCGCACATGGTGAAAATGGTGGTCAAGCTGTGAGGCATCGTGAGGTCAACATTAGGAATCGAGGAGGGCCAGCTCGGCCACAGGGGTTCTTGTCTTTAGTTGATTGAGAAGTGGAGCAGACTCAGCCGGAAGTCGCAGCAAAAGAGGTGGAAGCAGGAGTACCAAGTGTTGAGTGGCTTCCTGGTGCTGTGTCATCTACCTGGCTACGCAACAGTATCAGCATCGGCTTAGGGCGTGTTCGCTGGGCACCTGGAGATGGAGATGATGCAGAATTTAATGCGTTTCCATTTCCGGCTTGTTCGCTACAACAGCTCGTCTCCAAGTGAAAATCAACCAATAGGGTGTAAGTATCAAAAGCCTCCCCCCCTTCTCTACTACCAAAGATTCCCTTTTAAGCGTCTTACAGTGTGCTACCCACTGCCACCAATGCCTCATTCAGTAGCTTCTTCTTCAGCGCGCTGAGCTACCGAGTCGCTGTCTCAATCGAACAGTCAGGATCAAGTTGCAGCCGTAGCTACGCGAGTTGTGCTCCCGCCCACGCCAACAGGTGTCGATCTCTCACTGAGTGCGGAAGCACCACCTACCTCTGTGGCACTTGCGCAGAGTGTGTACGCGACGCCAGCTCCAACTCAAACACCAAGCAGCGCGAACGATTTCAGGCCGTTGACGGTGATTTCAACACCACTCAGCTCGCACATTTCACAAGCTAACGTGGCCGCGTCCTCCAGTGACCAGGGATCAAAGCGTCGTGGTGCTAAGCCTGCCTTTGCGTGAACGACAGCGGCTGCTGATACCCTGCTGCGTGCTCGATTTGTGACATTGAAGGAACGCTTTCAGAGCACCCGAAGTACTAAGCAGCTTGCTACCGCCTAGATATTAGTCACTGCTGAGACGTATTTAGCCTCAGGACTCGAGGTAACACCAGAACAGTGCAAGTCAAAGGTATAATCGTACTCGAACGTGTTGAACCTGTGCGATACCTAACTGTTTAACTGTCTATGTTTCTGTGATATTTTAGGTCAAGCATATGCGCAATCAGTACACTGCTTATCGTGTCGCTCGAGAGGAGACCGGCAATTCGACCGAGAGAGAATTAATAGAGCCTCCATGCTACAGCACAATGTGTGATGTGTGTGCCGGCCACGATGGCCTGGACTCAGATTCATTTTTATCCAGTGATGCTGCAGGCATCGGGGGCAGGATAGGGTCTAATGATACGGCAAACTTGGAGCTGGGCCGAGGCATGTCTGGGGAGTTCTACGAGGCAGGATCTGATTCGGTAGAGTGTAGTGCTGATCGCGCCCAAGAGGGCAGCCAACGCACGAGTGGATGGAGGCTTCAAACAGGCAAACGAAAGCGAGAAAAGGCAGCAACAGCCGACGGCTTAAAAGCGATAGGTGCGGGGCTGGACAACATTGCGGAGGCCTTCAAGGTAGCAAGAACGAACAGCGACAACGGTCAAAATGAGGATATTATAACCTCTCTTCGTGAGTTGACGGAAACATTAAAGGCTCAGACGCTGGCTTTCAACAGTTTATTGCAACATTTGAATAGCAAGAGCAGCAACGCGCTCGCGTGAGTACAGCTACATTATACGAGCTACTGACAAATAAAAGCCGCAAGCCCATTTCGTTTTTGAATTCCGATCTTGCGCTGGTTCGCGTCTGGTAGGTCATCCACCTCAATGTCATTTCCAGTATCTTCCTCCACAAAGCGAACAATATTTGTAGTATCTCGAAAACGAATCATGAGGTTGTGCAACACAATTGTAGCAACAACAAAATCGGCTGCACCACGAGGTGATTCTTGACTCATAACACCTTGGAGCATTCTAAACCTGCCCTTCCAAAATCCAAACGTACCCTCTACTACCATTCTTGTGCTTGAGTGACTGAAGTTAAACTCTTTTTGTCGAGGAGATAACAACCCCCCCCCCCCTCTCGTTCACCGTATGGCACTATCAGTCCAGGTAGTAGCGCATACCCGGCGTCGCCGATGAAGTGACTGCTAGCAGGAATTGTTTTGTATATAGTACGATTAATTTTACTATACTTCCAACACTTGCTGTCCGACCACGATCCAGGACGTACTTCGACACTTAGAAACATATTGCCACCAGTAACAATAGCTTGTACATTAAATGCTGGATAACATTTCCTGCAATAAAAGCCGTCAAAATCATCCGGTCGCTCAATTTCAACCAGAGACCCGTCGATTGCACCGACCACACCAGGATACCCATATCGCGCCGCAAAGCCCGACTTAATCGCATCCCAATCTTGACGCTCACGAGGAAAAGAAATAACAGCGCTAGCAACAGACTTCAGAACGAGTACGACTTCGGTCGTAATCTCCATAACGTAGCTTCTAGACATGCCCATAGCTCCAGCCACTTCGCAATATCCACCAGTCGAACCTAAAAAATATAGAGAGATTGCGACTTTCTTCTCGTAAGAGTGCAGTTGTACTTTAGCAGTAGCAAACCGTACGCCATGGTCTCGAAAGGTAGCGATCTGTAGGAAAGTCGCCTTCGTGCATCGAAGATTGTCCTCGAACCAGGTTGCATACGCTGCTGACCGCAGCATTAGCTCGAAGTTCAGGATACTCACTATGACGGGGGTCACACAGCACCTTGCACAGAGGAAGTGTGCAGGAGTATACAAACTCCTAGCGAACGGCAGTCCACTGGTCCCTGGCCTGAGGGGACGAGTTACCAAGACTAAGGTAGAATTAAGACTGAATATATTTATAGGATGATCATAATTGGGCCTGCAATACAAACTACAAATATCCTTTAGTGAAACCTATATAAAACCTGAGCATTGGCTCTCAGAGCAAGTGGTACTGTGTACCCACTTGTGTCCGTGATGTGTCAGTAGTGTTTGACACACCACCCAGAATAGTTGAGCCCATGTCACTATTCGGTGTAGCCCCGCTACAAGACGAAATCAGTGAAATTCTCCAGTTGTCGAGTTGTAAGGGATGCTATTTTGACCAATCAACGCTGCACAAAAATCACAATCGCGAGACCATCTCCATCTCCAGCGAATACGCCCTAACAATTTTTTTTGCCGAGCCCTGGTTTGTAATCTTACGATATGTGATAAATCAAATCGAAACTTTCGATGGGGTCTCGGAGCAGGACGAGCTTTCAGGTTCATGATGAACATGTGGGCTTTGAGAGACTCCGAAGATTGTACAACTTCATACATTTACCAAGTCTTTGGAGGGTGAACCCGTCGAGATCCGGGGCTCACCTTCCCAGTGATTCAACACACGGAGTGGGGGAACGCGTGCCCGTCCAACCACCATCCTAACCTACTAAAACAACCGTAGACAGGACTCAACGTGAGCGCAGGTCATTATCGTATTTGAGAAAACGGTATACTCAACTGGCTTTCAATTCTCACTTCGCAATTTGCTAACGAACCATCAGTGATCAAGCTCTAGCTACGATGCGTCTGTACTCGGTCGCACTTGTAGTTGCTGTTGTTCTTCTGGCAAACGTCGAACGGACCACCTCCATTGAGCTGACCACCGCCGATTATCCGACTGTGGTCCATTCCTTCGCCGACCACCAGAATGGTATCGCTCCGACGAGGTTGTTGAGACGTAACGACGGGGATGATGAAGAGAGAGCCATCGGCGGTGGTGCAATCTCGGATCTGGCAACCAAACTCAAAGGCGGCGCGTCAAAGTTCGCCGAAGCTGCAAATTTGCAGAAATTCGTGAACGTAAAGAAGTACGAGACGCAACTCGCACGCACGGCGAATATCGGCAGCAATGCATTGACGACCTTGACAGGCCCGAATCTGGAGCGGTTGACCACGCTGGTCCAGAAGTTCAACTCCGACAACATTATCAAAAAGATCTCCGTGATTGGGACGCTCACGGCAAAATATGGAGATGACGTTTTAGCGCAGACGCTCGTGGCTGCTGAAGGTATTAATGACCGGGCAACCAAGGCAATGGCAACAAGTATGCGACAGGACCAAATGACAAGGTGGATGAACGCCGGCGACTCCGCTGACGATGTTTTCAATCTACTGAAGATTCGCGGCGACGGATCTGACATGCTTGTCAGCCGGAAGTTGGATGTTCTGGAAGACTACATCGAGTTCATCAATAAGAGGAACTCCGATCAGACAACTCTGATCAGCACTTTGGTCAAAGGATTTCGTGGCGAAGACAAGCTGGGGGAGATTTTGCAGGCTGGAAAGTTGAAGGGTTATACGGGTGAGGCCAAGCAAATAGAAGCTTCTCTAGTCACCAAGTGGGCCAGTGAACGCCAATTGCCGGCAAACGTCTATCAATGGCTAAAGCTTTACAGCAACGTGGATTACGCTTTCACCGCCGAAAACTTCAACAGGTTCGCGAAGTACGTCGACGACTTCAACGGGAAGGATCCCAGAAACAAACAGTCCATACTTAAGCTCCTCACCAACACTTACGGAGACACTATTGTGGAGAAGAATATTTTAATGGCAATGGCCGATCCAGCCAGAAGAACTTACGCGAAACAGCTACAAGCGGAACAGCTAACGGGGTGGGTCGACAGCAAGAAGTCTCTTGACACTGTGATGACGAAGCTGGATTTTAAAGCGGACGATGCCGGAGCACTGACTGCTCAGAAGTTGGACACACTGGAAGATTTCATTAAGCGCACGGGTGGAGAAAAAAATATCCTCGAAACATTGACTCAGAAGTTCGGTGATGCCGAGGAGCTTGCAAACGTTTTGGCGAGGGCGAGTACGACCACGGTAGCTACACCGCTGCAGAAAAAGCAGTTTGACGTGTTCATGAAAATAGGCATCGAACCGGAGAACTTTATGAGCGCTGTATTCAATACGGGTCGTAGCACAGCTACGGAAGCTCAGAAATCGGCTGCGACCAAGTTCAACGCGTACTTTTGGAGAAACTCCGAATAGGTCGATGGTTAGTGACTGGCATCACTATCGTAGTGATGCATAGAAAGAGTAGCGAATTTAGAGTTGTTGTCCTAGTTGTCGTAGATATCAACACATGCAACGCAACATGATAGACACAACCGCATCCTAAAACTCGACTCCTACGTACTGCAAAATTGCGAAGCATTGGCGCTTTAACCGATATATGTACCAGCTTCTTTCCTCGCCATCTCATTCGCCAAAGTTCCGGCAGTCGAAGAGAAACTCGATAATGAGCGCTTGGGAGCAATGGGGCGGCAAGAAGGCCGCGCGGATTGTGGTCCTGCAGAAGTCCATGTGGGATATCATTCCCATAATTCCACTCTGAATGCCAGATTTGGAAGCACGTATTTTGTCGGCCTTCACGAGGAACATTGCATATCTGTTTGCTGGCATAACATAATATGTAAGTATACCAGACGTCGTAAGTAGATAAGATATCAATAGCACGTACCGCCAATTCCTAGTAGAACATTCTGGCCAGAAGTACCTCGTAAATTTGCTTGGCTTGGCCTTGTAGATAGCGCAAACCTTGCTCGACCGATGAACGCGCCTTGGACCCTGTTTGGTGTCGACGGTGTCTGGATTCTCTTCCAGCGATGCCCTCCTTGGTCTGCTTCTCCGCCTTCGTGAATTCGCAGACTCTGCGTTGAAAAATGCGAAATGTTTTGGCGGCCGCTTGTTGCCTACCTTTCTGTAGTGACGGTGCACGATGAAGGCATTCACGAGCACCATGTCCAAGAGACCCCAAAACAACGTTTTATAGTACTTTCTCGTCTTGTAACAAAGCTGGACGCTGTAGCGCTGCATGCGGAGCTGGTCATGGACGTACGTCCACACCACCCATCCAGTGGTGGTAGTCGCGGACCAGCTCCGGTGCGGGCAGGGGCTTCACTTCTCCGTTGATCCGCCGCACTACAAGGAAGCCCAAATAGCAGAGATTGTTAGCACGCTACCTCAAACAATACATACGAATAATTTACTGACCGTGCCTGTGCGTCGACTGCCTCCACTGGATAGCATGTGAACAGGATTTCGGTCCATCCACATGGCCGCAGTTATCTATGGAAATTGCTTGCTCTGAGCGAGCTTTATTGTACCCTGGGGTAGCACCATTTCCTTACGCTTGTTCACAGTCTTGTACTTCTTTGACGTCACCACGCCCTTAACATAACCAGACCGATCGGTCTGAATCGGTCCTGTCAGGTATAGCCGTCTGTGTAGGAGTTCCAGCGCTAGTTTCGCTGACGTGTAGAAGCGGTCTGTGACCACCAGTCACCACGGAGAGATATTGGAGAGGGGCAGCAGCGCATTCATATTGCGCAACACTGCAGTTTCGCCGGAGTTGTTGTCTTTCGGCACTGGAGTCCGTAGATGTGTCTTCGCTCCGCAGTAAACCTCGAGTCTAGTGTACCACAGCAAACATACACAATAAATAAGTTAGTGTTACAAGCGCTCAACCAACTGCCGCATTCATCGGTGAGCTGCCCTCGTTTTTTTGTCGATGAGCTGCCCTCATCGCTCGGGATTCTTATACTAAGTGATGGGCCAACTTTGAAGGGTCTTCATCGAAGAGCTGGCCCCTTCCGAGCATAAATGACCAATTACTGTTGTTCTTCCACCGCACAGCTAACATGGTATGAAGAAGTACTTTCGCCACTAATGCTGCTGCTCTAACGGTTGTTAATGTGTTCACCGCAGCCCATCCAGCAAGCAGAAATGATCCTGGGTGTTGACGTCGTTGGCTGCGACATCGGTGAACGTGGGAGGAGCTGCCAGACCCATGAGATCTGTGGACAGCACCTAAAGATCGACGACGTGGTCATCTTTCGCATAGAGGTGGTCTGCGTAAACGAAGGAGACTGCAACGGAGAGTTGGAAGAAGTCGTGAAGGCGTATGTGATACGGTCTGGTTCCCAAGCATGCCATGTTGGTTTCCTTCCTCGCCGTCTCCTCAGAATGAAGGCAACCTACGCCAATAAAATGGCAACCGTTGTTGAGGACCTAAGGAAGCCAGACAACTCGCACAAGCGTCGTCGATCAGAACGCAACATGGGAATCGTTCGGTGTATAATGCTTCAGGATATTGAGAGTCAATTCAGATGCTAATTCTGACTATGAAATTATCTAACTCTTCGATCTCGTAGCTGCCCTCTTCGTTGCTGCCATTCAACCCACCACCGTCACTGGCTTGTGGGTCTTCATCCACGCTATGCTGTGCTGCCTCGTGGATTGTATGCTGCTGATCGACTGAGCCGATTCCATATCCGATGGATACAAACGTACTTCGGATTGTGTTCTCGGTTATCGAGGCCCACGCTTCAGCCATCCACGGTACGATATCTTCACGATCAGGGACTGGCACAACATCTTCTGTTGCCAATTGACTCATATTGTCAGCTGCCCAATCATTGTAAAAAGAACACAACTTATCTTTGAGGGGCTTGTTAATGCCAACATCACAAGGTTGGAGGACGCAAGTGTAGTCACCAGGAATGGTCTCCACGTCTGTCCCGACATCATTGAGCAATCGGATAAATGACGCCTGTTGATGACACTTAAACTCATCAAGTAGTAATAGCGACGATGGATGTGAAGCCACGTAAGGTTTCCAGACCTTCTCAAACCAAATTTTGCAGCCCCGTTCATCCATCCATCCCTTTTCTTGGCAGCATCCAAATACGCCAGGCGGAAGTAGGTTCTTGAGCGATTTTTCAATAGTAGCACCAGGCTTACCCTTGAAAACGAGAAATAATGGGAGTTTTGTGCCGTCTTCAGCACATGCCACGCAAGCCGTCAACCTGCGCGCATTGGATCCGCTGCCCCTAATCGAAACTGTGTTGACGTTTTTCTCGTTGATGGTAGTGCTTGAAGTCATCTCGAAAAACACAGCAGTTTCGTCCATATTAACACGAAGAGATGGCGGGGTACCCTTCAAAGTCCCTCCAGGCCGAAAGCGTTCATTTATGGCCTCAGTGAAGTCATTTCTCACCTTCTGCAGATGCCCACTCAGCTTTTGCCCAACTCGTGTTTTCCGACGAATGCTTAAGCGGTGTCGCCTAAGGAAAGGGTAAACCCTGCTCCACATAGCAGATCTTTTCCCACCCCTAAATGATCTATCAATCGACAAGGCTTTCGCAATTGCTTGATTACTCGTGACCGCAATATCCAGTCTGCGACGCTCTATGATCCACCGCGCCGCCTGCTCTTCTACCTCCGGCGTTGATCGCGCACGACCAATGTTCATCGACCTTGCCCTTGGATTTCTCCTTACCGTCGCTTCAAGCTTCGCACGATCCCGCCTCCATCGTCGAATTTGGTTAGGATCAACACGATGACGGCGAGCCGTCCCTCTAACTGAACGACTGCGATCGGCCTCCAGCAAAATGTCAAGCTTCTCTTTAACTGTCTTCCTCGTGTCCCGTACTGGCATGCTTCCTAACGATTTTTGCGCGTGTTTTCAAAAGCGCGACTCCTGGAGATCGTGCCAAATTCGAAGGGTCGCTCATCGATGAGCTGCCCTCCTTTGGCATTTTTTTAAACGAGGGCAGCTCACCGACGAATGCGGTAAAACATAGCCTCGCGTTATTTCAAATGACCAAATATTAAAACTAAGAAAACGTAAACTTACTGCCTAATCAACTATACCACGATACACAACATTCAATAGACAGTATCCGCTCTCCTCTCGGTGAGCATTATAGTCCACCGCAATCTTGACATGCTGCCTTGATGTTGATCGTGAAAGCACGACGTATAACTGGCCATGAGCAAACACTGGTTGCGGTAAGTATACACCAAGCTCTCGTAGCGTCTGTCCTTGAGCCTTGTTAATAGTCATGGCAAACGCCAACTGAACCGGGAACTGGCGTCGGTGAAGCTCAAATGGAAGGCCGGAGTTGTGTGAGGTCAATGGGATGCGTGGGATAACGACAATGTTGCCGGTGAGGATTACTGTCAGCACTTTGGCTTCGATGTCGTGGTCGTGCATATGGCGCACTTGAAGACGTGTTCCATTGCACAGACCGCTTTCGCCGTTGATGTTTCGGAGTAGTATGATCGGAGCACCAATCTTGAGACAACGCTTGTGTGGTGGCATTCCGGAGACACTTAGCGAATCCAGAAATTCCTCAGGGAACATTGATGTGTCCGACCCTTGCGCGTCTTCAACCGTGTCGATAGAGACGTATTCCTTGGCCTCTCCTGGCAATGTTTCTATCGCTGAATTATTGAGCTTTAACACATCGGCATTCAGCGACGACAGAATTGCTCTGGTTGCGAAATAGTCATCTTCAAGATATCTCTCCCCGAGGTCATCGCATACGTGATCGATAAGGGCCTTCGCCTTTTCCACGCCGTCTGGAGCCGTCAATATCATGTCTTGTTGAATCCTCGTGTAGTCTCTGCCTCTCTCGGAGCGCCCTTCATTACGTCCTTCACCAACACGCAGTAGAAAGTTTGCAAATGTTCGGGTCTCCATTGCGGTTGTTCCATCCACCATGCCCTGAACTCTCATGTTCGTCTTGAGATGGAGTATGTCAAATTTTGCCCATAGCGACGATCGCTTGATACAGCTGTTGACTACTTGGCCGGGCGATCCATGGGGAATCGCAGGAAGGAGTTGACGGTAGTCGCCTGCCAGCAACACCATTATTTCACCGAAGGGTTTGTCGTTCTTCATGAGATCCCGCAATGTGACATCCACCGCCTGAAAACCGTACTTGATCATCAACGGAGCCTCATCCACACAATCAATGATGTTTACCTGAGCGGTTCCGCACGGTCGGAGCCAGTCGTCACGTTACAGGTAGACGTAGAGGTGAGGTCCAACCCGAGTTGGAACGTATAGTGTGCCGTTCTACCTCCCTTTAATTGTGTCGCAGCAATTCCGCTTGAAGCAGCTGCCACCGCGATCTTCCCGTCCAAGCAAACCGTCGCTAGAATTGTCTGCAGTAGGAACGACTTACCGGTACCTCCAGGGCCATCCAGAAAGAATAGCTTCTCATCAGCATTATCACAGTGGATAGTGTTGATTACCTTGTCATACACCACCCTTTGGTCGTCATTTAAATGCCCTGCTTGAGATTTCAGGTCTTCCATTGCTGAGCGATCGTAAGAACTCTCCGTCTCGATCAACCGATTTGACGCCGAGTCATTGGGGTGGAGATCACCGAAGTCCGACAGCTTGGGTAGCCCGTGGAAGTCTTCAATTTCCTTGTTATTGCTCCGCAAACACTGGTCAACAACTCGAACAGTAAGGTAGATCACCTCTTGACTCGTTACCGGTTGTTGACGATCTAACTGGAAATCCTCGGACATGTCAGTCAAGAACGTGTCCCACAGAGCCTTTGGAGAACTGGGATGGCAATGCACCAAGATAATGGCAAACAGGTGCCGAATCTGGCTTGGCATCTGGTGCTGACTTGCTTCTTCCATACATCGGCGCCATTCATCGTCGCTCTCCAAAAGTCCCCTTGCTTGAGCAGCAGCTTGAAACGTCTCATGAACGGTTTCATCCACCGTTCGAAGGTCCTCAAACGATGTCGGTCCTCGTACGTTGCACAACAGCATTTGAAGATAAAAGCGCTCTGTATTGTTGGGTGAAACAGAGACCATCCGGCCAATCGCCTTTTCACTGCCTCTCGTCCTGTGCTTCCAATTCTTGTTTTCCTTGACCCAGGTGTAGTGACGTGGGAACTCGTAGTAAAGTAGCTCTGTAGCATTGGTATCCGCAGCACACATTTTGAAGAACCTTGTCAGTATTGTATGACGCTGGTTGGGAATTCTTTCTGGGTGTTCAGGATCAAATATAGTATAGTTCATTTCCGGTAGATGAACTGTCAACTGGATCACCGCATGTGATTTCCACTGCATTGGATACTTCAACATACGCCAACACGCCTCAGGAGGACAGATATATCGCCCACTGAGATACTCCTCCACTTCGTCGATATCAACACGTCGAGTGGTGCTGTCGCCCACATCAGTGACGGGCGCCTCCACAGAAAACGTAGCCCGATCTTGTCCCTTGTAGATGTACTTGTACATGTACTTGATCGCGTTGATCGTCGAGCAGATCTCAACGTTGATGTGACAATTATACTTCTCGCACAGGTATGGATTGTACGGAACCACCCAGTGGTTGTCCAGCTCGACGTTCTTGTGCATGGTTGATCGGTCTTGGTCTCTCCGTCTATACTCTGGGTAGCCACTTTCCTCACGCGTCGTGTCCGTGTGGAAACGTTTAGGGTAGCCTTTTGAACAGACACCATCCTTCATACACGGAGCTTTAGGGTTGAGCACGCCACATGGTCCATGCATCAAGCACTTGGTCACTGTTTCGTACAATTGCGGATGTGTGTTGGGATCTGGGAGCTCAGCGCACACAAACTTGTCGTAGTCCTCGGGACGTCTTGGGCTCGAGTCTTCCGTAAGCTTCACCAACATGTGAGCATGTGGTAAGCCTCGTTTCTGGAACTCGATAACGTAGATCAGTGCCTGGACTTTCCCAAAGACTTCGTTCTTAATGATATCATCCTTAATGACCTCCAATTTCAGCTTGAACGCTCGAGCAACCAAATCCGGGCGGTCTGCATTGCGTTGGCTCTGGAACAGCGCCTCCTCGATTTCTGGCCACTCTGGATTACATCTGCTGGTGATGAATAAGTCTGGCTTGCCAATTTCACGTGCGATCGCCATGGAGTCATAGTATTGCTTCCGCATGTATCACTCACCACCTATAAAATTTGGAGGTAGAAGAACAAACCACCCGACTTCTCTCAAATCGCCATCATGGAGAACTGCGTCGATCACTCCACGGTAAAGATCTGCACGTAACGCGCCTTGGTGTGGTTTGACGTAGCGAAGACTTTGGAGCTCTATCTTAACATACATTTCAACGAACCACTGCTGGAAAAGCCGAGAGGACCGATGAAGAATGGAGAACTGACCCGTACGCGTGAAGAGCTGGTAGACGTAGAAATCACGCACCTTCATAGGTTTGTTCTTGTAACGAATTACACCTGGCTTGCATTCCCCTTCCGCTGACCATCCTTGTTCTCCATACGGAAATAGTAACGGGAATTCCAATGGATCGTAAGCTGGATGAAAATCAGATATTTGTTTCAGGCCGCCACCTCGATGTCTTAAGACGATGTCACGTTCCTTGGCTGAATCCTCATCCACAATAATCGCGGCGACTTCATCAGCGGTTGGACGATTATGAGTTCTCAGATCGGTTCCGGGCTCTTCGTGTATGACCAAACGCAGGTTCACGCCTCGTCGTGCCTTCTCTCCTGCAGTAAGGAACTTCTTCACATACGGGTTGCTGGCTACTAACATGTGCTGGAGAGCCTTGACTGTTGGGCGGTCCAAGCCGTCCATAACGCTCATCCACTTGTCCACCTGATGTTCCATATCGCCATCGTAGACATACACTTGAGCAAATGTCGGGCTACTACCTTCCTCAGGTAGCAATGCACCAATGCGATGACAAATTGTTCCGTGAACCCGAAACGTGTAAACACCTTGCTGACCATTCGCGTAGTTGGTATCGATACCAATATTGTCTCGAACGGATGCACCCATTGATGTGAAAGCAAATACGTTGTTGTAGGCACGAATCTGATGCAGTAGGGATGGAGTCGCCACAAATTTCTTGAGGAATGATGGTGGGTAGTTTGTGGGAGCAAGAATTACACGTTCTTCTGTAATGGGCCCCTCTGGTCTATTACATTGGTTATGCGATCACAGATTGGTGTGGTTCACACACTGCTGTCATGGAGGTAAAGGTGGCAAAAACATGGTCAAATGTTTGCTCACATCCACCCATGGCACAATCAGTGATTACGCCAAGTGTTCTCTGCACTTCTTTGTGTATGATGATGGTTCCTCACCTGGGACATTATTTGGTAGCAAGGCCGGCGTGTCACCTGAGTTCTTGTGGCCAATCACAAGACGCCACGCGGCAGGAAGATTCTTCGAAGGAGAATCTTCAAGTTCAACCTGATTCAACCCAAGGTTCTATACTACATGTGTAGGTTAAGTTACATTTAACCTCAAGGGCCCCTAGTGGTTTTATTCATAGGATTCAGGAACCATAAGCTCATTTCAATTCAGTTGCAAACTTTCCCTCAAGTACTCAAGTCGCCTTCCTCCCTCCAAGTCGGGAATCGCTCCTTGTCCCTCGAAGTCGGGACTTCCCTCCAAGTCGGGGACGCTTCCTCAATCGCACAAGCGTGCGTGCTGTGTTTTGGGGACTGTTGTAAACAGCACCCCATTACACTTCGTGACCGGTAAAGGGTTCAGGCTCGAAGAGAATGGGTCCTGTGATGTCCGCTGCGTGGATATACGCGTCGTGAACCAAATCTACTAGCGTATTGCAGTCGACCTGAAGCCGACGCAAGTCGGGAAACTTGAGCAGCCAGTAGTAGCGGCCGTGACGTTCTCCCCATGAGGTAACCTTGCCCTGCAAGTAGTGTGTCGGTCCATTGACGTCGTCCTTGGAAACGGGAAATTATTTCATGACAGTCCAATTCACCGGATAGAGAGGGTGACGGAGAAAATCTTTCGTCAGGGCGTCTACCGAAAACTGATGCGAGTCTGCGTTGCTGATAACGAGGAAACCTTTCTGCTTACGCTGTCCTCCGCTCCTCTTGCGAACTGGCAGTGTCTCGAGCATTCCTGAAATCTTGAGATCACCCTGTAACACCATGGCTGCTATGGCATGAGAGCATTGCCAGTCGTTGTGGGAAAATATTTTGCAATCGCACGAGTATTTGGCCCGTATAGCTGCGATCTGGACACAAAATCAACACTCTTGTCATTGAGAAGCCAGCAATTTCATCAAAAGAAACGAGCGTACCTGGGTAGCTGTGAATTTTGGCGTTGCGACCAATCCATTTAGCTTTTCCAGGTGAGCCAGTCGCACATAATGGAGAGACAAGTAATAGAGTTGCGCGTTGAACACAGTTGCGTCGTGCGGCAGCTTGCCGATCAACGAATTTAAGTACCTGTCAAAATAAAGTTAGATGACAGCACCACAGCAGCAGAAATTGATGTAAATAATACTGTACCGCTGCGCTCGCTGACGAATTATCGGGGTTCCGTGAATGTTGGTTGGCTCACCATGAACTTTACAGCGTTGAAAAGAATACCGGTCAGCACCTTTGTATTTGGAGCTTTGACGGAGTAGTAATTCTTTTTGTTGAGAAGGAGCTTTTGGGCATGCTCTACTTCAGTCCCGATAAGTGGGCCTATACACCACCAGCAACACAATCCGTTAGGGCTACCAGCACAACATCTAAATATCGTTATACCTTCGCAATAGTGCAGGAGCTGAAACTTGACTGATTGTTGCTCTTGGTGCCTCAAAATTCTGGGAAGGGCGTCGTTCCAAACGACTGGAGTACTGGCACGAAGCGAGTCAATGCACGTTTCCTTGATCACCTTGTGATGGGATTCAAGCGCGTTCTGCGATGGCATGAATCCCGGGATCGCTGCAGTATAGAACCAGTTGCCCCACAAATCGCCCAGGTAATTCTGCTCCAGCCAATCCGCGTACCCACTTTCACCTTGTGAGCGCCAGTAACTTAAAAAGAGCTTGGTCATCGCGTCAAACTGTTTCTTCGATCGAGCTTCGACTAGATACAAAATATTCACCGCCACATTTGCCTCGTAGAACTCGCTTTTTACCAAACGTCCACGGTTTTCACGACTCTTTCTGTTGAAATGAGGGTAGCAATTCAGCAAGGTGATCTTGGGCCAGACCTCAAGGTACGCATTAGCGATACCAGACGTGCGGTCCAAACTACCAAACGACACGTTCAAATCAATGTCAAAGAACAGCTCCGCATACTTTCGTACCGATGCAAACATCGTTTTGTACGCCGTTTGATGTTCAGTTCTAACAAACTTGTAAACCCATGGAACGAATATCTTGCTGTACTGGTTGCGGTTGTAGTGGGTCATGTAGGTTCCAAAATCCACCAAAGTCCACCCACCTGTAGTAAATACAGCAATCCACGATTAGTTACAATGCTACCAATCATAGCCAGCGTAAAGAGCTTACCGAAATGAATTCTATACGTTCCGTCGGTCACTCCGATCACGCCGTCTCTCTCCTGGCCGTTGTGTGCGTAGAGCGCGTTACGGAACATGTACCGAGAAGTAACAACAAGACCAAAGCAGGAGGACTTCTTGCCCTCGCCAGAAGTGATGTCATGCTGAAAGCACTCTAAGACGATCAGCTCGTGCTGAAAATCTCGCGGCATGTTATAGAACTCCTCCGCATCGCGAGCAGCGTCGAAGTCTCCACAGCTCAGGTGATTGTTGGTGCCGACGAAAAACTCAGCGCGTGCTGAGCACAGCCGAGGAAAGGCCCACTCGAGAAGCTTCACAATATTCTTAATCTCCTAACCGCCTATTCAACAGCGAAGGAAACGATGCAAACATTATTTTATATTTGTTAGAGCTCACAAAATAATTTTAAAACAGCAAACCTGCGAGTGTTGACTTCAGATGCGTTTTGTGGTTCTTAAGCTGAACATGATCCGGCAGAAGGGAGATTAACTCGGGAACGTCAGCATACCATTTGTGAAGAAGCTTGCTGCACTTCTTCGGGCCGCATCCAAGCAAGATATCGGCAGCTTCTTGTTCAAACGCCCCGTGAATACCTCGTTTCTTTGCATTTGTGGCTTCTCCAACATGCTTACCAGCATGCTCTATCTTGAATCCAGTATCGCCATCCTTAGCTAGCCGAAGACGCTTTCTGCATTCTTTATGGGAAACGCGCTCGTACACGCGCTCGCCATGCCCTTTCTTGCCGTAGTAATAAGCAAACTTGTAGACGCTGGTGTCGTACGTGTCAATACCTGCCTTAGCCGCATGAAGTGTTCTGAATGCTGCTGCAAAATGAAATACGTGGCGCTTTGTAGGCTGAGCAATCTCCTCTTCCTCTTCATCAGACGACGCAAACTCGACGTCACTGCATGCGCTGTCATCTATTCCTACCATTGTTCGTACGAAGCTCTGGCTTTAATAAACACTCTGGCTTTAATAAACACTCTGGCTCCGATATTGCTGTCGGTAAAAGGATATAACGTATTATGCTAGCAGATGAGCACTTACACTCCGTTGCGATCTTACCTCAAGCACCGGCGCAGAAACTGTAGTGACGTGTTTTGGAGGGTGTCGTTGATGCAAAGACTGGCTATTAATGAAGTGCCAGCATTACTCGCCAAATCACCAAAGCACGATTGGTACTCGATTTTCGTACTTTCCTTGGTTTCCTCGAAAAGCAGCCGTTGTTTCCTCGATAATAAGCTACACCCTGAAACCACCTGCTTCAGGATGAGGGAGGACGCGCTGAAAAACAGCATTCATTTGGTAGTACAGTACAAAAATATCGCGAAATTGTAAACGTCGTAGAGCGTCAGGATCCACACTTGAGCATACTATTCCGAAAAAGGCACCCGAACTTGGCCAGTGTTGATCATTATCCAGAAAATCCGCAAAACACTTCTTTTTTGCCTCAGCCAAGCAGCGACACAAGCGTCGAAACTTTGCAGTTCCTGATCCCAACGGCTTTGACGTGTTTGCTCCTTCCCGTGTAGTCACAACTTGAAAATCTTCCGACTTGTTCCACCAGATCGGACTATAGAGCGCATATTGAATCGCTTCAATTCTGTTTGTGGAAAGTGACGATCGGCAGGGCCATTGCAACCGATCCCAATCGCGCAATAGTTTCCGCCACCACGGTGGCAACATCGTTGCTCGCCATCTTGGTGGACGTGGAGGGTCCTGGAACAAAAAATCACTTGACCATGGTCTTGAGTACGGCTCATATCGTTTCTGTAGTATGGCCACTAGTGGGCGGTACCACACAGACTCTTCAGTATGTTGTGGGTGGTCCTTGATACACTGTACAATTTGCTGCAACAATTGAAACTGTTGGCGCTTTATGCTAGTCCCAATAACTGGAACACCAACACTGACCCGAGACACGATAGGCGCAACCACCCTCTAAGGGGGTGGTTGCGTAATGCTGCTGGCATGAGGAAGCGCGGCAACGTAACAACCGAGTATCATTCGTCGGATCTCCGAGTAATGGCTTTTTTCTAATCAGAACGCTCGAATTCCGAGTACTGCTAAGTTCGATCGGCAGGTTGACCGAGTAATTCGGAGTCGCAGCATACGTGGCGACGTATAGACCCTCGTCTTGCCAAACCCGATTCGGCGTGGCGACTTACTCAGGTGGTCCCCCGCCAACATGTGCGATCTCCCGCCAAATTCTTGTCCTCGGAACTCTTCAATACTTCAGCTGAACACCACAGTGCTTGTGACTCGAGTTTGAAAGAAGGCTATGGCGAACGCTGTCGTGAAGGCGGAGCTGCAGGCGGTGACGCGCGATGCTATTCCAACGTTAGTACGGCAAATCCAGAATTTGCGGAGAGAGCAACTAACTGGGTGGCTCAAGGATGGCAGATCTACTAACGATGTTTGCAAATTCTGGTACACGTACGAAGGAGTTGGCCACAAAGTTGCAGAAAGCACAGTTTACCCGGTGGCTGATGAACGGGATAGATCCGATGAGCGTGCTTAGGAGTGCATTCAAGGTTCTAAAGTCAAATTTGGGTTCTATATCGGAAATGATTGCAAAAGAATTCGAGACGTTCTATAGGTAGAATGTCGTGCAGCCGCGGCACTCTGAAGGTGGGAATCGGGATTGATTGTGCTGTCGTAGCTACTCTAAACATTTCCACACAGTCGAGAGCATTTCCCAAACAATAATAATTGCTGGGTGAGCGCGTCGTGTACAGTACGTTGCAAATCGGTGGTTCGGTGGTTTGGCTACTCTGGATTATGAGCATGGAACTACATATAAACAACACCCCGTTTGGGTCAATACGCGAATATATTTTCTAATGCCGCTCAATCCTACCATCCAACATATTTGTATTACTTCGAAGCACGTGTCATGAAAAACGTTGCTCATGATGCACCGATTGCCACAAACGATGGCGGTTCTTCTTAGCATGTGCTTGATATTGATAATACCGCGACAATGAGTGTGATGAAGCGAAAGTATTCGGAATATGACGGGGTTTCGTGGTTGAACTTCACTTTCGAAATTGGATGAGTCTTCGTGTGGACTTCGTGGTATACGCAACCCATGCTTTATTCATATCTACATACTCCGGAGTATAAGATTTCGTCCACGGTCGGCAATTCTCTCTCCACTCAGTCTTACGAATTCTAGAGACAAATATTATATACATGTACATGTACTGCATTACTGGACACGATCGACTCCACTCAGCTAGGCCTTAACCTTGAAATAAATGCTAGCTCTGAAACCTAAATCTGCTTTCAGACACAGAAAGATATAGCTACATTTCCTCTGGGTTAGCATGGAGTTTCTATTTCATTCTTAAATCCAGGGTTCTAGGCTAGGAATTTCTACTTCTTACGACAGCAAAAAATCTTTGTACTGATGTACAACACGACCTGGGTATGGGCCGGCAGAAACCTCGTCAACCTTAGACATCTTGACGATAACATCCATCAGAGTTAATTCACTCTTCTCCCATCGCTGAAAGAGCGCGTTCTGGTATTTGTAGGCAGTTTTGTACATATCGCGTGACCCCGGCATATTCAGTGTTTTCGCCAGCAAAACAGCAAACTTGGCATCGCCACCGAAACCCGTGCTTAGTGTTCTGAGCGTGCTGATCTTCTTTTCTGAGGTTTTCGAATTCAATAACTTCACATATTGACCCAGTGTCTCCAGTTTTCGACTATCCATGACCAAAGGCCCAAGCTCCCCCAGCTTCAATATCTTAAAAACATCACCGACGGATTTCTTGTTGTTGAGCCAGACTTCCAACTGCTGCTTCTGCAGCTTTGTCGCGATATCCTTCGTGCTTTCCACCTTCTTCGCAGCCACGAGAGCCTCGGCCACAACGTCATCCCCGTAGCGCCCAGTGAGCGCTCCAAGCACAGATATTTGCTTCGTTGGGTACTTTTTGTTGAATTTCTTCACATACTTGCTCAGCGTTTTCAAGTTGGCGCTGGCGATAGCTTCTTCCACCTTCTCGTTGAACTTCAGTTTCGTCATAACATCGTTAGCAGATGTCTCCTTGCGCACCCAATACCTCAACTTGATGGCGTTGGTGGTTTCCAAGGTGGCTGACTTAATCAGATGCTTGAGCGTGTCGATTCCACCTCTCTCTTCGTCGTCATCCTCTGGTATGATCTGAGTCCTTAAAAATCTTGTGGTAGGAACACCATTCTGGACAACAGTGTCGGGTGTAGCCATCTTGGAATCCATGGTCGCAGAGGAAGCGACACTCACCAGCAGCATAACTGCAATCATTAAAGCGATATTGGGAGATCGCATTGTAGCCACGTTCTCGAAGGTTGCCCTCTTGGAAAGTAAATTGGAAAATGTGGATGTCGAGTGGGTGGGGTGGCCGCATTGCGGTGCGGCAATGAAATAATTCAGATTTCTGGCGGATAAGAATTGGATGACAAAAAGCCCATGGTGTCCACCATGCTCATTTCAGCATGCTTCGATCACACCGTCTTCTTTGCTAGGGAGAAGCTCAAATCTGAATGTGTAATTGAAGTAATAGCCAATCGAATGCGTTTGGACAACACGTGGAGTCGGTCCTCCTTATGGATTCCCTCGGATAAGGGCCTATGCCTAGCATATATTGTTCATGCTGCAAAACTTCGTGGAAGCTTTTGCAGCATGAACAATAGAGTGAGTCGCTCTCGTTTTGTACGAAGCATGTTATTGTATTCAGTTCGGTATCAAGCACGATAACCACTGTATATAATATAATATACTCATAGACCAACGACTACATCATCTGTTGGGTGCAACAACCCACCAGCCCCGAAAATGAAGTCGCCGAGGGAAGTCTCAATTGATTTTCAGTGCATGCAGCAGGTCACTTACAGCGAGCCCTATCATAGTCATTTCTACGTATCATGAAGCGTACGGTTCGGTTTTTGAGAACTTCGGAATCCCAAGCTATTTGCCATTTCAAACTGAACGATTTCCGTGCGATCTGTTTGCACATACTAACGAAACTATAGCCCCGACACTATACTACATCCTAGACGCATCGTGGGCCATCATTGATGACTTCGCCAAATCTCCCTGAATCGACTATGAATAATAGGAAAGGAGGATTCAGCAGCACCTGTTCGGTCGATCCCTCTTTTGTGCAATCTATCGGCTTACGAAGGAAGGAACTTGATTTGATAAACTAGTTAGCCAATTTCTCGTCTTGTTTATTGCTCGAAGAACAAAGAGAAGAGTTTTTGTTTCATTCACAATATCCGCTTGAAGCTCTGGGATTCGTAAAAGCCAATCAGGCAGTCTCTAAAAACCAGTGACAGTAGGGTATCTATCGGCTTACGAACACGATCTGCAAAACTTAAACCTTGAAAAAACTAAAGATGTATCTTGCAACTTTGAACAACAGTAGCCACGAGCAAGATATAATTATTGTGTACGACATGGAAGACCGTTTCATCTAGAGATGCTACCGGGAGGTTGTCAATAGGAACTTACAGGAAACTGTTTGTATTTGGTTTATTCATTCAATATCAGCGGAGAATTTAACCTGTGTGCTGTAATCGACTTCTTCTGCTCTGGAGTTTACTTTTTTCTTTTTCTTTTTAACGTTGGATATCTCTGATATATGAAGGAACAGCGGCATGTATGCTAGTAACGTAGTACATGACTGGTGCGTATTTTGCAGATGTCTGCTGTCGTTGAGTATGTATAGCGAAGCAGTATGTTCAAGATCAATATCCTGGCCCATTGCTACAACTCCCACAAATTTTACAGTGCCATTACGTCTAAAACCGTCTCGGAGTCAGGTGCACGTTAGGTAGATTCACCTCACTTGCGTAGAACTTCTTGAACTTTTCCGCAATTGATTTCTGCATGTTGGTAGCTGAACCAAAATCTTGGACGTTGAATACTTTGGTCAGAACGTTTGACGACACTACTCTTTCATCCATCCACTCGATAAATTGTTTTGTCTGCAATTTTGTTGCTCTGTCATGCATACGTGGATGCGCTGTTAATTTCTCCAACACCGTCACTTGGTTTGAGTCATCCATGAAGTTCTTCCTCAATGTCTCAATCGGCGATTCTTTTCCGGAGTTTTTGTGGTTGAATATCGCAATGTACGTATCCAACGTTTTAATCTTCGGCCCGACAAGGGCTACGGGGTTAACGTCTTGTTTGAGCCTCAGGATAGCTTATACGACATCAACAGACTTGCCGTTGGCCAGCCAACCCTTCAACTGCCGCGTTTGCAACATTGTTGCGATTTCTCTCGACGCAGGGTCATCCGTCGCAAATGCTAGCGCGCTCGCCACTTTGTCCTCTTCATAATTTGCTTTGAGGATAGTTAGCAGTGACATCTGTTTGGTTGGGTTCTTCTGGTTAAATTCCGTGACGTATGTAGCCATTCTATTCAGGTTATCAGCCCCGAAAGCGTCGTCTGAGTTATTGTTCAGTCTTAGACGCTTGAAGACGCCTTCTGGTAATTCGCCATTCACCAGCCATATACGGAGCAATGCGTCTTCCAGTGTGCGAGCCTTTGGCATCGTTCGCCAATCCATCTTTGCGCGATCCAAAATCTGCAACATTTTGTTTTCCCACCTCCAAATCAATTCGTCAATCTATCAAGCAGAGATGTCCGTTGCGATGTCTGCCTATTTGCAAGCCTAATGTAGTCCTCCAACACTTCCAATTTCCGGCTGGTAAGGGCATCATACCCGTCTTGACGAAGTTTCAGTAGCTTGAAAACATTGTCAATAGATTTACCGCCATTCATCCACCTGTCAAGTTGGTCATTGCGCAGTAGTTTCATTTCATGCATCATCGTCGGACTGGTAGCGCGCCTTTGCCCTGACACGAGCGCCTTGGCCACGGCATCATCTCCATAGCGGGTCGTAAGCGTTCCAATCATCGAAATTGGATTCTTTGAGTTCTTCTTATCGTACATCGAGATATACTTTGTTAACACAGCGAACTTTGCGTTTTGCACAGCTTCCACCGCATCGTCCCCGAGCTTCAGTTTTTCCAGCACTTGCACTCCGTCTTTGTTCTGTAGCAAGTACTTCTCCAACTTGGCGGACTGTACTAACTGTGACGATCCCTCCTTGACCTTGGCCGCACCCGCTTTAATCAACTCCGTGAGCTTGTTTAAGGGACCTGCTCTCTCTTCGTTGTTATCGTCGTAGATTCTCAACAATCGCTTGGGCGGAGCAACAGTGAACGAGCGCACCGCGTTAGCTGTATAGTCGACGATGGAAGCAGTGCACGTATTCATAGTTGCCTGGAGAGTAGCAACAACTAAGAGTACGACGAAGCAGAGATGCATCGTACGTATTTACTTTGCGGTCCGTCTTGTAGGTCGATCACTGAGCGCTGATGAGCGAATTCCAAAGTGACTAGGAGACGATACGGTCACGAAAGGGAGAACGGGGGAAATGATCGTAAGTTTACGAACAGAAATCTTCCAATGGTAACACTCGTAAACATCGAGAACGGCTGAATGGATGGGACTAGCCGGGGAGGAAATAAACTTATGAAAACGTAAACAAGTGCCAAAGACTCGGTTTGAGATCGTTGCAAAAGTTTACTGCTACACAACAGGTGGCTCAAACATAGTCCAATTTGCACGAAAATGTAAGCTATCCTCAACTACAAACTGCACCAAACTGCATACAAGAATGTGTAGAGCGGTAGGGCATCAGATGTTGTTTTGGTTTGTTCACAAGTTGCACCTGTCTTATTTGTTGGCGTTACGCTGGTCGACCCCTGTAATCGGCTCAAAGGATTCCTCTCGTTGAGACCCAGCACCAGAACAAGTAGTCTTGGAAATCATCGATCGTGAACTTGCGAGGTGTCGATTTCTTCGACGGTGCCGATAAGGTTTCGATTCTTTACTAGAAATCGTTTGACAGAATATCACGATTAGAATTTCATTGTTCAGGTAGGCTTACGATGCCTTCGTCACGTACTCCGATTGTTGCTGATAGGCCCCCTTGTGTCCAGTGGACTACAAACCACGAAACTACGCACTTGGCATGCGTTCGATGCATTCCAAAACCCAATATCCCACTCAAACAAACCACAATCAAATCAACAAACCTTCAGATAGACAAACTAAGTGAGTAGCAACCAGGAAGAACCAGTTAATCAACTCAATTTCCTTCCTTATGGTACACGTTGTAACTTACAAGTTGTAAGTTGCGGGTCGCAAACTAGAACTCCCCGAAAATGACAAGTGTTATGGGGGCCAAAATTTATAGGAACATCGAGAACGGAACGAGGAATCGTGCTGAAACACAGGCACACGAGTTTTTTTTTTTAAAGTTGATCGGTGCGCAGTATCAAACCCATTAACGCTACGTCGACAGCAGCCACAAAATTCGCCACCTCAACGGGTTCTGAGATTGCATGCGTACAAAATCACGTGTTTGCGTGATTTAACTTGGGTGGGCAGAACCGATAAGGGTAGTCGTCTCATTGGAACCAGTAAGAAATGCATGACCTATCGGGTTAATTGGTGTAAGTGAAGCTCCAACTCCGCACGAAGTATCCATGTCATCCACGAACGGTGCAGAAATGTTGAGGCTCATACCCTCCTGATACTGAACTTCCACCACGATATCTTTCCCATACGCGATGAATCCATGCGTATCCCTCAAACACAGAACAAATTCTTCCTCCTCGCCAATCAAGGTATGGAACAGGGACCCGCCTGGACAGTCGATACGTTCTCCGCCGAAAGATGCACTTAGAATTGGTGTTGCGTTGTTCAGTGCTTGTAGCATGGAGTCAAACGGTATGCTGGGTTTGAGGCAGTGAGCCGTTTGAGTGGTAACGGAGGTGGTGGCGTTACCGACGCTTTCTACCACGTACAAGACACCGTCTACTAACACATACGTAAACTCGGTCTCGCCTTGAATGAAGGTTGTGAAGCCATCGTAGCGTACTCTGGCACCGTCCGTCGATAACGTCGGCTCAGCGAAGACATCGAAAATGGGCTCACCATGGACCGCCATACTCTTTCCCAGGAGTATGACACAAAGTTGCAGTGGAGGAGCACCGAGCATCGAAACCTGCTGCGGCGAAGCGCTCGTTGCTTCTTGATACGCGTTGCTCAAGCCGACAAGCGCTGTCAAGACGGCGAACACGACTACGAGGTTTAAAAATGTTAGCGGTGGTTGTGGAGACTTGAGCATCTTGCCGATATCGCTTCAAAAACGACAATGAATTGCCACGCCGTCCGTCGAGCGAGGTATCTGGTCAACCAGACTGGAGCCAGCAGCAGATTCCTCTGTGACGCTCAGTCACTGAAACAATTCCACGCAATCAATAATATTGTCAACAGCCGATGCAGTGGACAGTATGGTTGATAGCTAGAACTAAATGACTGCAATGTACCTCACTTGAAAACGAAAACGATGCAGTGGACAGAATCCACGATCACTCAGATTTGCCGATTAGACTCCGAACTCAATACTCATCATCGATAACTGTGCATTGTCAAAACGTAAGTAGATCGGTTCGATTACTTATGCGTAGTTTGGCGACTGAATCAATGACACGCAAAACTGTTGTCCTTTGTTAAAGAGCTACAGCAGGACAGCGCTGCTGTGGCTGCGGGTTGGCTGTGTGGGATGACGAGGCGACGTGCAGTGGGTTTTGGAAGGAGGAGTCTGCACTACAATCATAGAGGTAGATCGAGAAACTATCGATATTGAGTACGATCCTTGGGCTGGATACCTCAGCAAGAACCATGGTCGAGGTTTCTACATTGACTGGGTTTGGTTCGAGCAATACGCGTCGCCAGCACGCCTCCTAAATATTTGACTGACAGCAGTGTAGGAAGCTATGGAGTAGGTTTATTGTTACCTTTTTGCTGAGAGGCCGTTTACGGAGAAGTGCTGATGTCTGCTTACAAGCCGCACCTGTGAGTTCACGACACCTTGACTTAAGTTACGTTCTCCAGCTAGACTGAAGTCAGTCCATATTCCAGCAAGCTCGTGCGCTCGTTTGTTTTGATGGCCGATACCGGCGAGAGCCGTGGCCATGGCCATCCTATCATACTCCGTTTTGAAGAGGTCCTCTATTCATGTTTGTTAAACTATAGAGTCCTGGTATCGCTGGAGGCTTTGCCTTATCGAAAATTGATTCTGTGTTGCTGGACTTTGGCTTCTGTTCTGGGAAATTTGAGCTTGAACGTTGTTTAATCTCGTGACTCGACCTCTGTCAAGACCGTCGTGTACATGTGGCTGTGGCTTGATCATGTCTTCGACTGCTTTTTTCAACTCTTTCGCTATTGGTGTCCATGTTGTTAACGCAATTTCCTTGAACCCCTGTCGAGTTTTGGGATTTACCCGACTGACTTGGATATTCTTTTGAGTTCCAAACAGGTCGAGCGTCACCGTTGAGAGAAGCGTAGTGGTCTTAAGTTTAGCTATCGCCCCTGCTATCAATTCTTCTGCCATTCGGATCTCCGTCATTTGCTCCTTTTGGATTACTCCAACTACTGATACCTTTTGAGGAGCGTTTCCCAAAAGAATCCACGCTCCTTTCCTGCCTTCAGCTCGCTTCTTCGAGTGAAAAATAAGAGTCCAGCTGTGTAATACTAACGGTCGATCGGATGGCTGCATTGCTACAAAAACGGCATAGCACTGAGCCACCATGAAGCCGAGCTGACGTGTTGCTGGTCGAGATACCATGCCTCGTATCACAGACTGTGTTTGAAAGTCAGCAGATTGCCAGAGTACACGTTTGGCTCTCTGTGCGGATTGTTTCTCCGCTTCGAAGATTTCCTTGTTTCGGATCAACCAGAGCGTACACTGAGTACTCGTCGTCCAAATTAGCCAGATGATCTGCATTGCTTCATTGTGTTCTTCTACCCACTGAGGAATACTTTTCGACGCTTCTTCGATGAAATTCGGAAAAAGTGGTGGGGCTTCTCTGGATGCAAGGTGCTGCATGAGAGCTGTTAATTCATCCCTGTGAAGATAATGTCCAAGCCAATGAGGAAGCCACTCCATCCACACTTGTTTGGCCCGTGCGCAGCCCCACACTATGTGCTCTATCGTCTCAACTCTGGTCGAACATTTGCTGTACGAGCAATTTCGGTGCGTTGGCCAACCAGCATGGTACAGATTCAATGTTCTAGTACATATCCGATAAATTGTCCATCTTTGAAAATCCGTTAGCACCCCGTCGTTTTTTAAAATATCCTTTGATTGTTGTTCTTGCGCAGCACGGGCCCATCCGCTCTCTCGCCCACCGGCGTCCATTTTGTCGAGTACCCGCTGAATGGAGAATTTTGCGCTGTTCCTGAGTCGTTTTGATCGTGCTTTTCGAATGGATTGACGAATCTGCTTTGCTTGTGTTTGCGGAGGAACCATCCACGGGGTCGGATGCAAATAAGGTGTTGGAAAAAATGCCAATCCAGCTATCTTCTGCTCGAACAAAATTGCTTGTACATCCTTGTCGTAAACTGTGCATGGATCTCGATCAACTAGTTCCCATGTCCACCCTTTAGCTTCCTGTGCCAACTTAATTATCGGCACCTGCGGTTGGGATGGAGTGGTCGCTATAATGGTTCTCTCCGACGCTGCTCTTCACTCATATCGGTTTGACAAATGCGGAAAATTTCTTGGCTGAATTGGTGCTAATGTTGACCTCCAGACAATTAGAGGTACACATGCAAAAATACTTGAGCACCACCGACGAAGTTGTCGGTAGTGTTGGATCTTGAACGATTTCGTTCCCTTTGGCGGAGCCAGTAGGAAAATACCATTGCCTATTATTCGAACGCGTAATTGGATTAAGGTACATGGTTGAAACAGAGGATAATCTCGAGACCGAAGCGACTTGCCCTTTCCATCAATAATACAAGCGTTGTCGTTCCATTTGCTGGTTCTCCAATAATCCGTGAGTTCTGTGTTGATTTCTTCAGTTGCCACCGTGTCCACTACACGTTTAATCGTATCTTCTCGAACCCAGAAGCAAATAATTGCCTCCCGCATTTGCTTCACTCGCGTTTGACGATTCTGCGCCTCTTCCATTAGTTTCAACTTCTCGGTCTGATCTGTCCAAAGTTCTAATCTTCCAAGAGCTTGGACTGTGGAACGAACTCCTGTCAGTGTTGGTCGACACGCTTGGCCCACTTGTGCCTGTATAGTCGGTGTAAATGCGCAGCAGTCGCGTGATGTACGCAGCGTGGAGTGTGCCAACCAGTGCCATGCTGCATGGTAATTGTCTGGCCCTCCTTGTATCCACTGCTCAGCTTGGTTAACTCTTGTGACTAGTAGTGCTTGTTCGATATTTTGTAGACCGAGACCACCCTGTTCTTCATTCGCGAATACGAGTCCTGGCGCCAGCCTGTGACGCGTCCTGACTTCCAGCGTTGTTCCTTTCCAAACAAATCGTTTTTGAAGGTTATCCAGCTGTCGAAGCGTTTTTTCGATATAGGAATATGCAGTCCCGTGAACAGGATAGCTGGAAGCACCACGGTATTGAAGAGCTGCACACGCTGTTTGACTGAATTGGTGACTTGGGTTGCTACTTGTAATCTTTTTTTGATATTGATGATCCGTAGATTCCAGTTGTATTCCGAAGTATCGTGATTTCCAAAATGATATCCTAAGATTCGCGTTGTAGATCCTTTCACTAACACAGGATACCCACGACAACGCCTTTGAGACCATGCTGCATTTAAAGGGATCAGTACACTCTTTTTTGGCTGCACTTTAAGGCCTGACATCTCTCCAAACTTTTGTAAAATCTGGTTCAGTGGCTCTATCTGTCTTATGGCGGATAAGAAAACTGTACAGTCATCCACGAACCCGTTAAAAACATGCCTTTTGCCCCCAGAGCCCGGGATTTCCAACCCTTCAATCGCTGGATGATGAGAAATTGCTCGGCCCAAAAAATCAATGGCCAAAATGAAAAGGAGTGGCGCTAACGGGCATCCTTGTCGAATTCCAGAGTTTACCTCCCACTTCGTCGATTCGACGCCGTTCACCAGATAGCTGGCTGTTGTTCCTGAATGTAAACTGTGAAGAACATCTAAAAATCTTTGTGGGAAACCAAATTCCGACAAAGCTGTCAGCATAAAACTTCTGTCCAACGTGTCGTATGCCTTACATTCATCGAGTGCCAGAGTAGCAGGTGAATCAGCCCAGTTCAAATTCGGATCATTGAATTGAGTTTTCAGAAACGCTTGTACCATAGTTACACTCTTGGACATCAATCTTCCTTTCACAAATCCTTGCTGAGCCTGACTGATAATCCTCGGTAAGAAACGATGAATCCGTTCAGCGTAAATCCTCCCCAAGATTTTGTAGGCTGTGTTCAAAAGTGAAATCGGTCTGTAGTCCATGGCATTTGTCGAATCTCCTTTTTCCGCAACGGAACTACTATTGCATCCAAAAACGATTTTGGCACATCTGCTCCATTTTGGATAGCCCGGCAGACCGCCGTCAGACATTCTGCCATTTCATCTCTAAAATCTTTGTAGAAATCATGCGATAGCCCTGTTGACCCCCCAGATTTACCCCGAGGAAGTCTGTCAATTGCTTGGAGAACTTCACTTTCCCGAATCGGTTTCACCAATTCTTCTTGTTCCTCACGACGCAAGCGTTGGGTATCAGGAAGCTTATAAAATTTACGAAGTTCTGCTTGCATTTCGGACGGGTCTGTTGATGCATGCGTTCCTCCCATTATATCATTCCACTCACAAGCCATTTTTTCTGCTAATGGCATCTCATCAGGATAAAAGTGCCCAGCTGATGGCGAAATATTCGTGATAGTCTGATCACGTTGCCAGTCCGCATGTCTTTTGTAGAATCGTTTCAAATTTTCTGCCGTTGGCTGTAATGACCGTCCAAATGTGCTCTGTCCTTGACGAACCCGACACTGACTGGCTATCTGTTGCATATCGGATCGAGTTTCCGCAAGTCGGTTAAGGCTAGCTCTTAGATTATTGTAGTAAGCTGTAGATCGTTCTTTGTCAATCCGCGCGACATCCCGTAACATCAGAGTGATCTGTCGAGCAAATGTATTCCAAGCTTGTGCTGGACAACTCTGTTGCAGGAAAATGGTCTTCAGTTTGCGTAGTCTTTTGACAATTTGCTTCCGGACCCATTTTGGAGAAGACGTAGCTATTGGATATCGAGCTTTGTTCGTCCTGCGCCGACTCGTTTTCTGCAAAGTTAGCCACAATCGAACTTCCTGATGATCAGACCGGTTGGCCGGCGTTCGCGCTTCCACCCACTGAGCCAATTCAGCTATATCTTCACTCAAATAAAATCTGTCAAGTCGACTAGCTGACCGATTCCGCCAAAAGCTGAAATGAGTCAAAGCATCCAGGAGGCAGTCATCGTTAACATGAGTAGTCATGTATACTGCATCCATCAGACCCTGTTGGTTTACTAATTGGTCAAGCTCCTCACTTTCACACGACTTCGTGCTTGGCAACCCATCAGTCAATCTGTCCAATGCTGGTTGTAAAACCGCATTAAAATCTCCACCTAGTACAATTGTCTTAGTATTCGCACTCTACCTTCGAAGGTCTTTGTAAAATAAATTTTGTGCTACTTTCTCCACTGGTGCGTAGATATTCATGAATGTCCATTCGTCGTAATTGACCGCCATCCGTCTAGAAGTCCATTCATCCCTTCTCCATGGTCTCACCTGTGCTGCGACACTTGGTTTCAAGAGGATACCCATGCCACCAGACCCTCCATCCTTCTTGGTTCAGTAGCTCAATGGGTGTTGAGGGTCTTTAATCCCCCATACGCGGTTCCACGAATCGGCAATTTCTTCTATCTCCTTAGACGTCTTCAAATGTGTATCCTGTACATATATAATGTCAGCTGAGCGTGCGTGCTTCCAACCACGCAACCATCCAGCCCTTCGTTCTGATAAAAATCCTTGTAACTTTTGTGTGATGACTTGTAGTTCTGCTCGTTGACGATGTAACTTCGCTTTTTCTGTTCCAGATTTGTAAAACAGATCTGCGGTTTGGTGCAGCTCTGTGTACAAGTCCTGAGCCATCACGCTAGCTTTAGTTTTGGTCATGACGGTGGCTAATCCTTCTTCTCCATCCTGGCAGCACCTTCCTTCTCCTTTTGCAGAGCCAGTAAGGATTCCAATGCCGCCCAGTCTCCGTTTGCATTACCTGCGTAGTAGGCCTTTTGCACACTGGGGTACTTCTGAAGGACCTCTATGAATCGCTTCAGATATTCTTCTGTCGTTGAGGGGAAATACCCAGGCTTTCCTTGGAGTCTTCCGAATTCCGGTGCGTATACGATTGCAGCCACCAACTGTCTAGCAAGGCGATTCGCTTTACCTATTCTGCAAAGTTGAAGCAACTCTACTTTGTCGGTCTTAAGCTTATTAAGGATTCCCCAGAGCTCTTGAGAGTGAAGATATCGGTCATCGGTCATCAAATTTCTCTGGTCACCTATGAAGTTTACCCATGGTTCCAATGCTTTCACAGATTCATTGTCGACATCCATTCCACTTGCCTTTCGGTGGATAATTTCCTCTTGCAGTTCGGATAATCCTAGCATGAGGTAGTCGACTCTAAACTGTCTGGTCCAATCGAAGACCGTACTTGCGTTTAGTGTCCTTAATATGAACTCCGGGGAATCAACTTGTTGCATCCATTCCATCATTATGGTGGGGTGCTCCAATACCGCCTTATGCCACGTGTTAACGTTGACGGGTAGACGCGGGAACGGATTTTCACTAATTTGTTTCCATTCCTCTTCTAATTTGTTCCATTCGTCTCGCTTCCTGCCTTCTGACCGTCTCCCCCCCACTTGTAAATCTAGTGATTTGGGAGTCGTGTGAATCTCCAGACACTGCATGTTTGTTTGCGACATCAACTGAGTTACTTGATCCACCTGGGTCATCATCCGGTGTCCACTCCGACGCGTCTGACGAGTCCATGTCCTCATCCTCATCTTCGGGAGCTGTCATGGCTTCTTTTTCAACTTGACGCAGGCTCCCCTGCCATTGCATCCGTGTGTCCCGATTTTCCCCTGTTAACTGAATTATATGGCCTACTTTCGTCGAGTCCTCCCACTTTACAGTTTTGAGAAGTTTTTATGGAGGCCCGTAGCAAGACCATGCGGTCCTTTATCTGGAAGCAAGTGTAGTTTCTGTTGACGATGTCTACCGTGTTGCAGCACTTCAAGCAGTTCTTCTCTCTCACGCTCTGTCAAAACCGAGTCTTCGAGATCATCATGTAGAATATTGGCGGTAACCCGCTCTGCTTCTGCTGTGTCTTCGTGAGGGAATTCCTCGGCCAAGGGCATTTTAGCGTCACCATCACTATCATTTGCCATAACTTGAACCTCACTAGAAACGAAGTTTTCCAATTGATCATCTGTCGGTGCTCCCCCAAATTTGAGCCAAGTGTAATGTCGCGATCTGTAGTACAACACGATTGGTTGTTTGCCGGAAATCGAACATTCATTCCACTCTTGCTGCAATGCCTTCGTCCATTCATGAACCCTGTCACCAGTGTAGTTATATTCTCCTGCAGACTGAAGTTCATGCGTTGCAGTAACCTTCTTAATTGGCTTGAAGATCTGGTAGGACGCATGTTCTAACCCCCTCGGTGCCACTACAACATATATTGGCTGCTCAAGTAACTTGGCCATCAATAGAAGTGTCACTTCAGACCCCCATAGGGGTTTGGAGATAAATGTCGTGCTTTTAGAACTTGTCGTACTCACGTCCTCAAGATGCTCCCTTAGCTGATCCGCAGACTCTTGAATGGTTAACTCTCCAGCATTCTTGACGTACGAACTAAGAATTACTTTCCGGATATCGTGTGGAAATTCCACTTCAAACCCATATTGAGCTGCCATATTCACACCTTTCATCAATTTGGCTGTCACGTTCTCGATTGATGTGGTATCCGCTGGGCTTCCAAAGCTCTTGTCAAGCATTGCCATGGCGACACCATAAAATAGGCAATTTCCTGTTCCTGGGGTTTACTCTGGATTAAGACCACACCGTTTGAGTACTTCATATCCAGAAAGACTCGTCGAACCTGAGAGATCCATCTTAGTCACTTGATTCGCGTTAAACTGTGCCTGACGTTTGTTCACTGCCTCATAAATGAGTCGTTTTTGTCTGGAAAGAGAATCTGGGCGTAGTAGCACCACTCGGCTTTGTTTTGTTGGCTTGTTTTCAGTGTGCTCTGGTGGTCCTGATGGCTCTAGCGATGGCTCCATTACGTCAAGCTCTCCTGCTTCCGGGCCATGTACTTGTGCTTCTGCTTCTTGATTAAGCTGTATTTCACCCAGGCCCGTCGCTAAACGAGCCGATTCAATTGCTCCTTTTCTAGCAGTCTTGTCGGGGCGAAACGTTTTGCTCCTCGGTGGCGTTTTCCATTCCGATTTTTCAGATTGGACGATTAGGGAATGGCCAGAGTTCCCTTCTGTGAAAATTTCTTCGCAACTTTCCTCTTCGCTACCCCTCCTATGGTTTAATTCCTCCGTTTTTATCTGTGGCTTCACCGCTATCTCCCGCTTTTCGTGAAGTTCATTCAAGTTGGTTACAGTGGATTGATGTCGCTCTAACTTCGCAATATCCTTTGTCGTAACAGTGATACAACCATTTCCTTTCTTCCAGGAGTCATTCTGTGATCGGCATTGACTCACCGTGTGACCTGACACTCCACAATTGTAACACGGAGGGGCTGGGTTCGTTCCAACATGGTGAACTAGTATTTTCTTTCCCATCCACTTGATGAACTTCACCTTCTCCAAAAATGCAGGGCAGCCTGGGGATAGAAAGAAGATCTCCCACGCCCCGGTTTGAAAATTTGTCTTCCATGTCTGGGTTCCTGAAATGTTGCGTAACTCCCATCAAATTTCGCTCGAATAAACGCGTCCAGCGCTGCTTCATCCATGAATCTCGATACATTCAGGAGTTTGACCCGGTAGCGGTCATGGCGTTTTTCATTGCAAATTCCGTCAGACCCCACTTGACGTCTCCACATTCGTGCACCTCTCTGTGTAGGCGTGTCTTCAGGAAAGCTCTCAACTGGTCGAGTATTTAACACTGGAAAACTACGGTTGTGGAACGAAATGAATTCGAATATTTTTGCCCATCCTGTAGCCTTCTCCCTCGTTCAGAAGAAGAGATGCACAGAGTGTTGAAGCGAACTGTAGCACACTTGCTTAGTTTCCCCAAGCATTTGAGTCAAGTTCTCTTGATCAAACTTTTCTCTTTGAGCTCCTTGTAGGATGGCTCCGACAAGGCGCTCTCGAGTTTGAAAATCTGGGTTAACCGGAAACTCCGCGGGAAACTGAAAATATAACTCACCTTCTACCTGAGCGTAAATCGTGTTCTGAATGAATTGTAGCATATCATTATCACAGCTTCTTTTCAAAAACTACGGCGGTCCTTGGGCTAAAATGTTACCTTCCAAGAGTCCTTGCGTGATTTTTACTTCCACTTCTGTTGGACGGCGCAGTAATGAAGGGAAATCGTGAAATTCTGTATAAATCGCCCTCATCATTTCGATTTCGTCATGCGTGTAGACATTCGATCGAAAACGCACAATTGTATCCACTTCCTCCATTGGTTCATCTTCATCTGCCTCAGCTTTTCGTGCTAAAGGATTACTAGCCCATGGATTTGTATTGGGTGCTGCACGTACTTTCAACTCGTTCTCTCGGAATGCAATCGTTGCTAACAAAGATCGTCGCGACCCATATATTGCTTTGGTCAAGTCTCGAAGCCGATTTTTCCACCGTTGACATGTTGCTGCTTCCCGAAGCACCTGCCCCCAGAAAAAACGAAGCAGTCCCTCCATCTCCTCTGGGAACAGCATCATAAAATGCTCTTTTTCTTCTGGTAAACTTCCTCCGTCATGCTGCTCGAAGACTATGTCAAACATTTGCTGCATTATCGGTCTGTCCTCCTCAGTGACCATATCTGGAGTCAATTGTCCTTCGTCTTTTGTGGTGTCTCGGACGTTGGTGAGAAACATATCGAACAGCTCAGGAAAAGCTTTTTGCTGCTGCAGAGGATCGTCGTCTTCCCATTTACTGCCGCGGATCCGCCCATCTTGCATGTTCTTGTTGTCATGTGCATTTTTCTCGTGTTTTCGATTTTGTTGTTGTTTTGTTTTGTCTGCATTTTGGCTTGTCGTCGCGTTCTTGTCTTCAAGCGCAACATTTTTCTTATCGCGATCATGTCTCTTGTTCTCTCCATCGGCCTTGTCATCATTCAGTTGTTGGGATTGGCTGGGGCTATCTCCATTTTCATCTAAGGACTTTGAGTGGCTATCTCCCGCCATCACAGCTTCGCTCTCCCCGCGTGACTGCTCTTGGGCAACCCCTGAATCGTGTGGGTCTGGCGGATCACCTTGGTCCCCCATGCTGGACACCTGTGCAATGTTTCCAGTAGAGGTTCGGATAGTTTTAAGCAAGTTAAATCTTCTGAGGGCGCCGAGATTCAATTCCGTTGGCTTGCTTGGCGTGGGTACTCCCAGTTCCCACGGGTGCTTACTTGGCCTCCGATCGCTCTGAAGGGTCGGTGGCTGATTTGGAAGTGACGATGACATTATACCTATGGAACGTCTCGAATTCTTTTGCAATCATTTCCGATATAGAACCCAAATTTGACTTTAGAACCTTGAGTGCACTCCTAAGCACGCTCATCGGATCTATCCCGTTCATCAGCCACCGGGTAAACTGTGCTTTCTGCAACTTTGTGGCCAACTCCTTCGTACGTGTACCAGAATTTGGATCCATCTCTGCACTCATCAATAGTGACGCCAATTTGTCTTCTCCCCCGAATCCCGTCGCTAATGCTTTAACCAACGTTCCACCTCCAGAGTTTTCACGGTTGAACAGCTTAATGTAGTCTCTCAACGCATACACCTTCCCGTTCGTAATAGCTGCGACACCGTCATCTTGAAGCTTCAGGAGAGAGACGACATCGTCTACAGACTTCCCGCTGTTAAACCAACCCGTCAGCTGCTGAGACTGCAATTCTCGTGAAAGAACCTCCGTACTTTCAGTTCTCCTCCCGGACGCAAGAGACCCTGCCACTACAGCATCTCCGTAATTAGTAGTAAGCATCTGAAGTAATGACGCCTCGTTGTCCGGATTCTTCTTATCGAACTCTCCGATGTACTTCATGAATGTGCTCAATCTGTCGCTCTTTAGAACGTTTTCCACATCATTTTCTAGGTTTAACAACTTGAAGACGCGTTCCGGCAGTACTTTCTCGTCCGTCCACTTTGTAACCAGCTCAGTCTCCAAACCCGTGGCTTTCGAACTTTTACGGACATCCGTCTTTGCCAGCGATGGAAAGGGCACGAATTTATCCTCCCCAAATCCAGTACACTGCCTACGGTAGTTAGTCTGACTGAGACTATTTTATGTGTAAGAGATTTTGGCTTCGTTACACTAAATAGTCTAAGTTAGACTGACTATGTACTGAGACTATTTATAAAACCAAAAATAGTCTTGGTGTCAAAGGATGCTGGCGGACTCGAATCCCCAACACGACACTTTGAGCTCAACTGCACAAACGGCTGAGCCATATTACATCTAACATTTTGACCTCACCAAACTAAAATATATGGTTAACATTTACGTCTTCTTGCCCACTATTTCTGAATTTGCCTTCACAGGCTCTCCATCGAAGTGCACACGGTGTTTCTGGATGATATCTTGGAGATGAGGGTAAAGCTGAGTAACAGACCACGTACCATCAATACCAAGTGACAACCCGCACCGAATCATCGTCTTACGCGCGTAAGACATCCCATTTTTGTCTTTTTGGAGGTTGACAGCTTTGACAGCGTCGGCGGCAAGTTGAAGGAAGAACTTTTCCCTGGGTTTTGAAGTTTTCCGGACCACGAGCCGTCCTTCCTGATCTTGTTTTGCCAGCACTCGTTCTTTATCAATTCCATCTTCTTCTCGTTCCACTTGACTTTCCCGGCATCCTTTATCTTCGAAATTACAAAAGAGTCCGCTGGCTGGCATAGATCCGTAGCGTTGGGTGGAAAAAACTTGAGGTCGGATTTGATAGCATTAAGCTCAACGCGACACTCATCCGCCGCGAGATGACCTGAGCAGTTGTCGAGGTAAATGGTTTTCGTACACCCTCGGGGGTCTGCACGTATCGCTCGTCTCTCTTTTAGATATTCTCGGAACAGCTTTTGCGTCATCCACCCTTTCTTGCTGGAGCGATAACATACACCAGGAGTTTGGTCTGGAACTCCATGGATAGGATAGTTCCCCTCAGAGTTCATAAAAATCATCATTGGGGGGTGAATCCGCGCGCTTGGTCCTCCTGACAGCCGAACCACCATGGTCATTCCTTCGCTGCCTGACACCACATCAGCATACTTGACAACAGTATCCCCGCGAAATCCGAGCGTCTTGCCGTTATCGAAATCCACAACAAAGTGAGTTTCATCGATGTTCTCGATGGCGTTTTCGTCGAGCGATCCGTCTGCAAAACCACGCTGCAATTCACCGAGGCGAAATGCCACCTCTCTCTCAATGTGCAAAATTTTTGCCTCGCTGAGCTGCTTTTTACCAGTTTGAGTTCTGAGTACAATCTGATGCGCTTCCATGAAGGATTGAATCCGCCGCGGCGTGACCTTGCCAATAATCAGCGCACCTTTAGAGTCGACGCTTCTGGAATTGTAGGGTACAGTGCTTTCTCTGATGATGGCTTTAGCAAGCTGCAGTAACAGCGCGGGCTCAAACTTCACGCCAAGTTTGCGAAGTCGGTCAAACTCGTCTAACAACAGAGGATATAGCCAATCTACCCAAGCACTTCTGGGCCTCCCGCGGCCCCCAAGTACTTTAGTGCTCACGCGACGTCTTCCACCCCGCCGACGCGCTGAAACTGCAACTGCACCGCGCTCAGCTCCCAAAATGCGCTGCCGTTTCTTCCACCAATCCAAAGCCTTAGCCAAGTTGGCGCCTCGTGTAGTAGAGTTGAAGATCGTAGGAAATGTGTTAACAGCTTGAGCGAACATGCCTTCACTCTCGTTGGCTGCATCATGCTTCTCCATCCAGCGGACAACCTTTCGGCGATGGGCGAGGCTGCTCACATTCTGTGTGCGCCGGGCAGAAGGTCGTGGCCCTGGTGCCGGTTGTGAATCTTCGAGCAGATAACTGGAGTCGCTATCACATTGCTCGACGTAGACCTCCAACGCGGTGGCGTCAGTCGCTTCGGTGGTTACCGGTACTGTAACAGGGTTACACAGGCTGGTGTAATTGGGTACACCAGATATACGTGTATAGCCGAACTATACACGGACAAGTATACGGCAAGCCTTCTGTGTGTGCGCGTCACATACACAGTCAACAATCATTTCGAGCCGCCAATGGCACAAACATTGGCGGGCGCTAAGCGCACTGCTATTGGTGGAAAGGGGCACATTTCCACCAATCAAACGCATACATAAGGGCCGGAGCGTGAGAGCCAACCATGGATTCACCTTCGTAGATACATAAGTCATTTAGATAGGTTTGCTAAGGGCCCGCCACGCGGCGGGCTTCCATTCAATTCAGTTTTCTATTTTCAAGTTAAAGTTTCGGTCTTTTTGCTTAGAAATACACGGGGACGTGTATTTCTACTTGCATACAAAGCCTACGTAACTTACGCTTCCTCAAAAGCGCATACTAGTGTATGCTAAAGAAACAGAGCGCGTCTCGCCCTGTTTCACCTGGTAGCACTTCGTAGTCCGTCCAACGCCTACAGAGTTAGCCAAATGGATGCATTTGGCTATGGAGACGAAAACCCTTCGTCAGGCGGTGCCCTGCCTGACGGAGCTCCAAGCGCGGGTCCTCCCTGCATCACGAGGGAGGACTGCCCCCACCTGAGCGATCAGCAGTGGGAGGCACTGCTACGACTCTCGCGAGTCGTAGGTGAGTCCACCGTGGCAGCGATGCTACGGTCGCTGCCACCAAGCGAGCACCATGTAGTCGTGGTCGACTACATGGACAAGGAACGCCAACAGAAGGAGGCGTCAGCCCCTTCTCGCGTTGAGTCACTGAAGGTGTCAGTGACTCCGTTCTCGGGTGGCCAGAACGAGCCTCTTCTACGATGGCTCGTAGAACTGGAGACAGCAATTGCTGCTCGACGGATCCGGGATCCGTCGCTCCAAGTTGCGTACGCCATGTCGTGTCTGACTGGACGAGCCAGACACTGGGCGTACGGAAGACGTCTTACGGACAGTACGTGCTGGAGCACGTACGAAGACTTCAAGCGCGAGCTCAAGCTAGCGTTTGAGCCGCCTGAATCCGAGTTCAGGTCGAGGGCGGAGTTCCTCGACCTGCGTCAAGGCAAGCGCGACGTGTTGGCTTACGCCCAACACGCGAGGTACTTGGTGTCGAGTATCGTCAATCATCCGATTGACGAGGCGACACAAGTAGTCACCTTCATGAAGGGACTGAAGGATGGGCCTGTGAAGACCTATCTCTTCCGAGAGTACCCGAGTACTCTCGAGCAAGCCATTCGGCTTGCGTCGCAGGAAGAGTTTAGCCTGCACCAGGCTAAGCTCCACGCGGACACGCCAGGGGCGCCACGTCCGCGTGCAAGACCCATGGGCGGTCCAGAGCCCATGGACCTATCCAGTGCGTCTGCTGGCAGGCAGCAGACGGAGCCGCGCAGAGGCGCGGGACGGTGTTTCCGGTGTGGAAACACCGGCCACTTCGCACGTGAGTGTGTAGCAGGCCCGGGGCCTGCTGCTCGCGATACGTCGTATCGTGCCACACGTGGCACGTCGTATCGCGCCAACGGGGATCGTTGGCGCGGACGACCAAAAAACGCTGGAAGCCAGTAGGGGCGGGGCGCCCTACTGGTGTAGTCACACATGCCGATGTCGGGCATGTGACGGCTACAGCCCCTTGTGGTGCCGGACACCACAGCAAGCGTCAGGATGATCAAGCAGGGCTGATCATCCTGGAAGTCGCGGTGCATGGGAGAACCATGCACGCGCTAGTCGATTCGGGTGCATCGAACAACTTTGTTCGACTGCAAAGCCTGAGGGCTATGAACGCCGAGGAGAAGACGACTCCTCGAAGTGAGTTGGTGGTGCGCCTGGCGACAGGAGCAACCGTGAAAACGCGCAAGCGAACTGTATCAGTTCGCTTTGGCTGTGAAGGCCGGGCCTTCACTGAGGACTTTATCGTCCTGGATCTAGACGATAAGTTCGACATGATACTGGGCATGCCGTGGCTCAAACGCCATGCCCCAGTGATAGACTGGAAGTCCCAGTCTATAGTCTCTTACGGCTTCGAGGACGCATGCGTCCTCGATTCGGCAGATAGCGCGACAGAGAGCGATGGCCCTGACAGCGCTGCGAGTGCGTCGCGCAGTAAACGCGACGTGAGCGAGGTCACCCTCGCTCAGCCAAGCCAAGACTGCGCGTCGACCGTAAAGGCCGACGCGCTCAAGACGAGGACGGAAGACGACCGGGACGCTTCCTCGCCTGTGCCCGGGGCACAGGCAAATCGACGAAAGGTGGGTGCACTCCGGGAGCGCACCCTCTCCCAAACCGGGTTTGGAAGAAACGCCTCGCAGGCCGGGCCTGCGAGAGCCAATATCAAGAAGAACCCTTTCCGGACGGGGTCCGGAAAGGCAAGAATACAGAAGAACCCGTCTCGGGCCGGGCCCGAGGCGAAGCACCAAGAGAAGACGCCTCCTCAAACCGGGTTTGAGGAGTCAAGGATCAAGGCATCTCGACGGGCCGGGCCCGTCGAAGAAAAAGATATGGGTCGAAACCAGGCCGGGCCTGGCACCCATCATCGCGGCAAGGGTCGCGATGTGAGGAGTGAAGCTGACTCCTCACTTTTGAATCGGGCCGGGCCCCGACGGGAAGAGATCGCCTCCCCGTCGCAAGAGCGCGATACGCCTAAGGGTGTAGCTGACGTGGTTGCGTCACCCGCAAAGGGTGACGTCACGTACGAGAGAGTGAATGCGTTAACGCAAACACTCTCGGGCGTCAAGTGTCAGCTCCTGACACTTGAGGGTCCTCCGAGCACTCCCTCGGAGTTGACAGCGCTGGAAGTGCAGAGCTGGAAGGGCTTTGCACGGGATCTACGCGCCGGGCGCGTAGAGCAAGTATGCATCCTCACCGCGCGTGAGGATACCGAGATCACAGTGGAGCTCGAGGACCTGCGGCAGGTCCTCGTCAAGCATCCTGAGGGCGACACTGCCCTCAGCGCCAAGACCAAGAAGGACCGCTTTGCCGAGCAAAGCTGGGACTCGCTCAAGGCGAGTCCCTATTACGATGTGCTCAGGGAATACGCGGACGTATTCCCTGATGAGGTTCCCGCGGAGCTTCCGCGGGACAAGGGCATTCAGCACGAGATTGATCTCGTGCCGGGGACGAAGTACTGCGTCACACGACAGTGGCCACTGCCGCGTGAGCAGGTCCAAGCCATCGACGAGTTCTTCGAAGCTCGTCGGCGCGCGGGGCAAGTGCGGGAAAGCAAGTCCCCGCACAGTGCTCCGACGTTCTGCGTCAAGAAGGCGCAGGGCGGATGGCGCATTGTCCACGCGTTCAACAAGTTGAACGAGGCAACGATACCGGCGCAGACGCCGATACCGCGAAAAGATGTGATCATCGATTCGATGAGCAAGAGCACCGTGTTCAGTGCTCTTGACTTAAGAGATGGTTTCTACCAAATCTTAATGCGTGAGGAGGACATCCCCTTCACAGCTGTAAGCACGCCAAGCGGCATGCTTTGGGAGTGGATGGTGATGCCACAGGGGCTGAAGAACGCCCCTGCGACGTTCAACAGGTGCGTCACACACCTGTTGCGATCGATTCGCGACTTCGCGCCGACGTACTTCGACGACGTGTTCGCCCACAGCCAGGCTGTGGGCGGGAAGACCGCCACAGAGATGCACAGGGAGCATCTCCGTCGTCTGCTCGCGCTGATGCGTGAGCACAAGCTATATGCAAACTTGAAGAAGTGCATATTTGGTGCATCCGAGATTCCGGTTCTCGGATGTCTTGTCGGCAAAGACGGAGTCCGCCCCGATCCTGAGAAGGTCAGGGTCGTCAACGAGTGGCCTGCGCCCTCGAACGCCAAGGAACTGAGGCAGTTCCTTGGGCTGGCCACGTACTTGTGCAAGTACGTGCACGATTACGCTGGGCGCATTCGCCCACTGTCACGTCTCCTGAAGAAGGACACGGAGTGGCAGTGGTCTGCTGAGTGTCAGCAGGCTTTCGATTCAGTCAAGCAGGGCTTGACTGAGGCGCCGGTCTTGGCCATCGCTGACCAAGACCGCCCGTTCCACGTGGTGTGCGATGCATCCGATTATGCTATCGGATGCGCGCTGATGCAGCACGATCACGACGGTCGTGATCGTGTAATCTGCTATCACTCGCGTCAGCTTAAGCAAGCTGAGCGCAACTATCCAGTGCATGACAAGGAGCTCCTTGCCATGAAGTACGCACTGGCGAAGTTCCGTGTCTATCTCCTCGGAGATAAACCGTTCGTGGTCTATACGGACCACGCATCGTTGCGGACGGCTGTGAAGTCGCCGCACCTCTCTCAAAGAATGGCACGGTGGCTGTCATTCTTCGCGGAATACAACTTCCAGGTTGAGTACAAACCTGGAAGACTCAACGTGGTGGCCGACGCGCTCTCGCGTCGACCGGATTACAACTACAAGGTAGTTGATGTCAACGCCATTGGCGTTGAGCGAAGCAGTGTGCCCACGTCATCGCTGCTCGATGACGTGCGTAAGGCGTATGCGCTTGACGACGACGTCAAGCGCCTGCTGGATTATGTGAAGGAGCCGACCGACGCCGGGCGTCGAGCGCTGCCTCCACATCTGCGTTCGAATGTGCACCGATACAGCGCACACGATGGGCTGCTGCTTTATAGCACAGCTGACGACGATGCTGCACGCATCGTCGTCCCAAACGATTATGACCTGCGGTTGCGGGTCATCTACGAGTATCACGATGCCCCATGGGCGGGGCATCCGGGCCGAGAGAAGACGTACCTGCTTCTCTCGCGTGACTTCTACTGGCCGCGCCAGTACAAGTGGGTGCGCAAGTACGTTCGTGCTTGCGAAGCGTGCCAACGTGTGAAGCCGACATTGGCTTCACAAGCACCGCTGCAATCTCTGCCAATCCCGGCAGAGTGTTGGGAGTCCATTAGTATGGACTTCATCTTCGGGTTGCCGCCCGACGCCAAGCGTCGGACTGGCATAGCGGTCTTTGTCGACCGCTTCAGCAAGATGGTGCATCTTGCTGCGGTGCCAGCACAGGTCACATCCAAACAGACGGCTCGTCTGTTTGTTGATCTTATCTTCCGATCTCACGGGATGCCCCGCGAGATCGTATCGGACCGTGACCCTCGGTTCACGGCCGCTTTCTGGAAGGAGGTCTTCGCCCTCCTTGGCACGCGACTGTCGATGTCGACAGCCGATCATCCTCAGACCGATGGTCAGACCGAGCGCGTGAACCGCGTGCTCGGTGACATCCTCAAGAGTTACGCCCACTCGTTCACCGAGTGGAGCGACTGTTTGCCGATGGCGGAGTTCGCCATCAACAACTCGGTGCATGCCTCTACGGGGCATACACCGTTCTTCGTGAATGCCACGCGGCATCCACGTGTCCCTGCCACCCTCGGCGGGGTGACAGCTCCCTTGAGTGGGGGAGGAAATGCGAGTGAAGCGCACTCACATGAAAATGCCGCAGCAAAAGCTGCAGCCAACGAGGATTCGTTGGCCGCTGTGACGCGAGCTGACGCAGCGCGTCAGCGAATGGAGAACATCACGTCCGCACCGGGTGCGGGCGTCGCAGATGACACCGCCTCCGTGCCGGACACGGACGCGCCAAGGCAAGACCAAGACCGCCTCGCTCTGGGAGCGAAGCGACAAGCCAAGGATCGTCCCACGTCTGCCTCAAGAGCAGACGTGACGGACGATGACGTGTCCATCTCAGAGACGGACACCGGGAGATCCCAAGTGACGAAGGCTGTGACGTCGCCGGGCGACGTCACTTCGATGACGAACAAGGCCACGTCCGCAGCACCTGCGGACGTTCAAGACGAAAGACACCTCGTGCATGGCACGAGGTCAAGCGATGTCACATTGGTCGAGACGACCAATGTCGATGCAAGGGACTTCGTCCAAAGCAGACAAGCCGTCATGCGGTTTGTCCGTGATGCTATTGCATCTTCTGTCGATCGACAGAAGATGAACGCGGACAAGAAGTCAAGGAACAACATTAGTGAGTTCAAAAGGAATTCATTAGTTTTACTGTCTACGCAAAACCTGCCTAGACATGCAGTCTCGGACTTTGGAGCGAGCAAGCTCGCTCCACGCTTCATCGGCCCCTTCCGTGTCTTGCACCGCCAAGGCACAGCATACACGCTGGACATACCGTCCAGCATGCGACTGCACCCAACGTTCTACGTTGGGCGGCTGAAGGCGTATCATGAGCATGATACGCCTGCGAGCTCGTTGGAAACGAGCACGCCGGAGCCTGACGGCCCACCTAGTGGTCGTCATCAGAAGACCCCTTCGCAGCGGACCGCGAAGGGCGCATCCCGACGCTCTCCACGAGCTTCGCGAACTTCTTCTCGAGCTCAGCAGCTCGAGAAAGAGCATCGGCAGCGGTGCTCCGAGCACTCTCCACTTGCGAGGAGAGGTTCGAGATCAGCTGACCCTGGTCAGCGATCGTCTTCCACGCGGCCTCGCGGAAGGCCGCGTGATCCGCCTCAAGGCGACCAACAATCGGATCAGCCGAGCGTGGCTGATCCGGGGTGCGACGTCTTCCCCCCACCGCCTGCGCCCTTGCGGGCTGCAGACGGCTCAATTCGCTGGATTGTCGAGCGAATTGTAGCTCACCAGGAGCCACGCGCCGACCAAGGTCAGCGTCGTTTTCGATGTCGTTGGAGAGGATGGCCTCCCCAACACGACTCCTGGGAGCCGCGGAACGTCCTTGTGATGGACGTTCCGGAAATGGTGATGGCGTACGAACAGCGCCACCACCTACGGCCGAGTCGGGGGTAACCCTCGACTCAGTGATCCACTTCCCAGAGACGTCGTCAAACCACAAGGTTTGACTGGGCGGTGGAAAGGTGACACGCGCGTCGGGGAACACCCTCTCGCGCCACTTGGTCACCTTCTCGGGTACACGGATGCGCGTGTACCCCATGACATCACTCTCGGATAGTCTGTCCGCATCCTGCGGACAGACTGGACAATGCTCCCTGCGCGGAACCGCGCAGGGGATGCCCGCATCTGCACACATGTTGTGCAGATGCACCACGCGACCTGTGCTATTATGCTCATAATAGCGAGTGCGGTGCCGTTCAAGACGGTACCGATACAAGTCGGGGTTCGCGTTCCAGTTCGACACGAACTGGTTCCAGCCCTGTGCCAGAGCATGAGTCTCAGAGACCTTGCTCTGAGGACCACGGCGCGCGTTCTTGTAGTAACGCGACGCCAGGTATAGCGACGCGAAGTAATCGCGTCGCTCAGCAGTGTCAGCTCCGAGATGGAGCTGGCCCGCGATCTTATCGTCGATGATCGGACGATCATCGAAGAGAGAGACGGGCTCGGCAGCAGCCCCCTCGTCGCTGTAGCGCAGCTTCTGGATCGCCGTGGATGTCAACATCCACGGCGTCGGATCGGACGCGCGAGCAGCACGACGCCCCGCCGGCAAATCTGCCGGCGTTGAAGAACCACTTGCGGCGGAGGTAGCCTCCGCCGAGCTTGACACGTCCGAGCGCGCGCGCTTCGGGCGCGCGACTTCACCTTCTTCCAGCGCGACGTCGCGCTGGCGGCGAGAGCCCGATACGGGGCTCTCTGAAGCAGCATGCTGGCCCTCAGCGGGCGCGGCAACCTTCAACTCTGACGAGGAGTCTTCCAACTCCTCGTCGTCTTCGATCCCCTCGCTGCCGTAGTCGACAGCGAGCTCTGGGTCTAGATGTGAATCATCTAGATCCACATCCATCGCCTCGGGCCTTAGAGATTCGCCTGGCACAGCCTTCGCAGGCTGTGCCTCACTCGTAGCACCGGATCCAGGGGATCCGGTGAGCGCTGCCTTCGCAGGCGGCATATCGCTTGAAGACGCAGCCTTCACAGGCTGCGTCACACTTGACTCGCTTGCTGCTGGATCCCCAGCAGCATCAGGCTTCGCAGCAGCCCGCTCGGCCTGCTTGATCGCGAGCTGTGAGCGATAATCGCGAGCTGTGAGCGATAATCGCGAGCTGTGAGCGATAATCGCGAGCTGTGAGCGATAATCGCGAGCTGTGAGCGATAATCGCGAGCTGTGAGCGATAATCGCTCACAGACAACTTGGTGACCGGTGGGAAGTCCCCACCGGCGGCGGCGGAGCTTGCGGGGCTTGTGGGGGCCTTGGGACTTGACGCGCTCATTGTGGAATGGGCGCGGAGTGTTTTCTCGAGACGCGAGAAAACAGGGAGTGACCACAGATTGATGTGTGGTCACCGTTACCTCTCAGACGCGATATTCGTGTTTAAAGAGGGGGGTAGTGTAACAGGGTTACACAGGCTGGTGTAATTGGGTACACCAGATATACGTGTATAGCCGAACTATACACGGACAAGTATACGGCAAGCCTTCTGTGTGTGCGCGTCACATACACAGTCAACAATCATTTCGAGCCGCCAATGGCACAAACATTGGCGGGCGCTAAGCGCACTGCTATTGGTGGAAAGGGGCACATTTCCACCAATCAAACGCATACATAAGGGCCGGAGCGTGAGAGCCAACCATGGATTCACCTTCGTAGATACATAAGTCATTTAGATAGGTTTGCTAAGGGCCCGCCACGCGGCGGGCTTCCATTCAATTCAGTTTTCTATTTTCAAGTTAAAGTTTCGGTCTTTTTGCTTAGAAATACACGGGGACGTGTATTTCTACTTGCATACAAAGCCTACGTAACTTACGCTTCCTCAAAAGCGCATACTAGTGTATGCTAAAGAAACAGAGCGCGTCTCGCCCTGTTTCAGGTACAGTCTCTCCAGCTTGGTCACATTTTGGACAGATGATAGGCTGTGCGAAGCCTTCGTTTCCAGTTGGACGCCCGCAGAAGACGTGCATGTTGCATGAGCAACTAGGACACTGGTGAACAGAACCAACAGGCTCGCCACATCCTCCACACGGCGAAGTAGACTTGGTAGTTGGCATCGGCGGTTTGCTAAAGCGAAAGTGGCGACGTCAAAGCAAGAAAACTCGCGGGCTTCTGTAATGGGCCCCTCTGGCCTATTACATTGGTTATGCGATCACAGATTGGTGTGGTTCACACACTGCCGCCATGGAGGTAAAGGTGACGTAAACATGGTCAAATGTTTGCTCACATCCACCCATGGCACAATCAGTGATTACGCCAAGTGTTCTCTGCACTTCTTTGTGCATGATGATGGTTCCTCACCTGGGACACTATTTGGTAACAAGGCCGGCGTGTCACCTGAGTTCTTGTGGCCAATCACAAGACGCCAAGCGGCAGGAAGATTCTTCGAAGGAGAATCTTCAAGTTCAACCTGATTCAACCCAAGGTTTTATACTACATGTGTAGGTTAAGTTACATTTAACCTCAAGGGCCCCTAGTGGTTTTATTCATAGGATTCAGGAGCCATAAGCTCATTTCAATTCAGTTGCAAACTTTCCCTCAAGTACTCAAGTCGCCTTCCTCCCTCCAAGTCGGGAGTCGCTCCTTGTCCCTCGAAGTCGGGACTTCCCTCCAAGTCGGGAACGCTTCCTCAATCGCACAAGCGTGCGTGCCGTGTTTTGGGGACTGTTGTAAACAGCCCCCCATTACAGTTTTCAGTGGCTTCGCCGGCTGGCACAACAGGACTCAATGTTGAGTTCATGTTTTCGATATCTTCCATGGTTGTGACTGGATTGGGTTGGCTTGGCAACGAGGATGGTTGAACGTCTCGTTCTCTCGCTCGTTTCTCTCCTGTCTGCTTGCTTGTTTTTGTACGTTGTTTTCCGGTGTTTGCGGCTCTGTGGCGTTGGTCGCTAAAAGGCAGCTTGCTCAGGTCTAGGCAGTTTGGTGCCATTTTGCTTGGTTGAAGGTGGTAGTACTGTGGTGGCACATCCTTCCCCTTAACTGCGTAAAGGACGCCGTCCAAAAGAAACTGGGGGCAGACAGAACCATTGACCAGCAAATTCTGCGGGCGTGTCGGGTTTGCAAGATAGTAACGTAGAATCCCTGATGACACTTGCGTTTCTCGACTGACAAAAGTCGCGTTGTAGTACATGGGTTTGCATCCCATGAGCACCAGCGCTTGGAACACTTTCCTGGCAATAGTTTGAGTGTGAATTCCCATGATGTCGATGAAGTAGTTGTCTGAGAGAGGGTCGCAACTCTCAAACTCCAACGTTTTTCCTAGGATGAGGCAACTTTGCCCCTCCAATTGTTTCTTGGTATCTTTAGAGTTCACTTGAAACATCAGCTGGTTCCTCGGTAGCTTGTGGACATGTACGACGGCGTGGTTGTCTAGAACCTCACAGATAACGGGGTTGTCTGTAATCAGCGTGAGGTTCGCAATAATTTTTGGTCGTGACAAATTTTGGAGGCTGCCTCCGAAGGTTGCCTTGACGCTGAATGGTGCATCCCTCACGGGGGAAGGTTGCGCGTTTTCCGCTAGGCGGAGAAGCTGTTCAGGATCCAGCACTCCTTTGCCGTACGCTTCGCGTATTAGCTCCAGACTGTCTTCATCTGCTGTAATGTTACCAGGTTCATCTTCATGTTGGCCACTTTCGTCCTCTCGGACTTCGTGTCCTCCCCCCAAGAGATCACCAATAGTGACTCCAGTGGTTGGGGGTCCGTTACGTTGGGACGACTGGTCATGACTTGGGTCTTTCTCCCTAGCTGACACGTGATTGTCTTCCTTGGGTTGATTGACATCCTGCGGGGGTGAAGCCCCACTAGAATCACTCAGTGACCGAGCGAAACTGGGTGGTTGTTCTCCTTCATGTTCGTGCGCCACTTGCTGTACGGCGGTGGTTGGCATCGTCATGTTGAAGGGTGGGTGGGTGGGAGTGTGTGTGGGGGGGGGGGGGGGGCGAAAGTCGTCGGTTTCCCAAGTTATTCGGAGTTGGCAAATTGAGAAGTAATTTTCATCGTTATAAATCACGCATCTGAGTCAGATCACTCTTAGTAATTAGTAGCGACTGTTAGGGGAAGGAAGGAACTTGAGTATGACTGACTGATTATGCCTGGTTGCAACTCACTGGCTTGTATATTGAATTCTGAAGGTTTTTGATTTGATGCTGATTTGTTTGAATGGATATTGGAATGCTACTCATTTCTTATAATCTGGATTGGAAAAGTCCTCGAACGCCTGCCAAGTGCGTAGCTTTGTGGTCCGTAGACCGCTGGAAACACCAGGGAGCCCCGCCGGCCAGCTAAAAATGCAGCCTACAGTGGACAACCCCCCAATACGTTCTGAAATTCCCAAGCACAAGGAAGGAGTGAATCATTCCTTCCTTCCGACGGATTGCCTGTCAACTGCTGTGAGCGCTTACAATTGCACACGAAGTACAGAACGGTAGCGCACCAGCCGAGATGAACCCGAGGATGTGTTCAGGAGAAAAGTTTGATGTGCCTCCGGACCTCCATCATTGTCAAAATTGCACGTCGCGTTCACACCTCGACAGGTTCGCTGCTCATACCAGTGTCTGTTAGGCCAACCAACCATGCGTCTGCACTACGTAGTGTTGGTCGCGGCTTTGACTTTGCTGTCATCGATCACTGCGGCAGCGTCGGAATCAGCCCCTCTTCCTGCATCCATTACTTCGATCACTGCGGACCAAACCGACAAGAGATTCCTGAGGATTCACAAGGCAGTGGAGGAAGACAATAACCTCGAAGAAGAAGATAGGGGGCTCACGGTCGCCGGTCTGGGGAAATTCACCAAGCCAACGGCCAAAAAAGTTAACCTTCAGTGGCTAATTCGCAGGAACGCTGTTGGAGACGCCTCCTTCAAGAGATTTAACCTCGCAAGCAAGTCCAAGAGAGTGTTCGGCAGTACCGAGTTTCTCGCTTGGGCCAACTACATGACCAATTTAAGGAAGAAGAACGCGGGGAGTGCAATGTTCAAGACTTTGCAGAAGCACTTCGACGACTTGGCTTTGGCGAGGATGATCAATTCGGCGAAGGCCTCAAACAGGCCCGGGTTGAGACAATACCTAGATGACATACAGGAGGCGCAGTTTACCAAATGGATGCGCGCTCGTACGAGCCCGGATTCCATCGGATCGCAGCTAAAGAAGCTAGAGAATCAGCCTCTTTGGGCCGCACAAGACAAGCAGTTGACGGCCACGTACAGAGCCTTCATTGAGAAGAAGCTCAACACACAGCTGAACTAGCGAAGATACGCATGAATACGTGAACGACTTCTTCATGCTCCCCGGTATCTTGACATTTCCCGCGCTGAGCAATTCACGGTATGTGCGGTGCTTCCTTCGAGCGACCAGTTGCGTGCGTAACACAATGCTTCAGTGGCACGACGACCGTAAATGAAGAAATAGCTCCAGCAATATCAACCAGGGATGAACCTCCTCGACTGATAAGCTCATCGTGTTTGTAGTAAGGCTCAATAAACTCTCAACCGTTCTGTAAATGTACATGTACCGGCTTCTTGTAGACCGTCCGTACACCAAGATGCTCTTTGAGATTTGACCTAGGAGGAACGACCAGTGTTGGCTGGCTTTTGGTTTATGGTTTTAATGGCGTTTCAAAAAAGCCTCAGGTGCGCTCCCGTGATGACGATGATCCGTCTACGCGAAGCGCAAAAACGCAAAAGCGGATTGACCAGTTCTTCACAGGGGTGTCATACGATGTCGAGAGAGAGAGACTTTTATGCGGTTACTTGTCGAGTTCCAAGCTGACAACAGGCTTCCAGACAGCTTCATCGAGCGCTTGTCGACGGTTCGTCTACTTCGTCATGCAAGCCAGATGACTACGGAGATCATGCCACTACCAACTCGCAAGAAGCTCGGAGGATCTATCTTGGATGCGTATGCACTCGACTGTGAAAACCACGACAGTTCTGCACTTCGCGATGTTCAGTGCGACGCTGAAGGCGCATGCGTGAATTTCTTAAGCGATATCTGGCAGAATATTTCGCGTGACCACTTGTTGGGTTGTCAGTTGGTGCTTTTTGGCTGTGGAATGACCTACGCTCTCCTCCCAATGGGTTCTCGGCACAACGCTATCGTCATTGCCCAGCAAATGGAGACCACAATGGGGAAGATGGGCAGGGATGGATGGACTATCGGTGTCCTCTGCAGAACTGCGGAGTTCGAGGCCGGTTGGTGGCTTGGAGGAGTCCTAGCTGCCACAAGTTTTTCGCCGCGTTGATATCGCGCTCCCAGTAGTTCGCTCTGCAAACTACGTTTCTGCAGACACGCACATTCCTCGATCTCTTGATTTCTGTCGTACCGGGGATCTTGAATGGCGTGTCCACCATCGGGCGTGAGCACTTGGAGCAAAGATAACTGGTACGAAACTCGTCGACCATAATGAGGGTTGCATGGCGAGAGAGTTCAAGTGCGAACCTCTTTAGCGGAACGTGCATATGGCCCGCGAGATGAGTCTGGCTGCTCCATTTTCCGAGAGCCACACACACGTCACGGTCCACGTTCGGGACGACACGCTTGGCGAGTTTTGCGACGGCCTTGCGTTTGAATCTCGACACCGTGAATCTTCACTTTCGAAACCCTTTCAGTGCACAAAACTCCAACATGGCGTTGATATTCCTCCATATGTGCTCGTAGCGAGAGAGCAGGGACGCCGGCGACGAAGTCTTGAACGATGGCATGCCCTTCAAAAACGCACCATAGCGCGGATACCTCTTCTTCAGGTTTTCGAACCAAAATGCATGGTGCTCGACACGACTCATGTGTCGGTACTCTCGGGACGTGACTTGTAGGACGTGAGAATTGTCACGCAGGAAGTGAGTCCGGCGCCTGACACCGTGTTTCCGCGGACGATGCTTTGGGTGGTGCCTGTGGCAGATCTCGCACCACCCCTCCACGTCACACTGCGCTCTGCTGCGTCTCTTGCGTCGGTGGCGACGACGGCGGTTCCTGCTGCGCTTCTTGCCATGGCGTCTGCCGCCAACGTGGCCTGGACAGGTACTGCACCAACCGGGCATGGAGCATGGCTCTTCCGGTGGGTTGCAGACAAAGCCCAGCATAGGACGGCTGTATGCCGTCAGCATCATCCGTAGACCTGGGTCGATTCCGATCAATGTATGTGGCGTATACTTCGGAGAAAGAGCAGGTCGTTCAAGAGGAGCAGGAATCGACGTCAGCACTGTAGCCGTTCGTGGAGATCTGATACTCGAAGTTGCGCCTTGGAACGCCAATCCGTTGATCTACTGTGTGGCTGACGCAGTCTCCGAGGTTGAACACCGTGGTCCACATTCGCTCACGTACTTCTTGGAACTCCGTAGGCGTGGCATACGTCCGTTGTCCACGAGAGTTTGTGGACTTGTAGAGACCAAAAACGTCCTTACCCGTAGTTGCCAAAACTTGTTTTGCGACTTGGTAGAGCACCTCTATCGTGACCGGGAAGAACGATGGCACACAGGAGGTGGGCTGCGGCAGCAACGTAAACAATCGGCACCCTTTCGGGATCTCTTGGTCGTGCATTGCTTCCATTACCTTCAGCATGTCGTACAGCTTGCCGAGAAATAGCACTTCGTGGCTAGCGATGTTCGCATCTGTAGGAGGCAGTTCTAGCCACTCAAGCCATTGCTTCTCGACGTCCGTGAGGTCTTCAGGACTTGACTTTAGTCGAGCGACCATGGCCTCAGCTGCTCCCCGCGGATACGCAAGCTGCAGGCTAATGAAGTTGATAAGCCGCGCCTCGAAGTTCGTTCGAACGTGTTGCTGCGCCGCAACGAGCATGTCATTCGCCAGTTCTTTGATAGCGGAGCTTGAATAGAAGAGCGTAGGCGGAATGTACGACATAACCCTCGATCGCGAAGCCTTGTAGACGTTGATGGACTCCTCTAGTGCAGCGTTAGTCGAAACCCTTGGAGCTGGCATCTGTTCGTCACCAAAGACAGCAGTGCAGCACCGGTAGAACGTAGCTTGGTCTAGCCGTAGGGCTGTCTCCATCGTGCGAGATCTTGCCGGTACTACAGGGTAGTTCGGGTGGCTACGCTGGTGGTACTCGAACAGGCGGAAGCAGTGGAAGTTCATGACGAACATTGCCTCTATGCGGATCTGCTGCAGAGCCACTGCACGTTGTTCGAGCACGTCCTGGATGTCAGGATTCGGGCAAATGTGCCTCAGTGGGTATGTCACCGTGGAGAACTTTAGGACGCTGTTGGCTCCTTGAAGAAGGGTGCGACGATGGTTCGCGGCGGCGCGTTGCTCGATGTCGACTTGATCAGGCGGTCTCCACGCGACCGCGAGTTCTGGCAGGGGCTCGACGATGCCGTGGTCGGTAGCGAACGAATCCATGAAGACAGGAGGCTTGACTGTTCTGATAGTGAGGCTGCTGGCCACCACAGCCAAGTACACTTTCGTCACACCTGACAATGCCGCAGACGCCGTCTCCCGTAACTCCACTGCTGGTGCTGACGCTGCTGCCTCAGCGGCTTCAACTGCGACTCTAAACTTCAACAATGTTGACCACAGAAGGCGAATTGATTTAGTGGACGCCTTCTGTCGGGGTGGTATTCCATTTTGGAAGGCGTCCATTAGTCAAAATCATTCCAAAGGCAGCGTCAGGAAGTGGTCAAGTTGGGCAAGCTGGTTAGACGTGGTCCCGGGAAGCTCCCCAGCATCTTTAACAAACCGGAGTAATATGGATTGGAAAAGTCCCCGGAGAGACTCGAACGCATGCCAAGTGTGTAACTTTGTGGTCCGTAGACCACTGGACCACCAGGGAGCCCAAATTCAACAAGGAGTATCCCAATGAATCCAAGACCATGATGGCGACGCTGATGACCCACTACGACGACGCCAAACTGGCTCAGATCCCCCAGAAGACGAAAAAGATTGACAGCTCCAAGGTTTTGGCCGAGAATGTGCAGCGCGAGCATTTTATCTAGTGGACGGCGGACAAGAAAACCACTTTGATGCTAAAAAAAATCGAGCCCCTCTACTGGCAATGGGAACAGCCATCGAACCCCACCGCTCGACATAGAAATCAGCAGAGCGTACGAAGCCTTTTACACTAAGTTTGGTTAGTTTTAAGGTTGAATGAAAACAGGACCACCCAAAAATTGCTCAGACCAAGAAACAGTTATCCTCAAGCAAAATACCGTTGGAACGTTCGCCGCAGAGCTGCTCAATGGACAGTAACACACCGTAGAGCACAAATTTTCGCTGGCAGAACTACGGTATCCTTTGTGCGTATCTTGCGAGCGCTATGTAATAGACCGGCGATGACGACGTTGCACAGCACAGGAGACGTCTCTCTGGTCAGAATAAATTCCACCTTAATGATGGTGCCAAACGAATGACAGCGCTTAAGTTTAATGGTGACGGGGTTTCAAGGACAGGCTTCTACGCGGCGTCGCTCAACGTCTCGCTTCAATTTTCCCCCATTGGTGCCGATCGTCTAATTGCCAGAGATAACGACGGCGACAGGAATTTGGGGATAATGGTCGTTAGAAACCTACATGAAACGTCAAACACTGAGTAAAAGGGTAAGTGACAATGCTTCTGCCTGATTCCCAGCGTTAAAATACATAGTAGCGGTGGAGACTTGGGTGGTCGACCACTATACTTGCTTAATTTTCAGTCGTCTGAATAAGTGTCATCTTCACACTCCCCGGTTGATGCGCTAAACGATTTATCCTTGTGAGGGGGTAGAAATAATTGGCCATACTGATTGCGAAGAAGCCTGTCATCTGATCTGATAAGTTGTCGAAGTGTTAAAGAATTTCAAGAAGCTCAATACGCAGCTTCTGGGACGTCATTGAGTTTAGAGGTTGGGGTCTCGAAAATGGCCCTGAGATGTCCAAGCCTGTCTCTCAAGTTGTGTGTAGCAAAAATATTTTTTATCCATGTACTGCTTTGTAGTCGTAGGTAGTAACAGCTGAACTTTATCGCTAGAAACTCGACTTCATCGTATTGCCCGCAATTATACCCTCGTCGTAAATGTCATGCACACATCCTGCAGTTAGCTTATGCATACTCCCAGCAGAACCCGAATTCGTCTCTGGATCTTGAATACGTTGTCTAAGCCCCGCCGTTGAGTAATTTCTCCACCTTCGTGGCCCGTGCACTCATTTTTGGATAATTCTTTGCAACATTCAAAAGCTGTTCGACTTTGGTTTCTCCACCAAAACCTTTCGCCATTACCTCTTTTAAAGTTGCACGTCCAGAGTTTTGGGTGTTGAACAATTTGATGTACTCATCCAACGTGTCCACATTCCGGCTAATAACACCACCAATCGTGGTGGTGTCAAAGTGCAGGTACCCGAACACAGCATCAACAGACTTGCCGCCATCCAGCCATCCCTTCAACTGCTCGCTTTGCAACTTTGTCGCCTGCCTCGATGTGGATAAAGACTCCTTTCCGGATGCAAGAGCCTTGGCCACAGGAACATCTCCGAAGGTTGTCGTAAGCACCTTAAGCAAAGACACTTCGTTATCCGGGTGCTTCTTGCTGAATGCTTCGAAATACTTGTTGAACGTCCTCCATCTGTCGCTGCTCAAAACGTTATCAACATTCTGTTGCAGCTTCAAATTCTCGAATACGCGTTGCAGCGACCAGTCCAAGTCTGTCCACTTCGTCAGTAGCGCAGATTCCACTTCTCTGGCTTTTTTGGGGGCAGTCGACAAACGATCTGTCTTTGCTATCGCAATAGCGGACACCAACTTGTCCTCGCCGCCAAAGCCCTTCGTCAAAGTCTGAAGCAGTGATTGATACACGTCGCTGTTTTCGTTGTGCTTTTTGATGTAGTCTTCCAGTACCTCCAACTTCTGGTTTTTAAAGACTGCCCACTCGTCTTGGCCAAGCTTGAGCTTACTATAAACTTGGTCAATAGTATTCCCTTCTTTCAGCCACGCATTCAGTTGGTCTTGTCGCAACGCTTTCACTTGCTCTTTCAAGACCGCTGGAGAATCCTTGTTTCTCTCGGCAGTCACGAGTGCTTTTGCCATAGCGTCATCTCCGTAGCGGCTAGTGAGCGTCTTAATCAGCGAAATCGGGCTGTCCCTGTTCTTACTGTTAAACATGGAGACGTACGTGATCATTTGTTCGAACTTGGAGCTTGCCACAGCCGCCACAGCATTGTTGCTGAACTGCAGATTATCCAACATTTGCCGTCCGTTTGCATTCACGAGCAAGTAACCCTCCAGCTTAATCTTCGTCGCAGTCGCTTTAACTGTTTCCGAGAGGTTGTTAAATGGGTTACCCCGTTCTTCGTCGTCCTCGTCAAAACGTCTCAACAACCTCTTCGAAGGAATACCGTTCTCAATGTCGGTGACCGAACGGATTGCCACCGGGTAGTCGGCGACCGGCAGCTTGTCCACGTAGGCTGTGGTCGTGTCAACATGTGCCAGGAGGGCAGCAGCAGCCAGAAGAAGGATTGAGTAGAGACGCATGGTAGGTGTCACCTTGGAGGTCGTTCGTGGAGGTCGATCTACTGGACGGAGGATTCCACTCTGGCCAGGACGTGAGCGAGGAACCGGATGAGAGCACATGTACGAGTGGCACAGTAAACTTACTTTATGTTCGTGCGAGTACTAACGTCATACACTGTACATGCACCGTACATGTTTTACCAGGGTATTTTTCCGTAGGCGTTACGTACATAACCGGGAGAAACGCTTATGCTTAATTCTGAATTTCTTAGTGAAGACGATGGCTACATATTAACCAGAAGAAAATTGCCGACAAGAAGTCGATCTTTTTTCGAGCTCCCGAAGGTTTTACTGTATACGAAGGTTAGTACAAGGTCCTGCGATACGATAGCCAAGACTGGTCAAATAGAGCATGGTTCTGAGCAATATAGAGACAAAAGCACTGTTTTTTTCCTCTTCCTCCCAAAAGTTCTGCAATCAACTTTCGGGTTCATTACAGAAGGGTAATTGGCAACGCGATAACGTTAATACATTACATTACAGAAGGGTATGAACGTTCTAGGCGAGTCAATTACCAAAAAGGTTGAGGTCGGATCGTGATATGATACATGTAGCGAGGTTAAGATCGCAAACAAGCAGTATAAGGAAGACTTGCGCTCTGCGTTCAACACTAACTGCAATCAACATGGAACTACAAGAGTGAGAGAAAAGCGGAAGAAGAAGGGCGATCAACCCAGCTGAATCGAGAATCTTGAGTCGGGGCCTTATCAACTCCGAAGGGTCAAGACGGATTTGAGGGTAGACATCGTGAATAGCTTGAACATGAATGACGCCAAATACTTTGCTCGGCTAATTTATAAGCAAGTTAAGTCAGCAATGCTGGCGCAACTTTGCACATAGTTCCACTCGTTTGAAGGTTATTTACGAATCAAAATTCGCTACCATCTTACTGAGGCTAACTTGAATGCGCTCTTCTACATGTAGCAAGATATAGCCGCATTAGCATCGGCTTAGGAGAGCGGTGAAGGCTCGAGGACTTATGAAAGGAATTAAGAGCGCATTCATAGCGAAGAAGGCAGCGAAGAAGGTGCGTAGAAACCAAAACGCCCAATCTAAGTTTCCTGATCTTCCTATAATGACCTGTATTAGGCATTAGGAACAATATCCTAACCAGAACCACCCTACAGTGCAATGTAGCAGCACATCTACCATGCTCGTGGGACATTTCAATCGCCCCGTATATCGGATCACTGGGAAGGTGAGATTCCCGTCGAGGGCCACTTGTTTGGTTGGAACTTTCAGTTTGAACCGCAGCTTAGAGCGGAAGATGCCTAGAACAGCGAATCAAGGAGCGAAATTGGAGCATTGCATTGCCGGGTTTCTAACCATGCCCCAACAGGACACGATGCCAGAAGGAAGTTGTTGGCAGCTACCAGTGGAATCGCCTTTATTGAAGGTGGTCAAAACAACTTTAAGATTTTGATGGCTAGAACCAAATAAAACCGCAGCTCTTGCAACAGCCTGCGCACCGACACAATACATACACCACCACAGTGAGAATCACCACGCCGCTGCCGTCGCGTCCCATTCCACAGCATCACTGTTGGCAGCATCACCATTCGGAAGTCGCTGGAATGATCTTGCGTGCTGCTACAAGCGCCGGCATTTATCCAGCAACGCCATCGTCATCACTGAAGTGTTTACTACTGTCATTTTGGATCGTCTACCCGAGCATACCTCGGATGGCTGTTGGTATTACCGCCAACTATGACACTACCACCATGTCTTGCCGACGTTCGAGACGTTACTGTAGGTCACCCTACATTGCGAAGAGGGGTGGGATGTTCAGGTAAATTGCAGTTAGAGTAGGAGGTCCGTGTTTTGGGAGAGGCACCCTTTCCTCAATTTGATTCTGGAATGGTGTATCATAGCAAATACGAATGCAAACACATGGAATCTCCACGTTTCTGGCACAGCAGCAAGTTGCGAGTCGGGGTCTCTTGTGATTGTCCATCTTTTTTGAAGATCCTTGGTTGTGCTACAGTTCCCGCTCCCTCTTCTGGTACTGGTATAAATTAACACCCTAGATAGTACGATACAATGGTTTTACACAGGAGGCCCATGATTTGGTTGGCGGACACACGCTGTACGCTATCAACACTACTCAAGGTATGAACGAATACCCTGTATTGTATGATGTAATTTGTGCGTCGCAACCAAACTAGAATACGGTAGAGCTCTCGCGAGTCTCATCGTTATTAGTGCGTCCGATCTGAATCAAAGTAATTTACGTGCGTATTATCACTGGCGGTTGATTGTCTGATCTACGTGGAGCTAGTAGCGAGAACCAAACAACCTACGCGCTAAAGCGGACGTAAGCCCAAACAAAAAGGAGCTGCAAGGCCTGTGGTGGCACCAGCTACGGAAGTTCTGTCGGAGCCGGTGTCGGTGTGAGATCGCGTCGTAGGGACCATTAAGTTTTTTTGCAAGAATACATAGCAAACCGTAGGATAGGGTCGGACCACGCTACGGAAGTGGTAGCGTTTGCTGTAAAAAAGGGAATTCGGTAAACACAAAGAGAGGATGCACTTAACTCACAAACACCTGTTCGTAACTTCGCACTGTATCTCTTAGTCAAGATGTCCTGAAGAGCTCACTCTTCGATACTTGCCTCCAGCTAACAATCACAATAATCGAAATACCAGAGTGCTCTCATGCGGCTCTCCTACTTCGTGTTGTTGGCCACTGCGGCTTCAGCGACTCTAACGATTACGAATACTGTTCCTGCGTCGGCAATGGACGCTTCTGCATTTCTTGACTCGCCTCGTGGTGTCGCTTTCGACCATGACACTCTCCCCACCAACCGATTCTTGAGGTACACAACAACGACGAATGAAGAAAATGAAGAAGACCGGGCGACTCGGGTCTCCGGTATCTAGAATTTGGCAAATGCGGCCAAGTCGAAAGCCTCAAAGCTCACTGGGTACGCGCATCTCCCCGTGTGGTGGGCTAGGAAGAAATCACCGTCAGAGGTATTCGGACTGCTGAAGCTGGACAAAGCTGGGGTCAACCTGTTCGAGAGTCCCCGGTTGAAAGCTTGGGCCACCTACGTGACCAAATTCAACAAGAGGAACCCGGATGAGGCCATGGTTTCTGTGCTGGCAGCTCACTACAGTGACGACGTTCTGACGAAAATGATCGGGGCGGCGAAGAAGGAGTCCAAGACGAAAACTCTCGCTGAAAGGTTAGAAGCTGGGCAACAGCAGAGTTGGATCTCCGGCGGGTTTTCGGCGGATGATGTGTTCAAGAAACTCAATCTCGACAAGGCTGGCGATGATCTTCTTGCCGGTCCGCAATTTACCACTTGGTCTTCTTATCTGACCAAATTCAACACGGAGCATCCCAATGAATCCAAGACCATGATCGCGGCGCTGGTGACCCACTACGACGATGCCAAACTGGCTCAGATCGTTGAAAAGGCGAAGTCGGTCGAGAGCACCAAGGATTTGGCAAAGGACGTGCAACTCAAGCAGTTTACCTGGTGGATGGCACAACGAAAATCCCCAAATGACGTCAGGACATTGTTGCGAGTTGCAAACCCGTCGGTTGCTCACCCGAATAGCGTGCGTCTGTCAACGCTCGACGACAAGATCAGCAAAGATTACGCGGCCTTTTTCGCACAGGCCACTTAATACTGGGATAGGAAGCGACGTAGTGTTAACTTGGTTCAGTTATCCAAACACAACATTTTCGCTTTTTGTTTTTTGCAGTGTGGAAGGTATTTGCATTTTTGCACATACAGATCATTATTTGTACGAGAGTGCGTCATCAGAGTTCATGTCCTCCTGCTCCGAGTCACTGTCGGATTCCGCAATGATCGCGTCCAGGCTTGCCTGGGGTGGGGGGTACCCTTGAACACCTTTCACAATCCAATCCAGCCGCCGAATCGTTCTCGCTTGTTGTGCTAGTCTCTTTCGCAGGTCCTGGTTTTCTTGCTGAAGGTTCTTGATCTCTGCTCGAAGGTGAGCTATCAAGTAGCGTTGGCGAAGATCACGCAGTCGAAGTTCCGATGGCGTGGAGGGATATTCCGCATCCAGGGCTCGAAGCGCTTTGAAGGCAACGATCTTCTCCTTGCTATTGAAAGCGAAAACCTCCTCGTGCTTGTGGAATAGCACGTCTGCCATGCGTGGTTTATAGTTGATTAGGAGTTGAATCAGGAACCGCTCGGCCGTGCGCACCAGGCCGTCCGGGAGCAGCAGTATCCATACACCATGGCACGGAGCGTAGTACCCATAGCAACTCCTCCGCAGTGCCTCCTAACACGTTTCTTGAGGTTTTTGCTGAGCCCAATTTTGTATACGCGATCGTAGTCCGTGAGCTCGTGCCCATGCGTGTCGATCTTGCCCTTGTATGCTCTAGCAGGTCCACAGTCAATAATGTACAGGCCACTATATCGCCTGTTCACTACTGACTGAAAGACTTCTTCTGCTGATGGGTGGCCCCCCGGGTACAGCGCGCGTAGCAGCTTCTCTGGCAACTTGGGCGCATCCGCGACGTCCTCCAGAAAGACGAATCCATCGAGACCACCGGTGTTCCAGTTCACGTCATGGCTGTATTGATGCTAATGGTTATCTGCGGGCCGTTGATAGTAGCACTTGAGTTTGTGGGTCTTCACTGGTGAGGCCTTCGATGCAGGCCCATGCCGGGGTGCCTCGGATGACAAAGCGCCCAGCCTCACGGCGTCCCCAGCCCGGGTAGCGGTGTGTACGACCCGGACATCCGTGGTCGTGAAGAGGGAGGTGAGATCGGCCAGGAGGCCTGCCCTCTGTCGAGCAGGGTCGAGGAGGAGAGGAGGAGGCGGACAAGTACCCGCGTTCGTGAGCTCTGCGTCTAGGGAAAGCTCCGTGTCCGTCCTTGTCTCCAAGCAAAGGCGATGCAAATTGAAAACGCGAGCGAGCAACTCGATTCCGCGCTGATCCATGCTGGATGCATGCATGGTCAACATGGTCAAACAGTGCAAATTGAAAGCAAGCAAGTGTAGTTGTGCAAACCCAAAGACTGGCAAACAAACAAACAGATCCTCTTGAGATGCAGAAAGCGCTCTTCTTCTTGCTCGACACTAAGTGCTGGTCACGACCGAATGAGAAACAGGCGCCACTGTTTTAACAAGCTCGCCAGCTTGGCAAGCTGCCCAAAAGGCTGCCTCGAGTTCCTTGGCTCGTTCTCGGTCGGTCGTTGGCGTGCAGCTCTCCGTATTTTTCGGTTTGTAGGACCCCGTTTTGCCCAGCGCAGCAGCAAAGAGGTTGAAGGACCCGTTGATGATGATGCGGCCATCAATGATCCACACCTTCGCGTGTTCCATGGCAGTGTCCTTCGGAACATACACTTCAAAATTCGCCCACAGCAAGAACTCGTAGACAGCGTGGCAGTGAATAGTCCACATCGTCTTTTTGTCTGCCAGGATCACCACCCGGACTCCTTTTGCCCTGGCCAGCGCCAGCTGAATGGCAATCTCCATGAGCGTAAAGTAGAACGCCGATATGAAGATAGTATAATGAGCACCACCGACATACTTGAACAGCATTTGTTTCGATCCAGTTGTCCGGCCGAAATACGACTCGTGAGCGTCATGGTGGCGGAGACGGATCTCTTCCAGGATCTGTCGACGATGCACAGCAAAGACCCGCGCCTCCTTTCACAGCGCGGCGATGTCGGCGGCGTCGCAACCGTCCGCCTCCTTCCCCAGCTTCTGGAGAGCGGTCAGCTCAAAGCGATCCGCCAGCACGAGGATAGACGCCGCCTTCTTGCCGCGCTTTGGCGTTGACGTGCCCCCCGCGTCGAAGCGCTGTTTGACTATGGCCGCGGAGCAGCCGTAGCGTCGCCTCACTTGGCGCCTGTCCTCCGTCGTGAGTGCGCCGCGCCGCGCTCTTGATGGACTGGAGGCAGGCGAGCACCTCCTCGGTGGAGAGGGGTTGTTCGATTCGCGCTTGTACTCCTCATGCCACCGCAGCGCAGGCACCTTGCTTCTTCGCTTGTTGTTCTCTTGGCTGATTGCGGGCATCTTTCCGAAGCGTCGCGTGTTCTCTTGTGGGCCGCCATTTTCTTCTTCAGCTTCCTGTTACCCCCAACTTTGCCAGGCACGTTTCAGCTCCGGGACCGTGATAGTACCATGTATCATGACATTTGTGCTCAAATCTCGTACGAACTGGTCGCTCGGCAACCGGTGCAAGGAGCTTTCCGAATGGACTTGGAAGTCAAGCGCGCACTTGAGGTGCTTCCAGTTCCAACTAAGCACATTCTTCGCCCTCTTGCCTTCTCGAAAACCAGTGAGGTAAAAATCTGGCGCTGTTCCGAAAGGGGACATGCGAACTTGCCAGCTACGTGGACCGGGACGCGTTCGTCCCCGGTATCGTGGCGGGCGAGACCGCGGAAAGGATGTTGTCCCTCGACTTGGAGGAAAAGAAGGCGGAATATGCCGTACAACCACCGACGGACTCTCAGCTCGTCAGCTGGAGCTACCGCCTAGAACTGTGCTGCAAGTTCTTGTTGAGCCCCAACATCCGCCTGGAGTTTCCCGTGACGATCGTACACGAAAACTGCACGCTGGACCAGCACCGGCGGCAGGCGAATACCAGGCGATGAAACAACCAGCAGACTCGAAAGTGAAGAAAGTGAAATGAGCTCGCAACATCAAGGACCCAAATGAGCTGAGGTGATGACCAACGAACTCGAGCATCGATCACTACGAACACAAAATGCCCCCGTCAAGGTATGGTACTTCGTTATATACTAGGGCAGCAGTTGTAATCTGGCTCACTGTCGAATGACGTTGTGTTGAGTTGAATGAATGTAGAAGTCGTTGGTGGTCATTGTGCGTTTGTGAAGACTCGAGGGGCTCTAGTAGGACTACTACGGCGATCGAAAACCATCACCACGACCTTGGTTCCGTTCGAGGCGAGGCAAATTGCAGAGTGGTGAACGAATCCGTCGATCGGAGCGCAATGATATCTACTTCCACGAAACCCAAGCGGAGTCACCAAGATCTCCAAGCATCGTCAATTCCTTCACCCGACATTGCCAGTTTTTATATCGCCACGCGATGGAACTAGGTGTTGACGGCGAGCTCCCACTCCAGCAGCAACGAGCAAAGGGGTCCTAGTCAATACAGACCACATTAACCCACAGCTGCAAAATCCTTTTGTCTTTCATTATCACTCACGTCCACTTGCCACTCTTGACGTTGTTGGCAATCTCGCTGGGATTCTCGAACGGCGCCGCCATGATCGTCTTGCGTGAGTTCTCTCCAAAGAAGATTTTTCGCGAATGAATATCTTTTTTTTGCAGCGTGCATCTACATGTATAAGATACGCTGTTGTGAGCAGATCCACGAGCCTGCGAATCGTGTGATTGATTTCCTCTGCTGGTAAGTTGCTGGTGTTACGTAGCCAGGTAGATGACACAGCACCAGGAAGCCACTCAACACTTGTTACTCCTGCTTACACCTCCTTTGCTACGACTTCCTGCTGAGTCTGCTCCACTTCACAATCAACTAAAGACAAAACTCCTGTGGCCGAGCTGGCCCTCCTCGATTCCTAATGTTGACCTCACGATGCCTCACAGCTTGACCACCATTTTCACCATGTGCGACTGGGACTTTGGCCGCACTGCTTTGTGCGCGTACGACTTCCATCACAACAAATGATCCTGATGCTCTGTCGAAAGTACTGCGCTACATCGATAGAACGGAGCGGATTTGTTTTGTCTTTATTTTTTATCTAACTCTGGAGATAGTTGCTCGCGCACTAATTCGTGCGTTCTTACGAGGTGTTCTGATGGTAGTATTTGCCGACGAAATGGCGGCCTGGACGTGAGTTGCAGCTCCCGTTTTCAGTATACTGGTTCGGGCTGGTCTTAGTATTTATGAGCTTAGAGATACTGCGATGGTGCATACCAAGCAAGTTTTAGCAGATACAACCGTCATTTCAGGAAGTCACAATCTTACTATGGCGGCCTATGGCAACCCGGATATGGGCGTTCGGGCTCGAAACAGAGAGCACTCTAGCTCGTCTAACAACTATCTTGACTGGAAGAAAGAGTACGACTTGTTTCGGGCAGATATTGCATCAGGCCATCTCGTTCAAGACGAGAGGTCAATTGAGAACGCCGTCGTTACCAGTGTTGACACGCAAGACGATGTAGACGACGAATGCAAAATTTCTGTCGACGCATTTTTCTCGCAACACAATGTCGACGACGAAGTTTCTCAGGATGCAGTGTTTTCGCAAGACGATGTACGCGACGAAGACCTAATTTCTCTTGACGCAGTTTTATCAGATGAAAGTGCACACGACATTTCGCTCGAAGACCTGTTATCGTTGTTCTCCCAAGAACACCTGGTCACTGCCGATGCCGGAACCGATCTCGACGCCGGACCGATCTCGACGCCGGACCGATCTCGATGCCGATGCCGGCTTAAATGATGCTTCGACATTCGAAAGCTCTAGCAGCCAGCAAAACGCAGCGAGAACAGCACCGTACAGCAGAGCCCAAAAAGATCGGGTTGTTTCTTGGCATTTTGCGAACGGCAGAGCGTTCAGTAGGACGTTTACCCATTTCCGACGCCAACCAGAGTTTGCCCGTCTTTCCTACCCAACACTGCACCAGTGGGTAGATGAACGATTGTCTAATCGTTCATCCGACACTGCAGGCGTTCCGAATCCTCACAACTACACTGAAGCACAGGAAAAAAAAGTTGTTAGCTGGTATCGATCGACCGGGGCCACCAAGGCAGACACCATATGACGATTTCGGAGATTTTCGGAATACAAGTCGTTGGTAACGCCAACCCTGAATCGATGGATCGAGCAGGACGGCAACGAATCATTTCAGCTTGACTCGGAAGACTAGGAGTACATTTATGCTCCCCTCCGCCATGTGTCGTTGACTGACGTTGCTGCTGGAACGGGGAAGAAACCAGACAAAGTGCGCTCGCAATACTGGTTCGCGTCACGATGGGCTCGAACTGGCGTCGCAGATGGAGAAAATGTTGCTGGATGCTCAAGAACAAGGGTGGAATATCGTTGGTGTTGTTACGGACGATGCCGGTCAATGTGGGCGTGCTCGTCGAATACTTGCTCTGAGATGGCCGAGAGTTGTGCTTTTAAAGTGTTTCGCGCGCGATAGGAATAATCTCGTAAAAAGAGTGCTTCGAATTGACGCATTTCGAGACGTCTTACTCACCCTAGTGTTTCAGGTGCTCTAATGGAGATGATGTTTAGGAAGGGCAGAAAGGTGATCGTGTGAGGTGGAGCAGACTCAGCCGGAAGTCGTAGCAAAGGAGGTGTAAGCAGGAGTAACAAGTGTTGAGTTGCTTCCTGGTGCGGTGTCATCTACCTGGCTACGCAACAGAAGATGTCCAGCTTGTAGTACTTCATCACGAAAGCGTACCGCATTACAGCCCTCGTCAAGGCTCAACTGCCGCTCCCAAAGTCTGTGGCCAAGAATCCTGCACCCGGAGTGATCATCGCGGGCAGGAGGCTGCGCTGTTCTTCGAGTCGTGCTGACGCCGTCGCAAGTTCAAGATGCTCCTGCGAATGGAGCGAGCCCGCGGCCGAATGGTGGAAGTACGCAAAGGGTTTGCACGTCCGATACGTGCTCGGGGTGCGGGTGCCTCGACGAAAAGCTCCGTGTCAAGGAGGTGTGCACTCTGCCACCTCATCCAAGTCCTAGACGCCTGCTCGGCGTGCCGTGCCGGCGTTTCAACCGGTGTTCCTACATCGGGGAGTCCTGCTAGCTCTGCGCTGGCGTTATAGGCCCAACAGCACGTAGGTTCGATTAGAACAGCTTAGGACAGAGGCCGTGATGCTATTAGGATAGCCACGGACATCCAGAGCCAACTACGTTAGGAGTTCGATTGTAAGATAAATTAAAGCACTGCTAGGGGGTTCGTCAACACCATTCATTGGAGATAAGCAGACTGTTTAAAGCAGTCCAGTCAACTACATTTCGAAGTCGCCTGAATGGTTATTTTCCTGACCAAAGTGGTGCGGGAACGTCTCTCGCCACTTACATGTTAATATATTGGGATAGCATTGCGCCAATGCTACTCCATTGTGGAACAACAACCGATGGCGGAAGCACCAGTAGTCCACCATCAATGGGAATTAATGTGATTGCTATTAACCAGGCACGTAACGGTTCAAGTCCAAAGCTTCAGATAACCGAGCAAATCACCGCCCTTCCGAAAAACGATTGTTGGCTTAAGTTTTTTTTAGTTGCGGTCTGATTTCCTGCCACTTTGCTGGGCCGAATAACTTTGTACACCTCCGTAGCACCCAGCTAGCCGATTCTCACGGGGCTACGATTTTTAGGTGCATCTCCACAGCGTCGCAACTTACGGGTTTCCACGGAAATACGGGCTCTTGGTCGCGGGTGTGGGTGTGGGCTTCGGGGTAGTGTAATACAACTTACGAGCGGTAGGCTTGTTCCTCTTAGCCTCGGCGGTGGCGGTTGGCGCAAAGCATATCGCAGTAGCAATGGTGGCAACGATGAGGCTCTTGATGAGCTGCATGGTTCTTGGTCTTCGGGGGGAGTGTGTGCTTGTGTCGAACGAGTCCAATTGGAAAGTGGGGATCAGACGAACGTTCCCTTTTAGACACTTGGACAGAAATCTATGTGTAAGGGGCTGTATCTGGGATCGTTTAGATCATAAGCAGCGGCATCGCCACAAAGTGAATAGTTTTCATACAACGCCATATATATTCGTGGCTATTACGTTTACAGACGATTTGATGTGTAACATCGTCGGTTAGGTGTTCATCCGCATTTCTCGACCGCGAGAGGATAAAAAGCGCTCCGACCGAGATCAATGAACACCCAACAGGCTCTTGTGCTCGTGTTCGACTCATTTGATGACAAGCAAAATGTTTGAGGCTGGTGAACCCTATGGTAGACGGCAAGAACGATATCGTAGTTCAGTATACGTGTAATATGCGCACTTATCACCGTAAACGACGAGATATGATAGGGCAATGGCCTTGCGTTCGTCGAGCCCGTGACGATATTTCTAGTGCGTGGGTGTTGAGGATTCCCAAGTCGCGCATGATAATGTCGTGGATCACGACAATGAGTCAAGGTGTGCACTTGATCTGCTCGTAATTGTAGATGGCAGACACAACCATACGATTGGCGCACGAATCATCAGGCTACAACATCGTTATTGCAAGTTGAATTTGCGAATGCTGCAGCCTGGTGAACATTGCTTGCGAAAGTGAAACGGCAAGTGGCTACAGTGCATGGGACCTCTTCGGCGTCTTGAGCTCTGCCAGTCTCTGCTATCCATGTACTGACGACCACTTCGGGACGGGGAAGTGGCGACGGGAATACAAGAAGTCAAGACTACTAGCGAGCAAGAAGTGGTAAGAGTCTGACCACTTTCATGCGGACGGTGCACCCCATCGTCGAATTTGCGGAGCATCTGAGTAAGTGAAGCCTACCTAACAAATAAGGACCTCAACCAGTTGGCTCAAGTTGGCTTCCTTCTCGTCATCCTTAGCCTACGCTGAGCTGATGCTAGTTGGGTCGTCCTCTCCACTGATACCGCGCACGACGAGCACAGGCGCATCGAAAGCAATTACCTCGTTGTTGTATTTCACTGGGTACTCGTCGTGTTACTCGTTACAGTAGTGCTGGAGGTGCTGGTCAAGGTGCGAGAAATCAGCTCTAAAATGCTGTCATTTGGCACAACCACACCAGTTGAAATGGTCGGATACGCGACGAGGGTCCACTCCTTGCTGTCGGACGATATGAATTTTGGCAACATGCCAGCCCAATGGCCGTAGGAAATCGTCCACACGAAAGTCGTTAGGCTGGTAGTAGTTGTGTTGTCGACTGTAGCTTGAACCACTTGAACGTCGCCGTACTGGATAAAACCACGCAGTGATCCCACTAACGAATCGGCGTCGGCAGCGCTCGATAATGTGACAGCGACGCCATCCCGCGTGATATTTAACGGAACCTACAGTGAGCTTAGATTTGAGATCGATCCGGTATAGATGAGCCTTTGCAGCTTTCGCGTCGGTGAAATACTCCACTGGCCAACAGTCAAATAGTTGGACGTAAGAGACGAAAATGACGAAGACAGCACTGGTGCAAGTGCGAGTGGACAAGCCGTTCGACTGTAGCAGGCACTTGCGTTAACGAGTTTCCGCCATGATGCGCCTTTCACGTCAATACTGGGCGCGTTGTTCAAAATCGTTGTCGGTAGACACGAATTCACACCAGCTTCGAGCGAGAGACTGGTGCCTACTTGGTCTGCTCGTACGAGCTGTAATATTGCGTCGGCCAGCGATGTGGACGAGGTCGAAGAGTCCGAGGCGACAGCGACGGTCGTGGTGGGGGCTTGATACTGCATTACGCAGTCAGCCATGGCGGCGCAGGTTGCATCGCGGAGACACACATCCAACGCTAATCGCTTCCACTCTGCACACGCTTCAGTTGGAGTGGAGTTTGTCGAAACTGCGAACGGAATCGGGCCACTAGTTGATACGTATCGGACTCGTACACTTGGCGCTATTGATGCAGTATTAAACGTTGCGCCAACTGCTGGCGTGGTGCCATCACTGCTAACAGAAGTCAAAACGGGAAGTGGGCCCACGAGACCGGAGTAATAGATATCGATATACGAGGCTCCAGCACTATTCGAGGTCACATTCGCTGTGACGGCACCCAAGTACTTCGCAAACGTACACGATCGAAAAAATTTCGACACCAAAGATATAGAAGTAGCGTTATTCCACACCGGCATGTAGCAAACGACACGGCTGCCGATCGCTAATGAGATATTCACGGGTGTGCTCGTCGGATTGGGGAAGTTCGAGACGCCTGGTGCTGGCATCACACGCTGCTGGCCTTTGCCACTTCCCCACACGAGTTTGATTCCCGAAGGAATAGTGATACCAGTGATCAGAGACTGTATGGGGCACAGGCGCTGCAGTTGACACCGAACTGCACTCGTGAACAGCATCAAAGAATTCACGTCTACCGGCGACGTTGTTGAACCAACCAAACAGCCATTGAACAGCGAAGAGAGATCATCCGTCTCGGTGGCAGTCGAAGTCGAAGCCACCAACTGCGAAATGGGGTTCTGGACTCCCGATAGCACACACGTTGTTAGAGCTGCACACCCTGACTCGTTCGTACACCAATCGAGGAGCTGCTAACAATGTGCACAACCATCATCAGCTTTCCCCGTGACGTTTGCAACCCCAAATTCAAGGTAAAGCAGCAGTTTGCTCACTTTATCCGTCGCTCCGTTGCGTAGAAGGCGGCTGTGGTGCCGTACCACGACACTTAATGGACTAACCGTGGTGTTTGAGCTGCTAGTACTCGAGCTGTTCGCAGGGCGAGCGATACTGGTGACCGTGGACTCAGCATCCCCTGACGTGTGCAATGTGACCGCGACCTCAACTTTCACGAGTGTTGCGTTGTCATTCGTGCTTCGGAAGTTGAGTGCCATATCCAAATGCTCGGGAGTTGCAGCTTGCAATGTCCATAGTGGCGTAGGCATATTTCCTACCCGTACGATCGGAGCTGCTGGCAACGAAGACGAAGAAGACGTTGAATCGTCTACTAAGAAGGACGTTGAGGGGAAGAGATCCCACGACACTCCATCTGTAGACTCTGCACTCCCCAGCCAGAAATCTTGTGTCAACATGTTCGCCCAGTACACTGTTGTAGTAAACACGCCACTGAGGTCGAAACTGTTGAGAGTGAGACCTGAAGGATACGTCACATTTTTCGGTAGTGATGCAGTGTAGCGATCTGGGTCGTACTGGAACCATTGCTTCTTACGCTGAAGAGCATTCAACGCATCTTCTGATACTGCGGCCAACAGCGTTGCAGTATCAGCCGCTACTGGCCCAGGGAGCGCTGGGTTCCCAATGGGGAACGTGTCAGCAGTCATGTAGCGAAACAAGTACGGGATCAGTGTCGCTGCAAATGCTTGTGAACCTGCTAGAGCCTGCGAGTTTAATGCCGCTGATAGCTCAGTCGAAGCAAAAATGTAGTCCAGGAACGTGGCCGGACGCGATGTGCCAGCGGTGTCGCCCGCCACAAGGCGATTGAGATCTCCAAATAACACGAGATTGGCGAGCCATTCGCGCCGCTGCATGGCAGTGTCTACAGTTGATGGCAGCCGCAAGTAGAAAGTCTGATTCACTTGCAGCGTCGAGTCCATCGCAACAGTTGCTGGGCCACTTGCTGTTATGTAGCTCATGTTAAAATCTCCTCCCAGGAATTCAGCAATTCCGCGCCGCAGTTGAAACATAACACTTTGTGCGAGCTTAGAGGGGTCATTGACATTCCGTAAGAGCACGCTGAATGTCAAGAACGAAGTTGCAGTCGGCGTTGCTGCTGTGCGAATTGCTGGGAAGTTAAGGGCCGACTTGTAGAGCGTGAGAACGTCAGCACTGGCGAGGGTTGTGCAGTTCACTACGCTGCCTTGAAACGCAGCGACAACCTGCCACAGCGGCTCCGAAGTATTTTTCACTCCAGCGGCGCTGAGGACCGAGGCTTCCAAAGTTGTGTTCAACGCAGCTACCAACCCCGTGGTGTTGAGTGCTGCTGGTACAATTGTCGTGTTGAATGCGAGACTAGGATCTCCAATCAGGAAAAGCATCTCGTACGTCGCTCGACTGGAACTGTCGATGAGAGTTGCGTTGCGAACGCTCAGCACCGTAACAGAATCCGTCGTAAAGAACAATTTAGTCCCAGCGATGAGAACTGGTTCCGTCAACGAAACCTGCAGGAGACTTGCATTCCGCCAACGAAGCTGCATGAACGCTGGCGACGCGTTCAGCCACGAGTCTGCCGCATTAACTTTATAGATTGCGATCGACACCACGAGAGACAAGAACCACAGCGTCCAGCTCGATCTGCTGGCCATCCTCGCCTTGACACTCTAGGAATGGTCACGCTTGAGAGCTTGTGAAGCGGTGCGTCGCGGACAGGAAGACACTGGAGGACGTACACGACGCCTGGACAACAAACGTACAATAGATTATCGTAACTTAGCGACACTCCTTACAACGAGCGTAAAGAAGCTCAATACATACGGCAAGCAACCTCAAAATGCTGTCTCTGCGCTTCCTCGTGGCGGAAGAGATCAGCTCCTTGCTTGCTTTACGTCGCCACTGCTGGCAGATGAGAGGTTGCTGGGCTCACGGTGCTCGTGGTCCGAGTAATTGTCACCGCCCAGCACCGGCGTTGAGATGTACGTGAACGTATCGAACATGTCGAGGTCGATGGTGTATCTCCCCGAGTCACTGGGACGAATATCGGGCGTGGCGATGGCAGACTCCATGTCCGTGGAGTTAAAAGCGCTGTGCTCATGCTTGCTGGCCTTGCTGCTACTGCTGAGATTTCGAGCAGATCCTGACAAAGAACTTGACAGCGACCGACGCCATTCCAGAAGAACAGGCTCCAGCATTTCTAGCACAGACTGACGCCGTGGTTGGATGGCCTCCAGACGGTCGACGCTTGAGCGATGCTGGCGATACTCGTGCTCCGTAACCATCGTGTCCAGTTGGTCGAGGTCATCAATAGGCATGATGTCGCATCGGTCTTCGATATTTACACTTCTGCCTCTGGTTCGCTTCGCATCACTGGTGCTGCGGGTTCGCAGCTTCGAATCGTGTTTTTCGTCTGCTGTGTGGGCGATAGCTTGTGCTGCACGCTTCATCTTGCGGCCAAACTGGCGCACAGAATGCGTCTGCCAGAATCCCGACGAGGGGGACGATGAGCACGACGACGCGTAACCTGCCGGAGATTGGGCCGTTGCCAACGCAGCAGAATTTGGCGAGTAGAGCTCGGGGGCAACCATTGTCGTACCGTTCTCAAAGCCCCTGCCAAAAGGAGACTCTGGTAGCCCCCGATCATCGTCATCGGAAGATTCAGCGAGCTTGTGGACACCTTTACTGCCTCGATCGTTGCTGCCTTTGCTCAGTCCGCGAAATCGTGAGGGATGCTGCTCTGGACGACCACCGGGAGTTACGGAGAGCACATCACCCGCACGGATGTGCAGCCCCTTGTTGTCTTCGAACCATGAAGCGTCGATATCGCGTCCACGTGTCTCCGGTCCCATGAAGAGAATAATTGGGAGCAAAACAACCGCTACTCCACCGCACACAGCCAGCATCAAACGCTCGTCGTGCCACGTCCAAGCTTCATCCCCCATTACTCGCCGAAGCACGAGATAAACTCCAGCAAACATACCAAGATGGCCCCAAGCTGCAGCACACGAAATCCCTAGAGATCTTGTGAGAAGCGGGAACTGCTCGCCCGTAAAAGGGATTATCGCTCCAAGGGTGCCACCTGTCGTCAACACTAGTGCTCCCAGCGCTAGCGATAAACCCAGCCATTCCCCATCTTCTTCTAATAACCACGCCGACACGATCATTACAGAACCACCGAAAAATACAAACACCGCTAACGTCACTCGACGACCTGCGGTCTCCACCATCATGGCCGCGAACAACAAACCAGGAATCGTCATTGCAGACCAAAAGAGTTGATCTTCGACTCCAAACCCCGTTCCTATCGCGTTCACCTTGATAAACGTTCCAGCCATCATTAGGGTCGTCACAACTGCAGCACTAAAACACGTGAGCTCGGCAAACCAGAAAAACCAAATGAGCGTAGTCCGTCTGGCCATTGATCTGGAAAACAGGACCACGACTCGACGAGCGAGTCCTCTTACGAATGACAAGTTCGCACCAGGAGCTAATGTCTCTGAGGGTGTTCTCGGGTCCCCAGAGGACGGAGTACAAACCTCAAACTGATGCTGACTCCATAATCTCCTCGCAGAGGCTCGTTGACTCATGCTGCGCGCTTTGGCTGCCCATGGTCCTGAATAGTTATAACTGGCATTCCTCGACTCCGATCGCGCTCTTACTTCCCTCTGCAGCTCCTCACCCTGTCCACTACGATGAATTGCAATGTCCAAATCCGAATCCGAGTCCGAGCTGCTCTCCAGATATCGTTCATAACTCACTTGTGGTCGCTGCGATGGCGGCTCATACAAACTCGTGGGCACCGTCACTCTGGCCTGACGATTGATTCCATGCGCCGTCTCAATCTTCTCCAACACGTACAGCGCTTCTTCTGTCCGTCCTACACTCGCCAAATATTTAGGCGACTCATCCAGCGCCAAGTACAGTACTGCAAGAAACAGCAGCGCCATGGCACTCAGCACTCCGTACGTGGCTCTCCATCCGAGGCCTCCATCTCCTAACGCCGAGCTGGCCAATTGTCCATATCCAACACCACCAAACACACCCAAACCAGCTATTGACACGGTCAGCACCGTAATTCTCCCTCGTGTCCTGGTAGGCGTGTACTCCAGCGCCAACGTCACAAGTAGTGCCAATTGTCCTCCGATCCCCATGCCGGCCAACAGCCTCAGCGTCACAAACGACGCGTAGTTCCACGCCCCCGCTGTCAGAGCGTTGACCACGAGCCAGAAACTCAATGCACTGAGTAGAACGGGTCTTCTCCCGAAGTGGTCGGCGCACACTCCGAAGGCCAAACAGCCTACCGCCCCACCTAGAAAGTAGACTCCTAAAAGTAATATAACTTGAGCTGTACTAGTTAGCACGATGTCTTCTTGAGCAGCAGGTAGTGCGTACAGGAAGGTGAAGATGCCGACCATAGCGAACAGCCAGCCAGTGCCCAGAAGGAGAACGAGGCGCACGTAGAACGACGTGAGCCCTGTGCATCGCAGCCACGGGCCGAGTAGAGTGTGGCGTCGACGGCTGGTACTCGTGGCGGCAGTGGGTAGTACGTTGAGCCGCGGCGGGAAGGAGAACCGGGGCGCGGCGGTAGAGTGCACGAACGGGGAGGCCTGCAGAGAGCTGAGCAGGTAGTGCGAGTGGTCGTCGTACGTGAGCGCATCCAGCCGCTGGCGAACGTGCACCAGGAGGTCCCCGGCCTCGGCCATGGCGAGGAGAGGAGAGGAGAACTGCGCAGCGGTCGAGCGGCGAGATGGATGTGTGAGGAGCTCGGTGTGAATGTGATGGAGCCGGTCACAGAGGAGGTGACACGCTGGCGAGACGCCCAATTATTTGAGCACATGGGCGCAATTTTCGATGGCGCTGGATAGGGAGAGAATGGGGAGACGCACTTTGGGCAACAGAGCGGACGCGCTATGCACCACTGCAGTCATTACGCACGGCTTCAATGACGTCGCGATTGGAGTCTTGATACCCTGTGAAAGGAACAGATGGATACAGAGGGAGCGGGGAATGGATGTTACTGTGTACAGTACCTGTATGCTTTAGTACCGATGCAATAATGAAATTATGCGTTTTGAACAGGTTTGTACCAGGCGCTGGGTACAGTTATGGCCGTTGAAAGCGCTTTGACTCAAAAATTCGAGCCGTCACGCCATTGAGAGCTCAACCGCGAGCCACTCCATCCAAGCAGGCAAGTTGCATCGTAAAGGGCCACACACAGAACGTATGTCTGGTCCGTAGTGGCCACTGCTATAGTTGAAATCAGAGATCCAAAGCCTCATGTGCTAGGATTGCTACGAGTTCAAGTTACAGTTCGATTGGCTTACCATACAAAGGTTTCGTTGGCACGTTGGCTTTTCAGAAATTTAACTCGTGGTCCACGCTCATTTCCCAAGTGGAGCTCGTGGTCACGAGGCTCTGGGCACTCAAGCGGCGCATTAACACTGCACTGGGGGAAGTTCGGTCCCTCATTTTCATTGTGCTCGAAGATGATCGGGCCTGTTTGCGAGTTCGAGGGTGGCTGGGTCGTGTCCGCGAGCGAGTCATCGTCCGTGTGCTCCGTTGCCTCAGCGTGCCCGACGCCATAGCAACCATTCCAACTCTACAGGCCAGCATTGAAACATTCCGCGCATTCGTCAACGACGAAGAAGAGCAGTTTCTAGCCGTTCGAGCGCTGCAGCGTCTCGAGCGTCAAGACCGAGGGCAGCACGTTCAGGAAGAGTCAACTCGACAGCAAGTGCGAGGGCTGCTAGAGGAGCGCGAGCCGACCTTCGACTGGATCGCGTTCGCCGACATCATGGCGGGCATACTGCTGCACGCGCTGCTGCACTCTTTTGATGCGATGCAGCCACTAGTACAACGCCTACCATTCCAGCAGCAGCAGACACTCGGCATGGCTTTCGATAACAGATACCTAGATGCTCTACAGCGATGCAGCAGAGGCCCATTGAAGAGGCAGTGCTTCAGCGTGCGCAGCCGAATCAATCGTGGTTCTCAGTCGCAGAGTGGACAAACCCGCGCCCGATCGACAATGACTTAGTCGACGTCCGCCAGCGTTTTGGGGGTGATAGCTGGGGAGTCGACCAACAAGCCCAACAGGCTAAGATCGATGCTTTTCGCTCACGCCATCAACGTGCAGCACGAGAACGCGAGCTCAGACTCGAGATCAAACGTGTGACAACGGAGCTGAAGCAGCAGAGGCTGACGCGCGCCCGAAAGAGCTCACTCCAACGAGAGCTGACCCGACTCTCGAACGAAAAGAGAATGCTGGAGTCCGAGGACGCAATTTTGATGCGCCGTACCCGACGCTACCGGTTGAAGCCATCCGAAGATCAAGCTGCCAAACTTAAAAAGATCATGCACGCGTGTCGGTACACGTACAACAAGTGCGTCGAGTATCGCCGCAAAGTGGGCACGGCAAACAGGAACGTCCTGGAGAAACTGTTCGTCACACGGGAAGAGGAGGGCAATGATCTGGCGTATCCTGGTGGCATGGGGCCGTCGCCGCAGTGGGTAGTCAGCACACCTGCAAGTATGCGGTAGAACGTGGTTCATAGGTTCGTGTCGGCAGTGTCGGCGGCCCACACGAATCTCTCACGCAGCAACATCACCCACTTCAACATGACGTTCAAAGGGCGGAAACAGCACAACTACTTCACAATCGGCTCCACAGCCCAGACCACCTATCTGAATGCACAAATTCACCGACCGAAGACGCACCACCTTGGTCCAGCGCCGCACCCGAATGACGGCAGAAAACCGAGGAAGCTCACGCAGTTCCTAACTACCACGTCCGTGCCCAACATCCCTATCATTGCGGAGGAAGGCACGACGGTCGAGGGCGAAGTTGTGATTCTGTACAAGCACGGCTATTGGTGCGCGCAGATTCCCTACGTCGTCGAGCCCCAGTTGTCAAAGGACAAAGATCGCTGTAATGCATGTGACCCAGGCCTCAAGGCATTCCTGACGTGCATGGACCTACACGGTGACATTTCACACATTGGGCGGGCCAACTGGGGTAAACTGGACCAGTTGAAGCAGCGCCAGAACGCAGCACAACGCGGTGTGAGCGCGTTTGCCAACGTGAAGCAGGTGCGGAGGCACACTGGTGAGGACTGGAAACGATACGTAGCAGCACGTCGAGAGTTTTTCTGTGCGTCCGCCAAGCTTGAGCACTATATCAAGGACCTGCACTTCCAAGCTGCGGCATACCTGTGCAAGAACTCGGACGTGATCCTGCTGCCGAAGTTCGACTCCAAGTCGATGCTGCTACGGAGCGCGCCATGGACGCACAAGTTCAACTCCCACATGCAGACGCTCGCCCACTTTCAGTTCCGCCAGCGACTACTGGCCAAGTGCGCTGTCCTCGGCAAGACCCTGGTGCTGTGCTCGGAGATGTACACGAGCCGCACTTGTGGTCGCTGCAACCGACTGCACCTCTCTCTCCGCAACCAAGATATGTTCGTGTGCCCTCACTGTGGCTTTGTCGCAAACAGGGACGAAAATGCTGCCTTCAACATCATGCGCTTTGTATGCGCTGGGTCGTTGAGCGTCTTTCAGGTCAACGGCGAGCAGCAGCAGTAGGGTAGCTAGCTTACATCTCGGGTTACAGCGAGAACAGGCCCCGTCGACGAGAAGCGACAGGCTTGGCGGGGTGAAGACTGTAACAAAGGTTTCGGGAATCGACAGACCATCACTCCAGTCAACTTCAACTTCACACATGCACTCTCACTTTTACACGCTGATCTCGCATTAATTTCTACTACTCGTTCTTGGAGCCCTGCGTCCACGATCGCGTTGGCAAGAGCCGCGATAGACTGTTTCGAGAAGACGATGGAGCTGCCATCTTCGACAGGCAAATTTCAGCAGGATCCTCAGCTTCAAGGTCACCTCCAAACAGGTCGAGGTCGGACTCGCTCGAACGGAATTGGTCAGGCAAGGAATTGGACCTGGCTAGTGAATGTTCATCTTGCGACGAGGAAGTATCCACCATAGAGTTGCGCAGTTGAGTGCCTCGTTGAGTCGGATTGCGCGAGTACAGCTTCTTGGCGCGTGAGTTCAAAGTGGTGCAAGCTCCGCTGAGACTTGTCGACAGGGACGACAGCGACGTGAAGCACGCGTTGACAGTGGCCTCTACACTGAGGCTTCGTTGGCGAGGTTTGACATGTCCAACCCAGTCTTCGTCTTCGTCTAGGTAGTCTTCTTCTCTCGCTAAAATGGACGGGTTCTGGTGGAGCTGCGGGCGGCGCTCCTGGAAGCCATAGGCAAGTGACATCTTCAGCTGTGGCTGGTTGCTTGCTTTCGACTCGACAAATTAGAAAGTGAGTTCAAGATCGAAGGCCGCTGTCAGAGCTGTCAGCTGCTGACAGGCTGCAGCCCCTCATTTTAAGTGAGCAGAGCCAATCGAAAACGCGTTGCTCACTTAGCGTTTCTGTCGCCTGTCCGAATAGCGAAGGGCAAGCACAAAATCAGCAGCGCAAGTGACGTTTTCTTCATGTCTTCGATTGCATTCTGGCACAGAATCAGCTTACTACACGTTTCAACTTTCGTTGTAGTAGTTGTGAACTGTTATCTCCCCCTTGGCAATGCAAACACACATACAAACTCGCAGCTCTGCAGTGCGGACTGCCAGTGCTCACTCAGAGTTGCCCGCTAAAGTTGGCTGTGTCACCCGGGTGGACGGTCGTACTCCACTTGCACGTAATCTTGCGCCGCGTGGAGAAGAACTCGACGCAGCCGTCGCCCGTGATGTCCATGTCGCCGTACTTGCTCTTGGTGCCGTACATGCCACCAAAGCTGAACGGTTCGCGCGGCACGGGGATACCGATGTTGACCCCGATCATTCCGGCGCGGAAACGCGACTGGAAGTATTCGGCATACGCGCCATTCGACGTGTAGATGGCGGCGGCATTTCCATAGTCATTGCCGTTTTCGATCTGCAGTGCTTCGCCGAACGAACTCGCGCGGTACACAGAGAGAACTGGGCCAAAGATCTCGTCCGTCATAGCTGCGTCATTCGGACTCGAATGCAGCAGCACGGTAGGTCCCACCCAGTAACCCTCCGACTCCTTAGACCACGATCGGCCATCCACGAGAACCTTGACGCCAGCAGCTTCCGCTTCAGTGATGTAGTTGAGCACGCGCGTCTTGGACCCCTCATCGATGAGGGCGCCTACCTGACCGGCTTCAGTCCCGCGAGTCAACTCCTTCGACTTCTCCACGATCTTGTCGAGTAGCGCCGAGCAGTCTCCCACAAGTAATAGCACTGAGGCCGCCATGCATCGCTGCCCAGCGCAACCAGCATATGATGCGACGATGTCCTTGGAAGCTACGTCGATATCCGCATCCGGTAGAGCCACCAGGTGGTTCTTCGCCCCACCCAGTGCCAGCACCCGCTTGTCATGCGCTCGGCATCGGCGAGCAACAAGCTGGGCCACGCGACTCGAGCCGACGAACGTCACAGCAGCAACACCAGGATGGTCGCACAAACTGTTGACCGGATCTACCGTCCCGTTGATGATCTGGGAAAGATGAGTAAGGCGCACAGAGCGTTAGAACTATAAAGGACGTAAAAAAAGTGCCCCAATTCGCACCTGGAAGACGCCCTTCGGAACTCCTGCCTCCAACAGCAGCTCCGCCACACGTGATATTGTCAGTGGCACCTGCAGATCAACGCACAAATTAGCACCAACATACAAAAAACAGCTTCCCTTCTCCTGTCCTTGGTCACCTTCTCCGACGGCTTCAAGATGACGCAGTTGCCCATGGTCAACGCGATGGGGATCGTCCACATCGGGACCATAATAGGGAAGTTGAAAGGCACGATGCAGGCCACAACCCCCAACGGGTCGCGCACTTCCTGGCACGTGATGCCTCGTGACACCTGCAACGTCCGTCCTTGCACCAGCTGCGGCAGACTGCAGGCGTACTCGACCGTCTCGTTGCCCTTCAAGACGCTGGCGAGCGCCTCTGTCCGGTTCTTGCCGTTCTCCTGCACCACAATGTCCGCCAGCTCGTCTAACCAACAGAGTACTCGTTAATAACAGCTCAATCTCTATCTCTAACAGCGTCGTAACTGAACTCTATTGACCTTGGTGCTGCATCACGAGCGCGTGGAACTTGAGCATGATGGCTGCACGCGCCTTGACGGTCGTCTGGCGCCACTCCTTGAAGGCTTTTTGGCCCTTAGCCACCGCCAGTTTCACGTCCTCATCGGTGGACAAGGTGCACTTGCCGATCACGCGGCCAGTGGACGGACTGATGACGTCCAGGTACTTGTCCCCAGTGGCCGCCACGAACGCACCGTCGATCAGGTTGTTCGCCGTCAATGGGACGGACACTTTCTGCTTCTTACTGGGAGACTCGGACATGCGTCTTGACTTGTGAGCGATTCTAAGAGTGACGCCAGTCACGTAAGATCCAACCAACTTCAACTTGAAATCGGAACAAACTTAATGTGACGCACACAACATCATCCATGGTGTCAAACACATAAATTAAGTGTACCACATCAGGTATGTGCCATACTCAGGCAGCTGATTCGAGAAGTGAGTGGATTGCCGCCTCCGCAGTTCGGATGGTTGGAAGCTTCTCAAAGCTCCCACTGACCATCTTAACTTGCTCTTACCATTTGTATTCTTCTACCCTAACCTGTTCTAAATTACATTTAAGTGTACGCATCATAATTATGCTAAATCTAATACACTCACCCCTTTCTCAAAATAGAGCCCGTCTTTATCGACAATTACTCATTTGGAAACTTGCTTGGGTAACCCACAAGTTGTTCCCGGTCGTGTCACCGCGGGACTAGCTGTAAAGGCAAATGGTTTTGACGGAGTCCACCATGGACGATGAAGCAACGCCCGTGTTGGGAGTGGTAGACCCCTCGAAGAAGTTGCCGCCGGTCGACGTCATGGTCCAACAAGTTGCTCGTGAAGGGATAGCTGTTTCCACCGCTCCAAGGAACGGTGATGGCAAGGCGTGACGAAGGTCTGGTCGTCGCTGATGATTTTCTGTACTCTCCTGAACCTCCTTCGCCAACGGCGCCGTTCATGTTGCTCGATGAGTCTTCTTCCCAAGAACAGGGGCGTGTTGCTGTGGACATCGGTGGCTTAGCGCTCGACGAGCTGACGGAGTTCCATCCAGTAGGTGGCCTACTAGCGAGCAACTGTTGTTCGTGCATGCTGAAGAGCCCGTTCCAACGCCGACGCCTTCGCTCAAACATTTGCTGACGTCGTTCGACGACGAACCTCCGCCGCCGTCACCGACTTCTGCTACGAGTACGTCGCTCCGCGTGGAGTCCTGTAATGGGCCCCTCTGGCCTATTACATTGGTTATGCGATCACAGATTGGTGTGGTTCACACACTGCTGTCATGGAGGTAAAGGTGGCGAAAACATGGTCAAATGTTTGCTCACATCCACCCATGGCACAATCAGTGATTACGCCAATTGTTCTCTGCACTTCTTTGTGCATGATGATGGTTCCTCACCTGGGACATTATTTGGTAGCAAGGCCGGCGTGTCACTTGAGTTCTTGTGGCCAATCACAAGAACGCCACGCGGCAGGAAGATTCTTCGAAGGAGAATCTTCAAGTTCAACCTGATTCAACCCAAGGTTTTATACTACATGTGTAGGTTAAATTACATTTAACCTCAAGGGCCCCCAGTGGTTTTATTCATAGGATTCAGGAACCATAAGCTCATTTCAATTCAGTTGCAAATTTTCCCTCAAGTACTCAAGTCGCCTTCCTCCCTCCAAGTCGGGAGTCGCTCCTTGTCCCTCGAAGTCGGGAACGCTTCCTCAACCGCACAAGCGTGCGTGCCGTGTTTTTGGGGACTGTTGTAAACAGCGCCCCATTACAGGTAGCCACGCGTCCAGGACTCCACTACTCGGAGCGCCTGAACGGACTCTCTGACTCTCTCTTAATAGAACCAACTCACTCTTGCTTTTGCATCCTACGTATCAAGCTACAAGTCTCCGGTTCTTCCTTCTTCCCTGCCTGCGCCAGTTCGTTGTAATGCCGCGACAATACACACGAACAGACAGCGTACGAGGTTAACAAAGAGGGGGGGGAATTACGTGTATGAGTTTGTGTAAAACATATCATAGTTATGTGGTACACTTTATTTCTGCATTACATGTATGAAATTATGTACACCACACCACTGTTCAGAACATATATTGTGTAAATTACACCATTTGAAGCGCAAACATTTTCGGCGACATGACATGACTTGACACCTGATCGCCTGAATGGACCGTGAGGTGGTCAATTCCACTTGGTCATTGACCCACGACTCCAGCAACCCAACAGCCTCATGTCAGTTCCTACAGAACTTTCGTCCTCCCCAACCACTCTATTGGCAGTGACGCTCTGCGTACTAGCACTTGCCCCCAAGATCTCGTCATTCCTGGCCACAGCTCACTACAAGCTCACTGCCCAACACCCAAAGCTCGTGTACAAGTCCACGCCCAGGAACGAGCGTCTACTGGCCAATTGCACTCACCTCATCAAAAAGAAATTCTACCCTTTATGGTACCTATTCAACGGGCACTTGCAGACGCTGCAGTTGTCACGGGCCAATGAGGTGGAATCCACACCTGAAATTCCGTACGAACGTGAACTGCTGGACATGCCTGACGGGGGCGTCGTGTCTTTAGATTGGGCTTTATTGCCATCGACTAATACTACAGACGGCAATACTTCATTGGAGCACCGTGTGGATAGGAACAAAAAAACGGTGCTAATACTACCCGGTTTGACGGGAGGCAGCGGTGAACATTACATTCGCGCTGCTGTCGAGCAGCTTAACAGTCTTGGCTGGCAATGTGTGGTGCTGAACTCCCGTGGGTGTCAAAACACGCCACTTCGGACACCGCAATTGTTCTGTATCGCGTACACGGACGACTTGCGCTTTGTGGCGGGATATCTGGCAGACAAGTACAATTTTGAGAGTGAAGCGTTCGTGGGGTTGGGATTCTCCATGGGTTCGAACGTGTTGGTGAAGTATTTGGGTGAAGATGGCGACCAAGTTCGATTGACGGCAGCGATTTCAGTTGGAAACCCGTTCGACATGCTCAAATGCTCGGACAACATTGAAGGCCCGCTGATTAATCGGCTGACGTACAGTCGAGTGCTGAGTGCTGGACTGAGCGATCTATTTTTCAACCGTAGCAATGCCCATGAAGTGTTCCGTGACTACCCGGGTATTGATGTGGAGGCGCTCAAGAATGTCAAAAAGGTCTCGGAGTTCGACGAATTGTTCACGATCAAGCACTTCAACTACAAGAGTGTGGACGAGTTCTATCTCGACGGATCCTGCGTCACTCGACTGCCTAAAGTTACGGTGCCTCTCCTGTGTCTGAACGCGGAAGACGATCCCATTAGTGTGGCTACCTCATTGCCAACGAAAGATGTGGTGGAGGCAAATGAGAATGTCATCTTATGCACTACGAAGAGTGGTGGCCACCTTGCCTTCTACGAAGGAGACTACGAAGAAGATGGCGACAACGCCAGCGCCAAGAAACAGAGAGTCGTGTCAAAGCTGCGCCCATGGTCCGTCAAAGTCATCGGCGAGTTTGCAGAAAGCGTTTTACAGTGCAAGTAGATTTGCCTGCCACACAGGTTCTCAATAGCTTCAAGTCGAAGTGACGTGGAATCTCTTCCCCTCAACACCACAATAGTGTACTGGGTGAATTTGGTCAATAACTCAAGGCGTCTGGTTGGAAAGTGTTTAATCTACCGATAGATTGTAATGGGATCTCTTGCCCTCAACACATTTTGCAGACAACATCGGCTCCAATCATACGATGCCACTTGGACGCAACTCCCTTACTTGGAATGTTGGCAAACGGAGAGTTTTACCCCTGCAAAGACTAATCTACGTCATTGAATTGATGCGCTGCAGGTTCAGTTAATATCGTGCGGGATGGCGTCGCTGTCACGTTATCAAACACTGCCAACGCTCATTCTTTTGCGGTGTCGCTGCGTGGATTCATCCAGTACGATAACATTCAAGTGAACTCAGATGACAACACAACCACCAACATTGGGCTGGTTCGTTGCCAAGGTTCGCCCATCTGACAGCAAGGAGTGGGTAGCCGGCCATTTCGCCTGGCGCTGTTATACAAGTGTACCAAATGAAGCATTGTAACTTCCAAGCACTTTGAAACAACAACAAACAAATGCAATCGCTTTCTACGTTCAATAGTGCCTCGTAGGGCTCTTTATTTGTATGTTATGGTTCCACTTTGCTCAGACGCACGGCCTCCGCAAACTCGGCGATGGGGTTCACCGTCCACATGTTCGACGCGCCTTTGGCTCCCGTCTTGCCATTTTCTTGATCGTTAGCAGCCTTAAGTGAACTCTCGTAAAAAGCCAAATGACCACCCGACTTGGTCGTGCACAGAATCACGTTCGGATTGGCTTCTACCTCGTCGTCCTTAGGCAACGCTGAGCTAATGCTGATGGGGTCGTCCTCCGCATTGATGCAGAGCAACGGCACCTTCACACCGCCAAGTTTCTTCACAGATCCAGCATCGTTGTAGTAGTCGTCCACCGTATCGTAGTGGAACACGTACTTGGTAAGAGTATCATCAAAGTCTCGCACAGTGCGAGTCGCCTTGATAGCCGCCAAATCCACTCCCGGGAAATTCTTAAACTGCTCCGCTGCATTGCACTAAACACCACAACCAAAACATACCAACATCAGTGATCACACCCAGACGAAGTAACAACCCATTCACTGTAGCTTACCTTGTTGAAGAAGAGCTCGCGGAGGTTGTTGTTGAGCGCTTTGTCATACGTCATGCGGTTAAACAGCGATCCTCCAAAGTTGGCCGAGCATATCGTCAAGTCGAATGGGTTTCCAACCGAGACGGCTCCAGTCAACGGCGTTTGGTCACCATCTTCACCCAAACACTTGACCAGCACATTGGACCCCATCGAGAATCCCACGCCGACAAACGCTTCTTGTGCGAAATTGTACTTTTCACTCAGTTGCTGCAACACGAAGCGGAGGTCGCCAGTGTACGCGCTGCAGAACAGTTGAGCAGTCATGACGGGCGTGTTCGCGCACCCTCGAGCGTTCAGCACCACACACTGCCAGTCCAACTCGTGCAGACGTGCAATAGTACTACGGATGTAGTTCTCCGGACTGCCGCCTGTAAGACCGGGCAACAGGATCACCGTACGTCGCGTAGGCTCCACTTCCGGCAGCCACGTCGACGATGCAGTAGCGTTAATGTCTGCAGCATCTCCCGATATTTGGTTCTGATCGTGCAAAAGCGCCCAATCCAATGACACGATACCACCGTCCGGGAGCTTGAGCAATTGCCGCTTGTAGTGGATCTTGGGCCCCCGCTCGTCGTAGGCGAAGCACACAGTCTGCAAGTGTCCGTTAAATAGTCGCCACGGCGGATAATACTTGTTTTTTGCTAGGAATTCAGAGAGAATTGCAACGCAGTTAGACAGCAATTGTGGTTGTTAGTACAGTGCAATGGACCTACTGATGGTGGGACAGCGCATTAGCAGCTTCTTGTTGCTGTCTGTGGCTCGGTACACGAGTCTCGGCGTCTCGGCCGAACGCATCAAATGCCACCGCATGAGATTCGAGAGCAAGTAGCGTCCGAGAGCTTTCCGACCGAGATAAACGAGCACCAGAGCCAATGCGAGTCGCGAGTGGCGTCGCAGTAGTCGAGCGTTGATGTTCCCCATGGGAATTCCACTTGTGCGGCTCTAGTTCTTGTTCGACGGTCCCTGATGTCTTGGGTGGACCGGCCCGTAATCACGTGGTCAATATCACGCGCTACTCTGGGATATTATTTGTGTTGTGGACATGAATATTGTGTGCGGGTACACTAAATTGTAAGTTGACATGCTGCGGGTCATGGTGACGTGTGTACTGTATCGGCTGCTTCCAGCTGTGGAATGGAGAGCATGGCGCTGGCATCTTCTGAGCTGCACCTTGATATAGCGGAACTTGAAGCTTCAGCACGGGTACACTTACGTGTTACATATTGTATTTTTTGCTTGCGTGGCTTACGGGCAGGTCTGGTTTCCGTGTTGTTGAGCTGGGGTGGTCAACTCCCCGGCCATCGCGAGCTGGAAACAGGAGTGCACCAGCGAAAGTCGCAGACGGTTTGACGCCAGACGAAAGCCGCAGCTCGCTCCGCATGGTTTCGCCGCTGTCAGCGAGTGCAACTTGCTTAGCATCGCCTGGGGCGGCACTGTCGACTACAGCAAGGCCGCAACGAGATAGCCGGGCTTTGGCGTCGCCCCGAATCTTTGAATGTTTTACCGCGATTAACGAGCTGCACGACGCCGCGAAGGTCAAAGCCCCATTTTGAGGGAGGGGACCAACCGGCTCGCCTGCGAGCCATGCGGGCCAAGTATCGGCGCCGTTTCGGCTTCACACGCGCCGCCAAGTGGCCAGTGTTACTCAGTGAGTAATTCTTACTGCCGTCTGCCGCGCACCTTCATCTGACCGCCCGCTGTAGTCTACAGCTGGGACCAGAGCGCAACATGGCCACCACGGCAGCAGCATTGGAAGCAGTTTGTAGACAGAGAGCTTTGCGCTTGGGGTGCAAGGGCGGCGGATGGATATTCCGCCGTCATTTCGGGGTAACAACAACAAGTTGGCCAGTTCTTTCATGTCAATGCGCGCATATCTTTGCCGTCGATCGATTCGACAATCGTTGCGCGCCACGAGCGTCGCGATCGCCTCGGTCTGTCCAAAGGCAAAGGTACTCCATGCAAAAAAACTCGGCCTCCGTGTTGAAGTGCTTTTTCCGTCTGAACCCGAACTGAATGCCTTTCTGGCGCGCTGATTGGTCAATCCGAGCGGCTAAAATCGTCCATTGGCGGGCATTCTGCCCGCTCATCCCCTTTCCGCACTCGGATGTCCAGACCAGTCGTCGCGTCGTCGACTCGCTTTCCCTCCGCGTGGTTGTGCAGGCTGTCACGGTCGTCCTCACTGCTTCACATTCCAAAGTCCCCACCCGCCGCCCTACCACTTCGTCCTCGAAGTGTGCAGCGTGTTGTGTGTGTGTGTGTGTGTCTTATACCTTTCCAACCACTCCGTTGACTTCGTTCATTCAGTCAGATCACAGCACGCAGCCATGAGCAATAGCAGCGGTAACAGCAAATACGGGTACCCGCTCAACTTCGACTGGAAGCATCCGTGGCCGCGTGCGCCGACGCCCAAGAACGAGGAGGCGCGACTGGCCGAGCTGGCTCGGTACCGCATCCTGGACTCGGAGCCCGACGAGAAGTTCGACAAGCTGTGCCGCATCGCGTGCAAGGAGATGAAGTGCCCCATCGCGGCCGTGAGCTTCATCGACAAGCAGAAGCAGTGGTTCAAGGCCAACAGCGGCCTCACGCAGCGCCAGATCCCGCGTGACGTGGCGCTGTGTGCGCACACCATCATGCACGCCAAGCGCGCGCTCGTGGTGGAGGACACGTCGCTGGACGAGCGGTTCCAGCACAACCCGTTGGTCACGCGCGCCTCGGCCGTGCGCTTCTACGCCGGCGTGCCCATCACCACTCCCAACGGCTTCTGCATCGGCTCGGTCTTCGTGTTCGACGTCAAGGGCCACCACAATGTGGACGCCAAGATCCTGCACAAAATCGCGGCCAAAGTGCTGAAATACATGGACGAGCGACTCAAGAACATGGCGGCGGCCAATGGCGGCGCACTGCCGGAGCCGGCTCCTGCTCCGACTTCTTCAGCTTCACGGTCCAATTCCAGCGCGCCGCCCAAGAGGAAACCGGTGTCCCCGCCCACGTCACAAGAGCAGTCAGCGGGAGAGACAGCGCTGAGAGAGCAGCAACCTCCACCGGCTCCTGTTAAGCCCGAGCCAACTGCAGCAGCGCCGGTGCCGAACCCAGATGCTACCAGTGCCGAGAGTGGAGCTATTGTCCAAGCTGCACAAGCAGCAGCAGCGACGAGTACGGCCATCGAGGCTCAGGGACAGGGACAGGGAGGGCTGGGCAACATGGGCTCCATGCTCATGAACTTGTTGGCACGTACCACCGAAACGCAGCAGCAGCTGGCTGCGCAGCAGGGAGTGATGTTCGAAACATTGGGCGAACACTCGAACCAACTGGACTCGCTGGGCCAGTCCATGAGCAACTTGGAGAAGCGATTCGAGCAGGTGCGGCTCAAGAAGGAAAAGCAGCAGCGGAGTGCGGCGAACGGAAGCCGTCGGCCGAATCGGGTCTAATTCGGAATTTTGATTTCAACTGAAAGAGTGAGTGAAGGAAGCTACTCGTAAAAAAGGTGGTTGAACTCGGGGCGGCGAGGGAGGCGACATGCATCAACGAGATCATGGACCGTAAAAGTATCTATACGTCTCCCCAGTGCCGAGGCAACAAACAACGCCAGGCCTAGTCAAAACAACGTGTTGCATTACGAAATATATGTGCTGTGGCATTTTAGTACACCTCATTCTTGACATCCCTGCCTGATTTCAGTAGTAGTTGACCGAAAAAAGGCAAGTTGAAGTTGTCTTCAACTTCAGAGTGTTAGTGGTTACGACCTTTCGCTTCAGTTTTCGCTGGACGATGGCGTCGCCCCAGCTGCTAGACGCCGCGATTCGAGACGATGGAGTGGTGCGAGAAGCTCCATACACATTGCTATGTATGGTCGTGGCGGTGGAGAAGGCGAATTCAGTCGTAACAGAGGAATTACTTCAGATCTACTTGAGTGAGAGTGATGTCAGTCCATTTGAGCGTGTGCTAGAGGCTGCAAACGAGTTCAGTTTGCAGAAGAACGTCATGAGGAACGAGAACAAACTGAATCGTGATAAGAAAACAAAAGAAGAAGAAGAATCGACGCCTCAAGCGAGTTCAGCAAAGGTCCTGGTTGACCTAGAGCGACTACTGCACTCGACGTCACGAGTTGAGACTCGAACGAGACTTGAAGAGCAACTTGAGCTTATGAGACTCGCGCAGATCCGTGAACTGGCCGGTGTATCACTCCCCAAACACCTTCAGATTACGACGCTACAAGAGGACGAGCTCGAGTTCCGTCGCGACATACATTGCGTTGCTCAAATGAGGGGTATGCCATCTTTATCTTGTTGTTGATGCTATCGCATTCTGTCAAACTGAAGTGTTGCGCTACCAGGACGCAACGTAATGGGAGAACACTACGCCCCAAAGAGTGATCCACTACGTTTTCTTCATTCTCACTCGGTACCTGACATTTTCAAGCGCATGAAGCGTGCAGTTCGCTATGATCTAAACACTCGCGACAAAAGACGCATCGCTGCTCTAAACGCAAAGGAGCGGGAGCGAAAGGAAGAGCTTGCAAGACAAGGGATTCTGACACCGGAGCAGCAACTCGAGGCAAAGTTCGACCAACTACTCAACACAAGCGTCGCGTAGCATATGGATCAACGGTCGATCTTTGAAGCGACGCGATCCAGGACACTACACCCACGCTTGCTGTCCTTGTACAAATTGCTCGAGCGCAATGGCAATGGATGCTGGTAGCGTCTGCAAGCGCCATCGAAGGGCTAGATGTCGAAGTGTTCGGCATCACGGTGCTAAGGCTTTGGTGTTATTGACGTTGGTGGTTATTTATCCGGTTCTGAGAGCTTCGTCGATCGACTACAATACCTTGACGTGGAGCGAGTGGGGAGAAATCTACACAAGTGCTGCTAATTATTCAATAACACTTCCGAAGATCTACCGCACGGGGCCGCGGGTGCGAGCGAAAATCTTGGTATCTACAGAGATCTCGATGAGTGATTTACAAGCTGGAGAAGCCATCTTCCGCCAACAGATCAGTGAGTTTGTCGAGGTGGAAAGCATTGACCGCGTACAGTTGGAGTATTTGCAGACTGAGGTGTACTCGGACAGCGAACAAGGAGAATATTATGCAGTGTTGGGGATTTCAGCACTTCCACCTCCCAGCAGTGACGATGACTCGAAATTATTGTCGTTGATGCTGCCTGACATTGAGACTGAGCGTGAGCGAATCGTTCAAAAGTTGAATTATGGAGGCAATGTGAGTTCTGAGACTGTTGCGAGTATCGCCCTGTTCGGCACACCCATGAGCTTGGTTGACGTTGCAGTGGATGGTGAAGCGTTCACTCAAATCTACTTGAAGCCGTGGGTGGGGGTTCAGCTTGCTATTGCGTCGGTATCTTCGGTAGCTATGGGTATCACCAGCAGCAGCAACAATGGACACTACGCGACCGATCGAGATGCTTTCCAGGACCTAGAATTGCGGTTTTTGCTGGCTCGACGGCTGCGCTCGCTGCAGGTTGGAGTATCGGATATTATTGTTCATTCACCGTCAGAACTGCTGCCATTTGCAGTCTACTACGCCGACGTAGGCGTGGTTGAGGTAGAGATTCACGTGTTTGACTTGGAATATGGTTCGCCCGTAGAAAATTATCTTCTGAATGAGGATACCTCAGGCCTACACAACACTGTTGCAGTTTCTTTCAATGAGATGGAGCCTGAGTGGGAAATAATTGCGATGAACATCGATACAACAGCAGGCGAACTCTATTCTCCAATTACGCAGGGAGACACTGGAACAAGCGGAAGCTCAAGTGTTGTGAGTGACTTGACTTTCGAGATCTATAATTTGTCGGTGGCGCAATTGGAACGAACGAAGTGGGGTGTTCTCGATTTCATACGGAGTAGAATCGATGAGGTTCGTCCGAGCCGCGTGCGATTCGGCCGGGTTGGCTATTTCTTGACCCTCGAAACTTATAACGATGGATCTGAAAGTGATGCAGGAGAGGATTCAATATTTGACCCCATCAATAGTATTAACTGGACATTGACCTTCGAAGTGGAGGGCGTTTCCAGTAGTGCAGATCTCGCGAATTATGTTTCTTTACAGCAGAAAGCCATTGAAACGAGTCTAATTTACGAGCTGGGTGTTCAGGTGACTACAGATAATACCAGCACCACGAGTGCAAAATTTGTGGGTGCAAGCGATTCGACTGATTCAGATGGACAGAACCCTTTCGTTTCGCTCAATCTCACCGTACTAGTCGATGTAGTCTATGGCTCTAGTATTATACTGGAATCGCCACATTTTTTCCAACTGCACCAAATTCGCTGTGCTCTTGTATTCTTGCTGCAGCAAGTTGGAATTCAAGACGACCAAGTCGTTTTAGTCTCGGCAAACGGTGTAGACTTTTGGTCAGTGGCCGATAACTTTCCAGGTTACACCTCGAATCGTTTGTTTTTTGCGGAGTTTCGAGCGATTATCTCCGATGAGAGCCAACGTCGTGGAATCCGTTCAATTATTTCCTCGCCGCGACTACCGTCCACGATATCATTATACTCTAGCGGTGAATTGCGGTTGCTGGAGCAAAAGGTTGATATTCATGCTGATGGGTCGCCTTCTTGGCCACCTTTCCTGCCAGGAAATTTTGTCCCCACACCAACAGCCAACAACACCAGCGAAGGTTTTGTTAGCCCGTTAACGTTGCTGCTGTCACAGCGAAACAGCTTTACCTACGTTTTCGACGACCCTGTATCGGATGCGACGTCAGGTGTACTGCCAGGCGCTACAAATGACTGCCCTCCCATCGATAACACAATGTCTACAAGTATACTGTGCACCCTGATTCGATTTACAGGCGCGACAGCTCCGACGTCACCGATATATCTACGAAAGCTTCAAAGTCGCAATCCCCTTGCGTCTCTGTCAATTGGTCTCCCTCCAGTTCACACTTGGCTAGACCCCAGAGGCTCCAATTCCGGTGGTTATCCAGCCCCGTGGGTGTTGGTAGGTGACCAGGCTGACGACAATGAAACGATATGGACGGTCTTACTTGCATCAAGATCAAGATTCCAAAGCATACGTCTCACTTTTGGGGTGGCCAATACCACGCAAGATTTGAGCGCAGAAACATCGTTTACTATCGACCTGGAGTTCTACTCCCAGGATGCAGCCACAATACCTGTTGTGCGACGCCAGCAGTTTGGTGAACTTACAACTGACGACCCAGTGCCGGCATTTATCACCGCCGAACTCCCAGAATTGACAAGCTTCGGAAGTCAGGTCGCTGAAGTCGACGTCGAATTGAATGTGCAGGAACCACGCCTCGGTGGGCTCTATTCGTTATCCATGATAAACGAAGTTACCTCCACGGACTCCCCGTCGTGCCATGATTGCATGAACCCCATGAATTTCTGCGCCAACAAGGTGGAATGTCCGGCGTTCGCAGCTTGTGCAAGCGCTCTGCTGGATGAAGACATGACGCTGGCCTCTGCGATGCTGAAGAATGATGCAATCAACACCAGTATCGACGTATCCTGGCTGCTTGAGGACTGCTTAACTCCTTCCGATGGTACCGTGTGGTCAACTGAGATGAGTGAGGTGATCGTCACAAGCTTCACGTGTCTGTGGCGACTGCCTTGTCCACTAGCGTACAGTAGCGAGCTCGCAAAGCAACTCGTATTGACGTACAGCAATGCAGAGCAGATTCTGACTTTCCAGCTCCTGGCGGACGGCTACGCCACGCTGCAATTCATGCTGGACACGAACTCGACGCCGGGCAGATACTACGAGTTTAGCGACTGGTTCTCTGGAGACCCTCAGAGCGTGACATTGGGAATGAACGAGGTAATGAAAAAGATGTATCACGATGGACTATCGAATGTAGCGACTGTGGAGTCGACACTCTACACGACGACAGACGCTGACACTGGTGTGGTGACCGCGCAGGTGACCATCACCTACGTCTTCCTGGGACGATTGCCATTGCCATCCATACAGTTCACCGAGACTGGAAACAATGACGCAGCGTCTGTAGAAGTCACGATGCCGAAGGAAACACTGCATCTGCGAGTCACCAGCATAAATCCGTAAGTGTGAAGCTACTACATGTTGAAGGCACTTTACCGAGGGTGTATTGCCCCTCGATTTAATGACTTCAGCTTTGTTTTGATGTGGTTCACGAACTATTTACGTGCGTCACACGAAGTCTTTTTGGTTGGCCAGTAGTCCGCGCTGCCACCCAGCCAATCAAGGCGTCTTCTGCCTCGTTTCTGCTCGTACAAATGTGGTTATGCGGCAATCGAGCCATACAAATACCGAGTTAATCTGCGCTGGCAACCTCGCAGCCAACTATCCATTTGAGCTGCGTGTGATCCTTTGGTTGCGAGGCTCCGCTGGCCGCCTTGCGAGCCTCACTTTCTGCTGACTGCTCTGCTTGGAACATCGTTTCGGGTGCGTGTTTGTGGCTCTCGTCTCGCCCTTGTATACGTCTTCATCCACCCGCCGAGCATGCGATACTTATCTTCTCCATTGTTTTCGTTCGGTGACGCTAGCATCTGAGCATCCAGGAGGGAAGAATGCAGCTCTTCGTGGAGACCCTGTCGGGCTCCCCGCTCACGCTCAGCGTGGCGGCGGACGCCTCGGTGGTGTCGGTTAAGCAGGCCGTGGAGGACGTGGAGTACATCCAGAACTTCCGTCTGGTCTGCGCCGGCAAGCAGCTGACGAGCGGCTCGCTCGCTGACTACGCCGTCGGCGAGTGCGACACGCTCAAGATGCTGCTGTCTGTGAACGGTGGCATGCGTGCGAAGTGGCGCAAGAAACGTATGCGCCGCCTTCGCCGCAAGCGCCGAAAAATGCGCCAGCGCGCCAGATAAGCATCGCGCCTCCGACTGTCGGTGACTCGTACAGAGTGACCTGACATGCTCGACGGCTGCGTGCTAGGACGGATGGCCCGTGCACCCGAATCAACCAGCATCAAACAGCAGGCTTTTTTTCTTCTTCGCTGCTCCAGTGATCTAAAGGCTTCGCAGACATCGACCAGGAGTTTTAAACTGAATGGAAGAAGTACGCACCTCGTGGTGACGGGATGAAGAGAAAAGAAAAATGTGCTTTTTTATTGTTGTGCGTTTTGATGACAGGATCAAGAAGATGGAATAGTGAGTGCAGGAATGTCCACTGTTTCTTGCAGTAGTTGTTTAGAAGAGTTGAGGCAATCCTCTGCTTTAAATTACTTTGCTTCCGATTAATATTTTACGTTGGGGTCGTAGTTGAGTGCCCAGGCAGCAAATGCTGCAGCTGAAGAAGACACTCGTCGGAAAAGTGTCTGCGGTCGTTCGGTGACGGAATACACTCGAGTTGTGCTGGAAGGTGGCTGATCTGGAGCACCGGAAAGCGGTTGACGCGTGCCACGTTCCAAGTCACTCGGATATTCATCATCATCGTTATCGTCGTCATCGTCGTTGTAGTCATCCGCAACACAACCAGTTGCCATCTCGTCAAGGTTGATCTTCTCCTTCTTGTTGTGGTTGTCGTGGTCGTCTGACATTAAAATCACCAGGTCTTCACTTCGAGGTGTGGAGGGTTTGTTGCGACTAGATAGCAACGGCCTCTTCTTCGTGTCTTGCTGACTCACTCGACTCGTCGATAATGGAGCTGCCATGGAGATAGCAGACATTGAACCTTGACGTGACAGAACGGGAGACAACATTGGAGCAGCAGGTGTGCTTGGCTCTAAATGTTGGTCCACGCTCTCGATCTTGTAGTCATTCAAGACACGGAAGGCTCGTTTGCGCTGTAACTTCTCCTCTTCACGTCGTTCGAGACGTTGAGCAGGCGTATCGAACACCCACATCGTTTCTCCGTCGCTACTACGAGATCCAGTGCTACCCAGTTGCGTTCTTGATCGGGATCCTTCGTGTTCACTGTCGCTGCGATCCTCCTCCGGAATTTGCTCGAGACTTGTATCCTTTGACTTGGATTTAGACTTTTGTTTGTGCTTGCCATGGCGACGAAGTTTCTGGACGGAGTTAGTGAGCGCGTGAAAGACCTCAGAAATATTCGAGTCGTAGTGCTTCTCGAAGGTGTCCAGCTTAATCTTGTTGTTGAGTTCCAAGATTTTCTTCTCGCGAAGGCTGCACACATGAAGACCAACATCAGAATCACAATTGCGAGTCTCGTCCGTGCTGCTACTCGTGCTGCCCGCTTCTGATGACTTAGGCTGCATTACTTTATTCTCGTCATCGTCGCCCTGTTTCTCAGATTCAGGCTGTGCTGTGCCACGGAACGACAGAAAGCTTGTCAAACTGCGACGAACACGGTCGTGACGCAAAGCTTCCAGGCGCTTCTTCTCTTGGTACGCTCGAAGTTTCTCCATCGTCTCCATGTGATTTTCAGCTCGCTCGACAAGGACCTCCCACCGCTCGCGAAGCTGCTCTGCCGTGTAGAGCTCAAATTGGGGATCGTAATGGTGCTGCTTTGCCATGAGATCGTCAAGAACGCGAATCAGCTCCCACTTGGGACCCACACGTTCAACTGCAAGCACCAGCAACTCGTCGTTAAAGCAGTCACAGTGCTTGATTCGCTCGGTGCAATACGGGCACAAATCTTTCCAGCCCCACGTCTTGATAATCAGGTACCATGCAAAATCCTGAACGAGTCCCATGAGAGACATCCGCATAATTGCAGCCAGAGCGCCAAACCACATAAACTTCTTTAGGAACAGACAACTTCGGAACGCCCAGATGTAGAAAATTGGTGCCTGCGCCAGCGTGAGCAGAACTACCACAAGAAACTGCAACAGGAATGCCAACCGAAAGGAGAAACCCTTTAGATCACCACCACCAGCTTTCGCGCGGAAATACTTGCGACGCTGACGAAAAATCAACTTGAACAACTCCTTAAATACGGCTTTGCCTGCTGACGGTAGGATGGAAATTAAGATCGCGTACAGAACCACGGATGTGAAGATCGTGATATCTGCACCCCATGAATCGCGCAACATCACGATAATAAATAGCACGTAAAACGTGATGTAGAGTGAGCACACAACGATCAGTGCTCGTTCTCCTCGTGAAAGACGCTCGTTGCGATATGGGCAAAAAATCCACGTGAAATAGTTCTCATGACGCCACCACGTGTAGAACGGCTCAAACGGCCGACGGAATTTCTTCCAGCAGCACGGTCCACACAACTTCGTCTTCGGCACTTTCCGATCCCAAGGATTAGGCTGCCAGTAATCCACTTCGTTTTCGGGGACATTCAGCTCACGCGAATAAATGCGCTCGAGATTCTTCTGCCAGCTTTCACAATGGGCAATCATTTGGAACACACGAAGTCCGAAGAGCGTGATGATCAGGTACGGCAAGAACAGCAGCAAATAGCTACCACCTAGCCATCCGGACGAACTACATGCAACAGGCATCGGGTTCACAGACAAATACATGACGTTGAAGTGTTCCCACGCGCCCTTGTTCTTCATCGTCTTCTTTTGGTCGAGATTGTAGACCTTCTCACTGGAATACACGCTCGTGGGGAGTTGTCCAGTTTGACAGTAGTCTGCAGTCGGGTTGCGCTCGAGGTAACACGGTTGCATGACGAAGTACATGGTCTCCTTGATAGTGTTGTCGATATACGTGTGTGGTAAATACGCGTATGTCGTGCGCAGTGTGGTGCCGGCTTCGATGTATTTAAAAGGCTCACCTTTTACATAGTGTGCATATTCGTACTCGTTGAGCAAGAGCGCGTTGAAATACGTCGAGTTCGGGTTCACACTCGAGTTCAAAGTGTCGGGGCTGGGTGTCTCGATCGTGTAGGTGAGATGAAAGTCGACCTCTTCCAGAAAGTGAAGGAACGTATAGTCCTCCGTAATCTGAACCCCTTGCACCGTGAAGGCGTCCAAATGCAGAACTTCGTTCAGCTGCAGCGACGACAACGAAATACCCAACCACAGAAGAACTCCCACGCCGATCAGCAACCACGTCCAGAACTGCACACAACCTCGACGCTTGCTGTATCTCGTACCCAAGAATCCCGTCCAAAAGTGCTCGTGTTCCTTGAGCACGTGTCGTTCCTGGATGTATGATGCTCGATACACACCATCGTCGTCCGCATCACTGTCATCATCTTTATCAACATGACTGTCTCGAGGCCTTAGCGGGAGCATCGCCGGGTTTAGCTGAATATTCGGTTCATGCCCGATAGACTTGGAGTACGCAATATAAGCCTCCAACAGCTCCGTGTTGATGATCTCGTCCTCGATCTCCGTCTCGCCATCACTAAGTTCCTCCTCATCCTCCGAAGAGCTCAAACCATCTACATCATGAACTTCTTCCGACCCTGAAGCTCGCAATTGAGCACCCAGCGACCTGTTGCTGCTTCTCGCCCTGCTGTTTTTCCTCAACGACCTCCGTTTAAACGTGTCAAAGAGCACGGGTTGCTTCGTGTTGGCCAAGTGCACCAGTTCCTCGAACAACGTCCTGTTCTCCCTCCTTCTGGCTCGTTCTTCCGGCGTTTCGTCCTCTCTATCGGGTGAGTCCAAAGGCACCGATAACTGCTTCCTCAAATTCCTCTTCCTTTGCTGTGTCTCTTCATGTCCTTCTTCCTCCTCTGCTTCTGCATCTGTGGTCAACGCCGACTCGGATGCTACTCTGTGTCTAAAGGCGCGTCGAAATAGTCCCTTTCCACCTGCACTCGCGCCTCTGCGTCTTCTTCTCCTTCGATTACTTCCGTCCGTCAAACTGCTGCCAATGCTGCGTTGACTCGTCGGCTCTTCCTGCTGCTGCTCCTCTGTCTCTTCAATCGCCTCGGTGGCAGTAGACGCAGGCCCGAAGAAGGCGCTGGCAATGGCGTGATGGTGCAGCTCGCGCGTGCTGCTGTCGTAGCTGCTGATGCTCGGATTGCTACGTGCACTCCACATTTCGTCGTGTTCCTGGGGTTCTAGAGAGCGGCGGAAGGCGGTCGACGGCTCATTCGACGCAGAATTTGCAGGCGTGGGCTGCGCAGGTGCCGCTGCTGCTGCATTCGCGGCGGCGATCGCGTCCGGGGACGGCGGAGCCATGTGTGGTGGCTGGGAAAGGCAGCACTGCGTGCGTCCCGGCTAATTGAGAAGTGGGCCATGCAATCAGGGCGCGTAATCCAAAAACGATACAGAAGTCTCTGCCGCTCGCTTTGACTTGATTTTTGTATGCGGACAAAGAAAGGGAGATGCTAGTCGAAAATTGACAGCCAGACCAGCCAATCACTGGATTCGGAACATCCAAATGGAAAATCTTGGATTACGCCCTGAAATGACTTGGGATTTGTATGGGAATTGGTATCACGCCATGTGCAAACACTTTGGGACAGAGGATAAATATTATGGGACGGCAGAAAAAAATGACCTTTTGAAGTGAGACTTTGAGCATTTGACAGCCGTGCAGCTCCACCACCAGCACTACATTGCCGTAACTAGCGAGGCATTGTCGGCGAGGACCTTGTAGCAGCAGAATCTAGCGTTTTGTGTCGCATAATCGATTGCGGAACGTGCTTGCGAACGCGATTTGGTTGACGTCGGCAGGAAGAAAATGTAGGTCACGGTCATTGTAGATTATGTGGATTCCCCTGCGACAGCAATGCCGCCCAGCTCACTGCTCGACATGCACTTTGTCCTTGGCGCTCTTATCTTGCTCCAGTTTCACTGCACGTAGCATGACAAATGTGGGTTCAGACTTTTGCCAATCGACCGAGAGGCACGATAAGTTATCTGTGATAAGTGATAACATTCGTGCTGACCTGGAAACTTGCAAACTTCGTTTTCAGTTTCTTTGCGTTGCAGTAACTGGTAGAGGACACCAGTGGCAGCTGGATCACGGATACATTTGATCTGTTCGGTACCTGATCGCGGATACATCGGATGCTCTTGCACTGCTGTCGCTCTAAACTATCAACAAGCACTGGCAGTTCATGCACGCAAGAGAGCGACTTCTGATGCAATTGCATTTGATGTGAGGAGGGCTGGCCTCGATGTGAGCTCTGGTTTTCTACAGCAACCCGACAGCGTTCCATTCCGTCAAAATTGAGTCGGTGTATCCACAAGTAATAGCTTATCTAGTATCCACTGTCGTGCAGCCAGGTATTAACCTTAATGATCTACCATCTGAACAGCGCCGTCACTACTGCTAGATGTTTGGCATGTTGCATTCAAGGATTCAAGATCGTTGCGGCAACGATCCGTTGCCGTGACGGCAGGTTGCCGTGGATGGTGGCTGTCAACTGTGACTGGTTGTAGTTCCATCGACATGATCAACTCCCAGGAATGGTCGACTTGCAGTTCGTCAGCAGAACGGAGATTAAGATTTGCAATGGCACACTCATTGTCCGCAAAATACATGGAAGTTAATAGCTTACGCACTGCCGTCAATACAAGCAAGCAATGCAGAGGCTGCTGTGTGCGCATAAATTTGTTTTGCTTTGGTTGCATCGGCGTCCCGCAATCTCGCGCTTACGGAACGGCATCCAGTGTTGCACCTACAGCATGTTTTCGTAGCGGCCACTGCAACATGAAAACGCCACCGTTCGTTCATTGCTTGGCAGCGATCATCAAAAGCGTACGCGTTGCTGAGATCTACAGGTGGTTCAGTAAGTTCGATCATCAAAGCGAATCTACTTCACGGAATGGATATTGCCCGGATTTGCAAACGCCGTTCACGCCAACTTAAAAGTGTCACACACTTATCCCGTCATACCCGCAAACATGTTGCCATGGCAGCAATGCTCGTCTTGGTGTCCGTGGTAGCAGATACCGTGCCTGTCGTGTCCGGTCGGATTAAACAGGGAGGCGCATAATCGCAAATAAAGCGTTTTCATTGGCCAACTCAATTCTTAACAGTTTTTCATTGGTAGAAATTACCGTGATTACCTCTTCGAAAAACGACATTTTGCCTGAGGGAGTCAGCACACCTTTGGTGCTCAAGTCGGTGACCATTCGCCAATCGTCCAGAGACCTCCATGCCCCCCCCTCTGCGGCAGGGACCTCAATTCCTTGCAGGCGACGAGTTCGATGAGCTCCCAGTGAGCCAACGGAGTCTCACCAGCAGCGATAGAGGCAGTCGACGACGTCGACGTCGACGAGACACCACGTCCGAGCCAGAAACTCTCTCCAGCGTCGAATTCCGACGTAGAGCAGCATCGGAATCCGTTCTACCCGAAGCGGAGACTACCCGAGAGCAACGGAAATCTCTCACTAAAGAGAACTGCCAAGTATTCGACGATTTAACCAAATTAGCGGACAAGAACGAACCTGTGGACTTTGATGCATTCCGACAGAGTTCCGTGCGACGTAATAGCAGAGTCAGCGATGTATTATATAAAGAGGACTCCGATGAGGAGAAAGAGGTGAAGGTGGACATTGGTGGTGACGATGAAAAACAGGATACGACACTTGATACGGAGCTGCTGGAGGCTTATTTGGCTTACTGCAAGTCGATCGGACACGAACCCAATATTCAGCTTAAGACGGAGGCTACGGACGAAGATATGGAAGACTCGGATAATGAAGGTCCTAAAGTGGCAGCAGCGTATATACCATCTGAACGACAGACTTTACCCGAGCATAAACACTTTTGGACGGGGTTTATAGGGACGAGATACAGCAAACGAAGAGGTTGCGTGCAGTTCTGGACGTGGCTGATGATCGGCGTGGGCGTCGTGATTTGGTTGGGATTCTCGCTCTCGTCGTTGCATCTGAATGAAGTGCTGCACTTGGATGCGTTTACGGTGCAGAATGTGCAGGTTACGCAAGACTACACGTATCTTCATTTTTTGGAGGAGGTGGATTTCCATCTGACGTATACTATCGAGACGCCAAACCCCGATACGTTGAGCGCCAGTGCGAACCCCAACTCGTCGTATTTTAACGCTCTTCTGCTGGATGAGGAAGAGTACGAAAATTACGTGGAAGGCGAACCCTTTGAGTATGTCGAAGAGGGATCGACATTGCGGACGACATATGCGCATCTGCCGCGCACTTACATCGACAACACGATTAAGGAGACTATGTACTTTGTGATTCAGCCGTGCTACCTCGAGCGGGACCCTACGGCTGACTATTGTCAAACCTCACAACTTCCATCGGCTGTAAATTCTGATGAGAAGATCTACGAGCTGGACAAGAAGAAGAAGATGAGTAAGAAGGCGGTTTGGCAGCACTTCAATGTGACGTATATATCCGTGAACCCGATGCCAGTGGCCTGCAGTTCGTCTGGAATTGTTGGCGGCGCGTATCTGCTGCTGTTCCTGCCGTACCTGATCATCACGTTGTTTGGTCTGCGGGTTTTTCAGATGATCACTCACTGCGAGAGCTTCCAGAAAAATATTGAGCGCATCTACGCTCGTGAGCTGAATGTGCCGGAGAACGAAGTGGACTATTGGCAACCAATGCCTTGGGATCGGAAAGTTCCCAAGACCCGACTCTGCGGACCGTGCTGCTGGAAAAAATTCCGTCGGCCATTCGAGCCGTTCTATACGTGGTGGCGCCATGAAAACTACTTCACGTGGGTCTTCTGTCCGTACAGGAATGAACAGTTATCACGTGGTGAGCGAGCCCTCATCGTGGTTTGCTCCTTGTACATCACGTTCTACGTGTTGTTCATCATCGTGATGCTGCGCGACTCGTGGGGATCAGACATTACGATCTTCACGTCGGTGGTTCTGTACGCCATCCTGGTTTCTATCTTGCCATCAGCTGGCAAAGCCATTTTCAAAGAACTGTTCAAGCTCATTTTCCGTCAACGTCGCAAGTACTTTCGTGCAAAGGCGGCTGGTGGCGATCTGAGAGGATTTTCGTTCCGGTTAGCGTTTATTCTGCAGTTGCTGATAGTGGTTTTGCTCACGTTGGCGCAAGGACCGATCTTCTACATTTGGGCTTTCCGGAGTTGTCTCTTCCTCAAGCAGTTTATTTACTACGGTGTATTGGCAGCGATCACACGGATGTCTCTCATGGGTCTTGTACAGGACTACGCTTGGTACTTGATCATCAAGACGTGGGGTTGGAAAGACCTATGCCCCTACTGCACGGAGCGAATCAAACATTGCGATTGCTTTAACGATGAAGTGCTGGTGCTTGCTGTTCAACACGTGGGGCCAAAGTGGGAGCTCATTCATGTTCTCGATGGTCTTCTCGCGAAACAGAATCAGTATGAACCGCAGTTTGAGCTGTACACGCCAGAGCAAATGCGCGAGCGGTGGGATGTCATTGTGGAGCGGGCCGAGAAGCACATGGAGAAGGTCGAGAAACTTCGTGCATACCGCGAAAAGAAGCGACAGGATGCGCTGCGCCACGACCACATTCGACGCAGTTTCACAAGTTTCTTGTCTTTCCACGGCACAGCGCAAGCAGTTCATCCCGGCTCTGAGAACGACCGAAATGACAAAGATGATGGCGCCAAAGAGCGCAGGATGTCTGGTGCTGACAGCGAAGAAGAAGACCAAGAGAATGATCAATTGGACGCCTTGTGCAATCTCCGCGAGAAGAAGATCCTGGCGCTGAATAGCAAGATTCAACTCGACGAGTTCGAGAAGCACTACGACTCGAACATCTCCGCCGTCTTCCATTCGCTCGCGCAGTCCGTCACAAAACGTCGCCGTCACGAGAAACACGAACACTCTGACCACGATCAATCCAGGCATGACGGAGACAATGGCAAACACAGTCCAAGAACCACCTTCACAACGCGTCAAAGCAGTAGCGACTCCAGCAGCAGCGACGGTGAGACCATGTGGGTGTTCGACACACCTGCGCAGCGACTGGAACGTCGTGAAGAGGAGAGGTTGCAGCGCAAACGTGCCTTCCGCGTGCTAAAAGACTACAACATCGAGAGCGTAGCGCCGTCGTCAGAGCAATCTGGCCCTGCACCTTCCGCGTTGTCTCCTTCAGGCCCGACACAGCAAGCAAGCGGCCAGTTGAGACGGCAAGACACGAGGAAAATCCCGTTGCTGTCGACACGGACCAAATCCACTATGCCTCGGGACGAAGACCTGGTGATCCTCATGCCGGGCACGCATAGCAAGAGCGACAAGGACAACAAGGACAACCTCGATATTGTTGCCAATGCTCGTGTGGAGGACGACTACGACGATGAAGACGAGAGCGACTTTTATGTTAGTGACATGGAGCATGGCCAATCTCGCTCCGCTTCATCACAAGCTGCTGCAGCAGCAAACAACCGCGTCTACGCCGTCACAGAGCGACCGAAGACTCTCTTCCGACGAGTTTCCACCTCAGCCACAGCATTCGCTGCCTGGGCTCTGGACTACGATCCAAAAGCTACCTAACACTACAAGTTGAAATGCAGTCACTCACCCTCGAAGTGAATCATGCGCGTCATCAACTGAACCATCATTCCGACGTAAACCCTATCCGTTTAACAATCTCAGCCAATCACAAGCGTCGCAGCGCGTGCAGCCTTGCATTGAGCATGCATATTCGTTTTGACAGGGTAATATCTGCAAAAAATAGTGGCCCACAAAAGAAGACGCGAGCAGCTCACTTCCCTAAGTGAATAACAGTCATGCAGGCCTTGCGCACCTTGTCACGATCTGCGCGCGCGGCGAGCGGCCTGCGCACGCGCATGCGCCTCCAGACGGCGCGTGCCTTCGCCACGGACAAGCGCTACACGCCTGTGAACGAGGTGCCCGCCAGCGTCTTGGACAACATCCACTCGGACACGGTCTTCTCGCCCGGATTCGCCGTGCGCGGCGAGCACGCGACCATCAAGGGCGCCAAGCCCGCGTACCTGGACGTGCAGGCCACGTCGCCCATGGACCCGCGCGTGCTGGACGCCATGCTGCCGTACATGACGTACGCGTACGGCAACCCGCACTCGACCACGCACGAGTTCGGCTGGGACGCCGACAAAGCCGTCGAGCACGCGCGCGGCAGCGTCGCCAGCCTCATTGGCGCCAATTCCAAGGAGATCATCTTCACGTCGGGTGCTACGGAGAGCAACAACACCATTTTGAAGGGTATCGCCCACTTCACCAAGGCGAAAAAGAAGCACATCATCACAACGCAGATCGAGCACAAGTGCGTGCTCGATTCGTGCCGTGTGCTGGAGACGGAGGGCTTTGAAGTCACGTATCTGCCTGTGGGAGAGAACGGACTTGTGGACTTGGAGCAACTGAAGGCTGCGATTCGTCCGGATACGGCCTTGGTGTCGATCATCGCCGTGCACAATGAGATCGGCGTGCTGCAGCCCCTTAAGGAGATCGGCCAGATCTGTCGCGAACGGAAGGTGTTTTTTCACACGGACGCTGCGCAGATGCTCGGCAAGCTGCCAATCGATGTCAACGAGATGAATATCGACGTCATGTCCATGTCGGGCCACAAAGTCTACGGTCCCAAGGGAGTTGGAGCCATGTACGTGCGTCGTCGTCCGCGTGTGCGTCTCGAGCCCATTATTTCTGGTGGAGGCCAGGAGCGTGGTCTGCGCAGTGGAACTCTTGCGGCTCCGCTGGTTGTGGGCTTCGGTAAGGCGTGTGAAGTCGCTGAGCAGGAGATGGAGAACGACCACCGATGGGTGAGCCACTTGTCCGACAAGCTTTACCACGGCATTACGGATCGCATCGAGCACGTGGTGGTGAACGGAGACTTGGAGAAGAGATACCCGGGCAACCTCAACCTGTCGTTCGCGTACGTGGAGGGCGAGAGTTTGTTGATGGCGCTCAAGAACATCGCTGTATCCTCGGGTAGCGCGTGCACGAGTGCGTCGCTGGAGCCGTCGTACGTGCTGCGTGCCATTGGTGTGGGTGAGGACCTGGCGCACACGTCCATCCGCTTCGGCATTGGCCGCTTCACGACAGAAGCCGAGATCGACTACGCGGTGGAGTTGTGCGTCAAGCACGTCACGCGTCTGCGCGAGATGAGTCCTCTGTGGGAAATGGTGCAGGAGGGCATCGACCCCAACACGATCCAGTGGAGCCAGGACGCGCACTAAGCGGCAGGATAAGCGAGCACGAGGACTTGAGAAGGCAACAGGACACACACTTAGTCGAAATCCAGCTTTACAGTACGTGTGTGGTTTCAATGCATAGTAATAAACCGTTTTGCTAGTTGGTGCGATCTAAATTGTTTTCGTGTGGTCGTTACAAGTTCAACTGTCACATGCCGATCAAGTCTGGGCAGCGAGGTTTCCCACCGTGCACCGCAATACGCTTGCAGCTACTAGCTACATCCTGCAGCGCGCGAGTGAAACGCTGATCGTTCGTACATGTCAACTGCGGGTTCTGGACACTCTCGATTTTATCGCTAGCAACAGTACTCGCAGCGTTACTGCTGTTGCCGCCCGCCACAAATGTTTGCCACTTGCCCCCTTGCCCTCGGTTTCCAGCTGGGACCGGCGTCTTGAAGTGGCAGGCAACAGCAGTCGCGGCAAGAGCAGTCGCGGCAACAGCGAGCAGCAGCACTTTAGCGTCGTCGAGCATGGATCTCGACGACCATGACATGTTTGTGCGAGCGTACGACGCGGATATTGAAGTTACCTTTGCGTGTCTTTGGTGATTGAGACATACCCACCCACGCGCTTCAGCTTAAGCGGAGCCCGCACTTCCAAGTACATCAGCACGATATCAGTGTGCGGCGCCACCATGGGTTGAAGCATGAAGCGCTCGTAATGGCGCGCGGCTATCGCTGCTGGTGTGGCCGGAAGCGGATCAAGTCCACGCTGGGCCGAACCTTGTTGGGTGCGTGACAAGTCTCATTTGACTTGGCGTTTGTATGCGCTCTACCCATCCCTTCGGTGACAGCCGGTGGTACTTTCTGGCGCGCTGATTGGCTCGCGCCGCTTCAGCTGGCCATGAGGCAGTGATGCCTGCGCGTGCTCCCAAGCCACGGTCGCCGTCATGGGCATCTCGCGATGCGGACTTTACGCTGATCGGCAGCCGTGCCATGCTGGCTCGCATTCCGCTCCGCTCCGCTCTGCTCGGCTCTGCTTTGCCTTCTCTCCTTTGTCGTCGAGGACAATTTCCGACAAGTGTGCTTGATAAGAACCCTCAGAGAGAGAGAAGGAATATCGAGCAATGATGCCGTTACTCAGGCGGCTCTCCAGGGTTCGCGTTTCAACAACACCTTGTCCTGGAGCAGAATCGACAAGGGCGAAGAAGCAGTACATACAGAGCAACCTTTTATTTTGCCCTCGCCCTCGCTGCTGCTGCTGCTGGAAGATCGCGGCAGCTTGTCAACGCATGTGGTTGCACTGCGTCACACGCGAGAGAATCCACGCAGACTCTTCCGACGTCGGGCAAGCTCGACGCGACAACGGCGGGCATCACTTGTGCAAAAGAGTATGGCGCCGGCTGTTACCCCCCTCTCGCAGCAGTTGGTAATCTATTCTCGATAACTTCCCGGCCTCGCACTGGCTTTCTCTGCGGCCGCATACAAACTGTGAGTGTAAAAATTCGATGCGACAAAAACGGGGATGCGCTGGGTTCGTACCTTTTGAATTTTAAAATAAATTACCGACCATGGCCCAGTTTTCGAGCCCGCCGTGTGCCTGCCATTCCCGAAAAAGCTTCGCCCCCGTCAGCCCCCATACTAAAATGATGTACGCCGCCAGCCCCCGGTATTCCCGACACCACAGCACCAGCACCAGCTACTACACATCGCCCTCCCCGTCCAAGTACCACACGCAGTACTCGTCCCCGTCCAAGTACTCCAATGGCGCCTACGACACCTACTCGTCCCCGGTCAAGCCCTCGTCCTACACGCAGTACTACTCGTCCCCCAGCAGCCCCACGTACTACAACCACCAGCAGCAGCCTGAGTACTACCACTCAGGCGCGTCCACGGCGTCGTCCTCCTCCCAGGAAGGCCCGTTCTACGCAGACGAGCTGGACGAGCTGGACGACTACAACATGGGCATCGCCAGCCCGGACATGACCACAATCCCCACCGTCCCCACGCCCGTGAAGCTCAGCAAGTACGAGCTGGGCAAGACTCCGTCTGGAAGAGTCATGATGACGGCGGGCAACCAGACCATCGAGTTCTTCTCGTGCGCTGTCAATGCGCCGCTCTCGCGGTGTATGGTGGTGCAGGAGTAGACGAGCAGAGGAAAGAGTCTGGTAGAACAACGTACTCTACGGTAGTACGGGCCACTTTTTCCTTTGTTGCGTCGCTGCGGGTGTTGACAAAGAGATGATTTTTATTTAAATTACCTACCCTCCTTCCGTCTTCGGGGAAGTTCAGGAGACTCAACGAGCCATGACGTGTACCTTTATGAAGGCTTGGAGTTTTTCCGCCCCCCCCCTCCCCAATTGTACAAGAGATGAAGAAGAAAAGACGAAGAAGAAGTGCAAGTAGTTCAAGTTCCCTTATTACCCCCTCACCCTCCCAAGCGCCGCAGTTTGTCTAAAAGGTTGGACTCTACTACCTCCCCCCAAGCGTGCGTTGTGTTGATCGTCGCGTGTATCTACAAACCTATCTACCACCAGGCTCAAGAAAATCGCCTCCCTCCGCATTTGTTGTAGAACTACCAAGTATATAGTACTATGATTGCCACTGATGAATATGAAGAACATATTGCCCCCATCAACCTTGCTCCTCCGTGGCAATCTCACTCTCTGTCTGCTTGTTGCCGAGTCTTTCTTCAGTCGCAACACGTTCAAGTTCATCAGCCACGGCGATGGCTTTGATCATTGCAGCGATCCATCCGTTCATCTCGTCGAGACTTGAAGCTGCAAAGTGCAGTGGCTTTTTGGGACTTCCACCACCTTTACTGCTGTATGTAAGACGGAATTGATGTGGTCTCTTCGGTTGCGAACGGATACGAAGAGTGTATCCGCTGAGTTTGAAGACAGCAGCGGGGGGTTCACTGCCGGCTTGGTGTTCGGCTTGAGAGGCAAACATGCCTAATGAACCTTTGCGTACCAGCAGAACGAAGAAGTACGAGTGCCACGTCTTGCGATAGACTTTCGAGCCTCTATACGCTCCCTGGAGGAATTCCAGAGTGCCCAAGTGAATCGCTGCAGATGACATGAGAGCTGAAGACTCGGACGAAGCTTCGCCGTTGTCGGTCTCTTGGTCTTCAGGCACGGGGATTGGTACTGTAGCTTCACGGACTTGGTCGCTGCTGCTGGTCAGTGAACTACGTCGAGCAGCTTCACCGATCTCATCGAAGCAGATGGCACATATGCGCTGGCGTTTGCCTGTTGGCTCGGAAAACACTCGAAGAGGAACTGTATGAGGCGAGCACACGGCACACACGAGGTTCAAGCAGCGGCGACACTGGGCAAAGAAGTCGTGAGTGTCGTGGTTGGCACATGGATTCACCCAGGTGACTTACGTGGTGACGGCGATTGAGGAAGGTGAAAGCCTCGAGACACACGGAGCAGCGGTCACTGCAGTCGTCAGGCGTCCAGGTACGCTACAACACAACGGATTTGAGCCCGGTATTGTTGATCGTCTTCTCCAACTTACCAGTAGAGCGCCATCCCAGCTTGGAGGTGACTGCCATTGTGGTAGAACATCTTCCACGACACGGACGTATTCGCGCTGTGCTTCCTCCGCCGACATCTCGCCGAGCTTCTGCCATAATTTCCTGTTCATACACAGCAAATGAGCAAACAAAACGAACAACTCAAAAGGTTTTCTCCCTTCTTCCTACAGCTTAGAGTCGTCTCCGGCTACGAATTGGCAGCAGCTCAAGCCCAGCAACCCCGTGGCGTTTCGCTTGGGGTTGAACTCCTCGTACTTCTTGGAGCCACGCGAGGCATCACATGAGCCCACAAGTGCCTGCTGCTTGAAAGCCCACAGTCGATTCGCTGTGGGTTGTTGTTGGAACGCCCAGAGGCGAGAAGCCACAGACATGGGATCCTTTTCCAGACGGGAGAGCACCACGGCCACGAAGTGCTCGGCCTGCAAAAATGTTCCCTCCGTGGTGCTGCTCCCTGGAGGCTGCGCCGTGGCCGGCGGAGCGTATCCGCTCAACATGGTGTTACGTGAGACTTTGCTACTTTTGGCTGGCTCAGGACTAAGCGACCCTCTAAGATCGAGAAACTGGCTGGAAATGACTTCAACTTGGCTGATTTCATTGTCTAGACCTGACCTGCTGCTGCTCTACTCGAAGGCGTAGTTTGGATGCACTGTTAAATACCGCTGCTGCTTTTTGGCATCCTCCTCTTCGGGAGACAGCTTCTTCGTGCGTTTTTTCTTCTTCTTCTCGTCGCCCAGCATGTTGTCGTCGCCGTCCTCGTCATCATCGTCTTCCATGTCAACAACGGACAGGATTTTGTCCTGCAGCAGCTTGTCGATGACCGAGCAGATTATCTGCTTCTCGCGCGAGAGCTGCGCCTCCGACGTGATGTCTTGCGACGAGAGATACCATGTCACCAGCTCACCTTGTAGTATGCCGGTGGCCTCGTCATCGTAGTCGTCTTCGTCTTCCTCCTTCTGCTCGCCTTCTCCACTTGCTGTAGCCTGTGCTCGGATGGCATCGCGGGCCAGTTTAGCGCTCAGTGCCTCCTCTTCTTTCTCACGGATGAACCGACCGATAGCCTTCTGGATCCTTGCAAACCGCTCAAACGAGAGCGAAGACGATGAAGTCGATCCTTGCTTCGGTTTGGATGGAGTACCGTTTGCAGTCTTTGACGGGCTAGCTGCGCTGGGAACGTCTCCATTAGCATTGCCATTGCTAGTACCGTTCTGACCACCGCCGCCGCCACCACTTCCACCGTCATTGTCGTCGTCTTCACCATTGCCACCACCGCCGCCACCTCCATTATGATCGTCACTGCCATCACCGTCGTCGCCTTCAGCTGCTATCAGCACAGGCATCTCCAGCTCTACATTCTGCGTATCAACATGGATGATTGACTTGCTCAACAGGCGATAGGCCTCTTGCACGTGTGAGACCAGCACATCCTCGCTAAGGTCGAGTCTTGCCAAACCCTCGGACAAACGAATCATCGACTCCAGTTGACGAACAGTGATACGGTAGGCAATGTTGGTCTGGCCGTTGCTCACAACATCATTCTCGCGAAGACTTCGGTAGCATGCCACCATCATGCGCTTGGCTTCAGGTGTGATCACCGGGTTTAGCGTGCGCGCGAACTTGATGTACCGCTTGAGGTCTTCTTCACTGTAGGCGCCATTCTCCCTCGATTCTACCTGCAGCTCGCTGGGCATGTGGATGTTCACGATATGTTCTGCAATCTTCTGGTCCGTGACTTCATCGCCATCGTCCAAAATCACGAAGAACAGATCGAAACGCGACATAATAGGTGCCGAGATGTTCACGTTGTACTTGAGCGTCTTGGTCTTATCGTATCGACCGTTGTAGGGATTAGCCGCCGCTAAAATACTCGTACGCGCATTCAGTGTAGCTTGAATGCCAGCCTTCGTAATAGAGATAGTCTGTTGCTCCATGGCCTCGTGAATGGCGACCTGGTCCATGGGGTCCATCTTGTCGAACTCATCGATACAGCAAATGCCGTTATCTGCCAGCATAAGTGCGCCAGCTTCGACGCAGTAGTCTCCGCTGTCTGCGTCTCGCGTCACCGAGGCAGTAAGACCAGCAGCGGAACTTACTTTTCCTGACGCGTAAATGGCACGCGGCAAGAATCCAACAATATACTTCAAAAACTGTGACTTCGCCGTAGACGGATCTCCAACAATACAGACATTGATATCACCTCGTAGCTTGATACCTTCCAGCGTTTTCTTGTGCACACCACCAAACAGCATCAGCAAGATGCCCTTGCGAATCTCATCATGCCCATACACCGATGGGCAAATTGACTTTGCCATCTTCAGGTATCGGTCCGGATCCTGCTGCATATCACGGATAGAGGCCAATTCTTCATCGCTGAATTCCTGCAGTGCAGCCTCACCTCCGTCTTCTCCTTCTGCTCCATCCTCGTTAAACTCGCTCCGGATAGAAATACTGTTGAAGCGTTGCTCCATAGTCTGCACACTGCACGCAAGGAAGCACGTCTTGTACGTCAATTCCCGCACGCCGAGTGCCTTAAGCCCACGCACACCTTCTCCTTGCATTCCTTGTGTGCTGTTTTCGCCACCTCGTCTCTGTCCATTGTTACGCGTTGCCACCGCAGTCTCACCTCCAGCCTTGGCAAACTTGGACACATCAGGTACCACAATCAACGTGCCCGTAAAGACAACACGATCACCAGCCTTGGCCTGCTCCACATTTTCGTGTCTCAAAATGACATCAATGGATCTGGGCATGCTTCCAGCCGGAATCTCATCACTGTTCTCCTGCACTTTAACCCGCTGCCAGTCCACGAACACCGATTTTTCGGTGTTGAGTTCCCATGAGAACGTATTGGCACAGTACGGGTTCTGGCACTTGACCGGTTCACTGTATCGGAACTGCTGCTCCACTCCCGTGGTATCTCCACCACAATCCGCACACGTAAACGCTCCAAAGAGCAATTCCGGCCGCACTTCGGAAGTCCTGGTCACCGTCCCGGAAAAAGACAGCAGCTCTCCAATGCTCCTGGTCCTGAGGTCTCGAATACTACAACAACAAACAACAAACAAGATACCCGTTAAAAAATCACAACTCCCGTCCTATCCTAAACAACAAAAAATGTCCTAAAACTAAGCATACTGGGACACATGCTGGAAGTTGTAGAAGTTAACGAAGAACTCTCTCTGCGTCTTGTTGGCGTCTTCATTGACCGTATAGGCCGCGTCTTCGAGCCTAATGAACTCAAAGACACTGCGCCTCAAGTACGGTTCCCAGCGATAGTACTGGGCCTGCAGGGCCTGCGCCAGGTCCGGGTCGAACTCCAGGACGTGCGAGAAGTCCACGAAGAGCGACGACGTCTCCGTGTTGCGCATCACTTCGGCCTGCTGGCTGTAATTGATTTTGGCGGCCCCCATGGCCTCGTCCTGATCCTGATCCTGATCGTCCTGCTGGCCGTAGCCACACAGGAACTGCAGGAAGCGCGTCCTCACAGCCTCTGCCGTGGCGTCTACGAGCAACTCAACGGGCGCACCACTGGGGTTGAGCGCTGGGCCACCGCCGCGGCCGCGCTTGGCGCCGACGCCAGGTCCTGCAGGACCTCCTCCGGCCTGCATTATTATTATTTGGGTTTGAGTTGTAGCCAATCGCTGGGAAGAGGCGCAACTCGCGATTTGATAGGCTCTCTCGCCAGCCAATCACAGTCGACTCGTCGCTCCACTTAAAAATGAGAGCGGCCACGGTATTCCATGGTGTGGTAGACACTAAGTTGTAGATGTTACGCGATGATATTATCATACTTGCTTATTCACGACAGCAATGATACGCGCTGAAAACGAATAAATTCGGTCATCATTAATGCGCTGGGTTTGCGAACGGCAACAATCAGTTGATGTCCAGCCTAAGTAACCATTACGACCGCCGAATTTTCTAGTTTCAGGCCGTCATCAGTGTGGAGGTCGGCAGCACGGCCATGGCACCTCCCGGACTTCTACAGGCCTCATCACGGCGTGTACGCACTGATATCTTTTACGGTTGCCATTACTTGTGTGTTAACTTGACACAAGTCACCCGACTCACCAAACCGCTTTTTCTAGACTGCTTCGATGGAGGTCCAGCCTCATTTACTCAACCTCTTACTAATGTACGAAGAGGTTGAGTCTCTTACTCACCCACGCACTTGCTCCGACTCGCACCGGCTCGGTGCCGAAGGTGTCGAGAACTTGGAGCATGTTTGTCGTCTTTGCGAGTAGAGGTGCTCCCGTGCGCTTTGCTCGTGTGCTGCACTGTCTGCGGTGTTATTGAAGCGACTCGCTTCAAACTCGGGTCAAGGCTGTCCAAAGTGGACTAGACCATGACCAGCGCACTCATCGCACTCATCCGGCGTCCCTATCGTCCGAACGCCGCTGGCGCCAGTGCTTATATCCACTCAACACCTCCGTCTCAAGAAACCTTCATGGCGAAAAAGCATCGCACCGCGCCCGTGATTGAAAAAAACGCTGTGCTCTATCCTTCGCGTGCCCACACCGTATTCAAATCGGTACGAACGCCAATATTTTTCAATCACAAAGACACTCGGCTACATCAAAGTCGCCAGGGCGGAGGAATCCACGCATCCTCGCTTTGCTACGAACCCGAACGTCGGATCTTCTCCAAAGCTGCTAATCAATTCGGTCGCGAGTTCGCTTCAGGGAAACCGGCAGTTCAAAATGTCGCCCAGATCGCCATTCCTAGGTGGGTGCCAAGCACAAGTATCCTGAACCAACGGTGTGACGGCGGGCATTGCGCGAGGCAAAGCTCAGCTGGTTGATGCCCTTGAACTTATTCAGCGGGGGTGGAAAGCGGCAGCTGGCGCTACATGAAATTGATTCCAGAAATCAGCGCTCGTGGTGGTCGAGATTTCGTGAGGCAACCCGGTGACCGGAGAGCTGTCACCCTGTCAAGTGTGGTCGCACCTTGCCAATCCTGCGGATGCTGCCCGGGTCTCTCGTCGTGTACGCCAGCGCGTCCGAGACGCGGCTCAACTTGAACGAGCTCAGCAGTGTTCTCGTCAGCTCAATTAGCCTAACATGACGAAAGGTGTCAACTAACTCCACCGAATTGTCACGACTGCCAAAGCCAACAAGGGTCAAGTGGTCTGCAGTGGTGGTGACCCCCATTCAAAAACGACGCTTTTATAAGCCGTCCATTGTCGACAACAGTGTTGATACACGTAGCAATCCGTCACGTGCGCTTGCTACGGGATGCCCGTGCCCGTCTGTACTCTCTTTGCAAGTCATCAGAGCATGTGTGCGAAGTAACTTGTCGTCGCGGGGTGAAAGTGTTGGAGCGGCACCGCCTCCAAAGCTTGCACGGCACTGTGCACCGCGTCGGGTTTTGTGAGCTCGCTTGCAGCTCGGGGTCTGGAAAGGGGGCCGAGCCGTCTCGACAGGAAATACCGGCGTCGATGATGCCCATTTTTGCCATCGCGCAGTGCTCCGACGCCACGACGGCGCACCTTCCACCGTGGCCTGTCCCTTCCTGTCTTCCTCCCGAGACACGAGCCGTGTCGCCGGAGCGTGCTATGCACTCGCGCCGCGCTTGTGATGAGAATCCGAGTCGTCCTGCTGTGACCTAAGTTGGCCCGACGACGTCAATCCGGACACGGAGCGGGAGCCCACCCCAACCACTTAAAAATCTGCAGCAACAAGAGCAGTAGCTCAGTCAGACACACGCTCGTGCGAGTCTTCAAATCAATTGACGACCATGGGCGGCAAGAAGCGCTTCGTGATGAATCCGTTCCCGTCGATGGAACTGTCATCGGGCGACAAGGTGCAGCTCCAAAAGATTGCGAATGCCTTCCTCACAGAATGCCTCCAGTCGTACGATACGTACCTCAAAGACGACGAGCGTCAAGTGGACGAGCGCCGCTGGAAGCCGCTCAAGACGAGAGACAACCTGCGACTGTATCTGGAGCGTGAAGTTCGCACCACCACGGACGGGAACCACTCCATGATGAACGAGGCGTCCGAGCAGGCGGGCACGCCCGTATCACTCTGCGTCGGTACAATGCAAGGCAACCTGGATGACGTCGTCTTCGGTACCGTGAGCACGACGTCGGAGGACATGTGCTTCAACGCGACGTACGTCGACGACCTCACCGGTGCTGCGGTGCTGGCCACCGTCGTGGAGCCCACGATTGAGGAGCCACTGCAGACGCTTGCTCTTAAGTGGCAGGAGCTGCATTTGTTGTTGCACTCGAACCAGCGCGACTTCGTGTTCATGGAGGCCACAGGCTTCACGCACCTCGCAAACGGTGAGCGGGTCGGGTACCGGCTGATGTACTCGATCGGCTTCCCGCAGACGCCGGAGCTGCCGAACCGCGTCCGTGCCAGCGTCAACGTGTTCTTCCTGTACCGTCAGGAGCACGACCAATGCGTCGAGATGTTCGCGTCGGGCGTCGTTGCCAATGGCTCCAACGTCGAGTCGTTCCTGGTCACGGCGTCGGCCATGAAGTTCTTCACGTGCATGAAGTTCGCCCACTGCGGCGAGATGAAGAAGCTCGCGTGGCTCATGCACCGTCGTTACGCTCTGGACAAGCAGCGCGGCGCCCCCATCGGCGAGGGCGAGTGCGTCAACTGCGGCGTCCCCATCAGCTCCAAGATCTTCGGCAAGTTCGGCCGCTCTCGCGACTCGTGCAAACTCTGCCATCGTCTCGTGTGCGGCACGTGTCGCGTCAAGAAGCGTCTGAACTTCGTGACGCTGGAGATGACGTTCGAGGAGCGCAAGACATCCTTCTGCCCTTCATGCATTAAAGAGGCTTTCGAGATCAACACAGAAGACGCAGCCCGAGCTCAGATCACGGGCAACAACTCGCAGTACGCCTTCCACTCGGGCACGGACTATTCATTCGCGTCCTCCTCCGACTCAGAGCGCACGGAGCATACCGTGTAGGCTTTAAATACCAATTCTATCTGTTTGAACGTGTAATATTGCAAAATGGCAAAATGGCCAAGTTGAAGGCAACTTGACCATGATGTTGAAGTTGAGCGAATCGTACGGTCTCACCTCGTGTTTTAATTGGTTTAAATTCGTTTTTATTTTTGGCGAATCAACAGTAAAATCTAGATCCATGTACATTACCTACGCGCCGCAGGTGCTGCCCGCCCTTGTGTCCCTCGCTTCCCCCGCAGCACTCCTTCTCTTCATTCTCCGCGTTGTCCTCTTCCTCCAAGCAAAGCACGAGGCGAAAAGCACCACGTCCGAATTTCGTCGAATAAGATCGCCCTATACTGACGGTTACAAGCGTGTCAAGCACCATTCAATTGACAGATATACCGGAGACTTTAGGACGAAAACCTTTTAGGACGACGATGCCAGTGTGGGGTCCCAGTCCGTTCGAGCCGCTGCAATTGTCAGTCGAAGACGCCAACAAATTGGGAGAAATCGCCAGAGTTTTCGTGCAAGATAACATGCGCAGCTATGAAAAATACCTTTACGAGGACCAGCGTCGACTGGATGAACATCGGTGGAAGCTGACGAAGCAGCGTGACGGAGTGCACGTGTACGTGGAACAACCTCTAAAAGAGCGACGGAAATCCGGTGCAGCCACTCAGGACGAGCTGGAGAGCGAGTATCGTCACCAATCGCAACGACCTGCAATGGGGGACAAGGTCACGGCTGCAGCGGCTGCGTCATTGGCAGATCTACCGCTGCTATTGGCGGTGGGGACTATCGCCGGATCATTGGACGACGCCATGTACGGGGCGGTGAATTCGACGTTGGACGTGATGCGGATCAAGTCGTCCTATGTCGGGGACAATATGGCAGATGGAGCAGTGCTCACGACCATTGTGGAACCGTCGGCGAGTGACCCGTTCCACTCGCTTACGGTGAAATGGATGGAGAACGAGCAGCTTCATGTGTTGAAACCCGTGGTGAAGAATAGAGATTTCGTGTATTTGGAGGTCACGGGACTTGCGGAGTTGAGTTCGGGGGAGCAAGTGGGGTATCATTTGTTGCATTCCGTGAATTTCGGACAGACCCCCGAGTTGGAAGGACGAGTACGTGCGAACTTGTCGGTAGGGGCGGTTTACAGACAAGCGAGGGAAGGACTCGTGGATGCGTATGTGAGAGCGATTTTGAACCCGGGCGGGAGGATTATTCGCTCGCTTGTGGTGAGATCTGTGGCGGATGCGATTATTTCGGTGACCGAGATCGCGCAATGTGCTCAGAAGAAGAAGCTGGCGTGGCTCGCGAAGACGTCTCGTGAAGCGCGTCGTCAGAGGGTCATGGAGAGCGCTGTGGCTGCGGTTGTGGAAGCTAATAGACTTCATTCACCAGGAGGTCAATCCAATGTTACGAGTACGACGTCAAGTTCGGCAACGACTCGACCTAGTGTCCCTGTCAGCGTTATTCAAGAAATTTTTACCCCAGCTGCGACTTCCACAGGCAACTCAGTGGAGAAGTGCACGTCGTGTCAAAAGCGTGCTATCCACAGAACTCCGTCAGGTAGTTTGATGAGTAATAGTGCTGCGTACGACAAGCGTCTGGATCGAGATCGCTGCAAGTTGTGCTACAAGTTTGTCTGCTCGTCTTGTCGGGTGAAGCACAAATTGACCTTCATCAAACCTCAAGGCGGGCTGATACGGTGTAGTTTACGTTTCTGTGGACGATGCGTTGATCGTGCTAGAGCGGCCGACACGTTAGCCATTGCAAGTGAAGAACTGGCATCTCAAGAACTGTTTGCTGAGTTTTATCAAAGTTTGAGCCCACGATCAGGCGAATCCAGTGGGCGCGGTCGCGGTGGCAGCAATATGGGCATGTGAAGAGCCAAGCTTGTGAAGGAATCGGACGAAAAGTAAGGTAACATCTATTGTTTTCCCTAGGTTGTGTTTGTTGTCCTTATAATGCTACGGACTCATAGAGTTTGCGTATTGTACCTTGTTACGTGTAGTAGGAGTTGGGGCAGATAGCAGCTGGAGTCTTGAAGCATAATGCTGGGTTGATCGCTATCGTCGCAGGCAAACTCGTGAACGTGAATGGGTTGTCACCGATACTACTCGAAATCTGGAGCCTGTACGAGCCAAACGGGCCGTGGGTACGGCATGTGTAGAGCTCTGGAGGATAAAGTGCCTGTGTCTTGCCAGCCAACGCGTCTTCTTGTGATGCACCCGTCGGTGCAATAGCAAGCGTGTACGTCCCCGCCTTGAGATATGTGTGCTTGAACGGATCGCGATAGCTGACAGAGCCATCCTCATATCCAGTATCTCCCGGAGTGTCATCGATGAAGAAAACTGGCGTTGGGTCTCCATCAGCGAAGAGATACATCATCGAGTCCAGGTATGTCGCGCGGCAGTCGCCGTTCAGATCGTAGTACGTGTCATTGTCCGCGATCTCAACAGAAAGCACGTCGAAAGTGATATCAGTGTCGCTGCTCAATGTGAATTGCACCGAGTCAATGCTGACATAGCCCGAAGCGAGGATAATGGCCCCGTCAAACTTCAAGCGCGGAGTCAACGGTAGTACAACTTCAGGGGCTGGTGGAGTGTATGCAGGGAATCGCTGAGCGTTGGCGGCGGGGTCGGATCCGTCGTCGATGCCGTCGAATTCGCTCGCGTCGATGCCGTTCGCCAGCAGGTCTGCAATAAGGACTTTCGACGGGATGCCAGTGTTGCCGCACATTTCGCCGCAGTGGTGCAGTGCTAGGACTCCGTGGTCTGCGAAGGAGATGACGGGTGATCCAGACGACCCGCTCTGTGTGTCACCGCTGTACGAATATCCTACAGTTCCGCAGGAGCTGGCACTGAGACTGAGGATCTGCACATCGGTGGTGTAGTCGTCGACCATGGCGATCCGTTTGCCTTCGTACAGCGGGTGCTGTGGAATGTAAATCTGCTCGCCTACTACGCCCTCCCGTGTCTTCAAGCGCAAGTATCCGTACGTCTGGGCAGCTTGTGGTCCGCCCGTCGGTAGCTTTAGCAACGCGTAGTCCAGTGTTTGGTCAGCGTGAACGAGGTCGACACTCACAGCTACGACGTCACCGGGACATGCTCCCCATGATTCGCAGGATACGCTGGGACTGCACACATCAGCTTCAGCCATGAACTCCACCGTGGTGCTGCTCGCTTCGTCGTCTGTGGCGACGCAGTGGTAATTGGTCAAGATGTGACCTTGGTTGCCCACCAACCAACCCGTGCAGCCCGCTTCAGCACCGTCACCTTTGGGAATAAGCAGTCGAGCCACAGATCGAGCAGCTAGGAACGATGTTCGAGTGGTGATGTCGTCGTAGTAGCAAATGGCCTCCTGCGTATTGTCTGTGCCGCAGATGGACTCGTCGGTGGCAACAATCGGGTTGCTGTAATCCAGGAGGACGTAGTAGAACGAATCTACAACGAAGCCGTAGCATGTCGCGTCGCTCGCCGTCACGCTGAAAGTATCTGCAATAAGGTCGGGGTTCTCATCGGAAATGTTGGGACTACCTGCGTTGCGGTAGAATTCGAGGCGGAACTCTTTCGACAAGATGGGAGATGCAAGGACGTTGCCGTACGAGTGTCCGCTGGGATAGGTGGTCGAGAGGTTCAATGTGCGGTCGGGTGCGTCGAAGCCTTCGACTGCACGAATTACCACAGAGGCACCGCGCGGCATCCAAAGCCTGCTGAGGTGCAGAGCCACATAGGCGTATCCAGTACCTTTCGTGAGTGTGAACGATCGGAATGGCGTCGAGCTGCCGGGGGTTGCGCTGTCGAATGCGATTTGGAACTCTGGACAACCCATGCCAATGTTGACGGTGCGCAACCTTGACTCGCTCGACGAGTTCGACGAAATGGCTCCAGAACCATCCACGTAGACTGTACCTGTATCTAGCGTCGTGAATTTGTCGTCACTGCGCAGGTTGCTGTCTCCAATATTTGAGTTGACAGCATAAGCCACCACCACCAGTGCAATCAAGCCCAGAACACCAATGGCACGACGGCGTCGCCTCTTATTGTCCTCCTTGACCGACTCGGCGTCGAGGCGATGGTGGCCTGTGGTTACCACCATATCGTGCATTTTTGCGACGTGTTGGGAACTGGCTGGTAACTTGGCCGAGACCTGGACGTTTGACGAGTGACAGGATGCTCGGCTTTTCGGATGTATGCAGTGAGTTGATGATGGCCATCAGCAGCAATGCTTTTCACGGCCTGGGCAAAATTGGAGCTTCACTGGAATCCCTATGAATAGGAGGGCGATGGTATTCACGACAACAATGTGAATGCCGCTTGCCTATTTCCGACTCCACTGGTTTTGCGGCCGCTGCACCTTTGAATATCTGCGCATCTTATCAGTCTGCTCCTGCCTGGAAGTATCCGTGCCAATTCAAACTCAATGTCACCTTGGCTGCGCTCAGCCTGGATCTGAGAGAAGAATAACATGTGCGTGGTTCTTCTCGTCGCTTTCACTACATGATCTCACTCGACGTAGTAACAAACTTGTGCTTGAACATGGTGCAACTACAATTTCCCGAAGATCACGATCGGTGAAGCTATGTCAAAGCTTTTCTGCGTCAGTGGGAGTGTTCAACATGATCGCATGATTGTTCGTCGTGTATATTCGCACGGTTCCTTGATACTCAATAAAAAAATACTTAAAGTGTTAGTTAGTTTGGCGGCTACCTAAGACTATCTGGGCAAGAGGTTGAGATAGCGCTTGTCTAGTGATCCCCAGTCGTCGCTGCGCTCGGAGCCTGACGGCGAGCTCGAATTTGTTGTGCCGCTACTCCACGGGGTCCGTTCCGTTAGTCTTGTGTCCGAGTGTTCCCCACATGCAACAACGCGAGAACTCGTTCGTGCTGCTTCATCAATGCAGTACGTACAGAACCACAGCTTCTTCTTGAAAAGAGCTCCTGCCGGTCCTACAAATCCCAGCTCGACCTTCACGCGGCATGGTGAACACAAGGCGCGTTTACAAAGAGAGCACGCGCCAATCTCCGTGGCGAAAATCCCAGGCTTTTGACCACAACCGATACACTTGGCCTCACCACGGATAACCGCGGCGTTCGGTCCCCCATCCCGGACTTTCAGCAGCCACGTAAGTTTCTTCAGATGAGCGCAACGCACCATCTTCCTCGCTGAGATTAGCGCCACAGCCGCGTATTTCACTGCGAGGGACCGAGCGATACGTCCTCCAGAATGCACCGACGCTCGAGAGTACAGATCCACGATGCTGTGGTTCCGTTGTCGGTACAACTCGCACACCGACATCGTACCCCGAACGTTGTTGCGCGTTTTGGGCGTCTGTGGGAAATGCACCGAGTGCATAAGATGATAACCGATCAACTCGCCGTCACTGAGCTTGGTGAAGCCCGTCGCCTCCATGTAGACAAAGTCGCGGTTGCTGATGAGTGGCCCCACCATCGGAGGCTTGTAGCCCTCCACCCACTTGACAGTGAGCGACGTGAACGGGTCGGTGGCCGAAGGACTCTCGATAGTCGCCAATACAGCACCAGTGGCCATTTGATCTCCAGTATAGAAATACTTGAGACGCATCGCAGCCACCGATGAGGTCATCAATCCGAACATGGCGTCGTCCAACGAACCCTCCATGTGACCGACTGTCAGCAGCGCCGGGAGGTCGGCCAACTCGGTCGGTTGTTGCTGTTGAACGAAGCCCGGGTCTTCAGCCGGGTTGGTGTTTTGTAATTCTGAGAAGACCCCCATGTCATCACGCTGCAGAACCAGTTTCCAGCGTTGGACGTCGAGACGCTCGTTCTCGTCGTGGAGATACCTTTCGTAGTTTTCGACTTGGTGTTGAACGAAAACGTGGACGAGCTCCTGCAAGTAGTTGGCGTCATGGTGCGAGAGGTTCAAAGGCACGAACGGACTCGCAGCAGTGGCCATCGAACCGAAACAAGGTCGAAGTCGATCAGAGTGATCCGTGTTCAAAGCTGGAGTGGTCGAGTCGAGAGGAGCCTGACCATGTGGAGTCCAGCAGGACCTTTCGCTCCATGCCGAACGGGTCAGGACGCACGTGACCCCTTTTCCATGGAGATTGGGCAGCAACTGGGCCCAACGCCCAGAGGAAGGGCATCATCACTTCATCAGCAGATCCTCATTTGGGAAACCGAGTCAGACCGAGGCACAGCACGTGAGTGTTTTGGTTCAGCGTTTGGGGCGATAAGATCCTTATCCGAAAGCAACTGGGTCTCCATGCCGCTGCTCTGCTTGGCGTGCGTGCGTGCTTCAGTAAGACTGAGTCAGTTCGGTGCAGAGGTGTAGGCAAATCGCTGCGGGACATCGATAGAGTCCTCACTCTACACTCAGAGAAAACCGGCAGGGTCGGCGAGTCCTACATACACCAGCAACGCCTTGTTTACAGCCATGCCCTGCTCGACATCATGACAACAAGAGCAACAATGATCCATTTCAAACAGGCAGGTGGCTACGCTTTAGGAGCTGAGAGCGCTCGGACGAAGCACTACGACGTTCGGATCGGATGCGGTGAGACCCTCGAGGTGTGCCGTCAATCCGTTCCTCGGATGGTGCTCGGTCTCCGGTGTTAAACCGGCTCCGAATTCCGCACACGCTAGAGTTCGGGCGTCGAGGTCCATTGCATTGGCGACGCATAAGCGGCAGAACTTCATCTTGTGCTTGGCCAAACCTCCCAAACTGGACCGCAAGCTCAACGCTTTCGTGACCTTGCAAGCAGGACACATCGGACGCGAACAAAGTGCACACACGTCACTTCTGCTGAGCCGAGACGTGTTGCCTCTGCAGTTGAAGCAGACAATTTCTCGCGTGAGGAAAGCTTGGGTGTGTGCGCTGGAGGAGCTTGAACCGCTGCTAGTGCTGGTCGTTGAAGGCGAGTGCGTCCGACCTGCTACTGCCCATGAGAGTTTCTTGGCGTGGGCACAATCCACCAACTTTTCTGCCGATATCAGCGCAGTCGCGCCGTACTTGACTGCAATTGATGGGGCAACGTGCCCGCCAGGATTCGCGGTTGTCTTGGTAAACACCTCCACCACATCGTCACGCTGCTGTCGGTAAAACGCACACACCGCCATGTGCGCTCTTATGTTCCCGTTCATTGCGCGTGCACCGGGGAACGTCACGGAATGCATCACGTGATAACCAACGCGCACGCCGTCACCGAGCTCAGTGACGCCAGTAGCCTCCATGAACACGAAGTCTCGGTTCTTGACAATTGGTCGGAAGATGGACGGGTGGTCACCTTCGAACCATTTGAGTGTGTGAGACCGGAACGGATCCCTCGGTGTCGGTCTGTCCAGAGTCGCCAACACAGCGCAATTGGCAAATTTGTCCCCGACGTAGGAAGATTTCACGCGCATGGAGTGCGCCGTCGGGTTCAACACGCCATACATGACGTCGTCCAAGGAGCCTTTTATGGTGCCGGTCAGCAGTAATGTTGGCATCTCGGCCAATGCGTTTGTGTCTCTGTTAGTCTTGAACAACTTTCGTCTTGATCCACCCTCGCCAGCGCTGCTGTTCTTCCGTTGGTGCATCGGTTGTTGGGAATACACTTGGAGGTTGTCGCGCTGCGTGTGACGTTTCCACTGACGTGGATTTAGTAGTTGGCGGTCCTGATGCACGTACTTGTGGTAACCGAGTGCGTGTTCGTGAACGAGCAGCTTCACGAGCTCCTGGAGCCACAGAGTGTCGGTGCACGATAAGTGTAAAGGGCTAAACGGTGTCGCCATTGCTAGAAGTTTTAGCGACGGCGGAAGTTGAGAAGTGGAGAAGATATTCACGCGAAATTTTTCACGAATACGAATAGGATGTGTCTGCTTTGCTTTGGATGCACTCCCAGGGGCGTCAAGACCGATGTATCCTGCCATCAGCCATCCGCTTTTCGCACATGATCAGCAATGCCATGCTGTGCGGACTCGTGACTGCGAGGTTGGTGTGGATACATGCAGCTCACAGTGAAGAATCGCCAGCTTCATACATCGTGGTGAGCGCTTACCGATCTTCCATCGGAACACACTTCAACGTAAGATCTTTCAAGTTGAAGCGGGCGTGTATCTGTCACGGCATTCAAGTCATCTTCTACGAAAGCTCCATTCTGGTCGGCACTTGGTATCTGCTCGATGAGAATGCACACATGTATCCATCTGAGTCTCGGTGCGACGTGACAGTTTTGCAGTGACCACCACCAGTTTCGGTGAGGCAGCATTTGTACAGGCAATTACCTACGCTACCTTCACAACAACGCAAGTCTGTGGCACGCTCTTTTCACTCACAGACGTTGTAGCTTTAGTCGAACACGTCACCACAAAAAATGTGTTTGTTGGTGCAGATTTCATGGGGATAACCTGTTGTTGTTAAACTGCAGACACACATCGTAGTCATGTACATACCACAAGAAATCGACTTGGCCTTATGGCTGAAAGTGATACTGTTCATGTAGAATTGCTAGCGTAGTAGCAAATGGCGTTCGTGGCATTGTCCGCAGCGCAGATGGAAACACCGGCGGCAACAACAGGGTCGCTGTCATCCATGGGAAGATATTTGTACGAATCGACCACGAAACCTTGATATGCTACTAATGTACTTTGTGGTCCCGTCCAAGAAATGCACCGAGTTCCCGTATCGACACTTGCACTGAGAGTCAAGTTAACTTAGCTTTGCAGGAAGCGGGGACAGGAAGTGTGGAGTTGAACCAATAGGGTATGGTAATTCATTTCACTTCGTTATTCATGATAAACTAACAACTAACTAACAAAAGTCCTGCCAATGGAACTTACTTTCAACATCATTCATCCGATGAAGACGTGGCCGAGAACTCACTTCCGGAGCGGTAGCCTCCATGCCTCTTTGGGGTCAAAGTCTGATCCCTAGCAACTTGCAGTGCGCTGACTTCGAGTGCGTCCTTGATGCAAACCGGGCAGAACGTCACCTTGCGCTTCTCGTACTTGAGGTCGGGCTCCATGAACGTGAGCAGTTTACGGACGCGGCACGAGCGACACACAGCGTTGAAGCAAAGTTTGCAGGATCCACGCGTGGTGCTCAATTTGCCGATTCTGCTGTGGCTGACGGACGACGAGCAGCTCACGCACTTGTCGTCGTTGCGTTTGGTGCCCATCTGCTTTTTGTGCGCGTTGCGGTGCTGCATTATCCACGCCAACTTCTTCATCTCGCCGCAATGCGCGTAGTCCGTGCACGACAAGAGCATCGACGCAATAGGATGCAGCAGCAGCGACTTCAACACCGGGCCACCAGGGTCGCACGCTCCGGTCGCGTACATTTCGACCGAGAGATCTCGATCCTGACGGAAGAAGGCGCACAAATGGCAATTTCCACGGACGAGACTCGGCAGCTCGGGGGCTTGAGGAAGACCGATAGAGTGCTGGATGTGATAGCCCACCCGTTCGCCGCCCTTCATTCGTAAGATGCCCGTGGCCTCCATGTAGACGAAATCGCGGTTTTTCACCAAATTCGTCGACCGCAGCGGCAGATCGAGCTGCATCCACTTGAGCACCAATGACTGTAAAGGGTCTTCGGGTGTCGGTCGGACGATCGTCGACAGCACCGAAGCACTGCTGATGTCGTCGATGTAGGACGCTTTGAGTCTCATGAGCTCGAGCGTGGGGCTGATGACGCCGAACATGACGTCTTCGAGTTTGCCTGGAATCGACCCCTCACACAGAACAACGGGCATGTTGGACACCTCCTGCTCTTCACCTTTCGCCGATTGACGCTCGCTCTTCTCCTTGGAGTCTCGTTCCGAGTACAAGCGCACATCGTCCTTGGACTTGAAAAGTTTCCAGCGGTTGACATCCACTCGGCGAGTCTGGTTGGAAGTGTATTCTCGGTAATTGGGGAGGTGTTCCTCGATAAAGGTGCTCACGAGAGCTTGGAGCTCGGCCTTGTCGGCCACCGACAGCTCGAGCCCCGGGAAAAGGTTCTGCACGAACCGATCCTTGGCCATCCGGATGCAAATGCTAAAGTGGACTGGGCGAGATGAAAGGGCTTGGTCCGGAAGCTCAAAGCCCCACGTCAGGATTCCGCCAATCCAATGCTCGCTGCGACCCTGTCGACCGCCGCAAATTACCAACGGATTGGGAATTGCTTGCTGCGAGGCATCTGGACAGGGCACAGAGTCGCACAACCATCACCGTGGGGCCGAGGTAGGAATTTCGGCCCTGATGAGTCCACATGGTTGGCCCCAAGCAGCGTTCCTCCTGTTTGTCCGTATCCTGCCGTCTACGATATTATTGTTCGTGCTGTAGTTTCACGTTAGAAGAGAGGTGCTGCAAGTGACCATGGTGTCGAAACAATGGGAATCTGTCGGTTGTTGTTCCTGCCTACGCTTATCGGAGACTTTGGTTTGAGCAGGTGGCGTGCGAGCAGATGGCGTGCGAGCTCGCGCTGGTGAAAAACGATGCGGAACTGCTCTCCGGATCGGGAAAGCCAACTCTCTGTCGAAGCGAGCCGGATGTTGATGCCACGGCACCGCGAACTTGCTTACTTTTTGGACTGGATTAGTCGAACGTAAACTCGGTTGGGTGTTGGTATCGTCGCAGCAAAGCGAAGTCTATCGTCCTGCGTGTGGCTGACGATCGCCGATGTAAAACACGATGCTGCACTTTCACGCCACTTCAACATTTCGCTTGCTAATGTTTAGTGTTCAAAGACGCTCAAATATGGAGACTGTGGATTTTTTTTAGCATCTCAATCCCGTGTCGAGGCTGGACATGAGTGTAGCGTTGCAGCGAGCATGAACATCAACGAAGACGACGATCAGCTGTCGCTTGTTATTTCGAGCCTTCGTCGGTAGGAGCGAAGCAGTGAAGGCGAGGAGCATCGGAATTGTACTCGGCGAAAATTCAGGTGTTCCGGACGCGAAAGTGCTTACGATCGTCAAGACTCTACGGTACGACATGAAAGACACGCAGCAGACGAGGTCGAAGCAAAAACTGCGGAGGCTCGTTCGCACAAGCAATAACTGAACAAGACTGACCGCATGGGAATCTGATCAAGATGGTATTCAACGCTGACAACTGCCCTTACAAACTAAATTTCGTTTCGAAAACAACATCAAGGTTTGCTTTTTACGGGCGCTTAGTGCAGGCAACAGGCCCGAATCGAAATTCCAAGTTGCGGCTTACAGGAAGTATCTATAAACTACTTATGCTTCGGCGACGTATTTCAGCAAGCACTCCCCTGTCTTGGCAACGTCTGGGTCTCGGAAGTCGCTAAAGTTGTTCGCGCGCATTGACATTCAAGCTCATGTACGACGTGATAGCTTGTTGATGAGCCAACAACCGACGAAAATCATCAGCGATATCGGACGCTGGGCTTTACAGGTTTTATTATTATCTTGCTGAGGACGAACCCTAACAAATTTTGACAGCAACCTACGAAGCACTACTTTCGCTACGCTGGAAACGGACCGACGGATGGATTGGTGGCGCTGATGATTCTGTACAAACATCTACCAGAATCCAATCCGTGAATGTTGGTGTGGGCTGTCCAGAGTACGCTTCAGCAAATTCTGGATGCCACGTGGTGTTTCTGTAGTGCTTCGCGCAGTGGGAGGTTTCGACACCCCAGATCGCGCACTAAATCGCGCACTAAACCTTTCAGCAGACAGAACTATAGCAACGTACATACAACGCCAATTCTCGCGAAAAAATTCCGGATCGAGTTTTACCGCGACGATGTCGTCAATCTCGGCACTATCGAGGATAACGCTCTTTTTGTTGCTGGTACTTTCAGCGTGACAAACACAACGATGAAGTGTTTTGGTTTCGTGGTCGATTCGTACGAATATCTTCCCATGGATGACAGCGACCCCGTTGTCGCCGCAGGTGTTTCCATCTGTGCTGCGGACAGTACCATGAACGCCATTTGCTACTACGCCGATAACTCCTCACGAACTGCGTATTTGGCTTCTCGATCTGTGGCTCGACTGACGATCCCGAACGGCTCCGGCGAATCAGCCAACTGTACAGGATGGCTATTTGGCAACCAGGGTCACCTCATGATCAATGCTCACTGCGTAGCCACTGATGAAGAAGCGAGAGAGACGAGTGTGGAATTCATGGTGGAGGATAACATGTGTAGCAACAGCATTTTGTGTGAACTTGACGAGTGTGAAGGCGATTTGGTGTCGTCCTCTCATTCATGGGAGCACAACGCTAGACTAGGCGTTGCTCAAGTCGTCGACGAACGGAGCGGAAATTGCCCGAACGTACGGATACTTGAGATTGAAGACGCGTGCTGGAGTAGTTGTATATCCCTCTACACCCAATGGGCAACAACAAGCGAATTGTTGTTGAGACGATTACACCAGCAACGTAATGCTGTTCAGTCTGAGTGCCTACACGTGTGGCACGTCAGGATATCTGTACAGCGGTGATACACAGACTAGATCCTCTGGGTCACCGGTGGTATCTCTGCAGATCACGGCGTTGTGGCACTTCACCATTGCGGCGAGATGGGCTCGAACACTGGAATTCCGGCGGAAAACACTATTGCTTACTTGAAGGCGAACGGTATCGACATGGAAGAATTCGGTGGTATCGACAATGAAGCAAGTCACGCCGGCAACGCTGAGTGCTCCCCCGCGTACGCGCCGCCAGTCTTCGAAACCACGTTATCCTAGACTAGCACTGCGTCCGGCGCTGGATGGTGCCATCGTCCTCGCCTCGGGTTTTGTCACGATCGACAAGGTGGAATTTGCGCTGACTCAAGATACGGACGTCTTTGCCATGGTTTCTGTTGAAATCGCAGACAACGATGTCTTCATCGATTGAAACGACGACTGCCGTGCCTCATACTTGCATTCGATGATATCTCTCTTCTGCAAAGGTAGACCAACTCCCGTTTTCTCTGTCGACGACTGCGACGCGATCGTCAATGGCAATTCTATCAGCCACCGCGGTTCTTACAAACTCACGTTCCTTCAGAAAGATTCGTACATTCTTGCGATTGCTCCTACAGAATCCACTGAACTCACAGCTCGTACGGCTCCTATCGCCTGAAAATCTCTAGTACCATTGGTAACAACCCCTTCCAATTCACAAGTCTGCCTCCAACTGTTGCAATTAATTCAGTTCTGTGCCAGAAGACTGCTGAGGCTATCTGCTCAAGCTAACTTGATGAAAAACTCAAACGCTCCACTGTGTCTTTGTGTACATATTTGGTGTTGTTGTTACGAATAGCCAACATTGATACAAAAACTCATTTTCGAGCATGGATTCAGGTGTACCATCACTTTTCGGCCAGAAGGCGGATAATGTAGCTCGCCTTTTATTGTTGCATAAAAAAATAGCACGAGCCCAGCACTATCGCCCGAGTGCCGTACTTCTACAAGCTATGAGCGGTAATACGATTTGTGCTTCAGCCCACGTTTTGGGTTCTGCTAGCGTCGGAGATACCCACAACGACGGGGGAAAACTTCTCCAGTTCTTTGAATCTTAGACAGACAAATTCATCGCTCTGGAAAACAATTATCTTCTTTCTGGCACATTGATCATCTATGCTAGCTCAGCCGTCGCTTCTATAGTTTTCAGAACTAAAGCTCCACGTGAGTTGAATAGAGCACGAAAAGCTGAACAAAAGTAAGCAAGAAAGAGCTAAAGAGGCAACAACCTGGCAACTTCGATGAAGTTCTTTAGTTTGTACAGAAAGCTGGTTGAATACTTTTGTCAAAGCATTCTATCGTCTCGAAATTGCAACATTAATACTTTAACGTATCCAGGACAACTCGTTTTGATTCAGCTGCAGTGTTCTACACTTTCTTGCACTGAGCATAAACCTCCCACCGTCCTTTCATAAACAAATACTGCATGTAGCGATGAGAAATCTATAAGGCCAACCATTATTTGTTTTAGGTAGTGTGTGGCGCTCAAAGTTTGAGACTCAAACAATCCCATAACCTTTGTGGATGTTCGTCTTGTAAAATTGGTTGTACTCGTGCAAAATTTTCGCGGCCGGATCTTGCCTCCACGTGTTCGGCTTCAACTCAAACATGTTGTAGATGGTGATCGGCTGTTTTTCATCTAGCCACCGCCCAAACTGCTCTAGCTGGAGTTTCGTGGCCAACGTTTTCGTAGCATCCACTTCCTTAGCCGATTGAAGGATCTTCGCCAACGCAGCATCACCGTACGCCGCCGTGAACGTATCGAGCATAGTCACTTCCTTCACAGGCTTTTTCGCATTGAGCGCGTTCATGTAGGTGATCCAAGTCTCGAGTTTTGGACTTTGGAGAAGGTTGTCGCCTGCTGTGTCGAGTTTCAGCAGATTGAACACGTCATCCGCAGACTTGCCGTTCTGCAGCCAGGCCTCAACTTGAGCCTGCTGCGTGGTGAAAAACGACTTGACGTAGTTGGTGGCCGTCTCGATGCCAGGGAGATTCATGTAGAGGCGGTCTTCCGTTTCTGCGTCGTTATCACCACCGGTTCTCGATAGTCGATTCGAGTGGATGGTGTTCGAAGAAACAACGAGTGAACTGGTTGTTGGTGCACTCACGTCCGTAGGCGTCGGGGAGCTGTTGACACTTGCGAGGAGTGTTGCAGCAGCGAGTAATACGATGGTCTGGATTCGCATGATGAGGTTTTACGCTGCGCTTGGAAGTGGAGGAATGAAGACAGAAGGGTGGTAACTCAAGCTGACGAGGGCAAATCTAGCAGATTGCATCATCTTGACACAGAGGAAAGGAGAGTTCAATGGTATCCGAAGCGAAGAGACATGTTTTTTCAGCGCCACCGTATGCTAGATCGCTGGAAGGTGAGTCCGGCTCGACACCGAGGAATTCTTAGCAAGTCGACACTGCAATTATATGCTCTTGCTTACATCGCCACACTCGTGCTAATTGTACCGTTCAGTCTGTACTGGTAGCCTAATGACAACTTATTTTATGATCTGCCCGACCCGATCCCAAGATACCTAGAGTACGCCTGAGCCTCAGCCTGAGGCGGCCTGCCGCAGACAATAATTGTTGAGGATGTACCCTGTCGGTGACTCAAGTACACCGTTTTGTACACTAGGACTATGGTCACAAATAACGTAGTCTACATTACCTTTGATTTATGATTGATCATTTATTACAGGATAGGAGATGAATGGCACCGGAGTACGCCTCCGGTGCCGACAATTAACTTTGTCAATTATAACTCTTCTTACCGACTACTGCCCAAGTCTCCTTCGTCTAAAACTCATATATTAACACGACGCGCCGCTTTCGTTGTACAATTGAAGACTACACATGTACATATGACCCTGTTACAGTGTAAGTTAGCAAAAAAGCCTAATCAAGTTCTGCCGATGAGCTTACTTTTAACGGACAACCAGCTGCGTTGTGGACATTGTTTTTATACTCGAAGGTCGTTGTTGTGGTGGGTAACAGCGGGAGACGCAACCAGCTCATGTACTTCTTATCGTGGAAACTCACGAGTCTCTAAGGGAAACTTCAAAGTCGACGACCAACAGTGTGGAAGAGGAAATGAAAGATATTCTGGGCAGTTCAGTGGGTGAAACCAAGTCTTCAACTACTGCCCGCAGCGAAATTCTTGGCCAAGGCTACTTCACAGGAGGAGGCTTTGCTGACCAGTCAAGCCATACCTTTTCAACAGTGCGGGAAAATCGGAAGATGGGAAACCTCAGCCAACATCCGAAAGACGAACTCGATCATAGCTCGTCTCACCGCATAGCAGGCTTCTATAAAGTAGGTAAGCGTTACAGTCTTCACCCGCCAAGCCTGTCGCTTCTCGTCGACGGGGCCCGTTCTCGCTGTAACCCGAGATGTGAACTAGCTACACTACTGCTGCTGCTCGCCGTTGACCTGAAAGACGCTCAACGACCCAGCGCATACAAAGCGCATGATGTTGAAGGCAGCATTTTCATCCCTGTTTACCACGAAGCCACAGTGCGGGCACACGAACACGTCCTGATTGCGGAGAGAGAGGTGCAGTCGGTTGCAGCGACCACAAGTGCGGCTCGTATACATCTCCGAGCACAGCACCAGGGTCTTACCGAGTACAGCGCACTTGGCCAGTAGTCGCTGGCGGAACTGGAAGTGAGCGAGCGCCTGCATGTGGGAGTTGAACTTGAGCGTCCACGGCGCGCTCCGTCGTATCATTGACTTGGAGTCGAACTTAGGCAGCAGGATCACATCCGAGTTCTTGCACAGGTATGCCGCAGCTTGGAAGTGTAGATCTTTGATATAGTTCTCAAGCTTGGCGGACGCACAGAAAAATTCTCGACGTGCGGAGAGCCTCAAGCCCCCCCCCCACCAATGCGCGAGATTGGGAAGTGAACGAAACGAGAGGAAAGTCCGTGGGCGAAAACTGACGTGCCAACGGCTTCTTCACGCCGTGAAGTTCACGGACACGTCGTGCGCAAATGGTGTGGGCTGCATGGACAATGCTTGCGGCTGATGTACGGGTGGTTTACGAGACACACAAGTTGGTGGCGTCCAGCCTAGGTTGCAACAGTGCACCAGGGTCACGGACTAATTGGCAATCGTGCGCTTCATCCGTACGTGGCGTTTTAGAGAACATCGGAAAGCGCAGAGACGATAGCCCTACAGTCGGCGTCTCCAAGCATTGAAGGTTGGAGGTGCGCCGCTGTGGTGGTCGCTGGATCCGGTGAGCGTTTTTTAGCGCCAATTTTGATTGATTGATTTCCCGAGCACAGCGCGCTTTTCTTCTAGTTCGTCATCACCCCCGCTGTGAGTTTTCACCATCTTCTTCGTTGTTGTTGTCGTCGTCAAGTGAGCAACGGATTCGGAACAAGTCGCCTTGTGGCAACACCGACTCCATATAGGGCTTACTCTTCGGACAAAAGACCCACTCACCAATGTCGAGGTAGTACAATCTTCCGCAGCCGTCTTCCAAAACGAGACCAACTCTGGCGGATTCATCTCAATACTCTGCATAAGCTGGTACGCAGGTTTGGGTATCGGCGTTTTCACGACCGGGGGTGACGTACCCAACAAACCAAATGTTGAATCCACCTCCAAGGTTTTTTGCGCCGTATTGTCTGGTGAACGACGAGTTGGCTCGGGACTACACCAACTGGTACTTGGCGAAAACTTCTCCCTACGTGATCAACGCTGATCTCATCTGCGAAGTCACACTAGTATTTGCCTCCGTCGACTATAATAGCAGCTCGAACCAGACCACTCTCTGCGGCACTAAACAGGCTTAATGCACCAGATCAATGGTAATGCCTAGTAGCGTGGAGATCAGGACCTCAACGCTTCTAAATCGGACACACTTATTTCTAAGGAATAGTATAAGGAATACTTGGATTCTTCAAATATCGCTTCACTTGCGTGCAAGAAGGGTGAAGGCTGTGAACGAGACCAAGAGCGATGGTCCGTCCGAAAACGGGTCGCCTTTGTCGCCTTGGCAGTTGCTTCTGCCAGACAGAAATGCACTTGGTCGTCCTTTTCCATTGATTCAGTCAGTATCTCGGCCATATTCTGTTCCATCAATCTCTCCAGGAACTTTGCTGTCACAGGTTCATCAATGTAGACTGTCACCATCGTGTTCGGGTTGTCAAACGCCATCGTGTGATCAAAAACCCGAGGAATGATGGAAGCAAACAACATCATTTAGTTGACGGATGCGAAGAAACGATTTCCCCGGCAAGACTTAAAATCCCCGCATTTGCATATTGTTACCAAGCTGAATGGACATGTTCGAGTTTTTGGAACCTTGGCGAGCGATATTGCGTGATGTACTGCAACGAGATGATGTTAGTAACGATGCAGCGAAATCAGTTGTGTCATTATCCTTTATACCGCTTGATAGACTCCCTGAATCATGTTCGGCGTATGCACTCACTGTCCGCTTTCCGGTTGATGAAACAAGTCGACGGGAGAAAAAGCGGCTGCAGAAAATTCGAGAGGCAGTGGAGTTGTTTACGACCCTCTCAATGGTGAACAATAAAGCTTTCAAGAAAATGGCACCGATGCCGACATGGATAAACGCTGCAGATGAACACAGAATTTACCCACGATGGGAATTTTGGATTCGTGGTACACTGGTGCCGACCGATCCCGCAACAATGCAGTCTCCGGTCACTTGGGGCACCCTGTTAGGGATTTCAGATCATCCATCGCTGTCCTCCCCTGATTTTCGAGAGGCCGCTCTGAAGCTGGAAAGCATGGGATATGAGAAAACCAGCGAAGTATTTATCCGCAGCAGGTTTGGTATTAGCTGGGAAATCAAGGTTCGGGGGACACATATTAAAGGTAGACAGGAGCTGGAAGAATCTGCTGCCGTGAGGGCATTCCAAACGTTATTGGATATCGACGTCCCTCCTATTGTCCAAGTATATTTCACAGAGAAATGTGACACATTGATGGAGATATGGCAACAAACTCATGCAAGTGATACACCGTGTTCGTTCCTGTCCACCGAGATACGGAATTTTACTGAGTCGATAGACTTTCCAGAGATGGCAGTGGCCTTGGCTCGGACAACAATATCAGATCGTTTTCATCTTGATTTCGAAAACTACGACAGTGCTGCAACGGACAATGGTGGCACCATCGACTCACCACAGGTCGTTAGGAATGTAGGCGTTTTGCTAAGCACACTGTTGTGTGGTCGCTCGCTGTGCAACGGGCCTGGGGATAATTGCTGTTCGTCGCCGATTATATGCAGAGCGAAACATGGAGAGCTGAATTTGACGTGTTATCCGATGGCATCCGATCGGGTGTTTATTGGAATGTGCTCTGCTGTCGCGGAGATGTTGCCGGAGATACGCTTGGCAAGGCTAGATGTGAATTGCACGAATCCAGCACGGTGGTCATGGCTGGCATACGCGCTCTGTTGTGGGGGTTCCAATCTTGCTCTGTCAACTCTCGTGATTCAAAGGTCTACAGCGACAAAGAACGCTATGCTCGCCATTGCGGAAACGTTGCGGGTATTCTACCCAACTGTACCGAAGCAGAATTGCACTTCAGTGTACGGATTCGTCGAAATTCGAGAAGGAACGGAGTTGTGGCCCTGCGACTTCGAGGACAGAAGCGAGAATGCGGTGCTAATTGCGTCAAGTACATACCGTTGCCGAGCTCGTATGGACCCAAGCAGTGATGGGTTTGTGGAGATCATCGTTCCAGGATATGGCGCTTGCCAAACAAAACTTGACGATAACATCCATTTTACTCCCGATACGGGGAACTCCAGTTTTCAGAAGAAACGACTGTGCAAGCGTCTGGATTGGAGGTTTGATACGACTGAGAATGTCGAGCTGGTTATGGATCTTCTGCAGTTGTTGTTTAGTGAAATTTGCGAGCTGGAACTTATTATCCACAACAATGGCAATGCAAACCTGTCATTGGATCTAAGAATATTGGCAGCCGTTTGTCCGGCACTCCGAAAATTCATCAGCAACAAGTTTAACGTGGTGGTGTCTGCCCATACTGAAGCCCTGCAAAAATGGCTAATCGAAGACATGGGGATTCGATATACCGAAACCGTGTCGGATGTGCTGTTGTGCTTAAGAAATCCCGCCCTACGGATGGCACGACAACTTGTCTGTTTATGGGTGGCTCCTCATCCAAACCGGGAGTTTACCGAGGACGAAGTACGAGAGATTAAATCTCTTGATGGAGAATATTTGCCCGTCATGATGGAAAAGTTGCCAGCGCAGTCAAAGGCTGCTTTGATCAGCGTTGTGTTGAGCGGATTTACAACGAGCCATTCCACTAAAGTATCGAAGGCGATGCACCACCTGGATGCGAATGTCCTGAGCTTGATCTTCGTATTCGCCTCAACACCTGCCCAACGATCGGTGCAATACTTAGCATACTAGCCTCATCAACCTTTAACTCTATACTTCACAAGCGCTACATTTCTCGTTCGCATTCGTTAGATTTCCCCGATCTTATTATCACCGTGGTCAAACTAGTCTGCACTCAAGAACGAGAAAACAAATGCGCATTGTAAAGTGTTCTGCCAGCAAAACGTTTACCGATTTCGAACTATGCTTTAGAACGAGACTGTCGTCGACGCTTAGCCGGTGGGTTGTACGCGTTGAGAGGGAGCGAAACCACAGCAGACCCAGCCGAGGTGCCTCGGACGACAAAGCGCCCAGCCTCACGGCGTCCCCAGCCCGGGTAGCGGTGTGTACGACCCGGACATCCGTGGTCGTGAAGAGGGAGGTGAGATCGGCCAGGAGGCCTGCCCTCTGTCGAGCAGGGTCGAGGAGGAGAGGAGGAGGCGGACAAGTACCCGCGTTCGTGAGCTCTGCGTCTAGGGAAAGCTCCGTGTCCGTCCTTGTCTCCAAGCAAAGGCGGTGCAAATTGAAAACGCGAGCGAGCAACTCGATTCCGCGCTGATCCATGCTGGATGCATGCATGGTCAACATGGTCAAAACAATGCAAATTGAAAGCAAGTAAGTGTAGTTGTGCAAACCCAAAGACTGGCAAACAAACAAACAGATCCTCTTGAGATGCAGAAAGCGCTCTTCTTCTTGCTCGACACTAAGTGCTGGTCACGACCGAATGAGAAACAGGCGCCACTGTTTTAACAAGCTCGCCAGCTTGGCAAGCTGCCCAAAAGGCTGCCTCGAGTTGTTTGGCTCGTTCTCGGTCGGTCGTTGGCGTGCAGCTCTCCGTATTTTTCGGTTTGTAGGACCCCGTTTTGCCCAGCGCAGCAGCAAAGAGGTTGAAGGACCCGTTGATGATGATGCGGCCATCAATGATCCACACCTTCGCGTGTTCCATGGCAGTGTCCTTCGGAACATACACTTCAAAATTCGCCCACAGCAAGAACTCGTAGACAGCGTGGCAGTGAGTAGTCCACATCGTCTTTTTGTCTGCCAGGATCACCACCCGGACCCCTTTTGCCTTGGCCAGCGCCAGCTGAATGGCAATCTCCATTAGCGTAAAGTTGAACGCCGATATGAAGATAGTATAGTGAGCGTTGCCGACATACTTGAACAGCATTTGTTTCGATCCAGTTGTCCGGCCGAAATACGACTCGTGAGCGTCATGGTGGCGGAGATAGACCTCCACCAGGATCTGTTCACGATGAGCAGCAAAGACCCGCTCCTTTCACAGTTCGGCGATGTCGGCGGCGTCGTCGCAAACTTCCACCTCTTTCCCCAGTTTCCGAAGTGCTCAGCTTTACCGTCGATTTTGACGACTCGCTGGTGAACGAGGATTCTGATGTTTATGTGTTCGGGTCTTTCCACCCGGAGCTGAGTCAAACAGCGTATGAGCGACACGTTAAGAAGCCAATTTGGCCTAGTGTTTTCGACGACATGCTACAGGCATTGGCTGAAGAGAGACTGAGGTGACGACTGAATTGATTCGTGAACGAGTCGCACAGATTCCAATTCAAGCGCGCATGATTGATGCCGTTCGGATGGCGGTGGAGCTTTTCGATGCTGAAGTCAAAGTGATCAGCGACAGCAACACGTTCTACATCGAAAGCATGCTGGACCGCCGAGAGCTCAGGCAGCACGTGAAAGAAGTCTTCGCGAACCCTGTCGAGCATGAAACGTTAGATGATGGGCGCACTCGACTTCGTATTCGACCTTATCATGCTGACCATTTGGAGCCACATGGATGTACGTGGTGCCCTACGAATATGTGCAAAGGCAGCATTTTGGATTCGATCCGAAGCCTAAAGCCGTACGCGCGCGTGATCTACGTTGGCGACGGCACGGGGGACTTCTGCCCAGCATCGCGACTAACACCGTACGTTGGAGGATCAGATTTCTTCATTAAAACGCTCCGTCACGTATTGACCCTGTGCCTGTGCTGATTGTTTAGAAACGACGTGGTGCCTGCTCGCTCTCATCTGCTCCACGGAAAACCGTACGGACTCCAAAAGCGAATCAACGAAAACCCCGGTGTCGTGCAAGCTCCAGTGGTACCCTGGAGCACAGGATACAATATTTACCGCCGCCTTGCGCAGTTCTGCCAGCAGCCGTACAACATTCCGCGTTCTACCCCGCGAATCTCTGGAAGTGTCTTGGTTGTCTTCGACTACGACTGGTCGCTGGTCAACGACAACTCGGACACCTTCGTCTTCCAGCAACTATATCCTGAAGCAGGTCTCGGATCCGACCTCTTGTTCTTCTTGCTCCGCCAAGTGGGTGGAATGCAAATGTATAAAAGACCAAAGATTACTATCGCTAACTGCAACAAATGCCTGCACTGCTCGTGACTACACGCAAGCGTCTCATTGTCGATTCCGACCGTCCTCTCAGGAAGCAAGCCAGCCGCAGGCCAGCTAGCTACCAAGGCAGATGGAGCTGTCGCTTCCTCCGCGCGATGATCGCTGCAGATGGTCGTAGCCTGCTGAAAATCGAGATGGAATATCCTCTGCGGAAACGTTTTCTACTGTTGCTGGACGACTGGGAGCAGCATTCCACGCTAACAGAGTCCTCTTCATCTAGCAGTTCGAGTTTGGAGTCCCAACGTGAGGTGCTGCAGAGAATCCGTGACCTACGTGACCGAATGACGCGTGCGTTGCTGAAATGGGACGACCTCGTGCAAGGTTCGAAGGAAAGGAAGCGAGGCACCTCGGCTGAGTCTGCTGTGGTTTCGCTGCCTCTCAACGCGTACAACCCACCGGCTAAGCGTCGACGACAGTCTCGTTCTAAAGCATAGTTCGAAATCGGTAAACGTTTTGCTGGCAGAACACTTTACAATGCGCATTTGTTTTCTCGTTCTTGAGTGCAGACTAGTTTGACCACGGTGATAATAAGATCGGGGAAATCTAACGAATGCGAACGAGAAATGTAGCGCTTGTGAAGTATAGAGTTAAAGGTTGATGAGGCTAGTATGCTAAGTATTGCACCGATCGTTGGGCAGGTGTTGAGGCGAATACGAAGATCAAGCTCAGGACATTCGCATCCAGGTGGTGCATCGCCTTCGATACTTTAGTGGAATGGCTCGTTGTAAATCCGCTCAACACAACGCTGATCAAAGCAGCCTTTGACTGCGCTGGCAATTTTTCCATCATGACGGGCAAATATTCTCCATCAAGAGATTTAATCTCTCGTACTTCGTCCTCGGTAAACTCCCGGTTTGGATGAGGAGCCACCCATAAACAGACAAGTTGTCGTGCCATCCGTAGGGCGGGATTTCTTAAGCACAACAGCACATCCGACACGGTTTCGGTATATCGAATCCTCATGTCTTCGATTGGCCATTTTTGCAGGGCTTCAGTATGGGCAGACACCACCACGTTAAACTTGTTGCTGATGAATTTTCGGAGTGCCGGACAAACGGCTGCCAATATTCTTAGATCCAATGACAGGTTTGCATTGCCATTGTTGTGGATAATAAGTTCCAGCTCGCAAATTTCACTAAACAACAACTGCAGAAGATCCATAACCAGCTCGACATTCTCAGTCGTATCAAACCTCCAATCCAGACGCTTGCACAGTCGTTTCTTCTGAAAACCGGAGTTCCCCGTATCGGGAGTAAAATGGATGTTATCGTCAAGTTTTGTTTGGCAAGCGCCATATCCTGGAACGATGATCTCCACAAACCCATCACTGCTTGGGTCCATACGAGCTCGGCAACGGTATGTACTTGACGCAATTAGCACCGCATTCTCGCTTCTGTCCTCGAAGTCGCAGGGCCACAACTCCGTTCCTTCTCGAATTTCGACGAATCCGTACACTGAAGTGCAATTCTGCTTCGGTACAGTTGGGTAGAATACCCGCAACGTTTCCGCAATGGCGAGCATAGCGTTCTTTGTCGCTGTAGACCTTTGAATCACGAGAGTTGACAGAGCAAGATTGGAACCCCCACAACAGAGCGCGTATGCCAGCCATGACCACCGTGCTGGATTCGTGCAATTCACATCTAGCCTTGCCAAGCGTATCTCCGGCAACATCTCCGCGACAGCAGAGCACATTCCAATAAACACCCGATCGGATGCCATCGGATAACACGTCAAATTCAGCTCTCCATGTTTCGCTCTGCATATAATCGGCGACGAACAGCAATTATCCCCAGGCCCGTTGCACAGCGAGCGACCACACAACAGTGTGCTTAGCAAAACGCCTACATTCCTAACGACCTGTGGTGAGTCGATGGTGCCACCATTGTCCGTTGCAGCACTGTCGTAGTTTTCGAAATCAAGATGAAAACGATCTGATATTGTTGTCCGAGCCAAGGCCACTGCCATCTCTGGAAAGTCTATCGACTCAGTAAAATTCCGTATCTCGGTGGACAGGAACGAACACGGTGTATCACTTGCATGAGTTTGTTGCCATATCTCCATCAATGTGTCACATTTCTCTGTGAAATATACTTGGACAATAGGAGGGACGTCGATATCCAATAACGTTTGGAATGCCCTCACGGCAGCAGATTCTTCCAGCTCCTGTCTACCTTTAATATGTGTCCCCCGAACCTTGATTTCCCAGCTAATACCAAACCTGCTGCGGATAAATACTTCGCTGGTTTTCTCATATCCCATGCTTTCCAGCTTCAGAGCGGCCTCTCGAAAATCAGGGGAGGACAGCGATGGATGATCTGAAATCCCTAACAGGGTGCCCCAAGTGACCGGAGACTGCATTGTTGCGGGATCGGTCGGCACCAGTGTACCACGAATCCAAAATTCCCATCGTGGGTAAATTCTGTGTTCATCTGCAGCGTTTATCCATGTCGGCATCGGTGCCATTTTCTTGAAAGCTTTATTGTTCACCATTGAGAGGGTCGTAAACAACTCCACTGCCTCTCGAATTTTCTGCAGCCGCTTTTTCTCCCGTCGACTTGTTTCATCAACCGGAAAGCGGACAGTGAGTGCATACGCCGAACATGATTCAGGGAGTCTATCAAGCGGTATAAAGGATAATGACACAACTGATTTCGCTGCATCGTTACTAACATCATCTCGTTGCAGTACATCACGCAATATCGCTCGCCAAGGTTCCAAAAACTCGAACATGTCCATTCAGCTTGGTAACAATATGCAAATGCGGGGATTTTAAGTCTTGCCGGGGAAATCGTTTCTTCGCATCCGTCAACTAAATGATGTTGTTTGCTTCCATCATTCCTCGGGTTTTTGATCACACGATGGCGTTTGACAACCCGAACACGATGGTGACAGTCTACATTGATGAACCTGTGACAGCAAAGTTCCTGGAGAGATTGATGGAACAGAATATGGCCGAGATACTGACTGAATCAATGGAAAAGGACGACCAAGTGCATTTCTGTCTGGCAGAAGCAACTGCCAAGGCGACAAAGGCGACCCGTTTTCGGACGGACCATCGCTCTTGGTCTCGTTCACAGCCTTCACCCTTCTTGCACGCAAGTGAAGCGATATTTGAAGAATCCAAGTATTCCTTATACTATTCCTTAGAAATAAGTGTGTCCGATTTAGAAGCGTTGTATTTTTATTCTCCCAAAATGACCTCCACCCTCGCGGCCCGCGTGTTCCTCGCGTTCGACGACTTCTCCCGCGCCGGCAAGCGTGCGTTCTCTCCCCTCATTCCGTGCATCGTACCCCGCTCCACGCCCTCTTTCCATTCATACCCTCCTTTCTTGTGTAGATGTGCTGCGCTTCGCCAAATTCGACGGCGCCCAAGCTCTCTCTTTGCCCCAAGCTACAGTTGAAACGCTGCTTCCTGCAAAACTATGCTCCTTCGTGCGGATTTACCAGAGCCCGGACAATCAGGCTGCGGCCATCTTTGTGAACAGTGCAGAGTTGCCGGCCACGCAGCGGTGGGAGCTGGCCGACGCTCTGGTATCCGCTCTGAGCGCGGCCAACGTCCAGCAGCTCACGATCTTGGCGGCCCTGCACTTGCCATACGCCAAGGACGGCGACCTCAACGTGTTCTACAGTTGCCTCAATGGAGATGCCGCTGTTGGTGAGGAGGAAGTTGATACGGCCAAGTTGTCGATGGCCGATCAGGCCTGGGAGGTGAAGGATCCGTGGATGGCCGCTCTGCTGCACATGATCAAGGTGGAGCAATGGACACGTACACACCTGCTGCTGGCCAAGGGATACAAACCCGGTCGAGACCTGTCCGGGACTTATGAGGCTGTGGATGCGTTGGCCCGAGCTCTCCAGCTCTTCACGAAGGAGAAAGTGACGGTGGATAACCAGGAAGTGCAGCGGGAACTGCCTCGACTGCTGGCCAAGGAGAAAGTTGCTACGACGGCAGGCGAAGACCATCTCACCCTGCTGTACCATTAAACGACGTGCGAAGCTAGAGATTTAGATGGAGGCGATGCAAGAAGTGTGCGATCGTTTGCGGAACTGCACAATTTATCCATTTCCCGCATTGTTTTCTCGTATTCAGGTCTGCCATTCCTTGTTTTTTTGATCGTGGGCTTCCCTCTCTTTCTTCATGCTCTTCCTCTTTTTATGTCCGCAGTCGCTTCCAGCTAGCGTTCCTGTCCTCGACGTACGACACCAAACAAGCAACTAGCAACGCTCGATCTACTTACTCCATCATCAGGACAACCTTGCGCTTCGTGGTACGGTTGACGGCGGCGAGCAGAGCGTCGTCGAAGTCCTCGAACTTATATGTCTGAATCCACGTGCGCAGCTTGCCAGCCTCCACGAGGCCCGCGAGCTCCGACAGCATGGCGGCACGCTCCTCGACCGTCGAGTCCTTAGCCCACTGGCTGAGCCAGAAGCCCTTGACAGTGATGTCATGGAAGATGAGCGAGCCCGTGCCCACGGCCACGGCCTCCTTGCCCATGCCGCCGTACGTGACGTGCACGCCCTTCTTGGCCAGCACCTTGGCCATCTCGAGGCTAGTCTTGCCGCCCACGCAGTTCAGGGCCAGCTTGGGGGCCGGCAGGTCCGAGATGAGCTCCTTGAACTTGGCCGAGCCCACGTAGTCGGCCGTGCACACAACGGTGGCGCCCAGGCTCTTGAGGTGCTGCACCGTCACGTCGTAGTCGCCGTCTTCACGGATAATGTTGATGGTCTTAATGCCACGGAGAGCGGCCAGCTGAATAACGGCCTGGCCAACAGCGCTGTTGGCGCCGTTCTGGATCACCACGTCGCCCTTGTTGAGCGTAGCGAAGTCGGCCAACATGCGGTAAGCCGTGGCCGGGTTCACGGAGAGCGTGGCCGCGTCCTCGATCTTGATCTTCTCCGAGATCTTCATCACCTCGGTGCTGTTGGCCACAGCCTTGCTACGCCAAGTGCCTGCAATAGACAACAACAAAAAACATAAAAAACGTTCAATTTCATGGCCATCATGATGAAAAATGCTGCGGTCAACAACGCACCGAAGCCGGCGCCCGTGGGGATGACACGGTCGTTGACCTTGACGTTGGTGACGCCGGCGCCCACGGCCGTGACGACGGCCACACCCTCATTGCCGGCCACGGCCGGGAACGTGGGCTTGATGGCGTAGGCGCCCTGGATCTGCGACAGGTCGGCCACATTGATAGGAGCGGCCAGGAACTTGAGCGCCACCTGGCCATTGGCCGGAGCCGCTTCCTTGTCGTCCGCCTCGGTCCTAAAGCAGCAAAAAGCGATTTAGGACACATTAAAACCGTCGATATGGCTGCAATTCGACGCACTTGAGGACGGCGAGCGGGTGGCCGAACTCCGTGTAGCGGATGGTGCTCATGGAGCGCTTGGCCTGCGCGGAGAGGCCCTTGGCGACGGTGGAGATCATGCTGGCGATGGAGAGCGGGGCTGCTGTCTGGAAGTAGGGCAAACGGCTCGTGCGATGCGAGCCGCTCGTTTCTCTAAATTTGGGGAGTCGCGAGTGACTTGATGTTTGTATTAAAAAGTCGATATCTAGACATAATTCCGATGATCCAGACATGTGAGGTGCACCACATCAATCCACTATTGCATAGCTTAAAAGTATGATAATAGATGGGTTATTATGTGCGACACATCAAATGTAGCCATTGCCGTTTCAGCGTCGCTGCGCCAACCAAAAATCAAGCCCTCAAAGTCAAGTCCTCATTGCCAAATTGGCCGAGTAGGAAGCAAGTGAAGGCGAGGAAAGAGCTGCACTGCCTCCAGTGTGCAGTGTTCGTATCTACCCGCGTTCCCAGTGATTAACTTAAAGTTTGAGATCCGTCAATTAGGCCTGGGGGGTCACGGAGCCTGTCGGGGCGCCGTGCTCGGGCCGATACTGTGGACGATTTTCTTGTTGATGGGAACCTCCAATTATCTCTTCATGTCGTAAGCTGTATGATAGGGCTTTCTCAATGATCAACTGATATTTAATCTTTGAGACCTGAACTCTGCCATGTTGTCAACATGCTTTACTGAGAGAAAGCCATCAATACATTCAATAGAACATGCTCCGTCGCGTATTTGACGCTGCAGTCGGTTGTGCACATTTCGGTCTGCTGCTTGGCGACGTCAGAGGACGTGGATGTGCTAGTGGTGACAATGGTGTTGTCGTTGCCACTACAGCCTCAGGCGCTGTATTTTTCCCTTTCTTAGTCTTCGTTGGGGACTGGGTCTTCTTGGTTGGATGATGCCTCGTCACCGGAGACCCTGGAGGGAAGAGCTTCTCCAACACGTTGCGCTTCTCGCGACTCCAATGTGAGAGATCGCAGCGCAACTGGGAGAGTTTCTGCTGCGGTGGGTTGTGGAACAGCAGCGACTCCTGCAGTGCGTTCATGGTGCCACTCATGTACTGCACCCGCAGTTGACTCAAATCTTCCTCCTCGAAAACCAGCAGCTCGACCAAAGTTTGCGTTCGAACGGTGACTGGAGAGTGCTGACCTGGTTGTAAGACGCTCAATTCACCAAAGAGCTGCCCGCTGGCGAGGACGGCGACTGTCACTTCTTCGAAATGCTGCTGTCTGGCACCTGCCAGTGCTTGCGCATTGGTCACAAGTCGCGGGTTCGTGAGCATCCAGCCATTGTCCAGCACCCAGGAGCCGTCCGCCGACCGAGACGTGAGTGAATCCTCGGACTTGCTGCCTCCGAGCCGACTTGACGCAGATGTTTGAGCCCGATTTGACGTTGCGTGAGAGGAATTCAAGATGGATATCTTCTTGATCACATGGCACATCCCTTTCTTGACGACATAAAGCTGCTTCACCACTTCGCCAGCTTTCAGTGCGTCCTTGCCCGGATCGACGAGTTTCGAGCCCGAGATAGTAGCTAGTGACAGCAGCATCTCGTCCGAGCAAGTCCCGAAGGCATGACAGCGGCGAAGAAATTGCAGTCGCTCTTCCAACAAACGTTCTTCATGCTCCTTCAAGATGTTCAAGTAGACGTCCATGTCCAGCAGCATGCAGTTGACTTCGCCCATGCACGAGAACGTCGCCAATTCTTTTGGACGCAAAGTGCCTCCAGCATTGCTGGCAGCAACTGCAACAGCTCTGAAGCTGCTGTTAGGTTGAAAGCCATTGGGAGATCGGATCAACGCAAGGGACGATGAACTCAGAGAACTTATCGAGCCGACACGAGAACGCAGCATTTGTTGCCGCTTTGCTCGATGGCGAAGCATGATCAACCGTCCATCGACGTTGGTGGCACTTGACGGTTCGAGACCGATCGTGTCGCCTTGGTACAATGTGCTGAGCTCGCGTGAGCTCGAACTCGAGCCTTCGAATTTCACAGTCTTTAGGAGCGGAGCTACAGCGTCCAAAACCACATGAAAGCACGATGAAGCTTTGCCTTGGTCCACGACAACCTGGCCGCTTTCAAATCGACAGTACGTGGCGTCACGCATACAGCGTTCGATCATCGTGGTTCGCATGCCGCGAAAGAAACTCCAACATCGAGCTAACTGTGCTGCCTCAGCTACATCTGCACTGGTTCGTGTTCGTCCTGGATCCTGTTTCAAGAACCGTTCAATCCAAGTTTTGATGCTGCTTTCTTGTGCTTCATATGCCAGCGCTGCTGATGAAGTCGTGGTAGAAGTTGTGGGATTGTCCACGGCCTCGAGCAAGATCGATTGACTCGGATCGTTGTTCAAAGAAGCCGATGGATGGTGCCGAAGTGTGTCAAGCCACGTGTAGTCGTGGATAGCTTCCTCGAATTTGCCCATTTCCTTGAGTACTTGTGCCCGACTTTCGACGAAGAGAGGGTTTTTCGAGTCCAGTTTCATCGCTTTAGTCAAGTCACGCACTGCCTCGGCATATCTCCCCAGTTTGTACAAGGCACAACCTCGGTTGTAAAGAGAAGGAGCAACATTATCAGGATCACTACGTGAGCATGCCAAGAAATCTTCAGCTGCTTGGGCGTATTGCTGCAGTCGATACAGCGCATAGCCTCGATTGTATTGTGTCGACACGGAGTATTGTGCACTGGAGAGCGAACCTCCACCTCCAATCTGTGAATTCAACAAGCTGGAGGCTGCTTGAGCAGATACTTTCTTCTTGAGGATCAGTGTGGACTTCGCGACGATCTCCTCGAAGACTTCTGGAGAGCGATGGCCAATGTTTCGTGCAGACAAGTCAGCATCCTGAAAATCGACCAAAGAAAAAAAGTCAACAGGGTGTTCGTGCTCTTCTTGAACTTCAATGGAGAAGAGAATTCAGCTTACCGATGATGCTTTGCCTTCAATTGGAGTCAAACATCGTAGCGGAATGGATGGAAGCGTATTCAATCGTCCAGATCGAGAAGGAGTTTTGTTGCCGTCGCTGACATTCACAGCTTTATGAAGCATTTCAAGTGTTCATAAGCGTCGTTAGTAAAACTATTTTTGAGGAATACTTTGAGAAGGATGGCATTTACGACAGTGGACAAGTACTATGATTCAATTAACAGCGCCAATCTCCTTGAGTCGATCGGCATAGCGCAATGTGTTGAGTGTGTGGTTACAGCTTTCAGACCACGGGGAGATAGTCGCGATCATGATCGTTTTTGAGTTTTGGGACAAGAAGCTATCCCGCAATAACTGCGTGAGCTTGCTCTGTCGGAATGGAATGTGCATCGCACCTCGATCCAAAGCGCGGATACATTCCTTGAGAGCCAACAAGCTTTTATTGATCTCGGCACCTTCCATTCGTGTGTTCTTCTTGTCACTCTGACAATCACTGGCTCGCTCGCTACCAGCGAGATCAACCATGGACAGTCTTGCCAAAGCAGATCCGTTGTTGCCCCCTTCAGCATAAAGAGTTACGCGAAGCAACGCGTGTGAACGAGAAGAATCATCATGTATCGCGTTCGCACTTGTAGCTCGAGCTTGCTCGCCTTGTTGAACGAGTTCCAGCAACTTATCAGCACTTGTAGCTGGCAGTTCCTTTAGTCCGGGCAACTGTACAGCGCCGTCTCCATCCTCCATAAGCTGCACGCGTGATCGTCCGTTAAGTAGGTCATTCACACTGTTCATGTAGATCTCGTAGAAACTCACGCCCACACTAACGCGAGAATTACGTCGACTAGGCGATTCTTTCAGCTCATCGAGCTGTTGGAATAAATCAACAGCAGCTTGTCGATAGATCGACTTCATCGTGTACGTCTTCCCGGATCCAGTTTGACCGTACGCAAACACGGTTAAACTGGTGGTATCGCCCGACGCGGTGGCTTCGGAGACCAGGTACGGCACCATCGGCCCCACGGTAGCGTTGTAAATTTTGCTGTTCTCCTGGAAGTCGTCGAAAACTCCATCAAATCGAAACTGGTGATTCTCTAGCGTCTCCGAGCAGTCCACTCGTAGTTTGGGTTCGTGACACACGAGTTCCCGCCGTAAAGCTGTTAATGCCTTGTCATTCTTGGAGTTCTGATCGTCCGAGGCAAATAGGCAGGAGATGATGTCGTATCCCTTGACCTTCAGCTCTTTCTTGGCAAGAGGACGCTTCCGAATAAATACTGAGAGTCTTGGGGCATCGGCTGAGTCTGCAACCACTGTTGGCGTTGGTGGGGGCTGTATGGAGGCAGTCACGGAAAGTAGAGGTAGTTGCTGTAGCTGTTTCTGTGGCTGCTGGCACGGAGGAAGCGCGTCTCGGTACTGCTGGATTAGCCGTCGGAACTTATAGCCTGCATCGTCTCCATGCTCCCGCAACTCTTTCTCCACTCGACGTTTCTCTTCAGCTTGTTGCGCTCGTCGGGCTTCACGTTTGCGCTTGATCTCGTTCAGCGCATCCATGGTCGATTGTTTCGGTTGTGGCTTTGCTTTCCGAGCTGATCCAGATGACTTAACCTGTCGAGGGCGGCGTATTGGAGCCAACCCGATATTTTCCTGCTCATTAGATAGATCAGGATGGCGATCTTCATGCTGACCCAATTTTTCACGTGACACGTCACGTGAAATTCTCTCTCGAGATAATCGAATAGGACGGGGTGGGGGCGAGCTTGGAGCTGACAATGGTGTGACAGGTCGACGCGATGCTGCGGCGCGTCTTTTGTCTGCTGATGACACTCGTAATGGATTGAGTAAGGCAGGTTCTGCTGCTTTGAGACGTGGTGAAGTTGAAGCAGCAGGAGTAGGAGGATCACTTGCACGACTTGGAGTTGAACGACCACTTGGCGGCTCGTCCTGAAGTGGTTGCAGTAGGTCAGGAGGTGATTCGACTCTAGAAGGAGGTTGGAAGTTCCTCGATCGGGCTCGTCGCTTTGCAAATGGGTCCATGATCGCGCGCTCCTTCCATTTGTTCGACGCTGGTGGCGACCACCGTTCACTCGCAACATTGCCATTGTTTTGTGTCCTTGAGCCCTTCTTCTTCCATGAACGAAAGAACTGGCCACGGAGTGGCGATCGGTGCTGCGGAGATCCGTCCTCTTGCTGGTTTGATTCACTTCCACTTCCACTACTCGTGGGTCCGTCATCTTCCTCCTGTAGCGTCGCTTTCTTCTTCACCGCGTCAACTAAACTTCTCGAGCCATTTTGTCCCCAGCTTGCCAACCCGTTCACATCTTCTAGTTGAGTCGGGTTAAGATCATTGGACTCCACGTGCTCCACGTGCTGGTTCTCCGTCGATTTACGCACCACATCAACGGGATCGTTGCTTTCTTGATATTGCTGGTTCTCGTCGGCGTCAGAAACTTTGGTAGGGAGTTGTCTCATTGCCATGAAATACGGTCTAGGCTTTCTCCATCCTACAGGCGGCGGCACACTAGGCAATGATAATCCTGGCTCATTTTCCATGTTCTCCTCACGACTATCTCGTCGAGCTTGGTTCGAGCTTGCTGCCCATGGTGGAAGCGATGGCAGCGGTGGAGGAGCACGCTTATCCGGGAGGTTCCAGCTTAGACCGTGACTTCGACTACCTCCGCCGAAATCCCCAAGCTGCTGATGCAGTTGGCGAAGCGAGCTTCGACTCTCCATGACGTTTGCCGGTGGATTGCAGCAAGCATCAACCTCAGCGGACTGTATCGCTGCAAAACTCACGGCCCAGGCAAAAATAAGTTGAAACGACCTTGTTCTTGTCCCGACAGCTCACAAACTTTTGTGCCATGGAGCTGCAATGGTGTTTCTAGAGTCGAGTCGCGCGTTGCAGCGTCTGTTCACTTCCTGAGATCTTTGAAGCATGGCATCGCACGCAGCTCCGATTCATGGCAACACCACCGATGTCAAGAGTGTTGCGCATCCAATGACACCTGAAGATCGCGTGGATGAACGTGACGACGAAGATGAAGATGTGACTTCAATTCCCACCAACCAATCTGTCGTGGTGTCAGCATTATCCGAGGTGACCATGGCAACAATGACCCAAATCTTCGAAACGCTGTACCAGGATCATCCACTTCAAGTTGCCAAGAAAGTTTCTCGAGAGGAACGTCGTGAACGCGAGTTCATCTCCATGAGTCTCGTATATGGTGAGATCGCCTTCGCCCCGTTCAAAGTGGTGTTGGACGTGTTGAAGCGGTGGCACCACGTATTGAACAAGCCTGGAGGTAGTTTTCTTGATATCGGATCGGGAAGTGGCAAAGCGGTGTTCGCTGCAGCACTACTCCATGATTTCGACGCTTGTTACGGTATTGAAGTGCTTGAAGGTCTCCATTGCATCTCGCAAGAAGTACTGCAACGCTGGGAGAAAACCATCAAACCGAACTTCGCGCTGTCGATGCAAAAAAAGCGAACGCGAATTTCGTTCACGCAGGGAGACGCACTGGCGCTGGAATGGCCGGCTAATGTCGACTTGGTGTTCCTCAACTCGACGTGTTTCGGTGAACGACTGATGTACGCGCTGGCGAGGAAACTGGCGCAGAGCTGCAAGTCTGGAGCAATCGTCATCACTGCTACGCACAAACTGCCGGACACGCAGAATTTCGCCGAGTTGAGGCAGCTCACAGTCACACAGGAAGCGTGGGGCGACGCGACCTGGTATCTGCATCGCAGGAAGTAAAGAAAGTTAGTCGCCAAAGTGCTTCCAGATCCCAACCACGCAACATACGGATGGCAAAAAAACTGTACACATTGCTAACGGGGGTCTAATAAACGGCTATGGACATTCCCGTCGGCCTTGTCACCGTTGTCCCGACTTCCATGGCTCATACTGGTGCTGCGGTGGTGGTATAACTTGCTTGCTATGTTCGCTTGGTGGCTGTTACCTAGTCGTTTGTTTGGATGCGTCCACAGGTCGGACACTTCAACGACTCGTTCAGCTTGGGCACGATGCACTCGTCGTGGAATTGATGGCTACAACTCAGCGTCGTCAGGTAGTACGTCGCAGCTCGTCGTCGACTCGCACTGCTACTGCTGCGTCGAGACCCTCCAAAATTATTAGCACTTCCACTGCCCCCGTTGCCAGTCTTCTTGAGCGTTCCGAGCCACGGCGGAGTGAACACGCCACTGTTGTTGTTGCTGTGACCGCTGTTGCTGTTGCTTCGAGATAGCGGTACACCTGCTCCCGCGCTTGAAGTCGACGTGTTGCTGTTGGTACTGCTGCTGTTGTCTTCCTCCGACAACGACAGACTCCCCGTCGACGTTGAACTGCCGTACGCGACGCCACACAGCGGCGATCCGCAAATCCCGCAGTTGCCGCAATTCAGGTCATTGACAATGTCGTCGTCCGTCATGGATCCTCTGATCGAGTTGGTGAGCGACGACTGCCTGCTAAATTGTTGCTGTTGCTGTCTTTCCTCCGGTTCCCGTTCAATTAGCTGTAATTTCAGTGGCGTCTCGGGGGTGTCGCACTTGACGTCACTCCTCCTCAACAGCGACGCTCTGTCTTCTGACTCCAACACCGTGGATCTCACCGGGTTCTCCAGTCCGTACTGCTTCAAAGCGTCTCCGTAGACAAACTCCACCAATTCATCTGCAAATACCGTCATCACCACCGAGCAGCAGAAGTTCTTGCGGTCCGTTAAGAACCCATACAGCGCAGCAAAGAACCGTTCCAGCGACTGCTTCCTCTGCTCCACGACTCGAGCACTGTGGAACGTAAACACGAGCTTCTTGGGGAAATAACTCTTGAGAAAACCATAAAGCCAAGGACAATCCGCGTCACAGAAGTGGCCATGTTGCAGTTTCTTCAAAAGTCGTTGCTGCAGCTTACGGTACTCGTCGAACGACCGAGCGAGACGCCACGCCGCGTTGAGTTCGTTCTGATGCACCGTCATGACGTAGCGCACGTCCGCGTGCTTCTTGGTCACCGACAGTTCCAGCGTCACTTGTTCCAAGTATTTAACGGCTGGGGGCGTCTGTGCGTCTTCCAGGTCGTTGCCGTTGGCGTCGAAGCCCCCGCTTTTGCGGCCGGAGAAGCTCGTGCGACTTGACACGGAGGGTAGGAGGCTGCGGCCACTGCCACTGGGCCCACTGCTGGTCGAGTGCATTGCGCCATCAGTGAGTGACCGTTTGCGGGCGCTGGTGCTGGCTCGACGCCGCTGTTGCTGCTGCTGGCGATGGGCCAGCGCCATGGACAGCTCCTGCGAGTACATCATTAGGGCCAGTCAAGAGCAATGGACAAGTGGCGCGTAATCGCTCGACGGACGCTACGCGCGAGTTTTCGGCTTGGCAGGTTTTAAAAACCCAGAAGGCGATTTTGGTTCTCCTTCGGTTTTGGCGAGTTGCGAGCTGCTGCGGAGCGAAACAAACGTGAATGAAGTGAGCGGCTGGTTTACGCTGTGCGTCTGGGAGGAGGGATCCCCCCTGGAGAAAGGAAGGAGCCGGTGACTTCGATGGGCTGTTGCCGCGTCATCATCAGGTTCTGGAAACAGGGTTATTGGTGGATTTGTATGCGCGAGTGCTCATGGAATTATGCGGTTTGGAAGGTAGTGGGAATTGGAATCGTAAAAATCGACAACACGTCTGAGAGTACAGCTCTTTCAGCCACTTGGCGCGCTCGGTCTTCCGCTCAGCGTCGCTACCGTGGAAAAACTCGCACTTGCCGCCGCTTTGACACGTTCTCGAGTTGATCCAGAATTTGTACTGCACTCGCTCCCCCGCATCCCCCGAAGACGCAATTTGTTCCGTCCCAATCTCGTTATCAACTCTCTTGTCTTGTTTAGTCGTGGTGACAACCGTAGGCAGGGAGAGGAATGTCACCCCCGGGTTTTCATCTTTCCACGCTCAGACGACGGTAATATCGCGGGTGTGGATCAAAATCGAGTTTCCATCTTCAAGTCGCTCCACGAATCCCCGCACTTGAACGGTGTCACCGACCTTGACTTTGTATCGGATAGCGTCGACCTGGTCCAGCGACAGTTCGCCGTCGATGAGTTTGAGGATCACTTCGAGTCGTTGTCGCTGGCCATCCGACCCTGTGGATTCCAACGCCAAGTCAAAGTACGAACGTCTGCGACTGATACGACGTTGATGCGTCAATTGGCCTTCCACTGTGACGTCGGCTTGTAGTGCACCAACGCTCCATTGCGCTAAGAGCTGCGAAGTTCGACCACACCTCCATTTTGATGATCAAATGAGCGAACGAATTGATTGGCGAAGAATTTGGGCTTTGTTAGAACGGACAATATGACAAGTGTATTATTTTTGTATTGTCCGTTATAACAAATTCTCGTAAGTAGCTTGGTGCAGTTCACGCGATGAAGACGCCGTTGGCGCGCAAATGAACCTGGAGGTGCATGGTAACCTTTTCATGGTGCAAGTAGCCCTACACCATGTGGACGTAAAGCCACGGTGGGAAAATTCATATCGAAATTCTCGAATACCAGACTTCTTTCAGTCGCTGCCGCCATTGGCAACTCCACGAACGCTGGTCTACTGGCCGTTCGCATCCTCGGTGGTGGAGACTCGTCACTCATTGACGCTATGGCGACGTTCCTGGACACGCAGAAGCGTGAGGTGAACGACAAGATCGAGAAGATGGCTACCAGTGGCTGGAAGGAGTACCTTCAGAACATGAAGAAATAGAGGCTGTGGCAAGGCTAAGACGTGAACAAGAAGGGTTTCTGTATTTTGAGTTTGTCTTGCGCAGTTGTCTGCATGTTTGTTTTCTATCTACTTGTTCTTCTTCATCTTGAGGCTCTTGAGCTGGTTCTTCAGCGTTTTGGGGGTCTGCTTGTTCGGGCGTTTGCTCGATGTCGGTGCTGCCATGAGCTGCCACATTGCGCCAGTACACAAGCTCACTAATCGCCAAAACAGCACTTGAACCCACAGCGCACAGATTAGCATGGGGAAGAGCATGTTGAAGTGCAGCAAGATCTTCATCACCGTCGACGTCTGCTTGTCCTTGATCATCTCCGAATACATCCTCGCAAACCAGAACAACGGAAGGAACGTTGTGCACGTGAAGATACCCGCAAACAATGCAAAGGTGAAGGACAACGTAGCCTCGGCAATTGCCGCCAACGGCGCAATGTTGACAAATCATTCGCATAATGGAGCGCGAACTTGACACCAATACACACAGGCTGTATGCCGCCCAGGACATTTAGAACCGCGGTGGAAGCGGACAAAATAGGATAGTCACTCAACACGAGCGAACGCACCAAAGTGTTCAGGGGACCTGGCGGATGACGAGCCGGTATGGCTTAAAAGTTATCAGGCAGGCGGTGTGGTTTTAAGTTAAAACCACACCGCCTGCCTGATGTAGATTTGGGGTTGTTGCTCTTCATCAAAGACACCGCCGATACCCTGAGGTTCGTGGGCCCTACTGGCCGAAATCCTGGCGCCTGTGAACGCATCAACACCGTAACGGGCTCTGTTATTTTCTACAATCGTGATGAACTGCTTACTTTTTGGAAGTCTCCTGATACATTGCCGAAGTTCAATTCGTCCTCAATCTGATAGTAGAGAAGCCCATGGCGAAGCACCTGATCGCCTGCTGACGCTAGTACAGGTATCATTGAATCTGGCAAAAGCATCAGCTTTTCGAATTGCTCTGCTCTGGCCAGCCTGCGCCAAGCAGAGGCGATACCAACGCCAGCTATAATGAGCAATGCTCCGCGTGCGAAAGGCGCCCCACCTGCTTGGGGGCAACAGCAATGTCTTGGTCGCCACTGCTTTGATACAACCAATGACGATAACGCTAGGCCTGAAATTGTTCATGCAGCTACAATTGTGCATGTACCGTAGATTTTTTATTCCTGAGCTTCTTGATGCGGTCAGCATGCTGCATCAGTTCACGCGCAGTCGTAGAGTGGCGAGTACGGTAGGAGAGCAGACCACTTCATGCAAGTGTTACCGGTCACGGTCAGATTCAAACTTATTATCTGTAGTGTTGTCGTTTCGCATTTCAGTGCTTCCATCAAAAGATGAACAACAAAACTATTAACAGTGTTATGTTGTAGTAATTCGCCGAGGAAAAGGTAAACCTGCAGATTCCATGCTATTCCGACCGTGGAGAGCAACTAAATCGCAATTGTAAGCGTCCTAAACAAAAGCTAGTGTCCTCAGAAGCTCACAAAACATGTAGTTTTTAGGCTGTTTAGTATCCTCGCTCCCACTGCGCCTTCCAGGAGATAAATTGCTTGAACGTCTTGTAGTTTGGATGAGAACTCAACTCTTTTCTTGACAAGCCGGACACTTTCAGTGTCTTCGCTACGCTTTGTATCGAGTCCTCTTGTGTTGTGATGGAAGTCATACGCGCACAAAGCAGTGCGGCCAAAGTCCCAGTCGCACATGGTGAACATGGTGGTCAAGCTGTGAGGCACAGCGAAGTCAACATTAGGAATCGAGGAGGGCCAGCTCGGCCGCAGGGGTTTTGTCTTTAGTTGATTGTGAAGTGGAGCAGACTCAGCAGGAAGTCGCAGCAAAGGAGGTGTAAGCAGGAGTAACAAGTGTTGAGTTGCTTCCTGGTGCAGTGTCATCTACCTGTCTACGCAACAGAAGATGTCCAGCTTATAGTACTTCCTCACGAAAGCGTACCGCATTACAGCCCTCGTCAAGGCTCAACTGCCGCTCCCAAAGTCTGCGGCCAAGAACCCTGCACCCGGAGTGATCATCACCCGCGGGCAGGAGGCTGCGCTGCTCTTCGAGTCGTGCTGACGCCGTCGCAAGTTCAAGATGCTCCTGCGAATGGAGCGAGCCCGCGGCCGAATGGTGGAAGTACGCAAAGGGTTTGCACGTCCGATACGTGCTCGGGGTGCGGGTGCCTCGACGAGAAGCTCGATGTCAAGGAGGTGTGCACTCTGCCACCTCATCCAAGACCGAGACGTCAGCTCGGCGTGTCGTGCCGGCGTTTCAACCGGTGTTCCTACATCGGGGAGACCTGCTAGCTCTGCGCTGGCGTAATAGGCCCAACAACACGTAGGTTCGTGTAGAACAGCTTTGGACGGAGGCCGTGATGCGATTCGGAGAGCCACGGACATCGAGAGGCAGCTAGGTTAGGAGGTGACATTGCAACACAAATGGACGAGATGTATTTATTCAGGACTTTTGAAGCTCCCCTCCAACTTCTAAAGTACTTCAGCAGTGCATAACTCGATTCAATTTGTTTCAAATGACCTCCGCAAACTTCAGGGCGTGAGCTGTGGCTAAAACGTGAATAAGTGTTTAATCGGACCAGCTCAAGGTATCAAAGTCGTTTAATTATTTCTGAATCACATTGACGAACATCTTATCTTGCCGCTTGGTTCGTGTCGGTTTCGATACGTACGATATCGTTACTCTTAGGCTTTCACATGTTGCCACATTCCGGAATTGCTGCCATACCATCATTTGTCTTCACTATTTTCGTAGAAATGCTGTCAGACCCGCACATATATGTTATAACCAATGTTGTCGCGCCGTCCACTACAGATGCTTCCACACGCAAGAAGACAAAAACGTCGTCTGAGTGCATCGTTAACGACACCCAACGAGCTAGTTGCATTGCTTGTAGCCCCGTCCCGAAAGTGTTGGTTTGGGACAGCCTTAGCTGCTAGAATCATTTTTGCCAACCCGTAGTCGCCGTAAATATGCGTCAACGTCGCGACCAGGTCTACATTTCTCATCCCTTTCGCTTCGCGATAGTAGTTCATGTAGAGAGGGGAAGAGTGTCTTTGGAAAACCATGTCATGTACCTCGTCAAGTTCAAGTAATTTTAAAATCCTCCACCGGGGCCTTACCATAGATGTACAGTACCAATTCCGTATCACAGTAATCCTCTCTCGAAGCCTAGTCCCCGGATTCCTTGTCGTCAAAACAGCTCACTATCTCGACCATAGTCAATTTTGTCCGCTGCGTCGGGTAACTTCGGGTAAATTATTGTAGTAACAGACTTTGAGTCCTAACAATATTTACGCGCTGTTTTGGTTACCAATGATAGGGTCAATGTCTTGCTGATTCGTTTGTTAGACTCGAGTGCTTTGCTTTTGAAGATTTATCAATGGATGTCAAATCCGTGTATTAACGACGCTCTCCTCAGCTATTATCGATCCGTTCTCTTCCTTTTTCTAGTACCAGTATTACCAATTCCCAGATTTACGTCATCCAGCACATTATCAAAATTACCAAATGTCGGAATTGCTACCGCATCATTCGTCTTCCTCCTTTTAGTCAGATTTTCGAACAATTCAACATACGTGTTATACAGCCTTCTTCTCACATCTTTTGCTGCGGTTCCTTTCACGTGCAAGAAGTCGAAAACGTCATCTGGGTGTGTTTTTAACGACAGCCAGCGAGTGAGCTGTGCAGCTTGTAGCTCCATCGCAAATGTCTTGGTACTTGCGACACCTTTCTCCACGTGAATAATTCTTGAAAGCTTTGCGTCGCCATACAAACGTGTCAACGTCGTCACCAGGTCTCCACTTCCTTTTGGTTTTGTGTTGCTATAGTAGTCCATGTACTTCATCCAATACTTGAACAGTAGTTTCTCAAAAACCGCGTCACCTGCTCTGTCGAGTTTCAGCTGCATAAAAATTTTTTCCGGGGGGATTTTGGAGATGTACCAAGTCCTAATCATCTCGATATCCAATCGAGCCGCCAGGGTGGCTGTACTGGGATACTTATATGCCGCTAGAATCATCATTACCAGAGCGTCGTCGGTGTATAGTTCTCTCAGTGCCGCCATCGTCGTCAATTTTGTTCCGTAGTTGACCTTACGGAATTCTTCGGTGTACTTGGCCCAAGCCTTGAACAGCGGGTGAGAAATCACCCCCAGTCCCATGTCGTCAAGTCTCATGAACTTAAAGACGTCGCTCGGTTCTGTTTCACTCTTCAACCAAAATTTCGTTTGCTCGGCCTGCATTCGAATTGCCAAATTCTTGGTTCTTGGATCATTCTTGGCTGCAAGTAACATAGGCACCAGATCGTCGTCATCGTAGCGCGTCCCCAAAACAGAGAATATGGTTTCCTGTTTTTTTGGATTCGCTCCGTTGAAATCGTCCAAGTAGTTCACCCACGGGCGAAATTGAGGATTCGTGAAAAGCGATTCTCCAGCATCATCCAATTTAAGCAGATCAAACACGTCACCCGGTTTCTTTCCTTTCAGCATCCAATCATGGAACCGATCGGCTTCTAACCGTTTAGCGATACTCGAAGCACCGGGCATCTTCTTCGCCGCTTCAATCAACTTTGCCACACCATCGTCTCCGTAATGAGCTGCTAAAGTCGCGGTCAAGCTCGTCTTCTTGGTCGGATTCTTCTTGTTGAATTTCTTCACGTAGTCGACCCAGGAGTTTAAGTGGGGGTTGGTCAGGATGTCGTCGGCCGCCTTGTCAAGTGTAAGAAGTTTAAATACGTCGTCAGCTGTCTCCCCTTTCTTGAGCCAGGCTTCAAGCTGATCGTTGGTGACTGCAGATTTTAAAGTGTTGGAGACTTTTTCTACGGCAGCAGCATCGATACCCCTCTCGTCGTTCTTGTTGGCGTCATCATCGTTCGTTCTCAACCTTCTGTTGGTACGGACGTAGGTCACGTTCGTGGCTAATACAGGTATGCTGTGTGTGGGTACCAAGGATTCCGCAGGGGTAGCATGTACCACCGACAAATGCGCGAGGAAAGCGGCGCCAGTCAGCACTATAACCCAGCGGCGACGCATGGCTGCGCTTGAGCGGAAGTTCAGCACCAATGAGGCGCAAGGACAATGGACAATTCTTCCTTTTATTATCACGGGATGGTGACCGTGTAGCCATCATAAACGTTTGTCTTGGTTTTTGTAAAGTTTAATTTGATCATCACTCTGCATGCTGATCGCCTGCATTATATCTTCCGACAGCTCGAAACGTCGTTCACTTTCAAATCTGCGCGTGAAGACACCAAGCCAGCCTGCAAACATCAAGACAAGCCCAGCCCACCAGTGTGTTGTGAGTGGATGAATGTGGGCGTCATTGACTGTTAACTTACGGGATCTGCATACACAGGAGCGATGGTGCGTCTCACGCACTCCGCGATCTACTGGAAACGCCGCTGCATCCACGACTCGTCCAGTAGTAGCGACGAAAACCTGCCACCAAACATCTTGACGGTTCCACAGCACGCTGACGACGACTTCAGCGACACTGGTACAGCAACACCCCCTTGGCTTTCGCCAGAGCGGTCCAAGCGTCGGTCCAACCTCGCAACCAACCCGCCTCCAACTCCGGAGACGACGACTGCTCCAGTTTCGCCTTCACTGACCACCCGTCAATCTGCCACCCCCACGTCTTCGTCTCCTGTGCTTCTAGAGACACCACCAAGACCACTGGTGCGTCCGAAGACAACCCAGACGCGTCGCTCTCGCCGAGAAGGGCGTCAAACGCGTCGTAACGCTGCTGCGCCTTAACTTCGTCAGAGCTCTGTGCCCCAGCGTGCGAATCGATCCGTTTCCAACCCACTCGCGTCATTGCGCACCATTGCCGATGAAGTGTCTCGACCTCGACAAGAGATGTCTCGGCCAGGCGATGTGTTCGTGCCTGTGAGGTGGCCATTTGGCGTGGCTCACCTGCGTGAGCAGTTCAACACCCTGGCGACGGCCTTCCCTGCAGTACCTCATTTCGGTTCGTGTGGGTGTTCGTCTCCTTGCCGTGTGGACTCCTGCCGCAACGCGCTGATGCATTTGTACTGCAACATCAACTGTTGCCCGTACGGAGGACTATGCGGCAACGGTCTGCTCGAATTGAACAAGGTATTCTTGGGGTGGAACATACGCACACGGTCGCTCGGCGTTGTTGCTGCCGAACACATCGACTCTGGTGTGGTGTTGGGGCAGTCTCTGGGCGAGATGGAGCACGTCAGTGTCTCTCGTGCTGGACGGCCACGCAATGGTGGCTACCGTCTTGTGATGAAGCAACGTCCCGAAAAACCTGCATACCCAGTTTGTGCTGCTATCAACGCTGAATGTATGGGTGGCATGATGAAGTTTGTCAACCACTCATGCCAGCCTGTGGCGAAGTTCATCGAGGTTGCCAACGGCCGTCGCACCACCGTGGTCGTGGCAACGACACAAGAAATTCATCGTGGCGATGAGATCACCATGGACTACGGCGACGACCTCTGGTTTGTCTGCCGGTGCCAACTTGAAGGGTGCGGCCACCGCGTTATCCAAGGTGATGAATATCCATGAGAAGGGCAAGGGCATGACGATGCGTTTGGTCACTATGTACGTGCGAGGCTTGTTGGGAAGCATACATGGTTGAATGATGCAATGAAAGTGACTGAAATTCGTGGGTTCATTGATGTTGAATGCAGCGTATCTAGCAAAACCTCAACGTGGGCGTCGCGTTCAACGTAAAAGCAATGGGTTTTGGCGCCGTGATGAAGTCCCCTTCGAAGTTTTTGACTTGCGCGTTGTAGCTGCCATTTTGCGCGCGCAGACTTCGCGCGCTCTACGTTGAAGTTGCTGCACAGCTACAATCTTTCAAGATCCTCTTCAAATTGGTGGTGGCGGAAGCTTGTCCTCGAACAACTTGCTGTCGCTGCACGGCGCGAGATTCTCTCCCTTTGGCTTTTGCCACACAGCGAGCAAGCATCCACTCCGAACTCGTCTTCCACATCCTGCCCCAAAACTCCGCCCAGTGCGAAGACGCAATCTCCATCACATATGCCTTCACCGCTGTCTAACTGATGTTGTCGTCGTGTGATGGTCTACAGATTGGCAAGAACTCTAGAACCACTAACTACACCATGGCCGACACCGACCGCCTCCTGCACCTCGTCGAGCAGTCACTACCGCTGGGCAGAGACGAATGGGAGCGTCTGGCGGTGACGTACAACATCTCTCGAGCTCGTGGTACGCCCGAGCGTGACTTCGAAAGCTTGCGCCGCAAGTTCAAAGTGCATTACAGCACGCGCAAACCTACGGGGATGCCGAACATGCCCCCTCACATCAAGAAGGCGAAGGAGATCAAGCAGACTATCGACGACAAGGCCAACGTGATTGAAATGGACGATGAAGCTGACCGCGACGAGAGTATCGTGGAGTCAGACTTCTCGTTCGACGTGGACCCTGACGACAGCTTCTACGAAGACGGCGACGGAGAGGGCTTGCGCGTTGGCATTGAGACCACTGGCTCCGGGCTTGGTAAGCCGCTTGGTACCGACGAGTCGGTTGCGGGCGAGCCGTCTGCTTCATCGTCGAACCGGGACCAGTTTCATGTGGCGAGGTCGGTGAACCTATTTCGCCGCAAGTGTATAGTGCGGTAGCCCAGGGGATCCAGAGAGCTAATAAACTCTCCGGAACTGGGGTCAGAAACCCTGAAACGTGAACGTTCCAGAGTTGGCGTGTGGTCCTTGTGTTTCCTCTTTGGTTCGATCTTGGTGGCAACCTGACAACCTGCCGAGTTGGTAGTTAATGTAGGCCTTGAGCGTGTCGGGCGTGTCGTTTACTGTCTGAAACGCACCCTTTTAGACCAGGAACAAAGCCCCAGAACACACTCCCTTGTAAGATAGCCAAAATACAGAGTAATATATGCAAATATACAGCCGCTACTTATTCTTTAAGACCCTTGAGCGGTGGGTCTATCGCCAGTCCACTGAGTATACGCTCCAGACACTGGTCAGTCTGAAACGCGCTCTTCTTCTCACGCGCACCACCCTCTAAGAGGGATACAATACTCTCGAATCTCTGAAACGCAGTCTACTAATACACTTAAAGGGGACTACTAAACCCTCCAAGCAGAATCGTTAACATGAAATGGGAACCCCACTCTTACCTTCACTCAGTGGGCCCAACTAGGATATGGAATGCCGTGGGTCAACTCTGAGACGCCGTCGCGTACGATCCCCACAGGCAACTTGCACTTGAAGCTTGGGAGGAAGTACGCGGCGTCCTTATATCCGCGCCCTTGTCCTAGCAGGCCACCGAACGAATTCGACTTGTGCTCAACTTGGTAAAACCAACTCTGTTTGTTACTCTCTACTTCGGCTATCTTCTTTCTGAATCTCTCTCTCAATATCTTCTGGGTATTATCTTGTGTTCTGTATACCTTCGGGGGAGTTCACTTGGTCTTTGTATAGGGCGCACACACTTCGCTGTCTTCGACAGGACCTCCATGTGCTTGGTCCGTCTCATCTGCTCTGAAACTAGCCTCTTGTCCGCACAGTTCTTGGTCGTACACACTGCACACAGTCGTAGGATGTCTTGGCTTGCTACTCGTGAGACTTGATAGCTTGGTAATGTCCACAGCAGCCGCTAATCTCTCAACCGAGGCTTGGAATCTCTGAAACGAGGCCATGTATCTCTGGAACGGGGCCGGTTTCGGAGTTTTGGGGGTCAGTTTCAGACTCCTAGGAGTCTGGGTCGTCGGTTTCAGGCTTCTTTCGTCTTCAACATCATCACAACACATTGCTGGGTGTTCTTGAACACCTGGGAGTCCATACACATTCATATCTTGAGTCTTGATGTGTCTTGTGGGTCTTGTTCTTCATATTTTTCTTGCTTGTGGCTGTACTCGAGTGGTTCTTGGGCCTGGAACGGTGGTATTCAGTGCCTTGAGCCAAGGCAATACGGGTTGTCTGACACGATACGTTCGTGCAGACAATTTGTGTCTCTTCCTGGCGACCCGTGTTCAGGTCGGGGGCGGTTCCGGACTGAGCGCATGTGCGTTTCAGAGTGTACATCTCTGGAACGCGCGCTTCCGGAACCTAAGAGCCCATCCTTGGCTCTCCACACGCTCACCATTCAAACCACGCACTCTTTCCACAAACTGTCGCAATAGATCTACTCCACATCCACCAATCAAAACTCCGAAACTCCACTGTTGCAACTGAAAATCGGCTGTCCCAAAATGTGGGAAACTGCCTCGTGTCAGTTGACCGATCACAGTGAAGGTCCGTTGCATGTTGGTAAATGAATTGGTAGTGCATCTTGAAGGACATTTGCATGTTCGGAACATTTGGTATTTGCGCCTCTGTCTGCCGAAAGTGAATGTCGTTTCGCAGTCTCCATGCGGCGTGAAAAACAATTGCTGTTTGTACTTTCCAAAGGAACAACAGTCCTTTTTGGTTTCTCTTCCAGCTCGAGTGAATATCTTGGGGTTTTGGAAAAAAGCAGCAGTTGCCAGTTCAAAGGTTTTCGGAAAACGCGCGCCCACGGAGCCCATATCTGGCGGTGAACATGAAATAAAACAGTGGTCCACTGCTCATTTTTCTTGACGCGTAGGACGGACACAGTGTTGAATATCAGGGTTCAGCGACCATAGAAATATACTCGCTTATTGACCGACTGATGCTGATATGTCACCGAAGTGGTCTACGGACCACGAAGCTATGCACTTGACATGCGTTCGATGCATTCCAAAACCCAATATCCCATTCAAACAAATCAGAATAAAACCAAAAACCTTGAGATTTTAATAGCCAAGCCAAGTGAGTAGCAACCAGGCATAACCAGTTAATCAACTCAATTTCCTTCCTTCCTTCCTTCCTTCCTCTTCCTTGCTTCGCTGTTGTAAAACATAATATGGCATTTGAGATGAAGCGTCTTCAGTGAAAACATGATTCTCCTTTTCAACTAGAACGACACAGTACAGCGCGTGTATGTCAGGAGAGCATGTGGGCCTCTAACAGATCGAGAAGAAAAACCGTCGGTTCTACCACTCATGGTGTTGTAACGCAAGTCACCATGGTCCCCTTCACCATCCAGGAATTTAATCCAGTGAGGTACCGCAACGGTTCTGCATCATTCCGAAACGCAGAGCCGACAATGGCCTCGCCCGAAATCTGTCCGTAAAATGGTCAATTGCTCGGTCTACCACTTCGCCATTCGCTCTCTGCCCCAACAGTGCTAAAGGATGCTGAGTGGATCCATTCATTATTATTGTTTCGTTCTGTTGGTTGTCGGGGCACTCCTACTGAGTGTAGATGCAACCTCGAGACCAACTACCCCCAGCTCCCAGCTGCTGGCCAAGGATGGTTGGGGCGCCAACCGACTATTGAGAGTGCACAACCCTGCCAACGGAGATGACCAAGAAGAAGTCGAAGAGAGAGGTGACAGTACCCCTGTCATCGAAAAAGTCGTAAACTCGGTCAAATCGGCAGTCACCAATGATCAGCTCGAGGCTTGGCTCAAAAAGGGGGAAACCGCTGACGACGTCTTCAAGCTATTGACGCTCGACGACGCAGCCAACAATATCCTGGCGAACCCGCACTTGAATTCCTGGATCGACTATATGAAAAAGTTCAACAAGCAGAACCCGAAAGAGAAGGCGAGTTTAGTTGCAACGCTGACAACTCACTACGGGGATGACGGTCTGGCGAAGATCATTGAAGCAGCAAAGAACGTACCAGGCACTGCGAGTATGGCGAAACGTTTGGACGCCGAACAACGGCAGCGATGGTTGGTTCAAGGGTCAACTCCGGACGCTGTCTTCAAGCTGTTGAAACTGGACAAGACTGGAGACGCACTTTTCTCTCAGCCTCAGCTTTTCGCGTGGGTGAATTATGTAAATCAGTTCAACGCGGCAAACCCTGACAAACAAGTCACATTGTTTTCTACGCTGGCATTTCGTTACAGTGATGAAGCTCTGGAGACAATGCTTATTGCGGCCATGAAGGATTCAAGTACGGAGGAGATCGCAAGTAAAATCCAAGCCGTGCAGACCAAACTATGGATCAAAACTGAGAAGGTACCGGATGATGTCTTCAAGTTGCTACGACTTGAGAACGAAGGGCTTGATCTGTTCAACAGCCCAATCTTTAGTGTGTGGCTTCAGTACACGGACGGATACCGCAAAGTTCACTTTGGGGACAAGCTGACTTCTTCAGCCCACACTCTGAGCAAATACTACAGCGACGACGTTCTGGCAAGTATGATTCTTGCGGCAAGCAAGAATCCTCGTACTGCGAGTATCGCGACACGAATGGAGCACGAGATGCTACGGAACTGGTATGCCGATGGGCTTTCTGCGAAGGATGTCTTCAATTCGCTCCTGCTTCCACAGGCACGGTTAAAGGTGTTTGAAAGCCCGTACTACCCCTTGTGGGCGAAGTACGCAATCCACCTCGGTGATACGGATCCTAGTCACAAAGCCAGTTTGCTCACGATATTGACATTCATCTACGGCGAGGGAAATCTACTGAAGGTGATCAGGGCGGGGAAGAAAGTCCCAAGTACCGAGGCTATTGCTACGAATTTCCAAGATGAGCTCGTCAAGGTTTGGCTGCAAACTAAACGAGACCCCACGGATATCTTCTACACCCTCCGAGTAAATAAGACGGGCCCGCAAGACCCGAACAGGCTGCTGTATATCGAGTATGTGAGGGCATACGCACTGTCTTGAGAAGACAAGCCCTCTCCAATCAACCTCGAGTTCATCAATTACACTACAACAAACACCGCCGTACAGTAACGTTTGCTTCGAAGCCATCTCCCTCTTCCTCTTTCAATAGCTGGAAGTGACGATGTGTTTGACATCGACATACGGAACTCTCACCATCTAGTGATAGTATACGGGGCTAAGCACAGTTGATGCATCCCTCGCCGTCCGACAAGCAATCATATTGACGGGCCGCTTTGGCATTAGTTTCTCAATCGTTAAGGGAGGTCTGGCGAGCGCAGTCATGCGTCACTGCTGGTTCATACTACTGGGTGCTGATGCCCTCCTTGGAAGCGGTGATAGTGCCTCAAACCCATCGATAGCCACGACTGGCGTACACGTGTTCTCGCATGAAACCAACAGATTATTGAGCGTGAACCACTCCACAGCCATTGGCTTAGACGACGATGGCGAACAAGAATACGAAGAGAGGGGTGGAGATATTCCTATCGTCGAAAAAGTCGCTAACTCGATCAAGTCTGCAGTCACCAATGGTCAGCTCGAGGCCTGGGTCAAGAAAGGAGAAACTACCGACGATGTACTTAAGCTATTGAAGCTCGACGATGTAGCTGATGACATCCTGGCAAACCATTTAACCTCATGGATCAGCTACATGAAGACATTTAACCAGGAGAACCCGACCCAGAAGGCGAGTTTGGTTGCAGTGCTAACAGGTCGTTATGGGGACAGTGGTGTGGCAAAGATCATCGAAGCAGCGAAGCATGTCTCGGGTACTGCGACGGTGGCAAAGCGTTTGCAACAGGAACAATTTCAGCATTGGTTGGCAACTGGACAGTCACCGAGCAAAGTGCTTGAACTGCTCAAACTTGACCAGGTAGGAGCTACGCTGTTCACGAATCCACTATTTCTCACGTGGACAAAGTACTTGGACGATTTCAATTCGGTGAATCCGGGCCAAAAAACAACTCTATTATCTGCGTTGAAACAAGTTTACGACGAACAAACTCTGGTACCAATGGTGATTGCCGCTCAAAAAGTTCAGAGTACGGAGAAGATCGCAGTTCAAATTCAAGCTGAGCAGACTCAGCTCTGGGTGGAGGCTAGAAAATCCCCGACCGACGTTTTTGCGCTGTTAAAACTTGAAGATAAAGGTAAACTGCTATTTGACAGCCCAATCTTCACGGCGTGGCTGAGGTACTCGGATGAGTTCAACATGGTTGACCCTGAAAACAAAGTGACGTCGATCTCAACGCTGAAGAAATTCTACAAGGAGGACGATGTTTTGACAAAGATGATTCTAGCGGCGGGCAAGAACCCGAGTACAGCAAATCTCTCGAAACGACTGCATTCCGAGGTGTATCGGGAATGGTACGGCAGTTTGAAGCCCCCTGATTCCATCTTCAAGTCTCTAAAACTCGACAAGACCGGATCGAAAGTGTTTGAAAAGCCACTTTTTACCGTGTGGAGCGAGTACGTGACCTTCATCAGCGTGATAGATCCCAAAATCAAGTTTAATCTGCTCACGCCGTTGGCGAAGGTCTACGGCGATAAAAAATTGTCACGAATTCTGATTGCTGCGGAGAAAGTCCCAAGTACAAAACAAATCGCGTCTGAATTGCAGGATGCGCAGTTAACCCGTTGGCTGACAGAAAGGAAAGACCCAACAGAAGTTTTCTCTCTGCTGCGCGTGGAGGGAACGACAGCGGCCGATGCGAACAACTTACTGTATGAAAAATACGTCACGATGTTCAATCTCCCAGTAAAGAAATCCAAACTGGTAACATCTTGACACTGTAAAGTAGTAAGATGTGCTCAAAATGCTCAGCCAACGTGGTGTATTCACCTCCGATAGCGAGCATGCCCTCGACCTACAATGCCGTCACCTTTGTAAATGTGGCGATAGCTGGTTGTCCCGGAGTCTACGATGCTCACGCCCAACCAGCACGCATTCGTGCAAATTGGAAAAGCCCACCAACGCGCCACCGCGTGTTGCCTGAACCTGTTCAAACAGTGTATTGTCGGCGCAAGCTTCGATACAATGGTAACTCATTGAGTGACCTGTGGTGTCCTCCTAACGTAGCTGCCTCTCGATGTCCGTGGCTCTCCGAATCGCATCACGGCCTCCGTCCAAAGCTGTTCTACACGAACCTACGTGTTGTTGGGCCTATTACGCCAGCGCAGAGCTAGCAGGTCTCCCCGATGTAGGAACACCGGTTGAAACGCCGGCACGGCACGCCGAGCTGACGTCTCGGTCTTGGATGAGGTGGCAGAGTGCACACCTCCTTGACATCGAGCTTCTCGTCGAGGCACCCGCACCCCGAGCACGTATCGGACGTGCAAACCCTTTGCGTACTTCCACCATTCGGCCGCGGGCTCGCTCCATTCGCAGGAGCATCTTGAACTTGCGACGGCGTCAGCACGACTCGAAGAGCAGCGCAGCCTCCTGCCCGCGGGTGATGATCACTCCGGGTGCAGGGTTCTTGGCCGCAGACTTTGGGAGCGGCAGTTGAGCCTTGACGAGGGCTGTAATGCGGTACGCTTTCGTGAGGAAGTACTATAAGCTGGACATCTTCTGTTGCGTAGACAGGTAGATGACACTGCACCAGGAAGCAACTCAACACTTGTTACTCCTGCTTACACCTCCTTTGCTGCGACTTCCTGCTGAGTCTGCTCCACTTCACAATCAACTAAAGACAAAACCCCTGCGGCCGAGCTGGCCCTCCTCGATTCCTAATGTTGACTTCACGATGCCTCACAGCTTGATCACCATTTTCACCATGTGCAACTGGGACTTTGCCCGCACTGCTTTGTGCGCGTATGACTTCCATCACAACACAACTTGCCGCCCACTGTAGTGCTGGATGAGGCTATCCCAACTCCAATCCACTACAAGGACATTACTAGCGCTCGTGGCGCCCGCTACGCGGATGCTGTCGGCATGGTTGGTCACAGTGGAAATTTCATTGCTAAACACTACATGTATTTCCAGATAACTACCAACGCCGCTCTTGGAAAATCTCTCGGTAAACAATATTTTTCGTGTGCACTCTTCCATCCTCGTCAATAGCTTCCGGGTCTACCGCAATCTTGATGGCTTTCCTTGAAGTCACTCTAGAGAGCGCCACATACAACTGACCGTGGGCAAACACGGGTGTTTCGAGGTAGACCCCCACGTGGTGGATCGACTGTCCTTGCGCCTTGTTGATCGTCACGGCGAAGGCTGGTACAACTGGAAACTGCTTACGTCGTAGCTTGAACGGGAACTCCTTGTCGTCGTCTTCAGAGTAGAAGATAATACGTGGGATGACGACCCTCTTGCCCTTGAATGGGCTCGTCATGATACTTGCCTCAATGCTTCGCTCACGCAGAGACACCACTCGAAGTCGTGTTCCATTGCACAATCCTGCGTCGCTGTCCAGGTTTCGGATCATAATGATTGGCGTCCCAACCTTCAAAACAATTCGGTGCGGTGGAATTCTGTGGAGAAGCAACTTTTGGAATGAGGAGTGATGGGAATAGAGTCGAAATCAGAAGGTCACTGATTCGGGTGAGTGACTCGGGTCAGACCCTGGATCCCCGAAGTCGGCCGATCTTGGATCCAACATGCTGATCCTAGAAGTCAGCAGATCCTGGACCCAACTTGCAGATCCAAGACGACAGTGGATTCTGGATCCAACCTGTGGATCCAAGTTGTCCATGGATCCTGGATCCAGCATGTGGATCCAAGAAGGCGGTGGATCCAGAGCTTAGATCCAGATGGTGAAGTGGCGTGTAAACAGCGGGTCGCAAGGGATTTGGCAGGAAGCAGTTGTGCGAAGGTAAAAGGGGCGTGTAGCCAGTCGTTGGTTGGTCTATCAGGTGGTTGTGTAGATAGGATCCAGTATGGGATAGGCTTAACAGTAATTGAGAGTCGAATTTGCCTTGTAATCCACAAGTGTCCCAGCAACGCGAGGAAGAGGGAAGTACGTTGGCCCCAAGAAGCGTTAAGAAGACAAGCGTAGTAGAGCTAGTGTGGTTTTTGGTAACCGGGTTAATATATTGGCCGGATCCAACCACCTAGTCAACTACCTCAAGTGCTGGATCCTAGATCCACAAGTGTAGATCCTAGATCCGACGGACTTTATTGCTTGGCCCGACGATCTATCGGCTTCTCAACAACCCAAGATCCCGTCATAGGAGACGGCAAGCAACGCAAAGGAACCCCCCGCAGAGGCTACAACACCCGTAAGGCAGCTTACACCCCAGATCCGAGATCGAGCATTCTCTCTGGGTCTGGATCCACTACTCGGACGCAGAAGTGAAGATTTTCCACGCTGCTCCACCCCACTCCCACGTCACGCCAAGACGTTCAAGTTCACGAATCGAGCTACTTCGAGTTACCAGAAGAGCAGATCCCGCCCACCGACGGGTACACAAGGTGGCAAGTTCAACAGATCACGGATCATAGGAGTACCCCCTCCTTTAGTCGGTGTCTGGGCGAAAGTTGGGAAGTCGGATTGACCCTAACCAGATTTTGGGAAATCCTGCTACACCACAATTCCAGAGAAGTTGAGTGAGTTCAGGAACTCCTGCTCGAACATATTCGCGTCAGCAGCTCCCTCGAGACTGCCAACCGACAGATACTCTTTTGTCTCCCCCGATAGACGCTCCGAAACCATATCGTTGATACGTCCGACGCTTGCGTTGGTAGGCGCCAGGATTGCCCTCTCCACGAAGTACTCGTCTGGCAAATTATCACTCGCAACTCCAGGGTAAACTGCATCAATCAGTGCGTTGACGTTGCGTTTCCGGCGATCATCGTTGACTTCATCCAGGTCGTCTCTGTGCATATCCTCGATGGGAGGGAGAAGTCCGAAGGTGGGGGCCTCTTCCATGTCTTCGTCATCGTCGGTTCCCGTTTCACCCGCTGGTGCAGGGCGCTGGGCTTCGGGAAATACACACATATCGCGAGGGAGACAGATATCGTTTTCACTAACCTCCGAGTTGACCGGATACCGCCGTTCGCCTATCTGGAGCAAGAAATCAGAAAACTCAGCCAACTCAGCTGCGCTGGCCGGGTCGGGGGCAATCCGAACAGGCATATTCTCCGCAAGACGCACTTGACACAAATGTCCCCAAAGTGGCGAGGACCTAAAGCAGGCCTTCAATGTTTCTGCTCGTGTAGCATCCTTCAACACAGGCAAATTTGACGGTGGTCCCCGCTGAACACCATAGCCTTCCCTCCGAAAGGCTTCTGCTCGTTCTTCATGATATCTCGGAATGACCTATCCACAGCCTCGAAGCACGCCCGATGCATCATCGGAGCTTCATCCCAGATAATCAAACTGGCGTTACGAATCAATTCCGGTTTCTGGCTCTGCCATGGAAGGGTACAAGTCGAAAACTCCGTGGGTTTCAGCGGGATACGGAATGTCGAATGTGCTGTGTGACCGCCTGCCAATAGAGTAGCTGCAATTCCACTTGATGCAACAGCTATAGCCACCTTGCGCTGCAGGCGGACATGAGCCAGGATTTGCTCCAGCAAGAATGACTTCCCAGTTCCGCCGGGTTCGCCCACGAAGAAAAGTTATTCTCCTCCCACCGGGTTATTCACAGTTTCAATCACTTTGTCGAAAATCTCTCTCTGGTTTTCGTTCGGTTGGTCCTCTTGCGCCGCAACATGCTGCAGTTCATTCTGGGGATACGCGTCTATCTCTTGCTGAACAATGTCGACAGACGTCGCGCCTTCGTCTTCTACTTCCGAGGATACGTCGCTGTAGGTTTCCAGCCCAGGAAGGTCATGCGTCTCTAGCGTTTTCGCATTTGAAGCCAGATATTGTGCCAAGTGCTTCAACGTTTTGTACTCCGCCACCCGCAGGCGCACCTTATCCTCGCGCGTTATGTTGTGAAGCTCGTCGCTGTTTTCAATGCCACGAACAAAGTCTTCCGACATATCATTCTTGAAGTTGTTCCACAGATCCGCAGTGCGACCAGGCATAGCATATACCAGCATAATTCCAAAAAGCTGCCGCAGCTCGTACAGCATCTCGAACGATGCGGCCCAAAGACGCCACATACTTCTTGTAGGGCGCCCAAGCCCTTCGGTCCTTATCCCATCTGTAGTTCTTGGGGAAATCCTTGTATAGCAGATCAACCGTCTCAACTGGGTTCCTCTCGCAGAGTCTAAAAAAGCCCATGAGCATAGATCGATCGCCGCGACGCACCAAGTTATGATGCTGAGGCGTCGTAGCATGCTCACGATACGCAACCAGGCTCATGCCCTCCAAATGAATCGGAAGGCTAACCACAGCGTGTGTCGATGCTTGCGTGAGATGCCTAAACAGGCGCATACATGCCTCAACAGGAGAAATGTAGCGTCCCAACAAGTACTGAAAGATCTCGTTGGCCTCGATGTCCTCGCTGTCAATTGTGATCGTGATCATGTCCGATACTTTGTAGATGTATTTGTAAATGTACTTTACCGCCTTGTTAGTCGAGCACACTTCACGGTTGATGTGGCAGTTGTACTTCTGGGAAAGAAACGCATTGTACGGGACGATCCACTGGTTAATCGTTGCGTTGTCCCAAACTTTGCCTTTGTGGCAAAGTATTCCATCGGGGCGGCGGCGACGCTTGTACGGTGGGTATTTGTCGGAAGCCGTGACAGTTTCTTCCGATAGCGGCTTGGGAAACTTTTTCGATCACTTGCCGTTCTTCATAGAGGAGCAATTTGGATGTTGCTGTCCACAGGGGCCATGAAGCATATTGGACATCACTGTCTCATAGAGCTCGGGGTGCGTCTCTTTATTCGGAAGCTCCGCAGACACGAAGCGGTCGACATCTTCTGCAGTTGTTGGCGCGTCCTCTGATCTCAAAATCAAAAGGATATGGGCGTGAGGAAGGCCACGCTTTTGGTATTCGACCACTTGAGCCCGCGCGGCTTGAATCCCCAAGATTATTTCGTCGAGATCCTTATTGAGCGCCTTGAGCTTCTGAACAAACACGCGCGTCACCAAATCAGGTCGATCCGACGCCTTCTCGTGCGGCTTCGAATTTTCTTTGATTTCGGGCCAGTTGGGGTTGCAGGTCATGGTGATGGAGAGGTTAGGAGCACCTGTTTCTCGTACAGTAGCCATAGCATCCAAGAAGCGCTGGTACATGTAGCGAGGGCCTCCAGTAAACTTAGGAGGGATAATTACCCGGGCGCCCACGGTTGGGAGCTTCTGGATCGGTCGCGTCAGGTACTGCTCCATCCGGTTGGCGGGTATTGAGCCGAGATGTACCCTGTGCCACTATTGCATCAGCTTCCAACCGATGAATATCAACAAATTCGCTCCGTAACGCGTCTGTGAGGCCCTGAAGTGTCTCCAGTCGATACTCGAGCTGGTTCTTCTCAATGAAGCGTAGTCGCTCTTGTTCCGCCTTGGCCCACTGGTCGACGCAGTACTGCTGTGTTAGACGACCTCCCCGAAGAATCAGAGAATCACTTGCTGTCCTGTCATATAGCACATATGCCTCAAACTCCCGTAGCGACATTGTGAGTGGCTCCCCTTGGAATTCACAGGGTTCCCTACGGATGGGATGTCGTACGTCCAACCCCGCTCCCCGTATGGAAAGAGGAGAGGGTACTGAAGCGGATCGTAGCTGTCATTGGTCTCGAAGATGCGCATGAACCCTCCTTGACGCGGTCGTAGAAGAATATCCCGAGGTCGAGCAGCGTTATCGTCAATGACAATCGCGGCCACCTCGGACGCAGTCGGGGGGTTGTGAGTGCCTGGGTTCGCGTTCCTATCCACATGTAGACGAAGGCGAAGGTCCTCGTCAGGCGTGACCAACTGCTGAAGCCGCAACGCTGGGTCATCTTCAGGAATATCCTCTCCTGCTGCTCGACGGCGCTCCCGCTCCTCCCGAACCTCCTCATACTCATACCGAGTACGCTCTACCAGCATTTGTCGAGCTTGTAAGAACTGTTGAACGTACGGATTGTGGTCAACCATCACCTCGTCCATTGTTTCCAGTATCGAGCGGTCCAGCCCACCTGTCATCTGCATCCGGCTCCTCACTCGCGCATCCATGTCCGGGTCGTTCGCATACACCTGGGCAAACATGGATCGTCCATTGGGGGGAGGTAACAAATAACCCAAGCGATGGCAAACAGACCCCTGTACGCGGAAGTTGTACACGCCATTCCCGGCGGCGCTGTCATCCACTTGAAGCGGGCGTGGTGGGGAAGCGCCCATCGATGTAAACTCGAAGACGTTGTTGTACACACGGATAGAGCGCATGAATGTCCGGTTACCGAAGAGTCGTCGGAGTTGCAGTGGAGCCTCGCGGGCCGGCGGGACATGGACCAAACCATTACGACAACAGCAACCTGCCGTCTCTTCAGGGAATTTCCAGGCGTTGCAACACTGGCAAACCCTCTCGATATCTCGGTTCTCGTCAATAAACCGTGTAAAGTAGTGGTGTCCACCTGGAACGGTCGCTGGGTCGAAGTCTTCGTAGTACGCGAGACCTACCTTGTGCTGACGGGACGTGCGGCGAAGGCACTCAGCCTCGTTGAATTGTTCACGCTGGTCGTCGCTCATGGCTTCTCGTCGAGCTCGATGAGCCGCTGCGTCACGATCCTGTATAGCCTGTCGTTCTTCTTCAGTCATAGCTCCTCTTCGCGCTTGCTGCCGTTCTACGTTCCGATCACTTTCTGCTTGACTCTCCTCTTCGGTCATAGCCTCTCGCCTTGATTGCTGCCGCTCTGCATCGTGAACCCTCACTGACTAGCGGTTTTCCTCAGTCAAAGCTTCCCTTCGTGATTGATGCCGTTCTGCATCGCGAACCCGTTCAGCCAGACGATCTTCCTCTGCCATAGCGTCCCTTTGTGATCGCTGTCGGTCAGTATTCCTAGCCCTTTCATCCTGAGTCTCTTCTTCGGTCAACGCCTCCTGTCGTAATTGCTGCCGTTCTGCTTCACGAGCCCTCGCTACCTGGCGTTCTTCATCCGTCATAACTTCCCGTCGTGTTCTTTGCGCAGCTGCATCCTGCACTCTCGCAGCCTGGGATTCTTATTCCGTCATAGCAGCGCGGCGACCGGTTGTGCCTGCAGCATCAACTTCACGCATGTGTAGTTGTTGCTCCTCTGAAAGGCCGGACCGGCGAGCCCGCGCGCGCGCTGCGTCCACGTCTCGGTCGCGTACAACATGAGATAACGTACGGTCAGCTCGACGGCGTTGCTTTCTTTCTCTGTCGGCAGCGCGCACCCGGTCTAACTATGACGGTGTCATGTCAGCCCTCTACCGTCTTCCAGAAGATCTTCGCCGCGTCCCGGTGTCAGCTACCCCACTGTTTTCTGCAGTTGCGGCAGGCGCAGTACCTATTTCGAAAGTGGTAACGGTAATTGCTTGTGGCTCCGCTGCTTGTTGCTGCTGGGAAACCGAAGGGGGCTGTAATTCTGCCGCGTCGGTATTAATCCCAGTTGTCGTCAGCGGTTCGGAAGAAGTAGAATTTGGCGCATCCCCAATCACAACAGATTCCAACGCCATCGTCACAGTTGGTAAAACAGTTACAGCCTCACGCGCCGCTGCATCCCGTGCTTGATGCTGTTCAAGCCGACGAAGCGCAGCCTTTAAACTCTTCTGTCTTCTCTTCTTTGCCGCAGGGTCTTCACCACCACTTGGAGCAGCAAACGCACCATTCACTTCGGCCACCGTCGAGTACTTTCGTTTCCTTGCCATTGTGCCTGCGGATACAAAGTACATAGTTCTAAGTCAGTAAAACACCGGGAAAATCCTATCCTACACTACTACTATTATTGCTACGCTAATCTAAGGTTAGTCAACTGCGCTTGGGTGTCTCCACGTCGCTCAGTCGCCTCTCCGCCGTCTTGAAGAGTTTGGCAAGAAGCCGTACGACAACGTGACCGCCACGCCATCACAACCCACACCATCGCAGATACCGACCTACTGCAACCACTTGCACTACAGCATTCATAACTTCAAAGCCAGACGGCAGCCTTCACGACAGTAAAGCGCCTCATTAGCCAAGCATTCGAACCGACTTATTTTTTAAATTTCTTTTCTCGTCCCTCACCTCCGCTGTTACCTCCTTTAAGCGCGACCCACCATGTGCGGCGCTGCCTCTCAATACCTTTGGAGAGACGGCAGTGAGTCCTTTTGTGCTGAAGCGACAACTCACCACATTTTTTTTTTACTGGTCACTTCCTTTGGCGACCGTGGTTGAGTGTCCGCTTAATGCCACTGGGCTTCCTCAGCTCAGGCAATTAACCGTTTTGGTTGTGAAGGGGTAATGGGTCGGTAGTTGGGTATTTTGGGTTTGTCGGAACGTCTACGTGGCATCATAGATATTGAAGGATCGTAAAAGCTACCATTCGGCCCTAAAATCACGAATACGTAGGCAAAGTAGCATATAGCTGACCAGTCTCCACTGCAGTGCGAATCGCAGTAGGCAAGCAGTCTATTGTACGGCACAGCTACTCGCCGCCCTCCGTTGTGTTTGTTTTGTTGTTGGGCGGGCGTGCGGTAAGCGGTTCCAATTGCCGGCGCAGTAAGGTTTCCAGTTTGACCCCAGAGAACCGAAGAAAGAGCTCCCAAACCGTCCAAAGCAAAAGGTAAGCCATAAGCCCTCAAGTCACTGCCCCCAGCGGCTCGGCCCAGGTGCTTGCCCGTGCCTCGTGGCTGCCCGCACACGCTCTGCCGCGAACACAGAAACACAGAACCGGGGATTTACCCAAGTAGAGATGAACCCTACTTTAGGATGTACCCAGTTCCATGCCGGTTCCATACACGACCACTCTCCGGGGTGAGGCAGGCGGCCCGGCTAAGCCGGCTTTTATCGCCACATGGATCCGCCTCACTGACCGGTTGGGTATGAGACTTCCCATGCCACTGGCGGGCGAACACGGGCGCCTCAGCGTCGGGCTCCTAAGAGCTCGAGGGGTGGCCGAGCAAAACGTAGTTGAAAAGAACGTAATATTAATTAATACATACATGCATGAAGCCACGCAGTCCTTGTCGCCGCCGTTAACTGTTCGCCTTCGTGTCCTTCCGCCGCCCGCGCACTTTCCGAAATGACGCGTTCAAAAGAATCGGACATTGTACTTATGTGAAAACCGATTTTTAACCAATGAAAATTTTGCTGCAAGGTGGCGCGGACGGACGGACAGTCACGGATCGTTTTTAAAGACCGGGATTATGGTGGTCATCTTATCACTGAAGTTTATCTGAACAAACAGAACAACGCGCGTGCAAACGCCACTTACAGTCAGTTAGTGTGTACTTCGAAGTAACAAATAGCGCTAACATGTTTGCGGAGTACACTAATTCCCTATGTGAACATGAAGGAAGGAAGGAACTTGATTTGATTAACTAGTTGGCGAATTTCTCGTCTGGGTAGGTCTAGTTTGATACGAATTTATCTACTCGACACTGCACTTGCGGAAATCAACTACACTGGTAAGATCCAATTGCACTCACGCTACTCAACTACACTCGCGGAATCCAAATGCTGTGGTCCCGTTCTGGGAGAACTTCTCGCGGAGGATCAAAATCCAACTGTTGGGTCGGGTTCAAGGCGTTCTACAAGAAAAACGTCACCCCCGTTGAACCGAGGCCCTCTTATGTGGATGGAGGTTAATTGTACTGAACAAGATAGGAGTGATGCTGCAGACTCGCGCTGATGCACCCAAAACGTAGGAGTGGACATCGAATGCATGCTACGTCACTGCACTCCCTTCTATCTTCAAACTTGTCTACTACACTAAACTAACTCTAAGTAAGAATGTCTAACAACCTCGAGGCCTGTTCAATGTCACTGCGTAGCTCGTTCCGGCTGCTTCCTCCGAAACGGGTTTCTCCGGTTCCACTGCCTTGTGTGAATACCCCCATGCCAGTTTGCGTTCGATCCTCCGGGTCGAGTTGCTCGTGGGGTGGTCGGTCCAGCCGAAGCTCTGCCAATTGACGTCCCGCGGCCTCTTGGGGTCCAATTTGCGGCGCTTCTTGTCGCGGAAGTTGGCCGAGCACACGACGAGCTGCGCGTTCATGCTGCGCTCGAAGACGACGATGCGGTCCTGGTCCTCTGGCAAGTACGCCGGCCACAGTGGTGTCTGCGGGTTGGACGACTCGGTCGTGCACGGGCAGTCGTGGTCCGGGAACTCCTCCGTGAAGTAGTGCTTCTCGCTCATGGGGCGTCGGGTGCAGGAACGGAGACCAGACAAGGCCGGACTCGTAGCAGACCTGATTTCCTTATTCGAGGAAGAAGACACTATGACCATCCACTACAACAACATCAACGAGTTGGGGGGAGGGCGCCTCGGGGCGCTGACGCGGGAAGCTCGCCGCTTCGGAACCCCCAACCAAAATGCTCTGTTGGGGAAGTTCTCTTTTGACTGCTACTATCAAAGACCCTGCGACTCCCAATGGCATATCATTCTGCATGGTATTGTGTGGCATCCTGGACGTCTGACCAGCTACATACTGATCACGGCCATCGCCGAGGAGGAGGATTTCACGAAGAGGCTGCTTCGGAGGATCTACCCCAACAATCAACCGCCGATCGATTGGATTTTCAAGATAGCCCTCAACCGGAAGTTGAGTGGGCTGTATATTGTCGATGTGGGCCCAGGTTCTGCCTATCAAGGTCAAGTAGACACACATGGACAATGGATACCACGTAATGCCCGCGTCTACAAGATTGGGCTTTCAAAGGACCTGCGTGACCGAATAGCCCAGCATTGCGGTGCTAAAGGCTATGGCCGGTATTCATCTGATTGCCATGACGTCTGGATCCTCGTTGAACCCGAGGGGGTGCTCCACTCTGCTGAACGACTTCTAATCCGACTCCTCTTCGAGAACAAGCTGAGGTTCACAGATGCTCGCTTCCACTGCCACGAGGAGACGTTCGCTTACACCCCGTCACAGCGCCCGCTGATGTTCACAGCTATGCGAGATGTCGATGCAGAGCACCCTAGTGACGAAGCTGTACTGTGAGTACGCGACACTGATCAGAGACGTATCATTGTAGAATGGGAAGCCGCATACCTCGCTCGTTATTCCCGCTATCAAGAACTTGCACATGAAGTCGAGCGCTTGCAGTGGCTCTTGGACGACCAATAAGGGGGCAGACAAGGAGTTAACACTCACACGATGAACGAGGCACACCCGCTCGACTCGCGCATCGAGTTATCGAGTACACGGAGCGATACGGGCATCACACCTCTGGATTTCACTGACGCTCTGCCTCCAGTTTCCGACGCAGGTTCAGACGTCTTGATGCCAAGTCTTTATGCTGATGACTTCGAAGAGGAGTCCGAGGTGTTTGTGGACGGCGACATGATGCGGCAAGAACGCGCTCAGCGCATGCGTCATGAACCGTTCCAGGTGCTAGCGGACTTCGAGGAGATCGTACGTAAGCTGTTTTATACTGTTTGGGGCTGGCTAACATGGTTGTGTGCAGAACCTCGTAGACAGCCAATACGACGACCACCAGAGTGACTACCAAGAAGGATCGAAAGGTGGTGCCTACTAGTACAGACAGATGGAGTGTATGTACTGTACGTTGGCTTACGATGTCGTTCTGTGTGCAGGAGATCAATGAGGTTCCGACTGATATCGCCGTCTAGATCTTCGCGGACCGCGTGTTCATCGTCGTGACTCAGCTGGGCACCTTCGGCACATTGGTTGGCGACCGGCGGAGTGTATTGTGTGCGTTCATACGCAGCTGACTGTTGCGAGTGTTGCTGCAGGTGGAAGCGCAGCAGAAGGACTCGATCAGCGGCAAGTTCCAGCCGGACGTTCACGTTCGCCTCGGACGGCGCGACGATCCGCTGCTGTTGGTGTATGCGTGGCTGTTCCTGAAGCATTTTGGGTAAGTTATATACGCAGCTGGGGTATTGCGATGTGGTTCGCGAAGAGTTCTAAGCTTGTATCCTCGCGGTATTATTTTGAGCAGCGTTCCTGTGGGTCTTCCGATCTTGGCGTCCATCGGGTTGAAAGATCGCCCGTCGGACACGTTTGAGGTTGTCATGCAAAGCGTGAAGGAGCTTTTTTAGCAGTCTCGAGCAGCATACAAGGCCCGCGAGCTGGGGGTTTGTCTTTAGTTGATTGTGAAGTGGAGAAGACTCAGCACGAAGCCGTAGTTAGCATAACTTCTCCCAATTGGAGCTCGTGGCCGTGAGACTCTCCGCACTCAAGCAACGCGTTCTCACCGCACTGGGTGAGGTGCGTTCCCTGGTGTTCATTGTACTGGAGGACGACCAAGCGTGCCTACGAGTCCGGGGGTGGCTGGGTCGGGTCTGTGACCGTGTCATTAGCCGTGCGCTCCGCCGACTCGGCTTGCCCAACGCCATATCCACAATCCCAATTGTACAAGACACTATCGTAACCTTACGCAACTTCGTCCGTGACGAGCAAGAACAGTTCCTCGCAGTACGAGCTTTGCAGCGTCTCGAGAGACAAGACCGAGGGCAACGCGATCAGGACGAATCTACTGTGTGGAAAGGGCGAGGACTGCTGGAGGCGCGCGAACCCACCTTCGACTGGATCGCGTTCACCGACATCATGGCGAACATGCTGCTACACGCGCTGCTGCATGCCTTCAATGTGTTCCAGCCGCTACTGCAGAAACTAGAGGAGACACAACAGTGGACGCTCGGCATGGCTTTCGACCACAGATACCTAGACGTTCTACAGCGGATGCAGCAGAGGCCCATTGACGAAGGAGCGCTTCACCGTGCGCAGCCGAATCAGTCGTGGTTCTCAATCTTAGAGTGGGCAAACTCGCTACCGATCGACAATGACTTGGTCGACGTCCGTCACCAATTTGGTCACGCTAGCTGGGGCGACCACCAAGTACAGCAAATGCAAGTAGACGCATACAACTCTAGGGACTCTCGCAATCTACGTGAATCTCAAATCCGTCAAGACATGGCACGGCTGGCGATGGAGCTAAAGAAACCACGACAGCCATGACAGCGTGTCCTACAGCAAGAGCAGTCTCAGCTCTCGGCCGAGCTGAAACTGCTCGAGTCCGAGGGCGCGCTGCTGTTGCATCGAACTCTGCGCTACCGTCTCGAGCCGTCGGTGGATCAAGCTGCCAAACTTAAAACGATCATGCACGCGTGTCGGTACACGCACAACAAGTGCGTCGAGTATCACCGCAAAGAGGGCACGGCAAACAGGAACTTCCTGGAGAAACTGTTCGTCACACATCAAGATGAGGGCAATGATCTGGCGTATCTTGATGGCATGGGGCCGTCACCGGAGTGGGTAGTCAGCACACCTGCAAGTATGCAGCAGAACGTGGTTCATAGGTTCGTGTCGGCAGTGTCGGCGGCCCACACGAATCTCTCTCACGGCAACATCACCCACTTCAACATGCAGTTCAAAGGGCGGAAACAGCACAACTACTTTACCTTCGGCTCCACAGCCCAGACTACCTATCTGAATGCACAAATTCGCCGACCGAAGACGCACCACCTTGGTCCAGCGCCGCACCCGAATGACGGCAGAAAACCGAGGAAGCTCACGCAGTTCCTAACTATCACGTCCGTGCCCAACACCCCTATCATGGCGGAGGAGGGCACGACGGTCGAGGGCGAAGTTGTGATTTTTGTACAAGCACGGTTACTGGTACGCGCAGATTCCCTACGTGGTCGAGTCCCAGTTGTCAAAGGACAAAGATCGCTGTAATGCATGTGACCCAGGCCTCAAGGCATTCCTGACGTGCATGGACCTACACGGCAACATTTCACACATCGGGCGGGCCAACTGGGCCAAACTGGACCAACTGAGGAAGCGTCTGAGCGCAGCGCAACGCCGCATGAGCGCGTTCGCCAACGTGAAGAAGGTGCGGAAGCACACTGGTGAGGACTGGAAACGATACGTAGCAGCACGTCGAGAGTTTTTCTGTGCGTCCGCCAAGCTTGAGAACTACATCAAGGACCTACACTTCCAAGCTGCGGCATACCTGTGCAAGAACTCGGACATGGTCCTGCTGCCGAAGTTCGACTCCAGTCGATGATGCGACGGAGCGCGCCATGGACGCACAAGTTCAACTCCCACATGCAGACGCTCGCCCACTTCCAGTTCCGCCAGCGACTACTGGCCAAGTGCGCTGTCCCCGGCAAGACCCTGGTGCTGTGCTCGGAGATGTATACGAGCCGCACTTGTGGTTGCTGCAACCGACTGCACCTCTCTCCGCAACCAGGACGTGTTTGTGTGCCCGCACTGTGGCTTCGTGGCAAACAGGGACGAAAACGCGGTCTTTAACATCATGCGGGGTGTATGCGCTGGGTCGCTGAGCGTCTTTCAGGTCAACGACGAGCAGCAGTAGTAGTGTAGATAGTTTACATCTCGGGTTACAGCGAGAACTGGCCCCGTCGACGAGAAGCGACAGGCTTGGCGGGGTGAAGACTGTAACGCTGTACATGAAGTGCCCGCAACCATTCCATTACAACAATTATTCTTGTTTGGGAAAAGCGTTCGACTGTATAGAAATGTTTGGTCTAGCTACGACACCGCAATTACCCCCAATTCCCACCCTAAGAACGCCTCGGGTGCACAGCATTATGCTGGTAGAACGTCGAGAACTCACTCGCAATTGATTTCTGCACATCCGTCGCAGAATTCAAATTTGACCTTGGAACCTTGAATATCTGCTAAGGACGCGCATCGGATCTATCCCGTCCGCCATCCACCGGGTAAATTGTGCTTTCTGCAACTTTTTGGCCACCTCCTTCGTACGTCTATCTGAAGTTGCACTCATCAATAGTGACGCCAATTCGTCTTCCCCCCCGAAGCCCATCGCCAATGCCTTTGCCAACGTTTCTTCTTCGGATTTTTCATGGTTGAACAGCTTAATGTAGTCTCTCAATCCATACACCTTCCCGTTTGTAATAGCTGCGACACCATCATCTTGAAGCCTTAGGAGAGAGACAACATCGTCAACAGACTTCCCACTGTTTAGCCAACCCATCAACTGCTGAGACTGCAGTTTTCGCGAAATATCCTCAGTCCATTCATCCTTCCTTCCGGACGCAAGAGCCGCTGCCACTGTAGCCTCTCCGTAGTTAGCTGTAAGCATATGAACAAAAGACACCTCGTTGTCCGGGTTCTTCTTGTTGAACTCTTCAATGTACTTCAAGAATGTGCTCAATCTATCGCTCTCCAGAACTTTTTCCACGTTGTTTTGCAGGTTCAACAACTTGAAGACGCGTTCTGGCAGCAGTTTTTCGTCCATCCACTTGGTAATCAGCTCAGCTTCCAAAGTCAAGGCTTTCGGTCTTTTAGGGACTTCCGTCTTTGCCAACGATAGAATGGATACTAATATGTTCTCTCCAAATCCAGTTCTGAAAGTGTTCAGTAATGTAATGTGCTCCGATGTCTCGGTGTTGAGCTTCTTGATGTACTCTTCCAGTACGTCCAACTTGGGACTCGTAAGCGCTCCGTATCCATCATAGCGAAACTTTAAGAGCTGGAAAACAACATCCGCGGATTTATCCGCGTTTCCCCACGCCATCAGTTGGTCATTCCGCAAAGCCTGCATTTCTTCCGCAAACTTTGGAGTAGCCGCATTCTTTTCTGCGGTCACGAGTGCTCCGGCCAGAGCATCGTCTCCGTATCGAGTCGTAAGTGTTTTAATCAACGAGATCGACTTCTCCGGGTGCTTCTCGTTAAACATCTTGACATACGTAGACAGCACTTCCAGCTTGGGGTTGCTCACTGCATACAGGGCTGTGCGGCCGAGCTTTAACTTCTTCAATACCTGGAGGGCGTTTTTGTTAAGGATCAGGTAAGTCTTCAACTGGGTGGTTTCGGCGATCTTCGCTGCCTTGGACGTAGCCGCTTTCGCCAGTTCCGGGAGTTTGCCGCCCATCCTCTCTTCATCGATATCAGCATACCTTCTCAACGACCGTTTGGGTAATGAGCTGTTCGGATTGCCGGTAAAGGGCAGGGTTGTATTGCGCCGAAGGTCGGATGACGCTGTTACCGTGGAGGTAGTGGCCGTATTGCCACATGCCAAGACAGATGCAAGAGCCAAGAGTAGAATGGAGCACAAACCCATGGTGTGCTACTCAATTGACGGAGTTTGGCCACGGAAGGAGCAAATTGCGTAGTGCCTCGTGGATTGATGAGCGAGGGAGCGAGTGAAAGCTGGCTTACAAAAAGCAAGTCTGCAGCGAATTGCTCCGTATGTTGAATCGCTGGGAAGATGAGTCTTGTACCAATGATCAAGTTGTATTAATACTTGTTCAAATTGTTCATAGGACAAACAGTATGAGGAATGCCACCTCGATTGAGAGCCAGCAAGCTGCTACATGTAGTATTCCATCTTACAGAGTACAAATAAATAACTTGGTTAGTATAACACACTACATGTATTATAATAACGTTATACCTCTACTCAGCTTGTTGATGACACTTCTCATCACAAAGTGCGATCGTGCTGTTCAGAGCGAGATGAGATTTGATCGAGTTTAAGGTGGATATTGCGTGAAAACATTATTGAGGCGAGCTATCCGGTATTAATAACGTGGTTTGCACAGCCGTTCAAACCCTTTTCAACACCGACGACGAACGTAATGTAAATTTGAGTTAGACTACTATATATCTTTCGTTAGCAACTCGGTTACCGAGTACTTTTATCAACAAATTCTTGTCGCTGTTGCAGCCTAAACTCATCAATGTCTATCACAGCCCACTATCGCAAATCTGTGCCTACTATTCTACTGCCGCGTAGATCAGGATTTGCACCGACTCTCGCAGGTTCAGCCCTCACCACGAATTCGCTATCAATAAGCTGATGTGTTTATCCGTTTGCGGGGCTTAATTGGTCGTGTTGTGAAAGAAGGCGAAGAACAACAAGTTCGTGGTCGATGACGTTGAGTGAGAGGGAGACATTTTCGTGAATTCTGAGCGAGTATGCTAAAATGATGAGCGGGGGGAGAGGGGTTTCTTCCACGCGCACGTAGATGCGGTTTAGAGTATGCATGTTTACTTGTTATGTGTTGGCCATCCTTGTGAAAGTAAACACGTTGACGATCTGAAGTACGTACGGGGGGCATGGATGGCGTCTTCCTCTTTTATCTTATGAGAGAAATTCCCTTACATCTACTTATTCTTCATACGATAACCCATTTGAGAGGCATGCCCGTTCAAACTTCATGGTCTGCCCGATATAGCGAGCTTTGTGGTGGTAGGTCCCTTTCTCTCTATCTATAGTGCTTCACCACTCGCTTGAGATCGAGTCGAGCGCTCTATAAAATTAGCTCAAGTCTGCCAGCGTCTCAAGTGTTTCAATCTCGTCTTCGGCTCCCCACCACAAAGTGCGCGAAACCAAGCACGGCTCCTCGGTGGAGGAACTGATCGCCATCGATCTGCTGCTATGGGAGCTGCTGCATCCGTAAACGACCCGGACGTATCGGCAATCTACAGAGAGGTTCGACCGACAAGTTGCTGTACGTTCGATGGTTTTGGCTGATGAGCTTGATTTTTGTGTTGTTTTGCAGACGAAGGATGAGTACGATCGTCGTTTAGCAGCTGGAGACTCGAAAGAGCAGATATTCCAGAGTATCCGGGACCTCATTGCAAAAAGCGTGGCTGGGGACCAACCGACAGTTAAAACGCTGCTCGAAAGCCCCTCGGTCGATGCAATAAGTCCGCAAATGTCAGAGTTGAATGGCCCTGTTGCGTCTGAAGCGGAAAATACCGATGATTCTCACCACGTACTATCATCAGGCTCCCACCATCACTCAAATTCACTTCTCGATGCAGCTACGTTGGCAGCCGTGACGACAGCGAACGAGGCCGGTAACGAGCAGACAATCGAGCCCAATATCTCTGTCTCCCCAAAAGCAGCGTCTGATGAAGAGGGTTTCATTCAAACTTCCTCGGATGTGTATCAAGACGCTAAAGAACACATCGATGACAAGACTTCAAGTGAGAAATATCGTCATCTTGGCAATGAGAAGGGGTTCGGTCGAGCTGTCGGTAGCTCTCGATCTGCTTTGGATTTAGTGCAAAATTTGGCACCTGTCTTCACAACAGACGTATTGACCGATCCAACCACGCTTAAGATGATCCTCAGATACGCAGAAGTGAACAAAGTGCGTAACGGTCCTGATATGCTGCGATTCTGGGTCGAGATTGACGAACTGCAGCACCTTCCGTCGCATTCATACACTCATCGTCGTCTCCGTAAGATTTACGACAAGTTTTTATCTCCAGAAGCACCGTCGCCCGTGTGCGTCACCAACCAAATGCTCCAAGACATTCAACACGCCTTGGAAGGAGACAATATCTCTGCTGGAATTTACGCAGCAGCGCAGCAAATTTGCTTTATTGCTCTCGAGAAATCGGTGTACCCGCGCTTCCGGGATAGTAAACTATACCGTAAGATGCAGGATTTCTGTGCCCCATCCGGAGCAGCAACGGGTCCTAGCACTACGAGTAATGGTCCAACACCCTTACAAGCAGCGTCAGCAACGGGTACAGTGGCTGCTAACATCACCGAGGGCACGGAAGAAGCGGAAGATTATTCTCTTCTGGGCATTCTAGCCCACCCAGCCAAATTGCGCTTCCTCAAGACTTTTTGCATGGAAGCTCTGGCGTTGGAGAATCTGCTTTTCTACTTGGAGGTTGAAGACTGCAAGCGTCTACCAAACTTATCGTTCGTAGTAAACAAGACGCGAAAAATCTATGATAGATACTGCTCGCCATCGTCGAAGAACTTCATCACAGGTCTAGACGAGAACGGGGCTTTGAAAGACATCCAGGACGCTGTTGACAACAAGGGCGTGCTCGTTCCCAAGCTTTTTTACGAAGTACAAGTTAACGTGTTCAACCGCATCAGCGAAGAAATCTGGCCAGGGTTCTGCCGTTCGCAGGAATATTTGGCCCACTCGAAAGATGTCAAACCCGATACCAAACAACTTCAACGGCGTGGCAATCACTTCGAAGAGAGTGAGGCTATTCATCAAAAACTGGACTCGTTGGCAGAGTTCCAGCTCATTGATGCGGCCATGCACTACCCCGTTGAAAAACTCATTCCCATCACATTCCCGGATTCGGTTCGTGGGGCAGCGCGTCGTAGGTCCATTAAAAAAATCGAAGAAGAACAAACGCTCACTCCACAACAGACTCTCACGTTGCTGCTCGGCGACCCATTTGCCAAGAAATACTTCAAGCTCTTCATGACCCGACGAGGAGTGGACTCACTGCTTGCTTTCTGCGAAGAAGTGGATGATTTCAAGTTGCTGCCGGGTATCGAATTCCTACAGCACTCGGCCAAGAAGATTTACAGGAAGTACATGATGCCTAGTGCGCGACTGCAAGTTGACATGAGCGCGGCGATGCGCGATGAGGTTTTCGTGCGTTTGTCGAACCCAAGCGTCGATATGTTCAAGAAGATCGCAACACGTGTACGTAATGGCATGCTCCAAGACTCGCTGCCACGGTTTGTCAAGTCAGCTTACTATAAAGATCTACGCCGGGACAGCAAAGCGACGGGTGCAGATATGGATCTAGCTACCGTGGATCAAGCGGCGAAAGCTGGTAAACTGGAGCTTTGCCACTTGGACGTGTTTCTGACCTACCCAGGCTGTATGCAGGCTTTCCGCAAGTTTTTAGACTTCCAACACTGTTCAGAAAACCTAATGCTTTGGGAAGAGATCGAGCACTACCGGCGACTACCAAGTTACCAGATCGTGCTTCGGTCAGCCAAGAAAATCTACGACAAGTACCTGAATCCGAACAATCCTCGATCTCCCATTCCACTTGCGCCGGCACTGCGAAAACGTGTTGAAGCACAATTAGAAGTTGCTTGTCGTACAACTTTCGACGAAGTTGAAAACGAATGCTACGACCACATGTGCAACGTGGTGGTGCCCGATTTTCTGGATTCGCGGATTTTCATGGCTCTCGTAGGCACGTGGGCTACTGTTCACGAAGACTACCCGGCCGAAATGCTACGTGGTGAATTGGAGATGGCCTTCCTCCGTCACCGTTTCCACCTCGTCCAAGAAGCTCGGGGTATGTCACGTGATTCACCGGGACCCCTTCTCAACAAGGTGCGGAATGGAAATACACCTACGCTAGGCTCCATCCCCAGCTAAATGCGTGAGGCAGTGTACATACTAGTGTTACCTACCTCAACCTCTAGGAACAGTATGATGCATTTGCCATGTCAACTTCCTCTGAAACAATCTAAGCAACGATGCAAACTAGTATTACCGACTTTAGCTTTTACTTCATTCTCTGGTGGTCGCTTGCTTCCTACGCGAAGAGTGCGTGCAGTGCTGCCTGCTGTGGGGGCGGGAGGGAAGCCCATGCTTGGCCCATGACCGGTTCAGGCACGGTCGCACGGAGACCAGCGAGAGTTGACGCCAATTCTTGGCGAAGAGCAGAAGTCTCCTTCTCACCAACAGCCTTGCTCATCTTGCGCAGGAACTTCTCGTCGGCCACTGCGGCCAAGACAGTCACTACCTTGCCTAGGTGTCGGTAGTCCGGTGCACCAAGCACAAGATGATGCCGGTCTGTCACGTACCGACACAGACGACGAGAGACGGCAAGAGACTCTTCCAGGTCTCCACGAAGCGGAAGCAGTTCTAACCACTGCGGGAACAACGTCGCAGCATCCACAGCTCCTGCCTGAAACTCGCAAAATTTACCCAGTGCAGCCACCGCGTTGTCTGTTGCGTTACGCTGCTCCAGACTGTGGGCATGCGGGTATGCCACCACATTGTGAAGCAGCTGCAAACACTGCTCAGCATGAGGTGCGAATGCTTCGCCACCTTGTGAAGCGCACACACCAACACCGAATGCTGCAGCTTGCACAAGTCCAGGCTCACTAACTTCACGCAAGGCGCTTTCCAGGACCGGAAGGAAGACGTCCATACGATCCAACGCAGGACCTCCACAGTGCTCCAGTACATCGTCCACAACGAAAAGCGCAAGGCGACGGTCCTCCACCAGACAACCAGGAGCAGCAAGTGCCGCCACCTTCTCCCACAAAAGCGTCATAAACACCGGGAAGAACGCAGTACCGTGGGTTTTGGCAAGAGTACCGATGCACTCAGCAAGAACAAATTGAAGCTCCTGCTCGGCAACTTGGCTCTCGCTGGACTGCGAGGCATCATCGTCATCCTCCTCCTCGGCCTCGCCAGCCTCCATATCATCGCTGCCATCTCCACCTCTTTGCATCGCACGACGCTGGAAGCTGTCACCAAGCACCACCAGTAGGCCATGCACGAGCTCACGCAGCTGAGCCTCGTTAAGCTCCAGCGTTGGGTGCAATTCACGCGCGTCATTCAGGCAACTGATCATACTTTGCATGATGCTTACGACCAAGTCCACCTCAGGTTCAGACGTCAACGCATTCACCAAACGACCGAGAGCAAAATCCACCATCTGCTTGATAGCAGCTTCACTGTGATCCTTTGACCCAGGCGCAGCCGTGGAAATGGCGACGCACTTAACGAGAGACGGCATTGCACGAATAGCTGAGGCACGGATGTCTGAGTGCACGGACTCAGTCAGCAATGGAGCAAGCACCTGAGTCACCTGCTCGGCGTAGGGGAAAAATGCGGCCTCCAGATCTGTTACCATGCCAGCCAGAAGCTGACAGGCCGTAGCCTTCTCCTCAAGAATGGACGTTCGGATGCTCAGACACTTGTCATTGACTTGCGCAAGCTGAATATCCTCGCTGTCCGTAGAGCCACCACTCTCGTCGTCGTCATCATCACTAGCCAATGTACTAGGGTCCACTTCAAACTCAGCCTGCTGTGTGGCAGCTTCGAGGAGCGTAGGCATTACAAGCGGCAGGTACGGCGCGAAATCATGGCCGAGACATGTGCAGCAACGAGCCCAAGCCTGCAACAAGTACGTGCGAATTAACTCGTTGCCAACAATCGACGGAGTTGCCTGCATCTCCGCCATCACCTTAAGGATGGCAGGCGCATCGCGTGAAAACACTTCTTTTCCCACAGCCTGGCCGATCAGACTCAGACACTCCAGCGTAATACCACCAAGCGTAAAAGAACTGGGAGCATTAGACTGCGGCTTAAGCACTGCCGGTGATGCAGCCGCAGTTTGCATGCTTTCCTGGAGACAATTCATAAGAATCTGCTGCAAAGCAGGCATGACAGCAGCATAGTAGTTGGTGAAAGATGCTCCTGCAACAGTCGCCACCGACGAGATAGCGGTGATAGCTTGCTCTTGGACAACACGTGTAGCGATGAAGGCCTGTGTAGGTGGTTGGTTAGCTCCAGGAGCCATCGACTGGCCATGTTGCAGCAGTGCAAATAGCTGATGAAGCATCTTGTCCAGGTATGGTGTGAGAAGCCCAGGTGGGCACATATCAATAAACTGACGCAGTGCTGTGGCGGCGTGAGCCTGAAGGCGCGGCTTGTTGAAGTCTTCCAGGTAGTGAGCTAATACTGTGAGAGCCTGGGCATGGTAAGCCTCCTGGAACTGCGGTGCCTGATCGACAGATAGCTGGCCAATAACATCAATGGCTGTACAGCACACACGCGGGTGTGGATCATTGGCCTGAGCCAACAAGTGACGCACGATAGCTTCCAAACTTTCGTTATCGAGAACGTCCAAGATCTGGCAAAGGCCTACCAACGCGGCGTGACGGCTCACCCAGTTGTCCGAGCGAGCAGCATACTCCTGAATAAGAGCAAAACACGTGGGAAGCGATCGCTTAGCTCCCAGCGCACCCACTAACCTCTCCAGCGCTTCCGAGCCCACGTCGAAATTGGAAATCTCCTGGTCGATGCCTTGGCCGCCAGCAGATTGTTCATCCTCGCAATTCGCAACGTCCCACGTATCCAAATCCTGCAGTTCCAGCATCATCTTAAAGGCCACGGGGTATACAGTTTCCACAAACATGTTCTTGGGCAGTCTCCGACACCGTGACGGAGCCTGCTCCGCCAACGACACCAGAAACTCCATGGCTAATTGTCTGCATCCGTCCGGCATCGCATTATCATCATTTTCATCCCGCGGGGCATCTGCAATTTGCACCATCGTCTCCACAAACTCACGCAAACACGGCTTAAAGAAGGCCGCATGGGGCTCGGCCACTTCGATCAGTACTTCCAACGCTTCCATCACTTCTTCAAATTGCCTTGTAACCAATAAAGAGTGCAGCGCCGCCAACACCAGCGGCACAGCACTGGCCAACAACTCCGGCCGCGGCACTTGGTCCAGCGCGTCCAAGTTCAACAGCAACATGCCCAGCGCGCGCAAAGCATTGAGGGCCACTCGCCCCTCTCTGTCGGCCAGTCCCTTGGCCATCGTCTGCAGCACTGTGACATCCAGTGTCGTGGCCTCGGCCGTGGCGTCCTGCGTCATCTGGCTGGCCAGGAAGATGGCCACCATCTCCAGCACCCGCAACGACGCTTCTCGTAGCGTGGCCATTGGCGCATTACTCCACTGCAGCAGCTGGGGCAGCAGGTCGTCCCATTGGCCGTCCTCCAGGATGCTGCTGGCCAGCTCGCCCACCGTGTCGCACACTTTACGACGGATGCCGCGGTTCTTCTCGCCGGCCTCGAGCACGGCCAGCAGCTCGTGCTTGACGGTGGCCCGGGCCTGGTCCGTGGCCCTCGGCCAGAGCGACACGGCGTCACGCAGCAACACACGACGCAGCAGCACGGCGGCCAATGCCCGGATGTCGTCCGGACTGGCCGAGTGCACGACGCGCACCAGGCCGAGCAGAACTTCATCACTGCGCGCGTTCTGCTTGAGCGCGGCGAACTGTGCCTCGGCCGCGTTGCGGGCCGCATTGTTCACGGCCAGCAGGCTCCAGAGCAGCGCGTCCCATGATCCTCCCGACGCCTCCATCGTTTCCTACACGCGCGGCCAGTACGTTAGCTGAAATATGCAGCAATGCGCTGGCCATCAAGATGGGTGGGCCGCGGCCATTGAACTATCTGAGACCAAGGATTCGGTGGTGGTAGACAGCTATGGCCGTGCTTATGGTAGTACCCGATTAAGTGCGTGTGTGCGCCACAGAATGCACAGTCTCACAAAACCAAATGTTATATATATATATATATATATTTTGTAAAATTAATTCTCCTCGAAACGTATGCTGTGGCGGCGATCGTCGGTCTGCTCAAACGTTCGCCTCAGACGCGATAGAATCCCGCCGAAAGCACGCATTTCTTCGCGGTGAGCCCATACTTTTCCCATGGGGAGCTCGCGATTAAAAACGAAGTGCACGCACTTCAACGAGGAGATCACCGATCGTGTCTGCTTCTTCTAATGCGCCGTCATACTTGCCTCGGTGCCGTCTCCGTTGCAAAGGCGGCGATGGGTCGGTTGACGTTGTAGTTGACTCCAAACATGACCCGGATACAAGTCTCCAAAGTCCTGTTTCCACGTCTCAATAGCGAGCATTGGTCATTGGTTCATGACTGATTGGTGAATTCTCCGAGGAACGATGTAAACTACTGTAGTTGATGGGTGCGAAGAAACGATTTCCCCGGCAAGGCTTAAAATCCCCGCATTTGCAAATTGTTACCAAGCTGAATGGACATGTTCGAGTTTTTGGAACCTTGGCGAGCGATATTGCGCGATGTATTGCAGCGAAATGGTGATAATAGCGATGCAGCTACATCATTTGCGGAATTATCCTTTATATCGCTTGATAGACTCCCTGAATCATGTTCGGCGTATGCATTCGCTGTCCACTTTCCGGTTGATGAAACAAGTCGACGGGAGAAAAAGTGGCTGCAGAAAATTCGAGAGGCAGTGGAGTTGTTTACGACCCTCTCAATGGTGAACAATAAAGCTTTCAAGAAAATGGCACCGATGCCGACATGGATAAACGCTGCAGATGAACACAGAATTTACCCAGAATGGAAATTTTGGATTCATGGAACACTAACGCCGACCGATCCCGCAACAATGCAGTCTCCGGTCACTTGGGGCACCCTGTTGGGGATGTCAGACCATCCATCGCTGTCCTCCCCTGAGTTTCGAGAGGCCGCTCTGAAGCTGGAAAGCATGGGGTATGAGAACACCAGCGAAGTATTTATCCGCAGCAGGTTTGGTATTAGCTGGGAAATCAAGGTTCGGGGGACACATATTAAAGGTAGACAGGAGCTGGAAGAATCTGCTGCCGTGAGGGCATTCCAAACGTTATTGGATATCGACGTCCCTCCTATTGTCCAAGTATTTTTTACAGAGAAATGTGACACATTGGTGGAGATATGGCAACAAACACATGGAACTGGTGCATCATGTTCGTTCCTGTCCATCGATATACGGAATTTTACTGAGTCGATAGACTTTCCAGAGATGGCAGTGGCCTTGGCTCGGACAACAATATTAGGTCGTTTCCATCTTCAGTTAGCAAACCCCGGCAGTGTTACAACTGATATTGACGCCGTGGACTCACCACAGGTCGTTAGGAATGTAGGCGTTTTGCTAAGCACACTGTTGTGTGGTCGCTCGCTGTGCAACGGGCCTGGGGATAATTGCTGTTCGTCGCCGATTATATGCAGAGCGAAACATGGAGAGCTGAATTTGAGGTGTTATCCGATGGCATCCGATCGGGTGTTTATTGGAATGTGCTCTGCTGTCGCGGAGATGTTGCCGGAGATACGCTTCGAACAATTAAGTATGCATTGCACGAACCCAGAACGGTGGTCATGGCTGGCATACGCGCTCTGTTGTGGGGGTTCCAATCTTGCTCTGTCAACTCTCAAGATTCAAAGGTCGACACCGACAAAGAGCACCATGTTCGCCATTGCGGAAGCGCTGCGGGTATTCTACCCAACTATATCGAAGCAGAAGCGCTCTTCAGTCTACGGGTTTGTCGAAGTTCGAGAAGGAACGGAGTTGTGGCCCTGCGACTTCGAGGACAGAAGCGAGAATGCGGTGCTAATTGCGTCAAGTACATACCGTTGCCGAGCTCGTATGGACCCAAGCAGTGATGGGTTTGTGGAGATCATCGTTCCAGGATATGGCGCTTGCCAAACAAAACTTGACGATAACATCCATTTTACTCCCGATACGGGGAACTCCGGTTTTCAGAAGAAACGACTGTGCAAGCGTCTGGATTGGAGGTTTGATACGACTGAGAATGTCGAGCTGGTTATGGATCTTCTGCAGTTGTTGTTTAGTGAAATTTGCGAGCTGGAACTTATTATCCACAACAATGGCAATGCAAACCTGTCATTGGATCTAAGAATATTGGCAGCCGTTTGTCCGGCACTCCGAAAATTCATCAGCAACAAGTTTAACGTGGTGGTGTCTGCCCATACTGAAGCCCTGCAAAAATGGCCAATCGAAGACATGAGGATTCGATATACCGAAACCGTGTCGGATGTGCTGTTGTGCTTAAGAAATCCCGCCCTACGGATGGCACGACAACTTGTCTGTTTATGGGTGGCTCCTCATCCAAACCGGGAGTTTACCGAGGACGAAGTACGAGAGATTAAATCTCTTGATGGAGAATATTTGCCCGTCATGATGGAAAAATTGCCAGCGCAGTCAAAGGCTGCTTTGATCAGCGTTGTGTTGAGCGGATTTACAACGAGCCATTCCACTAAAGTATCGAAGGCGATGCACCACCTGGATGCGAATGTCCTGAGCTTGATCTTCGTATTCGCCTCAACACCTGCCCAACGATCGGTGCAATACTTAGCATACTAGCCTCATCAACCTTTAACTCTATACTTCACAAGCGCTACATTTCTCGTTCGCATTCGTTAGATTTCCCCGATCTTATTATCACCGTGGTCAAACTAGTCTGCACTCAAGAACGAGAAAACAAATGCGCATTGTAAAGTGTTCTGCCAGCAAAACGTTTACCGATTTCGAACTATGCTTTAGAACGAGACTGTCGTCGACGCTTAGCCGGTGGGTTGTACGCGTTGAGAGGCAGCGAAACCACAGCAGACTCAGCCGAGGTGCCTCGCTTCCTTTCCTTCGAACCTTGCACGAGGTCGTCCCATTTCAGCAACGCACGCGTCATTCGGTCACGTAGGTCACGGATTCTCTGCAGCACCTCACGTTGGGACTCCAAACTCGAACTGCTAGATGAAGAGGACTCCGCCAGCGTGGAATGCTGCTCCCAGTCGTCCAGCAACGGTAGAAAACGTTTCCGCATGCGCAGAGCACCGTCCGCCAGACTTGCGAACAGTGCGTCATTTTCAGAGGACTCCTCACACACACGATTCGAAACTTCGATGGTCAACTGGTAGGACGAGCTGCCGAGTCCGTACGCCTGCACAATATCGTTCATGTCCATTTGATCATCGATAGTGTCCTCTTCATCAGAAGCTCCGCGTTGAGCATTATCATGCATAGAGTTGTCTTCGTCTGCTACGTTTTCCCATTCCACATCCCCATCGCCACCACTTTCAGTATCAACCTCTGTGTCTGCTGGTGTGGTGGCATCCTCCCACTGAATGCCATCGCTGTCGTTGTCTTCATTCGTGTCTGCACTGCCATTCTCTTCTTTACTTGGCACGGCATCACCTGTAGTAACAACATTTACGCCAGACGAAGCTATCGTTTCCTCGCCCTCCCCCTCCGACACTAGAAACGCATCGAGCGTCGGCACCAAGATCTCAAACACACGATTCATCTCCACCAGCACCTGCTCCATCTCCGGTACATACCGTTTCATCTCCCGGTCTCGTTGCTGCTGCTTCACATGGTGTACTCGTTCACGATGGCTTGTTGTATCCATCTCTCGCTCTCTCTCCTCCTGCTGCCTCTCTCGTTCGTGTGGGAACTCGTACCCTCTCTCCATCAGCACTGCATGACCCGCCACCAATGACGGATACCTGTCTCCAAAGTCCTGTTTCCACGTCTCAAGAAGTGTCAACACCTGCGTCAACTGCGTCGACCCGCGACTTCTGGCCCTTAGAGCTCTCGACACACTGGCTCTCGGGTCTTCCCCCGCCGCCACCAACAACTGATCAAAGAACGAGTTCGTCTGACTCGCAAGTAGCGCTCGAAACACCACTGACCGCTTAAAAAGCTCTCGACACAGCTCCACCGCCTAAAACAGTAAAATGGCCGCATTAGTGATGCAAATGGACACATTTTGCTAAAACCACAAGTACAGACCCTGGAGAAGACAACGGGCGACGTCTTGGAGCGTCTCAATTGGTGCAAGATCATTGCATAGAGTCTGTGAATGTACTGGGACTGCTCTGGAGCTGCGGCGTCGCGTAGAAATCGCTTGAGTTGCTTCAAGCAGACTTCAGGAGTCGGTTGGGTGTCATTCTCGGCAGCTTCAAGAGGAACTTGGCGTCTTCCACGACCTCTAGAGCGTTTACCAAGAGTAGCTGGTGGGGCTCGAAAGTAACCCGTTAGACATTCATCAAAGCGAGCTGCTTCGTTCACGCTGTTGAGCCCGTCAATGCCACGAAGCAGCTCCATCACGTTCGTGCATCGCTTGAATATTCTCCAAATGGGTACATCTGAACATGGGTACATAACGACAAAACAAAAAATGGCTTCACCCTCCAGTTCACCAACATGGGTAAGAAGCGCGTGGACCGCGGCCCTCCGTCTCGCAAGGAGCGTGGACGCGGCAAAGGCGCCACAGAACGCGGAGAGGAAGAGAGCGAGACGAGCTACCGCCGACGCGCGTTCCCCGTGACGCTGCGCATGTGGGACTTCCAGCAGTGCGACTCGAAGCGCTGCACGGGGCGCAAACTGTGCCGACTTGGCTACATCAAGAGCATGAAGCCCGGCGCGCACTTCCGCGGCCTGGTGCTGTCCCCCGCCGGCGAGCAGGCCGTGTCTCCAGCTGACCGAGCCCTCGTGGAGACGTCAGGCATCTCGGCTATCGACTGCAGTTGGGCCAAAGTGCAGGAGCTTCCGTACAAGCAGCTGCGGTCGGGCGTGCACCGGTTGCTTCCGTTCTTGGTGGCTGCTAACTCGGTCAATTACGGTAGACCTCACAAACTCTCCTGTGCGGAGGCGATTGCTGCTACTTTGTACATTGTGGGGCTCAAGCAGGAGGCGGAGCAGATCATGGACGAGTTCTCGTGGGGGCACGAGTTCCTCAAGATCAATGCGGACTGTCTGGAGGCCTATGCGGCCTGTGAGGACAGTGCGCAAGTGGTGGAGGCTCAGAACGACTATTTGGCGAAATGTCAGACGGAGCACGAGGAAAGAGCGCAGAGGATGGTGCTGCCGAGTCTGGAGAGTGAGGAAGAGGAAGACGAGGAGGAGGAGGAAGAGGAGGAAGTGGAGCTCGATCGATTCGGCAATATTGTCACTCGAGAAAAGCAGAAACAGGTGGAGGGTGTTGAAGTGGAAGAGGGGCAGGAAGAAATGAAGGAAACGCAGGCATCGGATTCGGACGACGAGATGGCTACGTTGACGAAAAATCTGCATTTAGCTGCCGATTCGGTCAAGAAGACGCAGAAGATGCGTGAGGAGCGGAGCAATGCGCGTGCTCTTGACGGAGAGAAAGAGGCGTATGCGTATTCGTCGATGGAAGATGTGTACCGGCAGGAGGTGGCGACGGTGTGCTTGGAACGCACTGCGGTGGCGGTGTCTGGTGACGCGGTGTTGCAATTGCCGAAGTCGGTGTTTCACCAGTGGGAGCAGGACGCTAAGAGCAAAACGACAGAGTAGCTGGTGCTGGATGCCCGTGTGGTGGAATCGAGACTCTTTTACAACGAGAACGGTCATGATTGTCTCCTTTTTAGTCTTGTTTTGTGTGGGGATGGATTTACGAGTGGACAGGTTTGGAAGCATGTCATACCAGTTCACTATCGAAGTTTCGAATCGTGTGTGTGAGGAGTCCTCTGAAAATGACGCACTGTTCGCAAGTCTGGCGGACGGTGCTCTGCGCATGCGGAAACGTTTTCTACCGTTGCTGGACGACTGGGAGCAGCATTCCACGCTGGCGGAGTCCTCTTCATCTAGCAGTTCGAGTTTGGAGTCCCAACGTGAGGTGCTGCAGAGAATCCGTGACCTACGTGACCGAATGACGCGTGCGTTGCTGAAATGGGACGACCTCGTGCAAGGTTCGAAGGAAAGGAAGCGAGGCACCTCGGCTGAGTCTGCTGTGGTTTCGCTGCCTCTCAACGCGTACAACCCACCGGCTAAGCGTCGACGACAGTCTCGTTCTAAAGCATAGTTCGAAATCGGTAAACGTTTTGCTGGCAGAACACTTTACAATGCGCATTTGTTTTCTCGTTCTTGAGTGCAGACTAGTTTGACCACGGTGATAATAAGATCGGGGAAATCTAACGAATGCGAACGAGAAATGTAGCGCTTGTGAAGTATAGAGTTAAAGGTTGATGAGGCTAGTATGCTAAGTATTGCACCGATCGTTGGGCAGGTGTTGAGGCGAATACGAAGATCAAGCTCAGGACATTCGCATCCAGGTGGTGCATCGCCTTCGATACTTTAGTGGAATGGCTCGTTGTAAATCCGCTCAACACAACGCTGATCAAAGCAGCCTTTGACTGCGCTGGCAATTTTTCCATCATGACGGGCAAATATTCTCCATCAAGAGATTTAATCTCTCGTACTTCGTCCTCGGTAAACTCCCGGTTTGGATGAGGAGCCACCCATAAACAGACAAGTTGTCGTGCCATCCGTAGGGCGGGATTTCTTAAGCACAACAGCACATCCGACACGGTTTCGGTATATCGAATCCTCATGTCTTCGATTGGCCATTTTTGCAGGGCTTCAGTATGGGCAGACACCACCACGTTAAACTTGTTGCTGATGAATTTTCGGAGTGCCGGACAAACGGCTGCCAATATTCTTAGATCCAATGACAGGTTTGCATTGCCATTGTTGTGGATAATAAGTTCCAGCTCGCAAATTTCACTAAACAACAACTGCAGAAGATCCATCACCAACTCAACATTCTCAAACGTGTCGAAGTATAAATCCAGACGCTTCCACAGACGCGGCAAAGTACAACCGAATAGGTATAGTGCTACATCGCCTTTGCGGAGAAATTTGCTGAACAAACATTGGAAGCTACGTAACCCGAGTGCGACTGGTATGTGGTGAAGTCTCGCGTCTTAGTTGGTGAGTTCTATTCTCTCTATGCAGTCACTTGCCTACTGTTGTTTTTTGTCGTAAAGATTGTGGTTGCCGATCTCGGTAGCTGGTGTTAGATCACGGACGAAGGTACGTGCTAACAGAAACAGCAGCGGGATAAAGACGATCTGCGCGTTCACGATACCAAACATAGAGATGGAGTTGCCAATCTCCTTCCAGCTGCCTTCATTTTTGACGAGGAAGAGAAAGTGGAGTGCCAGCACATCCGACATTGCCACAACCAACAAAAAGTAGCGTGTAGCAGGTAGACGAGGCTTCTTCGCATTTTCAGACGATGAAGCCGATGGAAGTAGCAGGATGAGGTGAAAAGTGCAGGCCACCACCATGAACGGAATGAGGATTTTGCCCACCAAAAGAGCCCCCATTGTAAAAGGTGCAAACACCGTGACGAAGCGGTATGTGGACGAAATCTCGAAGCTGCTCATACTTGCCACGTTGCCCGTTCCGAAAAACGCAATGTTCACCAGCAACAAAAACACAAACGCGCGCTGGACCTCCTGCCACGCCGAGGATAATGACGAAAACGAAGCTTGAGCTTCCAGCAACAGCCAGCTTACAAGAACACCACAGAGCACCACGTAAAACAGCACTTCGTAGGCAATACTCAGAAGAATGAACGACGGCGCGAAAGCTAGCATCACCTCAATAAGTCGTTTCACGTAGCCACGAACTTCACTTTGAAACAGCTGCAGGTCACGACGGCCGGCACCGATTTCCACTGTGCGAGCAGTGATACTCCCATGTTTTTGTAACTTCACTAGGAGAATCACGATCGGAATTCCAGACAGTAACCAATTCGCTATCGTGAGTACAAATGGCGGCTTAGTTCGATCGCCGTCCAAATACTGCATAGTTCCATGTAGCGTAACCAGTGATAATACCAAAGGCGAGGCACTCAAAAAGAACGATGAGCTCATCTTTTGCTCGATCGATACAAACATGCTGAGCACAGCGCCAGTAAAGAGCAACGTAAGCAGACCACCGACATTTACCAGCGCAGTATGCTCGCCGTACTCGCTTGGTAGATACGGAAAAACCGAAATAAGGAGGCAGCTGATCGACCAACAGCGACTTGGTGCTGGGAAACCTCCAGTCCAATCAGAATAAACAGTATTGTTGTCTTGATCGTCGCTTTCACGTATTGCTGTACCAACGTACGGCCACAGCGCGAGAAGGGAGAACAGCACGCCAAAAATCTCGCGACGTTCATAACCAAACACTACCAGCTCCAAACACAGCAAAATCAGTGCGACTTCTGCCCACCGCTTCCAACTCGACTTGGACTTCTTGTCACCTGAACCGGAAGTCCATTCTTGGGCGATCAGGTCGGCATGATTGTACGTAAACATTCCAAATAGTAGTGGAAACAACATGTAGAGGTAGTAGGTAGCTGGTGAACCCTCGAGGGCCAGGTACACGAAAGCTGCAAATACCACAATAACAAGCTTGATATCTAGTTGCTTCCCATTCGCACCAAGCAACCACTTTAAACTGAAATCACGAGGGTGTAGATACGCCACCCCAACAACGATCATCCACCCGACGTAGCCTAGAACAACAACACTAAGCAGGAAAAACCAGTCGTACCTCTGGAAGTACTCCAAAGTCGCCAAACAAATCTCAACCAGCTCTTGGCTCAGCACCTCCACGCGTTCATAAGCATCCGAACCTTCGTCAGTTTGGATACTCTTGTCGTAAGCTTCGGCAAGCTGCTTCGAAAGCCCAGGCACTCTATCACGGAACGGACCGTACGGCACAAAGCGCAACAACGTGCGCGAACGTTTTTCTTGTTCTTTTCGCAGCGCGTGTAGATACAACTGCTGTGCATTCGATCGTACAGCATTCGCCCGATAAGATCCTTTCGCCAGGTACGAGAACGGTAGCACTCCGACCGAGTTTCGTGGATACGGCAGTCCTAGGAGCGCACTAATCAGCGGCGCCACATCAGCCTGCATCACATCCTTCCGCACCAAACTCCCAAGGGCTCCCCATTCACCCACAGCAGCTTGTTCCTGTTCCTCCTGTGCCTGCAACTGAGCTTTAACCTGTGTTCGAGACTGCGTCGGTAGATCAATCTCAAATTCTCCACCTTTCTCCACCTTCGTAGGCCCCTGAACGCCAGCTCCCCATACCACCAACGGCGTTCTTGTATTCGCCGGGTCTCCATCTCCATGAGCTCCTTTCAATCCCATTCCGTGATCCGCCGTAAACACGTACGCCGTGCGTCCATCATAGTCGTAGAAATCCTCCACCAACCGATGGGTTTTCTCCACCAACTCGTCCACCAGTGCAATATTGTTCAAATAGTCTTTCGAGTTCGGTCGATGGGCGTGTCCATTGGAATCAATGCCCAAATAGTGGCAAAACACCACCACTCCGTCCCCATTGAGTTGTTTCAACAACTTTTTGTCCTCTCTCGCTCCATTCAAAAGTCTCTGCAAGTGTCGGAACACCCAAACGTCCAGTTCGGACGCATCGCCTTTGGCAAAGTCTTCCTCTTCATGGGAATAATGCTCTTCAAGTGCTTGTGGCACATGACGAGCAAACATGGGTACAATGTCTGGACTGCCGAACAAGAAGGCGCTGCTGCTCTGGTTGAAAACCGAGTCAAAGTCCACGGGATTGTCTGCCCATCCCTTCGTGACGGCGCTCACGTCCTCGTACATACCGGCGAAGAGCGCCACGTGTCCGGGGCGACTCTCAGTGGGCACTCTCGTGTGCGAGACGCCCCAACTGCCCTTGGTCTGCATCACATTACGAAGGAAATTGACTCTACGCTCTGTATTATCTTGTTGCAGTGCGTCGGAGGACGCATTGGCCTCGAAAAACTTGTCTGCTCTACAACCGTCGGCTACGAACACCACCACACGCTTGGCTGGCGGGGAGTCCGTGTACGCCACGCTCTCGATGTGAGGCACCACGGGGGACGTGAAGTAGATGTCGAAGATGCTGAGCACGTACAGCGCGTGGAAGAACACGCCCAGCACGAGGAGGCGAGCCAAGCCGCCGCCCACCTTGGTCATGATGGGAAATGTGCTCTTTGTTTCGCTTTTTGGCTCCAAGAGGAACTGGAAGATACACTTGCGAGTTGTATGCGAAAAGCGCTATTGTAAATGTAACTGCTCTGTAACTGTTGGCTAGATAGGGCTGCGGAAACGGATAAAGAGCATGTACGATTATACATCGGTTACAAAGTTTAGTATCGGAGCTGAGTATGCCGCAGATGGGAGGCAGCATCCGCGAGGAGGTGGAGGTGGCGCTGCACGAGCACCGCTTCCTGGTGACGAAGCTGCTAGAGTCGCTCAATACGGCGTCTCTGTACGTGTTTCACTTAGCTAGTCTCTTCCTTCATTCGCCTGGGGTTTAGCATGCTAATTCTAACGTAAAACCCTGCTCTAACTCAATGCTCTACAACTGTAAAGACCGCCGTCCACGATCACCGCCACGAGGCTGCGCACAGTTAACGAGACGTTCTCTAAAGTACTGGAGAAGGATCGAGATCTACTGGCTGCAGTGAAGAAATGTGCGTTGGGGGACGCAGGAGACGACGACGATGATTAAAGAAAGGTTAACCTTTATTTATTTCTGCACTGTAGTGGCAAGACATCAGGTGGCGCAGAAGGAATTGCTGCGGGTGGAGGCTGAGATCGAGAACAAGAAGCAGAAAGTGGTGCAATACGCAGCTCAGCTGCGTCGCTCCCAGGAGGATATCGCCAATGTGTTGAGGAAACATCGCGTCGTACTGCAAAATGCCAAGCAAAAGTCCAAAGGTGGCTACATTTTGAGTGTGCTGGATGGGGGTTGTGTGTATTAACGTGTACTTTAATGCGGCTGCAGTGGTGTTGGATCCTCGCGACATTGTTGCGTATGCGCATCGTATTGCTGGGACGACGTCGGCGCCGAAGGAGTGGCAGCCTGGCGTACGTTGGTTGGGTTATATAGGTTATTTATTCCCTGTTGGTGACATTCACGGTGTATTTATTGTTGTGCAGTTCCCGATGTTTGGATTTATGCCGCCGGCACCTCAAGAGCATATGATGCGTGCTGGTGTACTCAGTCGAGGAATCGTGGCTGAGATCGTGACTCAGGGACCGGAGAAGTACACGTCTACTGCAGCGAGAGTGACGCAGGAAGAAGGTGGTGAGGCCATTGAGAAGCTCAATATCCCGATCGGATTGGGTGCGAGCGATGCACAGATCCGCAAGCAGATGCCGCCTGGATGGAAGCCCGGCGACCCGGTGGATCTCCCGCTCGACGCGTTGCTGCACTACATGGGTCGCAGTTTCTTCACGGAGCACGGCATCACATTGCCCGAGTCTTGGAAGACGGGAGATCCGCTGCCTCCCGACGCGATGGAGATCCTACGCAAGAAGTTCAAGCTGCCGGAGAAGCGTGCAGCACTGTACGACGATGAAGTCGTGGACGACGTCGAGAGTTTGCGCAAGAAGCGCAAACTCGAAGAGGGCGAAAAAGCCGACGAAGAGAGCGACAGCTCGAGCGACTCAAGCGACAGCGATGAAGAAGCCCCCAACACCATTTCACTCAGCCTCTCGTCCTCCTCGGAAGATGAAAGTGACAGCGACTAAAAACCGTGACGTGCATGGCGCACACATGGCTACATGTAGCCATGCACTGCTTATCGTACACCAAACGACGCGTATCTTCTCATCCTCGGATACCTCCAGCTTATCTTCGCGTGTGCACAGGTGTCGAGAGCCTTTTCTTAGCCTCCTTTATCTCGTGCAACGGCCTGGTGCTCCTGATCTCTTCGCCTATAATTACTGTGCCACAGATAAACTCTCCCCATCTCCTCCATCCGTTGGCCTTTTGCAGCTAAGTCGCGGTGCTTGATCACTCTGGTATTTGCAGCGTCGCAGTCGCAGCTCTTCTCTTCTTGTTACCTCTCTCCACAGCCTTCACCATGGCCTCTCGACCGATTCAGAAGATGGGTTCGACGCTGAAGCTTCGTCAACAGGAGGCCACGGCCACCAACGTGGCGTCACCTAAGGGTATCTCCATCAAGACACCGGGCAAGCTCCCGGTCGCTCAGACAGGAGTGGGTGACCACTCGCTCGGTCTTCAACGTCGTCGGCTGTCGGTGGTGAGTGACAACAAACTGGTGGAAGGGATGGCAGCCGCCTCCATCGACGACGTGGACAGCAGTGAGCAAGCCTCAGCCGATGGCACCTGTGCCGTCGTATCCTTTGCCGGACTCTCCAAGAAAGGGTACGCACCGTACAACCCTCGCAAGAAGAACCAAGATGCCATGGTGATCAAGTACGAGCAGAACACGCAGTCGCTGCTGCTCTGTGTATTCGACGGACACGGTGAAGCCGGTGACGGCGTGTCGGGCGCCATTCGTGACAAGTACGCGATTGAACTCTTCGCCCACCCCAAGTTTGGACGCTCAGGTGACATTCTGCAGGACGCCGAGACGCTGCAAACAGCCATTTCAGATGCGTTGAGGTCGGTGGAGCAGCAGGTGCTGCAGAACCCTAGTATTGATACCGAGTTCAGCGGAACGACTGCCGTGGTGACGGTTATTCGTGATAACCTCGTGGTGGTGGGCAACGTCGGCGACTCGCGTATCACTCGTGGATTCGTCAAGATGTTGACCCCGGGGGGACCCGAAGCACTCGGCAGTCAGGAGCTCTCGATCGACCACAAACCCGACCGAGCGGACGAGAAGGCGCGCATTATTGCGAGTGGTGGACGCGTGTTTGCAGTCGAGTACGATGATGGAATTGACGGCCCCCCGCGTGTCTGGTTGGGACACATGGATGTTCCTGGTCTTGCCATGTCGCGCTCGCTGGGTGACGCGGTTGCTCACACTGCTGGTGTGTTATCCGAGCCGGAGTTTACTACTCGATGGCTCGACGAGAACGACCGGTGCCTCATTGTCGCAACCGACGGACTGTGGGAATTCATGTCGAACGAAGAGTGCATGGAGATCGCCATGGGCCAGCAAGACCCTAAAGTGGCCGTGGACTTGCTGATCATGGAGGCCAACCGCCGCTGGATGAAAGAGGAGCAGGTCATCGACGACACCACGATCATCGTGGCGTACATCGACACTGTCGGCCTCAAGGAAGGCGTCAAGGTCCCCGCATAAACCAATTCCAACGAGGACCGAATATATAAGCGCTTCAGTTAGTTGGCCACAGCCTCCGTGCTCACTTTTGCTGCCTTGACATCCATTAGACTTGCTGACAGTCTAGAACTAAAAAATAATATATGCAAAACCTAACTTCATCACTACTTATTCCCTGCTCGAACGTCCCATGATGCTTTGGTCAGAAGGAGCACTTCGGTTTTGGTTGCATCTTTGAGGGCTCGATTGAAATCGATGAACTCGTTGAGGCTGCGAGAGCGGGTAATCTCGCAAGAGCTCAGGAATTGGAACTGATAGGCGGGAATTGTACATGTGTCTTCATCGATCGCACCAGAAAAGAAAAAGGAATAACTTGAACAGCGATTTCACGAATTGCTCACAAGCACAAGAAATATATCGAGCAACTTGATAACAATCCATAGGGCATCTACTTGGTGTGTTGAATGATACCCTCAGGATCTGAGGATCTGAACAGGATACACAACACAAATACAGCCACCCAAAGCACTAAACACAGCGTATTTTGCAGTAGTAATGCGATTCGCTTGGAGGACAAATACCATTCGTATGGAGGACAAACACCACCACTCACTACTGTATCTGAGCACATTGTTCCACCCCTGACGCAGCCTCCTTCCTCGTCGACAACAATGTCCAACCTAAAAGTCGTCATCGTCGTCATCATCGTCTTCATCACTGAAGTACGTTCGCCGCTTCATCTACAATATCACCAACACAATAAGTCTCTTCTCGACACCAACTTTCTTCATCCTTCCACCGCTCCTACCGTGACTTTGGTGCGCTGCTTCTCCTCCGTGACGCCCACTTGGTTCAGCAGGTCGATGAGTTTGTCTTCGTCGATCTTGGTCGCCAATTGTCCGCGCTGCGCCATCTGGATGACCATGTCCTCGATCGCTCGCGCCTTCTCCGGCTTGACGATCGCTATTCTAGCCACTGCGCAGCACAACAATCAGCACAACTTATTATTTTATAGATACTAATATTATTAAAGACCGACGCACGGCGTTCACGGGCATCGGGCAGCATAACCTGCTGCACCATGGATTGACGCATCTGCTCCTGCTCCCTGTGTAGCCATTTTTGCAGTTGTGTAGCCATGATCGTCAGTACGACAAAACCCTCAGTTGGGTATTAACGTATGCGCGACGCACTGCTGCTTCACTTGCTGCTGCTGCATCTGCTCCATCGACATCTGCGGCTGCGTTGCGGTCTTCTCCTAAATAATAATAATAATAATAGGGCCATCATAGAATTATGATACAATCGTTGTTAGGGACGAAATAGTGCACTAAATAACACCAGGAGGAGTTTGTTCTGTAACTAAAACAATAGCGAGCAAGGTGGGCGACAAGATGTCGCAGTCTACGCCCTCTGGCGGCTACATACGCTCATGGTTTCTGCGTGGTGGTCGGGTCGCCGATTTTCGTGGATATCGTTCAAACAATCATCAAATTTTGCGAGACACTAAATTTTGGTTCTGAGCTCATTTTTGTGTCATTTGTACCCATTTTCAGATGCACCCATTTGGAGAATATTCAAGCGATGCACGAACGTGATGGAGCTGCTTCGTGGCATTGACGGGCTCAACAGCGTGAACGAAGCAGCTCGCTTTGATGAATGTCTAACGGGTTACTTTCGAGCCCCACCAGCTACTCTTGGTAAACGCTCTAGAGGTCGTGGAAGACGCCAAGTTCCTCTTGAAGCTGCCGAGAATGACACCCAACCGACTCCTGAAGTCTGCTTGAAGCAACTCAAGCGATTTCTACGCGACGCCGCAGCTCCAGAGCAGTCCCAGTACATTCACAGACTCTATGCAATGATCTTGCACCAATTGAGACGCTCCAAGACGTCGCCCGTTGTCTTCTCCAGGGTCTGTACTTGTGGTTTTAGCAAAATGTGTCCATTTGCATCACTAATGCGGCCATTTTACTGTTTTAGGCGGTGGAGCTGTGTCGAGAGCTTTTTAAGCGGTCAGTGGTGTTTCGAGCGCTACTTGCGAGTCAGACGAACTCGTTCTTTGATCAGTTGTTGGTGGCGGCGGGGGAAGACCCGAGAGCCAGTGTGTCGAGAGCTCTAAGGGCCAGAAGTCGCGGGTCGACGCAGTTGACGCAGGTGTTGACACTTCTTGAGACGTGGAAACAGGACTTTGGAGACAGGTATCCGTCATTGGTGGCGGGTCATGCAGTGCTGATGGAGAGAGGGTACGAGTTCCCACACGAACGAGAGAGGCAGCAGGAGGAGAGAGAGCGAGAGATGGATACAACAAGCCATCGTGAACGAGTACACCATGTGAAGCAGCAGCAACGAGACCGGGAGATGAAACGGTATGTACCGGAGATGGAGCAGGTGCTGGTGGAGATGAATCGTGTGTTTGAGATCTTGGTGCCGACGCTCGATGCGTTTCTAGTGTCGGAGGGGGAGGGCGAGGAAACGATAGCTTCGTCTGGCGTAAATGTTGTTACTACAGGTGATGCCGTGCCAAGTAAAGAAGAGAATGGCAGTGCAGACACGAATGAAGACAACGACAGCGATGGCATTCAGTGGGAGGATGCCACCACACCAGCAGACACAGAGGTTGATACTGAAAGTGGTGGCGATGGGGATGTGGAATGGGAAAACGTAGCAGACGAAGACAACTCTATGCATGATAATGCTCAACGCGGAGCTTCTGATGAAGAGGACACTATCGATGATCAAATGGACATGAACGATATTGTGCAGGCGTACGGACTCGGCAGCTCGTCCTACCAGTTGACCATCGAAGTTTCGAATCGTGTGTGTGAGGAGTCCTCTGAAAATGACGCACTGTTCGCAAGTCTGGCGGACGGTGCTCTGCGCATGCGGAAACGTTTTCTACCGTTGCTGGACGACTGGGAGCAGCATTCCACGCTGGCGGAGTCCTCTTCATCTAGCAGTTCGAGTTTGGAGTCCCAACGTGAGGTGCTGCAGAGAATCCGTGACCTACGTGACCGAATGACGCGTGCGTTGCTGAAATGGGACGACCTCGTGCAAGGTTCGAAGGAAAGGAAGCGAGGCACCTCGGCTGAGTCTGCTGTGGTTTCGCTGCCTCTCAACGCGTACAACCCACCGGCTAAGCGTCGACGACAGTCTCGTTCTAAAGCATAGTTCGAAATCGGTAAACGTTTTGCTGGCAGAACACTTTACAATGCGCATTTGTTTTCTCGTTCTTGAGTGCAGACTAGTTTGACCACGGTGATAATAAGATCGGGGAAATCTAACGAATGCGAACGAGAAATGTAGCGCTTGTGAAGTATAGAGTTAAAGGTTGATGAGGCTAGTATGCTAAGTATTGCACCGATCGTTGGGCAGGTGTTGAGGCGAATACGAAGATCAAGCTCAGGACATTCGCATCCAGGTGGTGCATCGCCTTCGATACTTTAGTGGAATGGCTCGTTGTAAATCCGCTCAACACAACGCTGATCAAAGCAGCCTTTGACTGCGCTGGCAATTTTTCCATCATGACGGGCAAATATTCTCCATCAAGAGATTTAATCTCTCGTACTTCGTCCTCGGTAAACTCCCGGTTTGGATGAGGAGCCACCCATAAACAGACAAGTTGTCGTGCCATCCGTAGGGCGGGATTTCTTAAGCACAACAGCACATCCGACACGGTTTCGGTATATCGAATCCTCATGTCTTCGATTGGCCATTTTTGCAGGGCTTCAGTATGGGCAGACACCACCACGTTAAACTTGTTGCTGATGAATTTTCGGAGTGCCGGACAAACGGCTGCCAATATTCTTAGATCCAATGACAGGTTTGCATTGCCATTGTTGTGGATAATAAGTTCCAGCTCGCAAATTTCACTAAACAACAACTGCAGAAGATCCATAACCAGCTCGACATTCTCAGTCGTATCAAACCTCCAATCCAGACGCTTGCACAGTCGTTTCTTCTGAAAACCGGAGTTCCCCGTATCGGGAGTAAAATGGATGTTATCGTCAAGTTTTGTTTGGCAAGCGCCATATCCTGGAACGATGATCTCCACAAACCCATCACTGCTTGGGTCCATACGAGCTCGGCAACGGTATGTACTTGACGCAATTAGCACCGCATTCTCGCTTCTGTCCTCGAAGTCGCAGGGCCACAACTCCGTTCCTTCTCGAACTTCGACAAACCCGTAGACTGAAGAGCGCTTCTGCTTCGATATAGTTGGGTAGAATACCCGCAGCGCTTCCGCAATGGCGAACATGGTGCTCTTTGTCGGTGTCGACCTTTGAATCTTGAGAGTTGACAGAGCAAGATTGGAACCCCCACAACAGAGCGCGTATGCCAGCCATGACCACCGTTCTGGGTTCGTGCAATGCATACTTAATTGTTCGAAGCGTATCTCCGGCAACATCTCCGCGACAGCAGAGCACATTCCAATAAACACCCGATCGGATGCCATCGGATAACACCTCAAATTCAGCTCTCCATGTTTCGCTCTGCATATAATCGGCGACGAACAGCAATTATCCCCAGGCCCGTTGCACAGCGAGCGACCACACAACAGTGTGCTTAGCAAAACGCCTACATTCCTAACGACCTGTGGTGAGTCCACGGCGTCAATATCAGTTGTAACACTGCCGGGGTTTGCTAACTGAAGATGGAAACGACCTAATATTGTTGTCCGAGCCAAGGCCACTGCCATCTCTGGAAAGTCTATCGACTCAGTAAAATTCCGTATATCGATGGACAGGAACGAACATGATGCACCAGTTCCATGTGTTTGTTGCCATATCTCCACCAATGTGTCACATTTCTCTGTAAAAAATACTTGGACAATAGGAGGGACGTCGATATCCAATAACGTTTGGAATGCCCTCACGGCAGCAGATTCTTCCAGCTCCTGTCTACCTTTAATATGTGTCCCCCGAACCTTGATTTCCCAGCTAATACCAAACCTGCTGCGGATAAATACTTCGCTGGTGTTCTCATACCCCATGCTTTCCAGCTTCAGAGCGGCCTCTCGAAACTCAGGGGAGGACAGCGATGGATGGTCTGACATCCCCAACAGGGTGCCCCAAGTGACCGGAGACTGCATTGTTGCGGGATCGGTCGGCGTTAGTGTTCCATGAATCCAAAATTTCCATTCTGGGTAAATTCTGTGTTCATCTGCAGCGTTTATCCATGTCGGCATCGGTGCCATTTTCTTGAAAGCTTTATTGTTCACCATTGAGAGGGTCGTAAACAACTCCACTGCCTCTCGAATTTTCTGCAGCCACTTTTTCTCCCGTCGACTTGTTTCATCAACCGGAAAGTGGACAGCGAATGCATACGCCGAACATGATTCAGGGAGTCTATCAAGCGATATAAAGGATAATTCCGCAAATGATGTAGCTGCATCGCTATTATCACCATTTCGCTGCAATACATCGCGCAATATCGCTCGCCAAGGTTCCAAAAACTCGAACATGTCCATTCAGCTTGGTAACAATTTGCAAATGCGGGGATTTTAAGCCTTGCCGGGGAAATCGTTTCTTCGCACCCATCAACTACAGTAGTTTACATCGTTCCTCGGAGAATTCACCAATCTGTCATTGATAACTAGGGCTCCGCGTAGGCTGGTACTTCTCTTGAAGTAATAGAGAAGACCAGCGACAAAACGAAAATTAAGGCGTAAGTACTTACGGAAATATGCAATTTTCGGCCACCCGAATGTAAACCGAACTTTCGTCTGCTTCGTCAAGATCTTTCGTCTTCCAATTCTTCGCTTACTGTATCTGTAATTTTACGATTGTAGTTAGAAACGACTAGGGCAGCAACTACGCCGACTGTCGCTATTGATTTATTGATCCATTGCATAGTTTTGCAATCTGTGAGCTGTTGAAAGCGAAAGCTCCAGAGAAATGTTTCAAAATATATCTATCGACAATACGTACGGGAATGATTGATTCCCACGTTGTTGAAGAAGCAAGTTCAATATTACTTTCCGTCCATCAACAACATCTTCGTGGGTGGTATTCGGAATTCGCGGGAAGAGATTGGAAGTGATTGATTGACTGACTGACTGATGTTGGCTAGGGACCCAGTCTTCTTCGGAATGGTCGATTGATGGATCTTTGGGTGTCAAAGTCTCACTTCTGGGCTTTGGTCCAAAGTTTGCTGCTACAATATCGCAATTTACCGGTTTCCTACATCGCAGCTAGTTAGGTTAGCAGGTCAAAGTTTGGGGCAAACCGAACTTGTTTGTTAGGTGTCAAACGACTCCACTTAGCTCTGCGACGGCACGCCATCGTGGTGGCGTGAACCCAGGTGTGGTGTGGTGGGTCGAACTTTTAGTGCTACGAGGATGAAAAATTGCAAGTGAGTTTCCTAGCAGCGTTCAGTCCAATCGGAGTGGTTAGCAGCCGTGAGAGCCAACGGATTGACAATCTCAAGGCTGCCCCACCGATCAACTGGAAGTACCAGCTGCTAAACGGAAAAACCGCTTTTCACCTTCGATCAAAAGACTGCATTTCCACAGGCTTCAGTTTTACCGCCACGAATTACTCTGTTCTGCGCTGTCCAGCAGCAGCCTTTCAGGCAAAACTGCTATAATATAATTTGTTCGACAAAACGAAGACTCTCAGGCCTTTTATTTGCGCTACCGGTGCCATGACAGAGCACGAGTGTGGTTCCAGTTGGTGGACCGACAACGACAGCCGGTCACCCCTTCTGCAGATTCTGTGAAGTTTTCATCCGCTGAACTGCTAATTCTTGATCTTCGAGATGCAGTGACCGAAAAATACAAAGACTCTTTCCTTCGAGGGGTTGCTGCTTCCAGCCTCGAGATCTACGCGAGTTTCGAAGCGGAGGAGCCTTTGCCAGGAGGAGGTAAAATTGGGTCCCTCGGAAGCACACAAGAAACTGCGTTGCTTGTGGTCGTGCCGAAAGTATGGTTCCAGTTGGTGAATCTAGACACTGGTGCTGTGTCCCTGGGAACAAACTCGGTCCCTCTGACTCGGCTGAACAGCGTTGAAAATCTGCGCGATGCAGTACTCGAAATGGCAACTCGCGCTGACCCTCGGTTAATGGGAGGCGTTTTTCGGGTTTTCGACAGCATCGATGCGTATAGGAGCAACCGACCCCTGGAATGGTCGACTACGTTAAATGATCGTGGAATCGATCGAGGCCATCCGCTCATTGTAGAGGTGCCAAACCTCACCAAGAGGCAGAAGAAGGAACCGGCGAATACTCGGAATAATCCAATTTTGACTGCGTTTGAACCTCCGGATGTTCGCGTGGAAGAGTACCAACTTGATGCACTCGCAAACCAGCAAAGTAGTGGAACCCCGCTCGTGAAGACCCCGGGCTGCACGAATTCTGGAATGGCTATGGTGATTTCCCACCGAACTATTTTGTTCGGGCAGAAGAAGTCACGTTGTGGCGGGCGATAAAGGGCCTTTGGGTTACTATTAACAAGCAACGCATTGTGTTGCTGGGGTCACCTGGTGCCGGCAAGTCGTGCTTTCTCATGCTTGTGGGGTTTTATCTGGCGTATGTCATGAAGAAGAGGGTGCTGATCATACGCAAAGAGGGTAACCAGAAAAGCGCAGTGGTGTATTTTGATGGCCAAGGATGGTATCGAGCAACTGATGTCAAGCCTGATCAGTTGGACACTGTTCGCGACGATGTGAAAGGTGCCAGGGTTCTTGCTGATGGTTACAAACAAAGCGAGGTGGAGACGAGGGATGAACTTCTTCCGTTTCACTTTCTTGCGATGTCGTGTCAGTTTGACCGAAAGAGATGACCCTGGACATTTGGTAGTTTTGCCGGCGTGGCGGGATCGTGACCTGCTCCAGTATGCCAAGTTGACTGACTGGGTTGTTGACTCTGGCTTGCGTACGACCAGGAATCTGAAGGACTCGACTTGGCGAAAGCTTGTGAAGAATCAGTACTTCTACAGTGGCGGGAGTTTGCGCGAGTTTTGCAGAGCCCGTGACGATACTAAAGCGAGAGTTGCAAGATATTGCGCTTGTGTTTCAGCTGGCGACAAAACCAGTCTGGTGTATGGAGGTGCAGGTGGGAGGAGCCAAAACCAAATGGACCGAATCCGTCGTCATTACATCACTGATACAAGCAAGGAAGAACACTACGTAAACGCAATTTGGTGGAAACTCTCTGTGGATTCTGGGTATGCATTGGAGGTGTTAGGAAAGCTTGTTCCCACGGAGAAGCTGTTGGAAGTGTACAAGTACGCGCGAGCAGTTGGTGCTGGATTCTTGGGCACTGCATACGAGTTATTGCTGCACCGTGCAGTGCATGAAGCCAATAAGAAAACATCGCCGCTTGTTTTGACGATGCGCGCCGGGTCTGAATACGAAAGACTGGAGATACGCGGTCCGAGGTTTGAATGCGGTGGTGACAACGAAGACGCATGCTACACGCGCTTGGCCAATCTCGGACAAAACACTTACTGGCACCCCGATTACCCCTTTCCTTTCATCGATGCAGTGACCATGTGCCAAGCCTTTCGGGCTGGTAGCACAAAACCAGAGACGATTTTAATTTATGTTCACGTCACTGCTGCGAAGGAGAAGAAGTTCAAACCGCATCGATTTCGTAAGTTGAACGATGCGTTGGATAGTAATGATGATCTCAAGGCACTCAAGCGCGCGTTTGTGGTGGTGGGTCCAAATACGATTGGTCGTGATGGATTTACGCTGCATGACGCTCCAGCCCCAAGCGAGTTTTTGACTATGGTGGGCTGTTTCGACCCTAGTCAGCTCGACTCGAAACAAGATCGAGGCGCAGACCGGAAGTTGGAATCTTTGAGTGGCTTTGAGTTTGCTTCATGCGGCGGTATCGGCGGCGGGACTGGATTGCTGACACGGATACAAGAGGCTTACGATTGGTTTTGATGTTGGACCGATATTGCAAGTGGTGCACTCGGCAGTGTGCTGTGTTTGCAGTGAAAAGTGTAGCGAAGTGTCATTTGCAGCTTGAGTCCTACTGAGATTTCCAATGCACGCTCTTCATGTGAAACACACTTTTCGTTGAGTTCATTGCCGTGTCAACGCTCGGATAACATAAATTTTCGACTTCAGATATCATCTTATCGTGACAACAACGCCGCTGCTTCCAGTCTTTCAAGATGTATGGTCTGGCAGGGATGCATCGCTACATCATTTCTCAGTAGTCTTATTGTCGTCAATGCGCCTTCTACAGGGACTACAGCTAAGCGGCTTGAGTCGAAATACGTCCTACTAGGGATTCCAACATTCTCATGAATGTCCACTACTAATCTGCTTTAGACACCAATCGTGACAACAATGTCTTTGTTCACAGTGTTTCGAGACGTCTACTCTGGTAGCGCACTTCACTACATAATTGCTCAGCTGTGTTTATCTACACCCATTGTCGTCAATAGGCCATCTACACGACACTAGTTAAAAGTCGAATTTCTCCGTAGGTGGAGCGCCAGTGGATTGTCCGCTGGAGCAACGGCTACGCAGGGGAGCCTTCGCCAAGCCCTCCATCAACTCCCGCAGCTCACCGCTCTCATCACGGGACCTTCCTCGTCGATTGACACCCGAACCTGCTGTGGGTGGGAGTGTCGCTGCAGCTGCTGTACTTTGTGCTTGTCCTCGCTCTTCGTCCGAGGAGGACACGTGGTCGCCGTTTCCAGTGATCGCTTCTTCGCCGTCACTGGCACCGCTCGGGACTTCATCAGGGCCTGCTTCTACTGCTGCAGTAGCTTCTGGCGGACGGCGATCAAGACTACGCCGCTGCACTCTCTGAAATCGATCTTCAGGGTCGAACACGTAGATCGTGGTGCCTTGTACGGGTGTTAGTGCTGAGGTTGCCATTGCTGCAGGTCGCGTTGAGCTAATAGGAGGCACCACGGGAGGTATCGCTGGAGGCGGGGGTGGCGGGGCCCTCCTTGACACACCGGGGTGAACGTTGCGGGAGGGAAACAGCACTGACGGGGTGCTGGTGGACGGTGTTTCTGGAGGTGACGGGGAAGGTGCGATACTGCTTGCGCCTGACCGTCGACGTGGCGGCGCATGCGTAAGTTCACTCGAGTTCATAACTCCACGCAGACTCGCCACAAGATCAGGCGGTGCGCGGGACGGCTCAGACAGCCGCGGACCTCTCGACGCTGTTGAGGAAGGGGAGGAGGGGGCTACCCCAGCCGCAATGGCCACGTGCTTCTCCTTCGGGGGATGCGGCACTGGTCTCCTAGCTTGCTTCAGTGCCGGTAACGGGTCGGACGACTGCCGTCGATGGAGAGTAGGTCGTTGTTCCGGCTCGGGTTCATCATCGCTGTTTTCGTCGCGCTCATCTACGACCGGCGGCACATCAAGAGGAGGGGCCACCACAACAGCCATTGGACCACTGCTAGTGGACTCGGACTCGCGCTGCGTAGCCTCGAGACGCTGCTGGAGGCGTCCGATCTTCTGCGCAAGTCGCTCAATCCCACGATTCTTACTCACGCTCACGACTGAAGTCGGGGCTGGCTCCGGCTCAGTTTCGTCAACCTTCGCTGACCCTGGAGCAGGGCGATTTGGACGTAAGGTTGCCGTAGGCTCCGCTTGACGAGCCCACTGCATTGCTTCTTCAAGTGCACGCGCTTCTTCAGCGGCATTTTCCTCTTCTGGTGTCGGTGGTGGTTGCGGTTCACCTGCATCTTGGTGGTCCAACGACTGCACGGACGCTGACAATAATGATGATCGTGACGAGAGAAATTCGGCACTCTCGCTATCACGAGCGCTTGGGTGCTCGCTGATAGTACCTTCACTGAAGCTAAACGCCAAATCGGTATCCAAGCGGTCTGAATTTGCTTCTGATGGGAGCATGGGGTCATTGTGTCCAATTGAATCTAGCACAGCATCAAAATCCGAGCTGGAAATGTCCAGCGTTTCGCGGATTTTCATGATACGGTCGTAGATTTCATCATATCGCTCTGCACCTGCGTCCGGGTCTCCTCGACCACTCTCCAGCAGCATACTGTGACGTTCTTCCTCTTCCTCGGCCTCTGAAATGGCCATGTTGATCGTGTCGCGAATCTGGCGCACATGATCTACAAGCTTGCTCAGCGCTTCCTTTTTCGCTTGCGACGACATCGTCGACGCTGAGAGATTTGAGTGGCGCAATACACTGGATCGTCGCTCTCGTCGCGCTGACTCTGATGCTGCTCGCGGGTATTTTTCGCTTCCATCAGAATCATATTGATATCCATTGCCGTTAGCGCTGCTGTGACTGGAAAGCGGGTGATGTCGCTGTCGGAACGGCGGGAGTGGTGAGCGCATGGGGGTCGCCTGCGAAGACGACCCACGTAATGATTCCTCAATGCCTCCTCTCCGTAATCCACGATGCTTCGGATAACGCAGCCCGCCCACATACGTCTCCGTGCCAACATTCGTCGTAGATGTCGTCGTTTCAAGCATTCCATCCTCACTCTCCGTAACTCCAGACATCATGCTGCTATCACGATGACTACCTGCTTGTGCCATACACAGCGAGCACACCCGCATCATGTGCGTATGTTCATCCAATGGTTCCTCCAACTCTCTTAACGGGGCACAATTGGAACAAACAACCTCTCCACACGTCGCGCAATGGTGTTTACGACGGAAGTAGAATCCACGTAGACAAACGGCACACGCCTTGCGTTCCTTAGTAGACACCCAGTCCCATTCATCCAAATACTGCAGTCTCCCCATTCTCTGTCGTTCCAGCAACCCTTTCACACGATGCACGGCTGCAACGTAATCCACCATAATCTCCTCCATCGTCATCCTCACCGCAGCGGGCACCATGGCTCCGTCGATCTGCGCAATAGCAGTAACCTTCAAAATATTGGACTGGTGGGTCTTGGTGATTAAAATCCCTGTGCGTACAAACTGTCCTCGTAGAATATCGTATCTCTCCAACGTCGGCACCTCCCGATCTCTAGCAATCGATTCCTGCACGCAAAAGCCCACTACACTACTCGCAGCATCATGAGCTTTCCTCTTTCCTGCGTATTCCAAGTAGCAAAAGTCCAGACTCTTTTGTCCGTCGCGACGTTGCGCTTTCAATAAACTCCACTTGACTGCTCGGTACGAATAGCTGGGCTTCTTCTTGTCCGATGACGTCGGGAACGTCAGCAACGTCTGCGTATCTACGAACTCACTGCCGTGTAAATAGCTCATTTCTCGTCGTGCGTCGCGTGTTTTAACTTTGGCAATAGCCTGCAGGATTTCTTCCGGCTGCACATCCACAATGTGGACGCTGGACTTGAGTATCGTGGACGGCTGCTGCGATGCCGGCTGCTTATTGGCTGGCTGGATGTCCAGGAACTGCGCCTTCTGCACTAAGCGCTTGTTGAGCGCCTTGACGTCCGTCCAGCGGTACACGCAGTCGGCGTCGTCGATGATGCGCACCAATTGGCTCACGCGCTCCTTGCCGAAGCGTCTGTAGTGCATGAGCTCCTCCACCGTCAGCACCATCTGCGGGAAGAAGCCCGCGTACAGCGGGAACGGCAGCTCCGTCGCCATGAAGGCGGCACAACGGGAGGAGCGAGCGTCACGTGTGCGCTACAGCGAGAATTGTGGAATGAGCTTTACTGCGAGTCTTAGCGAAGTGGCGGCTTGGATGGGTTTTGTAACGACACACCAACGACACACCAGCTTTAGAGACACTGACTCTTCAACCAGATGGCTCATGGAGACCGACTTATTGTCGCTGGCGCGGGGGGAGTGCGTTTGGCTTGGCTTAGTTTGGCTTGGATTTGGCTTAGCTGGATGTGAGATGCTAGTGTTGCTGGCGGCGGCGATGTTTTGTCTTGCTAGTTGGCAGAGAGTGTTGAGAAACGCTTCCTTTCCTTTGGACGGGAACCTTCGGGCAGCGTTCTGAAACGGAGGCGCAGCTCGCAGTGAGTGCATTGTATTGCGGTTGGCTTTTGGGCCGTGGGTTTCGTTGCGCAGGTGTATGGACTAGGTGCTCTAGTACGATTCTCGATGGGTATGTAGTTATTTCGCTTCTGGTGTTGACGTTGGGGTTTTGTAGTTTTTTGGGAAGCATCACTGAAAAAGTATCTTGTGGAGATCTTTTGTCTCCAGCTGCTTAGGTTGTACGGGTGGGTAACTTGAATTCATGACATGCATATTGGTATTTTGTTATGTTGCAGTTTTCTCTCTATTTGCCAGTGCATTGTACATCGATCGGATCTTTAACTGGCACCGACGGGGGCGCGGCATTCGGGGCAGCTTGGGTTGTGCCGTAGCCACGACATGATGCAGTTTTCGTGATAGACGTGAGCACACGGCAGCTTAACCGAGAAAACGTTGGCATTTGAGTCGATAGCGGGTGATACAGCAGCTTTGCTGTCACTGTTACTGCCACTTCCATTGCAGCCTTCTGGGAGTTCAAACCCCTTCAATTCATCCGAGACCAACGGCTCGAGGCAAATGCTGCACGAATGTTCCGAGTGGGTAGGGAGTAGTTCTTCAACATCTTCGAGGCTCAAGATGGCGTTGGCATACGTACAATTGGCGTCCAGCACACTTTCAGGCAGCGAGAGGAAGTCGCGCATCAACAGATAGATGCACAACGCCTCGCGGCCCAAAGGTGCTGGGAGATATGACTCTACCACGAGTGCCGGAACAATCACCTCCAAGGCTCTCCAGGCATCTGACAGAAATCCCTCGAGCTGGGCCCTCCCTGTTTGCATGGTGTTTGCGTCTGCCTGAATAGAGAAGGCTGTGTGCTGCAGATGCTCGTACCGCTGGAACACTTCCGTGAGGATTCGTAAAAACACCTCGAAGGGTTTCCATTCCACGACAACGTCTTGGTCCTGTTGTTGGTGCTGGATATCGAACGGGGTGAGGTGTTGTATCACGGTTGGATGGTGCAGAATGGCACCGACTTGAGCGTAAAAGCCACGATACTTGGTCTGGCTCATGGCGATGACCCACGCCGATTGTGTCGTGTTGCCGCCGCTCGATGTCGTCGAGCCGCCGGTTGTCGTCCCCGAGATGCACGTGCTGGTGATGGTCAGCGAGAGCGACACCCTGTACACGACCGACATGCCCACGCAGAGTAGACGCGCTTGCACCAGAAAGCTGAAGCTGGATGGCTGGAACTCCTCGCTCATTTTGCGCAGTCGACGTTGCATGGGGGCGCTGTGGGCGTTGACAATTGAGCTATGCATGAGTTTGACGCGTTTGGTCTCGCGCTCGCCTTCCATGATCCGCTTTGACATTTGCAGAGTGCGCCCGAGCGGGTAGAATGCAAAATGACGACGAAGAGCTAGGAGTTGAGCTTGCGTGGGGTTGAACAGCAAACTGAACCGAACCCGGACTTTCGTCACCCCCACAACATTCACGGAGGCACTCCGTGGAAGTGTGGAAACTACATTTTTGTTGTTGGGTAGGGCACCGTTGTTAGGAATACAGTGCCCCCGACTCTTCTGTAACAAGATATGCGAGTACAAGAGTGAGCAAAGGCGGAATACGTCGCGCGAACGGATGGTTTGAGTTGAGGTTGTAGGCTGGTTAATGGAAAACGCAAGAGGGACAGCCTTCCCTATTGGGTGGTGCTGTAGCACCGATCCTTCTTGCATTATCGTGCTCTCTTTGCCACTTCGATACACGCTTGCAGAGAGAGCAGCGGCAGGATGAAAGCGCGTTAAATCTTTTGGCGAAAGTCACACTGATTCCGGACCCAGCACGGCTCGTCGTATCAACTTTTTTGCATGCAAGGCACCTGCAGCAGTCGCCCCGTTGCTCCTTCTTGGCCACGACAAGTCTGATAACGTGCGTAATGGGTTCGTAGCGCCACGTAGCGTTTGGCCTGAAATCTTTAGAAGAGAATGGCCCCGACGCTAGAAAGTTGTTGGTAGAACGGGTTCTCCATCTACAGCTCTATCTTGCGACCACCAATATGCACAGAATCGCCGTTTCGAATATGACTGTGCGACGCTGGACAAACCATGCCAGATCGGATCGCGTTCCAGTATGGGCTCAGCTGATCGAGTAGTTTTGGGGCTGCCTAAGACTACTCTCCGCAAAGCGTGCACCGAAAGGAATGGCGAGAGATCCAGCATCGAGAGATAGAGCTACGATGATGTCGCGGAGTAACGCTTTATCTGCATGGCCCATTTCGCCAGGTTAGATTTGCTTTCTGGACTCGCGTGGCGGGTGGATATTCTGTTAAAATTTACCAGTGCTTCTCTCTGCAACGCGCAACTCGCTGCGCATAAAGTTCACTCTTCCCATGGCTATCGTTTGCTGATACCCTGACGAACCTCGCACACCCAAGCGGAAGCCTATAATCACTGAGACGAATGAATGTGTATCGGATTCCCAGTAGGACGTATTTCGACTCAAGCCGCTTAGCTGTAGTCCCTGTAGAAGGCGCATTGACGACAATAAGACTACTGAGAAATGATGTAGCGATGCATCCCTGCCAGACCATACATCTTGAAAGACTGGAAGCAGCGGCGTTGTTGTCACGATAAGATGATATCTGAAGTCGAAAATTTATGTTATCCGAGCGTTGACACGGCAATGAACTCAACGAAAAGTGTGTTTCACATGAAGAGCGTGCATTGGAAATCTCAGTAGGACTCAAGCTGCAAATGACACTTCGCTACACTTTTCACTGCAAACACAGCACACTGCCGAGTGCACCACTTGCAATATCGGTCCAACATCAAAACCAATCGTAAGCCTCTTGTATCCGTGTCAGCAATCCAGTCCCGCCGCCGATACCGCCGCATGAAGCAAACTCAAAGCCACTCAAAGATTCCAACTTCCGGTCTGCGCCTCGATCTTGTTTCGAGTCGAGCTGACTAGGGTCGAAACAGCCCACCATAGTCAAAAACTCGCTTGGGGCTGGAGCGTCATGCAGCGTAAATCCATCACGACCAATCGTATTTGGACCCACCACCACAAACGCGCGCTTGAGTGCCTTGAGATCATCATTACTATCCAACGCATCGTTCAACTTACGAAATCGATGCGGTTTGAACTTCTTCTCCTTCGCAGCAGTGACGTGAACATAAATTAAAATCGTCTCTGGTTTTGTGCTACCAGCCCGAAAGGCTTGGCACATGGTCACTGCATCGATGAAAGGAAAGGGGTAATCGGGGTGCCAGTAAGTGTTTTGTCCGAGATTGGCCAAGCGCGTGTAGCATGCGTCTTCGTTGTCACCACCGCATTCAAACCTCGGACCGCGTATCTCCAGTCTTTCGTATTCAGACCCGGCGCGCATCGTCAAAACAAGCGGCGATGTTTTCTTATTGGCTTCATGCACTGCACGGTGCAGCAATAACTCGTATGCAGTGCCCAAGAATCCAGCACCAACTGCTCGCGCGTACTTGTACACTTCCAACAGCTTCTCCGTGGGAACAAGCTTTCCTAACACCTCCAATGCATACCCAGAATCCACAGAGAGTTTCCACCAAATTGCGTTTACGTAGTGTTCTTCCTTGCTTGTATCAGTGATGTAATGACGACGGATTCGGTCCATTTGGTTTTGGCTCCTCCCACCTGCACCTCCATACACCAGACTGGTTTTGTCGCCAGCTGAAACACAAGCGCAATATCTTGCAACTCTCGCTTTAGTATCGTCACGGGCTCTGCAAAACTCGCGCAAACTCCCGCCACTGTAGAAGTACTGATTCTTCACAAGCTTTCGCCAAGTCGAGTCCTTCAGATTCCTGGTCGTACGCAAGCCAGAGTCAACAACCCAGTCAGTCAACTTGGCATACTGGAGCAGGTCACGATCCCGCCACGCCGGCAAAACTACCAAATGTCCAGGGTCATCTCTTTCGGTCAAACTGACACGACATCGCAAGAAAGTGAAACGGAAGAAGTTCATCCCTCGTCTCCACCTCGCTTTGTTTGTAACCATCAGCAAGAACCCTGGCACCTTTCACATCGTCGCGAACAGTGTCCAACTGATCAGGCTTGACATCAGTTGCTCGATACCATCCTTGGCCATCAAAATACACCACTGCGCTTTTCTGGTTACCCTCTTTGCGTATGATCAGCACCCTCTTCTTCATGACATACGCCAGATAAAACCCCACAAGCATGAGAAAGCACGACTTGCCGGCACCAGGTGACCCCAGCAACACAATGCGTTGCTTGTTAATAGTAACCCAAAGGCCCTTTATCGCCCGCCACAACGTGACTTCTTCTGCCCGAACAAAATAGTTCGGTGGGAAATCACCATAGCCATTCCAGAATTCGTGCAGCCCGGGGTCTTCACGAGCGGGGTTCCACTACTTTGCTGGTTTGCGAGTGCATCAAGTTGGTACTCTTCCACGCGAACATCCGGAGGTTCAAACGCAGTCAAAATTGGATTATTCCGAGTATTCGCCGGTTCCTTCTTCTGCCTCTTGGTGAGGTTTGGCACCTCTACAATGAGCGGATGGCCTCGATCGATTCCACGATCATTTAACGTAGTCGACCATTCCAGGGGTCGGTTGCTCCTATACGCATCGATGCTGTCGAAAACCCGAAAAACGCCTCCCATTAACCGAGGGTCAGCGCGAGTTGCCATTTCGAGTACTGCATCGCGCAGATTTTCAACGCTGTTCAGCCGAGTCAGAGGGACCGAGTTTGTTCCCAGGGACACAGCACCAGTGTCTAGATTCACCAACTGGAACCATACTTTCGGCACGACCACAAGCAACGCAGTTTCTTGTGTGCTTCCGAGGGACCCAATTTTACCTCCTCCTGGCAAAGGCTCCTCCGCTTCGAAACTCGCGTAGATCTCGAGGCTGGAAGCAGCAACCCCTCGAAGGAAAGAGTCTTTGTATTTTTCGGTCACTGCATCTCGAAGATCAAGAATTAGCAGTTCAGCGGATGAAAACTTCACAGAATCTGCAGAAGGGGTGACCGGCTGTCGTTGTCGGTCCACCAACTGGAACCACACTCGTGCTCTGTCATGGCACCGGTAGCGCAAATAAAAGGCCTGAGAGTCTTCGTTTTGTCGAACAAATTATATTATAGCAGTTTTGCCTGAAAGGCTGCTGCTGGACAGCGCAGAACAGAGTAATTCGTGGCGGTAAAACTGAAGCCTGTGGAAATGCAGTCTTTTGATCGAAGGTGAAAAGCGGTTTTTCCGTTTAGCAGTTGGTACTTCCAGTTGATCGGTGGGGCAGCCTTGAGATTGTCAATTCGTTGGCCCTCAAGAGCTCTACTTCCTCAGGTTTGCACCGACTACTGCTAGGAAGCTCATTTGCAATTTGTTTCATTGTCACACTAAGAGTTCGAGACCTGACGTCGATTACCCAGTTAACCCGTTACCGAGATGCCACGCAAGGTTGTACTTCTACTACCGTCAGACGTCCCATCGGCAACGATTGAACGGCCTCGCTATGGTGAAGTGCTAGCCCGTCGGACAGGAGCGACGGTTCGGGTCCAGCTTATGGCAAAGCCAGGTTCGACGGCTACATCCAGAATTACGGTCCCGGCGGAAACGGTCTCGTTGCGTGCTGTCCCGTCGCATGAGCTTGACGAGGGTGCTCCAGGATGGCTGCTTTACAGCGCGGTCTCCTTTCAATCTGATGGCCAATTTTGCCATGGACAAGTAACTGCCTATGCGAACGGAGCCTATACCATCACCACGCAATCGCGTACGGCTGTCGTCCCTTACTCCGCCGTGACAGAAATTGCACCAGTGATTGTCTTCTTGCTGTGGAGTCCACGATTGGTGAGTGCCATTAAGTTTGTAGAGAAGATGGAGAGGGCTCACGCCACTATTCTCAGCCGCATTCTCGGTCAACGTGGCTGCCGAGCTACAAAAGCCGCGGCCAAGATACTAAAAGGTGTTGCTGTTGCGGCGAGTATTCCGCGAGCATCAGACGAGCTTTCGTGGCGGCCGCCTGCCTCAGGACAGGTCAAGCAAGTTTCTGTGGGCCATGTGGTCAACTTCGCGTTTTATCGTGATGGCAATCGGACCCCTCCAGCGTCCGTTGCCTTGGGGGAATTTTTCTGGAATGACCCCTCGTCCTCACCAGCCGACGAGGCCCCTACAACAATGGTGTCGGCAAACTCAACCGAGATTCGAACTCGGCCCCGAGATGAGTCTACCGACGAAGCTGAAGATGAAGACGCTGAATCAAGCTTTGCGGACCTCTTTGATGAATATGCTGATGCACATATACATTCAAAACGTCGCCGAATTGCTGCGACAGCGAACGACAACAACCCGTTTCGCGACCCGGCATCGCGTGCAATACTGCAAGCCTTGGCATCTGCGCCTCGCCTACTGTCGGCGTATATCAGCCAGTTGCAGGCCATGCATGGACCTGAGGCAGCTACTAGTGGTAGTACATTACACGATTCGACCGGAGTCCGGGCGATGGATGCATCTCGTACCAGTGAACAGCAGTTCTTACGCAGCAACGATTCGCTCACACGAGAGCACCCAGTTATAGGGCCACCTGCCACGTCTCAAACAGCTCGGATACCTCAGACCAGCATCTCCGATCTCGTTGGGGAAGAAGAACACACCGACCGTCAAACACGATTCCGGCCGACGCGTGCACAACAGGAGGTCCACGGAGCCATCACAGCAGGATTATACATAGGTAAGACCCCTGATTCGTTCATTGATCACGCACGCAACTCCGCAGCGACGAAGTTTCTTCCTCATCCAGCGGTCCTCAGCAGGTTATACGAGTTTCAATTTGGCCCCTGCAGCCTGTCGGTTCTTCACTTCGTGCGCTTTGGTTTTCAAGCGCAACTACTCGAGTCAGAGACGAAAAAGGTGAATCTGCAGAACTTTTCTCCATCACTGAACCTTCCAGAGCCGCCTCAGTCGCCGCGGTTCGCGGATTTGGTGGACACACTGTGTGTACTCGACGCCTTTGCAAGTGAATTCTTTGAAGACTCTACACGCCGTTTTATCGCGGCAGCGAAGGCCTTTGGTGATGACCTCCGTGAACTGGAGCCATGGTCGACGCTAGAAGTTAAAGGGCTTGCGTTCTGGTATAACAAAGTTTTTGGAGGATATCGGCTGGCTATAGCACACGACTTTGCATCAGGAGAGGCCACGCGGCACCGTGTCAAGGACCGTTTTTCGATTCAAGATGGTGAGCTGAACGGGATTTTGATGAGACTTTCGCGAAACAGCAAGCTTCAACGACGCTCTCAGGAGCAACATGACTCTTTCGTACCAACACGGGAAGTCGGATTTCCCCAGAGTGACCGTTTCGGGGCGAAGAGAAAACATCAGAAGATTCCCCAGGAGGTGTTACGTCATGCACCTCGGCGCAACGGGCTTCAACTCTGTCTCAAGTCCATATCAACGCATGGTTGCCCGTCCAAGACGCCAGGGCAGTGCACGCAATCGTTTTTGGCGCACTTCGCTCCAGAAAATTTGCACTCGACTGTGAAAACGTACGTCGAAGAACGATTTGGAGGTGTAAGCACCAAACAGGAGGAGAATTGACTCGCGGAAGGGCGTGGGTTCCACCGAACCGTGGTAACGAAGGAGCTAGTCTGCAGAGTAATCAATTATCTCGATCCAATGTCCTAGCTGCCTTCGACATTCCCACGCCTCATACACAGCCAATGGGTGCTACCCAATTCGACGTGGACAAAGAGCAAGTACGAGCGTGGTCGGAGTTGGTGACTCGAGCGCAATTATCACTTACAGACACTATTCGGCTATGGCGAGGGCAGTCAGCGTCGTCTCCTAGACCGAACAAGGCATTGCTGAGTGACCATTTCCCCTGGCTTCTTCACGGATACGATCAACTGGATGTGTTAACGGCTACAGCTCAACGCGGTGTCACCCACGCGTTCGACAGGACGAAACCATCTACCAATCAGCGCTGCACTAACCACAAGTCGGCCACTATCATGCAAAATGCGCTCAAGCGAAGTATTGTCGAAGGTCAGAGCAGTGGAACGTACCTAGTGGCTGATGCACACATCTCAGAACGCTGGCACGAAATTCACTACAGTCCGTTCGGGTGCGTCGAGAAAGTAGGTGTGGACCCTTCTGTCGAGGCATGTGTCATTCATGACCTCTCATACCCGAAGGGAGCGTCCACAAACGCGTGGTCTGTCCAGGATGATCTACCCGAATTATCGTACGTTCATGTGGCAGCAATTGCAAAACGGATCGTAGATATACGGACAAGACGACCCGGTATCCCTATACGTCTGATGAAGGGAGACGTGAAAGGAGCATATCGTCATCTGCATGTTCATGAATCGGTGAGCCCATATTTTGCCGGGAAGCTACCTAGCGAAGGAGTGATTGTGGTCGATTTGGCACTTCCTTTCGGTTGGACGGGGTCTCCGGCACATTATGGCGTCTTTGGCAGTGCGATTACGTTCCTCGTGCGGCGTGAAAGTCCCAACTCTCTCGACCCGTTTGATCATGATCGCGAGCGGTTTTTCTGTTTTACGTGGGTCGATGACCACGTACTGGTTGAACCAGACACAGGAAACAGACTACAAGCTTGCGAAAACGCGCTGCGACTGGCAGTGACGGCCATTCTGGGTCCACGTGCGATTAACCCAAAGAAATTCTCCGTCTGGTCAACGAAGCTCACCGCACTGGGTCTCGACTGGAACACAGAGGAGATGACAGTTTCCATGCCCGAGGATAAAATACTGAAGGCTCAGCTCCGAATTCACGCGCTGCTAGCGCTTAAGACAACAACCAAATCATCATTGGAGAAGCTACTCGGCAGCTTGCGCCATGTTTGCACGTGCGTTCAACCAGCGTTACCGTTCTTCCAATGATTAGCGGCACTGTATCGCGCGACACCGCGAGGAGCAAATGTTACAATATCGAGGGCGGCCCGACTAGATTTGGTGAGGTTCTTGCACATTCTCCATTATTCGCAGCTCAGAAGTTTGCCTCTCGACACGTTTGCAGCACTTCCTGAGCCTCGAGCACACTTGTTCATGGATGCATGTGACGAAGGGTTATGCGTTCTACATCCGGCGCGGCGCGAATTTATTCGATTCCAGTTCGACCCACAGGAAAGAGAGCTGATGGAGAACGGCATCTTCAACATCAACGTCAGAGAGCAGCTAAGCGCTACCACAGCAGTGCTACATTGGGGTCCCGGATGGACACGATCTCAATCTTCACAGAGTTTGGCGCACGTCCGAATGTGGATTGACAATGCAAGTGCAGTGTCCTGGTGTAATAACTTCCACAGTAGGAATCAACTTTCTCAGGAACTGAACCGAGTGCTGGGAGCAGCTGAAGCTGAGTGGAGACTTCGTATTTCAGCGGAACATCACTCTGGATCCATTAACTATCTCGCTGACCTGGGGTCGCGTGCATGGGCTGGTGACAAGCTCACAGAATGGTGTCAACCAACGCAGTTGTGGACACAGGTACGCGTTCCCGATCGCTTGAAGAAGATTTACAACGGGAACTACACACCCTTCAATGCCGATCCCTCGCAGACACGTCCAGGCGTCAGTACGAATCAACATGGAGACAGTGGTGTGACTTCAGTTCGACACTCGGTCGTTCCGAATGGTTACCGGAAGGAGATAGCATTGCGCAGTCTTACCAGTTGGTCCTGTTCGCTGTACACCGATGGTCTGCGTCAGAGCAGGCTCGATCGGTCTCCACCATTTACGCTCAACTCGGCCATATCCGCTGGTATCATCGCGTGTACCTCGGTTTCGAGCCAAAACTCAACGCGGGTCATGCAGCAGCACTCAGTGGAATGCGAAAGCTCGGTCAAGCCGCTCGACCAGGGGCCCCAGTATCGACCAAAATGCTCGAGTGGATTGCGCAAAACACGGATCTCGAAGAGCCCAAGCAACGCCTCATTCTTGGGGCTGCGCTGTTGGGCTACTTCTTTACCTTAAGAAGCTCGGAGTACTTGGCAGTAAGAGGGGGGCGGCACCAGTACGCTCTGGAAGTTCGCGATGTGCAAGTATGTGATGTTGATGGTCAACCAACACGCCGCCCAAGTGAAGCCGTGCAAGTGACGATCAACCTGCGTGGCAGTAAAACCGACCAACATGGCCAAGGTACAAAAAGGTCGCTAAAAAAATCGGGACGCGGACGAATCTGCCCCGTGGCAGGAGCACTACTTGAAACAGGGCGAGACGCGCTCTGTTTCTTTAGCATGCACTAGTATGCGCTTTTGAGGAAGCGTAAGCTACTTAGACTTTGTATGCAAGTAGAAATACACGTCCCCGTGTATTTCTAAGCAAAAGATCGAAACTTTAACTCGAAAATAGAAAACTGAATTGAATGGAAGCCCGCCGCGTGGCGGGCCCTTAGCAAACCTATCTAAATGACTTATGTATCTACGGAGGTGAAGCCATGGTTGGCTCTCACGCTCCGGCCCTTATGTATGCGTTTGATTGGTGGAAATGTGCCCCTTTCCACCAATAGCAGTGCGCTTAGCGCCCGCCAATGTTTGTGCCATGGGCGGCTCGAAATGATTGTTGACTGTGTATGTGACGCACACACAGAAGGCTTGCCGTATACTTGTCCGTGTATAGTCCGGTTATACACGTATATCTGGTGTACCCAATTACACCAGCCTGTGTAACCCTGTTACACTACTACTGCTGAATTTATCAAAGTACTACAAACTTAACAGTCAAGACACAATCTGCTCTATTGGCCAAGGTCGCGTGTTGAAAGCTGAAACCTTGTCGAAGGTGTTGAAGAGAGCGGCGAAGGCATGTGGAGTGAAGGCCGACCTGTTTTCCTGTCACTCATTACGCTCAGGAGGTGCCACCGCTTTAATCGCTGGAGGCGTCGACTCAACGGCGATTATGCGTCACGGCAGATGGAAGTCGGCAACATACCAGAGGTATACGCGCTACACAGAAGCGGTAGGCGGTCCTCTCGCAGCGGTCATGGCGGGTACGAGCTCGTGTCACGACTTACCACCTACTCAACTCCGAAGGGGTTCACGTCATCACGGTGGCGTGCCGTCGCAGAGCTAGGTGGAGTCGGTTGACTCTCAATACACGAGTTCGGTTTGCCCCAAAAAGATGAATTGCTCACTCAACTAGCTGCGTTGTAGGAAAACAACACAAAATCCTAGAGGAGTGTCCTATGTACGACACACATAGCCCTCAGTAAATCGCACCCCAAAGCACGCCTAACGACAGATCTACACTTCGTTACGAACTGCGAACAAATAGCGTGGACGTTATACCAACAGAAGTCACAAGATCAAGAATGCCGTCGCAACTAAGGGCCCAGAGTCGTCGACGGTGAAAAATATAGTGTACCAGTGTTGTCGAGCAACAATTGAGAACTAATAATGCAACGTAACCCCGGCTCAGTGTGATGCCCTCGAACGCAACAAGCTCGCTTGAGCTTCAAACCATCGTGCTCTTTTCTAATGCTCAACTGCTACGAGGCGAATCTCATATGGCGCGGTGAACAGGTCAGCAGGCGAGCGTTGTGACGCTTTCTTCACTAGTGAGTGAGTAGCAACCAGGAATAACCAGTTAACCACCTTCCTATACATATATCAGCAACGTGGGTAAAGGAATCACGAGACGAGAACCAGGCGACATAATATATTGGATCGTGCAGCTTCAGTGACGTAGAGCCAAGCGTTGCTTCTGGCGTGCTCGGGTCACGACTCCAACGCCAACAATCAGCCAGTTCATGTAATAGGAAAATGGTGAAACATGGGCGGCACCTTACATGCTTCTGGAGCTCGAGTCACAGCTCTTCCCACACTTCCTCGCTTGCTTGATCTCCATCCACGCCGGTGAATGCATCAAGCAGCAAAACGACGCCCGCCTACTAGCCAGCCACTGCTCTTGGTCAACTTTCGTGGCGATCCCACCCACGTTGCCAGACGCAGGGGTAGTCCACCTGTTAGATGATGTTTGCTGTTGCCCCGCGTGCAGTGGCCGCTTCCACCAATCCACCACTCGCTGAGCAAATGCGGCCGCAGATTCTAATGTATTCTCCACCCTGAGGTAACAACTCCAACCCATGCCAACCAACGCCATATCTTCATCGTCATGAAGTTGGTGTTGTCAGGATCCAAGAGTGATCTTTGACGCTCCGTTTTCAATAGCGATACCCCAAATTCTTCAAAGTCTTGGAGGTGGAGAGCGTACAACTTGCTACCGGCAGGTCCACGTCTCGCCAGTCGTCCATTTTTGACCACGACCCAGTTTTGGGCTTGGGAAACGCTGTAGGCTGTCAACGAGAAACCCTCGGATGAGATAACGACGCCTGGGCTGTATAGACCATCGCCACACGCAAAAATCTCGCGCAAGCCATAGCGAAAGAAGGTCTGGGCAAGCAAGGGTCCTGGCGCGTCGCCTATACGCCCCGATGTGGGACACTAAGGCGTTCTGTGTTGACAGATCCCTGGAACGGTGGCGACCCCATTGTGAAGCCAAGACCGAAGTTCGCTCCATAGCACTCCAAGCACTTTGCAATTGCCATCCTACTGAAGACACGGCTTCGCAGTTTTAGCATCGCCCCTGCGACAGGACGAGACTATGAGTGTCGCGACTGACGGAGACTACTTTGCTGAAGTCACGGCAGCAGCCACAGTACAACGCAACGTCACCATGGCAGTGCGGACGATCAACGCTGCTATCAGGCGTCTCGACTGGGCGGAGGTGGAGAATTCGCTGCAACCTCATGGCGGAGGTGAAGGGGTCCCCTATGAGTTATGCGCTGCGACTTTGGACGAATGGCTTCGATACGCCGAGTCGGAGTATGGAGCGCTGCCGCGATCAATGCTGATCTGGAGTAACGGGACGATTTTTATCGTCGAGCTGCAGGGGACCATCCATGACGATACTGTACGCATCATTGATTTCACTCTCGGCCTTGCAGCAGGCACGGGGGACGACCACCTGTGCGGCCACTTAGGAGCCGGAATTCACCACGTTGATGCCTTGGGTAATAATGCGGCTGCGTTAGCAGGGCTACGACCCGATGCCAGCTACGGCCCGAGTGAACAGTTGATTCAAGAAGCTATCATCCCGCAAGGATTCGACTTGGACGAGTTTCACACGCTGAAAGTGGAGGTTGGGGTATCCCAAGGCTGGGGGGGTAGACGTGGATTAAACTATAAGGCAGATATGTGGCGGCAGTATCCTGGAATTCAGTACGTCCTCTGCGTTCGCCTTAGACAAGACCTCACGGTTCGCCAGTATCGCTTGGACTCCATCGTGGGAGGGCAATTCGAACTGCCTCGTATGGGTATAACGGCGATTGATGCAGGAGCTATCCTGCATTTTGACGCCCATCGACTGTTGGGGTTGCCGCCAATGGCTGCTTTACCTGCAGGGTTTCATGATCCAGTGATCCTGAACCTCTTTGACGTAGTGGATCGAATCCGGCGGCGCGCCGAAGCGATACGCAACCAACGTGGCGGGGCCGGTGGCAACGGAGGTGGCGGAGGTGGCGGCGGGGCCGGTGGCGGCGGAGGCGGCGGAGGTGGCATTGCAGGTGGCGTTGCAGGTGGCGTCGCAGGACACGGTATGCGTCTCCGACCCCGCGATCAACATGGCCATGTTCAACGTCGAGTCAGGCAGCGCGTGTAATCAATCTGCCATCCACCGCATCATCGGAAGGGGGAGGGGGGACTTCTTGTGTGCTGGATGCATGCAGGAACAGCACATTTCATTACTTTTGGCTTGTCAGTGTCGTGGAATCAAAGCACATTCTACTTTCGGTTTTATTTGCTGATGGTTCCTTCACCCTGCTGTGTCGAAGAGCCGACACATTGGTTGAGTTCGAAAGTTAGGTACATTACAGTCTCATACACTAGTGAATGACTATTCACACTGGTTGAGGCTTCAATTCGCGCCCAGCCCAGCAGCCTCTTCATCACCAAAAAGAATGAGCGAAGAAGATCCTGCATCACGGCAGACAAGTCTTCTCCCTCACAGAAGGGTTCGTTAATAAGCACAGCCGCAGCACGTACAATGGGAAGGAAAGTCGTATCCCTTGCGCTTCACAACTTTTTCATATTAGTCATACTGGTCACCATGCTCAAAGCGAAGATCGCTCGCATGGCGACATCTCCCCATGACGACAGCATCAAAATCTGAAACTCGCTCATAAAACGCGCTATCCAGACCTCATCGTACCATTTGTAGCTCGCAACACCAGTTTTTCGACGGTGAACTCGGAGGAATAGATGATTGCTTACCTGGGGTACCGTCCCGGGGGAATATGCAGTTCGTAACTGCATGTACTGTTTTGTTGAGATGGATAGGCCCTCGCGACGAATGTGTTCCACTGCAGGTCAGGTAGAGCAGCGCTTTTGCCAGATAGATCTTTGGAGAAGTCTAGTGTCGAATGCAAACACTAACTTCCTATTCCTACTTATCTGCTCAGCTCCCTACTTCCTGCTTGGCTGTGCTTCTCCACTAAACAACAGGTTTCCCCAGCCCACCATGCGCTCATGGTGGCAACCAGAGCCGAATCATAACAACGTGGTGCTCCACGTCTTCTCCTTGAACTCCATCGGGATACGACGGCTGTGGTTGTAACCAGTGGGGCAAAAATGCTGACGATAACTTTCAGACGCGTTGCTGTAGGCCTCCACGACGAAGAATGGTGGGCACACGCTTGAATCCGCTAGTGTGGGTAGCAAGATCCATTCGCGGCCGTCAATCCACTGAGGCAGCGTGGAGTTTAGCGCGCGGATGGAGATCGGGTACGATGACAGCGCTAGGTTCTTGCCTTCAGCCTTGTCTGAGCATGGGTTATGTTTGATGTCATCAACGAAATCCCAGTTCTGGTAGCGAGAAGGATAGTGATGCACACTGAGCACGCCAACGGATGTCTTATCATTAGCTACAGCGATTGGGACAGCCAGGCAGCGCTTTTCGTGCGTCAACTTTCCCCACAGATCCACAGCAGTAGGTAGGATCTCCTGCCACGCACTCACTTCGACCACAAACGGCGCAATGGCAGCATACTCGCACCAGTCGTCCAACAGGAGTGCTCGAGAGAGCCGCTCCCCCTGAATTGGCGAGTGGACAGCTAGGTCCTGGACCGAGACAGAACGAATGAACCGCTGAAATACTTTTTCAACGCCTGTGCGAGTGTCTTCGCCATAGCTGCTCCACCCAAAACCGGCGAAAAACAAGCGAAGTGCCTACCACTCGAGAGCTGCGCGCCTACGTGTCCGCGTATGGTAGACCGGCCCCAGACAAGCAAGCGGCCGAGGATGGCAAAGAAGACACGCTGCATGTCCAGCGGTGCAGCGTACAAATCGAGGTGATGACAAGTCCATCCAAAGGCGAGCGCCAATTGCAGTGCGCCACAGCTCCACCCTCCGTTCGGGTTTGCTTGCTGGCACTCGTGCTGGGTGTTCGCGCACGCAGGTTGTCGCAGTGACTTCCAGCCGAGCACCTTCTCTTCGAGTACGGAGAACGGCACCGAGAGCAAAAGCCAGCACCTCATCTCGTAAGACTTGAAGCTGGCGACTGCAGACAGTATCCATCCAGCAAACGCGAGCGCGCGCGGGTCGCGTGCTGCGCACAACAAAAGCGGTGCCGATAGGAGGGAACGCACGCAGAGGGAGTCTACATATGCATGTAGAACCAGCGTTGTCAGTTCGTTGTAGTCATGTGTAGGGCATTTCCGCCGGGGAGAGCTGCGAGGTCAATTCGTCGCTTCTTCTTTAATTGTCTGGTTCTGCCATTCATTTTGTTGCGTATGGCGCGATGCTCATCACACAGAGCAATGGGTCTGTTGGTGAAAATGTTGCGACCTTGCGGGTTTGTGCATTTAGCTCTAATGCAAATGCCTCCTTCCAAGCTGCTGCGCGATGGCTCCTCATCGTGTCTCGGTGGCTCCTGTGATTCTTCGCGTGGCTCCAATAATTCGCTTACGACCACGTCTTCCTCTATTGGGTTCAGCTCGCAAACACGCAAACTCTTCTTCTTCTCCTTGATAATATGGTGCCGCACAAACGGCTCACAGTTGCCGTTCCACAAATTCATAAAAGTTTCCTTGTATTGCCGAACTACAAAACAAACAACCTTGTCAAAGACAAAGTGAGAAAACAAAAAGCAAGAAGCTTACCGATACTGCCACTGATAATCCACATATCCTCTACATTCCTCTGCATTGCGTTCACTGAAAATTGGCCGATCCTCCAACCAAAATATCTCCAGCAATCAAGATCTTGCGATGAAAGAGACTTCCGATCGCCATCGTCGCCACTCGCACCTCCACTCGTTCCCGCCGTAGCATAGCAATCACCCTGGGGTCCAACATCGTAGCGCCCAGAACCACGCGAACGTCCACGCCTCGCCTTTTGGCGGCTACGAACTTCTCAGCTATAGTCAAGTTTGAAAAATCGTACAACATTGCCCACAGATGGTCACCAGCTCTAGTTTTGTCGATGTACGAACCTAGTTTCGCCTCTGCACCTGCCCGCGTGAGTTCATGAGGAAAAACCAGCTCCTCGAGCCCTATGAACTGCAGGGCAAGCGCTCTTCTTGCAAGCGTTCGCACATCTCGCGCGAACGCTTGCAATTCCCGCGGTGCGTCGTCCATGAGGGCAGCAGTGGTCATCTTTCGAGCGAGCGTTATTGTGTCTTCAACGAACTGGAGGACAGAGTCGGCTCTGTCCTCCAGTTCTGCGTCCAGCGCTGGACAGGATGGCAGGTGCGGCGTTATCGCCGGCGGCAGCTCGGCAAGACTTGTACCAGGATCTTCCCAACCAAATGGAGAGCTGATAGTTGTGGCCATATGTGCACTATTTGAACCGCTTGGACTGTCCACTTCCTGATTGTCCTCTTCAGATTGGCGATGGAGACCCTCTCCATCGCCGAACTCTGGCTCGGGCTCGTCTACATGGCTGCTCGACGGCGAAGGCGACCGTGGACGAGTCGCCAATCGAGGGAAGGTCTCCAGTCTGTTGTCCTTCAAGTACTGTTGGTATAGCTTTTTGAAAGTCCGCTGGCTGTGCCGCTGGAACGGCTCGTGCCGTCGACAGGCGTCGAGGTTAATAGCGCCATTGTGTTTTCTGGAGGCTGGGTCGTGTAGCATGTAGTCTAGGATAGCTACTCTGTCTTCATCGCTCACGCGAGGCGCCATGGCTTTCCAGCAGGTCGTCAATCTGCATGATGATTGAAGCAGAAGAAGGGTTCTCTTTTGCTGCTGGAATAACCGAGTCATATTACTGTCCCATGGCACTACTCTACAAACTCTTGACTTGCGCTGTAGCTGCTATCGACGAAGTCGATCTCCACGAAGGGTGTGAGCGCTGGTTCTTCTTGACTCTCGAGACTGCGCTTCCTCGTAGTAGTGGCTTCCTGTCTGCACTTCTCCCACTCACGGCGGAACTGGTTGCTGTCGAGAATCAACTCCGACTCGGCGTCCTCGTTGTCGACCTCCATCGCCGTCTGGGAGCCACCTGACGCTGTCGCACCTGGGCGCGTAGAGTCCATTCGAGTGACATCAGAATCGGTACGGCTGCAAGCGGCAACATGATCGATAAGTGCGTCGAGTGCGTCGTCGGAGTTCATGTCCTCCTGCTCCGAGTCGCTGTCGGATTCCGCAATGATCGCGTCCACGCTTGACTGGGGTGGGTACCCTTGACCACCTTTCACAATCCAATCCAGCCGCCGAATCGTTCTCGCTTGCTTTGCTAGTCTCTTTCGCAGGTCCTGGTTTTCTTGCTGAAGGTGAGCTATCAAGTAGCGTTGGCGAAGATCACGCAGTTGTCGTTCCTCCGGTCGTGCAGGATATTCCGCATCCAGGGCTCGAAGCGCTTGTGGAATAGCACGTCTGTCATGCGTAGTTGATAGTTGATCAGGAGTTGAATCAGGAACCGCTCGGCCGTGCGCACCAGGTCCTCAGGGGAGCAGCAGCAGGCTTAGCCGCCTTGGGCTTGGTGGCCATGACGACCAGGAAGTCATTCTCCTTCGCATTGTACTCGGCCAGTGTGCTGTCGTCTTGGAGCACTTTTCCTGCGAGGATGAGCTTCTGCTGAGCCACGGGGAACGTCTGGAGCTCCTCGATCTTCTGCTTCACGGAGGAGACCTGCCCTCTGTCGAGCAGGGTCGACGAGGAGAGGATGAGGTGGACAAGTACCGCGTCCGTGAGCTCTGCGTCTAGGGAAAGCTCCGTGTCCGTCCTTGTCTCCAAGCAAAGGCGGCGCGCATTGAAAACGCGAGCGAGCAACTCGATTCCGCGCTGATCCATGCTGGATGCCTGCATGTTCAAAATGGTCAAAACAATGCAAATTGAAAGCAAGCAAGTGGAATCGTACAAACCCAAAGACTGGCAAACAAACAAACAGATCCTCTTGAGATGCAGAAGCGCTCTTCTTCTTGCTCGACACTAAGTGCTGGTCACGGCCGAATGAGAAACAGGCGCCACTGTTTTGACAAGCTGGCCAGCTTGGCAAGCTGCCCAAAAGGTTGCCTCGAGTTCCTTGGCTCGTTCTCGGTCGGTCATTGGCGTGCAGCACTCCGTGTTTCTCGGCATGTGATTTCCCGTTTCGCCCAGCGCTGCAGCGAAGAGGTTGAAGGACCCGTCGATGATGATGCGGCCATCAATGATCCACACTTTTGCGTGCTCCTTCGCAGAGTCCTTCGGAACATACACCTCGAAATTCCCCCACAGCAAGTACTCGTAGACATCGTGACAGTGCCTATTCCACATCGTCTTTTTGTCTGCCAAGATCACCACCCGGACCCCTTTTGCCTTGGCCAGTGCCAGCTGAATGGCAATCTCCATTAGCGTAAAGTTGAACGCCGATATGAAGATAGTATAGTGAGCGTTGCCGACATACTTGAACAGCATTTCCTTGAGTCCAGTTGTCCAGCCGAAATACGAATCATGAGAGTCATGGTGGCGGAGATAGATCTCCACCAGGATCTGTTGACGATGATCAGCAAAAATCCGCGCCTCCTTGCACAGCGCGGCGATGTCGACGGCGTCGCAAACGTCCGCCTCCTTCCCCAGCTTCTGGAGAGCGGACAGCTCAAAGCGATCAGCCAGCTCTATGGTAGACGCCGCCTTCGGGCCGCGCGGTGGCTTGGGCGTGCCCCTCGCGTCGAAGCGCTGTTTGACTATGGCCGCGGAGCAGCCGTAGCGTCGCTTCACTTGGCGCTTGTCTTCCTTCGAGAGCTCGCCAGTGCGCAGCGCCGCGCTCTTGGTGGACTGTGGGCAGGCGAGCACCGCCTCGGTGGAGAGGGGTTGTTCGCTTCGCGCTTGTACTCCTCTTGCCGCGCCGTCTTCCTTCCTCGCTTGTTGTTCTCTTGGTCTGCGGGCATCTTCCTTCTTCGGCTGTTATTCTCTTTTGCCCCGCCATTTTCTTCTCTTCTCTTCTCTTCTTCTCTTCTTCTCTTCCCCGTCCCCATCGCCGCCGCGTCGCACAATGACAAATGAAAAAACTCGAAGAACGAATTTAGCTTCCATCTGAGAGGTATTGATTTCGATCACTCCTAAATATAGAATCTTATAGATTGTTTTCATCCATTATACCTCTTTCAAGAGTGAGTACTTTGGGAAGTTTTTTCAGAAATTGTTATTAAATGATTGCATCATTTGAGTACTTTTTTGGGTCTCAAATGATGCAATCATTTAATTACGATTCCTGAAAAAACTTCCCAAAGTACTCACTCTTGAAAGGAAGTATGCTATTGTTATCGAGTGATCGAGCGGCGATGGCGCAGTTCGAGCGGGACTACTACGCGCTGTTGGGCGTTCTGCGCGACGCGAGCAGCGACGAGATCCGCAGCCGCTTCCTGTCGCTCTCGCGCGAGTTCCACCCGGACCGCCACCCGCGACGCCAGGGCAACGCGGCGCTCGTGGCCGCCGCGAACGCGCAATACGCAGTGCTGGACCGAGCCTACAAGGTTCTGTGCGACCCGGTCAAGCGCCGCGTGTACGACATCTACGGCGAGAAGGTGGGGAGGATGGAGACGCTCAAAAGAATGGACGACGCTCTCTTTCATGTCATTGACAACTGGTGGTGCTTGATCATGCATGCAGGGCGTGCACGCGCTGGAGCAGGAGGGGGCTGCTCGCTGCCATGTTGTAGGGGCCCATTTGAAGACGCCGGACGAAGTGCAGCATTTCGTGGAGGAGATCATGCGCCGCATGAACCAGCAGGCGCTGGAGGCGCAATTCTCGTCTTTTAGTGAAATGTCCATGCACGTGGATGCATCCGACTTTGTGCAAGCCCCAATGCAAGGCATGAGGAGTGTATGCCACAGCGGTGGGAGGTTTATCGAGCGCACGGAGATGACGCTCCACCAACGGACAGTTTTCCCGTTGGCGCGCAGTACGACGCTGACGCTGGGAGGGTATATGTACGACAAGAAGGGGATCGGGATGGGCAGCTTCACGGCGCAATTGGCGCACACGTCGCTTGACCCGAGCATCCCGTCGTTCACGCTGACGAGCGAGTTGGGCTGGATGCCCAAGCTTCACTGCCAGATCAGTCAGCCGGTATCGCCTCATACGGTCTTCATGCTGATTCCGGAACTTGACGACAACGGCTTGGATATTTCGGTGGGCGCCAACCAGATGCTGACTCCGCAGCTTCATGGCGCCATGATGTGGAGTACAAGGGACGGTTTGTCGGGGTCACTTAGTCAGGATACGGGGACGTACAATGCTACGGCTGCCGTTGCAGTGAATGGAGGAGGACCTAATGTGACGTTTCAGTTCCGTCGTGCTCTGATGGCTGCGACGACGGCGAAATTGTCGCTGCGCGCGAGCTTGGCGACGGGGCTGTCGTTTGTTGCGGGAGCTAGTCGGGAGATCTCGAACCGGACACGACTGGCATTGGGTGTATTGCTTGCGCGTGCGGGTGTGACTTTGCGTCTGGGTTTCACGCGTGGCAGTGTGCGCTTCGTGATGCCGATTTTCCTGTCGCCGTTCTCCGCGCAGACGGCCTTCTCGACCTTCTGTGCAGCTACGTCGCCCTTTGTGGTGGCTGCAGTTGTGACACAGCTGGTGAAGCCTGCGCAGGAGCGTAAGCGCCGACTGGAACTCGAGCACCGACATGATATGCGTGTGCAGTATCTTGCTGCTGCGCGGCAGGGTGCACTGGAGCAGCAACAGTTGATGCGTCGTTGTGCAAAGGAGAAAATGGAGCAGGAGCAACAACGAGAGGATGGCAAGGGCTTGGTGATTGTACTGGGTCGATACGGCAAGAACCCGACCAGCCCTGACTCCCGTGAAGTTCGAGGCGACGATTTGGATATGGCACTCCGAGCAATGCGGGAGCGGCATCTGAATCGCGAGGTTGGTGATGAAGTCGAGACTGGCAGCGGCGACAGCATCTCACAGCAAGAGGCGGATGCGGAGCTACTGGAACAAAAGTGGGTCGATGTTACGACTCCTCTGCAGTTTTTCGTGAAGGTACGGAAGTCGCTAATGTTTCGTGTTGCCAATGTTGCATGCATACTGAGTCAATTTGTTGTTTCCATGACGGCATTCAGGATGGTGAGCTTGCTCTGTCTTCATCGTCGAAGGCTGGACTTCTAGGATTCTACAACCCATGCGTCGGTGAAGATCAAACGATAGCCGACGCACAAGCATCGTCCAATTCTGCGGTCAAACCTTTGCTGTAAGCATCTTGAAACTGCGTTTGTAGTGGTTTGGCGGCTAACGGATTGGTGTCTTTTGAAATTGCAGCTATGTGCGATATGCCTACGATGGTCAAGTGTTCGAAGGTACATTCGACGACGACCAGGCAGTCAGCTTGCCGTCACGGTACGCCCAAGTCATGGGCCCAGTCGGCAATGTGTACTAGACTACGTGACATAGAGGAGCAAGCACATTGCTACTGATGTGTGCTAGAAATTGGCTGTCTAAACATTTTGCTGGGTGTTTATACGAATCGATGAGCTTCCAACTTGACTGACTGTATGAATTGGTCCATCAGCACGTGCAGGGGCAGCTCCTGGGGTGCGTGTTTGCTGTTCTTTTTGGCTGCTTGTTCCAGAGCCAACTGCTGCTTCGTGAAAAGCACAATAGCAATAGCATCCAGAAACTCCAAGAACACCAGCTTCGTACCCATGAAGAAGGCGTCTGGCTCGCTATCCTGGTAGCTCTCGCTAGAGCTGGTGGACTTCACACTACGAAGCAGGTCGGGATTGAGTGGCGGTGATGACGATGCAGAAGCTCGATTCAACGCTAAGAGGGCATCGCGGATTTGGAAATCCGTTGTAAGAGTTGGTGGAGAACTATCGTCACGAAGCATGACAAGCACCGATCGGATGGACACTTCCGGCTCGCGCTTATCATCCTGAGGCTCCTGCTCACCAGGCTCCTGCCCTGAAGCATCTTCGTACTGTCGACGAATTGAAGGGGCTGCGCAACTGCGGTACAGGCTTTGAAGTCGGTCGTGATGTTTTGTGAAGATACTGTGCATCTTCTTCCCCATCATCTCCGTCCGCACAAGCGACAACCAAGTCGGCGAGCTTTGACTCAGCGTTGTTTGACGCTCGCGCACCATCTGATCGTACAGATCGGAGAATACGTCGGCGAGAAATACGGTGCTGTCCTGACTTACTGAGAGCTCGATTATGCCGTCCACCTCTGCTGTCGTAACCCACGAGTAAGCGATGCGAACGAGCAGCTCGACAAATTCCCGGTAGAGCAGCAGTTCGCCGCTTGGTACAATTTCAAGGCGGCTTGGATTTATGGGGTGTCTTTGGCGATTTTCCGCTGGTAGATTGTCGACAAACTGCTCAGCGATATTCATCGAAGCTGCACAAGCCAAAGCGCTTGCTCGCTGCGCCTTTCGGGTATCCTGAATGAAAGCCTCAAGCTGGCCGCTTGTAAAGTAGAAGCCGCATTGGGAAAGTAGCTGTCGGCACTCGAAGATTTCAAGTATTGTGCCGATATCATCTGGATCGTTGGAGACGGTAGTTAAAGATCGACGGGAGTCTTTGATGCAGCCGCGATACAGCGCACGCAGTTCGGTGTTGATGCGTAGTGCACCATGCTCCACCGCCTTCCGGGCCTTTTCACGCTTTGCAATATCTGCGATCGGCAGGAGATCGTTGATGAAGAACATAACGCCAGGAATGGTCGAAGAAGATGAAGGAGGCTGCGATGGCGACAATGCTGGCACTGATGCAGTCGACTCTGTTGGAGTCGAAGGAGATGGCGCCGAAATCCCCGCAGTCGCTGGTGTGGCGTAAGAACCTTCGGCACTGCGGTCCTGACGGAATGACCCCACGAAGACTCTGCCGTCCTCGTAGAAGAAGAGACCGTACCCTTCTTTGACGTTGGCTTTCCACTCGCCCTCATATCTCGCACCGTTGGCGTAGTAGAATACTCCTCGTCCATGACGCAGTCCTTCGTGGAACTCGCCTTCGTACCAGTTTTTGTCGTGTGGGTTACTGGAAGCCGCCAGACTATTTTTACCGGACCCCATGGCCGCGGCATTCAATGGGCTGACAAGCCACACGTGCCGTCCAAAGCCCTCCTGGCAGTCGTTTTCCCACTCGCCGTCGTATCTCTCCAGTGGAATTACATCCTCATCATCGTCCACACTTCGTGGGGTCATCCAAGTCATCATTCCTTGTCCGCATTTGACATCAGCTTTCCAGTCTCCAGTATATACGCTGCCATCAGCGTAGTGCATCTGTCCTTTTCCCTCGCGTTTCCCCCCAATAAACTGCCCTTCGTAGCGGATGTTCCGCACAGCATCAAACACCAACTCACCGTATCCATGGGGCAATCCATTCTCCCACTCACCGTCATAACGAGCATTGCTCCGAGCCACCACAAGACCTTCGTCTCCTTTATCCAAGTCTTGGCCCTCGTCACCTTCGGCTATATCTTGGTAGGCGAAGAGCATTGGTTTGGCTCCCTCCTCGCCTCCAATTCCGACATCATCGCGGCCCTCGTCACTCTTCGATTGCTTCAGGACGACTCCTCGGTCTCCAGTGACGAAAGTCCCTCGACCATGTCGCTTGCCACGCTTCACATCGCCGATGTACGAACTGCCGTTAGGCCACCAGTACGTCCCTTTTCCAGTGATCTCATTGTAAGTAAAGTCCCCTTCGTACACCACACCATTAGTTTCCCACTCGATACGCCCTGTACCATGCATACGTCCATGGACAAAGTCCCCTTCGTACGCGAACCCTGTCTTGAACTCGAGTCTCCCTTTGCCATGATACACTGGCACATCACAGTCCGCCACTTGCTGCGTCTCCCCTTTATACGACTGCACCACATTCGCCAACACGCGAGGATCCAAAGGCGGCGACTTTATCCACGTCATTGGAGCAGCATCGGCAGCACTTGCCGCCGTCTCCATTGCCTCGCAAGCCGTTACGACCAAAATGCACATGAACCGACACTTCAAGTTGAAGTGGTCAAATGGCTACACTTAACAAAAAGCAGATTTTAATCCATTTAAAAAAATGCCAATTTATCAAAAAAAACATGTTTCACCAAAAAAACTTGAAAGCACATCACATCCATGGCGTCGGCATGCGCTCCCCCATCTTCGCGGCCGTCCACCTCTCTCCACAGCGCACGACCACCTCCTGCAGCTACTGCACCACCAAGACAGAAGTCTTACCTCGACGTTTCCGCAGCTTTATTCCATCGGAAGCGAGTGGCTCGTAAGAAATCGCAAAAGTCCGCAGCCGTCTCGAGCAGCTCCGTTAAGCGGAAAAAGTCGAATCCTGAGCCCGTCAGCAATGCCACAAGCTCTTCAACCGCTGCAAAACATTGTACAACTTCTCCAGTATCCGATGCAACAGTGGTGAAGCCTCCGTCCAAGCAGAACGGACGTGTCAAGCCGAATCTCCATGTGCAGACGGACTTTTCGACGTCCTATTCGCCTCCTTCCCCATCGAGTTTTTCGCCCGTAGCGCCATTAGCCAGGAGTTCCCCATACCCTTTAACAGCTAGAGGGCAAGATACAGAACCTAAGTTGGCTCCTGCACCCTCCCCGAGGTCGACAGGAGCACTAGGAGCTGCTGGGACTTTAGGAACAATTTCGGCAATGCCCCCGGCGCCGCATCCGTTCCGACTTTCCGACTTCTTCTACAAGGAAATCTTTGGTGTTCATGACATTAAACAGAGCGACGGCGTGCATCAGGAACGGGTGCAGAACTTCTTCGCGGTGCCGCTGAATACGGAGCAATTGTTTCTCTTCGGTGTGCTTTTGGCGCTGGATAGTTTTCTGTACGTGTTCACTTACTTGCCGCTGAGGATCCTGTTCGCCTGTGGATGCGCCGTGACGTCGAGTTTCCATGCAAGAGTGTTCCGACGAACGCATTTTTACGACTTGATGGTGGCTGTCATTATGGCGGTAGGCACGATGGTGCTGGGTCATGTGGATATGTCGAGAGTGTACCACGCAATTCGGGGCCAAGCTATGATCAAGCTCTACGTGCTGTTTACGATGATTGAGATCTTTGATCGGCTGTTCTCGTCCTTCGGACAAGATGTGCTGGATTCGTTGTACTACACGGCCAAATATCATCCGCGTCGCGTCACGCGGATGTTCCTGGACTTCGCTGTGGCGATTATCTACGTGGTGCTCCACTCGCTGTTGCTGTTCGCACAGGTCGTGACTCTGAACGTCGCAGTCAACTCGAGTAATACGTCGCTGTTGACACTTCTGATTTCTAACAACTTTGCCGAGTTGAAGAGCTCCGTGTTTAAGAAGTTCGAGGAGCAAAATCTTTTCCAAATCAGCTGCAGCGATATCGTCGAGCGGTTCAAACTGCTCATGATTATTGGACTCATTCTGTTGCAGTCATCTACAGGGGATGTAGCGTGGGGAACGGTACGCTTTATTGTCATCTTTTCTCTCGGGTAGTACGCTTACATTTTATTGTATCTGCTTACGTAGGCGATGGTTTGGGTGGCTGAGATGCTGATTGACTGGCTCAAGCACGCGTTCATCACCAAATTTAATCAGCTTCCACCCACGATGTACTCCAAGTTCATCACCATCCTTTGTCGCGACCTCACAGGCTGGAAGAGCGAGGACACGATTTTGGATCACACGCACCACGTGTCCAAGCGACTGGGGCTGATGTCCCTGCCTTTGGCCTGTGTCGTGCTGCGCATGGTGTCCAAAGCTCTGTCCGACGTCCCAATTGAACTGACATCGCCTAGCGGGATACTGGTCACTGTGGCTTTCTTCTTGTGCCTTGCAGCGTTCAAGGCGCTGCTCAGTCTTGTGCTGATGATCTACGCTTGCAAATCCGGACGACTTGATGACACTCGCCCCAAGAGCCCGCGATCCGTTAGCCATCTCGAATCCATCCACCGCTACAAGTTCTGAAGCTGTGGCCACCAATTGACAATTGATAGACGCTGCGTACTTCAAAAGCTTCTTCGTTCATTGTGTTATGGTCAATTCTCCTATTGCCTATGTGTCGCAGCCAAAGCACGGGGCAAGATGGGCGAGCGGCAACTCAAGCAGCCAACTTCCATCTTCGCCACGGTCTTCGTCTTCAACTCTGCGGCGGAGTGGCGGCTTACTGGTACAGCATACTGTCGTGTCACTTGCTTTCGCCTTCACGTCCACTCCACCACGTTCCATTGCCGCTCGCTCGCCGCTGTTGTTGTGGGCTCTTCATCGTCCTTGTTCTTTGCTTTGATACAAGTCCTAAACATGCATTCCTCTTTTTGTATCTGTCTTATCTACAAACGCGCAAAACTTTTGGTTCTTTCCTGCTTCTCGTCACTAGTTTGCCTCCTCGCCCTGTCATCATCATCATACCCACGCGTCCTCCTCGCTGGTGGCAGGTTCATTCATCCACAACACCTTCTGCGCGCCTCCAGCGTTACCGGGTCTTCCTCGCTTCATTGTCGTTCATACACCACACGCTCCTTCCCTAACTGCTGGTTCATACTTTTTCATCCAACCACAGGTCGGTCGGCTGGGCACTTCCTTTTACGCACGACTCGTAGCATTCATGCCCATGCCGTTCACATCATTCAGCATCATCATGCTGCCGTCGTTCATCTGTTGCATGCGGTTGCCACGGCCTCCTCCTTGGTAGTGATGCGCATTGTCCATGTGACTACCCTGCATCTCATACATTTGGTTCTGCTGCAGGTGGTGGTGCATATATCCGCCGCCCATCGAAGACGCAGGCAAGTGGCTCATCATCATACCATTGGCGCCGTTGTCGAACAGGGTGTCAGCAGTTGGCGACATCCCCATATCCATGCTGATATCCATGTTCGGGAATCGCTTGAGAATGCGCGCAGTGATACGACGGCCACCCGACGTGTTCTTCATAGCCGCGAGGTGCGGACGGATGGCTTTCACCAACAGCAGACACTGCTCCTCAGCGCATACGCACAAAGCGCGCTGAACCACGTAGTTGGCGAATTGGTCCTGGAGCATCTTGTTCATCTTCGGACAACTCGTGATCTCCGCAATGTACTTTTGGCGCACGCGCTCGGGGGCCTTCTCGAGGCACTTCTCAATCACATTCGAGCTAAATTTCTGCACCGAAAGCTCGTAGATGTGGCCCAGGGGCTTCATAATGACACCAAACGCCTCCTCCGCCGTACACGAGTCAAGCACATACTGCACAACGTAGTTGCCGTACGGGTCCTGCATCAGCTTCATCGCCTGGCGCTCCACCTGCTCAATCACCTCTGCCTTCTGCGCCTTGTTAGCCGCGTCCAAGCAACGCTGCAGGACGCAACAACCATGGCGGTGCGTACCGACAGTAGTACACTCTTTACACACAGCATCAAATACAAACTGGTTGTACTCGGGCTTCATAAACTGCAGAGCACGCTGGATCACATGGTTGCCGTTTGAATCAATACACAGGCGCACAGCGTCATCCTTGAGCGCCTCAACAATAATATCAGGCAGACTAGTCGTTCGGCGGCGCTCACCACCTTCGGGGCGCTCCTCACGATCGTTCACACAGCCGTAGTCATCTCCATCTTCCTCGTCAAATTCTTCCTCAATAATGTCAGGTGACGTGGCGCACACTTCCACCACCTTCTGCACCGACCTCGTACCGTGCAGGTTAAGTGCAGCAGCCACAAGGTTCGAGCTCACGCGGCGAATAATCACTAGTCGCTGCTTCTCGTTCACACGCTCCAGCAGCTTCTGGAAAAGGTAATTGCCGAACGGGTCGACCATCATTTCAGCAAGGTGCTCAAGTGATTCTTGGTAGATCACCTCGCACAGATCAGAGCGGTCTTCGTAGTCAAGTTGCTCCTGCAGCAGCCTGCAGCCGTTCTGGTCCTTCGACATCGCGAACACACGGTTTTGAATGTCCTCCACACTCAACGCAGCGCTCAACGTCGACGGGTCATTGGCAGCGCCGCCCATCATCGGTGCGCTCATCCCACCACCGTTCATCAAACCCAAATTCATACCACTAGCGCCAGAGTTTTCCGATCGATAATTCATCCGAGACTGCTGTCGCCCTCCAAACGGCCCATTCAATTGGTGACCAAGATCGTCACCGCCCATTTGGTGGCGATGTTGCTGCATCATGTGAGACTGAGAAGGCGACATCATCATCCGGCTTTGCTGGTACATCATCGAACTGTTCTGACGGTTCGAATTGTGACCGCCACCCATGTGCTCCGATGTCGGGGCGCCAGTCTGGTGAACAAACTTGCACTTGCTGCCCATACGGCAATGGCCCTGGAGGAAAAACTTGCACTGCTTCATTCCCATCTGCATGCCGCCACCCATGCCCTTGCGAGGTGAGTGCGGGGGAGACGCTTCCGGAAGCGGTGGGGTCATGCGTGAGTACATGTTGCGTCCCTGCGCACGATTGTTCGAGTGGCCTCCACCACGCATGCCCATGGGAACCTGCTGCTGTGAACCGTAGCCCATCTGCGCGTGCGGGTGCCTCATTGGACTCGAGCGTGGATTCATGTACATGTTGTTTCCACCAACTTCGTACATGCCAGCCTGCGGGTGCGGTCCCACAACCATCGGGTTCCATTGGCCTGAATTCATCTGCACCCGCGACGGATTCCCGCCGTAGCCGTACGATCCGTTGGCAGTCTGCGGTGATCGATACTGCTGCTGCTGTTGCTGCTGCTGCTGCTGCTGGTGACGATACTGCTGCTGCTCGAAGGCTGCCATTTGGTTGTTGCCGTAGTAGTCGTGCATCTGCTCTTGGTACAACGCGTTGTCACCGTCTTGGCTACCCGACCAGGAATCTTCCGACGACATTCGCGGACTCAGCGTGTACGCACCACTGTACCCAGTGCCGGGGGCACTACTAGTCCCTGGCACCGTGCTTGACCGTGAAAGAGATAGCGACGTTGGCATATGCTGCTGGACGTCACGACCTCCAGAGCGGTAGCGCTCTTGCTGTTGTTGAGCAGACGACGGCTGCTGATGGCGATACCTTCCAGCCAATGATCCATACTCGTTCGGCGACTCCTGCACCGGGTTGAGCTGGAACTGGCCCGACGAGTACGCGTTCACACTTCCAGCAGCACTCTGTCCTCCAGACACACCATTGCCACCGTTCGCAGCACGTTCATTCGCCTGTAGACTCATCTGTCTGTCATCCAGACTGAGTTTAAGGAAATCCCCGCCCAGCGCCTGACTCGGCGACTGCGAGAGGAACATCTCAATGCTGTTCTTGCGGCGACTGTTGTGCGACGGCAGCATCTCCATCGGCGGGCGCGCCGCCTTGCGAATCTTGATGTCAATCATTCGTCCCGCCTCGCTCGACGTCTTGGCCGCGTCCGCGCCTTCATTTTCCTCGTCATTGGTCGTCTGGTTCGACGGCGACAGCGCTCGCGGGGGCAATCCGCCGTCCTTCTTCACATTCTCACCATTCTCACTGCTGTTCTTCCCCGCGTCATTGCCGGAATTATTATCGCCGCTTCCCGTGGGCGAGGACGCGGCCGTCAGCTCGTCCTCACTGTACTTGATGGGGGCGAAAAAGTCGCTCGAGCTGCCGAAGCGGAAGAGGTTCGTCGAATCGAAGCTCAGCGCGGCGTCCCCCTTGCCGTCCTTCTGCGAGGGCCCGGTCGCAGGCGCAAACTCCATCGTCATCCAACCGCCTCACCAGCAAACACAAGTGGGTATACAGTCTATCCTCCACCTAAAGGCACACACAAAAGGCACATCACAAAGTCAGCATCTCAAACGCGCGCTCCCCTGTGTCCTAACACGGCGTCCTACGGCTGGCTGGATGGATGGATGGAGGGTCTCCTGTCCTGTAGGAGGAGGCAAGTTGCAAACTGCTCTCTTCCCTTTGTATTGCAGGCCCCGCATTCGTCTCCATCCATCCTGCTTTGTAGACGTGTGCTCACCTGTTGATCTCTCTTGTATACGTCTGATTGATGGATGGCTTCACTCACTCACTCCGCTCTTGTTCCTGTTATTGTGGATTTCTTTCTCGGGGCTTTCTTCGCGTGCGCCTCGCCTGGCGTATACAGGTCGTCGTATGGTACGGTACGCAGCGCGAAAGAGGCGAGCGAGGCAGCGGGGCGTTTGGGCGCTGCGCTTCACGGCGTCTTGGCTGGTGCGCTGCTCTTTGGGGCGGGGGGCCGGGGTCGTGCTTGGGTGGGCGGGAAGCGCTGAGCAGTAATGGCGTATAGCACGTATAGTCCAGCCTGCCAGAGCGCATCTGCGACTGGCTAAAAGTAAATCAGGTCAGCATGCGTAGTTTTAGACACTTATTTATGCAGAATTATCCCCGGTTTACGCAAGCACACAAGCAAATGACTCCTGTGCAGCAACATGGATTTTGAAGAGGCAGCAGACCTAATAAAGAGTGACCGTTCCTGCAGAAACTGAACTTCTCGGACCTGTCAGAATGCATACAAGGGAGTGTTGGTGTAGCAGACTATACGTGCTATACGCCACGTGCGACTTGGCGACCAAGTGTAGGCGCTGCACAGTGCTGGCCCCGACCAGACCAGGTCCCAGGCAGCCCACGATGCGGTCTCCACTATTGAGCATGGCTCTGCTGGGCCCGCTCTTCGTCGTTGTAGGCTACGGTCTCATCTTCGGTATTGCCTTCGTGCACTTCACCCAGTTCCTGCCACCGAACAGCCCCGTCCACTTGATCCTGAGCCTCTTCTTGGCCTCGGAGCTGCTGCTGCAGTACTCGCTGGCCATCTGGAGTGACCCTGGCTACGTGGACTCGCAGCATCTGGTCGACTTTGGTGATGACCAAAAGTATAAAATATGCGAGCCCTGCAATCGGGTGAAGCCTCATAAGGCGCATCACTGTAGGGAGTGTCGACGATGTGTCTACGAAATGGACCACCACTGTCCCTGGATCAACAACTGTGTCGGGTACTACAACTATCGTACGTTGATAAGGAGGTTATGAGCCCGTTATTAAATTTGAGAGAACTAAGTTGTATTTTGTGCGTATATGTAGGGCATTTTTGGCTGTTGTTGCTGTACATCTGGGTGAGCTGTTTGTACGTGGCGATGTTGTCGGCTGGAAAGTTTATTGAGACGCTCACGACCAGCAGTGCAGATAACGAGGCTTCAGAGCGACAGAGAGTTGTGATGGATCGATTCAAGGTGTTATTTTCATTCATGGCGACGAGTGTGGTTGGAGTGGTGATTTGCTGCTATTGGGGATGGCACGCGTATTTGGTGCTCACGGAGCAGAGTACGATTGAGTTTATGCAGCGTGAAGGAGAGAGGATACGACCGAATGTTACGGTTGCGTCGGTACGACATGCACTTGGACGATTATTGAGAAGGCAGGACGCGTTGTGGTTTACTGCGTTTGCACTGCCACCATTTAGGCGGCGAATGCCGCCCAAGTACATGTTGAAGCCGAACAGCTATGGTGCTGCTTTCTCTGCTGGTGCTGTGTAATGTAGTGGCCCAATGGCTGGAGAGACCAGGAGAGTGTTTGAGTGCTGCCGCGATGCTGGAAAGACTGTCTGTGAAGGAGGAAATGGAGTGGTTTTGCAAGCTGCATCTCCAGGAGCTTTGATAACAATTGAAATGGCGGTCCACATTATGTGAACACGTATCAACCTCGAGTTGTTGGACTGTGACGCGATCTGGTCGCACCGATATGGAGCTGTGGTAAATCGACGAGCCAGTATGCAAAAGAAGCCTGAGAAGCCTGTAGTCAATCCGGCATCAGCCGAAAATCAGCTCCTGGTGTTGTAAAAGCAGAGTTCGGGTGTTGATCACGATTCAATCGGGTGAATGTAGTGCAGCGGGTGAATGAAATGTTGATTCTGCATGAGGAGGGGGTTCACTACGGCGGCATTAGCAATACGATCGAGTTACTTTGTATAGTATATGTGTGTCTGGGAGCCGACGTCTGCTGCAAGGGTGGAAATTGACCTACAATGAAACAGAAGTGGAATAACCTGTGGGATTACCTTTAGTTTTATCACGACGCGATAGCCAAGACATGCCCACCATCCTACAAGCAGAATTTCGGTCTCTCGTAGTTCCTCATTCCCGAGCCAGCTTCAGACCTCACTCCGCACTATTTCAGACAGCTGACCAGTCAAACTGAATCCGAGACCCCAGTCGTCAGTCGACAGAGCGTCCTCCGACGGAAAGAGCTTATGCGCTCTTTGCTGCGCTGGTTATTTGGACTGAAGCCAAAGCGAAGCGGACATCGCTCTGTAGAACCTCTGGTTGCTAGCGTGGGCAACTTGGAGCTGGTACGTTATGTCGAACTCGACCTGAATATCGCTGAAGAACGCGGTGTAGATGTGATCATCAATGACCAGTACCTGCACGCACCGCTAATGTGGCCTGTTGTCGGAGAGGATTTTGAAATCGTCCGATATCTCGTTGAAGAACGTGGAGTAGATGCGAACGTCAAGGGTCAATACGGAGTCACAGCACTAATGTGGGCTGCTATCAAGGGGCACTTTGAAATCGTCCGATACTTCGTTGAAGAACGTGGCGTGGATGTAAGTATCAGTGATCATTATGAAATGACAGCAGCGATGAAGGCTATAGGAAGTGAACGTATTAAAATTGCCCGTTACCTTGACGACATATACGGCACGGAAATTATTGCTGGAGAACAAGCAGAATTGGTAGAGGCCGCAGAAAATGGGGACATTAAAATCGTTAAGTTACTCGTTGAGCAGCATTGCGCGCGGTACTATAGACGCTGCCGTCAATTTTTTTTATTGCTGGTAAAAGCCGCTGAAAACGGAGATATTGAAGTCGTTCAGTATCTCACTGAAGAGCTTGGTGTAACCGTGAATTACATAGCCCTAACGAAAGCCAATGAGAACGGACACACTGAAATCGCTCACTATCTTGCCGAACGACACGGCACAGGCTTGAATCCCATAAGCACGATGATGGAGAGCCAATGGAGGAACGTGATGAAAATTGCACTGCAGAAAGCTATCGAAAGAGGCCATTTCACGGTGACTCGTTATCTTTTTGAACACGGAGCGGATGCCAATATCAGGAGCAACACCAGAACAGAACTGGTTCTCGAGGCTGTCAAAAAGAGGCACCTTGACATCATTCGGTATCTCGCTAAAGAACGGAGTGCTGACGTGAACGATAGTGATGAAAACGGACACACGGCGCTGATGGAAGCTACTAGTATGGGCAACATTGAGGTGGCCTAATACCTTGCTGAACTACCCGGCGCTAATGTAAATGCTCGAAACAGCCTAGGCCAAACAGCACTTCGAATTGCTGCTGATCGTGGATTTCAAGAGATTCAGCGGGTGCTCACAAAATTTGTTTTACCGGTTTTAAGTAAACAATGCGCTGGCGAAGCTAACTCCGTTGTTCAGTCTTCCGATCGAGCACCAACATGGATCATCCCTCCATCTGATATTGAGTTGGTACAATTCTGCCAAACTCGCAATATCGGGGGTGAATACCTTGCTAAATGGTTAGACGCTGATGCTGTCGTGAAGCTGTACATACCTGATGCGTCCCAATCGTCGTTTGACGAGGAAGTTCGTTTATGGCAGAAGTTGCGGCATCCCAATGTCATCAAAATGTACGGCGCGTGTGATGTTGGTCCGAGTCTGCGATTCTTTGTTTGCGAGCTCCCCAGCAAAGGTTCACTTCTTGAGCATGTCAGATTAACTTCACACGGAAAGCCAAAGATTTGGAAATATTTGTATGAAGCAGCGTTGGGTCTGGAATTCCTCCACGAGCGGGGGACTATTCGCGAAGACCTGCGGTGCTGTAATATTTTTATTGGCAGTGGTGGCTTGGCGAAGCTGTCGAATTTGGGTGTGAGTGTCACGAGGACAGAGTGCAGTCGTGATTCCTCATGTGTTGTTGGACCAATGCGCTGGCTGTTTCCTGAAGTTATGGTAGGTAACCCGCCATCGGTTGCTTCCGATGTATATTCTCTGGGAATGTGCATTTTGGAAGCAGTGACGAGCGAGAAGCCATGGAATACCGAACGTGAACATTGGGTGAAACTTTCCAAGACGACGTGGACTCCTGAGACGGATGCGTATGGTGGAGGAGACCCTTTTTGTCCTTCTGGCGATGCTCGCAAACTAGTGCGGCGGATGTGCTGTCAAGACCCTAACAAACGCGCATGTCTGTCTTCTGTTATTTACGAGCTCGAAGCTTTGACTGCAAAGGACTGTTCTGAACACGACCACGAACCCCCAGATACCTTTGACAACTACAAAGGGGGCCGACTGAAAGAGATCTGGGTGGATGTGCAAGAACACTTAGAGAAATGTGACAATAACCAGTATTGCGAAGTGTTTGAGGAACTAAAACTCGTGCATGAGCGTCTGCACCAAGTGGTGCTCTACCCAACGCTGTTAGCGCGGTTTCACCCGCTTGTCACCGACTTTTATCAAACGATCAAGATGTCGCCTGAACAAGCCCGAATAACCCACCTATCGTCAACGCGTGCGACCACAAACAGTTTTCACGCGTTATGATGGCGTATCGAGTCACTAGTGGCAGCATTGGGAAACCCAGTGGATGCAGGTACAACGGGAGAGTTAAAGTGGCAACAACAGCGCAGTGAACAAGTCGAGTTGTCTGTGTCCGGAGTGTCGAACTCTTACGTTGTGCTGCAAGCTTTGAAAACGGCAGGAGCGTTCAGCGTTTCTTAGGACTCTAAAAATCGAGATGGAGAACCCCGTTTCCAAGTACACAGCCGACCAAGTTGCAGTCCTGAAGAAGGCATATGAGGATATTGCCAGTGCAAATGCGGATGACGTTAGCCCTGACACTTTATCGAGTTTGTCAGTGTCGATAGAGTCGCCTAGTCAAGCCCAACTGAACATCACCAGGCGAGCTGAAGCTTCCAAGACGTTCCGTCGCGAAGTCAACATTTGGCTTGGTTTTAGTCATCCTTACGTTGTTCGACTGTTTGGCTCCTGCCACGTCGGGAGGCCATTTTTCGTTTGCGAATACGCTCGCTCATCAGCTACTTGAGAAATGATCCCAACCAACTCTGGCCGAAGTTATATGAGGCTGTATTGGGCGTTCAGTACCTCCATGCGCGTGGGATCATCCACGGCGATTTAAAAGGAGGAAATATCGTAATTGGTAGCGACAGAAAAGCGAAGGTGACAGACTTTGGTCTCAGTTTGGTCGCAAAGAATGATGATGCTGATCTACAAATTTCAGCAGCATCGCATTGGGTGGCACCGGAGTGTTTTAGCTGTACCAACAGTGGAACCCAGGAGAAGATCAACGCGAGGCCAACCTTCGCATCGGATGTGTACTCGTTGGGAATGTGTATTGTGGAAGCACTGCGAGTAGTAAATTCTGTAAAGTGTGGTGGTGGTGGTGGCAAACAAGGCTGTCTCCCATGGGGTATTTTGGACAATGTTACTGTACGATACCATGCAGCACGCGGCAAATCGCCTCCGAAGCCAATGATGTGCGAAGACAACCAGTGGAAGTTGATCAAGCGAATGTGTGCATTCGATCCGCATAAGCGGATCAAGATTTCTACGGTGGTGGATGAGCTCGAAAGGCTGGTACAATACGATAATAATACTCTTGCAGACACCTTGTCGACGGAGTCAGCTACTCTGAAGTCTAAGTGCGTGGTAGACCCGAAATCTCTCTCAGAAGTAATTGCAGTATCTCGAAATATGCTCTCGACTTCTCGAAGGTGACGATCAACGAAAGTCCGTGGTGACGCTGTATTGTTCGATGTGGGATGAGCTGGAGCGTGTCGGCAGCCAGATTGACGTCAATCACACTGTTGAGTGTCGTGCCAAGTTCTGGCCGGTGGTTGTTGGTGCTCATTTAGCAACGTCAAAACTGGAAAACACGGCAATGGCAAGCCTCATTTCGTTAGCTGAGACGATAATGCGGTGTTACGCGCTGCGTCGTCGCCTGGACAAGTTCTGCGAAGCAAACTTTCTTGCCTGTGTAAGTACTGGTACGACGCTGTAGCGAAATAATGGTGTATTTCTTTCAACGAGGGATTCAGTGTGATAACGGCCGTCGTCGCCACCTTACGCGTTGTCTTGTACTTTCTTCGCCTTCATCGTCGTCACTGCGATCACGAGGTTTAGTTTCGCGGCGTACGCTCTTGCTTTCGATGAGGTGACTAATTTGAAAAGCTCCACCTCGCAATTGCACTGCGAGCACATACCCTTCGCAATGAATTCAAGTAGCGCACGCTATTCTGCTCGCATCATAAAGACGTTTGTGCACCACTTTGATGCCCCACTCTCGCAGACAACCGTTGCGTGCTTCTGCGCTACATGGAGCAAGATCGCATAGCCAAAAATGTAAAACCAATGCCGGGATTGCCGAGGATCGCAAAATTCGAGCGTTCCTGTTACTGTGGATTGCCTGCATGCAAACGTCTAGCAATTCCGAATAACAGCAACGAATGAACACGCCCCCCTTAAGTGTTGGGTCACCGAGATTATAGGTCCCTTTTGGCAGCTCAACCGCATCGCCTTATTGCATTGTAGCGGAGTTTGCAGTAAGTTCGTCCCAGATCGCGACCAATGAATGAAAACTAGCGGTTAAAAGAATGAAAAATAAAACGTCGACAGCTTGACCCGAAACAATACTCTTCGGGGTGGCGAAGAGTTTGTTCTATTTGCTCTAAGCGGTGGTATTGGTGTTGAGGCTGTGTTGGCACGAATTCAAGAAGCATCTTGCGAGCGGTTTTGCTGTTCGGTGCATACATAGCTGGCAATGTTTTGCAGTGCAAGTGATGTGAGCTTCGTTTGCGAAGATTTTCTTATCGACCCCAAGAAACTCCAATACGTTTGCATTCACCATTTTTCTCGTACTGCTCGTCAAGCTTCCTGCTCTCGTATGATATAGCGCTTCGCTTCTGTGTCGCTGAAGTCTCATGCTATAGTTCCTGTGAGCCATGTTGTATCCGCGAGAGACAGATCACTTTGTGACAGCTACACTGCGATATTGGCCAAAAGTTCCTCACTAGTTAGTCGAGGACTAAGATCTCTTTCAGATCGTCCCAGTCGCATCGTGCCCCTTCGTGGGCGATGCGCCACCAACCCAGCTTTGGAGCAGCATTTCACAAACTTTGGCAGTGACTCACTCCTGTGTTTGCTCATCGGCCCGCTTCAACTTCGCTTCAAGTGGGAAACAGCTGGGGCGGAGGAGGTGTATGTCGCTGTTCACTAAGCTCCCGAAGCACCATCGCACAACCCAAAAACTCAGAAACCGCTGCGTTACGTGGCTCGGTCACTGGTAGCCCCAACAGCATGCCGTGACCTGGCACAGCAGTCACAGCAAGCATTTCTGTCACAGTACACTCGTGCTGCGCCGTTCACTCGCGTGGAAAAGTATCTTGCCGTTCCGTCGCAGTCGCCATCGTCCATCGTCCGCGTACGTGCGGCACCACACCGACCCTTGCATTTTCCTCGCTGGCGCAACGCCCCGCATTCGCATTTCCACCAAAAAGAGCAGCAAGATACCGCTTTGTAAATCCGTGGCGTTGACAGCATTGACAAGCATACTAAGCAGCGTAGCGCGAATCGCGAGCTCCGATCAGAGTGGATCTCAACTCGAGCCTCTTTGTCGCAGACATCGTCTGCATGTACCCATCGCCTTTTGCGAAACGGTCCTTTCTTTTCAACCAATCCCCGAGCTTACAATTGCACGACGACGCTCCTTGCCGGAACGCCTCTTTCCCTCGACGGCCACTCCAGGGCCGTCGCTCGGACCAACACGAGCCACTCGGCTGCTGGTCACTCTCCGATTCCTCCGTTGCCGCTCAGGATACACAGCCAAGGGGGCAGATTTTTTTCATTGACTTACGAGACGCCTCGACTGGGGAAAAGGGCAACTGCGGCTCAACACCTAACCTGACCTGCGTAACAACAACCGCAGCTCGCCTCGCTTCAAGTTCATAATACAGTTCATTACTTCCGCAGACTGCAGATATATAGTATGCTCGAGTTCCCTCTGCACGACGGCTTCTTCCCCCAGATCGCTCTGAGTCGAGAGGAGGTGAAATACTACAAGCGACTGGGCAAGGAACGCGTGGCGCAATTGATCCGGATCATCGAAGACGCCGACTGCGCGTACAAATGGACCAGTGCCGACTCGTCCTCCTCGTATCGAAGCCACCGGTCCCGGATCCCCGGGCGATCCCGACTCAGTCTCAGTGACTCCAAAGACGACATGTCGGTCTCGTGCCAACGCGCCAATTTCCTCGACTTCCAGCCAGCCAACAAGTCCACGCACGCGTCCACTCTATTGAAAGCTAGTGTGCAATTGACGGACACCAAGGTGGACGAGATCTTACGCGCAGTGGCGAAAGTCAAGACGAAAGACTTCAGGAAAATGATGCGGTACATGCACGGAGACGCCTTTGTGGACAGCAGAACTTTGTTCACCTTCCCGCAACATTCGACTGCAAGATCGGGCAGTGATGTTTCAGAGAGAGCGCCTGCTAGATCGTCGTATTCGTATCGAGCGATAAAGTGGCACGCTTTTAAGACCCACAGACCGAGACACGGAGACGACCAGAAGATTTTGGATTTCTGCTATTTGGAGTACGCAGGCAAGAAAAAGCCGCACCCCGGATCGAGTGTTGTGGGGTTTTGCGTCCAGGAATCAATTTCCAGAGAGCGAGAAGTACCGACACTGGAGAATTTCAGCGTTGCACGGGGATATTTGTCCAGAATGGGCATTATTGTCTCGAAAACGCACCAACCGAACACGTTCAAGGTGACGTCTATCTGTCAGATTGACGGAGACCTTAACCCGATCGTACGGGGAGTGTTGGAGGAGTTGATGAAGAAAACGGTGTGTGCAGTGGCGAAGATCCCGGGACTTGTGGCGCGACAGAGAGTGAGCAGTTTGAGATTCGTGGAGCAGTGGCAATGGGTGCCGAATTCGGACCGCAAGGCGTGTGCAGTTTGCTTGCGAGGATTTTACTTCCGTCGTAAACACCATTGTCGAACGTGCGGAGAAGTGGTTTGCTCGTCGTGCGCGCTGTTGAGAGAATTGGAGGAACCGATCTTTGATATTACCCACTTGAGAGTGTGCTCTGCTTGCATGACGAGTGCTGGTGCACGACAGCAGCAGCAACAATTTTCGGCTGTGAGCGCTACAGGGACAGGGGATGAACCAGCGTCGTCAACTTCTAATGACACGGAGTCGTACATTCGCGGCCTCCGCAGCCCGCAGCACAATTCTTACGAGGACATGGTCTTCCAGATGCGCGAATCACGCGATCGCGACCGTAGACAGAGCGATTCGGCCATGGAAGTGCTAGAAGCGCCTCCATCCGAAACTGAGCTAAAGCCTGCTAACCCTCCGCGTAAGATCTCTACCAGTCCGCAGTTGCGCGCTCAGGACAAGATGCAGGCTCTCACAGACGTTGTGACGCATATCCGTGAAGTTCGTGAAACTATCAACCTTACTATGTCGGAGGCTGCTTATGGAAAGCGCCAAGATGAAGATAGCGACGAAATTGAAGAGTTCAACGACATGTACAGCGAAATTACGAGTATTCGTGAGGCGCTGGAGAGTTCCGTCTCAAACTTTGACGCTGCTCTGGCCAACGCTACCAATGCGGCTCCTGCCATGTACTATTCCGGCCCAAGTGACCGCAGCCAAGACTCTTTACGAGATGGTGGTAGTGATCGTGATGGCGAAATGACTCCTGATCAGTTTAACTCGGTCGCTCGGATTACCTTTGCTGCAGCTCGGGCCACAAGACACGCTGGGCAAGCCTTTTTGTCCGTAGGAGAGCGTCAATTATCACTTGGAGTTAGCACCGTTCAAGATAACGAGGAAGAGCACGAAGATGAAGACGGTGGAGGATCAACGAGTTCAGCGTCAGTAGCAAGTTACCCGTCAATGTATGACAGTGACGACAGCTCGGCTCAGAGTCCAGACCCGTATTCTGCATCCAATTACGAGAAAATCATGGCGACATACCAGCCAGAACACGATGGTTCGGAGCACGAAGACGATGATGATAAGCACCCATCGCACACGTTTGCAACCTCTGTGCGCCGCGCCACTGAAATTCACGAGTTGGAGAAGAAGATCCGCGACCTGCAGCGTAGCCTCGAGGATGCCCAACGAAAGCTGTCAGTTATCGACAGTGACGAGCCGGAGCCCGATGCCCGATCACACCAGCGTCTAGATGCCGTGTGTGAACGCTCGGCGCAGATGGAAATCGACAGTGTCTTTGAGATATTTGGCGAGCGCGGCGAAGAGACGGGACCTGTACTCGGCGATGCAGCGTCTTCTGTCTCATCGGGCCCCAGGGCAATGTCATTGCCTTCGGATGCAATCCCATTGAGAAGATTAACAACCCAAGATCTCGTGTCAGAGCTACGCGGTGTAATGGCTTCTAGTGAGGCTCCCGTGCGAGCTAGTGGTGGTTCACGGAAATCCATGTCCAGATCATCGACGCCTCCACCGTCGTCGACAGTGCCAAAGACCCCGGCCAGTCCTCCTCCACCCGTGCCACCTCCAACATCTCCGCGGGTTTCCCCCAACAACAAAATTCGCCGCTCGCTGAGCAATCCTGTCAAGTCCAAAGCCAACTCGTTGAATGGTGGGTTGAACGACAGCCACGGGAGCACGAAGAAGAACCGAGCACCAGGACTGAATCGACCTTCTGCAGCGCCTACTGAGGGGTCTTTTCTTCAAGGTTCAGGCAACACTGGTGTCACTCGGTATGGTGGTGACGATGACTATGCTTCTTCATCGTCCGACGAGGAGAGCTATGACGACTCGTCCGACAATTTGTCATTGCTCAGCAGCGAAGAGTTCCACGAGCCTCAGTTCAAGAAATACCAGGGACCCGATGCGTTCTTTGTGGAAGAAGATCTCGGCGCAATGCTAAAGAAGAGAAAAGCAGCAGAATCTGGAGCGTCACCGCCAATTGACCCAGCTGACTCACCAATCTCCCCATTACCTCCTTCTGCGGTAGGGAGGGACGAACGCGACGAGCTTCGCGAGCTCATGGAGGGACTTGTTCGCCCTCGAAGTTCTTCACTCCCATTCCAGTCAAGCCAGATGGGAGGCGCATCGTCAGGTGAGCCTCGTCATGACAAACCGTCGTGGAGCGACGACGCTCCTGATCGCGTCCCGACAGCGCACCAAGTGGATGAAGCCGTACGCGAGATCCGAGCTTGCCTAGCAAGCTGCCGCTGCGAATGCCCGTCCGACACAGAGCGAACCCGTAAACTTACTTCCATTTTCAAGGTGCTGCGCTCGCTGCACCGCGAGGGCGTGCGCTCCAAGTTCCGCACACTGCAGCACGACGACATCCGCTACTCGAAGATGCTCAAGGCGACACCCAGCATTATCAAGCTGCTCAAGCTCGCTGGTTACGTGTCACTTCAGCAGAAGCTCACCATGCGGCGTGTAGACCAGGACTACCTCGCTCTGTTCCTACGGGAACTGGAGCAGGAGCTCAACTCGTCCAGCGCCTGATCCGAGCTACATCAACAATATTTTTGTTGCACTACGCATGAACGATACCGAAGTACAGGCTACACAAGACTACAAGACTACCAACCATAGACTAACCGTGATAAAATACGTCTGCAAATTCACTTCAAATTGATTGACATCGTGTTCCGGCAAAGTGCAATACCCCAATCCATTATTGCGTCGTTTCGTTATCACATTTCAGAGTACACTTAGGGTTACTAATTACGCGTACCCCAACTGTACCCTTACTGTACCCCACTTTTACTGGTGGTTGGCCATCACTTCACCTTGCTCAGCTTGTATCTCCGCAGCAGTTCGCGACGCTCTCGTGTCGCCTGTAGATCTCTTCCGTGCGCGCCAGACCGCTCATCTTCTGCGCCAGCGTCTGCTCTCCACGACGCACTCCAATTTTCCTCGCTAACTCCTTCGCAATGGCGTTCAAAAAGGGCGGCAGCAAAAAGGTCGCGGCCGGCGCGAAGAAGCAGAAGCACGGCTTCGTGCGCGCCAGCAGCTCGCGCGGCGCCAACCCGTTCGACGTGCGCAGCAACGCCACCAAGCAGAAGCATGAGGTCATCGGGCGGCGCGTCAAGGGCGCGGGCCGCAACGTGGCGGCGGCGCGAGCCGAAGCGGAACGCAAGCGTCGCAAGACTTTAGGAGCTGAATACAAGGCGCGCAACAAGAGCAACGTGTTCAAGGACAAGCGACTCGGCGAGCAGGACCCGACGCTGTCCATGGAGGACAAGATGATGGCCCGTTTCCAGACCGAGCGCAAGCGCAAGCTGCGCAACGCGTCGACGTTCGCACTGCACGACTCGGACTCGGAGCAGGATGATGAGGATGATTCGTTGTTCCTGACGCACAAGGGTGCAAAGATTACGGACGACGACTACGATCGTCTCAATGCTGACGGTCCGCTGGACGAAGAAGATGACTCCGAGGAAGGCAGGAAGATGGACAGGGACATTGTCAACAAACTCCACTTTGGAGGTGGCAAGGGAGACGCTGATGCGCCCGAGGCTGAAGAGGAGGATGGAAAGAGGAAGACACACAAGGAAGTCATGCAGGAAGTGATGATGAAGGCCAAGCTGTACAAGGCTGAACGTCAGAAAAACAAAAACTCGCAGGAAGACGCCACGGACAAGTTGGATGAAGGCTTCGCGGATCTGAGAGGACTACTTGAGTTCCGCCCCACGCGGGCGAATGGCAAGGAGTTGTTGCCGAAGGAGCCGATGGATGATTTCGATAAGCTGACCCGTGAATTTGCGTTTGAGGCGAAGGCGAAGGCTACGGAGCGCAGGATGTCGCCGGAAGAAGCTGCGGCGAAGGAACGTGACCGTCTTGCCGAGCTGGAAAAGAAGCGTGTGGCGCGTATGCACGGCGCTGACGATGATGACAGTGACAGTGACGATGATGGAAAGCGGAAGGGCAAGAAGGGAAAGAAGGGCAAAAAGAAGGAGAAGGCGCCGCAGCTTATCATGATGCCGCCTACGGACGACGACCTGACGGACGGCTACGCGGTTGATGCACGTTTTGCCGCTGGTGGTGAGGATGAAGAGGTCGACGAAGATGCCGAGGATGGAGATGAGAACGAGGAGCAGGGGGAGGAGAGCGAAGAGGAGGACTCCGAGGCTGACTCCGAAGCGGAATCGGATGAGGAGGAGGAGGCTAAGGAGAAGAAAGAGAAGAAGGAGGAGGAGAAAGAAGAAGAAGAGGAGGAGGCTGAAAGTGACGAAGAGACCGAGAAGCAGAAACGGATTCACGATGCTGAGGAGGCTGCTGCCGAGCTTCCGTTCGTGTTTGAGTGCCCAGAGTCTCCTGAGGAGCTGGCAGCGCTCTTCAAGGAGCACGCGCGCAACTCACCCGAGAAGCGTGGCCTCATCTTGGAGCGTATTGTGACGTACTACAACCCGCGACTGAGCGTGGAGAACAAGAACAAAATGAAGCGCTTCTTCGCAGTGATGGTGCGCCAGTTCCTAATCTTTGCGGCGCGCTATGCGGGACACAAGCACGACCTGGACTCGTTGGCGAAGAGCATGTACACACTGGCTCAGCAGATGGGTGACACTGCGGGTATCGTGGTGCGTGAGCTACTTGCCCAGCTCTTTAAGCGGTTGCACAAGCGTGCATCCACCTCCGCGTGGCCCACATTACCAGAGCTGCTTCTCTTCAAGGCGCTGACCTCCATTTTCCCGACATCAGACTTGCGCCACAACGTCGTGTCTCCCATGGAAACTCTGCTCGGAGAGAGTTTGGCTCGTGGCACTGTGAACTCACCACAGGAGGCTACCCAAGCTCTGTTTGCCGCGTCACTGTCGCTGGACATGACGCGCTCCAAGCAACGATTCATGCCTGAGGTCATGACGTTCCTCACTCGCATCCTCCGTGCTTTCGTGGCTTCGGGTGCTGATGAATCCAAGGAAGACGATGACAACAAGTCTTCAATCCACTGGCTGCGTCGTGATCTACTGGAGTGGGTCTCTGCTAACTCCGACGACGAGAAGATGCCTGCTCTTCCTCGTCTGTCTCTAGCTGGCAGCTCGTCGTGCAGTGGTGCTCAAGTGTTGAGTTCTCTCTTGGCTCTCCTCGACGCTTCATCGGCTCAGTACGCGTCACTACCATCGTTCGACGAGTTGTTCTACCCGCTTTACTTGCTTCTCCACGCTCTCGTGAAGCAGTTGGAAGACTCGAGTCTATCCGAAGTCAACGCCGTCATCTCGAAGCTGCACACCCGTCTCGAGTCATGCTGGGACGCTCGTCGTCCGCTTCGCCTGCAGAGTTTCGCACCAACCACGCTCCCAACGTTCGCGCCCATGTTCGACGAGAACTACACCGTACGCAAGGACAAGACGGCGCCCAAGGACACTGCTCAGCTCAAGCAACTGCAACGCCAAGTCAAACGTGCACGCAAGGGCGCAGCACGCGAATTGCGTCGGGACGCCGAGTTCATCCACCGCGAGAAGCAGAGGGAGGAGGAGTCTCGACTCGCAGCCAAGGAGGAGAAGCAGAAGGAGATCCGCCGCTGGCTCGAGGAGCAGAACGCCACGTTCAACCAACAAGTGCGCAAGGGCGGCCACATGCTCAAGGGCGGAGGTTCGGCCCGAGGCCCTGCTCCACGGGCCCGTACCCCCAAGAAGTAGGCTACATTGCTGCATTGCTACCTCTGCCCCATTTTCTAATAGAAAACGCCTTTTTTTTACTGTCCAAATGCTCCATCCTCTATTAGCGTTCTTTTCTCTTATTCGCGGTCCTTCTTCGGGATGTTCTTCTTGGTGTATTGGCGAGTGGGCGGCATGGGCAGCACGTTCGCCAGGCCCAGGAGGTGCGCCACGCGGTCCGAAGGCTGCGCACCCACCGACATCCAGTAGCGGACGCGCTGGCTGTTCACACGCAGCTCCTTGACACCGTCAGAGGCGGCGATGGGGTTGAACGTACCAAGCTAATGTAAGTAGCAAAAAAATAAATAAATAAAAAACATGGTGTTAGAAATGAAGTTGGAAATGCAGATAGAAGAATAAGAAAGAGACACGTACGATCTCGAGGTGCTTGCCGTCGCGAGGAGCGCGCGCGTCCGCCGCCACGATGCGGTAGAAAGGGAGGTCCTTGCGGCCCCAGCGTGCCAGGCGCAGTCTCACCACCATGTTCGTCCGAGCTCTGGAGCTTGTCGCGAGTGAGTGGCAGCCGCACAATACCGGAAAAAGATGTGGTGTGGTGGACGTTAAGTTTAAAGTGGTGTACCGTACATGGTGTCGGTATTGCGCTTTAGTGACTTGCGAGTTTTTTCGCTACGCACATGGAACCACGGGCTTGCGTGAAAGTGTCTCCGAAGAGGCTCAGGACGTGGACGCTTTGATTTAGCATGTGCCAGCGACTCGTCATCTCTTTCGATGATGGCAGGCAGCGCGTGCCATAAGCACTAAACCGGTTTTTAGTACCGCACAAGTGGATGAGGACATCATTCCGACAGTGTGAACAATCGCTGTTGATGGTACGGCCCGACTCGTATGCACGAGACCGATCCGTCACATGCTTTCTTGTACTACATACTACTAGAATGTATTGAAGCACTCTTTCACTTCATCCGATCTCATTCCCAAACTTTCAGCCGAGGCCACCAACCAACCTTCATAAGCAACACCAGCATTCGATTATATGGGAGATCACACCGAGCACCCCGCGACCAAGCGGTTGAGCTACGAGTCCGGCGCTGCATTGATGGCCGAAGGTCCTGAAGCTCTGCACGACTTGATCGCAACGAAGATGGAGGCAGCTACGGGTCGAACTCTACCGGAGGTGAACGTCCACTTCACCAATCTGTCGATTTCCGCGGACATTTCCGTCGCGGACAAGAACGAGGCCAAGAATGAGCTACCGACGATGCTGAACGAGACAAAGAAGATGTTCACCGTGTCCAAGAAACATACTGTGCGGAAGGAGATCTTGAAAAACGTCACGGGTGCATTCGCGCCAGGGAAGATCACGCTACTGCTGGGTCAGCCTGGATCGGGCAAGTCGTCTCTCCTGAAGATCCTTAGTGGTCGGTTCCCCATGAAGAAAAACATCACTGTCAATGGCGACATCTCGTTCAATGGGATAAAGAGGGAAACGCTGCTCAACCGGCTACCCCAGGTCGTCTCGTACGTCAATCAGCGCGACAAGCATTACCCTCTGCTGACGGTGACGGAGACCTTGAAATTTGCGCACGAAGTCGGAGGAGCCGAGTTCTTACGCGAAGCCGAGGATAACCAGTTGAACAGGGAAGCGCTTGAGGCAGTCCGAGCCATTAACACGCACTATCCCGATGTTACCGTCCAGCAGTTCGGACTGCAGAACTGTAAGGACACGATAGTGGGCGATGCCATGACACGCGGTGTTTCTGGTGGTGAACGTAAGCGCGTGACCACTGCGGAGATGGAGTTTGGGATGAAGAGTGTGGCGCTCATGGACGAGATCAGTACCGGGCTCGATAGTGCCGCAACGTTTGACATCATCAACACGCAGCGCAGCGTCGCGAGGAAGCTTCGCAAGACAATTGTCATCGCTCTTCTCCAGCCTTCACCTGAGGTCTTCGCGCTGTTCGACGACGTGATGATTCTGAACGAAGGAGAAGTGATGTATCATGGCCCCTGCGACCAAGTGCAGGGATACTTCGAAGGTCTAGGATTTTCGTGTCCGCCTGAGCGCGATCTGGCCGATTTTCTGTTGGACCTGGGGACATCCCAACAGTACCGCTACCAGGTTGACAACTACCAGAGAAACCACCCACGACTCGCGAGCGACTTCGCAGAGCACTTCCGACAGTCACAAATTCACCAGAAAACACTCGATCTATTGGCAGCTTTACCTGATCCGAATGACCTCAAGGCTGTCCAGGAACGACTGGAGAAAGTGCCTGTGTTCCAGCAATCGTTCGTGCAGGGTATGCAGACGCTGGTACGACGTCAGATGATGGTGTTGTATCGGAACAAACCCTTCATTATCGGGCGGGTGTTGATGATCTTGATCATGGGGCTTCTGTACTCCACTGTTTTCTCCGACTTCGATCCGACTGAAGTCTCCGTTGTCATGGGCGTGCTCTTCGCTACCATTCTTTTCCTTTCCATGGGCCAGAGCTCGCAAGTGCCAACGTACATTTCAGAGCGTGATATCTTCTACAAGCAGCGCGCTGCGAATTTCTTCAGTACCAAAGCGTACGTTCTGGCGACGTCAGCCAGCCAGATCCCGCTGATCCTCGCCGAGTCGATCATCTTCGGCGCCATGGTATATTGGATTTGTGGTTTTGAAGCAGACGCAGCGTGCTTCATCATCTTCGAGATCATTCTCTTCTTGACGAATCTGGCCATGGGCATGTGGTTCTCCTTCCTGGCAGCAATCAGTCCCAACGCCAACGTGGCAGCACCACTGGGCATCGTGTCACTCCTGATTTTTATCCTTTTCGCGGGCTTTATTGTCACCAAGAACAACATCCCCGACTTCTTCATCTGGGGTCATTACATCAGCCCGATGAGCTGGAGTCTCCGCGCTCTCGCCATCAACCAGTACCGGTCCAACACATTTGACGTCTGCGTTTACAAAGGCATTGACTACTGCGCAACGTATGGCGTCACGATGGGCGAGTACAGTCTGCAGCTCTTTTCCATGAAGACGGACAAGGTATGGATTGTGTACGGCATCCTGTACACGTTCGCCATCTACTTCGTCTTCATGTTCTTCTCGTATATTGGACTGGAATACATCCGCTACGAAGCGCCCGAGAACGTCGATGTGTCGGAGACTTCGGTCGAAGACGAAGCTTATACGCTGATTGAGACTCCAAAGAACTGTTCAGTGAACACTGCCAACTGTGCCGTCGAGATCGATAGCCGCGAGAGACTCGCTGTCGATCCTGTAACAGTAGCCTTCCAGGACTTGTGGTATTCCGTTCCGGACCCTCACAACCAGAAGGAATCGCTCGACTTGTTGAAAGGGATCACTGGCTTTGCGCTTCCGGGCTCAATTACGGCTCTGATGGGTTCTTCAGGAGCAGGTAAAACCACGCTGATGGACGTGATCGCTGGCCGTAAAACGGGAGGCAAGATCTCGGGCAAGATTCTCTTGAATGGCTACGAGGCCAGCGACCTGGCCATCCGTCGATCCACCGGCTACTGTGAGCAAATGGACGTCCATTCCGAAGCAGCTACCTTCCGCGAGGCTCTCACGTTCAGCTCTTTCTTGCGCCAAGACGCCTCGATCTCCGATGCGCAGAAATACGACTCGGTGAACGAGTGCATTGAACTTCTCGGTCTGGAAGATATCGCCGACCAGATCGTCCGAGGCAGCTCGATGGAGCAAATGAAGCGACTGACGATCGGCGTGGAGCTTGCAGCACAACCCAGCGTGATTTTCCTCGATGAACCGACGAGTGGCTTGGACGCGCGTTCTGCGAAGTTGATCATGACAGGCGTTCGGAAAGTGGCTGACTCGGGGCGTACTATTATCTGCACGATCCATCAGCCCTCGTCGGATGTTTTCAACTTGTTTGACAGCTTGTTGTTGCTCAAGCGCGGTGGCGAGACGGTCTTTTTCGGCGATTTGGGCGAGAACTGCAATAACTTGATCGGCTACTTCGAGGCCATCCCTGGCGTATCCCCACTTCCAGAAAATTACAACCCAGCTACCTGGATGCTCGAGTGTATCGGCGCTGGTGTGAGCAATGGAGCGATCACCACGGACTTTGTTGAGGTCTTCAACTCGAGTTCACAAAAGCAGCAACTGGACGCGAGTGTGGCCAAGGAAGGCATCTCCATCCCATCGCCCGATCTCCCGGAAATGGTCTTCGGCAAGAAGCGTGCCGCCAATTCTGTCACTCAGATGAAGTTCGTCGTGACTCGCTTCATTCAGGCCTACTGGCGCACACCATCGTACAACTTGACACGGATCTTGATCTCGCTGTTCCTGGGTGTGGTTTTTGGACTGGTTTTCGTCGATGCGACGTACACGACCTACTCGGGTTTGAACTCGGGCGTTGGCTTGATCTACATGGCTTCGCTGTTCAACGCATTCGTGTCGTTCGAGAGCGTGCTACCGGTTGTATTCGCGGATCGACCCTCGTTCTACCGCGAGCGCGCCTCGCAGACGTACAACGCTTTCTGGTATTTCGTGGGATCAACGATTTCGGAGATCCCCTATACCTTCGTCAGCGGCTTGATCTTTACAGCCGTGTTCTACCCGCTTGTTGGCTTTCAGGGCTTCGACACGGCTGTGGTGTACTGGTTGGCGTACTCAATGATGACACTGATGCAGGTCTACCAAGGTCAGATGCTCGCGTTCGTGTTCCCAACGGAAGAAGTCGCGATCGTCGCGGGGTACCTGATCAACGCCATCTTCATGATGTTCATGGGCTTCACTCCGCCGGCAAACGCGATCCCGTCAGGCTACACGTGGCTGTACAAGATTTCCCCCATCAAGTACCCTTTGGCGACCATGGTTGCTTTGGTATTCGCCGACTGCGACCACCTTCCTCAGTGGGATGACACTCTCGGTGCCTACACCAACGTGGGTTCACAGCTTGGCTGCCGACCGATGGAAAACGCGCCCGTGACGGTGGGTCACACCACGCTGAAGGAGTACACGGAGGACCACTTCGGCATGAAGCACGACCGAATTGCTCGCAACTTCGCGGTCATTGTCGGCATCACAGTCATCTATGGCGTCTTAAAACTGCTAGCAATGCGCTTCATCAACCACCAAAAGCGGTAGACACTTGAGCTGCTCAAGTTGAGCAGATAGAAGTCTCAACAAATCTGCACTTCATCATTTGAGAAACAATACACAATTCACTCTTTTTTTTCCGCTTTTGACGTCGAGCTGCGCCCAAAACTTCTTCGGGATTACTTGTAGATATCCGCTATCGCTTCAAGTGACAGCATTGCCATGCTGTAGTACTGCTCAATTGCCTTTTTTGAAAAGAGGCAATTGGTGCTTTGAGCTGTTGGTTTGCCGCTGCCGTGTCAGTCAATAGAACGCCGCGCTTTAGTGACTGGTCTAGTGTCGTCGCGAAAGAAAGCTTGTGGAGCTCGAGAGCCATACACTGTTGTTCCCATGTGGTAAAACTGTCAATGGATCTCCTTGTCGTTGGTTGCCTGCTGGATTTTCCTGCCTGCTGTATTATTACAACGTTCACTCGCTTCCGCAGCCATCAGCGGAAGCGCACGTCTGGGAATTTAGTTCGTGTCTGCTCTATGGCTTCAAATTCTGCTTCAGCTACTTGTCGTCCCTGGCCACCGTCACCGTCGTCTTGAAATCTGCCTCTTTCTCAATAAACGCCTTAATCTTCTCCAACAAATCATTCTTCACGTCCTCCGGCACCGACGCTACAATTACATCCACCACAAGAAAACAATAAATAACTAAAAAAAAAAATAAACAAGCAGCATAAAGCCAAAGCTCTGCACCTCTTCCTTTGGGTGTGATCTCCTCGATCAGATCCTCCACAGTCACTTGGTCAATGCCCTTATTCCGGATCACCTCTACAGTTGCGTCACCAGTTCTTACCAGTTAGTAACTTGCCCTAATTCAGCGCCGTTACAGCGCTCTAACCTTTGCAGTGCAGCTTCATTTCATCTCTCCAGCCGCATTCCACCAGTTTGAGCCTCAGTAGCTCCTTCAGTCGCTCCTTCTCACCGCTCTGCACCAGCCGCTCGCTAATCCGAGCCTTCACCTGTTCGTCCTGCCGCTGGCGGTCTGCGTGCGTCCTTCAAGCACGACAAAGCAATACAATACGTAGTCAGTGTATGTATGTAGGCCAATAAGACAACGACGCCGCGACGATAGCGCAACGCTACGTACTCTTCCATCCTCTCGGTCGGGTCCAAGTCGCGGCGTCTGCTTGCTGAGAGATAGTAAGGTGACCCCGCTGTCTTTTCCACCAATAGTCCGACGTGGCGCATAATAATCTCTCTCATTGGTTGAAACTCGCAACCTATTGTCCGTCATGCGTTGGTTCCGGCTTGTAAATACCGTTGTGTATCGCACGTGGACCTGTCACATTGCATGCTGTCGCTGGTCTGGCTCGATCATCGGTTCGGACCAATTGCGTCACATCGTGGCCCTCTCTGCCTGGGCAGAGACGAGCCGCGCCCTCCACCTTCAGCGAGTCCCGGACACAGCAGAGCAAGACCACGGAGCCCCAAGAGGTGAGTGTATCGATAGTCCCAAAGCGTTCGTCCGCTTGTTAGTGAGACTTTGGACTCGACTCAGTCAATCGCCACTGCAGCAGATACAGGAATTCCAGCGTCGTGTCGTCAGGCGTTGGGGCTTTCCGTTTCCCCTCCTCGCAATTGCAGACACCCACCACAACAAGACAAAGTCAAAGCGCACGCTTTCGTTCGCATTCGCCAGCCACTGCAACTTTCGCCCCCGCAGCTACAGCCCCAGCAACGATCTCAACAATGGAGCAGGCTCTCCAGCTGCCGAGACTCCATCTCGACACGTTCGTCTCGCAGCCCAAATTCCTCGACCCTATCGACCCCCCCACTGTCCCATTCCCCCCACCGACATGGTAAAGCATTCTTTTATTCTCCCCCCCTCCCCACACCCACCTCCTTATGTCTCTTTGTGGCTTTATTTTACTGAAACTTATTGTTTTATCCAATGGTGATTGATCAACTTCTTACTAGGTGTATGCACAAGTCTCCGCGTACGATCTCGTTGCTGGACGTGTATAAAGACCACGTGCTCATTGCTACGGTACGATATTTCGAGGAAAAGTTGGGAGAGCTTTGAGTTTTCGGTATTAATTTTATTGTTGTTATGGGTTTCTGTAGCACACGGTGGATCAGAAGGCGTTCTACTTGATCGGACGCAATGCTGCAGTGTGCGATATTGTGCTGAGTCATTGCTCCATCTCGAGACTTCATGCGACCATTGTGCATCACGAGAAAGGCGCGACGTACCTGGTGGACCTTGGATCTGCTCACGGAACGTTCGTGGACGGATTGAGGTTGACTGCTTTGCAGCCAACGCTCGTGGTGCATGGCTCCGTGTTGAAATTCGGAGGTTCGTCGAGGTCGTACACGTTCAAGGTGCATTGCAATTGGTTTTTGTGGGTGAATTCTACAAGGAATATGTGTGTTGATGTGGTGGTTTTATTTTTTTTTACTTGCAGGCTTTCGACTCAAGAGAGCAGATTGCAGAGCTGATCAGCAACCGTGTAGGGCTCCCCCGAGACGAATTGGAGTTGCAGCAGAATACGCTGCTGAATTCTCAGATTACGCACCGATTGGAGCTGTCTCCTACTCGACGCAACATGCCGCCGATGTTCCCGATGGCTCCGGTAGGCCAGGTTCCTGGACTTCATCTTCAGCCTCAGGTTCCGGACCAAGATGCGTTGATGATGGCTCCTGAGTGCGGCGACAGGAGAGGGAGCGCGGATGGCGTTCAGCTGCTGGGACTTACAGGCCTTGGACCAGTCAGGAAGCGCTCGCGTGGCGAGTCGGGAAACTCGAATGCTTCTGGCTCATCGGATCAGAGTGGCAGCACAGCGGACCTCAGCGTGTATCTGGATGATCCGGCCGATGAACAGCAGGGAGAACCGAAACGTGTTCACTTTTGCGGCCAACCACCTGAGATTATCCCTGATTCACTTAACGAGGCGTCAGGTATGGATGAGTCGAGCGACATTGATACGGATGCTGGGCGAGTTCGAGAGAACCTCCGAAGGACAGAGCTGGCCAACAGCGATTGAATCTCAAGGTGTGCCTCGGAGAGAGGCTTACAGGACACGGTTAACAGGCCAAGAGCGAGCAAACGCAAAAGCTCCGAAACCTGTGATCTCCCGAGGAAGGTACAGCGCGTGAGCGATGAAGCACACGACAAGTGACTAAGAGATTCCGATTGTCGCGGGTGTATTTGCGGCATATCGAGAAGCACAGATTTTCTGGCGCGTAGCTGCATGAAGGCTACGTACGCAGCACACACACACAGCAGTGAAGATGGCTGGAAACAGCGGAGTGCTCAAGACCACCAGCTGGAAGTGAGAGGGCTCTTCAGTGACGCGTTACCCAGTTCTTGCTTGACTGCACTGGTCGTCGTAGACGTTGCTGGAGTGCGTCCGTGTGTGGTTCGTTAGTTGGTTGTAGCAGTACAGTTTATAATTTAAAAGCATCGGAGAGTGCCGAAGCAGGCAAACAAAAAGGTTAACACAACGCGAATGAGACGCATGTAAGTTTTGGATGAAAGCCTCATTGTCGAACGCGTTGCTCATTTCCTGAAGTTGAAGACAGTTTACATTCATGTTGAAGCGAGTGTCGTCGTTGTCTGAAGTTGAAGACAACAAGACAAGCGCTACGTTCGAACAACAGCACATCTGCCCTCATCTTCACAAGTGACAACACCAAAGCAACAAGCAAACACGAAGGCGACGAGATGAATGTATGGTATATTCACTAAGAATGATCTCGAGAGATCTTTACGTTCGGACTGGGCTACCGACGAATGAAAGCACTACATCTTTCACTCCCCAGCAGCCCGTTTACCGAGTGGGCTTTCGTTTGAGGTCCTTCTCAGGGTCCCGCTCCCACGTTGGTTGAATTCAGTCGCCTTAGCCGATTCGGTATCCTCTGCAGAACTGTGGAGTTCGAGGCCGGCTGGTGACTTGGAGGAGCCCAAGCTGCCACAAGTTTTTCGCGGCGTTGCTATCGCGCTCCCAGTAGTTCGCTCTGCAAGCTACGTTTCTGCAGACACGCACACTCCTCGACCTTTTGGTTTTCGTCGTACCGGGGATCTTGAACGGCATGTCCACCATCGGGCGTGAGCACTCGGAGCAAAGATAGCTGGTACGAAACTCGTCGACCATGACGAGGGTTGCGCGGCGAGAGAGTTCAAGCGCGAACCGCTTGAGCGGAACGTGCATGTGGCCCGCGAGATGAGTCTGACTGCTCCACTTTCCTAGAGCCACACACACGTCACGGTCCACGGTCGGGACGACACGCTTGGCGAGTTTTGCGACGGCCTTGCGTTTGAATCGCGACACCGTGAATCTCCACTTGCGAAACCCTTTCAGTGCGCAGAACTCCAACATGGCGTTGATATTCTTCCAGAGGTGCTCGTAACGAGAGAGCAGAGACGCCGACGACGAAGCCTTGAACGATGGCATGTCCTTCACAAACGCACCATAGCGCGGATACCTCTTCTTCAGGTTTTCATGCCAAAATGCATGGTGCTCGACACGACTCATGTGTCGGTACTCTCGGGACGTGACTTGTAGGACGTGAGCATTGTCGTGCAGGAAGTGAGTCCGGCGCCTGACGCCGTGTTTCCGCGGACGGTGCTTTGGGTGGTGCCTGTGGCAGATCTCGCACCACCCCTCCACATCGCACTGTGCTCTGCTGCGTCTCTTGCGTCGGTGGCGGCGACGGCGGTTCCTGCTGCGCTTCTTGCCATGGCGTCTGCCGCCAACGTGGCCTGGACAGGTACTGCACCAACCGGGCATGGAGCATGGCTCTTCCGGTGGGTTGCAGACAAACTCCAGCATAGGACGGCTGTATGCCGTCAGCATCATCCGTAGTCCTGGGTCAATTCCGATCAATGTAGCTGGTATATACTTCGGAGAAAGAGCAGGTCGTTCAATAGGAGCAGGAATTGACGTCAGCACAGCAGCACTGTAGCCATTTATGGAGATCTGATACTCGAAGCTGCGCCTTGGAACGCCAATTCGGGGATCCGCAGTATGGTTGACGCAGTCTCCGAGGTTGGACACCGTGGTCCACATCCTCTCGCGCACTTCTTGGAACTCCGTAGACGTAGCATACGTCCGTTGTCCACGAGAGTTCGTGGACTTGTAGAGCCCAAAGACACCCTTACCCGTAGTTGCCAAAATTTGTTTTGCGACTTGGTAGAGCACCTCTGTCGTGACTGGGAAGAACGCCGGCACACAGGAGGTGGGCTGCGGCAGCAACGTAAATAATCGGCACCCTTTCGGGATCTCGTCTTGGTCGTGGATTTCTTCCATCTCCTTCAGCATGTCGTACAGCTTGCCGAGAAATAGCACTTCGTGGCTAGCGATGTTCGCAGCTGTATGAGGCAGTTCTAGCCACTCAAGCCATCGCTTCTCGACGTCCGTGAGGTCTTCAGGACTTGACTTTAGTCGTGCGACCATGGCCTCAGCTGCTCCCCGCGGATACGCAAGCTGCAGGCTAATGAATTTGACAAGCCGCGCCTCGAAGTTCGTTCGGACATGTTGCTTCACCGCGACGAGCATGTCATTCGCCAGTTCTTTGATAACAGAGCTTGAATAGAGGAGCGTAGGCGGTATATACGACATGACCCTCGATCGCGAAGCCTCGTACTTGTTGATGGACTCCTCTAGTGCAGCGTTAGCCGAGGGTTTTGGCGCAGGCATCTGTTCGTCACCAAAGACAGCAGTGCAGCACCGGTAGAACGTAGCTTGGTCCAGCTGTAGGGCTGTCTCCATCGTGCGAGATCTTGCCGGCACTACTGGGTAGTTCGGGTGGCTGCGCCGATGGTGCTCGAACAGGCGGCAGCAGTGGAAGTTCATGACGAACATTGCCTCTATGCGGATCTGCTGCAGAGCCACAGCACGTTGTTCGAGCGCGTCCCGGATGTCAGGATTCGGGCAAATGTGCCTCAGTGGGTATGTCACCGTGGAGAACTTTAGGACGCTGTTGGCTCCTTGAAGAAGGGTGCGACGATGGTTCGCGGCGGCGCGTTGCTCGATGTCGACTTGATCAGGCGGTCTCCACGCGACCGCGAGTTCTGGCAGGGGCTCGACGACACCGGGGTCGGTAGCGAACGAATCCATGGAGGCAGGAGGCTTGACTGTTCTGATAGTGAGGCTGCTATCCTGTATGCATGCTGAGTGGCTGCTGGCCACCACAGCCAAGTACACTTTCGTCACACCTGACAACGTCGCAGACGCCGTCTCCCGTAACTCCACTGCTGGTGCTGACGCTGCTGCCTCAGCGGCTTCAACTGCGACTCTAAACTTTAACAGTGTTGACCGCAGAAGGCGAATTGATCTAGTGGACGCCTTCTGTCGGGGTGGTATGGCAATCTTTGGAAGGCGTCCATTAGTCAAAATCATTCCAAAGGCAGCGTCAGGAAGTGGGCAAGTTGGGCAAGCTGGTTAGACGTGGTCCCGGGAAGCTCCCCAGCATCTTTAACAAACCGGAGTCGTATGGAAAACTTCGTTGGATTAACGATTATTCAATGTCAATGTAGAAGCAAGATGCAAGGTAAAACAAGAGGCGCCTGCGTCGGCGCCCTACTACTCGAATAGAGTACAATCGGATCTTGCCAAGCCCGACGCAACATCCATCTACGGTGCGCTGCCTGCAGGCGACTCGTACATCTGATAGTTCGAGTGTGACTTTGCGCGCGAGCGACTGAAGTTTCTTGATCGCGCGCTGCCCGGGGTGCGGGCGCTACGGCGAGATGCTCGGATACGGCGCAGACGTGCACGCTCAGCCTCCATCTCGCCCTTAGTGCAAACCATGCCGTTCTTGAGGGTGCCCACCGTGAATAGGAGTCCCATCGCCACAATACAGCAGCCAGTCAGCGCGAACAGGTAGAAGTACTCGTCGCCGCTCATCGACTCGCTCGAGCGAATGTAAGTGGCGCACACCGGCAGCAGGAAGAACACCATGAAGTAGACGGTCACGTACACCGCGCGCTGCTTTGTGGTGAACAGACCGACGCACGACACCCAAGGCACCGAGGTGATACCCAGACCAGCAAAGAAGTACAGCAACAGACCCACGATCTGCAGCATCAGGTACTCGCTGTCGCCCGTCACGAACTCCGACTTTGCGTTCAGACCCAGAACAAACACCAATGCTGCCATCGGCAACAACGTGCAGAACAGGATGCGCTTGTGGTCGATACGGTCCATGAAGAAGAACGAAAACAGCGCACCCAAGAACTGAAGCCCCGTGCAGTTCACGAACATGTACGTCGCGTCCTCAATGCTACGGAACGTGTCCGACAGGTACATGTTCACGCAACCGAGGAAGATACTGGAGACCAACATCAGGAACAGACCCATCAGGAACTTGAGGAAAGAGGTACCGCCGTTAGCACTCGAGTCGTCGCTGCCGGCCTCTTCGTCACGAATCATACGCAGTTCCTCAGACACACCCTCCTTGCGACGAAGCACAGCCAGACAGCGCTCGCAAGACTCCAGGCCCTCGCGCATGTACACCCAGTACGGGCTCTCCGGGAAGATGTACACTGCCGGCGTCATGATTGACAGGATGATGGTCGCAATGAACACTTGCCACACCCAGCCCACCTCGTTCGACGACGAGGAGAACCAAGCGGCGAACAAAATGCCGAGAATGAAACCACTGCCAAGAAGAAGAAGGGCCTTGCCACGCATGTCACGAGTGGAAATCTCGTAGATGTACACAGCCAGAGTAGGCAGAAGCACACCAACCGAGCCACCAAGCAAGCAGATGCCAGGCATCAGGAAACCCTCGCCGCCTGACTGCACAGAACTTACACCAAGCATACCCAGCACCGTCAGCAAACCGCCAAAGACAATCGACAGACGACGGCCAATGAAGTAGTTCAGGAAACCAGCCACGAACGTGCCGACCATGCAAGCGAAGTAGAAAGCGTAGGTGACCGAGCCATCGCCGACGTTGCCATCAAGCAGATCGTATGTGGTAACGTAACTCAGGAAGCCAGCCGTGCTTTCAAGCGTCGTGAACAGGTGGAACAGCCAGCCGCAGCCAATGCCACCAAGCACGCCCATGAAAGCAGCCAGCGAGAACGCGTACTGAGACGAAGCCGAAACGACCTCCGAGAAGCCCTTGTTGTACATCATACGAGTCTGGATGATGTTCAGGAACGGAATGGCAGACATCACCAACAGCGGGACGATCATAGCCACCGCAAAGATGAAGTCGAAGAAGAACGCGAGCTGCTGGAACATACCCACGGTGGCGATTCCCGAGTTGGCGAAGCTGTACATGCGAGCCATCTCGTTGATGCCATACAGAGACGCCATATAGCCGAAGAACAGAGAGATAGTCCTGGTGAAGCTGACGTCCGAGATAGCAATGGTGATGACGAAGAACGCAATAAGCGCAAGCACCACCACGGACAAGTACATGATCGCGCGAATCGACGAGTTCACATTGCGGAAGCAGCTGCCGGCAGCACCGAACAAGCCCATCGCCAGGACCGTGACAACCGAAGCGCCAAACACCAACCCAACCGTAAGGATCTCCCACTCGAGCGCCACCACGTACCACATGAGTAGAAAGTGACGGCATTCACGGAGAATGACCGTGAAACGAGCAATCGGCTTTGTGTTGTGGTACAGCTTGAGCTCGCCCTTCCACCAGCCAATCCACCCACCAACCATCACCGAGTCTTCATCCTTGTAGTCCTCGCTGGCGTACATCCACTTAGCCCATGCCGTCACATCAGCCTTGGTCTTTTCCCAGTCGAGACCGTCAGTGTTGAAGATGTACGGAGACACCAACCACACCACTGCAATAACCCAAATAGCAAACGTCTGCACGCCGAAGCTCTGCGACGTCTCACAATAGTCGAATGCAAACGAGTTGACCTCGCCAGCAACAGACGTATCACAAATGTCGAACTTGCCAAACGCCAAGTACACCAAACACAGACCAATAAGTTCCATAGCCTTGCGGTAGTGACTCGGAGCGTAAGCCTTGTACAGCAGCACGAACGTCTCACGCGTAATCTTGAAGCCACGTCCCGTAGCCTTGTACTGAGCCTCACCGTGAAGCAAGTTGTTGTCGAAGAAGTGCATGGTCGTACCGAGCTGGAAGATGAAGAACGCCGGACCAGCTGTGAACACCATCTCCAAAAACTGGACGAGACCGCGACGCAGACCCATTTCAGCAAAGTACACACAAATAAGCGGCAGCGACAGGAACAAACCAGCCTGGATGTAGTACTGCGTGTTGTACACCGAGTCCATATCGTGATACACACGGTTGTCAAAACCGTAGTCGTACGAGTTCTCCATGATGATCTCCGTCGTGTTCATGTTGTACACAATCTGCGTCTGCACGCCGGACAGAGCGATGTAGACCTTGCAGTACATGTACACGAACGTCGTCACAATTGTCATCCACGTGGCGTAGTAGAAACCAGTGTGCGAGTAGTACATCGAGTTCAGACGGAAGAAGTCCATGAACTGGCCCATACGGTGAGCCTCACGCGCCAACGAAGTTTCACCGGCACCGTTGGCCAGCTTGCCTTCGAACATCGAGATCTGCGAGAGAGCCACATCACGACCCTTACCACACTGCATGAACTCCACGTGCGTCACGACACCGCCACGCAGCGTGCAGTTGAAACCTGCGAACACATCTTCCGACAAGTTGATACCCTTACTGGCCTTCGACACACCGCCGCGCGTAAGAGCCAGGACCTTATCGAACACATCCGGGTGACCGTAGTGCATACGAACGTACAGAGGGTCGGCAAGCACACGCTGCGATAGCGTCACGAACACCAGCTCCTGCCACGTCTTGAACTTAGCCAGCGAACTGGCGTTACCCGTGAAAATGTGCTCACGCATACCAATGATCGACACAGGCTTCTTCGACGGGTGTAGGTCTGCCGTGCACAAAAGCTGCGGCATCTTCAAACACTCCTCAAAGTAGTGCTGTTGGTTCATATCGATGGTCTGCACAAACTCACCACGCGTGAATGGGACAGCGTTGTTCTGGTTCTCAGGTTTACCTTCACCCAGAATCGGGTCACCAGGCAGCGTGTAGCGGTACACTTCCACAATCTCATCGGCTTCACTCTTGATCAGCACAGTGTCGAACGACTTCTCGCCACCCTCGTGCTCCACCGTGTCGACATAAGCCACACGCAGGTTCGGGTACTCGCGCAGCAGGTAGTCAATATCAGCGGCCTGAGCCTTACCCTCCGCGCGGTGCTTTCCGTACACCTGACAAGCACAAATGTACGAAAATTTTAGACGGACCATATCCTGTAGCTGGTTCTGCTTCTGCTCGGCGCTCTTGCCTGGGCTGGAGCCAATTTCCAACCAGTGCAGAATCTTGATCGCATCCTCGTACATCATCATACCCTGCACCGTACGCGCCAAAGTCTGGCCACGGTACGATGCCCACAAACGGATTTCTTCGGGGTGGTTCTTCTGGGCCTCCTCGGCGGAGCTCACATCCACACGCTCCAAGAAGTTGTCCCATTCCTCCTGGTGAATCTTCGTCAGGTACTTCAGAATCGTCAGGTTCTTGCCATCCTCCTCGACCTGCTGGAAGATCGGGTGGTTCACAAGAGGGTCATTCAGGTCCTTCAGCGAGAACAGCACCGTCTCGGCGTAGAACGGGGTCACAACCGAGAAACTGCGCATTTCCTTGATGGAACGCAGCTGGGGAATGTCCATCACAAGTGACTTCATGAAAAAACCAAGACGACGCTGCGCCTCCGTAGTACGTGGCATAGCCTCCGATCGGTCCAAAGACAGCAGCAAACACGCACGCGTAGCAGCACCCATAGCCGTGTCACTGCAGAACAGGTTGACAAGTCCACGCGAAGCAAACATGTACCCATTGGCGCTTGAGCAGAACTTCGAGTTGCCGAACTTGCGCTGCAAAGCAGGGTCAATGCAGAAGGACTGCACACCATTCAAAAACGCCTCCATCTTCGAGACAAAGTTGCGAATCACACCCATCGAGTGAACACGCGCGTTCGGGATGTGCTGGGACTGCGAATCCGGGTCCGGAAGGTCCAGAATCTCTTCCAGAATATCAACAGCAGCAACGCGCAGGCTCGCAAGCTCACGGACATTAAACGACTTCAGGAATCCGCCACTAGAGGCGATCTCCTCAAGCATGCGGAAACCATCGACCACATCCGCGTCATCGTTGCCGAACAAGGCACTCACCACGTACATACTGGCCGTAAAGAACGAACGGATAGCCGACAGACAGTCATTCTCAACGAGTGTCACACGGAGCTGCGACTCTCCCTTGCCGTCCTTAGCAGTCTTGATAGCCAAACCCATAGCCTCCGTCAACTTACCAGCCGACAGGAACACAGGCTCGAATACTTCACCAGTGCTGCGAATATCGTACTGAAGAATAGCAGCCTCCTTATCGTCCAAAAGATCTCCTTCACGAAACGAGTTGACGATCTCATTCCACACCACCACAAAACGCAGCATCATCTGCGACTCGTAAGCTGCAGCCAAAGCACTGGCACGGGTCGAATCCGTTCCAGTAGCAGAAGCATCACTCGACCGCGCAAGAAGCGTCACCACCTTCTGGTCGAACAATTGAGGTGCAACACGGAAAGCCTTGGTCATCTCTTTAGCACCACGAATCTCGCCCGTCTTCATGAGAATACCCTGGAATCCTCCCAGTAGTGCCTGAAAAATGGTAAAGTAGATTTGTGTGGCGTAATTGAAGATAAACACCACCGGCAGCCAGAGTGCAATGATAATTCCAATATTGTGGAACGACACCAAGGAATTCTGGTAATCCAGCGTCATGGCGTAAATACTCAACGTCGGCAGCATCAACGGCCGCACGAGGATAAAGTATGACGCAATCGCTTCCACGATCCACAATAAGATCCAGAACACAATGTACTTGACTTGGTACGAGAAGGGTGGGGTCATATCTTGGCCCACATAGCAACTCTCTCCTTCGCGCACAAATTTGGCCGCAAAAGTGCCGCTAATGACTTGTGGCGCAAAAGCTTGCGTTAGCAACACCAAAAGGCCCGGCAGGATATACGCGCCGCAAAGTGGATAAAGGTTATCCAGTAGCGTCGTGTCTTTGTCCTCGTTTAGCGGCACGTAAATCATAATGCCAAATAAGACCGCAAAGCCGCCATTCCAAATGATGCGAGTGGCTAACGCCGACCCGTACGAGAAAGATCGCGAACTTGTGGCCGAGCTCTCTTTGGAGATCAACAAGTGCCAGCCGTGACACACCTCCATCACACACTTCAAAAAGGCCATGAGACTCAAACTGAAGGGGATCGCAACGACCGCCAACTTCAAATCCCGCGTTGTGTACGGGTCCACCACATCTCCGATCCGGCCGAATTGCACCCAGCCACTTTTGCCGCCATCTGGCGAAATCGTGACCGCAAATGCCAAAACGGTTAGCAGCACCAGAAACATCATGTTGAACTGGAAGATGCGGTAGTAGTTGAGCACCATGGTCAGTAAACTGCGGTGCTCGTAGAACGTTTTGCCGTGGTTTTGCGTCAGCTCCTCCCCGACTTTCGTGACGGGGATGCTGAGGCAGTGCTGTTTCCAAAAGTACTCGTTGATGTCGTCGTAATTGCGGATTTTCACGTGCTCCAGAGGCTTGTTGAGCGCGTTTTTGCGCTTCATGTTGCTGGCTTCGCGCCAAATTGGGCGGATCACTTGGTGTAAATACCAGCCTTCTTGCTGCTGCTCGCGCCCTTCGGGGTCTTGGTTCACCATGGTGAGCATCTGGTGGAACAAGTAGCATACGCATTCTGGCATGTGGCGCACGTTCGCGGCTTCTCCCCAGATGAGGAAGTACAGCATGACGTCCATGTGCAAATTCCCCGAAGGCGTAGAGTGCGGGATGCCGCTGCCGGAAAAAGTCACGGTTTGCGCGTGGATGAATTTGCACCACGACCGGTAGTTGGACAGCAGCTTGTTCGCCAGCTGCACCAGGTGCGCGTCAGCTGCGTCGTTGGGCAAGCAGCGCGCCTTGCCGTTCGCCAAAAGCAGCAGCACGTGTTCGCGCTGATTGCTGGCCGAGCCTTCTTGGAAGCCGAACTTGGCCTTGAGGAACTCGCAGCAGTAGTCGATCGCGGCCTCGTCGTCTTGCGCGACGCCCTTTGCGCTCGCAGGCGTCACGTCCATCGTGTTGAGGCGGGAGCTGAAGCGCGCCGACCGCTCCGACTTGTTGCGCCGCCGATCCGCGTCCAGTTCGAAGTAGTTGGAGCTGGCGCGGCGGCGGCGGTCCATCTCGCCGTGGCCCGACGGTCCGCGTTGCGCCATGGCCCGGTTGGTGGCTATAGCTTGTGGGTTCGGTGTGGATGTCACCGATGCTACCTCAGACGCTAGAGCGACGGGGGTTCGACACCTTTGGCGCTTGCGTTCCTTCGCTCCGCTCTGGGGGTTTTCCCGTTGTGGCTGCGACTGCGATGGCGATGGAGCGTGCGAAAGAGGGAGAAAGCACGAGAGGGACTGACTTGACTTTCGTATGGAAACCCCCACGCAAATATTCAGCGCGCGCGGACCAGAGACAGACCACTCCCCACCTTTTCACCAATGGGGACACAGAACGAAGCGAGACAAGCCACCGCCCCAACCACACAAACGCAGCACACGACCCACAGCCACCACAAAGGTGGCGGCACCGGAGGCGCTGGAAGGCATCACGCGTAACTGCGTGTTGGCCTTCTTCCGGGAGCTCTTCGTGGCAGCGGCAGCAACTTTATAGAACGTTGAGGTTGCGTCTGATTGGCTGAAAGTTAGACAATCGAACGGATTTTCTTGGAGAAATTTGAGAATGGAGTGATGGCTGCCGATTTTCACCGTATTATTGAGACGGCTCCCACAATATCCCCGAAGATGGCTTCGGGAAATGTCATGGTTGGGGCTTCTGCCGCGCCATTGTGCATTGGAGCCGCTCGTTTGGCCACGCGAATCGACAGTCGCCCGCGGATCCCTCGGGAGTCTGCGAAATATTTGCACTCTGCATCGATCCGATCGGCGCTTGGCTCTTGATCGATGGAGCTGCAACACCTGTCTGCGCCAATAAGCAGGAAATCTTGTCCACCGCCGCGCAAGAGCCGAATCAGTGCAGAGTGGGTTGGAAAATCTGGCAACAACGTTGTCGCGGCAACCGCGCCTCAGCTGCATGTTTAGCCCAGTTTTATCCGTCGAGATTGGTTGGCATATTGTTTCCTGCTTTAAACACGAGCCAATGTTGCTGCATCTCGCTGCTCCGGTTCACGACTTCGTCGCCAGAAACGAATGAGGTGGCGCCATGGGCCTTTTGGCGTACGACGCCGTAACCGAAGTCACCATCGTCGGTTTTCGTCGTCGCAGGCGCATTCTCACAACATTGCTAGCACACTTTCGGTGCACGACTGGCAGCTGATCCTTTCGGGCTATAGGCCCACGACTCGTGGGACAAACTCGCTATAAGACCGAATGCCTCGAACCAGATACCGCGCGACTTTCTTGACCTAGCTCGTAGCTGAAAAAGTTGGTGTAAATCGAAGAAGCGGTCATCAAGTCAATCCAATTGCAGCAATAGAGACTACGTTGATTAACCGTAGACGTTTTGTGCTTGCGAACACGCTGATATAACCTGCAGCTCTCGCACCTAGTTGCAAGCAAAACAGTGTTGTTATCCCATCGAAAGCACTAACTGTTTGTTGATACTGCGGCTCTTCTCATGTTTGCCAGGCAGTTTTATCGCCAAACGCGCGCTGCTGAGCTGGCGGTCTCCATAGAGTCACATGTGCATGTGGTTTGGCATCTAGGTGACGTGAGCGAAAATGACTTCAATAAAAACTACAACTTCAGATTTCACCAAAACCATGGCTACAGGGCAAGTTGAAGTTGCTCCACAAAAGTGTTTACCCCTCCTGTCTCTCTTTGTACTGTTGGTAGCGTAAATGACAACGCCGATGGGACAGCTCTCGCCTAGAACTAAGCTGTCGGCCCTTGTCGAGCGCTGGCTGAAGCACTGTCCGACGCTATAATAAGCGTCGGACAGCGTCAAGCTTCTCGGTGGACAAGTCTCAACGTCCCATGCCAGGACAGGATCCGGCAACTACAGTCACACCCTAAAGACTGGAGGCAACTTCCTTATAGCGCCTGGTGCACGAAACCAACGTGTCATGTTGGCGTTGCCTGCCTGAGCTATCCGAGCGACCGATCTGGTCAACGCCCCGTGTTGGTGGAGAAATTCGTACAACCACCGTAGTCGTCCACTCTTGCCAACCTCACTCGCTATCTTCTCACTCTCCAATCTACTCCAATCGAAGCACCAGCTCATCAACCTACCTCAATCCAAGATCAAGAGCGACCTCCGTCCTCCACGATGTTCAAGCTCACCTTCACTATCGTCGCTGTAATGGCTGCTACTGCAGCTCTTGCTGATGGTTCGCAGTTCTCCCGAGGCGAGATGTCGGCAAACAGTGACGATCGCGACTTTCACGGCGCGCACCACCACCACCATCATCACCACCATGGAAGCGCTGATCTCCAGTTTGTCGGAAGCGGCAATGAAGGACGTCACTGGCCTCGCAGCGGAAGTTTTGATGGACACTTCCCTCGCCCACCGAATGCAGGCAGCGACGAGTATCCCCCGAAGGATGCTGGCAAGCCGGGTGATCGCAACCCTCCACCCTCGAAGTCGGACAGTGGTGTTGGGGAGAACCCCCAGTAAGATGCAGCATCATGCATGATACGACTGGGCTTCAACTTCAAGGGGTATCACTTTGCTAGCACTATCAACAGCTTCGATCGAGCCAGGAACGCTGCATCCTTTTCCTTTCTCTTTATAATTCCCCGAATAACACGAATTGGCTTGGTTGGTATGACTGGTTCTTGAACTTTACCTCTGTTCGGTTTTTGGAATCCTTCCCTTGATGTACCTGATTCATTCGCAAAGTCTCCGCCAAGCACACAAGTCGATCGGTACAAATGCGCGCGCTCCAAGTGTTCCTGGCATCGATTCTGCCTCTGCTACTGTCTGCATCGCCAACGAACACCATCCCGAAAATCGGAAGCGACGTTTGCCTCGACGAGTCCTCCATTTCGTCTGTGGCGACAAATCTCAACACTGGCACCCCTACAACTATCCCAGCTTCATCAACCGAGAAGCAGAACCTCCCCGTCTTCTTCTTCCACGGACTCACAGGCAACAGCACCGAAGGTTTCAACTATCAGGCGAACCTCACAGCTGAGGGGCGAGTTTTCGTCCCGTTGGCTTTTTGTGAAAGGGAGTGCTCATTGACAGCGTTGAACATCCAAGTACACATGGCCATTGCCGCGGTTCGGGATGTGGTGGCCAACGACGAGCGGTTCGCGAACGGATACATCTTCATTGGTCACTCGCAGGGGGCGATGATGGCTCGCGCCGTAATCGAGCAAATGGACGGCCACAAGGTTCACACTTTCGTGAGCTTGGCAGGCGGGGTGAACGGCGTCTTCTACGGACCACAGGAGGCCGATCGTAACTCGATCCACGACATGGGTGCAGGATTCGGTGCTGCGGTGCTGCCGCCAAACTTGTTTGACTTCACGGGATACACTCCCGAAGGTTACCGTGGAAAAATGCAGGCCGATTGGGCTCGACGATCGATGGACCCCACGATTCAAGCTGCATACTCGATCTCAAATTTGGGACGAACTCCAGTACGTGACGTGTGGGTGGCCACCAACGAGTTCTTGCCGATGATCAACAATGTCAACCTGTGCGCGTGGTTCGATTTCCACTGCCACTTGGAGAAGATCCGGCGCAAAAACAACTTTCTCAAACTGAAGGAGGCTCATTTTTTCGCTTCTCCTGAGGATGGAGTGGTGTCACCCTGGCAAGGATCTCTGCTTGGACACTACAGCGAATTGAGCTCGTTGGACGAGATCGAGTCGAAGTTCGAGAGTCTGACTATGGTGGAAATGCACGACACTATCGAGTACAGAGAAGACACGTATGGTTTGCGCACGCTGGATGAACGAGGAGCGCTCTTTCAATATACGGCACCGGGTGTTCCTCATTGCTGCTGGCTTTACGACTTCCCTAAGTTCCACACGGAGGGGATATGTGAGTTCCACCCTTTGTACGACGAGTATGTTTACAAGGTGTTGTGGTAGGACGAACGACTGTAACCCCACTGGCATTGCTAACGACGCCTCTAAGCAACCACATCAAAAGCAGTATCGGAAAGCAGAGTAGATCGCATTATACCTTTTACTCCTTCTGCGTCAGGAACGGGTAGTCCGTGTATCCCTCTTCAAGCGGCACGCCCGGCTGCGGGTAGAACGTCTTGTAGTTTTGAGCGTTGAGCTCGGCGCCAATGCGCAGACGCTGCACGAAGTCGGGGTTCGCAATGAAGTCGCGTCCGAAGGCCACGAGATCAGCACCTCCTTCCTCCACAATCTTGAGCGCGTCTTCACGGTCGAAGCCTGCAGACGTGATCAGAACGCCCTTGTAAGCGTCGCGGAAGTGCCGACTCACTCCAACCTCGGGCACTTGAACGTTGTCTGCGTGCATACCACGACGTTCAATAACATGCACGTAGGCGAGGTCGTAGTCGTTGAGCTTGTCCATGACGTAGCCGTACGTCTCGGTCGGGTTGGAATCCTTGCACCCGAAGGTGACTCCGTACGGAGAGAGGCGAATACCCACTTGGCTCGATGGTAGACTGGACAGAATGGCCTCCACCACCTCCACGATGAAACGCGCACGGTTCTCGACGCTACCTCCATACTTGTCGGTGCGCTCGTTCACACCGTCACACAGGAATTGCTCAAGGAGGTATCCGTTAGCAGCGTGGATCTCCACGCCGTCGAAACCCGCGGCGATAGCATTCTCGGCAGCACGTTTGTAGTCCGCGACGATGCCAGGGATCTCATCAATCTCCAGTGCTCGCGGCGTCACGTAGTCTTTGCGACCTTCACGAGTAACAGAGTAGGTGTGAATGTCGACCACGCTCTTCGCACTCGACGACACGGGGAGCTGTCCGTCCGGCTGATTCATTGGGTGACCCACACGTCCAGTGTGCCAGAGCTGCAGGAAGATCTTGCCACACTTGTCGTGCACGGCCTTGGTCACCTCCTTCCAGCCGTCAACCTGCTCTTGGTTAAAGACTCCGGGGGCGCCGAAGTAGCCTCGTGCAGTCGGACTGATGTTGGTGGCCTCGGCGATGAGGAGACCGCCATCCGTAGCACGTTGCCCGTAGTGCTCGGCGACAAGTTCGGTGGGGACGCCACTCTCACCCGTACGCAAACGCGTCAATGGGGCCATGACAACTCGGTGGTTGAGCTCGACGGGAGCTTTCTTGCCGCCCAGCGTGAAGGGGGTGAAGAGCTTCGGGGCGGTAGCGGAGACCATAGTGAAGTGATGCTTTAAGCGTGGCGCGCAAATTGATGAATGAGATGGTGTGAGGTGGGCTAGAGACACGGTCAAGCTTCTAGAATAAGCGGCATGCAGCCAACCACCATGCAGACTCGCCATGACGGACAGTCTCACAAACAGTCTTGAGTCTTGTTCACGTCAGCGGGAATCATCACTAAACATGCTTGCCTGTGACAGGGAACATGTGGATCACTAAACTGCAGGAACAGGTTACGCCAAGAAAAAAATCGACCATGACCATCGTCGTACGAGCATCGGAGAGATTTCAAGGGGCTGCCGCTGGTTCCCATGCTTGCGAATTTGCCACCTGTGATAACTTACCACTGGTAGTCCCATTGTGGCTACTTGCCTAACCGATGTCTTTGCTGTGTCATGAACAAGGGTATTCTGCGAGACCGCATCGTCGGTTTTGCCGAAAGTCGGTGACGACAGCGACTAGACTTTCGATGACCATCTCGACGCCGGCACGATTGATGTCGGGGATACAACGATCTGCAGCTCTCCGTTCTGCTCCGGCAATTTCCTCGACTGGACTGTTGGATGACGCCCAGCATAACACCCGCTAAGTTAAAGATTCTCCGCCGAGCAGACCCGTCCAAACCAATGCACCGAGGAGGCGAAATACAATGTTGCACAATCGTGGCGAGTTGACCGAAGTTCTGCCCGCGATGAAATGCGCTTTTCAATACCACGAACTCGACGAGTTCAATTTCCTAACATGTGATTACTTGGTTTGCGGCTTTGATGAACGACGTTGCCTTTTGGGTGGTCGACTAGCGTAAAGTGCCAACAATCAACGCTTTCATCCAATCAAGCTAAAGTCACCAATCTCCACACACACAATAATGTACCACGGCCCTAACTAGTATACATTGATGTCACTTAGCTAGCTAACGACGTCCTATGAAATTTTTTGAAATGACATCCGTGCACTGGTCGGTGACACTATCACAGCCAGTCCTTTTTAACAATTCCTAAACGGCCGCAAAGGCACAGGCACTTCAAAGTGGCATTGCGCAATGCGTTTGGGACCTCATTTCCTCTTTCTCTCGCTGGCTTCCACTCGGTTATGGGCTTCTGGTACACTTTTCTAGGCGTGGCGACCGCTGTCGCGCAAGTCGTTCTCAACTTGAGTCCTGTCCCCGACATTTCTAGAGTGCACCGACGTCAAAGGATCGGAGAACTGGCCGCACTACCGCTCGTCGCCATGGTTGTCAATTGCCATTTCTGGTACGTCGTCATATCGCTATCGATTAATCGACCTCGTCCTGGATGCTTACGACGTTTTTTCGTGGCAGGACAGGTTGGTTTACGCGTACGTGACGGACAGTATGTTCCCGCTCTTCGCGACACAAGTTTTCGGCCAATTCGTAGCGATCGTGTACAACGCCATTTACTATCGCTGGAGTGAGCCGGAGAGACGCAAGAAGCTGAGAAAGCTCTACGCGTGGGCTTTCGCAGTGCACTGTGCGATGTCACTATACACAATTCTCGGGTTGCTGGGTGCCACGAACCAGTCCGACTCGGAGGTCGGCACGTATCTCGGGTACGTCGGCATCGTTATCGACGTCTGGATGTTCGCGTCACCCCTCGCCACTCTCAAACACGTCATGAAGACGAAATCAGCCGCCTCGATCCCCATCAATTTGAGTCTCATGCTGTTTGTGTCGACCTCACTGTGGGTCGTGTCGGGGCTCGTAGACAGCGACTTCTTCGTTGCCGGCCTCAACGCAATCGGGTCGTTGCTGAGCATCATCCAAGTCGTCTTCTACATGATCTACCGACCGACAGAAGATAAGGATTTCGTGGCGAATGAGACGGCGGAAGCTGTTGATGTATCCATTGTCATTGGCTCGCCCAACGCCAAGACTAAAGCGGCAACCATCCAGAGTCCAGTCTACTACAAGGCGCTTTTATCGCCATCAACGCACAGGGAGGGCTGAACAATTATCTACAGCTCTAACTTAAAGTTTCAATGCATGATCCGTTTAATCTACAGGTGATCGTAGTACGTAAAACATCGTGCGCGAACTAGTGTCTTCTTTATCATTGCTTTTGGGAGCTTCACTACCGCGGTTGGGCGAAACGGCAACCGAGACTTGCTAGTTTGCGAGTGTCGGCGTTTGTTCTCTAGTGGATTCCTTTGGCCAGAAGCGCACGTACACTGTGCTTTGTGTGACACTCAACATGATGTCTGTAGTATTCAGCTGTCGAGCTGAATGTTGGTGGTCTCGCGATCCGTAGCATGTATCGCGTAGTGTTCGGCGACAAAAGCAGTGAGGACGCCACTCTCATCCGTACACAAACGTGTTAATGGGGTCATGACGACACGGTGGTTGAGCTCGACGGGAGCTTTCTTGCCCCCTAGCTTGAAGGAGGCGAAAAGCTTTGGGGCAGAAACGGAGATCATGGCGAGGTGTTGTTTGAGGTAAGGTGACTTGTTGTTTGGAGCGAAAATTGATGAATGGGGTCCGTCGACAAGTGCAAACTTCAATGAGCTACCGCTCGATCGAGGAGAGTGTCCTCGATGAGTTCTCGGTGAGCTCGTAGGTTTTGTGCTGCGTGGATGGTTAAGAATTTGGTGAGTGCGCGGAAATTTGATGGGTCGTAACGGAATCGGGCTTCTTGGTCGAGATAAATGAGCGAGCATTGTTGCAGCACTGAAACCTCGTGGTCCGGGGTGGAGCGAGGAGACGGCTTGACCACCACTTGGCCCCGGAGGTTGTACGTCAATCCGCGAAGCATCTTGTGCTTGACCTCGGTTGGTGTTAGACGTGCAACCCATATGATAATGTCGCGGTCCTCTTCGACGTAACGTCGCACTACTTGCTTCACTCGAACATCGGCCCGTGCAGTGTTTGAGTACAGCTCCTTGGTAAAGTCTTCGAGGATCGTGTATGGCTGGTCCAAGTCCTACGGCACCAAACAAACAGTAATGAGGACACAACACTCACAACAACACCTCAGTCCCCCAAAATCTCCCACCTTTGCAGTCTTCTGGTACAGTCCGCCGTTGCCCATAATATGTTTCTCCATCCCTCTCCAGTGGTCCCACGTGACTTCCTTTGTTTCTTGCAGCTGGAAAGGCAACTCCTTGTACGTGAAGAACTCCATGTGCTTGCCACCAGCACCTTCGCGTATGTGTACCTCAATAGGTGAAGTAGTCATGGGGCTGAGTCCGTTGATTGCGAGCATCGTGTCCAGTTCTAAACGCGCAGCATCAAGGTGTCGGAACAGACCGTGGAAGTCTCCAATATCTCCTTTAAAATCCAAGGTTCGGTCGACGTAGTGGCCTGACAAGGCTGCGTTCGAGAAGGCAGAATACTCTTTCGTCAGTTGCGTTGTTCGTTTTTGTAGCAAGCTGCGAAGAGCGTCCGCCACTTTTTGCTGCTGTTCCACCACAAGCTTTAATCGAATATGCTCGTTCTCCGCCTCCTCTCTTCGACGACGTTGGTGAGCTGCTATTTCTTGCCAGATTTTTGGTACGACAGCCATTTGTTCCCCATTGTCGGCACTTCCTGTTTTCTCCTTCTCCTGACGTGGTTCCGCTGCTGTTATCTGTAGATTCCGCAGCTCCAGTTGCAGTTTCTGCAGTTGCTCACGAAGGAACGCAATTTCCTTCTTGCGCTCATTGCGCGACCGGTTCGGGTCACCGTAGACGCCAGTTCGTCGCAACTCCTTCCTCCTCTCGTTGGACTCCTTCTTCTTCTTCCGTTGTGCTGAGACTTCGACGTCATCCCTGTGGTCGGAAGAAAAAAGGTGACGATCACTCTTCGGTTCCTCGGCCGCGTACTCATCCAGGAAGGACAGGGCCGCCGCCAAGACATCGTCGTCTTCCAGTAATGCCATTAACCTTAGAGACTTGCAATAAATGACCAAAAGTCGGTATGGTTTATATTAATGCCAATAGAGTCTACATATATTCCACGATCCTTGGTGATAGGCGAACAGCAACAACGCAGTGCCGCTGGACGAGTACACTGCAAGCAGCGCTCCATGCAGCGGAGGATACCATCGGATGCATGCCGTACGTACCCACCGCTCGCGTTCAAGACCCAGTACTTGCCCAGATGACACGTGAACAGCGCCACCTACGACATCTTATCAACAACGATCACGCCCGAGGCGTCAACCAACTCAGACGCCAACGCAACCAGCTTCTCCACTGCATTCGGGTGCGCAGCACCCAACTCGCTGCCGCCTTCATTGACGAACAAGTGACTCGCATCGAACAGTCTTCCGACTCGGCAAAGATGTGCGAAGCTACGCGTGCGCTCTTTCGGAAGCGCGCACCACTAACCTCGCTATGTGACTCTACAGGCAAATTCATTCTCAACACGAAACAGGCCAACCAGAAGATCAAGCAACATTTTCAAGAGCAATTTGCGGAACCAGGTCAGGCGCCAGTCACACCTGACACAGCCCCACGACCCCTCCGTAAACCAGTGACAGCCGAAGAACTCCAACACGCCTTCAAGTGACTTCGCAACGGGCGTGCCACAGGACCAAACACAATACCAGCAGAACTCCTGAAGTACGATGCGGCCAACATAGCCAAACCACTCGCCGACCACCTGAATCACGGATTCAAAACTGGAGATCAGATCCATCTCGGAGAAGGAATACTCCTCGGTCTTCCAAAACCAAACAAACCCGCTGGCCAATGCGCCAGTCTTCGACCCATCGTGCTGCTGAACATCATTCGGAAAGCAATTTCGCTCGTTGTGCCCAGGCGCATTTCTCCGAAGGTCGAAGCATTCCTCTCTCCACACCAGTGCGGGTTTCGGCCCCGTCGCAGTACTGCTGACGCAGTATGGGCCCACAGATGGATAGCAGCGCGCGCCCAACGATACCAAGAACAGTTCCATATTCTAGGGATCGATCCATCGCGTGCTTTCGACATCATTTGACGCGACAAACTCCTATCCGTGCTGGAGGAAATTCTCGACGAAGATGAAATCCGCCTCATCCGACTACTACTTCAAGGAACCGCGCTAACGCTCAGAAGCGGACGAGACTTCCTGTCTCCGTTCGAGAGCACATCAGGTACACCCCAAGGAGACTCACTTTCACCTGTTTTATTCGTTGTCTATCTAGAAGCAGCACTACGCGACGTAGCTACCAAACTTGACGTTCCTCGCCACATCCTCAGGGAGATGATCGTCTACGCGGACGACGCAGACTTCGTCTGCCGAGACTCCGCCCTCGTTGACAAGATCACAACCGAAGCATCAGCTATTCTAGCACATTGGTCCCTCAAGATGAACACCTCCAAGACCGAGCACACCATCGTTCACCGCACTCTTCACGCTACGACAAACCGCACTGACCGAGCCAAAGAGGAATCCTGGCGCAACACGCGCAAACTGGGCTCTCTCCTAGGCGACTCTGAAGACGTATCACCACGCAAAACACTCGCGACAGCAGCTCTCCACCGCATGTGGAAGCTATGGATCCGGCCATCTAAGACGTCGGAAATCACGGCGAATGGTGACGTCCTTCTTCCCTGGCATTAACATGGGCCTCGTAAGTCTAGAGGACAAAGCGCAAGAAACTCTGCTTGCCACCATTAAAATCAACGTCACAATTACTGGACAGACGTTGTGTCTCGCTTTCCCCCACCTCGTTAACACCACGAGATGGTACACGCTAGCCGCCAGACTGTTGAACCAGCAGCTTGTCATCCGAGGCTCAGTTCGATTCATGTGGGGTGGTGACAGCAATTCTGTCGTTGAGTTGCATCACAACGGAGATATGCTCGCGCCGATGTTGCAGCTACTGGGCAACTTGGAGCATGTGGCGTTAGTGTTTGAGAACGCTCGCATCGGCCCCGACTTCGAGTGCGTGTAGGACATTGTAACATAGTTTCTCACAGCACACGCAATCCATATTTTTCACTTGACCCTGTCGAGAGGACCGCCATCAAAAGTATTCTCTAGTAATCCCATGGTGCTCACCACCATCAGAAAGGTTAATACCAACGAAAATGAATATTGTTTGGCTGTTCAAGTGGTTGCTGAGCTGTTCCCTGCCCGATTCAGTCCAGCAAAAGATGATGTTGAAGTGGGGAACTAATCTTCAATCCCTTTTCGAAAGGCGATTGTCCTAGAATCACCCGCACATCGGGGATGAGGGGCATTGGCTTAAAGCGCGAAGTGTTGCCGCTATACCGAAACGACCTGCTCTTGGCGAGAAATTTCTCTGAGTATAGCACGTGCCGCATGCTGCAGTTCAACTCGAGGGGGTTGATACGTTGCCACAGCCACTGATAAGAGCCCTTCGTACAATCACAACTGACCCCCGCGAAGATGTGATCGCAACACTCTAAACTGTTAACTTTTTTCGAGCATTATTCACTGTTGCCTCCTAGTTACGTCAACTTGCCTACTTCGACAGCGTCCCCACCGGCGACAGCATGACCTTGAACTCGGGGCTTAAAGGTTCGCTGCCGGCCTTGTTTGCTTTGGGCGTGATGCCGACGGATATCGCGTTCTCGTCGGCAGTTCCGATGGTACTCTGGAAATTGTCAGGAAGTGGGTGTCTCTTTGGGTTATACACCAAATACAACACGAGCGAGGACGAGTTAACGGAGATGTGGAGCATGTTTGGCGCGATGATGTACCAATTGTCCGTCACCAGGCCGTATATGAACCACATCACGTTGGTGTAGAGGCCCGCGATCACCATATGCACGTTGATGAAGGCCGCAGACTTGTACTTGAGCACGTGAAAGATCTTCTCCATTGGAGCTCCATATAGACAACAAGCGACGACATCGCAGACGATGCCCAACGTCGAGCCAACTTGCCCGCGGGTCAAACCCAGATAGCCGAGCCCTCCAACGACAGCGTAGGCCGTGACAATTATCAAAAAGAAGCCTACAACCGCCAGAACCCGAGTGACATAGCGACGGTCGGTAGTGTACTTCACGTACACCGCAATGAAAAGCAGCGCTGCAACGTCGCCAAAGGTATAGATCCAGAAAATCGGGAACCAGTTCTTGACCATGTATCCGTACAAAACCCAATTGTGCGCGTTGGCGAGAAGCGAGGCCAGAGGGATGATTGAGGCGACGCCAACGTCTTTCTTCTTGTTGATCCGGTAGATAGAGAGGGAAGGGCTGCAGATCATCCCAAAAGAACTCAACGCTGCCAGAATCTTAATCACCCAAAACACGGTATTGTTGACCATTGTGAGATTTGGCAAAAGCGGAAGTGAGGGAAACTTGGAAGTTGTTAAATTTGGTGTTTGACGCGCGAGATTACCTGGTCGATTTTTTGATGAACAAGTCGCCTGTGACAGACCAACAGCGAATGGTGAGCAGAGGTCGCGTGACGTTTGTACGACGAGGAGAAAGCTTTGGGTTGCAATCCTTACGATATGATGTGATCACTTTTTTTTACAAAGCACCCTAGAAAGATTTGGCTGTCTTGCTATTAGTGACTGAGGCGCCAAAGGACCAGCCGAACGACGCGTACATCGCAAGCTTAGCATTCTTGTGCCGCTCGGCGTCCCTGCCAACAATATTCATTTCAAACCCGTGCGGCTTGTGGGGCCGTATTGTCGGGAACTTGGTCAGTAGCATCCAAGACGTCTAGAAGATGCTCCGGATTGCCACCGAGAAAAACGGACTCCGGATCGTCGAACATCTGCCAATGACTCAAACGAAACGAAGGAACTTCCCGGTACCTGGCCGTTCTAGTATTTGGAATTCTCGTGAACACTGCATGGTTGCAGTCGCTCGCCCCAGATTCGCACTCACGGCACGGTTGGATTGGGTATAGAGTGCCGAGTTTATTGCAGATATGCAATTCAGTTAGCAAAGTGCGCGGCGAAAAGAAGTAAAACAAGAAACTGCGACTTGTTATTTCCGGCTGATGGAGGAGCTTCATCTAGAAGATGTGATCGAACGGTTGGCATGTGCCGCAATAGGCTAGTAAGTGTATAATAGTAGTAGATTTAGTATAGCGGTAGGTTAGGATAGATTGCAGACAGCCAGCTCATTCCTGATTTTCCGCGCTCCTGCACAGACGGCCTCGTGGGCGAACCCACCACTACCACCCGGGGCGCCTCAAAAAGTCTACGACTTCCCGAGGCATTTCGACTCGTAATCAGCAAATGAACAGCTCGTTTGCCCCATGAAGATACGTTGGCAGCATTGGAAATTTGTTCTGTACCATCAACAACGATAGTTGATTTGCTCGTGATCCGTGGCCATGATAATCAACGAAGCCGAGCGTAATACATGTATCATGGATGTACATGTATTTGAATTGAGACGAGAAACTCCAAGAGGGAGCAGCTGCAGGCTGGCCTGGTCAGTTTGTATTGCACTGTACTACATGTATCCTTGTATAATAGCACTGTGCTAAGCACTCGTCGACGTTGGTAATCCAATCTCGACCAGTCCTCCCATCGCCGAATCCACAACCAAGGCAATGAAACACAACCATTCTTGATGTGCATTTGAATTGTGATTCACACTGGCACAATGCGTTGTGCCCCGTCACGGGCCCCCCGTGCGGCGTACAAATCGGAGGTCTTATCTTCCCTGTCACAACTTGTAACTCAAGCCATGAGTACACGTGGCGGCGCAAGATCCCCATCGTGGGGCCCGTGGTAGTTGCGCTTCTCCGAGCTTGATCTTGTGTCTCTAGCCCACCTCACACCATCTCATTCATCAATTTGCGCGCCACGCTTAAAGCATCACTTCACTATGGTCTCCGCTACCGCCCCGAAGCTCTTCACCCCCTTCACGCTGGGCGGCAAGAAAGCTCCCGTCGAGCTCAACCACCGAGTTGTCATGGCCCCATTGACGCGTTTGCGTACGGGTGAGAGTGGCGTCCCCACCGAACTTGTCGCCGAGCACTACGGGCAACGTGCTACGGATGGCGGTCTCCTCATCGCCGAGGCCACCAACATCAGTCCGACTGCACGAGGCTACTTCGGCGCCCCCGGAGTCTTTAACCAAGAGCAGGTTGACGGCTGGAAGGAGGTGACCAAGGCCGTGCACGACAAGTGTGGCAAGATCTTCCTGCAGCTCTGGCACACTGGACGTGTGGGTCACCCAATGAATCAGCCGGACGGACAGCTCCCCGTGTCGTCGAGTGCGAAGAGCGTGGTCGACATTCACACCTACTCTGTTACTCGTGAAGGTCGCAAAGACTACGTGACGCCGCGAGCACTGGAGATTGATGAGATCCCTGGCATCGTCGCGGACTACAAACGTGCTGCCGAGAATGCTATCGCCGCGGGTTTCGACGGCGTGGAGATCCACGCTGCTAACGGATACCTCCTTGAGCAATTCCTGTGTGACGGTGTGAACGAGCGCACCGACAAGTATGGAGGTAGCGTCGAGAACCGTGCGCGTTTCATCGTGGAGGTGGTGGAGGCCATTCTGTCCAGTCTACCATCGAGCCAAGTGGGTATTCGCCTCTCTCCGTACGGAGTCACCTTCGGGTGCAAGGATTCCAACCCGACCGAGACGTACGGCTACGTCATGGACAAGCTCAACGACTACGACCTCGCCTACGTGCATGTTATTGAACGTCGTGGTATGCACGCAGACAACGTTCAAGTGCCCGAGGTTGGAGTGAGTCGGCACTTCCGCGACGCTTACAAGGGCGTTCTGATCACGTCTGCAGGCTTCGACCGTGAAGACGCGCTCAAGATTGTGGAGGAAGGAGGTGCTGATCTCGTGGCCTTCGGACGCGACTTCATTGCGAACCCCGACTTCGTGCAGCGTCTGCGCATTGGCGCCGAGCTCAACGCTCAAAACTACAAGACGTTCTACCCGCAGCCGGGCGTGCCGCTTGAAGAGGGATACACGGACTACCCGTTCCTGACGCAGAAGGAGTAAAAGGTATACCAAGAAATGATGCTTCGATGAAATCATTAAAAGTGCCGGATTCAATTTGAACGATCTACACTGGTTCTCCAACTTTACACCGTGACCTGTGACTATTGGAAAAGCTTCGTCTTTTCAGTGGGGAATTATAAAGATATGAAAGCTAGACTATGGCGTTCCTGGCTAAACCAAGCTGTCAAATGATGTTGGCAAGGTGAAAACTGTCGCGTCACGAATGCTTTGCCTAGTGAGGCTTCTCTCCATTCGACGGTGGGGGGTTACCACCGTGTCTCGGGGGCTTGGAGTCATCGTGACCACTTGGACGCTCGTCGCTGCCTGTGTTCGAGGGAAGAGGAAAGTGTCCGAAGAAATGTTTGTCGAAACTTCCGGCCGTGGGCCAGTGTCGTGCTTCTTCGTGGCTTCCATCAAAAGAGTAATCGGCGCTTCCAGCGTGGTGGTGGTGCTCACCGTCGTCGCCGCCTTGAGAGCCCACATCGCTGTTCGCCGATTTTCCGTCACGCAAGAGGTGCGAGCCGTCGACGAGAGCTGCAACAGTAGCCACTGCAGCAACAATAATGAGCGTGAGCTTGACCATGGCGGCGGACGAAGTTTTAGGCTGGTTGGCGGGTTGTGTTTCGAGCCGAGCAAATTGAAGAGTGGGAAGACAACCGAGATGTCATGAGCGGGAGAAGATAGAGCTGAGCTCGTTTGTGGAGGAGTATTATGCCAACTTCGGGCGTTGACCAGATCGATTGCGTGGAAGGCAAGGAGTGCAGCGATAATTATGACTGCATCGGTTTCGATCGCCACACAGCCTTGCGGGCTTATCACGCACTTAGCCACAACGGTGTGGTTGTCCTGGGAAGCTGCCTCGACGTCCTACGCTTATTATTACCATTGCAGCAGCTCTATCATTATAACGCACTTTTTTTCGAGAACTACGAACACTATTGCTTTACGATCGGGCTCCCCTCGGGATTCATACTATTAGTAGTATTTATTTTTCATCGAACACATCCTTCGAAGAATGGGTTACCCCATGCTTTTAGGCGCAAAAGTCCGAACACAAGCTTTCATCACCGATTTAGGGTAGAATCTCACAATTGGCCAGCTCACAACTTGATCTGATAGTATTCCTTCACCGGCACGTGCTTGGCGCCGCCGTAATAGTCGAGCAAGATAATGTTCTCAATTTCCAGGACGTACGGCAGGAATCCATGCTTCTCCGGCCAGTATTCCATCTGCGGGTGTCTACAACAAGACCAACACCGTAAGTACAACACAAAGCAGCTCTAACCGTATCAAAACAATTAGAACGTACTTGGAGAACAGCACTTTCTCAGCGTATCGGCGCTGATCTTCAGCCACAGGCACCACCTTCCCCGTCAGCGTGAGCTTCCAGCACGTCGGGTCCTCTACGTCCATCTTGCACGCGTGTACCCCCTCTTGAGCCATCGTAATAACCACCGACGCCGTCGAATTGACACTCAAATCCGCACCTTCATCGCGACAGCAGCATACATTAACGTTAAGTACCCCCCAAAACTTAACTGACTGCTTCTCTTGGCCTCGTACCAGTGGCATCCATCGGCGTGAGGTAAAAGAACATTTTCCCCGTCGAGTCCTCCTTCGAATATCCCACACCATCTAGCCGCCACCAACACCAATAAACACACGTTAATCGTCAACAATCACCCACTGCAACTCTAAACAACAATGCAATCTACCGCTGTATGACACAGTGCTGCCGTAGGGCACCCCATTGAACTGCACCGAGATCGTCGACAGTGTGGCCCAGATATTGTCGTGCACCAACTGCCTCGCATGCTGCGCAGAGCTCCCACCCCAGTACCTGCCACGACTCGTTAGTCAGGTACGTAAAACACCACAACACCAGCACAACAACCTAGCAGAACTCTCACATGTCTTCGGTCTCCACAATTCGGAACGTGTCAGCTCGGAAGATTCCGGCAGCACGACGAGCTTCCACTCCATAGTCGGAGCCAACGATTCCCATCAGCACCATCAACACGGCAATAAACTGGCAGAGATTCTTCATCTTGATGCTCTTGACTTGAGCCCCTGACGTCGTTTTCGATAGTGGAGACCTTCAACCCCATTCTAGGACAGGGGTGATGGGCAACAGTCCCACTGTTGTCACTACCCGCCAATCACAGCTGAGCGTTATCAGCATATCGGCCAATCGGACGCGCGCCGAGTCGAGCATGACAGGCATTGGCTTGAGGCGCGAGGTGTTGGCGCTGTACCGAGACGTGCTGCGCGTGGCGAGGGGCTTCCCAGAGCGCAGCATAGGCCGCAAGCTGCACCACAACGCGAGGGAGTTGCTGCGTCTGAGACAGCACGAGCGCAACGCAGCGCGTATCCATACCCACTTGGCGGAAGGCCGTGACGCCTTGGACGTGTACCGAGTGCTGCAAAGTGATCCTGAGCTGCTCACGGTCATCACGAGGAAGAAGAAACCAGCAAATGGAACAAACTAGGAGAAGGTGGAGGAGGCAGAGAGAGGTTTACACGAGATGGCTACATTTGGGCACCCTCCCGTTCACCTACTCGAGAAAAGATCATCTCCATCGAAGACGATAAAGTCTGCAAGGTGTAGTTCGACCGTAGTGGTCAACGGCACCCTTCACGACCCGATCCAGAAGTTTGAGAACGATACCAATTCGACCTGCGCTCTTCGAACCTGCGTACACTTATCCCACTCGTCACGCATTTGAACAAACGCTTAATGACTGATTGGTGAATTCTCCGAAGAATGATGGAAACTACTGTAGTTGATGGATGCGAAGAAGCGATTTCCCCGGCAAGACTTAAAATCCCCGCATTTGCAAATTGTTACCAAGCTGAATGGACATGTTCGAGTTTTTGGAACCTTGGCGAGCGATATTGCGTGATGTATTGCAGCGAAATGGTGATAATAGCGATGCAGCTACATCATTTGTGGAATTATCCTTTATATCGCTTGATAGACCCCCTGGACCATGTTTGACGCGTGCATTCACTGTCCGCCTTCCGGTTGATGAAACCAGTCGACGGGAGAAAAAGCGGCTGCAGAGAATTCGAGAGGCAGTGGAGTTGTTTACGACCCTCTCAATGGTGAACAATAAAGCTTTCAAGAAAATGGTACCGATGCCGACATGGATAAACGCTGCAGATGAACACAGAATTTACCCACGATGGGAATTTTGGATTCGTGGTACACTGGTGCCGACCGATCCCGCAACAATGCAGTCTCCGGTCACTTGGGGCACCCTGTTGGGGATGTCAGATCATCCATCGCTGTCCTCCCCTGAGTTTCGAGAGGCCGCTCTGAAGCTGGAAAGCATGGGGTATGAGAAAACCAGCGAAGTATTTATCCGCAGCAGGTTTGGTATTAGCTGGGAAATCAAGGTTCGGGGGACACATATTAAAGGTAGACAGGAGCTGGAAGAATCTGCTGCCGTGAGGACATTCCAAACGTTATTGGATATCGACGTCCCTCCTATTGTCCAAGTATATTTCACAGAGAAATGTGGCACATTGATGGAGATATGGCAACAAACTCATGCAAGTGATACACCGTGTTCGTTCTTGTCCACCGAGATACGGAATTTTACTCAATCAATCGACTTTCCGGAGATGGCAGTGGCCTTGGCTCGGACAACAATATCAGATCGTTTTCATCTCCAATTAGTAGAGCTCTCGAGGGTTACAGCTACCATGGACTCGCCACAGGTCGTCAGGAACGTAGGCGTTTTGCTGAGCACACTGTTGTGTGGTCGCTCGCTGTGCAACGTGCCTGGGGATAATTGCTGTTCGTCGCCGATTATATGCAGAGCGAAACATGGAGAGCTGAATTTGACGTGTTATCCGATGGCATCCGATCGGGTGTTTATTGGAATGTGCTCTGCTGTCGCGGAGATGTTGCCGGAGATACGCTTCGAACAATTAAGTATGCATTGCACGAGCCCAGCACGGTGGTCATGGCTGGCATACGCGCTCTGTTGTGGGGGTTCCAATCTTGCTCTGTCAACTCTCGTGATTCAAAGGTCTACAGCGACAAAGAACGCTATGCTCGCCATTGCGGAAACGTTGCGGGTATTCTACCCAACTGTACCGAAGCAGAATTGCACTTCAGTGTACGGATTCGTCGAAATTCGAGAAGGAACGGAGTTGTGGCCCTGCAACTTCGAGGACAGAAGCGATAATGCGGTGCTAGTTGCGTCAAGTACATACCGTTGCCGAGCTCGTATGGACCCAACTGATAATGGGTTTGTGGAGATCATCGTTCCAGGATACGGCGCTTGCGAAACAAAACGTGGCGATAACATCCATTTTACTCCCGATTCGGGGAACTCCAGTTTTCAGAAGAAACGACTGTGCAAGCGTCTGGATTGGAGCGTTGATACGATTGAGAATGTTGAGCTGGTTATGGATCTTCTGCAGTTGTTGTTTAGTGAAAGTTGCGAGCTGGAACTTATTATCCACAACAATGGCAATGCAAACCTGTCATTGGATCTAAGAATATTGGCAGCCGTTTGTCCGGCACTCCGAAAATTCATCAGCAACAAGTTTAACGTGGTGGTGTCTGCCCATACTGAAGCCCTGCAAAAATGGCCAATCGAAGACATGAGGATTCGATATACCGAAACCGTGTCGGATGTGCTGTCGTGCTTAAGAAATCCCGCCCTACGGATGGCACGACAACTTGTCAGTTTATGGGTGGCTCCTCATCCAAACCGGGAGTTTACCGAGGACGAAGTACGAGAGATTAAATCTCTTGATGGAGAATATTTGCCCGTCATGATGGAAAAGTTGCCAGCGCAGTCGAAGATTGCTTTGATCAGCGTTGTGTTGAGCGGATTTACAACGAGCCATTCCACTAAAGTATCGAAGGCGATGCACCACCTGGATGCGAATGTCCTAAGCTTGATCTTCGTATTCGCCTCAACACCTGCCCGACGATCGGTGTCGGTGTGGTGTTGAGGGTGACAGCTACATCATCAACCTTTAATTCAATAATATAACCACTTAATTTCCATGTGCATGCGGTAGGTTTCCCCGATCACGCTATCACCGTGGTCAAACTAGTCTGTACTCAAGAACGAGAAAACAAATGCGCATTGTAAAGTTTTCTGCTAGCAAAACGTTTACTGATCTCAAACTATGCTTTAGAACGAGACTGTCGTCGACGCTTAGCCGGTGGGTTGTACGCGTTGAGAGGCAGCGAAACCACAGCAGACTCAGCCGAGGTGCCTCGCTTCCTTTCCTTCGAAGCTTGCACGAGGTCGTCCTATTTCAGCAACGCACGCGTCATTCGGTCACGCAGGTCACGGATTTGCTGCAGCACCTCACGTTGGGACTGCAAACTCGAATTGCTAAATGAAGATAATTCCGTCAGCGTGGAGTGCTGCTCCCAGTCGTCCAGCAACGATAGGAAACGTTTCCGCATGCGCAGAGCTCCGTCAGCCAGACTTGCGAACAGTGCGTCATTCTGAGGGCTCCTCACACACATGCTTCTTCGAGACTTTGGATGGTCATATTTCGAGCTTCCAAGTCCGTACGCCTGCACAACACCATTCATCTGCATTTGGTCGTCGACAGGTCGTCAGAATTTCCGTCTTCCACTCGATCGTGAATAGTGGTGCCTTCATCTGCTACACTTTCCCATTCCACATCCCCATCATCGCCACCTTCAGTATCAACCTCTGTGTCTGCTGGCGCGATGGCATCTTCCCACTGAATGCCATCACTTTCGTCCTCTACATCGTCTTCATTCGTCTCTGCACTACCATTCTCTTTTTTACTTGGTATTACATCATCTGTAGCAACAATATTTACACCAGACGAAGCTATTTCCTCTTCACCACCGACACTAGAAGTGTGTCGAGCGTGGGCACCAACATCTCAAACACGCGATTCATCTCCATCAGCACCTGCTCCCTCTTCGCTACATACTACTTCATCTCCCGACTTCGTTGCTGTTTCTTCGCATTGTTTACTCGTTCACGTAAGTTTGCCAAGATGGCCCCACTGTAACGCTCAGTGCTCACCAGAAAGTTGAGTTCACTGCCGACTGTAATTACAGGTAGTTGAGTACTACAAAAAGCTCGTGCATAATAAAAGGGAGCCACCCACAGCAGAAATTGACAGCATGAAAAGTTTTTTCAACGCCAGATAAATTGGCATGTAGCCAAGAGAAGAAGAAGAAGCAAATTGATTAACCAATTCGCATGTAGCTAAGTAAGCGTACAACTTTCGCGCATTAAGTTGTGATCTCTCTGAGGTGATACTTGTTGTAGTCTTTCAAGTACTTCTTCCAAAGTTTCCAGTTCGCGTCGGTCTTTTCACGTACGTTTAGCAGCGTGGCGACGTCGAGCGGCTGTTTTTCAGCGAAAATGAATTGTTTGAGCATCTCCGTCTCCAATTTCTCACCAAGCACTTTCGTCTTCGGGTTCTTCTTCGCACCCCGAACCATCTTGACGAGATCTTTATCCTTGTAGGTCGTTGCCAACATTTTCCTAGGAATATTTTTCCCTGGGAAAGCTTTGTTGTACACATCCATAAAGTTCATCCAGTAGTTGAAAATCGGATCCTTCAATAGCTTCGGCCCCGGCAGAAGACTGCCTGCAGCGTTCAGTTTTAGTGCCTCGAAGACATCATCCGGAGTATATGACGGATTCATCCAACCCTTGAACAGCGCAGCCTCCATTCGTTTCGCAGCATTTGCTGAACTCGGGACCTTCCCGGCCGCCAAAATCATTTTAACTATGTCATCGTCATTGTAGTGAGCCTGCACAATCCAATACGTGGTCATCTTCGACTCAGGGTTCTTCGCGTGGTAAGCGTCCGTGAATTTCGTGAATGTCGTGAACAGCGGGCTCGATAACAAGCTGTCACCAGCCTTGTCAAGATTTAGTAGGGTGAAGACGGTGCCCGGATCTTTCCCCCTGCTCAGCCAATATTGGAACTGTGCTGATTGCAAGTTGGTAGCCAGGTTCATCGTTTCTGGAGACTTTTTCGCCGCCCTGAAAATCGTCACCAGAGTTTCATCACTGTAGTGAGCCGTCATCGTTGCGATCAAAGTCGTTTCTTGCTTGGGGTTCTGCTTGTTGAAAGCATTCATGTACTTGGTGAAAGTGTTCAACAGAGGGTTTTCCAGTAGATTACTCCCTGATTTGTCCAGTCGTAACAACATGAATACGTCGTTTGCTGATTTTCCATTGACCAACCACAGCTCAAATTGCTGGGTTTGTAGCATTTTGGCAATAGTAGACGAGCTCTTGGTCTTGAGGGCCGCTTCAACCATTCTGAGCATACCTTCGTCTCCATATTTCGTCTTCAACGTCGTGAACAAACTCGTTTTCTTGCCAGGATTCGCATCCTTGAACATATTCAGGTACGTGTTCCACGTCGTGAACGCAGGGCTGCTGAGGAGGTCATCTCCAGCGTCGTCGAGTTTTAACAGAGTGAAGACGTCGTCAGTAGATTTCCCACTGAGCAACCACGTTTTTATCTGGGCCTCCTCCACTGCGACAGCCTTATTTCTCGTCGCGCCGACCTTCTTCGCCGCTTGAATAATCTGAGCCAAAGTATCATCTCCGTACCGTGCCACCAACGTTGTGTACAAACTCATCTGCTCGGACCGGTCCTTGACAGTGAGAATTCTCAGGTAGGTGTACCAAGTGTCGAACACCGGGTTCGCCAGAATATCGTCGCCTGCCTTATCCAGCTTCAGCAGCATGAATACGTCATCTGCGGATTTCTCGCTGGAGAACCAAGCTTGCATTTTCGCAGCCTCCAACTTGGTGGCGATAGCTTCCGTCCCTTCGACTTTCTTCGCTGCTTGGAGCATCTTGGCCAGAGCATCGTCACCGTAATACGTTGTTAACATCTCGATAGCCGACTTTGTCTTCCCTGGGTGCACTCGAGTATAGTCGTCCACGTATTTTAGCCAAGTAGTGAGTTGCGGGCTATCGAGGAGTTTGTCTCCTGCCTTGGCAAGTTGCAGCCGAGTAAAGACGTCGTCAATGGATTTTCCCTGATTCAGCCATATTTCGAGTTTCTCTGCAGAAGGCAAGACCAACGCTTTAACCTTTTCAAGGGCAGGTGCAGAAGGCCCAGCTCTCTCTTCGACAGCTTCATCCTTGTGGTGTGATACCCTCAAAAATCTTGTTGTCGGGACAAAATTCTGGCGCGCAGGAGTGATTGCGGTTGAACCGACATGTGCCGAGGACGCATTAATGAGAGCTGCTGCAGCCAGTAACACGACGTGGCAGGCACGCATGATCGTCTTGCGGGTGGGAAAGGAAGTTGCCAAATGAATTTGGTGGGAGCAACTTCTATAATCCCGACATTGATGACGGCGTTTTGAGTAGTAATCCACAGCTAACCTCTTATTGTTGCTATTAATGAGTGCTAATTGCGAAGAGCGCTGGAATACCCAGTCGATCCCAACAAGTTATCTCCATCTGGAGACTGGGAAATGTGGAGTATTCCGGCTCTCCCCAAGAAGAGCTCCGTTTCCCAAATTCTTTTTTTTTTAAAAGTGAACATAAAAGCGTCATTTAAAACTTACACGTCCTTTGGGTGACGCACTACTGCCTGCACCAACCCGCACATATATTGACCTGGCGAGGCTCGCGCCGGGAAAAACCATGAGCGCCACATGAATTCGTCAATGTACCCATCTAGATACTTTTTGTTCATACCACGCATGGCTTTGATGTGGCGCTTGATATGGATCTCCCAGAGTCCTTCAATTATGTTTGTATGGGTACCAGTCACTGGGTCCACAAAGTTGAGCGTGTGGTTCACCCAGCTATGCTCATAGTGCATTCCCGCCAACATGCGGTTGTTGCTGAGCGTGTGAATACGGGAGCCACGCTCAGCAACATATGTGCCGAACTTATCCGAATGAATGCGAGTTCTAGAAGCACAAAATAGAAATAGAATGAGTCATGATCTAGATAAATAGATCCCGACAACTAGAACGATGATAAACGCATCTGGGTCTGATGAACTGCTTGATTATTGACAGCAAGGTTGCCTTCGTGCGCTTGTCGTAAACGATCCGACCGAACCATTGCCCCGTCGCCCTATCAACCCCTCCAAACAGCCAGAACTCTTTGTGTGTACGGCCACGGCCGTACTTGGATTTCTTCTAGAGGCTGGTCTCGTCGATCTCGACGATGTGGCCTCCACCACCGATCTAAACAAGAGCACAGTTAGCGAGCATACACTTAAACAGTATAGTAGCACATACTCACCTTGAACTCGCCGTCAAGAAGCTCCTTAGAGCACAGCGCTCTGCACGCTGCATACCAGTCGGACACGGTGTTCTCGCTGACTTTGGCCATGTGTGCCGCTTGCGGGTGGGACGCGCGCATGCACCATGCGAACATGAGACGTAGGGCTTGGGGAAGCGTGAGCTTCATCTTCGTGAACTCCTGGTTCACGAAGATGCTGTGCTGCTTCTGTTTGCCGTCTGCGTGGCGAGTCTTCCGACAGCAGCGCCAGCAGCGCTCGCGCGCATTGAGCCGCATCGGCTGTGCGCACTGCGGGCACAGCATGGTCCTCTCCAGCAGCCCCACCTCCATCGCCCATGCGGCGGCCTTGATTTGGTCCGTGGCCGCCTCCATGACGGCGCTGAAGTCGAAGAGATGGAGCCGCTGGAGATTGTAGTTGTGCGCCATTGTGGTGCTCTTTAGAAACGAGCGATAGAAAAACGGAGCTTTGAAAACGTATGACTAAAATTTTGTATGTGATGTAAGTGAGCGACGATCGCAAAAGCGCGCGAAAAACAGAGCTGTTGGGCGCGAACACGGTTGAGAATGATACTCGAGTTTGTGCAGATCTGATACTGCCAGAGTCTGATTCTGAATAGCTTATTGGGACCGCAAAAGTATAACACTTTTTTCTTGTGTTTTTGGAAAAACGGAGCTCTGCTTGGGGAGAGCCAGTATACCGACTTCCCTGGCTTATAGTGGACAAGGTCATATAAGAGCGACCAATCATTTTGCAGTATTAGCCGCCCTGGCTTATAAGTGTTGTCAAGAAGTCGCCTCGACCAGCTGCGGTGTACCAGTAAGGTGCCGACGTGACCTTCACTCAGTGGCACCACAATCGTTCAGGTGATTACGACACACTGTTGATGGGACACTGATGATGGGACGCGGTTGGACACGGAAAGGATTACACCATGCGTGGGTACAAGATTGTAGGCACAGATGTGCATCGACGTGTCAGTCGCTGATTGGCTGAAGGGGCTCAGTCGTCAGTAGGAATCCAGTGGAGTATACCCAGTAGGTAGGACAGAGGCTTAGAGTAGCTCAGCGAACTGAGGACCGAATCAATCACTTTGCATTCAGACATCTAGTGCTCAAACGACCTTCCTTTTATAAGAGTTGTTACAAAATCGATACAAATTTGGTACCACTCATTTTGCGAAGGACACCATTCATTTTGCGATGGCACCAGCCTTCAGCCAAGCTCGACGCCGACAACGGCGTGCATCCTTCTCAGCACGGGAGAAATTGTCCGTCGCGCGTGCCGTGGAAATGTACAAGGACGTCCGCAAAGTCATTAACGAGTTCTATCCTGACCTAAGTGCTTCATCTTTTGAGTCTAGGCGCAAATTAGTGTTAAAATGGGTACGTGAGAAGGTGAAGCTGGAGGATCAATGCGCGGCCAGGAACGGGAACGGCAAGAGGAAGGCACGCCCAACTGGGATCGGGACCAAGCTGCCGCCGAAAGCCGAGGAAGCGCTCGTAAAGGAGGTGAATGATCTGCGCCAGGAGGGCGCCCCTATCTCTAGTCTGATGCTGACGCTTGAGGCCAAGGAGATTGATGCTGAGTACGGTGTGTTTTGGACTTTGAAGGCTCGTGGTGTTGGCAGCACGCCTTCAAGGCGCGCCACGAGCTGTCCATAAGGGCAAGGACGCGAGCAGGACAGAAGACCCCTCCAGAGCTGGCTGCTATTGCTGCCGAGTTTGCCGCGACAGTGAAGGCGACCATGCGCAATATGGGTGTCACAAAAGTCTATAATGCGGATCCAAACAGGTACACATTTTACCAAAAATTCACAATTTTATCTGAAAGCTGGTATGAAGACTAATTTTGTTCTGTGTAGCCACTTTTTTTTAATTCCTACCAACCAAAACGATCAATAAAAAAGGTCCTAAAACGGTTTGGGTGCGCTGTTCAAGCAAGAATAAGGAGCGGGCTACAGTGATGTCGTTGGGTGACTCAGATGGCGTCAAATACCGTCCGTTTGCCATTTTCAATGCGAAACCTTAAAAAAATTCCCGACACCGCTCTAGAAAATGCAAGAGTCAGATATGGATTTGGAAAGCAGATTTGGAAGGACATCAAAAGAGTTGGTGAAGAACAGAGTCTTGAGATTCGTGGCAATCACAAAGGTAAGTTTGATTTGCACGAAGCGGAAGTTCCAGTTCTAATTCTAAATCTGATGTTGTACCAGGCTGGTGGAACAGTGATCTTTCAATCAGCTTCTTGAAGTATCATTTCGCTGCTCGAAATGACATGACTGTGCCCGTCCTGTTGCTATGGGACGACTTTTCGGGGCCTTGGACCCCTGAAGTCGTCTCATACGCAAAATCTATCAACGTGGTGCTTCAAAAGGTGCCCCCAGGTGTAACATCAGTCTGCCGGCCAGCTGATGTTGCCTGGAACTATCCTTTTAAAACGCGCCTACGTGATTGCTGGGTTGTCAATTTGAGGCAACAACTAAGCGCCCACACCAACGGTAAAAAGTTCGAGCTTCGAGCCCCAGACCGAGTTACTGTGGCGCGGTGGATTTGCCAGGCTTGGGACGAGTTATCTTCTTCAACTATGGTTAATGGCTACAAAAAGGCCTATGGTACGCTAGTGGACGAGGCTGACATCGCAGCAGCTGATGAAACAGGGCGAGACGCGCTCTGTTTCTTTAGCATACACTAGTATGCGCTTTTGAGGAAGCGTAAGTTACGTAGGCTTTGTATGCAAGTAGAAATACACGTCCCCGTGTATTTCTAAGCAAAAAGACCGAAACTTTAACTTGAAAATAGAAAACTGAATTGAATGGAAGCCCGCCGCGTGGCGGGCCCTTAGCAAACCTATCTAAATGACTTATGTATCTACGAAGGTGAATCCATGGTTGGCTCTCACGCTCCGGCCCTTATGTATGCGTTTGATTGGTGGAAATGTGCCCCTTTCCACCAATAGCAGTGCGCTTAGCGCCCGCCAATGTTTGTGCCATTGGCGGCTCGAAATGATTGTTGACTGTGTATGTGACGCGCACACACAGAAGGCTTGCCGTATACTTGTCCGTGTATAGTTCGGCTATACACGTATATCTGGTGTACCCAATTACACCAGCCTGTGTAACCCTGTTACACTACCCCCCTCTTTAAACACGAATATCGCGTCTGAGAGGTAACGGTGACCACACATCAATCTGTGGTCACTCCCTGTTTTCTCGCGTCTCGAGAAAACACTCCGCGCCCATTCCACAATGAGCGCGTCAAGTCCCAAGGCCCCCACAAGCCCCGCAAGCTCCGCCGCCGCCGGTGGGGACTTCCCACCGGTCACCAAGTTGTCTGTGAGCGATTATCGCTCACAGCTCGCGATCAAGCAGGCCGAGCGGGCTGCTGCGAAGCCTGATGCTGCTGGGGATCCAGCAGCAAGCGAGTCAAGTGTGACGCAGCCTGTGAAGGCTGCGTCTTCAAGCGATATGCCGCCTGCGAAGGCAGCGCTCACCGGATCCCCTGGATCCGGTGCTACGAGTGAGGCACAGCCTGCGAAGGCTGTGCCAGGCGAATCTCTAAGGCCCGAGGCGATGGATGTGGATCTAGATGATTCACATCTAGACCCAGAGCTCGCTGTCGACTACGGCAGCGAGGGGATCGAAGACGACGAGGAGTTGGAAGACTCCTCGTCAGAGTTGAAGGTTGCCGCGCCCGCTGAGGGCCAGCATGCTGCTTCAGAGAGCCCCGTATCGGGCTCTCGCCGCCAGCGCGACGTCGCGCTGGAAGAAGGTGAAGTCGCGCGCCCGAAGCGCGCGCGCTCGGACGTGTCAAGCTCGGCGGAGGCTACCTCCGCCGCAAGTGGTTCTTCAACGCCGGCAGATTTGCCGGCGGGGCGTCGTGCTGCTCGCGCGTCCGATCCGACGCCGTGGATGTTGACATCCACGGCGATCCAGAAGCTGCGCTACAGCGACGAGGGGGCTGCTGCCGAGCCCGTCTCTCTCTTCGATGATCGTCCGATCATCGACGATAAGATCGCGGGCCAGCTCCATCTCGGAGCTGACACTGCTGAGCGACGCGATTACTTCGCGTCGCTATACCTGGCGTCGCGTTACTACAAGAACGCGCGCCGTGGTCCTCAGAGCAAGGTCTCTGAGACTCATGCTCTGGCACAGGGCTGGAACCAGTTCGTGTCGAACTGGAACGCGAACCCCGACTTGTATCGGTACCGTCTTGAACGGCACCGCACTCGCTATTATGAGCATAATAGCACAGGTCGCGTGGTGCATCTGCACAACATGTGTGCAGATGCGGGCATCCCCTGCGCGGTTCCGCGCAGGGAGCATTGTCCAGTCTGTCCGCAGGATGCGGACAGACTATCCGAGAGTGATGTCATGGGGTACACGCGCATCCGTGTACCCGAGAAGGTGACCAAGTGGCGCGAGAGGGTGTTCCCCGACGCGCGTGTCACCTTTCCACCGCCCAGTCAAACCTTGTGGTTTGACGACGTCTCTGGGAAGTGGATCACTGAGTCGAGGGTTACCCCCGACTCGGCCGTAGGTGGTGGCGCTGTTCGTACGCCATCACCATTTCCGGAACGTCCATCACAAGGACGTTCCGCGGCTCCCAGGAGTCGTGTTGGGGAGGCCATCCTCTCCAACGACATCGAAAACGACGCTGACCTTGGTCGGCGCGTGGCTCCTGGTGAGCTACAATTCGCTCGACAATCCAGCGAATTGAGCCGTCTGCAGCCCGCAAGGGCGCAGGCGGTGGGGGGAAGACGTCGCACCCCGGATCAGCCACGCTCGGCTGATCCGATTGTTGGTCGCCTTGAGGCGGATCACGCGGCCTTCCGCGAGGCCGCGTGGAAGACGATCGCTGACCAGGGTCAGCTGATCTCGAACCTCTCCTCGCAAGTGGAGAGTGCTCGGAGCACCGCTGCCGATGCTCTTTCTCGAGCTGCTGAGCTCGAGAAGAAGTTCGCGAAGCTCGTGGAGAGCGTCGGGATGCGCCCTTCGCGGTCCGCTGCGAAGGGGTCTTCTGATGACGACCACTAGGTGGGCCGTCAGGCTCCGGCGTGCTCGTTTCCAACGAGCTCGCAGGCGTATCATGCTCATGATACGCCTTCAGCCGCCCAACGTAGAACGTTGGGTGCAGTCGCATGCTGGACGGTATGTCCAGCGTGTATGCTGTGCCTTGGCGGTGCAAGACACGGAAGGGGCCGATGAAGCGTGGAGCGAGCTTGCTCGCTCCAAAGTCCGAGACTGCATGTCTAGGCAGGTTTTGCGTAGACAGTAAAACTAATGAATTCCTTTTGAACTCACTAATGTTGTTCCTTGACTTCTTGTCCGCGTTCATCTTCTGTCGATCGACAGAAGATGCAATAGCATCACGGACAAACCGCATGACGGCTTGTCTGCTTTGGACGAAGTCCCTTGCATCGACATTGGTCGTCTCGACCAATGTGACATCGCTTGACCTCGTGCCATGCACGAGGTGTCTTTCGTCTTGAACGTCCGCAGGTGCTGCGGACGTGGCCTTGTTCGTCATCGAAGTGACGTCGCCCGGCGACGTCACAGCCTTCGTCACTTGGGATCTCCCGGTGTCCGTCACGTCTGCTCTTGAGGCAGACGTGGGACGATCCTTGGCTTGTCGCTTCGCTCCCAGAGCGAGGCGGTCTTGGTCTTGCCTTGGCGCGTCCGTGTCCGGCACGGAGGCGGTGTCATCTGCGACGCCCGCACCCGGTGCGGACGTGATGTTCTCCATTCGCTGACGCGCTGCGTCAGCTCGCGTCACAGCGGCCAACGAATCCTCGTTGGCTGCAGCTTTTGCTGCGGCATTTTCATGTGAGTGCGCTTCACTCGCATTTCCTCCCCCACTCAAGGGAGCTGTCACCCCGCCGAGGGTGGCAGGGACACGTGGATGCCGCATGGCATTCACGAAGAACGGTGTATGCCCCGTAGAGGCATGCACCGAGTTGTTGATGGCGAACTCCGCCATCGGCAAACAGTCGCTCCACTCGGTGAACGAGTGGGCGTAACTCTTGAGGATGTCACCGAGCACGCGGTTCACGCGCTCGGTCTGACCATCGGTCTGAGGATGATCGGCTGTCGACATCGACAGTCGCGTGCCAAGGAGGGCGAAGACCTCCTTCCAGAAAGCGGCCGTGAACCGAGGGTCACGGTCCGATACGATCTCGCGGGGCATCCCGTGAGATCGGAAGATAAGATCAACAAACAGACGAGCCGTCTGTTTGGATGTGACCTGTGCTGGCACCGCAGCAAGATGCACCATCTTGCTGAAGCGGTCGACAAAGACCGCTATGCCAGTCCGACGCTTGGCGTCGGGCGGCAACCCGAAGATGAAGTCCATACTAATGGACTCCCAACACTCTGCCGGGATTGGCAGAGATTGCAGCGGTGCTTGTGAAGCCAATGTCGGCTTCACACGTTGGCACGCTTCGCAAGCACGAACGTACTTGCGCACCCACTTGTACTGGCGCGGCCAGTAGAAGTCACGCGAGAGAAGCAGGTACGTCTTCTCTCGGCCCGGATGCCCCGCCCATGGGGCATCGTGATACTCGTAGATGACCCGCAACCGCAGGTCATAATCGTTTGGGACGACGATGCGTGCAGCATCGTCGTCAGCTGTGCTATAAAGCAGCAGCCCATCGTGTGCGCTGTATCGGTGCACATTCGAACGCAGATGTGGAGGCAGCGCTCGACGCCCGGCGTCGGTCGGCTCCTTCACATAATCCAGCAGGCGCTTGACGTCGTCGTCAAGCGCATACGCCTTACGCACGTCATCGAGCAGCGATGACGTGGGCACACTGCTTCGCTCAACGCCAATGGCGTTGACATCAACTACCTTGTAGTTGTAATCCGGTCGACGCGAGAGCGCGTCGGCCACCACGTTGAGTCTTCCAGGTTTGTACTCAACCTGGAAGTTGTATTCCGCGAAGAATGACAGCCACCGTGCCATTCTTTGAGAGAGGTGCGGCGACTTCACAGCCGTCCGCAACGATGCGTGGTCCGTATAGACCACGAACGGTTTATCTCCGAGGAGATAGACACGGAACTTCGCCAGTGCGTACTTCATGGCAAGGAGCTCCTTGTCATGCACTGGATAGTTGCGCTCAGCTTGCTTAAGCTGACGCGAGTGATAGCAGATTACACGATCACGACCGTCGTGATCGTGCTGCATCAGCGCGCATCCGATAGCATAATCGGATGCATCGCACACCACGTGGAACGGGCGGTCTTGGTCAGCGATGGCCAAGACCGGCGCCTCAGTCAAGCCCTGCTTGACTGAATCGAAAGCCTGCTGACACTCAGCAGACCACTGCCACTCCGTGTCCTTCTTCAGGAGACGTGACAGTGGGCGAATGCGCCCAGCGTAATCGTGCACGTACTTGCACAAGTACGTGGCCAGCCCAAGGAACTGCCTCAGTTCCTTGGCGTTCGAGGGCGCAGGCCACTCGTTGACGACCCTGACCTTCTCAGGATCGGGGCGGACTCCGTCTTTGCCGACAAGACATCCGAGAACCGGAATCTCGGATGCACCAAATATGCACTTCTTCAAGTTTGCATATAGCTTGTGCTCACGCATCAGCGCGAGCAGACGACGGAGATGCTCCCTGTGCATCTCTGTGGCGGTCTTCCCGCCCACAGCCTGGCTGTGGGCGAACACGTCGTCGAAGTACGTCGGCGCGAAGTCGCGAATCGATCGCAACAGGTGTGTGACGCACCTGTTGAACGTCGCAGGGGCGTTCTTCAGCCCCTGTGGCATCACCATCCACTCCCAAAGCATGCCGCTTGGCGTGCTTACAGCTGTGAAGGGGATGTCCTCCTCACGCATTAAGATTTGGTAGAAACCATCTCTTAAGTCAAGAGCACTGAACACGGTGCTCTTGCTCATCGAATCGATGATCACATCTTTTCGCGGTATCGGCGTCTGCGCCGGTATCGTTGCCTCGTTCAACTTGTTGAACGCGTGGACAATGCGCCATCCGCCCTGCGCCTTCTTGACGCAGAACGTCGGAGCACTGTGCGGGGACTTGCTTTCCCGCACTTGCCCCGCGCGCCGACGAGCTTCGAAGAACTCGTCGATGGCTTGGACCTGCTCACGCGGCAGTGGCCACTGTCGTGTGACGCAGTACTTCGTCCCCGGCACGAGATCAATCTCGTGCTGAATGCCCTTGTCCCGCGGAAGCTCCGCGGGAACCTCATCAGGGAATACGTCCGCGTATTCCCTGAGCACATCGTAATAGGGACTCGCCTTGAGCGAGTCCCAGCTTTGCTCGGCAAAGCGGTCCTTCTTGGTCTTGGCGCTGAGGGCAGTGTCGCCCTCAGGATGCTTGACGAGGACCTGCCGCAGGTCCTCGAGCTCCACTGTGATCTCGGTATCCTCACGCGCGGTGAGGATGCATACTTGCTCTACGCGCCCGGCGCGTAGATCCCGTGCAAAGCCCTTCCAGCTCTGCACTTCCAGCGCTGTCAACTCCGAGGCAGTGCTCGGAGGACCCTCAAGTGTCAGGAGCTGACACTTGACGCCCGAGAGTGTTTGCGTTAACGCATTCACTCTCTCGTACGTGACGTCACCCTTTGCGGGTGACGCAACCACGTCAGCTACACCCTTAGGCGTATCGCGCTCTTGCGACGGGGAGGCGATCTCTTCCCGTCGGGGCCCGGCCCGATTCAAAAGTGAGGAGTCAGCTTCACTCCTCACATCGCGACCCTTGCCGCGATGATGGGTGCCAGGCCCGGCCTGGTTTCGACCCATATCTTTTTCTTCGACGGGCCCGGCCCGTCGAGATGCCTTGATCCTTGACTCCTCAAACCCGGTTTGAGGAGGCGTCTTCTCTTGGTGCTTCGCCTCGGGCCCGGCCCGAGACGGGTTCTTCTGTATTCTTGCCTTTCCGGACCCCGTCCGGAAAGGGTTCTTCTTGATATTGGCTCTCGCAGGCCCGGCCTGCGAGGCGTTTCTTCCAAACCCGGTTTGGGAGAGGGTGCGCTCCCGGAGTGCACCCACCTTTCGTCGATTTGCCTGTGCCCCGGGCACAGGCGAGGAAGCGTCCCGGTCGTCTTCCGTCCTCGTCTTGAGCGCGTCGGCCTTTACGGTCGACGCGCAGTCTTGGCTTGGCTGAGCGAGGGTGACCTCGCTCACGTCGCGTTTACTGCGCGACGCACTCGCAGCGCTGTCAGGGCCATCGCTCTCTGTCGCGCTATCTGCCGAATCGAGGACGCATGCGTCCTCGAAGCCGTAAGAGACTATAGACTGGGACTTCCAGTCTATCACTGGGGCATGGCGTTTGAGCCACGGCATGCCCAGTATCATGTCGAACTTATCGTCTAGATCCAGGACGATAAAGTCCTCAGTGAAGGCCCGGCCTTCACAGCCAAAGCGAACTGATACAGTTCGCTTGCGCGTTTTCACGGTTGCTCCTGTCGCCAGGCGCACCACCAACTCACTTCGAGGAGTCGTCTTCTCCTCGGCGTTCATAGCCCTCAGGCTTTGCAGTCGAACAAAGTTGTTCGATGCACCCGAATCGACTAGCGCGTGCATGGTTCTCCCATGCACCGCGACTTCCAGGATGATCAGCCCTGCTTGATCATCCTGACGCTTGCTGTGGTGTCCGGCACCACAAGGGGCTGTAGCCGTCACATGCCCGACATCGGCATGTGTGACTACACCAGTAGGGCGCCCCGCCCCTACTGGCTTCCAGCGTTTTTTGGTCGTCCGCGCCAACGATCCCCGTTGGCGCGATACGACGTGCCACGTGTGGCACGATACGACGTATCGCGAGCAGCAGGCCCCGGGCCTGCTACACACTCACGTGCGAAGTGGCCGGTGTTTCCACACCGGAAACACCGTCCCGCGCCTCTGCGCGGCTCCGTCTGCTGCCTGCCAGCAGACGCACTGGATAGGTCCATGGGCTCTGGACCGCCCATGGGTCTTGCACGCGGACGTGGCGCCCCTGGCGTGTCCGCGTGGAGCTTAGCCTGGTGCAGGCTAAACTCTTCCTGCGACGCAAGCCGAATGGCTTGCTCGAGAGTACTCGGGTACTCTCGGAAGAGATAGGTCTTCACAGGCCCATCCTTCAGTCCCTTCATGAAGGTGACTACTTGTGTCGCCTCGTCAATCGGATGATTGACGATACTCGACACCAAGTACCTCGCGTGTTGGGCGTAAGCCAACACGTCGCGCTTGCCTTGACGCAGGTCGAGGAACTCCGCCCTCGACCTGAACTCGGATTCAGGCGGCTCAAACGCTAGCTTGAGCTCGCGCTTGAAGTCTTCGTACGTGCTCCAGCACGTACTGTCCGTAAGACGTCTTCCGTACGCCCAGTGTCTGGCTCGTCCAGTCAGACACGACATGGCGTACGCAACTTGGAGCGACGGATCCCGGATCCGTCGAGCAGCAATTGCTGTCTCCAGTTCTACGAGCCATCGTAGAAGAGGCTCGTTCTGGCCACCCGAGAACGGAGTCACTGACACCTTCAGTGACTCAACGCGAGAAGGGGCTGACGCCTCCTTCTGTTGGCGTTCCTTGTCCATGTAGTCGACCACGACTACATGGTGCTCGCTTGGTGGCAGCGACCGTAGCATCGCTGCCACGGTGGACTCACCTACGACTCGCGAGAGTCGTAGCAGTGCCTCCCACTGCTGATCGCTCAGGTGGGGGCAGTCCTCCCTCGTGATGCAGGGAGGACCCGCGCTTGGAGCTCCGTCAGGCAGGGCACCGCCTGACGAAGGGTTTTCGTCTCCATAGCCAAATGCATCCATTTGGCTAACTCTGTAGGCGTTGGACGGACTACAAAGTGCTACCAGGTGAAACAGGGCGAGACGCGCTCTGTTTCTTTAGCATACACTAGTATGCGCTTTTGAGGAAGCGTAAGTTACGTAGGCTTTGTATGCAAGTAGAAATACACGTCCCCGTGTATTTCTAAGCAAAAAGACCGAAACTTTAACTTGAAAATAGAAAACTGAATTGAATGGAAGCCCGCCGCGTGGCGGGCCCTTAGCAAACCTATCTAAATGACTTATGTATCTACGAAGGTGAATCCATGGTTGGCTCTCACGCTCCGGCCCTTATGTATGCGTTTGATTGGTGGAAATGTGCCCCTTTCCACCAATAGCAGTGCGCTTAGCGCCCGCCAATGTTTGTGCCATTGGCGGCTCGAAATGATTGTTGACTGTGTATGTGACGCGCACACACAGAAGGCTTGCCGTATACTTGTCCGTGTATAGTTCGGCTATACACGTATATCTGGTGTACCCAATTACACCAGCCTGTGTAACCCTGTTACAGCTGACCTGATCGACTCATTAGCTCGGCGTTGCGCTATCGACTACAATATTGGTGAGGTGGATTCGGATGACGATATTGACGCCAAGTAGAACGTTAAGCTAAAGATGGCTACAAATATATTCACTTGATTTCAGTATAGTGATCTGAAGACAGATACAAATATTATCACTTAATTTCAGTATTGGACCAAATCGGAATATGGCTTTTGATTGGTGATACGGTGTACCGGTATGTGGGATGTTTACTACAGTGCGCGCTAAATCAATAGGAGCCCTTGTCGGCGGCATAAAATTGGCAATATCTCGGCTTGTACTGTGAGCCAGAAGCCGCTGTTTAGATATGCTCTCTCTATTAGTAGTACGAAGGTGCTACTTGTGTCAACAACTCAGATTTTAAAGCCGTTGGGAGGGCTGGCATACAAACTACCGGTTTTGAAGCAAGCGACAAAATATAGTACCGTCCCCTTTTTCTGACAAAATGTACACGTTTTATGAAACACCATACAAACTTCTATATTAAAAGTTAGTACTTAGTGAGACCGCCCTTGGCTTTGATGACAGCAAGGCAACGGCGAGGCATCGAGTCAATGAGCTTGAGCAGGTAGTCTTCGTCTATAGAGATCCATGCGGCCTTGATCGCAGCCTCTAGTTCGTCGACACTGTTGTACTGGCGGCCATGAGCATAAACTCGAGCCGCCATTGCCGACCAGAGATTCTCGATAGGATTGCAGTCGGGTGAGCGTGCTGGCCATACCATGGTGTTGACATCCACTTCCTGCAAGAATTGCGTCGTTTCACGTGAAGCGTGGATCGACGCATTATCTTGCTGGAAAACAAAGTCAACACCATGGTTAGCATGCGCAAATGGCAACAAATATTCAGAAAGAGTATAGATATAGTTACCTGAGTTTTGTCGGCCACGTAAAATGGCCAGATTGCTCTTGCCCGCTGCGCTGAAGGCCCCCCAGACCATGACGCTTCCTCCACCGTTCTGACGGCAAACATACGATTGAGCTGGCCGCCGTATGTCGCGCCAGTAGTACTTGAAGCCGTCGGGGCCGTCAAGGTTGAGTTTCTTTTCATCACAAAATGTTGTATATTTCCAAATTCCTACATATCATGACAACTAATTAGTATTGACAAGTACAACACCATAATTAAGCAAGATTACCTGGGTTAAATATGTGCTCTTCAGCCCAGCTCACGCGAGCTGCCTTGTGGGCAGCACTGAGAGGCGGCGCGCGGTCCATCTCGGTGTATACCAGATGGTCAACACGCTGGAGCAACCTCTGTACCGTCCGCACCGACGCCTTGACACCGAAGTTAGCCTTGAGCTCGGCAGCGAACTGGTTGCCAGTTGCTGCCGCACGAACAAGCGGCCGCACTTCCCTTTCGGTTAGAGCTGGCCGTCGCCCTACTTTTGCTTGATCGTCTCTGCTATCGGTCTGCAGTCCTCTCTCAGCCTTGATCGCCTTCTGCACGCACGTGCGCGAACGGCCGGTCGTCTTCGAAATCTCGTGCAACGAGACGCCACCGTCGTGAAGGCCAATAATCCACCAGTATTCTTGATCACTAAGGGCTTTCCCGCGGCCCATTTGAAAATGAAAGGCCCCGAGCAAGAGAGGAAGCCCGCAGATTGCTTGCAACAACTAGTGTCTTCCATTCATGCGTTCACAGTAAGTACGATGTATTTATATAGAAGTTTGTATGGTGTTTCATAAAACGTGTACATTTTGTCAGAAAAAGGGGACGGTACTATATTTTGTCGCTTGCTTCAAAACCGGTAGTTTGTATGCCAGCCCTCCCAACGGCTTTAAAATCTGAGTTGTTGACACAAGTAGCACCTTCGTACTACTAATAGAGAGAGCATATCTAAACAGCGGCTTCTGGCTCACAGTACAAGCCGAGATATTGCCAATTTTATGCCGCCGACAAGGGCTCCTATTGATTTAGCGCGCACTGTAGTAAACATCCCACATACCGGTACACCGTATCACCAATCAAAAGCCATATTCCGATTTGGTCCAATACTGAAATTAAGTGATAATATTTGTATCTGTCTTCAGATCACTATACTGAAATCAAGTGAATATATTTGTAGCCATCTTTAGCTTAACGTTCTACTTGGCGTCAATATCGTCATCCGAATCCACCTCACCAATATTGTAGTCGATAGCGCAACGCCGAGCTAATGAGTCGATCAGGTCAGCTGCTGCGATGTCAGCCTCGTCCACTAGCGTACCATAGGCCTTTTTGTAGCCATTAACCATAGTTGAAGAAGATAACTCGTCCCAAGCCTGGCAAATCCACCGCGCCACAGTAACTCGGTCTGGGGCTCGAAGCTCGAACTTTTTACCGTTGGTGTGGGCGCTTAGTTGTTGCCTCAAATTGACAACCCAGCAATCACGTAGGCGCGTTTTAAAAGGATAGTTCCAGGCAACATCAGCTGGCCGGCAGACTGATGTTACACCTGGGGGCACCTTTTGAAGCACCACGTTGATAGATTTTGCGTATGAGACGACTTCAGGGGTCCAAGGCCCCGAAAAGTCGTCCCATAGCAACAGGACGGGCACAGTCATGTCATTTCGAGCAGCGAAATGATACTTCAAGAAGCTGATTGAAAGATCACTGTTCCACCAGCCTGGTACAACATCAGATTTAGAATTAGAACTGGAACTTCCGCTTCGTGCAAATCAAACTTACCTTTGTGATTGCCACGAATCTCAAGACTCTGTTCTTCACCAACTCTTTTGATGTCCTTCCAAATCTGCTTTCCAAATCCATATCTGACTCTTGCATTTTCTAGAGCGGTGTCGGGAATTTTTTTAAGGTTTCGCATTGAAAATGGCAAACGGACGGTATTTGACGCCATCTGAGTCACCCAACGACATCACTGTAGCCCGCTCCTTATTCTTGCTTGAACAGCGCACCCAAACCGTTTTAGGACCTTTTTTATTGATCGTTTTGGTTGGTAGGAATTAAAAAAAAGTGGCTACACAGAACAAAATTAGTCTTCATACCAGCTTTCAGATAAAATTGTGAATTTTTGGTAAAATGTGTACCTGTTTGGATCCGCATTATAGACTTTTGTGACACCCATATTGCGCATGGTCGCCTTCACTGTCGCGGCAAACTCGGCAGCAATAGCAGCCAGCTCTGGAGGGGTCTTCTGTCCTGCTCGCGTCCTTGCCCTTATGGACAGCTCGTGGCGCGCCTTGAAGGCGTGCTGCCAACACCACGAGCCTTCAAAGTCCAAAACACACCGTACTCAGCATCAATCTCCTTGGCCTCAAGCGTCAGCATCAGACTAGAGATAGGGGCGCCCTCCTGGCGCAGATCATTCACCTCCTTTACGAGCGCTTCCTCGGCTTTCGGCGGCAGCTTGGTCCCGATCCCAGTTGGGCGTGCCTTCCTCTTGCCGTTCCCGTTCCTGGCCGCGCATTGATCCTCCAGCTTCACCTTCTCACGTACCCATTTTAACACTAATTTGCGCCTAGACTCAAAAGATGAAGCACTTAGGTCAGGATAGAACTCGTTAATGACTTTGCGGACGTCCTTGTACATTTCCACGGCACGCGCGACGGACAATTTCTCCCGTGCTGAGAAGGATGCACGCCGTTGTCGGCGTCGAGCTTGGCTGAAGGCTGGTGCCATCGCAAAATGAATGGTGTCCTTCGCAAAATGAGTGGTACCAAATTTGTATCGATTTTGTAACAACTCTTATAAAAGGAAGGTCGTTTGAGCACTAGATGTCTGAATGCAAAGTGATTGATTCGGTCCTCAGTTCGCTGAGCTACTCTAAGCCTCTGTCCTACCTACTGGGTATACTCCACTGGATTCCTACTGACGACTGAGCCCCTTCAGCCAATCAGCGACTGACACGTCGATGCACATCTGTGCCTACAATCTTGTACCCACGCATGGTGTAATCCTTTCCGTGTCCAACCGCGTCCCATCATCAGTGTCCCATCAACAGTGTGTCGTAATCACCTGAACGATTGTGGTGCCACTGAGTGAAGGTCACGTCGGCACCTTACTGGTACACCGCAGCTGGTCGAGGCGACTTCTTGACAACACTTATAAGCCAGGGCGGCTAATACTGCAAAATGATTGGTCGCTCTTATATGACCTTGTCCACTATAAGCCAGGGAAGTCGGTATACTGGCTCTCCCCAAGCAGAGCTCCGTTTTTCCAAAAACACAAGAAAAAAGTGTTATACTTTTGCGGTCCCAATAAGCTATTCAGAATCAGACTCTGGCAGTATCAGATCTGCACAAACTCGAGTATCATTCTCAACCGTGTTCGCGCCCAACAGCTCTGTTTTTCGCGCGCTTTTGCGATCGTCGCTCACTTACATCACATACAAAATTTTAGTCATACGTTTTCAAAGCTCCGTTTTTCTATCGCTCGTTTCTAAAGAGCACCACAATGGCGCACAACTACAATCTCCAGCGGCTCCATCTCTTCGACTTCAGCGCCGTCATGGAGGCGGCCACGGACCAAATCAAGGCCGCCGCATGGGCGATGGAGGTGGGGCTGCTGGAGAGGACCATGCTGTGCCCGCAGTGCGCACAGCCGATGCGGCTCAATGCGCGCGAGCGCTGCTGGCGCTGCTGTCGGAAGACTCGCCACGCAGACGGCAAACAGAAGCAGCACAGCATCTTCGTGAACCAGGAGTTCACGAAGATGAAGCTCACGCTTCCCCAAGCCCTACGTCTCATGTTCGCATGGTGCATGCGCGCGTCCCACCCGCAAGCGGCACACATGGCCAAAGTCAGCGAGAACACCGTGTCCGACTGGTATGCAGCGTGCAGAGCGCTGTGCTCTAAGGAGCTTCTTGACGGCGAGTTCAAGGTGAGTATGTGCTACTATACTGTTTAAGTGTATGCTCGCTAACTGTGCTCTTGTTTAGATCGGTGGTGGAGGCCACATCGTCGAGATCGACGAGACCAGCCTCTAGAAGAAATCCAAGTACGGCCGTGGCCGTACACACAAAGAGTTCTGGCTGTTTGGAGGGGTTGATAGGGCGACGGGGCAATGGTTCGGTCGGATCGTTTACGACAAGCGCACGAAGGCAACCTTGCTGTCAATAATCAAGCAGTTCATCAGACCCAGATGCGTTTATCATCGTTCTAGTTGTCGGGATCTATTTATCTAGATCATGACTCATTCTATTTCTATTTTGTGCTTCTAGAACTCGCATTCATTCGGATAAGTTCGGCACATATGTTGCTGAGCGTGGCTCCCGTATTCACACGCTCAGCAACAACCGCATGTTGGCGGGAATGCACTATGAGCATAGCTGGGTGAACCACACGCTCAACTTTGTGGACCCAGTGACTGGTACCCATACAAACATAATTGAAGGACTCTGGGAGATCCATATCAAGCGCCACATCAAAGCCATGCGTGGTATGAACAAAAAGTATCTAGATGGGTACATTGACGAATTCATGTGGCGCTCATGGTTTTTCCCGGCGCGAGCCTCGCCAGGTCAATATATGTGCGGGTTGGTGCAGGCAGTAGTGCGTCACCCAAAGGACGTGTAAGTTTTAAATGACGCTTTTATGTTCACTTTTAAAAAAAAAAGAATTTGGGAAACGGAGCTCTTCTTGGGGAGAGCCGGAATACTCCACATTTCCCAGTCTCCAGATGGAGATAACTTGTTGGGATCGACTGGGTATTCCAGCGCTCTTCGCAATTAGCACTCATTAATAGCAACAATAAGAGGTTAGCTGTGGATTACTACTCAAAACGCCGTCATCAATGTCGGGATTATAGAAGTTGCTCCCACCAAATTCATTTGGCAACTTCCTTTCCCACCCGCAAGACGATCATGCGTGCCTGCCACGTCGTGTTACTGGCTGCAGCAGCTCTCATTAATGCGTCCTCGGCACATGTCGGTTCAACCGCAATCACTCCTGCGCGCCAGAATTTTGTCCCGACAACAAGATTTTTGAGGGTATCACACCACAAGGATGAAGCTGTCGAAGAGAGAGCTGGGCCTTCTGCACCTGCCCTTGAAAAGGTTAAAGCGTTGGTCTTGCCTTCTGCAGAGAAACTCGAAATATGGCTGAATCAGGGAAAATCCATTGACGACGTCTTTACTCGGCTGCAACTTGCCAAGGCAGGAGACAAACTCCTCGATAGCCCGCAACTCACTACTTGGCTAAAATACGTGGACGACTATACTCGAGTGCACCCAGGGAAGACAAAGTCGGCTATCGAGATGTTAACAACGTATTACGGTGACGATGCTCTGGCCAAGATGCTCCAAGCAGCGAAGAAAGTCGAAGGGACGGAAGCTATCGCCACCAAGTTGGAGGCTGCGAAAATGCAAGCTTGGTTCTCCAGCGAGAAATCCGCAGATGACGTATTCATGCTGCTGAAGCTGGATAAGGCAGGCGACGATATTCTGGCGAACCCGGTGTTCGACACTTGGTACACCTACCTGAGAATTCTCACTGTCAAGGACCGGTCCGAGCAGATGAGTTTGTACACAACGTTGGTGGCACGGTACGGAGATGATACTTTGGCTCAGATTATTCAAGCGGCGAAGAAGGTCGGCGCGACGAGAAATAAGGCTGTCGCAGTGGAGGAGGCCCAGATAAAAACGTGGTTGCTCAGTGGGAAATCTACTGACGACGTCTTCACTCTGTTAAAACTCGACGACGCTGGAGATGACCTCCTCAGCAGCCCTGCGTTCACGACGTGGAACACGTACCTGAATATGTTCAAGGATGCGAATCCTGGCAAGAAAACGAGTTTGTTCACGACGTTGAAGACGAAATATGGAGACGAAGGTATGCTCAGAATGGTTGAAGCGGCCCTCAAGACCAAGAGCTCGTCTACTATTGCCAAAATGCTACAAACCCAGCAATTTGAGCTGTGGTTGGTCAATGGAAAATCAGCAAACGACGTATTCATGTTGTTACGACTGGACAAATCAGGGAGTAATCTACTGGAAAACCCTCTGTTGAACACTTTCACCAAGTACATGAATGCTTTCAACAAGCAGAACCCCAAGCAAGAAACGACTTTGATCGCAACGATGACGGCTCACTACAGTGATGAAACTCTGGTGACGATTTTCAGGGCGGCGAAAAAGTCTCCAGAAACGATGAACCTGGCTACCAACTTGCAATCAGCACAGTTCCAATATTGGCTGAGCAGGGGGAAAGATCCGGGCACCGTCTTCACCCTACTAAATCTTGACAAGGCTGGTGACAGCTTGTTATCGAGCCCGCTGTTCACGACATTCACGAAATTCACGGACGCTTACCACGCGAAGAACCCTGAGTCGAAGATGACCACGTATTGGATTGTGCAGGCTCACTACAATGACGATGACATAGTTAAAATGATTTTGGCGGCCGGGAAGGTCCCGAGTTCAGCAAATGCTGCGAAACGAATGGAGGCTGCGCTGTTCAAGGGTTGGATGAATCCGTCATATACTCCGGATGATGTCTTCGAGGCACTAAAACTGAACGCTGCAGGCAGTCTTCTGCCGGGGCCGAAGCTATTGAAGGATCCGATTTTCAACTACTGGATGAACTTTATGGATGTGTACAACAAAGCTTTCCCAGGGAAAAATATTCCTAGGAAAATGTTGGCAACGACCTACAAGGATAAAGATCTCGTCAAGATGGTTCGGGGTGCGAAGAAGAACCCGAAGACGAAAGTGCTTGGTGAGAAATTGGAGACGGAGATGCTCAAACAATTCATTTTCGCTGAAAAACAGCCGCTCGACGTCGCCACGCTGCTAAACGTACGTGAAAAGACCGACGCGAACTGGAAACTTTGGAAGAAGTACTTGAAAGACTACAACAAGTATCACCTCAGAGAGATCACAACTTAATGCGCGAAAGTTGTACGCTTACTTAGCTACATGCGAATTGGTTAATCAATTTGCTTCTTCTTCTTCTCTTGGCTACATGCCAATTTATCTGGCGTTGAAAAAACTTTTCATGCTGTCAATTTCTGCTGTGGGTGGCTCCCTTTTATTATGCACGAGCTTTTTGTAGTACTCAACTACCTGTAATTACAGTCGGCAGTGAACTCAACTTTCTGGTGAGCACTGAGCGTTACAGTGGGGCCATCTTGGCAAACTTACGTGAACGAGTAAACAATGCGAAGAAACAGCAACGAAGTCGGGAGATGAAGTAGTATGTAGCGAAGAGGGAGCAGGTGCTGATGGAGATGAATCGCGTGTTTGAGATGTTGGTGCCCACGCTCGACACACTTCTAGTGTCGGTGGTGAAGAGGAAATAGCTTCGTCTGGTGTAAATATTGTTGCTACAGATGATGTAATACCAAGTAAAAAAGAGAATGGTAGTGCAGAGACGAATGAAGACGATGTAGAGGACGAAAGTGATGGCATTCAGTGGGAAGATGCCATCGCGCCAGCAGACACAGAGGTTGATACTGAAGGTGGCGATGATGGGGATGTGGAATGGGAAAGTGTAGCAGATGAAGGCACCACTATTCACGATCGAGTGGAAGACGGAAATTCTGACGACCTGTCGACGACCAAATGCAGATGAATGGTGTTGTGCAGGCGTACGGACTTGGAAGCTCGAAATATGACCATCCAAAGTCTCGAAGAAGCATGTGTGTGAGGAGCCCTCAGAATGACGCACTGTTCGCAAGTCTGGCTGACGGAGCTCTGCGCATGCGGAAACGTTTCCTATCGTTGCTGGACGACTGGGAGCAGCACTCCACGCTGACGGAATTATCTTCATTTAGCAATTCGAGTTTGCAGTCCCAACGTGAGGTGCTGCAGCAAATCCGTGACCTGCGTGACCGAATGACGCGTGCGTTGCTGAAATAGGACGACCTCGTGCAAGCTTCGAAGGAAAGGAAGCGAGGCACCTCGGCTGAGTCTGCTGTGGTTTCGCTGCCTCTCAACGCGTACAACCCACCGGCTAAGCGTCGACGACAGTCTCGTTCTAAAGCATAGTTTGAGATCAGTAAACGTTTTGCTAGCAGAAAACTTTACAATGCGCATTTGTTTTCTCGTTCTTGAGTACAGACTAGTTTGACCACGGTGATAGCGTGATCGGGGAAACCTACCGCATGCACATGGAAATTAAGTGGTTATATTATTGAATTAAAGGTTGATGATGTAGCTGTCACCCTCAACACCACACCGACACCGATCGTCGGGCAGGTGTTGAGGCGAATACGAAGATCAAGCTTAGGACATTCGCATCCAGGTGGTGCATCGCCTTCGATACTTTAGTGGAATGGCTCGTTGTAAATCCGCTCAACACAACGCTGATCAAAGCAATCTTCGACTGCGCTGGCAACTTTTCCATCATGACGGGCAAATATTCTCCATCAAGAGATTTAATCTCTCGTACTTCGTCCTCGGTAAACTCCCGGTTTGGATGAGGAGCCACCCATAAACTGACAAGTTGTCGTGCCATCCGTAGGGCGGGATTTCTTAAGCACGACAGCACATCCGACACGGTTTCGGTATATCGAATCCTCATGTCTTCGATTGGCCATTTTTGCAGGGCTTCAGTATGGGCAGACACCACCACGTTAAACTTGTTGCTGATGAATTTTCGGAGTGCCGGACAAACGGCTGCCAATATTCTTAGATCCAATGACAGGTTTGCATTGCCATTGTTGTGGATAATAAGTTCCAGCTCGCAACTTTCACTAAACAACAACTGCAGAAGATCCATAACCAGCTCAACATTCTCAATCGTATCAACGCTCCAATCCAGACGCTTGCACAGTCGTTTCTTCTGAAAACTGGAGTTCCCCGAATCGGGAGTAAAATGGATGTTATCGCCACGTTTTGTTTCGCAAGCGCCGTATCCTGGAACGATGATCTCCACAAACCCATTATCAGTTGGGTCCATACGAGCTCGGCAACGGTATGTACTTGACGCAACTAGCACCGCATTATCGCTTCTGTCCTCGAAGTTGCAGGGCCACAACTCCGTTCCTTCTCGAATTTCGACGAATCCGTACACTGAAGTGCAATTCTGCTTCGGTACAGTTGGGTAGAATACCCGCAACGTTTCCGCAATGGCGAGCATAGCGTTCTTTGTCGCTGTAGACCTTTGAATCACGAGAGTTGACAGAGCAAGATTGGAACCCCCACAACAGAGCGCGTATGCCAGCCATGACCACCGTGCTGGGCTCGTGCAATGCATACTTAATTGTTCGAAGCGTATCTCCGGCAACATCTCCGCGACAGCAGAGCACATTCCAATAAACACCCGATCGGATGCCATCGGATAACACGTCAAATTCAGCTCTCCATGTTTCGCTCTGCATATAATCGGCGACGAACAGCAATTATCCCCAGGCACGTTGCACAGCGAGCGACCACACAACAGTGTGCTCAGCAAAACGCCTACGTTCCTGACGACCTGTGGCGAGTCCATGGTAGCTGTAACCCTCGAGAGCTCTACTAATTGGAGATGAAAACGATCTGATATTGTTGTCCGAGCCAAGGCCACTGCCATCTCCGGAAAGTCGATTGATTGAGTAAAATTCCGTATCTCGGTGGACAAGAACGAACACGGTGTATCACTTGCATGAGTTTGTTGCCATATCTCCATCAATGTGCCACATTTCTCTGTGAAATATACTTGGACAATAGGAGGGACGTCGATATCCAATAACGTTTGGAATGTCCTCACGGCAGCAGATTCTTCCAGCTCCTGTCTACCTTTAATATGTGTCCCCCGAACCTTGATTTCCCAGCTAATACCAAACCTGCTGCGGATAAATACTTCGCTGGTTTTCTCATACCCCATGCTTTCCAGCTTCAGAGCGGCCTCTCGAAACTCAGGGGAGGACAGCGATGGATGATCTGACATCCCCAACAGGGTGCCCCAAGTGACCGGAGACTGCATTGTTGCGGGATCGGTCGGCACCAGTGTACCACGAATCCAAAATTCCCATCGTGGGTAAATTCTGTGTTCATCTGCAGCGTTTATCCATGTCGGCATCGGTACCATTTTCTTGAAAGCTTTATTGTTCACCATTGAGAGGGTCGTAAACAACTCCACTGCCTCTCGAATTCTCTGCAGCCGCTTTTTCTCCCGTCGACTGGTTTCATCAACCGGAAGGCGGACAGTGAATGCACGCGTCAAACATGGTCCAGGGGGTCTATCAAGCGATATAAAGGATAATTCCACAAATGATGTAGCTGCATCGCTATTATCACCATTTCGCTGCAATACATCACGCAATATCGCTCGCCAAGGTTCCAAAAACTCGAACATGTCCATTCAGCTTGGTAACAATTTGCAAATGCGGGGATTTTAAGTCTTGCCGGGGAAATCGCTTCTTCGCATCCATCAACTACAGTAGTTTCCATCATTCTTCGGAGAATTCACCAATCAGTCATTAAGCGTTTGTTCAAATGCGTGACGAGTGGGATAAGTGTACGCAGGTTCGAAGAGCGCAGGTCGAATTGGTATCGTTCTCAAACTTCTGGATCGGGTCGTGAAGGGTGCCGTTGACCACTACGGTCGAACTACACCTTGCAGACTTTATCGTCTTCGATGGAGATGATCTTTTCTCGAGTAGGTGAACGGGAGGGTGCCCAAATGTAGCCATCTCGTGTAAACCTCTCTCTGCCTCCTCCACCTTCTCCTAGTTTGTTCCATTTGCTGGTTTCTTCTTCCTCGTGATGACCGTGAGCAGCTCAGGATCACTTTGCAGCACTCGGTACACGTCCAAGGCGTCACGGCCTTCCGCCAAGTGGGTATGGATACGCGCTGCGTTGCGCTCGTGCTGTCTCAGACGCAGCAACTCCCTCGCGTTGTGGTGCAGCTTGCGGCCTATGCTGCGCTCTGGGAAGCCCCTCGCCACGCGCAGCACGTCTCGGTACAGCGCCAACACCTCGCGCCTCAAGCCAATGCCTGTCATGCTCGACTCGGCGCGCGTCCGATTGGCCGATATGCTGATAACGCTCAGCTGTGATTGGCGGGTAGTGACAACAGTGGGACTGTTGCCCATCACCCCTGTCCTAGAATGGGGTTGAAGGTCTCCACTATCGAAAACGACGTCAGGGGCTCAAGTCAAGAGCATCAAGATGAAGAATCTCTGCCAGTTTATTGCCGTGTTGATGGTGCTGATGGGAATCGTTGGCTCCGACTATGGAGTGGAAGCTCGTCGTGCTGCCGGAATCTTCCGAGCTGACACGTTCCGAATTGTGGAGACCGAAGACATGTGAGAGTTCTGCTAGGTTGTTGTGCTGGTGTTGTGGTGTTTTACGTACCTGACTAACGAGTCGTGGCAGGTACTGGGGTGGGAGCTCTGCGCAGCATGCGAGGCAGTTGGTGCACGACAATATCTGGGCCACACTGTCGACGATCTCGGTGCAGTTCAATGGGGTGCCCTACGGCAGCACTGTGTCATACAGCGGTAGATTGCATTGTTGTTTAGAGTTGCAGTGGGTGATTGTTGACGATTAACGTGTGTTTATTGGTGTTGGTGGCGGCTAGATGGTGTGGGATATTCGAAGGAGGACTCGACGGGGAAAATGTTCTTTTACCTCACGCCGATGGATGCCACTGGTACGAGGCCAAGAGAAGCAGTCAGTTAAGTTTTGGGGGGTACTTAACGTTAATGTATGCTGCTGTCGCGATGAAGGTGCGGATTTGAGTGTCAATTCGACGGCGTCGGTGGTTATTACGATGGCTCAAGAGGGGGTACACGCGTGCAAGATGGACGTAGAGGACCCGACGTGCTGGAAGCTCACGCTGACGGGGAAGGTGGTGCCTGTGGCTGAAGATCAGCGCCGATACGCTGAGAAAGTGCTGTTCTCCAAGTACGTTCTAATTGTTTTGATACGGTTAGAGCTGCTTTGTGTTGTACTTACGGTGTTGGTCTTGTTGTAGACACCCGCAGATGGAATACTGGCCGGAGAAGCATGGATTCCTGCCGTACGTCCTGGAAATTGAGAACATTATCTTGCTCGACTATTACGGCGGCGCCAAGCACGTGCCGGTGAAGGAATACTATCAGATCAAGTTGTGAGCTGGCCAATTGTGAGATTCTACCCTAAATCGGTGATGAAAGCTTGTGTTCGGACTTTTGCGCCTAAAAGCATGGGGTAACCCATTCTTCGAAGGATGTGTTCGATGAAAAATAAATACTACTAATAGTATGAATCCCGAGGGGAGCCCGATCGTAAAGCAATAGTGTTCGTAGTTCTCGAAAAAAAGTGCGTTATAATGATAGAGCTGCTGCAATGGTAATAATAAGCGTAGGACGTCGAGGCAGCTTCCCAGGACAACCACACCGTTGTGGCTAAGTGCGTGATAAGCCCGCAAGGCTGTGTGGCGATCGAAACCGATGCAGTCATAATTATCGCTGCACTCCTTGCCTTCCACGCAATCGATCTGGTCAACGCCCGAAGTTGGCATAATACTCCTCCACAAACGAGCTCAGCTCTATCTTCTCCCGCTCATGACATCTCGGTTGTCTTCCCACTCTTCAATTTGCTCGGCTCGAAACACAACCCGCCAACCAGCCTAAAACTTCGTCCGCCGCCATGGTCAAGCTCACGCTCATTATTGTTGCTGCAGTGGCTACTGTTGCAGCTCTCGTCGACGGCTCGCACCTCTTGCGTGACGGAAAATCGGCGAACAGCGATGTGGGCTCTCAAGGCGGCGACGACGGTGAGCACCACCACCACGCTGGAAGCGCCGATTACTCTTTTGATGGAAGCCACGAAGAAGCACGACACTGGCCCACGGCCGGAAGTTTCGACAAACATTTCTTCGGACACTTTCCTCTTCCCTCGAACACAGGCAGCGACGAGCGTCCAAGTGGTCACGATGACTCCAAGCCCCCGAGACACGGTGGTAACCCCCCACCGTCGAATGGAGAGAAGCCTCACTAGGCAAAGCATTCGTGACGCGACAGTTTTCACCTTGCCAACATCATTTGACAGCTTGGTTTAGCCAGGAACGCCATAGTCTAGCTTTCATATCTTTATAATTCCCCACTGAAAAGACGAAGCTTTTCCAATAGTCACAGGTCACGGTGTAAAGTTGGAGAACCAGTGTAGATCGTTCAAATTGAATCCGGCACTTTTAATGATTTCATCGAAGCATCATTTCTTGGTATACCTTTTACTCCTTCTGCGTCAGGAACGGGTAGTCCGTGTATCCCTCTTCAAGCGGCACGCCCGGCTGCGGGTAGAACGTCTTGTAGTTTTGAGCGTTGAGCTCGGCGCCAATGCGCAGACGCTGCACGAAGTCGGGGTTCGCAATGAAGTCGCGTCCGAAGGCCACGAGATCAGCACCTCCTTCCTCCACAATCTTGAGCGCGTCTTCACGGTCGAAGCCTGCAGACGTGATCAGAACGCCCTTGTAAGCGTCGCGGAAGTGCCGACTCACTCCAACCTCGGGCACTTGAACGTTGTCTGCGTGCATACCACGACGTTCAATAACATGCACGTAGGCGAGGTCGTAGTCGTTGAGCTTGTCCATGACGTAGCCGTACGTCTCGGTCGGGTTGGAATCCTTGCACCCGAAGGTGACTCCGTACGGAGAGAGGCGAATACCCACTTGGCTCGATGGTAGACTGGACAGAATGGCCTCCACCACCTCCACGATGAAACGCGCACGGTTCTCGACGCTACCTCCATACTTGTCGGTGCGCTCGTTCACACCGTCACACAGGAATTGCTCAAGGAGGTATCCGTTAGCAGCGTGGATCTCCACGCCGTCGAAACCCGCGGCGATAGCATTCTCGGCAGCACGTTTGTAGTCCGCGACGATGCCAGGGATCTCATCAATCTCCAGTGCTCGCGGCGTCACGTAGTCTTTGCGACCTTCACGAGTAACAGAGTAGGTGTGAATGTCGACCACGCTCTTCGCACTCGACGACACGGGGAGCTGTCCGTCCGGCTGATTCATTGGGTGACCCACACGTCCAGTGTGCCAGAGCTGCAGGAAGATCTTGCCACACTTGTCGTGCACGGCCTTGGTCACCTCCTTCCAGCCGTCAACCTGCTCTTGGTTAAAGACTCCGGGGGCGCCGAAGTAGCCTCGTGCAGTCGGACTGATGTTGGTGGCCTCGGCGATGAGGAGACCGCCATCCGTAGCACGTTGCCCGTAGTGCTCGGCGACAAGTTCGGTGGGGACGCCACTCTCACCCGTACGCAAACGCGTCAATGGGGCCATGACAACTCGGTGGTTGAGCTCGACGGGAGCTTTCTTGCCGCCCAGCGTGAAGGGGGTGAAGAGCTTCGGGGCGGTAGCGGAGACCATAGTGAAGTGATGCTTTAAGCGTGGCGCGCAAATTGATGAATGAGATGGTGTGAGGTGGGCTAGAGACACAAGATCAAGCTCGGAGAAGCGCAACTACCACGGGCCCCACGATGGGGATCTTGCGCCGCCACGTGTACTCATGGCTTGAGTTACAAGTTGTGACAGGGAAGATAAGACCTCCGATTTGTACGCCGCACGGGGGGCCCGTGACGGGGCACAACGCATTGTGCCAGTGTGAATCACAATTCAAATGCACATCAAGAATGGTTGTGTTTCATTGCCTTGGTTGTGGATTCGGCGATGGGAGGACTGGTCGAGATTGGATTACCAACGTCGACGAGTGCTTAGCACAGTGCTATTATACAAGGATACATGTAGTACAGTGCAATACAAACTGACCAGGCCAGCCTGCAGCTGCTCCCTCTTGGAGTTTCTCGTCTCAATTCAAATACATGTACATCCATGATACATGTATTACGCTCGGCTTCGTTGATTATCATGGCCACGGATCACGAGCAAATCAACTATCGTTGTTGATGGTACAGAACAAATTTCCAATGCTGCCAACGTATCTTCATGGGGCAAACGAGCTGTTCATTTGCTGATTACGAGTCGAAATGCCTCGGGAAGTCGTAGACTTTTTGAGGCGCCCCGGGTGGTAGTGGTGGGTTCGCCCACGAGGCCGTCTGTGCAGGAGCGCGGAAAATCAGGAATGAGCTGGCTGTCTGCAATCTATCCTAACCTACCGCTATACTAAATCTACTACTATTATACACTTACTAGCCTATTGCGGCACATGCCAACCGTTCGATCACATCTTCTAGATGAAGCTCCTCCATCAGCCGGAAATAACAAGTCGCAGTTTCTTGTTTTACTTCTTTTCGCCGCGCACTTTGCTAACTGAATTGCATATCTGCAATAAACTCGGCACTCTATACCCAATCCAACCGTGCCGTGAGTGCGAATCTGGGGCGAGCGACTGCAACCATGCAGTGTTCACGAGAATTCCAAATACTAGAACGGCCAGGTACCGGGAAGTTCCTTCGTTTCGTTTGAGTCATTGGCAGATGTTCGACGATCCGGAGTCCGTTTTTCTCGGTGGCAATCCGGAGCATCTTCTAGACGTCTTGGATGCTACTGACCAAGTTCCCGACAATACGGCCCCACAAGCCGCACGGGTTTGAAATGAATATTGTTGGCAGGGACGCCGAGCGGCACAAGAATGCTAAGCTTGCGATGTACGCGTCGTTCGGCTGGTCCTTTGGCGCCTCAGTCACTAATAGCAAGACAGCCAAATCTTTCTAGGGTGCTTTGTAAAAAAAAGTGATCACATCATATCGTAAGGATTGCAACCCAAAGCTTTCTCCTCGTCGTACAAACGTCACGCGACCTCTGCTCACCATTCGCTGTTGGTCTGTCACAGGCGACTTGTTCATCAAAAAATCGACCAGGTAATCTCGCGCGTCAAACACCAAATTTAACAACTTCCAAGTTTCCCTCACTTCCGCTTTTGCCAAATCTCACAATGGTCAACAATACCGTGTTTTGGGTGATTAAGATTCTGGCAGCGTTGAGTTCTTTTGGGATGATCTGCAGCCCTTCCCTCTCTATCTACCGGATCAACAAGAAGAAAGACGTTGGCGTCGCCTCAATCATCCCTCTGGCCTCGCTTCTCGCCAACGCGCACAATTGGGTTTTGTACGGATACATGGTCAAGAACTGGTTCCCGATTTTCTGGATCTATACCTTTGGCGACGTTGCAGCGCTGCTTTTCATTGCGGTGTACGTGAAGTACACTACCGACCGTCGCTATGTCACTCGGGTTCTGGCGGTTGTAGGCTTCTTTTTGATAATTGTCACGGCCTACGCTGTCGTTGGAGGGCTCGGCTATCTGGGTTTGACCCGCGGGCAAGTTGGCTCGACGTTGGGCATCGTCTGCGATGTCGTCGCTTGTTGTCTATATGGAGCTCCAATGGAGAAGATCTTTCACGTGCTCAAGTACAAGTCTGCGGCCTTCATCAACGTGCATATGGTGATCGCGGGCCTCTACACCAACGTGATGTGGTTCATATACGGCCTGGTGACGGACAATTGGTACATCATCGCGCCAAACATGCTCCACATCTCCGTTAACTCGTCCTCGCTCGTGTTGTATTTGGTGTATAACCCAAAGAGACACCCACTTCCTGACAATTTCCAGAGTACCATCGGAACTGCCGACGAGAACGCGATATCCGTCGGCATCACGCCCAAAGCAAACAAGGCCGGCAGCGAACCTTTAAGCCCCGAGTTCAAGGTCATGCTGTCGCCGGTGGGGACGCTGTCGAAGTAGGCAAGTTGACGTAACTAGGAGGCAACAGTGAATAATGCTCGAAAAAAGTTAACAGTTTAGAGTGTTGCGATCACATCTTCGCGGGGGTCAGTTGTGATTGTACGAAGGGCTCTTATCAGTGGCTGTGGCAACGTATCAACCCCCTCGAGTTGAACTGCAGCATGCGGCACGTGCTATACTCAGAGAAATTTCTCGCCAAGAGCAGGTCGTTTCGGTATAGCGGCAACACTTCGCGCTTTAAGCCAATGCCCCTCATCCCCGATGTGCGGGTGATTCTAGGACAATCGCCTTTCGAAAAGGGATTGAAGATTAGTTCCCCACTTCAACATCATCTTTTGCTGGACTGAATCGGGCAGGGAACAGCTCAGCAACCACTTGAACAGCCAAACAATATTCATTTTCGTTGGTATTAACCTTTCTGATGGTGGTGAGCACCATGGGATTACTAGAGAATACTTTTGATGGCGGTCCTCTCGACAGGGTCAAGTGAAAAATATGGATTGCGTGTGCTGTGAGAAACTATGTTACAATGTCCTACACGCACTCGAAGTCGGGGCCGATGCGAGCGTTCTCAAACACTAACGCCACATGCTCCAAGTTGCCCAGTAGCTGCAACATCGGCGCGAGCATATCTCCGTTGTGATGCAACTCAACGACAGAATTGCTGTCACCACCCCACATGAATCGAACTGAGCCTCGGATGACAAGCTGCTGGTTCAACAGTCTGGCGGCTAGCGTGTACCATCTCGTGGTGTTAACGAGGTGGGGGAAAGCGAGACACAACGTCTGTCCAGTAATTGTGACGTTGATTTTAATGGTGGCAAGCAGAGTTTCTTGCGCTTTGTCCTCTAGACTTACGAGGCCCATGTTAATGCCAGGGAAGAAGGACGTCACCATTCGCCGTGATTTCCGACGTCTTAGATGGCCGGATCCATAGCTTCCACATGCGGTGGAGAGCTGCTGTCGCGAGTGTTTTGCGTGGTGATACGTCTTCAGAGTCGCCTAGGAGAGAGCCCAGTTTGCGCGTGTTGCGCCAGGATTCCTCTTTGGCTCGGTCAGTGCGGTTTGTCGTAGCGTGAAGAGTGCGGTGAACGATGGTGTGCTCGGTCTTGGAGGTGTTCATCTTGAGGGACCAATGTGCTAGAATAGCTGATGCTTCGGTTGTGATCTTGTCAACGAGGGCGGAGTCTCGGCAGACGAAGTCTGCGTCGTCCGCGTAGACGATCATCTCCCTGAGGATGTGGCGAGGAACGTCAAGTTTGGTAGCTACGTCGCGTAGTGCTGCTTCTAGATAGACAACGAATAAAACAGGTGAAAGTGAGTCTCCTTGGGGTGTACCTGATGTGCTCTCGAACGGAGACAGGAAGTCTCGTCCGCTTCTGAGCGTTAGCGCGGTTCCTTGAAGTAGTAGTCGGATGAGGCGGATTTCATCTTCGTCGAGAATTTCCTCCAGCACGGATAGGAGTTTGTCGCGTCAAATGATGTCGAAAGCACGCGATGGATCGATCCCTAGAATATGGAACTGTTCTTGGTATCGTTGGGCGCGCGCTGCTATCCATCTGTGGGCCCATACTGCGTCAGCAGTACTGCGACGGGGCCGAAACCCGCACTGGTGTGGAGAGAGGAATGCTTCGACCTTCGGAGAAATGCGCCTGGGCACAACGAGCGAAATTGCTTTCCGAATGATGTTCAGCAGCACGATGGGTCGAAGACTGGCGCATTGGCCAGCGGGTTTGTTTGGTTTTGGAAGACCGAGGAGTATTCCTTCTCCGAGATGGATCTGATCTCCAGTTTTGAATCCGTGATTCAGGTGGTCGGCGAGTGGTTTGGCTATGTTGGCCGCATCGTACTTCAGGAGTTCTGCTGGTATTGTGTTTGGTCCTGTGGCACGCCCGTTGCGAAGTCACTTGAAGGCGTGTTGGAGTTCTTCGGCTGTCACTGGTTTACGGAGGGGTCGTGGGGCTGTGTCAGGTGTGACTGGCGCCTGACCTGGTTCCGCAAATTGCTCTTGAAAATGTTGCTTGATCTTCTGGTTGGCCTGTTTCGTGTTGAGAATGAATTTGCCTGTAGAGTCACATAGCGAGGTTAGTGGTGCGCGCTTCCGAAAGAGCGCACGCGTAGCTTCGCACATCTTTGCCGAGTCGGAAGACTGTTCGATGCGAGTCACTTGTTCGTCAATGAAGGCGGCAGCGAGTTGGGTGCTGCGCACCCGAATGCAGTGGAGAAGCTGGTTGCGTTGGCGTCTGAGTTGGTTGACGCCTCGGGCGTGATCGTTGTTGATAAGATGTCGTAGGTGGCGCTGTTCACGTGTCATCTGGGCAAGTACTGGGTCTTGAACGCGAGCGGTGGGTACGTACGGCATGCATCCGATGGTATCCTCCGCTGCATGGAGCGCTGCTTGCAGTGTACTCGTCCAGCGGCACTGCGTTGTTGCTGTTCGCCTATCACCAAGGATCGTGGAATATATGTAGACTCTATTGGCATTAATATAAACCATACCGACTTTTGGTCATTTATTGCAAGTCTCTAAGGTTAATGGCATTACTGGAAGACGACGATGTCTTGGCGGCGGCCCTGTCCTTCCTGGATGAGTACGCGGCCGAGGAACCGAAGAGTGATCGTCACCTTTTTTCTTCCGACCACAGGGATGACGTCGAAGTCTCAGCACAACGGAAGAAGAAGAAGGAGTCCAACGAGAGGAGGAAGGAGTTGCGACGAACTGGCGTCTACGGTGACCCGAACCGGTCGCGCAATGAGCGCAAGAAGGAAATTGCGTTCCTTCGTGAGCAACTGCAGAAACTGCAACTGGAGCTGCGGAATCTACAGATAACAGCAGCGGAACCACGTCAGGAGAAGGAGAAAACAGGAAGTGCCGACAATGGGGAACAAATGGCTGTCGTACCAAAAATCTGGCAAGAAATAGCAGCTCACCAACGTCGTCGAAGAGAGGAGGCGGAGAACGAGCATATTCGATTAAAGCTTGTGGTGGAACAGCAGCAAAAAGTGGCGGACGCTCTTCGCAGCTTGCTACAAAAACGAACAACGCAACTGACGAAAGAGTATTCTGCCTTCTCGAACGCAGCCTTGTCAGGCCACTACGTCGACCGAACCTTGGATTTTAAAGGAGATATTGGAGACTTCCACGGTCTGTTCCGACACCTTGATGCTGCGCGTTTAGAACTGGACACGATGCTCGCAATCAACGGACTCAGCCCCATGACTACTTCACCTATTGAGGTACACATACGCGAAGGTGCTGGTGGCAAGCACATGGAGTTCTTCACGTACAAGGAGTTGCCTTTCCAGCTGCAAGAAACAAAGGAAGTCACGTGGGACCACTGGAGAGGGATGGAGAAACATATTATGGGCAACGGCGGACTGTACCAGAAGACTGCAAAGGTGGGAGATTTTGGGGGACTGAGGTGTTGTTGTGAGTGTTGTGTCCTCATTACTGTTTGTTTGGTGCCGTAGGACTTGGACCAGCCATACACGATCCTCGAAGACTTTACCAAGGAGCTGTACTCAAACACTGCACGGGCCGATGTTCGAGTGAAGCAAGTAGTGCGACGTTACGTCGAAGAGGACCGCGACATTATCATATGGGTTGCACGTCTAACACCAACCGAGGTCAAGCACAAGATGCTTCGCGGATTGACGTACAACCTCCGGGGCCAAGTGGTGGTCAAGCCGTCTCCTCGCTCCACCCCGGACCACGAGGTTTCAGTGCTGCAACAATGCTCGCTCATTTATCTCGACCAAGAAGCCCGATTCCGTTACGACCCATCAAATTTCCGCGCACTCACCAAATTCTTAACCATCCACGCAGCACAAAACCTACGAGCTCACCGAGAACTCATCGAGGACACTCTCCTCGATCGAGCGGTAGCTCATTGAAGTTTGCACTTGTCGACGGACCCCATTCATCAATTTTCGCTCCAAACAACAAGTCACCTTACCTCAAACAACACCTCGCCATGATCTCCGTTTCTGCCCCAAAGCTTTTCGCCTCCTTCAAGCTAGGGGGCAAGAAAGCTCCCGTCGAGCTCAACCACCGTGTCGTCATGACCCCATTAACACGTTTGTGTACGGATGAGAGTGGCGTCCTCACTGCTTTTGTCGCCGAACACTACGCGATACATGCTACGGATCGCGAGACCACCAACATTCAGCTCGACAGCTGAATACTACAGACATCATGTTGAGTGTCACACAAAGCACAGTGTACGTGCGCTTCTGGCCAAAGGAATCCACTAGAGAACAAACGCCGACACTCGCAAACTAGCAAGTCTCGGTTGCCGTTTCGCCCAACCGCGGTAGTGAAGCTCCCAAAAGCAATGATAAAGAAGACACTAGTTCGCGCACGATGTTTTACGTACTACGATCACCTGTAGATTAAACGGATCATGCATTGAAACTTTAAGTTAGAGCTGTAGATAATTGTTCAGCCCTCCCTGTGCGTTGATGGCGATAAAAGCGCCTTGTAGTAGACTGGACTCTGGATGGTTGCCGCTTTAGTCTTGGCGTTGGGCGAGCCAATGACAATGGATACATCAACAGCTTCCGCCGTCTCATTCGCCACGAAATCCTTATCTTCTGTCGGTCGGTAGATCATGTAGAAGACGACTTGGATGATGCTCAGCAACGACCCGATTGCGTTGAGGCCGGCAACGAAGAAGTCGCTGTCTACGAGCCCCGACACGACCCACAGTGAGGTCGACACAAACAGCATGAGACTCAAATTGATGGGGATCGAGGCGGCTGATTTCGTCTTCATGACGTGTTTGAGAGTGGCGAGGGGTGACGCGAACATCCAGACGTCGATAACGATGCCGACGTACCCGAGATACGTGCCGACCTCCGAGTCGGACTGGTTCGTGGCACCCAGCAACCCGAGAATTGTGTATAGTGACATCGCACAGTGCACTGCGAAAGCCCACGCGTAGAGCTTTCTCAGCTTCTTGCGTCTCTCCGGCTCACTCCAGCGATAGTAAATGGCGTTGTACACGATCGCTACGAATTGGCCGAAAACTTGTGTCGCGAAGAGCGGGAACATACTGTCCGTCACGTACGCGTAAACCAACCTGTCCTGCCACGAAAAAACGTCGTAAGCATCCAGGACGAGGTCGATTAATCGATAGCGATATGACGACGTACCAGAAATGGCAATTGACAACCATGGCGACGAGCGGTAGTGCGGCCAGTTCTCCGATCCTTTGACGTCGGTGCACTCTAGAAATGTCGGGGACAGGACTCAAGTTGAGAACGACTTGCGCGACAGCGGTCGCCACGCCTAGAAAAGTGTACCAGAAGCCCATAACCGAGTGGAAGCCAGCGAGAGAAAGAGGAAATGAGGTCCCAAACGCATTGCGCAATGCCACTTTGAAGTGCCTGTGCCTTTGCGGCCGTTTAGGAATTGTTAAAAAGGACTGGCTGTGATAGTGTCACCGACCAGTGCACGGATGTCATTTCAAAAAATTTCATAGGACGTCGTTAGCTAGCTAAGTGACATCAATGTATACTAGTTAGGGCCGTGGTACATTATTGTGTGTGTGGAGATTGGTGACTTTAGCTTGATTGGATGAAAGCGTTGATTGTTGGCACTTTACGCTAGTCGACCACCCAAAAGGCAACGTCGTTCATCAAAGCCGCAAACCAAGTAATCACATGTTAGGAAATTGAACTCGTCGAGTTCGTGGTATTGAAAAGCGCATTTCATCGCGGGCAGAACTTCGGTCAACTCGCCACGATTGTGCAACATTGTATTTCGCCTCCTCGGTGCATTGGTTTGGACGGGTCTGCTCGGCGGAGAATCTTTAACTTAGCGGGTGTTATGCTGGGCGTCATCCAACAGTCCAGTCGAGGAAATTGCCGGAGCAGAACGGAGAGCTGCAGATCGTTGTATCCCCGACATCAATCGTGCCGGCGTCGAGATGGTCATCGAAAGTCTAGTCGCTGTCGTCACCGACTTTCGGCAAAACCGACGATGCGGTCTCGCAGAATACCCTTGTTCATGACACAGCAAAGACATCGGTTAGGCAAGTAGCCACAATGGGACTACCAGTGGTAAGTTATCACAGGTGGCAAATTCGCAAGCATGGGAACCAGCGGCAGCCCCTTGAAATCTCTCCGATGCTCGTACGACGATGGTCATGGTCGATTTTTTTCTTGGCGTAACCTGTTCCTGCAGTTTAGTGATCCACATGTTCCCTGTCACAGGCAAGCATGTTTAGTGATGATTCCCGCTGACGTGAACAAGACTCAAGACTGTTTGTGAGACTGTCCGTCATGGCGAGTCTGCATGGTGGTTGGCTGCATGCCGCTTATTCTAGAAGCTTGACCGTGTCTCTAGCCCACCTCACACCATCTCATTCATCAATTTGCGCGCCACGCTTAAAGCATCACTTCACTATGGTCTCCGCTACCGCCCCGAAGCTCTTCACCCCCTTCACGCTGGGCGGCAAGAAAGCTCCCGTCGAGCTCAACCACCGAGTTGTCATGGCCCCATTGACGCGTTTGCGTACGGGTGAGAGTGGCGTCCCCACCGAACTTGTCGCCGAGCACTACGGGCAACGTGCTACGGATGGCGGTCTCCTCATCGCCGAGGCCACCAACATCAGTCCGACTGCACGAGGCTACTTCGGCGCCCCCGGAGTCTTTAACCAAGAGCAGGTTGACGGCTGGAAGGAGGTGACCAAGGCCGTGCACGACAAGTGTGGCAAGATCTTCCTGCAGCTCTGGCACACTGGACGTGTGGGTCACCCAATGAATCAGCCGGACGGACAGCTCCCCGTGTCGTCGAGTGCGAAGAGCGTGGTCGACATTCACACCTACTCTGTTACTCGTGAAGGTCGCAAAGACTACGTGACGCCGCGAGCACTGGAGATTGATGAGATCCCTGGCATCGTCGCGGACTACAAACGTGCTGCCGAGAATGCTATCGCCGCGGGTTTCGACGGCGTGGAGATCCACGCTGCTAACGGATACCTCCTTGAGCAATTCCTGTGTGACGGTGTGAACGAGCGCACCGACAAGTATGGAGGTAGCGTCGAGAACCGTGCGCGTTTCATCGTGGAGGTGGTGGAGGCCATTCTGTCCAGTCTACCATCGAGCCAAGTGGGTATTCGCCTCTCTCCGTACGGAGTCACCTTCGGGTGCAAGGATTCCAACCCGACCGAGACGTACGGCTACGTCATGGACAAGCTCAACGACTACGACCTCGCCTACGTGCATGTTATTGAACGTCGTGGTATGCACGCAGACAACGTTCAAGTGCCCGAGGTTGGAGTGAGTCGGCACTTCCGCGACGCTTACAAGGGCGTTCTGATCACGTCTGCAGGCTTCGACCGTGAAGACGCGCTCAAGATTGTGGAGGAAGGAGGTGCTGATCTCGTGGCCTTCGGACGCGACTTCATTGCGAACCCCGACTTCGTGCAGCGTCTGCGCATTGGCGCCGAGCTCAACGCTCAAAACTACAAGACGTTCTACCCGCAGCCGGGCGTGCCGCTTGAAGAGGGATACACGGACTACCCGTTCCTGACGCAGAAGGAGTAAAAGGTATACCAAGAAATGATGCTTCGATGAAATCATTAAAAGTGCCGGATTCAATTTGAACGATCTACACTGGTTCTCCAACTTTACACCGTGACCTGTGACTATTGGAAAAGCTTCGTCTTTTCAGTGGGGAATTATAAAGATATGAAAGCTAGACTATGGCGTTCCTGGCTAAACCAAGCTGTCAAATGATGTTGGCAAGGTGAAAACTGTCGCGTCACGAATGCTTTGCCTAGTGAGGCTTCTCTCCATTCGACGGTGGGGGGTTACCACCGTGTCTCGGGGGCTTGGAGTCATCGTGACCACTTGGACGCTCGTCGCTGCCTGTGTTCGAGGGAAGAGGAAAGTGTCCGAAGAAATGTTTGTCGAAACTTCCGGCCGTGGGCCAGTGTCGTGCTTCTTCGTGGCTTCCATCAAAAGAGTAATCGGCGCTTCCAGCGTGGTGGTGGTGCTCACCGTCGTCGCCGCCTTGAGAGCCCACATCGCTGTTCGCCGATTTTCCGTCACGCAAGAGGTGCGAGCCGTCGACGAGAGCTGCAACAGTAGCCACTGCAGCAACAATAATGAGCGTGAGCTTGACCATGGCGGCGGACGAAGTTTTAGGCTGGTTGGCGGGTTGTGTTTCGAGCCGAGCAAATTGAAGAGTGGGAAGACAACCGAGATGTCATGAGCGGGAGAAGATAGAGCTGAGCTCGTTTGTGGAGGAGTATTATGCCAACTTCGGGCGTTGACCAGATCGATTGCGTGGAAGGCAAGGAGTGCAGCGATAATTATGACTGCATCGGTTTCGATCGCCACACAGCCTTGCGGGCTTATCACGCACTTAGCCACAACGGTGTGGTTGTCCTGGGAAGCTGCCTCGACGTCCTACGCTTATTATTACCATTGCAGCAGCTCTATCATTATAACGCACTTTTTTTCGAGAACTACGAACACTATTGCTTTACGATCGGGCTCCCCTCGGGATTCATACTATTAGTAGTATTTATTTTTCATCGAACACATCCTTCGAAGAATGGGTTACCCCATGCTTTTAGGCGCAAAAGTCCGAACACAAGCTTTCATCACCGATTTAGGGTAGAATCTCACAATTGGCCAGCTCACAACTTGATCTGATAGTATTCCTTCACCGGCACGTGCTTGGCGCCGCCGTAATAGTCGAGCAAGATAATGTTCTCAATTTCCAGGACGTACGGCAGGAATCCATGCTTCTCCGGCCAGTATTCCATCTGCGGGTGTCTACAACAAGACCAACACCGTAAGTACAACACAAAGCAGCTCTAACCGTATCAAAACAATTAGAACGTACTTGGAGAACAGCACTTTCTCAGCGTATCGGCGCTGATCTTCAGCCACAGGCACCACCTTCCCCGTCAGCGTGAGCTTCCAGCACGTCGGGTCCTCTACGTCCATCTTGCACGCGTGTACCCCCTCTTGAGCCATCGTAATAACCACCGACGCCGTCGAATTGACACTCAAATCCGCACCTTCATCGCGACAGCAGCATACATTAACGTTAAGTACCCCCCAAAACTTAACTGACTGCTTCTCTTGGCCTCGTACCAGTGGCATCCATCGGCGTGAGGTAAAAGAACATTTTCCCCGTCGAGTCCTCCTTCGAATATCCCACACCATCTAGCCGCCACCAACACCAATAAACACACGTTAATCGTCAACAATCACCCACTGCAACTCTAAACAACAATGCAATCTACCGCTGTATGACACAGTGCTGCCGTAGGGCACCCCATTGAACTGCACCGAGATCGTCGACAGTGTGGCCCAGATATTGTCGTGCACCAACTGCCTCGCATGCTGCGCAGAGCTCCCACCCCAGTACCTGCCACGACTCGTTAGTCAGGTACGTAAAACACCACAACACCAGCACAACAACCTAGCAGAACTCTCACATGTCTTCGGTCTCCACAATTCGGAACGTGTCAGCTCGGAAGATTCCGGCAGCACGACGAGCTTCCACTCCATAGTCGGAGCCAACGATTCCCATCAGCACCATCAACACGGCAATAAACTGGCAGAGATTCTTCATCTTGATGCTCTTGACTTGAGCCCCTGACGTCGTTTTCGATAGTGGAGACCTTCAACCCCATTCTAGGACAGGGGTGATGGGCAACAGTCCCACTGTTGTCACTACCCGCCAATCACAGCTGAGCGTTATCAGCATATCGGCCAATCGGACGCGCGCCGAGTCGAGCATGACAGGCATTGGCTTGAGGCGCGAGGTGTTGGCGCTGTACCGAGACGTGCTGCGCGTGGCGAGGGGCTTCCCAGAGCGCAGCATAGGCCGCAAGCTGCACCACAACGCGAGGGAGTTGCTGCGTCTGAGACAGCACGAGCGCAACGCAGCGCGTATCCATACCCACTTGGCGGAAGGCCGTGACGCCTTGGACGTGTACCGAGTGCTGCAAAGTGATCCTGAGCTGCTCACGGTCATCACGAGGAAGAAGAAACCAGCAAATGGAACAAACTAGGAGAAGGTGGAGGAGGCAGAGAGAGGTTTACACGAGATGGCTACATTTGGGCACCCTCCCGTTCACCTACTCGAGAAAAGATCATCTCCATCGAAGACGATAAAGTCTGCAAGGTGTAGTTCGACCGTAGTGGTCAACGGCACCCTTCACGACCCGATCCAGAAGTTTGAGAACGATACCAATTCGACCTGCGCTCTTCGAACCTGCGTACACTTATCCCACTCGTCACGCATTTGAACAAACGCTTAATGACTGATTGGTGAATTCTCCGAAGAATGATGGAAACTACTGTAGTTGATGGATGCGAAGAAGCGATTTCCCCGGCAAGACTTAAAATCCCCGCATTTGCAAATTGTTACCAAGCTGAATGGACATGTTCGAGTTTTTGGAACCTTGGCGAGCGATATTGCGTGATGTATTGCAGCGAAATGGTGATAATAGCGATGCAGCTACATCATTTGTGGAATTATCCTTTATATCGCTTGATAGACCCCCTGGACCATGTTTGACGCGTGCATTCACTGTCCGCCTTCCGGTTGATGAAACCAGTCGACGGGAGAAAAAGCGGCTGCAGAGAATTCGAGAGGCAGTGGAGTTGTTTACGACCCTCTCAATGGTGAACAATAAAGCTTTCAAGAAAATGGTACCGATGCCGACATGGATAAACGCTGCAGATGAACACAGAATTTACCCACGATGGGAATTTTGGATTCGTGGTACACTGGTGCCGACCGATCCCGCAACAATGCAGTCTCCGGTCACTTGGGGCACCCTGTTGGGGATGTCAGATCATCCATCGCTGTCCTCCCCTGAGTTTCGAGAGGCCGCTCTGAAGCTGGAAAGCATGGGGTATGAGAAAACCAGCGAAGTATTTATCCGCAGCAGGTTTGGTATTAGCTGGGAAATCAAGGTTCGGGGGACACATATTAAAGGTAGACAGGAGCTGGAAGAATCTGCTGCCGTGAGGACATTCCAAACGTTATTGGATATCGACGTCCCTCCTATTGTCCAAGTATATTTCACAGAGAAATGTGGCACATTGATGGAGATATGGCAACAAACTCATGCAAGTGATACACCGTGTTCGTTCTTGTCCACCGAGATACGGAATTTTACTCAATCAATCGACTTTCCGGAGATGGCAGTGGCCTTGGCTCGGACAACAATATCAGATCGTTTTCATCTCCAATTAGTAGAGCTCTCGAGGGTTACAGCTACCATGGACTCGCCACAGGTCGTCAGGAACGTAGGCGTTTTGCTGAGCACACTGTTGTGTGGTCGCTCGCTGTGCAACGTGCCTGGGGATAATTGCTGTTCGTCGCCGATTATATGCAGAGCGAAACATGGAGAGCTGAATTTGACGTGTTATCCGATGGCATCCGATCGGGTGTTTATTGGAATGTGCTCTGCTGTCGCGGAGATGTTGCCGGAGATACGCTTCGAACAATTAAGTATGCATTGCACGAGCCCAGCACGGTGGTCATGGCTGGCATACGCGCTCTGTTGTGGGGGTTCCAATCTTGCTCTGTCAACTCTCGTGATTCAAAGGTCTACAGCGACAAAGAACGCTATGCTCGCCATTGCGGAAACGTTGCGGGTATTCTACCCAACTGTACCGAAGCAGAATTGCACTTCAGTGTACGGATTCGTCGAAATTCGAGAAGGAACGGAGTTGTGGCCCTGCAACTTCGAGGACAGAAGCGATAATGCGGTGCTAGTTGCGTCAAGTACATACCGTTGCCGAGCTCGTATGGACCCAACTGATAATGGGTTTGTGGAGATCATCGTTCCAGGATACGGCGCTTGCGAAACAAAACGTGGCGATAACATCCATTTTACTCCCGATTCGGGGAACTCCAGTTTTCAGAAGAAACGACTGTGCAAGCGTCTGGATTGGAGCGTTGATACGATTGAGAATGTTGAGCTGGTTATGGATCTTCTGCAGTTGTTGTTTAGTGAAAGTTGCGAGCTGGAACTTATTATCCACAACAATGGCAATGCAAACCTGTCATTGGATCTAAGAATATTGGCAGCCGTTTGTCCGGCACTCCGAAAATTCATCAGCAACAAGTTTAACGTGGTGGTGTCTGCCCATACTGAAGCCCTGCAAAAATGGCCAATCGAAGACATGAGGATTCGATATACCGAAACCGTGTCGGATGTGCTGTCGTGCTTAAGAAATCCCGCCCTACGGATGGCACGACAACTTGTCAGTTTATGGGTGGCTCCTCATCCAAACCGGGAGTTTACCGAGGACGAAGTACGAGAGATTAAATCTCTTGATGGAGAATATTTGCCCGTCATGATGGAAAAGTTGCCAGCGCAGTCGAAGATTGCTTTGATCAGCGTTGTGTTGAGCGGATTTACAACGAGCCATTCCACTAAAGTATCGAAGGCGATGCACCACCTGGATGCGAATGTCCTAAGCTTGATCTTCGTATTCGCCTCAACACCTGCCCGACGATCGGTGTCGGTGTGGTGTTGAGGGTGACAGCTACATCATCAACCTTTAATTCAATAATATAACCACTTAATTTCCATGTGCATGCGGTAGGTTTCCCCGATCACGCTATCACCGTGGTCAAACTAGTCTGTACTCAAGAACGAGAAAACAAATGCGCATTGTAAAGTTTTCTGCTAGCAAAACGTTTACTGATCTCAAACTATGCTTTAGAACGAGACTGTCGTCGACGCTTAGCCGGTGGGTTGTACGCGTTGAGAGGCAGCGAAACCACAGCAGACTCAGCCGAGGTGCCTCGCTTCCTTTCCTTCGAAGCTTGCACGAGGTCGTCCTATTTCAGCAACGCACGCGTCATTCGGTCACGCAGGTCACGGATTTGCTGCAGCACCTCACGTTGGGACTGCAAACTCGAATTGCTAAATGAAGATAATTCCGTCAGCGTGGAGTGCTGCTCCCAGTCGTCCAGCAACGATAGGAAACGTTTCCGCATGCGCAGAGCTCCGTCAGCCAGACTTGCGAACAGTGCGTCATTCTGAGGGCTCCTCACACACATGCTTCTTCGAGACTTTGGATGGTCATATTTCGAGCTTCCAAGTCCGTACGCCTGCACAACACCATTCATCTGCATTTGGTCGTCGACAGGTCGTCAGAATTTCCGTCTTCCACTCGATCGTGAATAGTGGTGCCTTCATCTGCTACACTTTCCCATTCCACATCCCCATCATCGCCACCTTCAGTATCAACCTCTGTGTCTGCTGGCGCGATGGCATCTTCCCACTGAATGCCATCACTTTCGTCCTCTACATCGTCTTCATTCGTCTCTGCACTACCATTCTCTTTTTTACTTGGTATTACATCATCTGTAGCAACAATATTTACACCAGACGAAGCTATTTCCTCTTCACCACCGACACTAGAAGTGTGTCGAGCGTGGGCACCAACATCTCAAACACGCGATTCATCTCCATCAGCACCTGCTCCCTCTTCGCTACATACTACTTCATCTCCCGACTTCGTTGCTGTTTCTTCGCATTGTTTACTCGTTCACGTAAGTTTGCCAAGATGGCCCCACTGTAACGCTCAGTGCTCACCAGAAAGTTGAGTTCACTGCCGACTGTAATTACAGGTAGTTGAGTACTACAAAAAGCTCGTGCATAATAAAAGGGAGCCACCCACAGCAGAAATTGACAGCATGAAAAGTTTTTTCAACGCCAGATAAATTGGCATGTAGCCAAGAGAAGAAGAAGAAGCAAATTGATTAACCAATTCGCATGTAGCTAAGTAAGCGTACAACTTTCGCGCATTAAGTTGTGATCTCTCTGAGGTGATACTTGTTGTAGTCTTTCAAGTACTTCTTCCAAAGTTTCCAGTTCGCGTCGGTCTTTTCACGTACGTTTAGCAGCGTGGCGACGTCGAGCGGCTGTTTTTCAGCGAAAATGAATTGTTTGAGCATCTCCGTCTCCAATTTCTCACCAAGCACTTTCGTCTTCGGGTTCTTCTTCGCACCCCGAACCATCTTGACGAGATCTTTATCCTTGTAGGTCGTTGCCAACATTTTCCTAGGAATATTTTTCCCTGGGAAAGCTTTGTTGTACACATCCATAAAGTTCATCCAGTAGTTGAAAATCGGATCCTTCAATAGCTTCGGCCCCGGCAGAAGACTGCCTGCAGCGTTCAGTTTTAGTGCCTCGAAGACATCATCCGGAGTATATGACGGATTCATCCAACCCTTGAACAGCGCAGCCTCCATTCGTTTCGCAGCATTTGCTGAACTCGGGACCTTCCCGGCCGCCAAAATCATTTTAACTATGTCATCGTCATTGTAGTGAGCCTGCACAATCCAATACGTGGTCATCTTCGACTCAGGGTTCTTCGCGTGGTAAGCGTCCGTGAATTTCGTGAATGTCGTGAACAGCGGGCTCGATAACAAGCTGTCACCAGCCTTGTCAAGATTTAGTAGGGTGAAGACGGTGCCCGGATCTTTCCCCCTGCTCAGCCAATATTGGAACTGTGCTGATTGCAAGTTGGTAGCCAGGTTCATCGTTTCTGGAGACTTTTTCGCCGCCCTGAAAATCGTCACCAGAGTTTCATCACTGTAGTGAGCCGTCATCGTTGCGATCAAAGTCGTTTCTTGCTTGGGGTTCTGCTTGTTGAAAGCATTCATGTACTTGGTGAAAGTGTTCAACAGAGGGTTTTCCAGTAGATTACTCCCTGATTTGTCCAGTCGTAACAACATGAATACGTCGTTTGCTGATTTTCCATTGACCAACCACAGCTCAAATTGCTGGGTTTGTAGCATTTTGGCAATAGTAGACGAGCTCTTGGTCTTGAGGGCCGCTTCAACCATTCTGAGCATACCTTCGTCTCCATATTTCGTCTTCAACGTCGTGAACAAACTCGTTTTCTTGCCAGGATTCGCATCCTTGAACATATTCAGGTACGTGTTCCACGTCGTGAACGCAGGGCTGCTGAGGAGGTCATCTCCAGCGTCGTCGAGTTTTAACAGAGTGAAGACGTCGTCAGTAGATTTCCCACTGAGCAACCACGTTTTTATCTGGGCCTCCTCCACTGCGACAGCCTTATTTCTCGTCGCGCCGACCTTCTTCGCCGCTTGAATAATCTGAGCCAAAGTATCATCTCCGTACCGTGCCACCAACGTTGTGTACAAACTCATCTGCTCGGACCGGTCCTTGACAGTGAGAATTCTCAGGTAGGTGTACCAAGTGTCGAACACCGGGTTCGCCAGAATATCGTCGCCTGCCTTATCCAGCTTCAGCAGCATGAATACGTCATCTGCGGATTTCTCGCTGGAGAACCAAGCTTGCATTTTCGCAGCCTCCAACTTGGTGGCGATAGCTTCCGTCCCTTCGACTTTCTTCGCTGCTTGGAGCATCTTGGCCAGAGCATCGTCACCGTAATACGTTGTTAACATCTCGATAGCCGACTTTGTCTTCCCTGGGTGCACTCGAGTATAGTCGTCCACGTATTTTAGCCAAGTAGTGAGTTGCGGGCTATCGAGGAGTTTGTCTCCTGCCTTGGCAAGTTGCAGCCGAGTAAAGACGTCGTCAATGGATTTTCCCTGATTCAGCCATATTTCGAGTTTCTCTGCAGAAGGCAAGACCAACGCTTTAACCTTTTCAAGGGCAGGTGCAGAAGGCCCAGCTCTCTCTTCGACAGCTTCATCCTTGTGGTGTGATACCCTCAAAAATCTTGTTGTCGGGACAAAATTCTGGCGCGCAGGAGTGATTGCGGTTGAACCGACATGTGCCGAGGACGCATTAATGAGAGCTGCTGCAGCCAGTAACACGACGTGGCAGGCACGCATGATCGTCTTGCGGGTGGGAAAGGAAGTTGCCAAATGAATTTGGTGGGAGCAACTTCTATAATCCCGACATTGATGACGGCGTTTTGAGTAGTAATCCACAGCTAACCTCTTATTGTTGCTATTAATGAGTGCTAATTGCGAAGAGCGCTGGAATACCCAGTCGATCCCAACAAGTTATCTCCATCTGGAGACTGGGAAATGTGGAGTATTCCGGCTCTCCCCAAGAAGAGCTCCGTTTCCCAAATTCTTTTTTTTTTAAAAGTGAACATAAAAGCGTCATTTAAAACTTACACGTCCTTTGGGTGACGCACTACTGCCTGCACCAACCCGCACATATATTGACCTGGCGAGGCTCGCGCCGGGAAAAACCATGAGCGCCACATGAATTCGTCAATGTACCCATCTAGATACTTTTTGTTCATACCACGCATGGCTTTGATGTGGCGCTTGATATGGATCTCCCAGAGTCCTTCAATTATGTTTGTATGGGTACCAGTCACTGGGTCCACAAAGTTGAGCGTGTGGTTCACCCAGCTATGCTCATAGTGCATTCCCGCCAACATGCGGTTGTTGCTGAGCGTGTGAATACGGGAGCCACGCTCAGCAACATATGTGCCGAACTTATCCGAATGAATGCGAGTTCTAGAAGCACAAAATAGAAATAGAATGAGTCATGATCTAGATAAATAGATCCCGACAACTAGAACGATGATAAACGCATCTGGGTCTGATGAACTGCTTGATTATTGACAGCAAGGTTGCCTTCGTGCGCTTGTCGTAAACGATCCGACCGAACCATTGCCCCGTCGCCCTATCAACCCCTCCAAACAGCCAGAACTCTTTGTGTGTACGGCCACGGCCGTACTTGGATTTCTTCTAGAGGCTGGTCTCGTCGATCTCGACGATGTGGCCTCCACCACCGATCTAAACAAGAGCACAGTTAGCGAGCATACACTTAAACAGTATAGTAGCACATACTCACCTTGAACTCGCCGTCAAGAAGCTCCTTAGAGCACAGCGCTCTGCACGCTGCATACCAGTCGGACACGGTGTTCTCGCTGACTTTGGCCATGTGTGCCGCTTGCGGGTGGGACGCGCGCATGCACCATGCGAACATGAGACGTAGGGCTTGGGGAAGCGTGAGCTTCATCTTCGTGAACTCCTGGTTCACGAAGATGCTGTGCTGCTTCTGTTTGCCGTCTGCGTGGCGAGTCTTCCGACAGCAGCGCCAGCAGCGCTCGCGCGCATTGAGCCGCATCGGCTGTGCGCACTGCGGGCACAGCATGGTCCTCTCCAGCAGCCCCACCTCCATCGCCCATGCGGCGGCCTTGATTTGGTCCGTGGCCGCCTCCATGACGGCGCTGAAGTCGAAGAGATGGAGCCGCTGGAGATTGTAGTTGTGCGCCATTGTGGTGCTCTTTAGAAACGAGCGATAGAAAAACGGAGCTTTGAAAACGTATGACTAAAATTTTGTATGTGATGTAAGTGAGCGACGATCGCAAAAGCGCGCGAAAAACAGAGCTGTTGGGCGCGAACACGGTTGAGAATGATACTCGAGTTTGTGCAGATCTGATACTGCCAGAGTCTGATTCTGAATAGCTTATTGGGACCGCAAAAGTATAACACTTTTTTCTTGTGTTTTTGGAAAAACGGAGCTCTGCTTGGGGAGAGCCAGTATACCGACTTCCCTGGCTTATAGTGGACAAGGTCATATAAGAGCGACCAATCATTTTGCAGTATTAGCCGCCCTGGCTTATAAGTGTTGTCAAGAAGTCGCCTCGACCAGCTGCGGTGTACCAGTAAGGTGCCGACGTGACCTTCACTCAGTGGCACCACAATCGTTCAGGTGATTACGACACACTGTTGATGGGACACTGATGATGGGACGCGGTTGGACACGGAAAGGATTACACCATGCGTGGGTACAAGATTGTAGGCACAGATGTGCATCGACGTGTCAGTCGCTGATTGGCTGAAGGGGCTCAGTCGTCAGTAGGAATCCAGTGGAGTATACCCAGTAGGTAGGACAGAGGCTTAGAGTAGCTCAGCGAACTGAGGACCGAATCAATCACTTTGCATTCAGACATCTAGTGCTCAAACGACCTTCCTTTTATAAGAGTTGTTACAAAATCGATACAAATTTGGTACCACTCATTTTGCGAAGGACACCATTCATTTTGCGATGGCACCAGCCTTCAGCCAAGCTCGACGCCGACAACGGCGTGCATCCTTCTCAGCACGGGAGAAATTGTCCGTCGCGCGTGCCGTGGAAATGTACAAGGACGTCCGCAAAGTCATTAACGAGTTCTATCCTGACCTAAGTGCTTCATCTTTTGAGTCTAGGCGCAAATTAGTGTTAAAATGGGTACGTGAGAAGGTGAAGCTGGAGGATCAATGCGCGGCCAGGAACGGGAACGGCAAGAGGAAGGCACGCCCAACTGGGATCGGGACCAAGCTGCCGCCGAAAGCCGAGGAAGCGCTCGTAAAGGAGGTGAATGATCTGCGCCAGGAGGGCGCCCCTATCTCTAGTCTGATGCTGACGCTTGAGGCCAAGGAGATTGATGCTGAGTACGGTGTGTTTTGGACTTTGAAGGCTCGTGGTGTTGGCAGCACGCCTTCAAGGCGCGCCACGAGCTGTCCATAAGGGCAAGGACGCGAGCAGGACAGAAGACCCCTCCAGAGCTGGCTGCTATTGCTGCCGAGTTTGCCGCGACAGTGAAGGCGACCATGCGCAATATGGGTGTCACAAAAGTCTATAATGCGGATCCAAACAGGTACACATTTTACCAAAAATTCACAATTTTATCTGAAAGCTGGTATGAAGACTAATTTTGTTCTGTGTAGCTACTTTTTTTTAATTCCTACCAACCAAAACGATCAATAAAAAAGGTCCTAAAACGGTTTGGGTGCGCTGTTCGAGCAAGAATAAGGAGCGGGCTACAGCGATGTTGTTGGGTGACTCAGATGGCGTCAAATACCGTCCGTTTGTCATTTTCAAAGCGAAACCTTCAAAAATTCCCGACACCGCTCTAGAAAATGCAAGAGTCAGATATGGATTTGGAAAGCAGATTTGGAAGGACATCAAAAGAGTTGGTGAAGAACAGAGTCTTGAGATTCGTGGCAATCACAAAGGTAAGTTTGATTTGCACGAAGCGGAAGTTCCAGTTCTAATTCTAAATCTGATGTTGTACCAGGCTGGTGGAACAGTGATCTTTCAATCAGCTTCTTGAAGTATCATTTCGCTGCTCGAAATGACATGACTGTGCCCGTCCTGTTGCTATGGGACGACTTTTCGGGGCCTTGGACCCCTGAAGTCGTCTCATACGCAAAATCTATCAACGTGGTGCTTCAAAAGGTGCCCCCAGGTGTAACATCAGTCTGCCGGCCAGCTGATGTTGCCTGGAACTATCCTTTTAAAACGCGCCTACGTGATTGCTGGGTTGTCAATTTGAGGCAACAACTAAGCGCCCACACCAACGGTAAAAAGTTCGAGCTTCGAGCCCCAGACCGAGTTACTGTGGCGCGGTGGATTTGCCAGGCTTGGGACGAGTTATCTTCTTCAACTATGGTTAATGGCTACAAAAAGGCCTATGGTACGCTAGTGGACGAGGCTGACATCGCAGCAGCTGACCTGATCGACTCATTAGCTCGGCGTTGCGCTATCGACTACAATATTGGTGAGGTGGATTCGGATGACGATATTGACGCCAAGTAGAACGTTAAGCTAAAGATGGCTACAAATATATTCACTTGATTTCAGTATAGTGATCTGAAGACAGATACAAATATTATCACTTAATTTCAGTATTGGACCAAATCGGAATATGGCTTTTGATTGGTGATACGGTGTACCGGTATGTGGGATGTTTACTACAGTGCGCGCTAAATCAATAGGAGCCCTTGTCGGCGGCATAAAATTGGCAATATCTCGGCTTGTACTGTGAGCCAGAAGCCGCTGTTTAGATATGCTCTCTCTATTAGTAGTACGAAGGTGCTACTTGTGTTAACAACTCAGATTTTAAAGCCGTTGGGAGGGCTGGCATACAAACTACCGGTTTCGAAGCAAACGACAAAATATAGTACCGTCCCCTTTTTCTGACAAAATGTACACGTTTTATGAAACACCATACAAACTTCTATATAAATACATCGTACTTACTGTGAACGCATGAATGGAAGACACTAGTTGTTGCAAGCAATCTGCGGGCTTCCTCTCTTGCTCGGGGCCTTTCATTTTCAAATGGGCCGCGGGAAAGCCCTTAGTGATCAAGAATACTGGTGGATTATTGGCCTTCACGACGGTGGCGTCTCGTTGCACGAGATTTCGAAGACGACCGGCCGTTCGCGCACGTGCGTGCAGAAGGCGATCAAGGCTGAGAGAGGACTGCAGACCGATAGCAGAGACGATCAAGCAAAAGTAGGGCGACGGCCAGCTCTAACCGAAAGGGAAGTGCGGCCGCTTGTTCGTGCGGCAGCAACTGGCAACCAGTTCGCTGCCGAGCTCAAGGCTAACTTCGGTGTCAAGGCGTCGGTGCGGACGGTACAGAGGTTGCTCCAGCGTGTTGACCATCTGGTATACACCGAGATGGACCGCGCGCCGCCTCTCAGTGCTGCCCACAAGGCAGCTCGCGTGAGCTGGGCTGAAGAGCACATATTTAACCCAGGTAATCTTGCTTAATTATGGTGTTGTACTTGTCAATACTAATTAGTTGTCATGATATGTAGGAATTTGGAAATATACAACATTTTGTGATGAAAAGAAACTCAACCTTGACGGCCCCGACGGCTTCAAGTACTACTGGCGCGACATACGGCGGCCAGCTCAATCGTATGTTTGCCGTCAGAACGGTGGAGGAAGCGTCATGGTCTGGGGGGCCTTCAGCGCAGCGGGCAAGAGCAATCTGGCCATTTTACGTGGCCGACAAAACTCAGGTAACTATATCTATACTCTTTCTGAATATTTGTTGCCATTTGCGCATGCTAACCATGGTGTTGACTTTGTTTTCCAGCAAGATAATGCGTCGATCCACGCTTCACGTGAAACGACGCAATTCTTGCAGGAAGTGGATGTCAACACCATGGTATGGCCAGCACGCTCACCCGACTGCAATCCTATCGAGAATCTCTGGTCGGCAATGGCGGCTCGAGTTTATGCTCATGGCCGCCAGTACAACAGTGTCGACGAACTAGAGGCTGCGATCAAGGCCGCATGGATCTCTATAGACGAAGACTACCTGCTCAAGCTCATTGACTCGATGCCTCGCCGTTGCCTTGCTGTCATCAAAGCCAAGGGCGGTCTCACTAAGTACTAACTTTTAATATAGAAGTTTGTATGGTGTTTCATAAAACGTGTACATTTTGTCAGAAAAAGGGGACGGTACTATATTTTGTCGCTTGCTTCAAAACCGGTAGTTTGTATGCCAGCCCTCCCAACGGCTTTAAAATCTGAGTTGTTGACACAAGTAGCACCTTCGTACTACTAATAGAGAGAGCATATCTAAACAGCGGCTTCTGGCTCACAGTACAAGCCGAGATATTGCCACTTTTATGCCGCCGACAAGGGGGTCCTATTGATTTGACGCGCACTGTATAAGCCAGGGTAGTCGGTATGTGTCTTTATCATCATCATCGATAGCAACCGGCTACATGCACTCACTAATTTTGCATCCAAATACGTTGGAGGCAAAATTGAGCGAGCGATAGTGAGTGAACTGTGCGCGTTCCCGCGGCGCCACGGCGAGGCAGGAGAAGAGGGCTCCAGAGGGCCATCCACCAAAGCCGAAAGCGTTAGACAACAAGTGAGACCTTTCTTATATTTTTTTTCAAACGAACGCAACAAATCCCAAAAGATCTCGATTACATGGCACCATCTTAGCATAAAAAACCATGTGCCGACTCTCCCACCGCCTCTTCGGAGGATCTCTCTTCTCGGAAGAAGTCCCCCCGCGTGGGGCCGAGAAGGTGAGATGGAGTGTTCCTGTGCGCCAAGGACGGAAGCAGCGCCGGGCTTGGCGACCACCACCAAGATAATCAACTACGCTGCAACATGTGGAGCTTGGTGACCTTCACATGTGTCCAAGATCTACACCAAGGCGCGACGGACTCGGCGGACCCTTCGCGTTCAAGACCTCCTCGCCAAGGCACAGAGGGTCTGGTAAGCCCTCTCGTGTGCAAGTTTCCTACCAAGGCGCGTGGACAAGGTGTACCCTCGCGCTCAGCTCAAGCACCACACCACGTAGGGCCTGGTGACCCCCCACGTGTACAAGATCTCCCACCACAACGGTCCGGGTCTGGTGAGCCTGTGAGCGTTTAAGTTCAACCACCAAAGCACAGAGGACGTGGTGGCCCTCCTGTGCTCAATCTTCTTCCACCATGTGTGGCGAATGCGCCTCGCCGGATCTACCGACCATTTGAGTGATATCGGGGCTTCAAGCCCCCAAGATCATCGGGCTTCGACACCCCCAGCGATTATAGGAGTGTATAGTTAGGCAATGATCTAACCAAAACACATGACCTCTTTCACACCGGATAATAAACCATGCGTCTCTTGTTGATGTCGATTACACGTACAGATGCACCCCTCAAAATGCTCGGCAGATCTATCTTCAAATAATAGAGGGTTATCGAATACCAGAGTAAAAATGGCTAATATTGAGTACTAATTGCATTAAATAATAAAATGTATAATAAAATGGAGGTATGCGTAGTGGGGGTACGACTGCACCCGTGCCGTAAGCAAGAGCTGTGTCACGCGGTGTCTACGATAGCTTGCGCTACGTGTAAAATAGGACAATTACATTTTCAAAGTCACTGTAGTGCATCGGTACTCCATCTACGCAGCAGCATGTTGTTTGAGGTTGCACGAGGCAGCCGCGTATCGACAATGCTGTCTACATGAAGCTGTACGTATCGACGCGCAAGTCGGCAATGGTGGGGCATAACGACAATGGTGTTTAAACTCACGTTGACCAACCAACGAGGCTGAACGCACCCGAGCGCCTTCAGCGCCAACTTGACTAGCAGTAGGACAAACTCACTTTGGCTTTTACCGAGTAATACACTTCGCCCATAGTTCCAGGGAGTTCCGCCGGCTCCCCCATCCGTGTCTTCATTCTGCAGACACTACAGTCCCCGCGTAAGCTGTAGGCGAAGAACGCAATACCAGATAGGGTGAACAAGAAGGTGGTGCCTGGTAGCATACCAGAAGTTAGTGCAAGCATCGAAGTGAAGAAATTTTGTTGTTTAGATGATGAACAAGCCGAACCAATCCTTTCAAAGTCGTTTTTTTGGCAGCCTAACCAATAAATATTTATTGAAGTGTGCAGGCACGACTTTTATTCTGCAATGCCAACTTCTCCTCTTCAAGGACTCGAAGGCGTCGCTGAAGCTCTTCACGCTCTTTAACATCACTTGCGGCCCGTTGCTTCAGCATCTGCACGATCATGACCAATGTTAGGTACTCATACTCATGTTGCCCAATAACACCAGTCCACAACTATTAGAACACCTCGAGAGCCTGGTCGGTGGAGGTGATGTTGATCTGAAAGCGCTGGGCACTTTCATTTGTAGCTTGGAGTTGATCCTCCAACTGCTTGCGAACTTGCTTCAGCTCCTGATTTTGCTGTTCACGGCTCGCTATCTCCTGCTCTAGCAACGATCGTGCGTGAATCTGCTCGTTTCGTGCCAACTCGAGTTCCTGAGCTCGCTGAGCGTCCTGTTTCGCTTGGAGCTGAGCATCCAACCGTTCGCGATCTTTTGCCTGAGCTGCGAACTTTGCTTCTGCAAGGTCAGCTTCAACTTGTTGTCGACGGCGAACTTCCTCAGCTGCAGCAGCTTCAGAAACAGCTGACGCAGCGTCACTATAGTTGAGGCTTGTGATCATTGGAGCTGTAGGCTTTGCTTCAACTTCTTTTGCTGCGGAAGTATCGGTGGTAATACTCTGCGACACTGACAGAAAAGTAAACTGCAGCATTTTCTTGTCCACTTGATCGATGAGTTCATCGGTCACCAAAAGCTTGACAACCTGCATGTACAAGGAGAAGAAGTTGGAAAATATGATGTGAGATCCAAACGGTGACAACGATAACCTCTAGTCGTACATTAGTGTGATCGATAGGGAGGCAGAAGCTCTCGCTGGAGGGAGAAAGTTGATATTGTACTCGAAGCACTTCCTTCGAGTCGTTTGCATCAGGCACCGAGAGCGCAAATGCCTTACGAGTTTCTCTGCTTAGAGGCTGCAACCGAACTAAAACCCATACGTAGGTACCTCGCAAGGAACTCAGCAGCCTGTCAACTTCTTTGCTTTCTGGCAAGTCCAAGTTGAGTTTGTCGATAGTTCGGCAGCTTGGGCTACCAGAAGAAAGACGAACATGAGTTAGTACTTCACTGCTGTGAATTGGAGTCTCTGCTCGCAGAAACCCATTTAACAATTCATCGCGCTCCATCAATGGTGGTATCGTGGCTGGTCGCAGGTGTAGATACACTGCATCAAACGGTAAAATTGTTGCTGATTCGTCTTCGGTCACGATTTCTACGTCCGTCTCGACGTCAAACATGTAGCGCAATGGACGCAGAAAGATGGCTGCAGTGCCGACGACTCGAGCTGACGAATTCATGCAGGTGTCGATGGTCTCGAACACTCGCACGCGCCAAATTCCACACGCTGTCTTCAGTTCCAAGCCCCAAAATAAACAACGAAACACGTCTTGCGTGTGGCAAAACGTGCTTATTGTAATACAACTCAATCACCCCAATGGTTTTCGTACCTTTCGTTGCTGATTTTTTCCTACTAATACTGAATGCGGCGTTCGTGTGAGTTTGTGGTGCGCATCTGCGTCTTGGTTCTCATCTTAAATCTGGTGAAGTGCGCCCGGAAAAGCCGGTTACAGTTGTAAGCAGCCATTTTTTTCGTTGATAGTCCACATCAATACCTCTTCACCTGTCCGTCGACGACTCATTTGAGAATGAAAACGACAACGACTGGGCAAACGAGTTGAACGTCTTGGAATGCGCGCGGCGCTTTTCGGGCGAGTCAAGAGCTCCTCGAAAATACGGCGGAGGTAAAACCGCAGTGGGTTTTACAAGCGGCACCGTGTCTTGTCCTGGAGAAACTTCAAAGTTCCCCCTCAGCATATTCATCTTCGGCACTGTTGTCTTAGACCCACTCGCCGTCATCTTCTCCAACTCGTCAGCTGGCGACAACGAGCGCATCATCACCGGCATCTCCGCGTTCATCGTCGACCGCGACGTCGTTGACAACGGCGTCGCCATCATACTCTCCAACGACACAAAACTGGTCGTGCTCAATGGACTTGAGACCGCCGACAACGACTGACTACGTTGCAGCGGACTGCTAAATATCTCCTGGTTCTCCTCCAAAGACCGCGATTTAAGCAGCATCGGCTCCGGCGTCACCGGCACCTCCTGCTTAATCTCCACCACCTCCTGCTTCACCTCCATTTGCACCTCCTGCTGCTGCTTTTGATCCATCACGGCTCCTTCTCCGAATCCAAAGCCCTGCAATCTGTTCCCAGCGCCGAAAGTATGGCGCAACACCCTCTTCTGTCCTTTGGCCATTGCCACGGCCATTTCCGCCACTCGCTCCTGCTGCGTCTGCACGCGATTGGCTCGTATGGCGAAGTTCCGACATTGACAGCCCTGGCCCGGTGCCGTTTCGTGCTGGTGGTGACTCTGCAAGCCACCCGCCAAGTCTTCGGCCCCACTCAGCAGCATCTGCTCGATATCCGCCTCGGCCGCGCCCAAATCTGCTAAAGCAAAATATTAAACAATTTCTTATTTAAGTAATAATGTATAAATTATATAATATATACATTGTTATATTTTCTACTTACCAGGTTGGAAACTGGAACCGAAGAAAAAATCGGAGCCTGAGTCGTCCAATATGGCGCTGGGCCGGAAAACGTCCACATCAATGTCCATCTCCACGTCGTCGTCCGATAACAGCGCGTGGTTGGACGCGGCAATATTAGTGCTGCCCACGGGCGAGAGCGTCTTGGACTCGGCGTCGTCCAGCGCACTCACCAGCTGCATCCCCACGGGCAGCGCAGCCATTATTGCTCAAATGGCTGGAGAGTGAGTGCAAGACTGAACTTGGCTTCACTATGAAGCGCGTCAATTGCATTTCGGCTTACAAACATCAAGACAAGAGGAATAGAGCGTTCTCATTGGTGGATAAGAATACAAGGTTTATGTAGTCATTTTGTGGAAACTGGATGTCGAGAGTTCAGACAAATGGCTACAGTACAAGTTGCAGCGGATACAGAAGGAAATCGATTCATTCCTTCACATGCAGCACTATTATATTGGCGTTGATCAGCGCTATTAGCCAAGTGTGCATGTACCATTTCAACACAACTACATCATCGATAGAACTGAAACGTCTTACAGCGTGGTGACCGTGATGGTCTCCTTCAGTGTGTAGGTCTGGCCAGCCGGGAGGGCCTGCTTCTCGCTCACGCGCCCGGGCTCGACAGCGAGCATGTTGATGTACTCCTCGTCGCCGAAGTCGTCCATGGTCTTGGCGCGGTCGGCCCACGGGTTCCACACGACGGCGTCGGTCTTGGTCTCAACATTGTTTTGGCTGGCAGAGTCGCCAATGAGCCCGGACTTCTCGACGGTGACCGTGCGGTCCACGGCGTTAACGCCCTTGATAACGACGGGCAGCACGTCGGGAGCGTTGTTGTAGACGTTGTCGGTCTGCGCCGAGAAGTCAATGTACTCGCGGGTCTCGGTCTTGTTGGCCTTGGCGACCTTGTCGTAGTAGTCAACGCCCTTGAGACCCGACACCTGCACGCCCTTGTTGCGAGCGTCGTCCACCCACAGGTAGTTGTGCAGCAGCGCATGGAAATCAATCGCCTCCGTGAATGTGTTGTGCACGTGCAGAGCCGTCTCCAGCTGGTTGGCGTACAGCTTCACCTCGTACTCGAGCTCGAAGTCGACGGGCCACATCTCACGCGTAGCATCGCTCGACGCCATGGTGAACTTGGCCACACTGGGGCTCTACTTGTCAGCAGCCTCCTCGTGGCTGGCCAGGGTCCAGTTAGTGATACGAGCGAAGCCGTGGCTGGGGAACCCCTTGGCGCTGCCGAAGTTAGGGAACACAACGGGGATACCGCCACGAATGGGGTTCACGCCGTCGAGATACGACTCCTTCGACATGAACAGAATGTCGAGGTTCGGGTCCATCGCAGCACGGAACGACTTGACGTGGGCTCCGAAGAGGAACACCTCGGCGCTGGAGCCGTATGGGTGCGTCAGCTTGACGGTCTCCAGCTCGGCGTTGGCGGACGCAAGCAGAGTCGACACCAGGGTGGCGGTCTTGAACAGGAAAGCGTTAACCATTGTTAATAAGTGAGGACGGTGTACCTGCTCCTGAGGAGATTAAATTCCGAATGGAGGAAGGAAGCGCTGTAGGATTATCGACGAGACAGTGAGCGATTACACCTTCGCATGGCAGCACAGCGTCTCGCTCTTTGGTTGTGACAAAGCGTAAACTCCACATCATCAGGCAAATCTGTAGGGGTGGGAAATTGTCGGATCGCCTGCTGAACTATCGCCGATAGACTATTGATGGCCGAGTTTGTTTGCTCTGCACCGAGCAGGATCCCTAGATTGTAGCATGCGTGTCGACAGCTGGAAGAAGGGCATGGTGGCGGAAGCGCGTGCTGCACATGAATCCATGCACCGGCAGTCCATTCCGCCACGTTTGACTCATCAAAATGGCTTTCCCCTGTTGCTTCTTGCCGTCAATTGCATGGAGTTCATGTTGAAGGCGAATTAATCCCTTAATCAGAGTTGCAACCTGCGACCATCAAAGTGTTCTGCACAGCACGACTGTCAAACAGTTGTTGCGCGTCGCAGCACATATGCATCGACGGAAACACAAGCTCAAGAATTGAAGTGAAAATGGTGTCGGTGGTCTTCACGCCATCGTGTATGCCGACATTTTCACTTTGAAATCGAAGTTTGTGCGACCGTGTAGCATCAGCATCAGGAAATGACCCGCGACAAGTGAAGATTAATTGATTGCTCTGTTTTACGAGTTCTCGAGGAAGTGCGCCGAGTATTTTAGCGATATGCTCGACCTCGCACGGAATTTTTAGTTTATGGATGAAGTTGCAGAAATGAAGACACGGGCGCGTTGCCAATTTGGCGAGTACAGGTGTTCTAGACCATCGACACCGGCATGGATTCATCTGCTCGTATTGTGGGCACTACTCCCATCGTCCTGCGTCCACCGTGCTTCGTGTCCACCGTGCTTCGTGTCCACGTCGTGACGGACGAAATCAGCAGCAGTTCTACCTGTTGACATTGTACATGCACACCTGCGAGCAGTGCGATCACCGTTGATGAAGTGCGATGAACTGTTGAATGGATGCGAGCGGAGGCCCCAGTTCACTGCAGTCCAGTATCTAATCACGATCGCCTGCCCAAGCTACAGAATTACATGTACCGACAAACGAAGAAGTTGATGGCGATCAGCGATTGCTTGTTATCGGTGCTATGAAATAATCATAAAAAACGTAGGCGCATCCAACCCTGTTTTGTACTCCAAGAATGCCTCACTCATATTCTGAAGCATCCCGAACAGCCGACCTGCTACCCGCTCAACCTGCTTCTCCTCTTCAAAGCGGATAATGCCGTCTTGACACACCACAATATCGTTTCTAGTGCGCTTGAAAAATATCCACATGGTATAGTCGGTGACGGCACCGAAGACAACTTCACCTTGCCCTCCTGCTTTTGCACTGTTAGCAATAATAATGTCCGCCATCACATAGGCCTGAGCCAGAGCTCGCTCGTAGACTTGCTTGTGAGCTGCAACAACGAGGAAGTTGTTTTCTGCGCTGGATCAGGAAATCGGCAACGCCGATCGCACGTACTGCCGGCGACTTGAGAATCTTCGTTTCAGTGAGAATGAAAGGGTTTTCTTTCAACAGCGACTGCACGTACTCCAGTATAGCCCGAATCGATTTCCTCTCGCGGTCAGGGGACTCACGACCAGTAAACACAGTGCCGTTCGTATCGTTCAGAGCTCCAAGTGTGGCCATCAATTCTTCGAACCGCCCATTCTCCATGGCTGCAGCAGGGAATGCATCCGTATCCTCTCGTTCAAGGGGTCCGTAGACATGCTTTACCATTTCCCACGACAGCGAAGTGCATGGCAAAACAGCACCTTCTCCTGTTGACGTTTTCGTCTCTGCTCTCGGTATTGTCTCCACGACAAGGCTGGGTAGTGGCTTTATCGGGATTGTCCGTCTTCTGGGGATTCTCTTGCCATGCTGACAGTGAGTCCGGAATGCTGCGGTAAGAAGAGTTTCTGGACTGGGTACGAACATGATCATCGAGGGTTGACATGTCTGCAACATTGTGCGTTAGTTGCGCTGCTCCTGCATGCTCCGAGCGTCCGTTGAACTCTAGTGTGGGCATGCCTTGTGGACTTGTTGGGGGCTTGGCTAAGTCGTCAATGGCGGATAATGAACGCTCAACTTTTCTTTGCTTTTTGACTGCTGGTATTCGACCGTTGATGGATCGTTGGAAGCGAATGGATCTGTGCGCAAACCCATCAACGGAGCCACGACAGCACGGTGATTGAGGTGGATGGGGTTCTTCTCGGAGGTCGTTGAGGAGATCATGATGGCAGGATTGAGGCTGTTTGAGGACTGCACTGTTTGCGATCCTACTCCATGTTATTAAGCGCCCGTGGGGGCCGCCATTGTATTATTGGTACTTTCCCTGTCGGCCATTATTACTACTTGGTTTCTTCTTCCTCGTGATGGCCGTGAGCAGCTCAAGATCACTTTGCAGCACTCGGTACACGTCCAAGGCGTCACGGCCTTCCGCCAAGTGGGTATGGATACGTGCTGCGTTACGCTCGTGCTGTCTCAGACGCAGCAACTCCCTCGCATTGTGGTGCAGCTTGCGGCCTATGCTGCGCTCTGGGAAGCCCCTCGCCACGCGCAGCACGTCTCGGTACAGCGCCAACACCTCGCGCCTCATGCCAATTGTTTTCTATCGCAATGCATGGCTGTGATTGGTGTATAATCAGCTGCTGCTGATTGGTCCGTCCACTTCAATGTAGCCATTTTGGTGCTGCATGTACATGCAATAGCACTGCGAGTTGCCCAGATCTTTGTCTCTTTGGCCTGGAATTCGCGTTACATGTGCACCATGGCAATAAGCTCGAGCAAGGGACGTACGGGGCAAGGCGGGTTGAGCAATTCCATACTTGACTCATGTTGGGACTAAACGACGTAGCGATGTTGCATGTGATGGTGAACGAGTTGCTGCCCACAAGTTCATCCAGTTCATCCACTGTATGATCTGGCAGCACCCAGATTATGGGCAGGTCATGGTCCAGCTCTCTTTTGCGGTGAGTTCTCATCGGCAACCTAAGCTGAGTTCTAAACAATAGTGGGGAGTACTGTACAACCTGCTTTTTATCGACCTACGTCCTGCTCATTCAAAGCATTTGAGAGGACCGTCGTCGTCAAGGCGATGGCTATGCCAAGCTGGAGCGTTAATACTTCAGTAAATCGAGACTCGGCTGGCATGGTTAACGTGTGTTTGTGGTGTTTGTGCCAGGAATTAATGAACACATGGGACCAACTCACGATTTGACTCTTTGTCACAGGCGCCCGAAGAACGGTGTGCAGCTCAACCTGAGGCGGTCACAGCGCAATTTACTCTCCAATGCTCGCTTTCAAGTCTTTCGCTGCCCTTGTGGCCTGTGTGCTCGCGTCGAGCGCAAATGCCGAGCTGCCGACCGCCAAACTCACGCACCCGTCGGGATCCAACGCCGAGGTGTTCCTCTTCGGAGCCCACGTCAAGTCGTTCCGTACGGCGCAAGAGCCAACGCGCGATGTTATCTTCATGTCGAACCGCTCGTACTTGGACGGCAAGAACCCGATCATGGGCGGCATCCCCGTTGTGTTCCCTAACTTCGGCAGTGCCAAGGGATTCCCCGGTCACGGCTTCGCTCGCGTCACCAATTGGACGTTGGCTAGCAACGAAGTGGCTGCTGACAAGGACAGCGCCAGTGTGGCCAAGTTCACCATGGCGTCGAGCGATGCTACGCGTGAGATGTGGCCCGTCGACTTCGAGCTCGAGTACGAGGTGAAGCTGTACGCTAACCAATTCGATACGGCTCTGCACGTGCACAACACGTTCACGGAGGCGATTGATTTCCATGCGCTGCTGCACAACTACATCTACGTGGACGACGTCCGCGACGGCAACACCAAGGTCGCGGGGCTCTCGGGTCTTGAGTACCTTGACAAGGTGGCGATGGTGAACAAGACCGAGTCGCGCCCGGAGCTCACTATCACCGCCGAGACGGACAGCGTCTACTACAACGCTCCGTCGACGATCACCGTCTCTTCCAAGGGCGTCAACGCCGCCGACCGCACAATCACGATCGAGAAGTCCGGCAGCATCGGCGAGACGGCCCAAGACACCGACGCCGTCATCTGGAACCCGTGGGTCGAGCGTTCCAAGACTTTCAAGGACTTCAGCGCCGAGGAGTATATCAACATGCTCGCTGTCGAGCCCGGCCGCGTCTCGGAAAAGCAGGCCCTCCCCGCCGGCCAAACGTACACCCTCCACCAGACCATCACCGTCGCGGAGGCCTAGACGTCCTTCATGTAGACTCTAGAATTTTGCGTATGAACCAATTGATGGCTCGATGTTGAAGTTGACTGCCTTGGTGCCTCTACCCAATCGCAACCCAATCATAGCGGCCCCAAGGAGAGATCATTTCGGATTTCGCCGTCTAGGGAGCACACTAGCGTCATGACCCCGATCTTCTTGTTGATCTTGCTGTTGTTCGTATTCGGCTCTGTAGCCAGTGGGAGTGACGTCTACAGTGCAACGACAACGTCGCTCACCGACGTAGACAGCGGCCCCATCGCCAAACTCCACGCGAAGCATGCGCGCATGTTAGTGCATGAGAACGCGTGGGGGATCATGGCCACCACCTCCGTCCTGTTCCACGGCTCGGCGTACGCCAACGTCGCGTCTTTCAGTGACGGGGTGGGCTATGACAAGGAGAACGCGACGGGAACGCTGTTCTTCTACCTCTCGGTGGACGACCTGACAGGTGAACAAGAGTACCGTAGTATAAAATATAAAGTATGACATCCCATGAACTGACAGGGGCGATGTGTAGCGGTGGACTTGAAGGCCAACCCGAACGCGACCATGGGGCTGTCAAAAGCCCAAGGAGGCAAAGATGCCTGCAGGATGGACCCAGAAGACCCGACGTGCTGGAGACTATCATTGACAGGGAAAGTTGCACCAGTCGAGGAAGGTCAACGCAGCTACGCCGAACGGGTCGTCTTCTCCAAGTATGAACTACGCGTAGAGGTTGTTGTTGAGTACTGCAGGTTGGTGACTTTGTGAATTGCGTTGTGAACTTTTCTTTCTTTCAGGCACCCGCAGATGAAGCACTGGCCGAAGCGCCACGACTTCAGCTTCTACGTGTTGCAGATCGAGCACATTGTGTTTTTGTACTTTTACGGTCCTGCACAGCATATTGCCGTGAGCGACTACTACAAGATCAAGCTGTAAAGAGAGCAGCGGCTGGAGTCACAAGCGAAGAGCAGATTTTTTGCTGTAAGCTGTCGAAGCTGCTGCCACGTTAGGTGACAGCAAATATTATCCGCCGGACGGTGGCTGGGAGCGCGTACAGTACCAATGGAAGAATCAATCGTACACACCGCGTTAGTATATCACGCAGTGTTCACTGAGGTAGCGTATCGGTGGCCAACAATGAGCTCTTTCTTCACATACCAGGTATCTTGTACTGCAAGTTGCAACATGCGTTGGATGTCGAGGATGGAGCAGGCAGAGTGTGTTGTGTTCGGACAGGAAGGAATAAATGCGCTACATACATACACGACCGTGTGCGCAAACAAAGGCAACGATAATGCGCGAGACGCTTGTGCGGAGAGGTAGCTTTTCACAGAGTAAACATGCCAGTTCGACGTGTGGTGAGCCATAATGGTACGGTCAACCTGACAGCCAAATGCTGTCCCATCTTGAGATTGAGAGTTTTGATAGCCATTGTTGCGACGCCTAGGCGCGCACAGCATTTCTCCTAACGACGGTCGTGTCGTTGTGGTGTTCGAACGTCGTGCGCTGCATCGTCGGCGAGATGATCTGGCGGAATACTGCTACGGCATCTGCTGGCAAGCCAAGTGAAGGCGCTGCGTTGCTTCTCACTCAACGCACGTGACCGTAGCATGTAGTGCGCCTGAAGTTCTGGAAACACGACTGCTAAGACCCGCCCGACAGTTGACAATGGAGAACTTGAGCACTGCTCGCAGATCTCGAGATGCCTCACTCATCAAAAGTCTCCGTTTTTACGCTGCCCTCCTCTGTCGAGCTCCACATTGACTCAGCGTTTATACGACCTTGGAGAGCTCGCTGCCCACCCAGTGTAGCAACGTCTTCAAGAAATACGCGGCTTTGCTGTACGAAGGGGGCGCCTCGCTCACCCCTGCTGGAATCCTCGAACACAGGAAGGCGACAGTGCACGAATCATGAAAATCGCGTTCAAACAGCAGACACGCTTCACCATCCTGCATGACCGCTTGTAAAGGAGATTTCCGAGTCGTACCATGTGTGAACGATGGCTCGGTTTTGCAGTGTACTCATGGAGGCCGGTCACAAATTAGGGGAGACCGTGCCGCACCGATCTGATCACGTCACGTTGCCCTGTAGGGCCTGACTTCGGGGTGCCTCCTTCTTCTCCTCTCTTTCATGGCAGACTTTACCGAGTTTCATTGTCGATTTTTCCAAGATGACACCAAGTCGATTCCGGCACACGTCCGCAGTGCTTCTCGCGGCCACTTTGGTGGCCACATCTTCCGCCATTGATTTCGGTGGCGAGAATGACATTACGCAGACCGCAGGCACCGTAGCCCCCGACACAACGCAGGGCTCGACCACAGACAATTATGAGTCGACGAACCAGTGGACGCAGACCGCTTCGTCATCGAACAATGTGCACACGATGGCCCCCGCTACCCCTTCAACTGTCGGTGGATCTCAGGAATGGACGACTAGCGGAAGCAGCAACCAGAACTGGACCCCGACGAGTGGTGGCAGTGGCAACCAGGGTTGGACGCCGCCGGCGTCGACGGGTGGTTCCAATTCGTGGACACCCCCGAGCAGCGGAACCGGTAACAACGGAGACTACTCGTTGGAATGTAGCGGCTCGGACGATTCACAGACTCCTGAGACGGGCATCAGTCTCGAATGCAGTGGATCGGACGACACCGCGGCGTCATCCAATCTTACCCTGACTGTCACCACGGCTCCTACCACGGGTGACCAGACCCAGCCTTCGACGGCCTCTTCGTCGAACACGGCGTCGTCCGGCGAGTACGGTGACTCGAACCCGACCACGTCGACAACTTCTAGTCAAACGAGCGGCACCGTCGACCAGGGCTCATCGCAGGATACTACCCAGGGTTCCCACCAAAATGGTGGAACTGTTGACCAAGGTTCGTCGCAGGACACCAACCAGGCATCATCCTCCAACACGGCACAGTCTACCGAGTCCTCGTCGAACACTGCTCAGTCGACAGCTTCCTCGTCCAACACGGCTTCGTCCGCGACGCAGGAGGGATCGGACGCGACCCAGACGGACACAAACAGCACCAACACTGGCGACCACGCCACTTTCGGAACGGTGACTTCCAAGTCAGGCGAGTGTGTCATCGGGAACCCCAACAAGTACGTGTCAACTGCCGATATTGATTGGATTTGGACAAACCGCATCGGCCCAGACGCACCAACGCGTGATGCCAACTGGAACGTCATGGACAACAAGAACTGGATCATGGACCACATTGTGGCTAACAAGGGAACGATGAACTACTGCGTTCGTTGGGATAGTACTGAAAAGTTGAGCAAGGCCACGGCATCTAAGTTCCAAGCCATGTTGGAGCGTCAATACGCTGCGTGGAACCGTTGGTTGATCGGATACGACTGCTGGCCGTACAACGAGATCAAGGTTAACATTGTGGGTTTCGCTGTCAAGGAGGCTTCGCTGCTCGACTGGTCCGACGACTCGCTTGGCACGATCACTGTTGGCGACCTCGACTCGGACGGAGTGCCGCAGTGCGACCAGAAATGCTACCGGTTCTACGACAACGGCGCAGGTTCTTGGTCGGATACTAGCGGTTGCAAGGGTGAACCATTTGACATTTCGTTGTGGCCGAAGCAGGGTCTTGAGGGTGGATTCGGTTATGACTGGGGTCAGGAGGTGAACCTCGAAAATATGCTGTCGACTCTCGACCAGGACCAACTTGTCATTGTTGCCCACGAAATCGGCCACGGTTTTGGTCTGCCGGACTTCTACGTGACGGCGGACAAGCCCAACGACCAGTGGCCGAACTGTATCATGATGGCTGGTAGCTCCATGACTGTCACGGACAGCGACGGCTGGATGCTGCGTCGCGTTCTCGAACATTTGAAGCCTCGCTACAAGTTCTAAGTGGGTAAGTGCCACACGTAGTAGTGGTTCGTTGTGCATGTGAGCCGGCAGTTCGCTCGCTACTGTTTTCAGCTCGCATCGGGTACGAGCATGTAGATCTTCGTTTATTGTTGTAAACCATTTAAAATTGATGTTAGTCCCTCACAACATTGTTGGTTTACTACTATGCCAGTTGAAGTACTGTTTGGCTTGGTCTACAATATAGTACTACGTAGTAGAAGATGTGTTTTGCTGTCGAATTAGAATTGTCTCTTTGAGGCGAAAAACATTGTCGCCTCGTGTCGTTTGCCATAAGAAGAATTATTAAGCTCCCGTCAAGCTATGTAGTTTGTACACGCGCGTCAGGCACAATACTTAGCACTATTTGCAGTGAAGTACAGCACTACGCATCGAATTGGTACATTTTGTGATCGGATTTCAAGGAACGGCATAGCGAAGCTAGATATGGAGAAGTTCTCCAGGAGAATTAACACAACGAAGCGAAAAGACCGCTGGTACTATCGCACAATCTACCGCAGCAATACCAAGTGGTCAAATCAACCAGATTAACTACGTTGACGACGCGGTTGATCGGGTTTTAGTTTACCTAACTTTATGTTTCTAGTCCGCCATTGATCATTCGTACTCGATGGCACCAAGTCGGCTTCCTCGCGCACCAGCAGTGCTGCTAGCAGCCGCATTGGTCGCCACATCTTCTGCCATCGATTTCAGCGGCCAGAACGATGTCACGCAGACTGCAGCTACCGTAGCCCCCGCGGACGGAACACAAACGACCAACGCCGCATCCGGCGCAAACGGCTTCGGGAATTTCGATTCCCCCACGCAGTGGTCGCCCTCGTCCTCCAACAACGTGCCCGCGACGGCACCGACGGTCGCTTCAAGTGGAAGCGGTGGCTGGTCGCAGCCGACCACGACGGACTCGCCAACGGTTTATTCGGCGGATAGCGGTCAGGCAAGTGGCAATGGAGGACAGGATTGGACGCAACCCACGACGACGGATTCTCCTTCGCAGTGGACGCCTACGACTTCAAGTGGCAGTGGCAACCAAGGGTGGACACCGCCAGCCTCGAGCGGAACGGGTAACCAGGATTGGACACCGCCGACTTCAGGTGGAAGCGGTAACCAAGGGTGGACACCGCCAGCCTCGAGCGGAACGGGTAACCAGGATTGGACACCGCCGACTTCAGGTGGAAGCGGTAACCAAGGGTGGACACCGCCAGCCTCGAGCGGAACGGGTAACCAGGATTGGACACCGCCGACTTCAGGTGGAAGCGGTAACCAAGATTGGACTCAGCCGACCTCGAGCGGAACGGGCAACCAAGGTTGGACCCCGACGACGAGCGGCCAAGGAAGCGGAACCGGAGGCCAAGGATGGTCTCAGCAAACGTCCCCTGAGTCTCCTGCAGCTGAGACGCCTTCAACGGGTGAGTCCAGTGGGTTCGAGGATGATACTCTGGGCGTGGACTGTAGTGGCTCGAACGGTGGTGGTGGTGGCTACGACGATGGTACTCTAAGCGTGGACTGCAGCGGCTCGAACGGTGGCGGCTGGTCTCCTGGCGACTACGGAGACGTTAGCCTCGAGTGCAGTGGTTCCGATGAGGAGGAACCGTCCGTGTCGACGTCGACTGCAGGTTCGACCAACCTCACTCCGACAGCTACGATGGCCCCGTCGACTCCTTCGGTTCCCTCGACCCCGTCGACCCCATCGACCCCCTCGAGCGGGACGGGCGACCAAGGGAACACGGCTACTTCAGCGCCGACAGCCTCTTCGTTGGACACCGAGACTCCGCCTGCATCGAGCGGAACCGGTGGAACGGGCGACCAAGGTTCATCGCAGGCAACCGCACCAACATCCAGCGGAACTGGAGGAACTGGAGATCAAGGCTCGTCGCAGGAAACTACGCAGGGCTCCGGTGGGACTGGAGGGACGGTTGACCAAGGATCATCGCAGGAGACTGGAACTCCTGATCAAGGATCATCGCAGGACACCACGCAGACTTCATCCGCGACGCAGGAAGGATCGGATGTGACTCAGACGGACACCAACGGTACCAGTAGTGGCGAACATGTTTCATTCGGAACGGTGACCTCGAAATCTGGCGAATGTGTCATCGGCAACCCGACCAAGTACGTGACTACCAAGGACGTGGATTGGGTCTACGAACATCGGATGGGAGTGAACCAGACGAACAACAAGAATTGGATCTTCGACCACATCGTGGCCAACAAGGGTACGCTCAACTACTGCGTCCGCTGGGATAGTACCGAGAAACTTTCCAAGACAGTAGCCTCCAAGTTCCAGGCCATGTTGGAGCGTCAGTACGCGGCATGGAACCGCTGGCTGATCGGCTACGGCTGCTGGCCGTACGATGAGATCAAGGTTAACATGGTCGGCTTTGCGGTCAAGGATGCGTCGTTGCTTGACTGGACCGATGACTCGCTTGGTACGATCTACGAAGGAGACTTGGACGATCAAGGTATTCCTCGGTGCCCTCAAACTTGCTACAGATTCTTCGACAACGGGCCCAAGACCTGGTCGGACACTAGCGCATGCAAGGGCGAACCGTTCGATTTGTCGCTGTGGCCGAAGCAGGGACTCGAAGGCGGATTTGGCTATGACTGGGGTCAGGAAGTGAACTTAGAGAACATGCTGCAGACTATCGACCAGGAGCAGCTCACGATTGTTGCCCACGAAATCGGTCATGGCTTCGGTCTACCGGATTTCTACAAGCCGGCGGACAAGCCCAACGCCGACTGGCCTAGTTGTATCATGATGGCTGGCAGCTCGATGAGTGTCACGGATGGCGATGGCTGGATGCTGCGCCGTGTTCTTGAGCACGTGAAGGAACGCTACAAGTTTTAATTATGAGTGGGTCGAACTTGTGGCGGCACAATCGTGCAGCAGATTTGATCACTGTCAGCTCGCATCGGGTACGAGCACATGAATCCTCGTTAGTTGTTGTAACCAGTCTAACTGTAAATCGATGTTCGTTCCTCGGAGCTCTACCAATACTAGCACTTGTCGTGGTCAACCGACTCGGTTCAACATGTAATAGTACTGCACATAGGTTGGCCAAGGTCACAAGCCGATAGAGCAAATGAAGAGGACTGGTGTACATTCATTTAAACGCGTTGGATTCGTGGCCATGCCGGCAAGCGCAACCGTACTGCCGAGAGCCGACCTAACTCATTGCCGAGATGGAGGTTGAGGCTGCAGTTGGGTGTCGCAGTGGAATGTCCAAATGCACTAGTCTTCAATTCATGTACAAAGTCGTTCGCGTCGTTAATTTCTGCGGAACTCCATCCTCAGGATGCTTTCATTAGTGCTCGTAAAGGAGGGCGGCATCGCGTAGATTGGCCTTTTGGCAAGTTATCAAAGTACTACCACACAATCATTTACCCGGCCCCTATCGTGTTTTCGTTCAGCGAGAGCGGGTGGATTAACGTTTAGATGGGATCGCTGCGATCATGTCCTTGGAGTAACACAAATCGGAAGCCACTATTCCAGTCCTCACACCCGTTGAGTGACCATCGCCATTGATCATTCGTACTCGATGGCACCAAGTCGGCTTCCTCGCGCACCAGCAGTGCTGCTAGCAGCCGCATTGGTCGCCACATCTTCTGCCATCGATTTCAGCGGCCAGAACGATGTCACGCAGACTGCAGCTACCGTAGCCCCCGCGGACGGAACACAAACGACCAACGCCGCATCCGGCGCAAACGGCTTCGGGAATTTCGATTCCCCCACGCAGTGGTCGCCCTCGTCCTCCAACAACGTGCCCGCGACGGCACCGACGGTCGCTTCAAGTGGAAGCGGTGGCTGGTCGCAGCCGACCACGACGGACTCGCCAACGGTTTATTCGGCGGATAGCGGTCAGGCAAGTGGCAATGGAGGACAGGATTGGACGCAACCCACGACGACGGATTCTCCTTCGCAGTGGACGCCTACGACTTCAAGTGGCAGTGGCAACCAAGGGTGGACACCGCCAGCCTCGAGCGGAACGGGTAACCAGGATTGGACACCGCCGACTTCAGGTGGAAGCGGTAACCAAGGGTGGACACCGCCAGCCTCGAGCGGAACGGGTAACCAGGATTGGACACCGCCGACTTCAGGTGGAAGCGGTAACCAAGGGTGGACACCGCCAGCCTCGAGCGGAACGGGTAACCAGGATTGGACACCGCCGACTTCAGGTGGAAGCGGTAACCAAGATTGGACTCAGCCGACCTCGAGCGGAACGGGCAACCAAGGTTGGACCCCGACGACGAGCGGCCAAGGAAGCGGAACCGGAGGCCAAGGATGGTCTCAGCAAACGTCCCCTGAGTCTCCTGCAGCTGAGACGCCTTCAACGGGTGAGTCCAGTGGGTTCGAGGATGATACTCTGGGCGTGGACTGTAGTGGCTCGAACGGTGGTGGTGGTGGCTACGACGATGGTACTCTAAGCGTGGACTGCAGCGGCTCGAACGGTGGCGGCTGGTCTCCTGGCGACTACGGAGACGTTAGCCTCGAGTGCAGTGGTTCCGATGAGGAGGAACCGTCCGTGTCGACGTCGACTGCAGGTTCGACCAACCTCACTCCGACAGCTACGATGGCCCCGTCGACTCCTTCGGTTCCCTCGACCCCGTCGACCCCATCGACCCCCTCGAGCGGGACGGGCGACCAAGGGAACACGGCTACTTCAGCGCCGACAGCCTCTTCGTTGGACACCGAGACTCCGCCTGCATCGAGCGGAACCGGTGGAACGGGCGACCAAGGTTCATCGCAGGCAACCGCACCAACATCCAGCGGAACTGGAGGAACTGGAGATCAAGGCTCGTCGCAGGAAACTACGCAGGGCTCCGGTGGGACTGGAGGGACGGTTGACCAAGGATCATCGCAGGAGACTGGAACTCCTGATCAAGGATCATCGCAGGACACCACGCAGACTTCATCCGCGACGCAGGAAGGATCGGATGTGACTCAGACGGACACCAACGGTACCAGTAGTGGCGAACATGTTTCATTCGGAACGGTGACCTCGAAATCTGGCGAATGTGTCATCGGCAACCCGACCAAGTACGTGACTACCAAGGACGTGGATTGGGTCTACGAACATCGGATGGGAGTGAACCAGACGAACAACAAGAATTGGATCTTCGACCACATCGTGGCCAACAAGGGTACGCTCAACTACTGCGTCCGCTGGGATAGTACCGAGAAACTTTCCAAGACAGTAGCCTCCAAGTTCCAGGCCATGTTGGAGCGTCAGTACGCGGCATGGAACCGCTGGCTGATCGGCTACGGCTGCTGGCCGTACGATGAGATCAAGGTTAACATGGTCGGCTTTGCGGTCAAGGATGCGTCGTTGCTTGACTGGACCGATGACTCGCTTGGTACGATCTACGAAGGAGACTTGGACGATCAAGGTATTCCTCGGTGCCCTCAAACTTGCTACAGATTCTTCGACAACGGGCCCAAGACCTGGTCGGACACTAGCGCATGCAAGGGCGAACCGTTCGATTTGTCGCTGTGGCCGAAGCAGGGACTCGAAGGCGGATTTGGCTATGACTGGGGTCAGGAAGTGAACTTAGAGAACATGCTGCAGACTATCGACCAGGAGCAGCTCACGATTGTTGCCCACGAAATCGGTCATGGCTTCGGTCTACCGGATTTCTACAAGCCGGCGGACAAGCCCAACGCCGACTGGCCTAGTTGTATCATGATGGCTGGCAGCTCGATGAGTGTCACGGATGGCGATGGCTGGATGCTTCGTCGCGCTTACGAGCACATCCGATCGCGTTACAACTTCAAGTAACACAACAGCCTGTCGTCCAAGAGCCTGTCGTATCGATCTTCGTTTACGAACATCCGATCGCATTACATGTACAACTCGATGTAACAACAGTCCGCGCGTCCACGGGAGTCATGGTTTCCTCGGTCGCATCTGGTACAGTTTGTCGAGTCTCGTTTCTAATAACCAACAGATGTTCCTCGCGTCGTCTTCGGCGTAAGTATGAGTATTGCAAATGATGTTATGGGCCGACATTTCACACATAAAAAATATGCTTATACACGCGAGTACCTCGTTTATTTGAGCTACCGTCTACGAGTCGTCCTCCATAGTGAACTCGAACGACGATCCGGCAATACTCCGCGTCTGCGACTCAAAAGCGCGATTCATGGCCAACTCGAAATGCGCGTGCTTGATGCTTGTATCACCGTGGCGTACAGCCAGTAATGCTGCTTCATTGACGAGGCTCGCCAGTTGCGCCCCAGATCGTTGACCCAACTGTCCGCATTCCTCCGCGACAACTGCGAGATCCACTCCGCTGTCAAGACGCACATTGCGGCAGTGCACCTCCAGAATGGCCTCACGTCCCTTGGCATCGGGCAGACCCACATACACATGGCGATCAAAGCGCCCAGGGCGACACAACGCTGGATCCAGCACCTCCGGTCGGTTGGTAGCAGCGATCACGATGACTCCATTCACATTCCCTTCGAACCCATCCATCTCCGTCAACAACTGGTTCAATGTTTGCTCCCGTTCATCGTTCGAGTTGAATCCACCACGCGCCTTCGCCAACGCGTCAATTTCGTCGATAAAGATGATGCACTGCGGATACTGTGACGCCTGCGTGAAGAGGTCTCGCACTCGAGCAGCACCTCTCCCCACCAACATTTCGACAAAGTCCGATGCTGAACAAAACAAGAAAGCTACCCCCGCTTCTGAAGCCACAGCTCGAGCCAACAGCGTTTTCCCTGTACCCGACGGACCACAAAGCATCACCCCTTTGGGAACTTTGGCGCCAATGGCCTGGTATCTCGCCGGATGGCGCAAGAAGTCCACAACTTCCTCCAACTCCTTCCTGGCTCCGTCAATTCCTGCTACATCGTCGAACGAAATGCGTTGCACCGGTTGCTGCTTGCGCACCTTCTTGGTGCCGTCCTTGCCCACTGCCCCAGCGTCGGTGCCGTACATCCCACGGAGCATCTTGTAGGTGAGTCCTAAGTACAGGAACGGCATCAACGCTATGGCAACAGGGATCAATTTACTGGTCGTGGACGGCGCCACCGAGCCAAACTCCACTCCAGAACGCGCTAGTGCGTCTAAAATATAGGTATTTTCCGTCCGGGGCGGCACCAGCACCCTATATATCACACATGTACACCAAAGTTTGTCAACTATTATACTACAGAATCCCATGTTTTATACAGTCCTATATCTCCACTTGTACAGCTCGGATCGGCGTCGAACGGACGTGGATCGATGTGTTAAGGCTTACTTGTATGCGTCAACACCGTCTTGGGCCTGGACGATGCAGTGGTCGCCCGCTAGCAGCACTTTCGCGACGCGGTGGTGCTCCAGATCGCCTAAAAACGTGCTGAACAGTCTCCAGGGCGGCGGAGTGGACGATCCAGCAGCCGCCAGAGCGAGCAACTTCGTCAGCATGGACTCTACGAACAGACGCAGCTTCTGGGTGCCTTTGCCGGCCAGGAGGAGCACGCACAGCGCCGTGACGAAGCGCCGCGCACTCGGCACCCGCATCCCTCAATAATAAAATTTGAGGGCGAAACGTTGACTCAACATTAAGGTTGGTGTTTTCAAACATTATTTTGTAAACGTTGTAGCATTTTTTTCTTCACGGCCTCTGTCCTAAGCTGTTCTACACGAACCTACTACGTGTTGTTGGGCCTATAACGCTAGCGCAGAGCTAGCAGGACTCCCCGATGTAGGAACACCGGTGAAATGGCCGCGCAGTACGGACGCACCCACGTTCTTGTGGAAGATGTTCTGTGCTGCGTTAGCATCTCGATCTTGAACCAGGTGGCAGTGCTTGCACCTGTACACCTTCTTGGCGCCGAGCTTCTCGTCGATGCGGCCACACCCCGAGCAGGTCTTGGGCGTGTACTCCTCGTGTACTTCCACCATTCGACCACTCGTTCGCTGCATCTTGTACTCCAGCATCTTTTTGAACTTGTAGTGCGACAGCGTCATCATGGCGCGGACAGTGGGGCGACGCAGCTTCCGCTTCCGTCCCCGAAGCACGAGTTCTTCAGCTGGAGCAGGAAAGCTCTCAGGCGTGAGTTCCAGACGCTCTTCTCGGACAGTTCGAGTGGCCATCTGCTGGGTCTCGAACATTGGCAGCAGCACCTCGTGGTAGTTCAGCGACAGCCACTTTGAGACCTTCTGGTGCATATCGTGTACCATGCGTGTCACCTTGCCTAGAATCTGACGGATCTGCAGACGCCGCCGCTTGTTCCGCAGCAGTTCAGTGATGACGACGCATTCTGCCGCCGCCATTTTCTTTGCCACCTTGGTCTTTGTGTGACACGGGTGTCGACACTTGCTGTCCTCGTTCTTCGTCGCCTCACGCCCCTCACTCGTCCGTTTGCACGCACAGTCCTTCCCCCGACACGGCGGCTCTACGATCTTCTGCTCGAGTAGCGCCAGCTCGCGTCGCAGTGCGTCCGCAATCTTGAGTCGCGTGAGTATCTTCTCGTCGGGGTCCGCGATGCTGAATACTCGGTCGCTGGGATCGTAGAATGTGATGAAGCAGCGCACGCCTGGATAAATAGCACCCGTGCGAGTGCTCAGCGTAGGCGCAAAGTCCTTGCAGGCTGGCACGCAGAGATAGAAGCCCCCCTCACGGGTGCGCACTAGCCGCACCATTGTGGTGACCTCAGGCAGAGGCTCGGACAGCTCGATCCATTTCTTGCCCATGAACGTCTCGTGGAAGCGAACTGCTATTCGATCCTTGGACACGAAGAACCCGCGGTCTGTCCGCAGCGCCATTGCGTCGGACCGCGCAAATACACTCTTAAACCCGATGTCCGGGAACGTCGCCTTCTTGCCCTTCTCCTCCAGAGCGTCAAACAGCGCGGCGGACGAAACGACAGCATCCTGGAAGTCGTCAAAGGCTCCAACGAAAACCTCGCAATTGCACTGAAGATGCTTTGCACGCTTCTTCTTGTTTCGGAAGTGGTGGAGGACGCCTTTCTTAGTGGCAACTTCGCGATACAGTTGCGCCAATGACTTGGGCTCGATGAACCCTCGAGCTAAACGCGTAGCTCGTCCCTCCTTTGATAAGGCGACAAGCTTGTTGTACACAGCACGGCGAGTCGCGAACATTTGGTTCAGCTGCGCCTTTTGCTCCGTTGACGGCTTCATCGCCACCTTCGTACAGCTCGTGACGGGAGGGAGCTCCACAGGCGTTTCTTCTTCATTAAGGTTGCGCGCTTTCTTCTTGCGCGGCTTGGGTGGTTCAACCACGAAGTCACAGATCTTGGGGTCCCAGTCTGGTTGGTCGGTATCCACGCAGTGCGTCACTCGGAACCACGAGTCCTGGAGAGGCTTGTAGATCGCAGGCACCGCTGCGCTGTCCCTCACGTCGTCAGGAGCCCAGAGGCCGTCGGCGACTTCCTGATGGAACCACACGTCAGGACCTTCGAGGACGCGTCCGTTGTGGGCAAGCCGCTGCTTCTTGATCGTCGTGCTGTCTCCGATGCTCTTACGCTTCTTGCCTGCATGTGATCTCTTGTCCTTCTTTTTAGTTGGATGCTCTTGGCGCGACTTGCCCCGCCCCTTGCGAGGCGAAGCCTGCGCCATAGCCACCGGAAGTCTAATGAGTAGGCTAGGTCGAGGTCGCTTGAGTAGAAGACGGCAAGTTGTGGAATGAGAGCAATCCATGAGCAGCTCCTACGAGCCTTGTAGTGCAACCGAGTTTTCCGTTGCGGAAAACTCGAAATTCTTTTGGGAAGAAGCCTTGCCCGTGAGTCGAAAAGTGCTTGGCCACCGACTCGATGCCAATCCTGTAATGCGGCACGCTTTCGTGATGAAGTACTACAAGCTGGACATCTTCTGTTGCGTAGCCAGGTAGACGACACAGCACCAGGAAGCAACTCAACACTTGTTACTCCTGCTTACACCTCCTTTGCTATGACTTCCTGCTGAGTCTGCTCCACAATAAACTAAGACCCTGTGGCCGAGCTGGTCCTCCTCGATTCCTAATGTTGACTTCACGATGCCTCACAGCTTGACCACCATGTTCACCATGTGCGACTGGGACTTTGGCCGAACTATTTTGTGCGCGCATGACTTCCATCACAACAAATTTTCCATAACTAGGACAAACCACAAGATCACCGCCCGCGAAGCGGGCGGCGCTCGGCTAGTACACAGCTTCAACAGCACTAGCCTAGATCACTTGGGGTTAAACCTGCCCAAAGAGCCCCGCTTGCGAATGATGGACATCAATTTGGCGTATTTATGAACGACAAACAAACCTCACTACACACATGCAATGTCCTCATCTTCAACAGTGTAGCGACTCTAAAACTTATAGTTGGACTTCTTGTTCTCGAGCACGCGACGCAGCATCCAGCCGTCAACGTCCGTAATTTTTTCCGAGGTAAAGGCCTCCATGAGGGAAGGCTTGAGGTTGTCAGGCTTGGGCTCTTGGTAAAAGTCTGGAAGCCCAAAGCCGTGACCCATCTCGTGCGTGGTGGTTTCTGCTGGGCTATCGTCCATTTCCTTCAGCAGTATCTCCAGGTCCACCTGCTGACCCGTGTAGGTTCCCCAACCAGCCATACCTTGGTCTAGATTCGATTTCCCCCACAGGAAGATGTCAAACGGTTCTCCCTTGCAACCACTCGACTCCGACCATTTGTTATCGTAGCCGTCGGCCGCCCGATAGCAGACCTCGGGACACTGTGGCGACCCGTCCTTATCGAGGTCACCAACGTAGATCTTGCCGAGCGTATCGTCAGTGAAATCTAGTGTCGACGCGTCCTTGACAGCGACGCCCACGACATTGACCTTAATCTCGTCGTACGGCCAGCAGTCGTAGCCGATCAGCCAATGATTCCACGCGGCGTGCGAGCGAGCGAGCATGGGCTGGACCTTGGCGGCAATTTCCTTGGTGAGCTTCTTGTCGCTGTCCCAACGGAAGCAGTAGTTAATGGATCCCTTGTTGGCCGCTAGTTGGTCCGTAATCCAGTCGTTGAACGGATCGACCTCCGTCTTCATGCGGTTATCCCAGATCCACTGCAGATCCTTGGGAGTGATGTACGTGTCGGGGTCGCCAACGACGCACTCTCCGGACTTGGACGTGATGGTTCCGAAGGTAGCGTGCGCTGCGCTACTGTTCGTGGAACCGGCTGCGTCAGCAGGCGCAACAGCTAATGTTGCGGCGAGAACAACGGCGGAGATAGTTGAAAGGAGACTTGGGACCATCGCAGAAGAATGAAGAATGACAAGATTGCGGGCAATACCCTCGAAGTCGTGGTCGGCAGAACATCAGCTGCTGCCGATGCGCTGTGAGTTATACAACATTGGGGTTTGTCTCCATGCCACGCGGTAAATACATAACAGGGCACCATTGTACAGGTAGCTAAACTACAGTAAGCTGTTCTTAATTCACAGGCGTTTTGCTTACTAGAGTTTCCTGGAGACAACGATACGAATCATGTCCATCTGCGAGATCACTTCGATTCCATGTGGCTACGTCCTGTTTGGAACCAAAGGCTCGCATATCGTGAACGCGGTTATCTGATAACAGCAGTTAACAGGCTGTGCCCGTAAGAAGGGGCAACAATCGGGTGGAACCCAGAATAATGCTACATCCGGGAATTACATAAATGCAATGGTGCTTTAACAGCGCCGCCATTTAAATTTTTCAAGCAGTATAGTGAAGTCTCTACAGCATATCCTAGATTGGTGTAGTGGTGAACCCCGCTGAAAGCTTCTGCCCGACTGTGTGGCTGTTTGAAGCGATTTCAGATATTTAGATATTGAACTAGGGTCCTCCAAATTAGTTTGTATACGCTTGCCCATCACTGTCAAAAATCTGACCATGGATTTCAAATTTTTCCGAAAAACTCAGCAAGCGCGCAGTGGAGGCGTGTTGCGGCGGCGGAGATACCGAGAGATAGAATACTCGGGGCCACATGCAAAGACCACAGCAGTAGGTTTGAAATATGAAGCTATCAAATGACACCAAATATGCTTGCTAACTAAGAATACCGGATATAGACGATTCTTCACTTTCCACCTTTTGTACCAATTTTCTTCCCCTTCTTACAGGTACAGCCTGTTAAATTACCGTTCCACTGCACACACTCGCGCTTCTTGATGTTAGTAGCGAAATCGAGGGAGGTATTTGAGCTCGTATCCAAGCGAACAAACAAACAAACGACAGAATGGCAGAGTGGCACGGTAACACCAACGGTCAGCTGATGTGAAGTTTTTAATTTTTAGTAATTTATTAAAATATTACTTTTTATCCAACATGTTAATCAAACAGCCTCGTGCCGAGATTGCATCTCGTACTTGTTGATTCTCGTATTCAAATGCCCGCAGACATAGGGGATTTCAATGTAATAATTAATGACAACTTTCTATGGGAAGAAATATTTGGCAACGTATAAGCCTCGAGAGACCCATCGTTTGAAGCGAATTGAAGATTTCACGAAAGCCGTACTGCAAACGGTAGTATTAATGACGACTTTTGTTTTACACAAATTAAACTGATCTTTGTCCTGTCGCCAGTGCCTCAAAAACTCAATTGCAATTCTGATCCCTTTTTCAGCTCTGTAAGTCTCTTCGGGTATATACATGGGAAGGCGATCAACTGTAGACGTGCCTTGGTTCACCTCTGGACGAAGGGTATCTGGCGCGTACTCAGTATACTGGATCTCAACGGGGTCATCACGACCTTCTCTAGGCGGACAGGGGTTCGATCCCTTACAGAGCTCCATGAATTTTGCTGGACGGAGTTGTGACGAGCTGACTACGAGCCAGGGCATGCGTGTTTGTTGCCATCGAGTTCCGTCCTACTTCAACGCACCATTGGTTAGATGTGCCCTTCACTCATTCAGCTGTTATTGGGGGAAATTGTCATGTTTGAAATCGTCCATCGACGAATGTAAACTCATTACTGTACCGAATAGCCCGGTAGACTACAATATCACTACAGACTGTAGTAATATTGTGGAAATTTGCAAGTACATGTATACACGTTCCATACAGTATTTTGATCGGCCCTTAGGGGGAAAAAAATCGTAAATCTTGCCATCAAAACAGATTAGGAAGCAGGGATCTCGATCGTTCCGTCGTTATATCATCCGTTCATCGCGCACAAGCGCATGATAGTATTAATTGTAGGCTGCATCGCCCTCATAACACTCAGGACTCCTCACACTCTCCAAACCTCAAGCAGTGAGAACCCATACGAAGGTACAGTAAGGCAAAATCATTCTAACCACATAGAAAGCAACGCTGCACGAGTCCAGAAGACAATTCCTCGACTACTTTAGAACAAAGGGATCGTCAAAGGTTAGTTGCTCCAGCAATGAGTACCCTACTATACCACAGCAATTGGAGAGACGCTGCTCACGAACTATTTCTTGGCAGTCACATTTCTATTGTACTCGTGGGGTACAACCTCTTGTGTTTTGGCCCATGAGCTCGTCAATACCCTGTCGGGAGCAAGTTCGGGAACTCAAGGTCCCCTGCACATGTAGTAGCGCCGAACAAAGTCCACAGCAGGTAGCTGCCATGTTGTGCAACTGATGGCTCGCTTCCCGCTCTAGGTTTCGACTGCTACGTGTTGGTGAAACTATAGAATCGCAGTAGTCATCATGCTAAGTTAGCTTTCACTGAGGTTACGCCGTTAAGACTTAACTTAACTTAAGTATCTTACTGGGAGCATCCCCGATAGGGTGAGGTGAGAACATCAGGGCCACAGAAACGTTATGGCTTTCTCGCGATCGGGGGGTTATTTCAACTGCCGATACATCCAAGTTGGATTATCCAACCCTGGAGACACAGAAGCAGCATGAGTCAACGCCCTGGTTCAACCGACGTAAGTTTCCAACTTCGCTGGGATGTACAGTATCATCGACTGTATGTACCCCCAGCTGATCCGCATGTGAATCCCATCGTCTTGCTGTTCGTAAAGGAGCGCTTGCGCAAGGGACAACTTGCAACCCGCTCCCACCGTGGAGGGGCCATAAACCGCGGCTTCGTAACGTTGGAACGGCATATCCAGGTGAAGTATACACGAATTTGATGACCACCATCCTGCCGCAATCAGAATCGATGCTTTGGAAGGCCTTGCAACCAATCATCCATGGTGGCATTCAAGGCTGCCTGAGTCAGAATTTACATGCACCGTAAAACACGGCCTCGGTGCAGCGCACAAAAACAAATCGTTCAGGAGTAGAATTGTAAAGGTGACACCCCATTTTTATCTACTTAATTGTAAATAAACACCTACGGGCGTTTACATTGTTTTCAAATCGTTGTCTCCGTAAAAGTCAACATCTGCTACGTACATTGTTTTACATAGGAAGGAACATTTTTACGTACACCAGTCGTACACTTGTGCATTTGATGAACGGGATTTACAATTCGAAACGCAGCTGTTATGCCATAACGATCTCGAGTACTGACTGTAGTCACCAGAAACGAAACGCACGTTCAAACAAACAGTTCGAACGTATGCTTGAAACAAGCCGCTGCCAATGGGAGTCCCATCTCGGGTTTCTTCGTAAAGGAAGGTTCTACATTAAAGTACATGTTAATCTAGCAGCATTCCCGAACACTTTGATGTCGTACATCCTGGATCGTTGGGCTATGCGCACGGAGTGCTGCAAAATCTGGATAACTCAAATGATGTGGCAATTGGTCTCTCGTGCAGCTCGACGAACGAGTCATTCTCGCTTCTCCGCAACTATTCAATGCCACCAGGTCGATTCCCGTGCACGTCTGCCGTGATTCTCGCGGCCTCCTTGGCAGCGACTTCGTCTGCAATTGACTTTGGCGGTGAGAATGACATCAGTCAAACCGCAGGTACGGTTGCTCCAGGCGGCGATGTGGCCACTGGTTCAGGGCCTGGAACCTTCGGGGGCGCCGACCAGTGGACGCCGACCTCGAACAATGTGCCAACGATGGCCCCCACCACTGGAAGTGGAAACCAGGGCTGGTCTCAGCCGACAACGACAGATTTGTGGACACCGACAAGCAGTGGCTCTGGCGACCAAGGTTGGGGGGGGCCTACGAGTAGCGGAACTGAAGACCAAGGTTGGGGGACCCCTACGAGTAGCGGAACTGGAGACCAAGGCTGGCCGCAGACGCCTTCGACCGGCGAGTCCAGCGGATACGACGACCAGACTTTGGGAGTCGACTGCAGCGAGTCGAACGGAGGCGGATGGTCTCCCGGTGCGGATGTCAGTCTCGAGTGCAGTGGATCGGACGAAGAGGAACCTTCAATGTCGACCCCGACTACAGATTCCTCGGGTGGGCCTCCCGTTGCGGATGTCAGTCTCGAGTGCAGCGGGTCGGACGAGGAGGAACCTTCAGTGTCGACCCCGACTACAGATTCCTTGGGTGAATCCCCCACGACGACCACAGCCCCAACGACCACCAGCGAAATTGGTGATCAGGGCGCGTCGCAGCAATCGTCGCCGACCACGTCCTCGCCCAACACCGCCAGTTCGATGACTTCTGGCGAGTATCAAGACTCTAGCCCTACGACGACGGCTTCATTGAACAGTGAACCGACGACAACGACAAGTGAGACTGGCGGTGTGGAGGATTCGTCGCAGGCAACGCAAACCTCCACCACCACAACTTCATCATCAGCCACGGAACCCCCAGCGGAGTCAAGCGGAACTGACCAACAAGAAACCAGCACCGCCCAAACATCGACGAACAGTACCAGCAATGGTGAGCACGCTACCTTCGGAACCATCACGTCCAAGTCCGGAGAGTGCGTCGTTGGCGACCCCGACACGTACATCACTCCCAAGGATCTGCAGTGGATCTGGGATAACCGCATGAAGACGGAGGTCGATCCGTTCAACGACTGGATTACGGACCAACTAGCGGCCAACAAGGGATCCATTAACTACTGCTTCCGTTGGGACAGCGACAAGAAGCTCACCAAGGAAATTGCCGCCAAGGTCCAGCCCATGCTCGCTCGCTCGCACGCCGCGTGGAATCATTGGCTGATCGGCTACGACTGCTGGCCGTACGACGAGATTAAGGTCAATGTCGTGGGCGTCGCTGTCAAGGACGCGTCGACACTAGATTTCACTGACGATACGCTCGGCAAGATCTACGTTGGTGACCTCGATAAGGACGGGTCGCCACAGTGTCCCGAGGTCTGCTATCGGGCGGCCGACGGCTACGATAACAAATGGTCGGAGTCGAGTGGTTGCAAGGGAGAACCGTTTGACATCTTCCTGTGGGGGAAATCGAATCTAGACCAAGGTATGGCTGGTTGGGGAACCTACACGGGTCAGCAGGTGGACCTGGAGATACTGCTGAAGGAAATGGACGATAGCCCAGCAGAAACCACCACGCACGAGATGGGTCACGGCTTTGGGCTTCCAGACTTTTACCAAGAGCCCAAGCCTGACAACCTCAAGCCTTCCCTCATGGAGGCCTTTACCTCGGAAAAAATTACGGACGTTGACGGCTGGATGCTGCGTCGCGTGCTCGAGAACAAGAAGTCCAACTATAAGTTTTAGAGTCGCTACACTGTTGAAGATGAGGACATTGCATGTGTGTAGTGAGGTTTGTTTGTCGTTCATAAATACGCCAAATTGATGTCCATCATTCGCAAGCGGGGCTCTTTGGGCAGGTTTAACCCCAAGTGATCTAGGCTAGTGCTGTTGAAGCTGTGTACTAGCCGAGCGCCGCCCGCTTCGCGGGCGGTGATCTTGTGGTTTGTCCTAGTTATGGAAAATTTGTTGTGATGGAAGTCATGCGCGCACAAAATAGTTCGGCCAAAGTCCCAGTCGCACATGGTGAACATGGTGGTCAAGCTGTGAGGCATCGTGAAGTCAACATTAGGAATCGAGGAGGACCAGCTCGGCCACAGGGTCTTAGTTTATTGTGGAGCAGACTCAGCAGGAAGTCATAGCAAAGGAGGTGTAAGCAGGAGTAACAAGTGTTGAGTTGCTTCCTGGTGCTGTGTCGTCTACCTGGCTACGCAACAGAAGATGTCCAGCTTGTAGTACTTCATCACGAAAGCGTGCCGCATTACAGGATTGGCATCGAGTCGGTGGCCAAGCACTTTTCGACTCACGGGCAAGGCTTCTTCCCAAAAGAATTTCGAGTTTTCCGCAACGGAAAACTCGGTTGCACTACAAGGCTCGTAGGAGCTGCTCATGGATTGCTCTCATTCCACAACTTGCCGTCTTCTACTCAAGCGACCTCGACCTAGCCTACTCATTAGACTTCCGGTGGCTATGGCGCAGGCTTCGCCTCGCAAGGGGCGGGGCAAGTCGCGCCAAGAGCATCCAACTAAAAAGAAGGACAAGAGATCACATGCAGGCAAGAAGCGTAAGAGCATCGGAGACAGCACGACGATCAAGAAGCAGCGGCTTGCCCACAACGGACGCGTCCTCGAAGGTCCTGACGTGTGGTTCCATCAGGAAGTCGCCGACGGCCTCTGGGCTCCTGACGACGTTCGGGACAGCGCAGCGGTGCCTGCGATCTACAAGCCTCTCCAGGACTCGTGGTTCCGAGTGACGCACTGCGTGGATACCGACCAACCAGACTGGGACCCCAAGATCTGTGACTTCGTGGTTGAACCACCCAAGCCGCGCAAGAAGAAAGCGCGCAACCTTAATGAAGAAGAAACGCCTGTGGAGCTCCCTCCCGTCACGAGCTGTACGAAGGTGGCGATGAAGCCGTCAACGGAGCAAAAGGCGCAGCTGAACCAAATGTTCGCGACTCGCCGTGCTGTGTACAACAAGCTTGTCGCCTTATCAAAGGAGGGACGAGCTACGCGTTTAGCTCGAGGGTTCATCGAGCCCAAGTCATTGGCGCAACTGTATCGCGAAGTTGCCACTAAGAAAGGCGTCCTCCACCACTTCCGAAACAAGAAGAAGCGTGCAAAGCATCTTCAGTGCAATTGCGAGGTTTTCGTTGGAGCCTTTGACGACTTCCAGGATGCTGTCGTTTCGTCCGCCGCGCTGTTTGACGCTCTGGAGGAGAAGGGCAAGAAGGCGACGTTCCCGGACATCGGGTTTAAGAGTGTATTTGCGCGGTCCGACGCAATGGCGCTGCGGACAGACCGCGGGTTCTTCGTGTCCAAGGATCGCACATCAGTTCGCTTCCACAAGTCGTTCATGGGCAAGAAATGGATCGAGCTGTCCGAGCCTCTGCCTGAGGTCACCACAATAGTGCGTCTAGTGCGCACCCGTGAGGGGGGCTTCTATCTCTGCGTGCCAGCCTGCAAGGACTTTGCGCCTACGCTGAGCACTCGCACGGGAGCTATTGATCCAGGTGTCCGATGTTTCATCACTTTATACGATCCCAGCGGCCGAGTATTCAGCATCGCGGACCCCGACGAGAAGATACTCACGCGACTCAAGAATGCGGACGCACTGCGACGCGAGCTGGCGCTGCTCGAGCAGAAGATCGTAGAGCCGCCGTGTCGGGGGAAGGACTGTGCGTGCAAACGGACGAGTGAGGGGCGTGAGGCGACGAAGAACGAGGACAGCAAGTGTCGACACCCGTGTCACACAAAGACCAAGGTGGCAAAGAAAATGGCGGCGGCAGAATGCGTCGTCATCACTGAACTGCTGCGGAACAAGCGGCGGCGTCTGCAGATCCGTCAGATTCTAGGCAAGGTGACACGCATGGTGCACGATATGCACCAGAAGGTCTCAAAGTGGCTGTCGCTGAACTACCACGAGGTGCTGCTGCCAACGTTCGAGACCCAGCAGATGGCCGCTCGATATGTCCGAGAAGAGCGCCCTGAACATCACGCCTGAAAGTTTTCTCGCTCCAGCTGAAGAACTCGTGCTTCGGGGACGGAAGCGGAAGCTGCGTCGCCCCACTGTCCGCGCCATGATGACGCTGTCGCACTTCAAGTTCAAGAAGATGCTGGAGTACAAGATGCAGCGAACGAGTGATCGAATGGTGTTAATGCATTTCATTCATCCTAGCGTTACTCCTACTCGACATTTACTACGTTCTCTCCATCCGAGATTTCTTAAATACAAAAAACTTTGTCACTACTTCACTTCACTCTGACATCGACCACCAGTCCGAGTCTCGAGTGTACATACGTAGATGCACCTCATCTCGTGCAACTTCTAGAGCATTTCCCTTGAGGATATCGTTGATGCACGGGCCACACACTGGCAACTTCTTCTCGAGAACTGCACGGTTTTCCCAAGGTTTCACCGTGCACACAGTCCTCTTTACGTAGCATTTCGAGCACACCACTTGGCCACACACTTGACAACTTTTCTTGCCTGAACCCAATAGCCCGAAACTCTTGGTGCACACTCTACAGTGGTTCGAGGCCGCTGTGCTCTTGCGTCGTAAAGAAATCTGCGAATCGAAGCTGCTACTGGTAGAACTGTCCGTGTCGCTGATCCGGGCAGATTTTCGTCGAAGACACCACACCAGCTTCTTCATCTCGGCGCACTCGATGAGCTGCGAGAACGACAACCACTGATTCGCCATGGAATTCATGGAGATAGCGGAGAGTACCGTGTCGTCTTCTTGGAAGTCAAAGAACCCATGCACGTAAATCTCAACGCTATTCGGTGCTCGTTGACGGTAGAGTGCGCAGACCGAGAGGTTGCCTCGCTCCACATCTGCGTTCTGGAACGGAGGCAATTGAGGGAATCCCACCGAGTGCGCGACATGGTATCCGATGGACTCGCCGTCTCCCGTGACTGCGATGCCTGATGACTCGACACAAATGTAGTCCCTGTTCTCAGGCACAGCGTACAGTCTCCATGTGACGTTCACGTGTTGATACGGATCCTCAACTGTCGGGCGGACAACTTCGTGCAGTACCTTGACATCCACGATCCCATCCTGAACGAACTTGGACTTAACTTTGATATCCTCGTCATTGGACGCTGCAACCACGTACATGACGTCGTTCAAATTGCCCTGGATCGTGCCGAAAAGCAATAAAGATGGCACGGTCGGTTCCGGTGCCTCAGGATCTCCTCTTTTCTTGCTGCGTTGCGTGTACACTCGAATGCTGTCTTTGTGTCGTAGTTCTCGCCATGCCTTGGGCTTCTTGCCGGTCTTGCGAACTTCTTCGGAGATTTCGAGATACTCTTCGATGTTGGCAAGCACGAAGTTCTCCGAGAGGTTTTGCAGTTCAGTCTCCTCGACTTCCTTGAGTTTCAACGGTGGCAAAGCGTCCACCAACGATCGAACAGACTTCATGGTGTACTGAAGCTTGTGGTCGGTCCGACGAAATCACAAATGAATGAGTCGGTGACGTGAATCATGGCAGTCACGCTGATGGTCGTTCTGTAGACTGTCGCCTTGCAGTAGGTTGCGTCCAGCATCGCGTCCAGCGCTGAGCTCTTTCCTTAGACCAATCGTCTACGCGTGTGCTGGCAAAGTCCAGAAAGCGTGATGGCTCGGGCCAATGGATTGCCACGCACGACAAATCCAGCTTCATTCGCGTGCTCCAGACAAAGATGAGCAACTGCCGCGCTGCAAGTAATCCCCAGAGCTTTTCAACACTTGCTTGGCTGGGTGAGGTCATGTGCATTCCTGTTTCTTCTGATACGGTTTCGGTGCTATGGTACGCTTACACACACGAACGAGCTGTCCTCGTGGTTACGTTCCAGGGATGTTAAGATAGGTAGGTACTTGAGTTCAGCTTCGGGTCTTGTCAATGAGCGCGCAAACCTCGTTAAGCTGCTCGTCTGTCATAGTTTCTGGCTCGTCCTGCGGCTGCCTTTCATCGCTCTGCAGCTCGCGGATCTCATCCCGTGCGATGGTCCTTGCGTCGCTCTTGGTGACTTCAAACATGCACATGGTACAGAACGTTCGCTTCTTGTCCAGCACTGTGCGGCGATCAGGCGCCAAGACGCACACGAACTTCTTGATGCTGCAACTGGAGCACACGCCACGCTGACAAATCTTGCACGTGCGTCGCAACGAGAAGCCGAGGCTGCGTTTGCACACACTGCACCCACCCTCAGTACTGAGAAAGCTGGTACTGCGTTCTGTCCGTCCGTCCGAGGGCTCGATGGTCATCGGTCCGTTCACTGGCAGCCCCGACATCTTTCGCATGCGCCACACCAGCTTTTTCATCTCTGCGCAGTCCACGAGCTTGGAGTAGCTCAGCCAGTGCGTCGCCACTGCATTCATAGACAAGGTATTAAGCAGTTCATTGCTATCGCTTCTAAAGTCAAAGTAGCCTCTAGCATAGCACTCGACCGTGTCCGGGGTCTTTTGACGGAACAGACAACACACCGACATGTTGCCGCGCTCGACCCCCAACTTGTCGAAGCTCGGGATCTGCGCGAACGCCACCGAGTGCGAGATACTGAAGCCCACTCGCTCCCCTTTGCAGCTCGTAGCGATGCCCGTTGTGTCTAGACACACATAGTCTCTGGAATTGTGCAGTCTCCACTTGACACCAACGTGACGGAACGGCCGGTCGTCCGTCGGACCCACGAGCGACTGCAGCACTTTGCTGTCCTGCACGCCGTCCTGCAGACACTTAGAGGTGAGTTTCATCTGCTCGTCGGTTGCGGCCGCCGTCACGAACATGACGTCGTCCAGCGAGCCCACAACCGTTCCGAGAAGTAGAAGTGACGGGATGCACGGTAAAGTCGACCCCAGAGCTGAGTACGCTGCCGGTCGTTCCTTGTATATGCGGATGCCCTCTCTGCGACGCAACTCCTTCCATTGTCGGGCGTCTGCGTAGCCGTCCGAAGACACCAAAAGGGCATTGTAGCTCTCGATGTTGTGCGTCACGAGGGTGTCGGCCAAATCACGCAGCGATGTCACGTCCGACTCGGCCAGCGCCAGTCGTGGGATATAGTGAGCTAGATCGTGCTGCTTCATTGCGAACGGGTCTGTTTGATCGAGTCGAGTAAATGGAGCGGAGAAACGTTGATGCCCAGCACCCAATTGCGAAATGATCGGAGACCGTAAGGGAAGAGCCCACCACACGCCACGCACTTCAAGGCCTATCTTTCGCGAAGATTGGCGCATAAATGCTTGAACCCAGAAGAATACAGTCGTGCACCTCGTTTTCAACACATCGGCACTCATGTAATAAACAAGGTTTCGCTGCTTCGCCAATACAATTACCAAGTAAAAAGATATCAACTTCGAAAGGGTATAAGGTAGTATGGGTGTACTACTCTTCCCGCGCTGTATACTGCACAGGCGGAGTCGCTCATTTACTTGTGAGCTACCTGATAGTACGCTGGCAGCGGCAAGCTGCCTTGCGCGAGAGTATTAGTTTCAGGCCACATTAGCGGCTGCCGTGTATCAAAACAGAGCGATACGCTCTCTATTTATTGCATGTAGCTCGCACGTAAGCAGAGATCTTTCGATTTCGAACGAGCTCGTTTTTCGGTGTGTCAAGACCAACAAGTTTGACCACCGAAAAGCGCGTTCCGTAGTGCAGCATGGTGTTTGTCCTTCCAAGAACCAAAGACATCGTCGGAATACCACCCCCTTCAAGGTATTCCTCACAACTGGGCATAATCTGTTGTTCTTGTGCGGGAATTGCGTGCGAAGCCAGTCTTTGGTCTATTTTTCTTATCGACACTCTGATATCGTACGCCTTCGACTACAGTTCTCCTCGCCAACCTGTGCACGACTTTCCGTTGATCGTACTTGGCAGCACTTTCATCTTCTAATATAAACACATGCCTTTTCAGCAACTCTCAGTAGTAGGCGACCACCAGCTTACCAGTATTCAAGATTTCCTCGCGTGCAACTTGCACGGCGTCGACCTTTGCGACGTCGTTGATGCACTGCGCACAGAACGAGCGCTTCTTCTCCAAGACCGACACTTGGTCGGGAGCGATCGTCGCCAGCGTCTTCGTTACCGAGCAACGCGCACAGGTTTGCTCGTTGCAGACCTTGCAGGGCTTTCGGTTTGTACCGAGAAAGCCAAAGCTCTTGGAGCAGACTTTGCACAGTCCTGGTGTAGAGGGAACCATGGACATTTTTGGCATGCTGTCGTCGCTCGATAACGAAATGACGGACTCGCGATTGTTGTTCTTGTGCATGGTCCACAATAGCTTCTTGCCCTGCGCAAACTCGACTTTTCTCGAGTAGGATAGCCAATCGGTGGCGATGGCATTGAGAGTTGCATGGTTAATCAGCACGTTATTGCTCCGGTTGAGTTCGAAGAAGCCCCGCGCGTAGATCTGCACCGTCGACGGCGTGTTCTGCACGTACAGCGAGCAGACCGAGATGTCGCCGCGAGTGACGTCGTAGCCGCTGAAATTCGGCACCTGCTCGAACCCGATCGAGTGTGTGAGGTGATAACCCACACGTTCACCATTTGCGGACGTAGCGATGCCGGTCGCGTCGAGACATACGTGGTCACGGAGGTCTGGCTCATTAAACAAGCGCCACTTGACACTGACGTCGTGGAATGGATCATTAATGGTAGGGCGCGCTACCTCATGCAGCACTTTGCAGTCGGCGATGCCATCCTTGATGACAGCTGACTTGATTCGCATCGCTTCAGTAGAGGAAGCCACCACCGCATACATTATATCTTCCAGCGTGCCATCGACAGAGCCCAGCAGCATCAACGACGGCATCTCCAGTGGTTCTCGTTTGGTAGCGCGCTCCTTGAAGATCTTTGTTCTTTCCTTCTTGCGAACCTCTTTCCAGCGAGCCTTGTTCGCCGGTGCGCCGTTCTTGCCGAGTTCCAACGCGTGGAACTGTTCGATGTTGTGAACCACCAAGCTATCCGCTACCTCGAGGAGCTTGGCGTTGTCCTGCTCCGTGCATTGCAACGGCTTGAGTAAGTGCGAGAACCGGTGCGTCTCGGGCAGTACCATTACCGTCGTTGACTTTTTCAGTTGTGTAGCTCGGTTGCAGTCGTCTCTCGACGTTTGCTGCGTGGATTAATTAAGTGGGTGCTGAAGAGAAAGCCGACGAATGCGTCCAGACGCGTTGTCCTCACGTTAGGCGAGTGCAACCAGCGCGTAATTGGTGACGCGTCTTTGGTGGCCAATTTACGAGTGCCACGATACAAGGCAGTACAAGGAGGAAAGAGAAGCAAGCGTTTCTGAAGAGGTGTGTGGATAAAGTTGTGTCAAGCTCAAAATGAGGCTTCTCGGTCGAGGCGGTCGAGACTATTGAAGCATTCCGCACATAACTCGATTGCGGCGCTGAGGTGGTGGTGCTTGTTTGCCAGGCGTGCGATGCTTCTGAACCCTCTGGCGCTGGGTTCAAGCGCTAGCAATGCTGGCACCACTTTACTACTCAGTGAGGTGCAGTGTCGAGACGCCAGACAACCTCATCGCCGGTTGTGGTAAGTCCGTCCGACTTTCTTGCGGAGATTACTAAATGGAACCAGTGCAAGTGGGAAACAGTGAATTTGCGTGTGTCACCCGTAAGGCTCCACAACTGGTCCTATCCAAGATGACGGTAATCAACTTAGCACCCTCATGAAGCGAGCGAAACCCACGAGAACCACATTCTCCTGCAGAAGCGACACACATCAGTTATTCATTCCATTTGCGCTCTTGCATCTTCAGCATCGACCAGCCTTCAGGGTGAAATTGCGTCGAAGTCGAATAGGAAGACATCACGGTCTGTGCAGCTCAAAAAATGAAGGTAGTCTACGTTGTCCGGACAACGTCTTAGATACACTGGGACGTCGTGCGTCTTACGTACGTGTGCTTTGCGAGTCCTACGTTACTTTCGTGGACCCCTTGTCAAACGATGAGGTTCCTCGGGGTGTTCACGGGCAGAATAAGTGACAACTGGCATCACAGCAAACTGATCGTGCGGAGAGCTCTACGTGCCCAGGTGCGCCACCTCGGTTCAACCGCCTCACCCCCAGCAATGGATGCAAATTTGGTCAACGCCGCGGTGACGAGAGAGCCACTGGAGATTGAAATTGGCCCTGTCTAACGAAGTGAAAGCAGCAGGTAGATCTGCATCGGTGGTGTTACTGGCGCTAATGTCCGTGGGTGACCAGGTGACTTGATGCAAAACGAGTGCTATCGCAACAACGTATCCAAAGCTTCTCTACTCTACAATGTTGATCATAACTCACTCGGCCGCCCGCAGATAAAACCCGCAGCGCTACAAGATGTCCAAGACGTTCAAGACGTTGACAGCCGCGTTCCTGGTGCTGGGACTCGCCAGTGCGCCCGAAGTCAATGCTGGACCCCTCGCGTATGGCATTTGCCAAACGGGCTGCAATGCCCTCGCTGTGGCGTGTTACACTTCCACCGGGGCGACGTTTGGCACAGTGACCGCAGGTGTTGGCACTTCGTTCGCTATCATCGACTGCAGCGTTGCGCTGGGGGCATGCATGACTAGCTGCGTCGCCGCTGGCTGCACGCCAACGACCAACCGAGAACGAGCCAAACAACTCGAGGCAGCCTTTTGGGTAGCTTGCCAAGCTGGCCAGCTTGTCAAAACAGTGGGGCCTGTTTCTCATTCGGTCGTGACCAGTACTTAGTGTCGAGCAAGAAGAAGAGCGCTTTCTGCATCTCAAGAGGATCTGTTTGTTTGTTTGCTTGCCAATCTTTGGGTTTGTACAACTACACTTGCTTGCTTTCAATTTGCATTGTTTTGACCATTTTGAACATGCATGCATCCAGCTTGGATCAGCGCGGAATCGAGTTGCTCGCTCGCGTTTTCAATTTGCACCGCCTTTGCTTGGAGACAAGGACGGACACGGAGCTTTCCTAGACGCAGAACTCACGGATGCGGTACTTGTCCGCCTCATCCTCTCCTTCTCGACCCTGCTCGACAGAGGGCAGGCCTCCTCCGTGAAGCAGAAGATCGAGGAGCTCCAGACGTTCCCCATAGCTCAGCAGAAGCTCATCCTCGCAGGAAAAGTGCTCCAAGACGACAGCACACTGGCCGAGTGCAATGTGAAGGAGAATGACTTCCTGGTCGTCATGATCACCAAGCCCAAGGCGGCTAAGCCTGCTGCTGCTCCCCTGAGGACCTGGTGCGCACGGCCGAGCGGTTCCTGATTCAACTCCTGATCAACTATCAACCACGCATGACAGACGTGCTATTCCACAAGCACGAGGAGGTTTTCGCCTTCAATAGCCAGGAGAAGATCGTTGCCTTCGAGTCCTGGATGCGGAATATCCTGCACGACCGCAGAAACGACAACTGCGTGATCTTCGCCAACGCTACTGGATAGCTCACCTTCAGCAAGAAAACCAAGACCTGCGAAAGAGACTAGCACAACAAGAGAGAACGATTCGGCGGCTGGATTGGATTGTGAAAGGTGGTCAAGGGAACCCCCACCCCAGTCAAGCCTGGACGCCGAGTCGGAGTTGATTCTCGACAGCAACCAGTTCCGCCGTGAGTGGGAGAAGTGCAGACAGGAAACCACTACTACGAGGAAGCGCAGTCTCGAGAGTCAAGAACCAGCGCTCGCAGCATTCCAAGAGATCGACTTCGTCGATAGCAGCTACAACGACAGCAGTTTGTAGAGTAGTGCCATGGACAGTAATATGACTCGGTTATTCCAGCAGCAAAAGAGAACCCTTCTTCTGCTTCAAGCATCATGTAGGCTTCGCGCACTTGGACGTCAACACCGCCGGCCCACGACCCCGGCCCACGACCAAGAAGCAAGCAAGAGAGAGACCAAGCAAGACACCAAGCATCTGAAAGATGGAGTCTTTGCCGCTTTACCTGTCTAGCATAGGTGCATCGCCCAGTGCGGTGTTGGGTCGTAACCTGCTGCAGCAAGCTGGACGCTCGCCAGCACCCGCAACCTTCAACTCTAAGGGACGTTAGAAATATGGCTGCTGGTGCGTCTGCGCTCACGCCAGCGTCGCCGTCCTCGACCTCGCTAACAACACAGTCCAAGCCTGCCAAATGGATGGGCAAGTCGACCACGGGAGGGAAGCGCATTCCGATGACCAAGCGCATAGAGATCGCCGCTGCCAAGGCTCACGGTGATAGCTGGGAAGACATTACCAAGGCCGGCGGCGGATGCAGCAAAAAGAGTGCTATGATATGGGCGGAGGCCCCTCTTAATTAACACGCTTGGCGCGATTCTCTTTTTCTCGGCATGCCCGACAGCTCGCGAAGACTCCGCCACCACCAGGTTTCGGTTCACAAACACCGTTCTTCCCGCACTTGGCACTCGTCCCCCGGCTCGCTCGCGGGCCTTGCATGCTGCCCTTGATTGTGCGCGCGACTTGGCCAGACAGGCGTTGCAGCGGATACGGTTGCTGCGCTCCCTGGTTTTGCCGCACTCCCAGCACTTGTGTTCTTGCACATTCATCATCGCCTTCACGCTTCTTTTGCTCCTGCACGACTTGCAGCAAACCATTGTCTCCGATGGGTCCAACGCCTTCCAGCACTTGACGCAGGCGTGCTCACTCTTGTGCTTAATGTATGCCTTTGCGGACTTCTTGACTGCGCTGGCCCTCTTCTTCTCGACGTGATCCGTTGTGTAGAATTCAGTGCCTTCCTCACTCATAAACGAATTGAGAGCAGCACGCTCCACTTCAGTCACGCCCTCGCTTGCCTTCGCGAGTGCTACCTTTTTTGAGGCTGTCAGTTTGCGCTCTTGCTCGGCGAGCCACACGAGCGTGACCCGTTCACAGTCGTTCTTCATTTGCTCGAGAAAGTCTACCGTAGCCTTATCAACTGCACCAAAAAATGTATTAGAACGAAGTGGCTAACCGTATTCACATTGGTTTACTGACTTTCGCCCGCCATGAAATGGTACGTGAGGTTCTCGTACGAATCATGTAAGCCCTTCATCGACAGGTTGGCCGACCCCGTCGAGCACATCACATCGTCGGCAATGACCATCTAACAGAGCACCACATTTTTTGTTAGCGTTGCATACATGAACTTCAATTGGTGCATAGTACCTTTTGATGCGTCGTCTTCGTGGACTTTTGAATGAAGACATCGACATCCGCCTCTAACAGCTCGCGAACTCGAGGTAGCTCAAATGGTGAAAGCACTTGCTGTCGGTCCAACAGCACGGTGACTTTAACGTTCGCCTTAGCAAGTGCCACCAGCGAGCCCGTCACTCCCATGGGCGTGAGGGAGAAGAAAGTTGCTCGGAGCGTATCTGTAGAAAGCTTCAACTGCATCAGATACATCGGAGCAAAGTTGGGGTTCCCCGAAGAGAACACAAGCTGAGAAGAAGGAATGTCCCGGATCTTCTTTACAATGTCGGCGAATGTGGTCTCAGCAATGCTGAGCGCGAGCGCGCAACCGCGGTCGCCGATCTTTGGATCCGCTGCACGCAGGTCTTGAACTCGGCGGTGTACGCGAATGGGTTCATGGGAAGGCTTGCGTGCCTTGCCCCATTGCAAGGCCTCATCGGTCCAGGCCTCGCCGCGCTTATACCTCTCAACGATCTTCTTGACGGTCTTAACGTCACGCGGAGGCTTGCAGTGTCGGCCGACGTCGGCGTAGTTGATGGCGGCCTGCTTCCGCAGCAAAGGAAGCACCTTTCGAATGATCTTCCTGGGAGCAGACTCAGCAGGAAGTCGCAGCAAAGGAGGTGTAAGCAGGAGTAACAAGTGTTGAGTTGCTTCCTGGTGCTGTGTCATCTACCTGGCTACGTAACAGAAGATGTCCAGCTTCTAGTACGTCATCACGAAAGCGTACCGCATTACAACCCTCGTCAAGTCTCAACTACCGCTCCCAAAGTCTGCGGCCAAGAATCCTGCACCCGGAGTGATCATCGTCCGCGGGCAGGAGGCTGCGTTGCTCTTCGAGTCGTGCTGACGCCGTCGCAAGTTCAAGATGCTCCTGCGAATGGAGCGAGCGCGCGGCCGTATGGTGGAAGTACACGAAGGGTTTGCACGTCCGATACGTGCTCGGGATGCGGGTGCCTCGACGAGAAGCTCGGTGTCAAGGAGGTGTGCACTCTGCCACCTCATCCAAGCCCGAGACGCCTGCTCGGCGTGCCGTGCCGGCGTTTCAACCGTTGTTCCTACATCGGGGAGTCCTGCTAGCTCTACGCTAGCGTAATAGGCCCAACAACACGTAGGTTCGATTAGAACAGCTTAGGACAGAGGCCGTGATGCTATTAAGGATAGCCACGGACTTCTAGAGGCAACTACAGGAGATACTGGGATACATATATCAAATCGACCAAGTTTGGGGTCGCATCCTTACTGTGTCGACTGGGATTTAGATGGAGATCACCGACGCAAACCGTGTCTACGCTTGTCACTATCCACTTCGCGATGCTATCGTACCTCGGCAAGGACGGGTACAAATGTTTGGGTGGGTACTCGTCGGATATCAGTGTTGGCGCTAGGAGCTACACAGCTCTGGTATGCTTGGAAACATGACGACAAGACTCCATTATCGCAATTTCTTCTTCCACAGTTCAAGAAGATGCTGGATCAATATGATCTAGTGCTGAGTAATGTAGGCGAAACAGTCGGCCGAATCGTATTGCTTTTGGCTATGGATGCATGCGTCAGGAGTGAAAGCGAAGCATGGAACCGTCAGGATTGCAAGCTCTGGGGCCAATTTGTAAATGTCCATTTGTTTCTGAAAGCATTAGGAGGATCACAACCGCCTTTGATGACTTCCAACAAAGTACCGGTTGGTGAGTCAACGGCGAAATCGGTGTGTCCTATTGTTACGAAGGCGGCCGTCGCGATATTGACGCGACTACTGAAGTCTGAATATGACCCAACGAGATTTAATTGGGCGAATAGCGTGCCTACCATGGATACGAGATGTATCCTGGGGCCTCAGGTCATGCCCGATGACGAGTTATTGGAGGTGGTGTCCAACACACTACCAAACGCTCCAGAACAGTGACGGCAACGATGATATCGTGAATGCCAAGATTTGGCGAGAAAGGTGTTGCGATTTTTGTTGCTGATTTGAATGGAATGGTTGGGTTACACTTGATTATTTGAAGCATGTTGTTGTTTTCCTTTAGAACTTCTTTGGAAAAGTTGGAAGACATTTGCTTGTCTGAATCCACTGTAATTCAGTTTTACCGATACTACATCATTGAGCATCTACAACTTAGCAGCAGGTTAACATCAGCTCGACCATTCACTCATTCCGACTATCTGAGTCTCTCATTGGCTTTTTCGCGCGCTACACAATGTAAATCCTTGCGTGTGGCGGCACAAAAAAAAGTTTTTCGACATCAGTACGTGACAACAGTGGTAAAAAAATTACGTCGAGGTTCAAAGAAGGAAAATTCGACACCCACCAGCACATGAAGAGGGCGATGGCGGTTTACTATGACGAGAAAGTCGTAGTCGTGTTTCATATTTATACAGAAGGATCCCTGCAATCGAAGTTGTCGCTTGTCTATTATTTTTGTAGTCTTCCTGATCAAATAAATGAGTAAAATGGTAACTCTGATGGTTTGAAGATGTCCATCGGGTGCACTTCTTGGCTTTCAGCGAAGATCACAAAATGCTCCATGTCATACATGCTTTGCTGGAGCTCTCGAATGGGCTTTACCAGCACCTTTTCACTTGCGAAGGGCTCATCTTGGTAGAAATTCAATGCCGAAGCGTTTATCGGCACTTGCCTGGTGAACCACGAGTACAGGTATGCCATCTTGGGCACCATCTCGCTCGGAACCGCGTAATCTAGTGGATTGACCTCCAGACCTTTCTCGGTTGGCAGTGGTTTCTTGTAGATAGCTGGAGTGTGGAATGGAGGTGCGATACCGTGCCACGACGCATGTCCGTTCATGAAGTGGTGCTTAATGGCGTTCTCAAAGATAAAATGCGTCAACACCCGGACGAGATCGACGTATCCCGAGAAGGAGGAGGGAAAGCCGTGGATGTGCTCGAGGCAGGAGCTTTGCTGTGCCCATGTCTGCAACTCGGCATCATTTCGGACAGCTTCCTCGGTCGGATAGTATGCCCGCACATATTTCTTCACAAACGTCTTGATAATGTCGTAGTACTTCATGCCATAGATGTTCAGACGGTAGTCGGTCAAAGACTCCATCTCGCGAGCAGCTAGGTCCGTTGGAAGGTCGAGCTCGACTGATGTAGTTTCAAATTCACGCATCACAGCTCGTAGGGATCCTGTAGCACCATACCCGGTGACTTGGTCGTACGGGGTGCCAGTACTCAACAGCTCTCGTCTAGCAAAGTATTCCATCCCAAAGTTCGCAAAGAAGTGGTAATCTAGCAACGCGTACACTGGGTGTTCGGTTGATAGACTGCGGATCATCTCCACTTGAACCGGGACGGAGACCAGGTGGGTCTCAACAAAATGCCGCATTTGCTGGAAGTTCACCTCCGTGGCATGTAGCGCCATCTTCGCTAACTGCCATTCGCCAGGAGAGTCCGCTTTCGTGTAGGTCAAATGTGAATCCACGAGTGTGATTGCCAGTGGGAGTAGTTGGCGCTTCTCGACGTTGTTACAAAAGAACCCGACGACATTAGGGATGTACTTGAAATCCTTAACCGATTCATCAGTGAGTTCGCCGTAGTCTGAGAAGTCTGCGACGAATACTTTGCGCTTTTTCAGAGCTCTGGACAACGTCAACTCACCGCACACGTCTTGGATCACGCTTGACGAGATCTCCCACAGATACTCCGAGTACTCGCCAATGTGAACCAATTGCAGGTTGTTGCCGAGGATACTAAGTCGCATGGCACCAAAGTTCTCGTCACTCGAGTCAAGTGCCAATGGTGCAGAGATCATGCCGGTCGCGGCCATATCTTCGTACGCTCGTCGAAAATCCTCCGCGTTGGTAAACGATAGCCGATCATGCAGGAACATTTCGATCTTGGACGCGTTAAAGTTTGTCGTTGCTGTAAGCGTGGTAGCTTGTGCCACGAGGTGCTCGAAGTACAACATGGACGATGTCGATACTTCTGGCCCGGGGTTCAACTGGAACGTTTGGTCTCCTACTGAATAGGTCCGCTCGACATTCTGGATCAACTGGGCTCTGGCTTGGATAATGGAGGCTCGATGGCCATCCTCTGGGTCGGGGATACTCAGACCACTAGTGATGTTCTGAAGTACGATGCTCAGGAAGCCAATAGCCTTCAATGTGATCGTCTGCATCGTGTTTGGACTTGTCAACAGAGTAAGTGATCCGCTCGATTGACCGTCAAATGCAAAATGGCGTACGACTAGACCTCTCAGCGGGTGGGAGGCAAGGTCTGTACCTGGACCGACAAGTGCAAGCTAATGGTGAATGTCTTAGCTTCAAAGCGACATGCTTGTTTCTGACCTTCAGACTGAAGGTCCAAATTGGCGAAGCTACCGCGTACGATACAAAAACGCAATCATGGGAACTTGTATACGTGGAATGCCGCTCAAGCTGAGCCTCAACCGCGTAGTTACAACAGAAAAGCCTTACAGGGAAGTTTGCAACAGTGTGGGTGTTGGTCAAGAGAGCATACAAAATCCACCACTCCTAAGTACAAATTCTTGTAATGACGTGTGGCCTCCCATGAATCCAACAAAAGCAGAAAATGACAGTAATATCCGTTGTCTGAAAAAGAAAACATCCGAACGACAAGCTCCGTTTGGTATTTCAGGTTCAGCAGCCTGTATTTGCCTACGCTTCACCTCAATCTAGCTTTTGCTTTTTCACTGGACTCTTCGCTTACTCCTTGAGAGCACTGGTGATGTAGTTGAGCAGGTCAATGCGCGTGGCAAGACCAGCGATCTTGCCGTCAGTTGAGGTCACGACGGCAAAGTAGTCCTTGTCGAAAATGGTGGCGAGTTCCGCCAGCGAACTTTCATGAGTCACGCGGCTGAAGTTACCGAACGTCACAGTCGCAACGGGGTCGGTGCGCTTAACTCGACCGGAAGACAGCATCGACAATAGGTTGCCGATAGTCACCACTCCCTGCACAGTGCCGTCCTCTTTCACGACAGGGAGCTGGTCATAACCGTGACGCTCCATCGTCTCAATGGCGGCAGCGCACGAGAGGTGTGGCGCCACCGTAGACGGGTGAGGCAGCTCCAGTACCGACACAGGCTGCCCCGACCACCAGGTACCCGTCTCCTTCCGGTATTTTGAGTAGTTTTCACGTGTGTGCACCGTGTTCTCCACGTATTTGTTTTCGTACATCCACGCGTCGTTCAAGAACTTGGTCATGTAGTTGCGCGTCGAGTCCGGCAGAATGACGACACAGCGCTGGCCCGGTTTCAGGATGGAGGCAGCACGCACAGCCGCCGCCATGGCAGAACCACTCGACCCACCACACAGCAGACCTTCCTCACGAATCAAACGGCGTGACATGATGAACGACTCCTGGTCGTTCGTCTTCTCCCACTTATCCACCAGGTTGCGGTCCAGCACGTCCGGGATGAAGTCGTAGCCGATACCTTCCACTTTGTACGGCTGTAGCCGGTTCTTGTCGTTCAGCGACTCGGGCTGGGCCAGAATCGATCCTTCTGGATCCACACCAACGACAATCACATCGGGGCACTTCTCCTTGAGCTTCTTCGCGATACCCGAAATCGTTCCACCAGTGCCGACGCCCATCACGACCATGTCTACTTTTCCATCGCACTGGTCCAAGATCTCTTCAGCCGTGCCGTCGTAGTGCGCCAGCGGGTTCGACGGGTTAGCATACTGGTCCAGAATGTGGGCGTTCGGGAGCTCCGCTTGCAGCCGTTTGGCGATTCCAATGTGGCTCTCGGGCGAGTCCCACGCAGCCTCCGTCGGCGTGCGGATGATCTCTGCTCCCAACGCCTTCAGCACGTTCACCTTCTCCAAGCTCATCTTCTCTACATTAAAACAAAAGAAAAAGCAAAAAAAAACTCGTCAGTCCACAATGAAAACCACACTAACAACTAGCCCAATAAAACTCACCCGGCAGCGTGATGATGCAGCGGTAGCCCTTAATAGCCGACGCGAGTGCCAACCCGATGCCTACAGATCCAAAATGACAGCAATTGCACCGTCAACTCTGCTCTAACTGCACTCTATAATAGCGTAACAGCGGCTCTCATTGCTGCTGACCAGTATTGCCCGACGTGGGCTCGATGAGCGTGTCGCCAGGCTTGATGCGGCCCGCAGCCTCGGCGTCCTCCACCATGCGCTTGCCGATGCGGTCCTTGACGGACCCGCCGGCGTTGAAGAACTCGCATTTGGCCAACAACTCGCACTGCAGATGCGCCTTCTTGCCGATGCTGTTGATGCGCACCATGGGCGTCTGGCCGATCGCCGCCTGTCGAGGAAGAGTAGTCGCAAGGGTGATACGAGTAAGGAAATTGGGTGGTTCTCAGATTGTACTGGGAGGTTGGAGGAGGTTTTGGTATGCGCGCGTACAGGAGAGAGAGAGAGGTGCAATACCTACCATGATGTCAGGCAGGATGGCTAGCGCTGCGGGCGGCAGGGACGATTCGAGCGAAGAAGAGGAAGCAGCCATGGTGGAGCGTCAGGTAAAAGTGGGATTCTTGAAAGGTAGCCATTTTGGCGAGGATGAGAGAGGTGTGTGGTTTACATCATGTTCTTGTAGAGGGACGGATATATTTAGACTGAATTAATTTATAATTAATTTTATTTTATGCGGCGAACAGGAATTTACGGCTCGCTTCGTCGCGCGCGTTTTATCCTTGTGTGCTCTCCATCGAGTGACTGCCATCAACGCAATTCAGGCACAAACTACATGTAGAATCCCCAGCACAAGCAACGTAGCCATTTGGAAACTCAAGCCTTTTAGCATCAGTTTTTCTTGTGGCGCGCCAACCACTGCAGGAACGTGCCAGGGCTAGGGATCCGATTTGACAGGTCGAACACGCGCAAGTGCGTGGTGCCCAGCACTTTGCGCAGTCCGCGCTACCTGTCATCTCCAATGCACGTGCAGCACACAAAACCTCCATTCCAGCCAACTCTCAATTGCAGAAGCCTCTTTAACCATATACTCCGCGCAACTCGATCGCGATCCGGTGCGATGTGCCAGAGTGCTGGTCACTGCAACTTGCGCGGCGCCGCTTAATGCGGACACCTTGGGCATTCCGCATTTGGCTCTCTTCAGCCCAAGCAGCTTCACCTTCACTCTTTACACACACTCTGTCCCTCCGCCATGGTCATCGCCAACAACGCCACGCTCGAGGAGCAGGACCCGGAGATCTTCAACCTCATTGAGGCCGAGAAGAACCGCCAGTGGAAGTGCCTGGAGCTCATCGCGTCCGAGAACTTCACGTCCCGCGCCGTCATGGACTGCCTAGGCTCGTGCCTCACCAACAAGTACGCCGAGGGCCTGCCGAACGCGCGCTACTACGGCGGCAACGAGGTGATCGACAAGATCGAGATCCTGTGCCAGCAGCGCGCGCTCACGGCCTACGGCCTGGACGAGGACAAGTGGGGCGTCAACGTGCAGCCGTACTCGGGCTCGCCCGCCAACTTCGCCGTGTACACGGCACTGCTGCGCCCGCACGACCGCATTATGGGCCTGGACCTGCCCAGTGGAGGCCACTTGACCCACGGATTCTACACGTACTCCAAGGCCGAGAACACGCGCAAGGCCGTGTCCGCCACGTCCGTGTACTTTGAGTCGCTGCCGTACCGTGTGAACGCCGACACGGGCCTCATTGACTTCGAGAAGCTCGCTGAGCAGGCTGCTCTGTTCAAGCCCGCCCTTATTGTGTGCGGTGGCAGCGCGTACCCGCGTGACTGGGACTACGCCGCCTTCCGCAAGATCGCCGACGACAACGGCGCTTTGCTCATGTGCGACATGGCGCACTACAGCGGTCTGGTCGTGACCAAGGAGCACGCGAGCCCCTTCGACTACTGCGACATCGTGACCACGACGACGCACAAGTCGCTGCGTGGCCCGCGTGCCGGCATGATCTTCTTCCGCCGCGACGAGCGTGGCTTCGAGCCGCGTATCAACAACGCCGTGTTCCCTGCTCTCCAGGGTGGCCCGCACGAGCACCAGATTGCCGGTATTGCCGCGCAGCTCAAGGAGGCGCAGACCCCGGAGTTCAAGGCCTACGTGCAGCAGCTCAAGGCCAACGCCAAGGTCCTCGCCAAGACGCTGACCGACCTGGGCTACTCGATGTGCACTGGCGGCACTGACAACCACCTGATCCTGTGGGACCTGCGTCCGCAGAAGGTCACGGGCTCCAAGCTCGAGAAGCTCTGCGACATGGTCTGCATCACGCTCAACAAGAACGCCGTGCTGGGCGACCGCAGCGCGCTGACCCCCGGTGGTGTGCGTGTTGGCACGCCCGCCCTGACGAGCCGTGGCTTCAAGGAGGCCGACTTCGTCAAGGTGGCCGAGTTCCTCGACCGCGCCGTGAAGCTGTGCATTGAGATCCAGGCCACGAGCGGCAAGAAGCTGGTGGACTTCGTCAAGTCCGCCGAGGCCCACGAGGGCGTCAAGCAGCTGCGTCGCGACGTGAACGCCCTTGCCACGTCGTTCGAGATGCCCGGCTACAAGGTGTCGGAGATGCGCAACAAGACCATCGAGGAATAAGTTATTCCTTGTACTGTCCTTCCACTGAAGGCTGCCTATAGATTCTGTGCGGAGTCGCTCGGAAGCTGCTTGAACCAAGCACCTTCCTGCACGAACATCGTAATGCATGTCGTGTGATCCAATCTAACCACCACAAACACAAACCCCACTCAATATATTCAGCCAGCCGCAGTCGATGGCCTCAACGAGAACTATGCTAGCTTGCTCAACTACTAGTAGTAGTACTATCCTCGTCGAAGGTTTCAAACGATTCCAGGGTCTCCATTGTGCTGGTGGTTCTGCGAGTGGACGAGTACGACGATCGATGCCCGATAAGTTCCTCGCGAAGAACGAGAGATGCATCACTCCTGGACCCCTCAGCGATGCACTGCGCGCAGAAGATGAGCTTCTTGTCGTTCACCTTGTTCCGGTTGTGGGACGATACGACCATGATCTGCTTCTTGACGCAGCAGCGTTTGCACACCCACTCGGCGCAACAAGCACAAACTCGCGGGGTCGTACGCAGGAACCCACCAAAGCCACGACTGCAGACACGGCAGCGAGACCCCGCTTGGACTTTGGGTCGAGGCTGCGGTCGAATGCCAGCAATACCACCGGACGAGGTGGAACTGGAGCTTTGACTGCTGCTCGCGAACGAGTCTCGACCCGTTCGCATCCGCATCCACCACACGAGCTTCTTCATCTGCGCACACTCAACGTATCGAACCATCGACAGCCATTGCGTCGAAATGGTGTGCAGCGAGATGTTGTTGAGCATGTCGTTCCCCGAGTGGAAGTCGAAGTAGCCGCGCGTGTAGCACTCGACGAGCGTCGAGGTCTTCTGACGGAAGAATGTGCACACCGACATGTTGGCGCGCTCCACGCCGTTGTTCCGGAACACTGGGAGCTGAGCGAACTCCAGCGAGTGGATGAGGTGGAAACCCACCATCTCGCCACGGTCGTTGGGCACCAACCCGGTTGCTTCAATGCACGTGTAGTCACGAGGCTCCGACACTGAGTAGTAGCGCCAAGTCACGTTGAGTGTGTGGAACGGATCATCGGCTGATGGACTCTCCACGCAGCAGAGCACTTTGCTGTTCACGACACCGTCCTGCACAAACCTGGAACGAGCTCTCATTGAATCGGTGCTTGTTGCAATGGACGCGTACATGACGTCGTTCAGACTGCCTGCCACCGTCCCGATCAGCAGCAGCGATGGGATTCCTGACTCCTCTGGATGAGTCATTCCTGCTTGCATGCACGTCGCGCTGTTTCCGCTGGGCATTGAATTTTGCGGCTGGAACTCTTTGAACACCCGTACGCCTTCCTTGCGTTGCATCTCCCGCCAAATACGCGAATCAGGGAAACCATCCTTCGTCAGAGGAAGCTCCTTCTGCTGCGTCATGTTCGTCTCCAGCAAACTCACGGACAGCTCCAAGATCGCCTTCATATCCATACTCGACAGCTGAAGTCTCGGCAACGCCTGCTCCATTAGGTCGTCCTTCGACATAGTGCTAGTCAGCAGTGGATCCGAAATGGTGGCTCGCTAAGTATCGCGTCAGGTCGTGAGGTCTCGCAATTGACCACCCTACGGAGATCACCGTGAAAAATACAATGATCCAAGGCATGTTAGCGACTGGTTACAGGTGTCAACCCAAGATTTCAAGTAGAGATTACACGTCGGAGGACATCTCCATCATGACAGCATTTGAACATTTCTTACTTACCCACTTCTCACTACAAACTAGATGCTATACCTGCGTGACGGCCTGGTACCAAGTAATCTCCAAATGAACTGGTCGTAGGGAGAAAGAGGTCTCCTTTCACACGGAGGCAATTCAGCGAATGGCATAGGCGCGAATGAGCGGTAACGAAGGCGTAGGTAAAGAAGTATGTCTTCGATAGCAGGAGACTCGTGTGTGTGCAGCAGTGCGACTCACGATATTTCGGATGATCTCGCCACAGTGGCTCGGTCTCTCTTATTCGCGTTTGCTACGTGATGGAATTCCGGCCATAACAGCTAGACGCCTCCGACCACGTACACCGCGCCTCAGACGATGCTGAACTGCTGGGTCTAGGCAAAGTATTGACTCGATGAGTCTGGACGCAAAAACTCTCTTTTTCGTTGTAAGGTGAAGTGACATATCGCCATGCAGAGTCTTTAGCTGTTCCGATGACGAGAATGAGCTAGCCTTCGTGTTCGCTGTTCAGCAGTGTGGTGATTCGTGTACGAGGATTGATCCTATGAGCGGCAAGATCTGATTTTCCTTGGCACCAGCCGTAGATGTCGTCTCGATGACATCCGAAATGCACACCGTGCTTTTCTTGAGCTCGTTTTGGCCATGATGTATCAGTGAGCTCGGCGGTATCGGTGAACTCCATGACAGCCGACTTGTCGACAGGCAACGAAGTCACTACCGGTCGTGCGTCTTATTCATCAAGACTGGCCTTAACTCTTCCATTATGGATCATGTGAGGAGCACAACGTAACGTGGATCTCACCTAAGGCTTCGGTAGCGGAGACCGATTTCTGATTCTTGCGTGCTCTTCTTCACCGAATTTTCGCTCGCTTTTGCTTGGCCTCTGCCTTGGTTGAAACGTTCACGGAGTACTCATGAACAAGAAGAGCTGCTCGAAGAAGAAGTGAGACCTTACGCTGTCGATGAAAAACGTACACTAACGTAAATTACTTCACACTACTCTGACCATGGATGGGCTCGCCCTGGAAGAAGCCGATACCTCGTTCTGTCTTCTTCTGCCTGCGCCTCTAAGACGGACAGTCCACTCGAAGCTGGTGCTTCTCAATCTTCAATAGATACTCTCGGCACGCCCAGATCTCCCGGACCAGCGTCGCACTCTTGACCAGCAAATTCGCTCTTCCATTCGAGCGATGGTAAGCAGTTGAATGATAATAGACATCCAGGATAGTGGTGGAACCAAGACGGCGAAACTACCAACTGCTCGGGGCTTGTGCTGCAGCAACAAAATCATCTCGTGCCACAGCTCCTGCTTCACTGCGCATGGCGTCGGCTATACACTGCTTGCAGAAGATTCTCTTGCGTTCTCGTACACATTGTTGCGTGCGTGAAAACATACATAGTGTTTCCTTCATACAGCATCGCGAACAAACGTCTTCATCACAAGCTTGACACACGCGTCGAGATGCGCCTAGAAACCGGAAACTCTTGCAACACAACTTGCCCTTCGAAGCCGGTACCCTCGCCGGCTCGGGCAGCAAAACGATAGAGTTGTTCGAACTCGATGTCGAGCTTGACATGGTTCGTGATTGACTCGGATTGTGGTTGTCGCCGTAGCCACCGTTACTACTTTCGTTCTCACTACCATCGGAGCTGATAACTCCCTTACCAGAGCTCAGTAGCCGAGCTAGCTTCAGATTCTGAGCGTACGCCACCAACTTGGCACACGAAAGCCACTGCGATGCGGCCGTGTGCAGCGAAATCGAGTTGACCATGGCGTTGGTTGTATCAAACTCGTAATAGCCTCGCGCGTAGCACTCGACGAGAGCAGCAGTTCGTTGACGGAAGATCCAACACACCGACATATTGGAACGAGCGACACCTTTGTGCTCGAAGTTGGGGAGAGCATCAAACCCAACGGAATGGGTGAGGTGGTACGCAATTTGTTCACCCTTCGTAGTATGACCCCAGCCAGCGACATCAAGACAGACATAGTCACGGGGCTCAGAGAGCGCGTAGTATCTCCAGGTCACGTTGAGGAAGTGCATCGGATCTGCCATGGTAGGTTCCACAATGCGAGCGAGGACTTTACAATCAACAGCGCCGTCCTCAATGAACTTGGACTTTGTCAGCATCGCCTCGGTGGTAGAAGCCGCTGAAGCGTATAACACGTCTTCCAAACAGCCCTTTATAGTCCCCATTAGCAGGAGTGACGGCGGGAGCTTACTCTTCATTAGAGATCCATTTCCTGTAGCTGCATGCGACTTTAGCTGCTGTAATTGTTGACGTGTGCATTCCTTATAGACCCGAATGCCCTCCCGCTTCTGCAGTGAGGTCCATGAACGCGAATCGGGGTGACCATCAGCCGTGACCGCTAACTCGCTGTACTGGACTAAATTCTGCTGCACCAGGGTAGCTGCCAATTCTTGCATCGTCTTTAAGTCATGATGCTCAATGTCCAGCGTCGGCATCACGATGCCATTTTTGGTGTGGGGCATTGTGTCGTTGAAATCGTGGTACTTGGATAGCGTTGAGCTCGTCAATGTCGGTCTAACGTGTTTGCGCGAGTTGTTCTACTCCGAGCGCGATGTTTCTCGACCGTCACGTGGGTAGCGTGTGATTTAGCGAGTGAACGCGTCCTGGCCCGTCCGAAACAAAGATTTGGAGACTGCCAAAACGGCGGCACCGGTTGAGGCGAGTGAGGTGGTGGAAAGTTGCTGGCTGCATTTCCGGGCCTAAAATCTGGAACGAAAACGCCACGGCCGATGGTGTTGGTGAAGAGCTCGTTCGTCAGAAGTCGCCGATACCTTAGCCTGAATTACTCTTCTTCCGGCCATCATAGGAAGACAAGTAGAAAATCATGTAGACAGCAAGCACTCGCCTTGACTCGCTGTAATACTCAGTCCAAGTCGCCACCAAAACTGGCCAGCATGCAAAGTCCTCCTGGACGGAGGGTACGTGAGTGCCCTACATTTTCAGTTTCGTAAGATCGACACCCGGCTGAGAAGAACCTAGCACGCACCCGTCAGGAAAAATCCACGGCATGCAATCCCAATGAGTTTCCTTCGCCTTCGATCGGAGTATGGAGAGCAACTTGGGTCAAGTACTTCACTGGTAAACATGCAAAAGTCATGATGTATCGTTCCAGAAGCTGCTGGCCTGGTAACGCGGACACTAGTATAACGTAGGGAAAGCCGATCACACTTTGGGGTACGCAAGCGATCAAGTTAAGAGGGCGGACTTAGGAAATGTTCGTTGCTGACGATACGAAACGAAGATGTTGAGTGACCAAAAGTACTGCAGACACTGCAACTCGGATAGTGTGCAAGCTGACCTAAGGCGAACTGAATTTGGAATGAGGGCAACGCTCTCGAGAAAACGGTTGCCTATTGTTGGCTATGAAATTGCTCGATTTGAGTGTAGTATTCCTACGTTAGGATTAATGAAAACACCGCAACTGTTGCGTTCTTCCAACTCCTATACTACAACAACGAGCTATCTCCTTTTTCATAACTCTCTGAGCGATGAAGGTATCATCTGCTATTTACTCAGCGCGGGTCAACGCAGTTTCAACGACATAACGTAGAGCTGCTGAAGTAACTTTGGCACCTGCGTTGCTAGTTTACGTATTACAACTTCACTTTGATCGACTTCAACTTTCGCAGAAAAAAAAAAAAATTGATGATCGAGTTGTCGAGTTGCGAGAATCATGCATTGCAATCGCAGCATTGTCCTGGGGGACTTTGTGGTGCTTGTTCCCTTTGTGCTACAACATTTTTCACCAGCATTTAGCTGCAAGCATCAAGAAACTGTCCAGTTTGAAACGCGAGGCGATACACCCGAATGCGCAACAACAACGCCTACGTTAGAGGACATGCTTACGCCATGCATCCACTGACGGTCTTGGTGTAAACAAAATAGTCTCAACTACTGCATTCAAACTAGCCATAGCAATGTTTCAATTCAAAAAGGCATATACAGTAGCCGAAGTTCTCGAAGAAAAATCATGCAGACCCTTCATACTCCGCGATTCGCTGTCGAATCGTGTATTGACGTCTTTAAGCTAGATATGTCGTCGAGCATCTCAGTTCTGTCGACGACGATACCCTTACGCACTTGCTACATGTGTGGCGCCATAATTGCTAACGTCCAAAATTTGGAGATAACTTTGAGCGAAAGTACCCATCGCGGGCCTCCGTTGCTTCATTGAAAACTTGCGCAGATTTAATCTTTGGTTAAAATCGTCAATCGAGGTCGATTGCCTCCCCCACAGCCGACAATGAGAGGTTTGAGCTGTTCACACAATAACATTGACAGTGATGTAGCAGTTTGCCAGAAATCGGTAAGTCCGAGTTGTTTGGAACCAAGTGAACAAGTTGCGGGCCAAGGCAACAAAAGATTAAAATTTATAAAGGGGAAATTATCGCGAGTACATTCTCTCTTAGCTCTTGTTGGCATTTTAGCTCACTATGACGCGTTTTTCATTGTGCTAGCAAATCTAACCGTGCCACACTGGTGCTTCTAACACCACACAGCGGGGTGCTCGACCCTTCTAGAAAGAGAGATCCTCTGTTGAGGCTGACAATGTTTGAAAGACGATTATACAGAGCTCGGGCCATTCACCACCTGTAGCAACGGCCACAGGCGCGTCTACCAGTGTCCCCGTAGAGACTTGACTTGAAAGCTTACGCGGTCGTCGCTGAGCGAGGTGGCAAGAAACCACCCTGGCAGCAACCTAAGAGTCACCACCGGAATTCGGTGGCAGCGAATTCCTCCATGGAGACTTGACTTGAAGATTGATCACGATCGCCACGCGCGAGCTAAAGAGAGTACCGTCGTCCCAGTGCCAACACCTCTCTTGTGCTGGTGTCGGTCGCGCTGAAGCTGCCGATGCTGTCGTCAATATTCCTGCCTGGGCTCCCGAACGAGGCCCTTCCTAGCCAATTCGAGGACCCAGAGATCTTAGTCTGGTTAATGGTGGAATTAGTTTTATGGATTACGAGATAGAGGGCTATCAAGCTATGCACGATGCTTTAGCGGAATTCTGCCTCAGCTAAATAAATTGATATCGCAAGAAGCGCTGGACATACGTGACATTGACGTGGTGGTAGCTCGTATTATGTAGCTACTGACAATGTATACGTGTGCGGCGGAGAGGCAAAATCCTGCTCAAGTGCGAGTTTTTCACCCCGGCCAAAACATTCCTGTACTGTCATTCTTGCAAATGCTAGGCGCTCAAACCAGAACTACGGTATGTAGTGATCTCATGCGGTTTTACTACAGGCGTGCAACTGCGTCCCGTACCCATATCTTCATCCGAGCAATTAGTGGTTGCGTACGATCTTTCGGTGGGAAACTCTTAGTCGGCAGGTTGAAGTTGGCTGGATATACATTTACATCTTGATTGGCGAAGAGCACGCGTTGGACGCATTGTCGAGACTACTCCGGACGATTTGCACGTTACGCGGAACGCAGGTGCAGCGAATCCGGCGACATATACACGAACTATCCGAGTACGTGTATCTCTTACCGACGGTGACAGCGCACGGTGTCAATTGCTTGCCTGCATAGAGGGCGAGACCCGTAGCTTGCACTACACTACCTGCATCGATGTTGTTGTTCATCGAGCGGGGCTCGTTGAACCAAAACGTATTGAGATGGCAACCCCAAATATGCGTGCGTCCCATCTGAGTTGCCACTCAAACTGCATTTTGCGTGTCGCCTCTCTGTGCCCTGGGCCAAGATCACGGGGCGCTGTCTGGCACCCAGCCATTCCGCTGAAAATCATGATTGCATGATGGTCACGACAGCTCGTAGCGCGTGCCATTCTCAACGCGTTTGTTGGCGACAGATAAGTTAATCAAGGAGGTCTACTGCATGGCCAATACATTCTGCAATATCAGGACTAAGCTCTGAACTTGACTGAGTGGCATACATGTAGCGGTACCACTACAATAGCTCCAGTTGGAAGCGCTTGGTCCGTACTATCGGTGAGTGGCAGGTATTACTCGGAGGACATTGTCTACTTGAATGTATCAATATTATCGATTGTGGGGAACTGGCCGCTTTCCCACGATGGCAGCCGGAGTGGCTTCACAACAAGTGCATGTATCCTATCCGACGACCAGCTGTGGCAGATGTTGATGGAGTGCGCCGGAATCACAGATAATTGTCATGGTTGCTTTCTGCTGCTTCGCTGGCGGGGAGATTCCGTGTCCAGCACTGTGTTTTTACTATGCATTTTGACTTCTACACCAACTCACACTGGAAGTGCCTGACGGTCAGCAACTGTACCTTCATCGCGAACTTTAGCAACACAAAACGCAACGCAAGTCGCGTTTCTCCGACGCGATTGGCCTCGGACTCGCTTCTCGGTAGTGAATAAAGCGGTTGCGCACTGCTCACTGACCTCGTCAAGGACGGGGTTTACTTGGCCATGCTGATCATAAGTGATCGCTATCGTCATTACACCGTCTCAATTGTATGGTCAGTACGCTGGCATGTCGGTCGACTGGCCTCACACGGGGTTGGATCCTTGAGCACTGGTCTTTGTATGTAGTACCTTTGCCTTTTAGCGAACTTCACACAATTCTCTGCTTGGTGTATCGCTAAGGTCTCCGCAGTATCCAATTTACTCTCTTCAAGGCACATCCGACAAAGATGTCATCTTTGAATAGCATCGCCGAGCACCTCCCCCAACTGGAAATATCCGTCCAAGAAAGCAACATGTTGGTAGAGCTCACTGAGACACTGACACAGCACAACTTGGCTCAATGCAGCACGGTGTTGATAACCAAGGACGGTCACGCCGACCCCAGAGCATGGAAGGAACTTCGACGCAAAGACAACATCTCAGTCTACAAGGAACGTCCCAAATCCCGATCGAGGCCCTCGACACCCTCGCTCCTGCTCCTCGGCACAATGCAGGGCAACCTCGACGACATCATGTACGCTGTCGTGGCCCCCACTGAACAGTCCATGAAGATCAAGTCCAACTGCACGAACGACGGCGTGGTCGACCGCAAGGTGCTGCATGAGATCGTTCGACCCAGCGTCGACGACCCATTCCGTCACGTGAGTATCAATTGGTCGCTGTACGCCGACTCTGAGCCACACGACTACATCTGCATTGAAGCAACGGGTATCATGCATACACTACGAGGCGAGCGAGTGGGTTTCCACCTGTCACACTCGGTGGCGTTCGCTCAATTGCCGAGTTTCTCCGAGCACGGCGTTGAAAGAGGCAACCGATCCATGTGTTCGTTGTATCGAGAGACGACGGCAGGTGAGGTCGAGTGCTACGTTCGGGGGTTCTTCGACTTCTGTGACGGTAATAACCAGTTGTTGACGAACTTCGCATTGCATGCGACCGCGAACCAGTGGCTGTCTTTTTCTCGTCAGATCGAGTTCGTGCACATGAAGAAGCTCGTGTGGCGGTTGCGTCGTAACAGTAGCGACGTCGATGATTTCGTTGTTGCCGCTGCAATGGAAGAACACAAGCGGAAGATGTCAGAGACGGCTTTGAATCGGGAAGCTACTTGCCGTGTGTGTCGCAAGACGTTCGGTCTTCTCGACCGGAAAACTACTTGCAAAAGCTGTGACCAAGCAGTGTGTCCTCGCTGTCGAATCAAGAAGCGTGTTTGCGTGCTTGCTCCAGACCAACGCACGTTGCTCGAAAAGAGACGAAGTTTCTGTGCGCCGTGTATTGCAGAAGTTACTATGAGCAATGCACGTGCGATTGCTCAGGCGGAGGTCCAGTTGCAGGAGGAAGACAACGATCGAGCAGTGAAAGCGGCCCAGGAACAGATCGCATCCCTCGCCAGACAACGTACAACGTCATGGATGGCGACCAACAACTCTTGCCGACCATGCGTATAGATTTTCATCGCACGAATTACACTGGCCATCATGGCTGTCAACCACTCGCTACCAACAATGGACAGTTTAGGATTTTATTTCATGCGAGCGCCAAATTACTCATTCAGATTCTAGGAACAGCTCCTATGAAAAACTCTTTGTTCTTGTTTTGTATCCTATCGAATTCACTTCCGAAGCGTAAAAGGATCTTCGTTTCGTTAAAACAGCGCGCTTCGTTGAAACCATTTCTTTTCATCCTTTGAGGACTGCTACGATACCAGCGAAGCAACGCATTCAACAGCAAAGAACACGTACGACCCCACTGACTATACCACTCATGCAAATTTGCCCACAAAGGACGCTCATCTATACCATTGTTTTCAAGGCTTCACTTCGTGGTTTTTGTGCGATGACGACCTACATTGCGAAAAAGGTAAGCTGGAGAAACGCCGGGGAGCTCTATCTGTTTCTCTTGTCAACTTTGACTGTTGTGGCCCAGGTGGAGGTATGACACTCGTATCTCTACCACATTGCCAAAATGGAATCAAGGCATCGCTTCAGACATAGTCATAGGTCGAGCTTGACGAATACTTCAGAAAAAATCGTCATTCGTCAATGGCCATCACGAGCTTTCAGTGAACGACCGCAAATGCAGTTTGCCTCAGACCTCACAACCAATGCAATCAATGGTTTTTGGATGTCGCCTCCCCAGATGAGATCTTGATGCTGTACTCTTGATCGCGCTCGCTACCATCATTTGTGTATCAATACATACAATGGGCCCTTGTCGACTCTCGAGACATGTAGCTCACGGACTACCGGAAGTGGCCGACACGATCGAGAGTTCGCAAGTCACAGTGGAAGACTGTGGAATGTTCTTCCCTGTCAACGCGATCTTGATTGACATCGAATTGCTGCAGTCCGAGACCATGTGATTCTTGATTTGCTCCTCACCACAACCAATCCTTTTGTCACTATACCAACGTTGCCACGTATAAAAGTTAGCTGTCACTGATCCATGAAACAATTCAACGACCCAGGCAACACGAACCTTAACCATTTCCGGTATTGATGCGGTTGCTTCACACAAATCTTCACCGCACACTCGGACAGCATTGCGGTCGACGACACGTCAACCAGTTCGGCGGGTGCAGACGAAAACGCGATCTCTGCTCCCGAATTTGCTGCCTCTTCCGTTTTACCGCTGGCCACCCGTCCAAACTAATGAACGACCTCCCACTCGCAATAAATCTTCTTTCGACTCGTCTCACGACCCGGCCACATCAACTGAGCCACCCGTATCGAGATTGACGTGGATTTAATCTGTGGAGTCATCGGCGGCTTAGGCGGGTCACATAGAGTGAAATCCTTTTCCATCTCCTCCAGTTCTCGTTCGTGTACCCACACATATCGACCTGTTTCGTTGTCAGCAGCGCAGCATAAGTTGGAGATTTTGCTGACGTTCAAGTCGTCGTAATCTGGGCCATGGACCTTCAAAACTCCACGTAGAAATGACATCCGTGATGACACAGGAATGGCAAACTCCGTGCCCGACATCACATCGCCTCGATTCATACCCGCCTTCGCGAGTATCGAATTGACTGCCTGAACGCGATCCAGCCAAGGTTGAGATGCTATGACGCACATCACAAACGGTTGATACAGATATCAGCATCATCACTCTACAAACTCAAACCGAACGACCAAACAAGTGCTACTGTGCCGGATAGCGCCATCTCCACGGCAGTTTTGATGATGTCGATTGGAATCGGCGAGGAGGCGACCGAGAGTACTGAAACACCAGCCTACTCAACAACAATGGTTAGCATCACACTACTAACGTTCTCCACCAAAACTCAGATAATAAAGTGCCACCTGGAGGAGACTAGCGTTGTCTCTGACAAATTTACGCGGGACAGCAATTCGCGGAGGCACATGGTAACACACACCCGACAGGTCACTGTGGATGCGAAGCTCGATCAACGGCTTTTCTGCTTCGTTCGAAAACGAGAGTGTCCACAGCGCTGGAAATTGACGAGTCTCACTGCTGACTACGAGCTGCTTCAACACGTCCAGTCGACGGGGTACCTGAAGCATGATCTTCTGTGCTTGAAGCTCTTTCAGCTTCCCCGGGTTTTCCCACGCGCGCTGGATAAACCACTCGAAATCAGGCGGCAACCACGGGTTCTCCAAATGCAGTCGGTCCATTTCGCGGCAATCACCCACTAGATTGTTCACCTCATTGCGAGTGCCATCAGAATCTACGATGTACCTGTGGAGCTTTCTCTTCTTGATTGAATTTAGCCCTGGGTACTTGAGCAGAATCTCCTCCATCGCCATAATGGAGTCCCGCGTCTCCGCCCACGCAATCTCTTCTGTTACGGCAGCCACTTCAATAGTGATATCATCGTTTCGCTCCTTTTTGCCGTCGGTAAAATAGATGACAGCATCAAACTCGCCTCGAACGAAACTCTCGACGCAAGCCTCTCCCACTTTGCGAACGGTGTCTTGTCGGAAGGATTTCACCACGAAATTAACATACACTGCATCGGATATGTCGATCGGTAACGAGTACTGCCACTTTGTGATGACCGATCCAACGGCATTGTGTCGCTCCAGCACGGACTGCTGCTTTGCCATCGGCGTGGTAACCCTTTCAGCCGCTGCTCTCGTTTTCCAGTACGTCGGTACAATCATGTCGACTGTATCTAGTTCCTTCACATTGCTTGCTGGGTACGCCAAGTTGAAGTGCCGTAACAAATACTTGAACAGATGCGCCATCTTGTCATCCACTGCCTTCAATGTTTTCCACCACGAGAATGTCATGAGTAGCGAGTGGTGCAGCGTGCCATCACAACGAAGTGCTTCGTACGATTCTCCAGTCTGTTGTTCGTAATTATGATTTACGACATCGCGAACAAGCTCAAGCATTATTTTCGGGTCCAAAATAACTATCTCGTCAGGGTTCGCGGCTTCATCCTCATACCACGTGATATCCCCCAGCTTGTGCAAAACTCGAAGAACCTCACGACACTCACGTGCGCCTTTCAAATCCGGAACATCACGCTTTAACTTTGCGAGCAAGTCATTGACCGGAACGATCTCTTGATCGACGCAGACTTCTGGTGTCGCGCTTTGACAGGATAATTTGATTTTGAATATCCGCTCGAGAACTTGTGAGTAAGTCACCGTCATCACAAAGCTGAGCTCTGGTTTGTCGGTGATCGCTTGCTCGATAGATTTACGTGCTTTTTCGATAGAGTCGGTTCGACCGGCACTAGTGGTCACAAGATTGTTTGATGCAAACTCAGCATCCAGTGCGCGTTTTACTTCGTCTGGTACCCGGTCCATGTCGATATTGTCCACAAATGAGTTCATGCAAGCGTTCATATGAATCGAAACGGTCTCCAATTGGCCTTCAGATACGAGGTCGTCTTTTGTTCCGATCACCTTGAACTGAGCACTTGGCTGTCGAAACAAGATTAACCGCACCCAGCAAAACACGCTCTCTTCAAAGAAGCGTTGCGAAATGGCTCGTTTCTCCGACCTCGAACAAGTTTTCATCTCGTCAAGCTTCTCAGCGTACTTGCTCATATCGACACAGATAGGGTACAATGTGCGCTCCGAATAAAATAGCGCGTGCGTGGCTTAGTAGATGTCTTGGCCCGCAAAATCCCAGAGAGCGACATTATTCCGTTTCACATTCGACTCAGTCTCACCATCGCTGTTTCTATCACCACCGCTGTTTTCGTCGACTGAAAATGGAAACAGGTCGATGCCGATTGTTCGGTCTTCAATATTCACCAGCGACGGCTCGTTCGTAATCATCGACTTGACGAGGCTTGTCTTACCCCATGTGCTTGGACCGACGATACATACCTTGCATCGATAGACGAGTTCATCTGAGCTAGTCTTCTACAAATCACGAAGAAACGTCCGGACTGCGCCCTCGCCGCCTTTGATGACTTCAATTGGAATTTCCGTCAAAGCTTCACCCCGCTCGGACAATTCATGCCAGTGAAGTGGGCATGCTAGTAGCCCCGCCTGATGCTCTTGCAGCGATGACTTGTCAATCCATGCTAGCAAATTCGGATTCGATCCTCTTGAACACAACAAACGTGCAACAGCAACACCTTCATCTAGATTCCAATCCCGATTTTCGAAGATGATGGTGGCGAGCGGATTGTGGTGCTCCTATTCACAAGAATAATAATCTCACTCACGTGATAGACAACATTAACAACAAAATCAAAAGTGACTAACCTTGTCAAGTGCGTCAATATTGGCACCTCGATCCAACAATAACGATACCACATCCTTATTGCCACATTCTGCCGTGCAATGGAGCGCGGTCTTGCCATACTGCATTACCACATTCGAAAAAAGAGAAAAACAATCACATCAGAAACATTCCACCACGACAATACATACACATACACATACACAGCTACAGCACCGCCACAGCAGTCCACGTAACGCGCCTCGCCCTTTGCGTCGATCTTGGCACCATCGTCGACCAGCACCTTGATCGCTTCAGCAGCTTCTTCGTCAAGCGCGCACCACGTTGTCTTTAGCTAGTCCTGCTCTCTCTGCAGTCAGTGATTGGAATTCACCAGGGGCTGATGCTACTCTCCACAAGTTCCTCACCAGTTGAATCCCCGTGATCTGTTCCTCCTCGAAATACTCAATAACCTCCGGCAAACCTCTCTTCACAACCTCCTGTCATTCAAATCACAACAGCAACACCACCGCCCTATATGAGTCCTTCACCTGTTACTGCAAAAGTACAAGTGTGTGTACATACAGGATATTCCAGTGAAACCCCTCGCTCTTTAAGCCACTGGAGCTTTTTGTCCGCAACACCATCCAAGACTTCGTGCAGCGGGAGCTCCTCGTCCTGCGTACCGTTCGAGAAAACATAAGACACAGTGAGCGACTATTCTCCTTCCTCCTCCTAGTTTCTCTCACTTGGCCCGCCATGACTCCTCTCCTCTTGTGCCTGAGACCTGCAAAATGAGAACTGGTACCTCCTACTAGGGGGCGGTCACAAGATACTTTTCAACAGAAGAGCCTCTCTGCAGAGGATAAATCATCCTGTGTGCGTCCTTAAAGGTTGGACTGACACCCTTGTGCTCGTCGGCCAGACAGGTTGACTTGGAGCTGCTTCAATTGAATCGTTTACCATACCAACGGGCAATAACCCAATCCAGCCACCCCAATCTTCCTTCCTTCCTTCCTTGGTGCGTCGCCAGTCTGCCGCTGTCTCGTCCTGGACACGAGCGATCCACTATCTCAGCCGTCTGGATGTGCACGGCACAAGCTGCCAGGTCTGGGCCAGAGCGCCACATCAGTCTTGTCGGGCAGTCTTCTGCGCCGATTTGAGATGCACTTCATTCACCTTGTCCGTCTTGGCTTGATTACCGACCGTCTATCTAACTCAAAATTCCTAACCGCTAGCTCACCGTAAGCACCTGTGCCACAATGCTATTAGGCCAGCGATCACAGCCTTATTAAAATGCCCACTGCGACGTAAGAAACATCAGCGGCGTGAAGGAGGCCCAGAAAAGCACGTCCAGGTATCCCCAGCCGGTCACAACTTTACGCGAGCGTCGCGAGGAAGGTTGGTGCGGCGTGTTGCGGAAGAAGAGCAGCATCCAGACTGAGAACATGGCCACGAACGCCACAATCGGGTACATGACAAGGGGCGGCGGAGGCTGCGTGAACAACACTCCATTGGCCGAGAACTTGACCCAAACCAGCACCTCGAAGATAGCGATCGACAGGATCATCCATGAGTTCTGTCCCAGCCGCCAGCATTCCGGGTTCGCGATGAACTCGTAGTACTAAAGCCGCCAACACACACACACACACAACGGGTGCAAGTTAGATGCATATACAGACAACGCAGAACAAAACCATCATTATTGCTCCGATCGTACCTCAGCAGCTGCGGGAATACCGATGAGGAATACGAGCAGTAGGCGGTACGAGTTGAAGTTGCTTTCTTTCGGGATGCTCAATGTCGTCAGCATGAAGAACGCGTTCAGCTCCGTGACGAGGCATATCAGGATGGCGAACACAATCTCCGCGAAGCGCTTAAAGCTCGAGAAGACTTCCCAGTGGTACTGCTCCCAGCTGAAGGGCGTGAACTGGTTGAGCGCCAAGCGGAAGTAGCCCAACTTTCGGCCCCGACGCCCCGACCAGTCGTACTCCTTCGACTCCAACAGCCACAGCGTCACGCGACCGAGACACATACCCAGCATGTTCGCTCCCAGCAAGTCCAACAACAGCGAGTCCCACCTGCCATTTGCCATAAACAGGTAGGTTAGTTCAGGTTGTTTGCATCAGTTCCAGACCTAACCGTACCAGCACTCCTGAAAATCCGGGATGACGAACTGCAGTGCAAGCTCCAGGATCTCAAAGGCGATGCTCAGCACCCAGCAGAACCTCCAGTCGCGGAACATACACATCTTTCCCCACCACCCCGTCACATGGGCAAAGAACCAGATACTCGTCACGCCTCGTGTCAGCGACTACAAACACAACTCCAACAAGCACTTATTAGCACCATCATACCCCTCCACATCACCGCCCGACCTTCTTCTCTCACCTCCGAGTTGATTTCACACTGCAGCTGTGCTGGTACCTCCGTCTTGGGTCGACTGCCCACCTCCGGGAACAAAAACTGCATGGCCGTCATGGCTCCTTCTCGGTTCTGCACCAGCATAGCAGCCAACAGCAGCAGATACACCACCGAGCAGCCGTGCACCACTCTCCACACTCCTGGATGTGGCCGCACCATGAGTCCGTCCCTTGTCTGCAAGAAGCAGTAGACCAGAAACACCAGAATGGCAGCGAACAGGGCGTTGCGAACGTTCTGCACCGCGTCCTGCGAGTCGTGCGTGAACGAATAGTACGACAATCCGGCCACCACCAGACACAGCACGAAGATCTGTCGCGGCTGCTCCGGGAACAGCAGCAAGCCCTCCACCTCGCTGCCGTGCGTGGCTCGGAACGTGTTGTAGGACCAACTGTCGGGTCGCGGGCTGGAGCGTTGGGAGCCTGGGGACTTCCCCACAGGTCCGTCGGGGGCTGGAGAGGCATCTTGTGTGTCTAGAGCAGGCATGGCTTTGCCCTTGCGTTGGCGCAGAGAGTCTTCCGTCGCCATGGTTTGGTGGGGTGTCTGGTCCTTTCGGATCGGATTATTGTTTGACGCAGTTTCGGAATCGTGGGCTCACTTGACGTAAAGACGCGAATTAATGGATTGGTTTTCAGCGAATGATGAAGGAGGAGAGCTGCGATTGGTGGAAAAGATGACGGCAAACGGGTTGGGACACTTGTTGAAGTGGAAAAGGCAAGCTTTCACGCGATTTATTACAGACGGACTTGGTTCAATTTGATAGCGCATTGGACATGGAGAGTGGTGATGGACATTACGCCGACGACGCTGGGGATGAGGACTCGATCTTGATAAAGACGTCGTTGTCACCCTGGATAAAAGCATCCGTGTCGAACTTGGCTTCGATGGAGGCGTCTCCACTAGAGCAATCGTGAGTACAAGCTTCGTTGAGGATGCATCCACTCGACTTGTCCATCGCGAAAGGGGCCTCGATGGTAGTGTCCTCCGTGGGGATGGCTTCACAGGAATTTGCCTTGATGGACTTGTCCTCGAGCAATTTGCCCACAGTGAATGTTTCGACATTGCAATCGTCATAACAGGATTCATCTTTGATAGTTGTCTCCACGGTGGATCTGTCCATGTCGGATGTGTCCTCGGTGGGATTGACTCCAGTAGGAGCTTCACTCTTGATACCGGCTTCGTTTTTGACTGCGTCTTTCTTTGAAGATCTCTTGGCAAGTTTCTTGGAAGATTTTTTTCTGGCCTTGCCCATTTTCGATGTTCCGCGTGGACTGCACAAGGTCAGCAGATCGTATGCCGCCTGCAGCGATTCCCCGTCGAGTCTCACTGGTTCGGTGTCCGAGTCGGAGTCCTTCGCAGGGTCACTGTCACTGCTGTCGTCTCTGACCGTGTAGCGCTTGAGCTTGGTCAGGTTTAAATAAATGATAGGAAACACTTTCTGCTTCTTCGCCTTGGGCGTTGACGACGGAGCACGTCCCTTTGCCGGACTGGATGGCGACGACGTCCAGTCATCATCACCATCAAACTCCCGCCTCTTGCTCAAATTGCGAGTGCATGACAGCGTAAGGTACGCCGGCTTCTTCATGCGTGCTTCGACCCACAACGCCTTGGTAAGCAGCTCCAGCTCCGTAATCCGACACTCTGCTTCATCTGCGTCCCAGAGCGACTTCTTGCGCAGCTTATACTTCTGCTGGCCGTAGTTTTTCGGCACCACTTTGCCGTCAATCGTTCCAGCACACAGTTTCTTGGACACCCTCATGGGATCACACTGCAGTTGCACAGCCAGGTATCCACGCAGCCGGATGCCCGTGTAAATAGGCAAGTATCCTTCCTCAAACGCCTCAATCAAGAGCCGCGCGAGTCTCTCCTCCGTGCTGGTCCATTGGCCTTTCCGGAGGAAGTCGCTGCTGCCTTTGCGTCTGGTGGTCGTGGGCGAGATGAACGACGTCAGCTCGTCATCCTCCAGCTCCAGTCGCTTCCTCTTGCCCGTGGAGTTCATTGGAGACGGCGGCGGCACCTTCTGCGTCTGATTCTGATTCTCCTTTTCCAGCTTCGACTTGGGCGTGCTGTATCCGTCGTTATTGGGGCTTGTAGGGCTCGCTGGAGCGTCATCAGAGCATGAGGAGGAAGCTAAGGCAACGGAGCTTTCGTGTGATTGGGTGGTGCGCGCTGGGAGGTCCGTGATACTTGCGTTTGGTTGGGGTTTTGACACTGGCGACGGTTGCCGCGGCGTTTGTGGCTGTTTGACGCATAGCGAGGGCGCCGGAGCATTGAAATACAGCGAGATCATAGCTGACGGCACGTCCATGATGCAGCGAGACGTCGGCAGGGCGCTGGGGGCACGCACAGAGGCGCGGAGCTTTTGGCGCGAGACGTCGAGAGGGGGAATGTTGAGGAAGTGGAACCTCGAAGTCCCTACAACCTCTGTGTGAAGAGGAACCTACGTTAACGTATTTTGTGCCGACACAAGGTCGATGTTTGTTATATTCAGAACGCACCTGTTGAACCAAATATGATGGGGAAAGCGATACAAATGTCGAGATCTTGCTGTTGATACAGCAACTTCCTCACCATCACTCTTTCTTTGAGCTGCACTCCTGCTCGTACCTATGCGGCGGTACCAAGTACCACCTCCACCATTCAAACTGTACCAATGTCGACCATACAAACCGTCATATAAAAATCTCGCCAAGCACAAAGCACAAAGCCCGAAGACTCATGTCGGACAAAGTGGTCGGCGTCGCGGGCTCCCCCACCTCAACCACTTCTTTCGCCGCCCCCGCAATAGCTGAATCTGCTCCGCAAGTGTCTTCGGAGGCTGTAGACGTAGTTTCAGCGCCAACCGCCGCTTCTATCCAACAGCAGACGCCGAAAAGCGCCGGGAACCGCAAGCGCGTCTTCACCTTCCAGAAGCGATGGCTGCACTCGCTGCCGATCGTCGAGCGGTCGCTGCCCGAGGCGGAGATGGACGGACGAGTGCTCAAGGCAGTTCGTACTGCTGGCGGGGCGTCGGCGGCTGCTGCAGTGGCCGCCGCAGCAGCTGCAGGTTCCGAAAAGCAGAAGGACGTGATCGTGTGCATGCTGTGCGACGACCCGGCGTCCAAACGGGAGCTGACCAAAGTGTGGAGTCGGCTGAACTGTCGTCGTGGCCGTATTGAGAACCACTTGATGAGCAAACACCCGGAGTTTATGAGACTTCTCAAGCACAAACGCGAGTCTGAAGGAGACCTGGCAGTGCAGATCTTCCTCCAGAACTTACGTGACGGACGATGCAATGCACGCGCTGAGATCAACAATGGACTGTATAGTCAACTGACGGTTGGTGGTGCAGTGACGGCTGGAACTGCAGCGGACGAGCTTCAGAAGCGTGCGCTTGGGGACTATATGAACGTAAGGGAACTGCGTGAAGACTTGGAGGGCAACCGGAAGCGTCCGAAGCTCGAGGGGTCCCCTGCCAGTGAGAAAGATGGCACAGCGATGGCGGCGTCAGCGTATTCTGCTGGAGGAATGATGCTGTTGCGTACGAATGGAGCTGATGCTGCCGTTGGTGTTGACGGTTTGCCTTCAAATGTGCTGTATCAAGATGCTGCGATGTCTGCGCAACCGCAGACTATATTTTACAACAAGTTGGTGCGTTCTTGCTGCGGTGGAAAACGCACAAGTGCGGGCTGTGGAGACTAACGGTTTGTAATTGCTGTGGGTGTTTGGCAGGTGGTGGTTACTGGTGGAGACAATAAGGCTATCGCGTCCGTAGCGACGAATCTTTGGCTCTTGGGCGCGAATGTACTGCTTGCTTTCTCGTGCGTGCTGCTCTTGTGTGGTGTGGTTACGGGATAGATTGAGTGTGTTGACTTACGATGCATGTTGAATCGTGCAGTAACATGTCAGCGCTGGACGACTTCAACACGAAGCATATTGGTCGATTCCCAGACCCGACCGATGGCGAAGATACCCCGCGTGGCGTGATGCTGCCTGTGTTGGGGACATTCAAGACGAGAAAAGATATAGCCGAGTGGTGCGGCTCCATTTTCTCGAAGTACCAGCGAGTGGATTTCCTGGTTAACTATGCGGGTTCCGAACTGGTGGAGGCGATGTCATCTGGGGATCATCAACCGGAAGACTCTAGCGAAGACTCCACCAATCCTGACCTCATCGCTTCCAGCGCGTACGAGATCCCATTGCACTTGTTTGGCCTGTTATTTGCGCTAACCTTTGTACCTGGTGTGTAATGTAGGGCACTGATCGAAGCTGTCAGTGAGTCGATTGCAGCAACCTGCTTTCCTGAACCCACCGCAAGTGAGGACGGCTGGCTAATACCCAGCAGCGGTGTCATCGTGAACATTGCGTTCGCTGAGGATGATGCCGTTATCGAGCCACTGATCAAAACCCTGGCCGCAAAACTACAGCCGCGCAATGTGCAGATGAACTGCGTGTTGCTGCCGCCGACCGACACTACGGATGCCGAGACCTCCGAGGATGCAACAGCGCTGTCGCACTCGACCCTCTTCCTGCTGTCGCCATCGAGCCGCCTACTGTCAGGCAGCGTGCTGCGCCTCCAGAAGGACCGCACGTCGCCGCGAGCTGCAGACAGGAGATCCGAGACCCCCTCCGTTGTCGCTGCCGATGTCATCAACTCCCATTCAATCTAATGTAGTTAGTGCTTGCCATTCATCCACCAATTCCCTTGATGCCTTCGTTCGCAAGTTCGCACCGCCCGGTCGCGTTGCACTATTACCTTGATGCGCGTCACCCGAACACGACCCGAAGCCTCCACGCGCGCATACGCAACTTGCGGGCACGTCACCAGCGTATGATACAACAGTGCAACGGGCTGTAACATCAGCTCAAGCTTCACGGCTCACGACGATGGAGCGCCTGATGATCACTTTGCACATTGCGATCCTCTCTTGTCACGCATCCGCTGACGTCAGCGCCGTCACCGTTAAACCAAAGTGTACCAATAAGAACCGGTACCGATACATCAGTTTACGGCATCGAAACGGCCAGGTGTTTCGCCGCGAAGATTGAGCAGGAGATTCCTGACCTCGCGCAACGCTTGCTCCTGCTTCGTGCAGATACCTACACTACACTAACCACACATTACCTTGCTCACCTCGCTTCGGTGCATCTGTACATGCAACTCGCGTCGTCACCCGCGCTCTAGAACCCATACAATTCTACACAACATGAAGGCGATACCTACTGCTTTACGCCGCTCGACGCCGCTCACGTCCAGCAATAAGCGCAGACATTTCCTGGCAGTGTCAGACCAACACCCGCCCCACCAACAAGCAGATGCAGCAGTGACGCCTGGTGCCTCAACGTTCGTGAGTCACAACAGCCAAGTATCGGCGTCCCGGAGACCATTGGGAGTGAACTATGGCAGCATCCGCAGGAGCTGGAGAGGATACATGGACAAACTATCGCCATTCCCGAAGCTGCAACAAGTGGCATTGGAAGCGGCTAGCTTCTTTACGAAACCAGAAGAGCTGGAGTTTGACTTGCCAAGGAACTTCCACGCCAAGTACCAACTCGGAGACAAATTGGGCGAAGGAGCTTTTGGAGAAGTTTATTGTGCATTACCGATGCAACAGGAGACAAGAGGGAGTGAATTACAACTGGATTTGGCGGTGAAGATTGTGCCCAAGTCTCGTGTCGTGAGTCGAAAGGACTACGCGGCGCTGAAACAGGAAGGACGCATGATGGTGCTGTTAGGCGGAACACTCAATGTCGTACACTTTTTTGGTGCGTATGAAGACGATGCGAATGTGTATTTGGTGATGGAACGTTGTGTCGGTGGAGACGCATTGTCCAGGTTGTCTGGAGAGGAGGAGCTGGATCTGACAGCTAATCCGAAGCAGGAGGAGAGAGCAAAAATGTACATGAGAGACATTTTGCACGTGGTTTGGCAGTGCCATCTACTGCGCATTCTACACAGAGACCTGAAGCTGGAGAACTTCTTGTTCGCTGATACGAAGGATGATAGTCCACTGAAGTTGACTGATTTTGGTGGAGCTGCTTTCTTGGATGAAAGAGAGTTCTTGCACGACATCCACGGTACGCCGCTTTATACGGCGCCGGAGGTGCTTAAACACAAGTACGCTTTTCCGTCGGACTTGTGGAGTTGCGGCGTGATTTTGTACCGTCTACTTAGTGGGCGGTTCCCGTTCGAGTCTGGACCGCTGTTGGACGAACGTATTCTGCATGAAGAGATCGACCTGGAGAGTCCACCGTGGACTGGTATATCGGACGAAGCCAAGGACCTAGTGCGTCAGCTATTGGAACGTGATGTGTCCAAACGTCTGACGCTAGTGCAGGCACTTAAACATCCATGGATTGCTCCGACTGCTCCTTTATCCTCTGGAGCGTTAACCACAGCTTCAGCTGCTGCAAAAGAGGCCACCAAGGGTATTTCAGGTCCAGCACTGAGCGGAACTCTTGTCCAAAGGCTGCAGCTGTACCGCTCGCTCAATAGTCTGCAACGTGCCGTGCTGAATGAGGTTGCTCGTCTGCTGCCTCTCGCACTGAAACAGGACGTGCTGGTGCTTTTCAGTGAAGTATCTCGTGACGGCAGTGAAATCGTGGGGCTCGAGGAGTTTGCAGCGTACGTGGCAGAAGGTGGTTATCGACTGACTAGAGGCGAAGCGAAGGGCTTCCTGCGCAACTTGGACCTGGATGGCGATGGTTTGTTGTCCCGCGCCGAGTTCTGTGCTGCGCTGCTGGATTGGCCGCAACTTCAAAGCCAGCACCACGACGAGTTCGCCCAGTGCGCTAACCAGGTTTTCGACATGGTGGATCAGGACAAGGATGGTCTACTGAATCTCGAAGACGTAGCAGAGTTGACTCCGTTCCAAGAGAGTGGGAAGCACTCGCACTCGTTGCGTACCGACCTGGACCGCTGCTTCCAGTACACCGATCGATCCGGCAGGGGCAGCATCGACAAAGATGACTTCAAACACATGCTTCGCATTCCTGCTGGTGCGTATGCACATTTTCCTCGGAGACTCAAGCTCTAGATTATATAGAAGAGGAACCTCGTTCGTGTTTGGAGCACATGGACAATTCCGTTGTGTATTTGTTGCTCTTAGCATCCGACCTAGATCCCAGTGTCGGGGCTGCATGTGCTGGTATAAATACATAGAGCATTTTCTGCTTTGTTGAGCAGAGCAAAGCAGCGAGGATTGCATCGAGCTTCCAAATGACTCGGTGACGCTGCGTCAACTCTGCTTCGTCTTGTGCTGTTTCTCCGTTTCTATCGGGATGAGAACTTGAAGTACTTGATGAGAACTTGGTGCAGGTGGTTGAAGAACAAGAAGAAGGCACAAATATCTACACGACGATGCTCTTGCCGGCCGCGATGTGCAGCCCTGCCTGCCGCACCGGACGGTTCAACAGCTGGTTGACGCGATCCAGCGCCACCTGCAGCTTGGAGACTTTGCGCTTCTTGGACTTGTTGCTCTCGGACGGCGTGCTGTAGAACGCTGGAGCCGACATGGTGGACATATCACTGTCACTTTCAGCAGCATCTTCCTCCTCTCTCACGGTGGTCGTGTCCAGACTCATACTGCGCTGCAAACTGGCAGTGGACAGCGTCGTGGACGCCAGCGACCGGTCTGCAGTGGACGAAGCGTTCGAGCTTTTCCTCGCCGCTGTGAGCTCCTCAATATCACTGTTGTTATTGATGACCACGTCGTCTGCGTTCACGAACACGAGGCTCACGGGCTTGGGGGCCATGAGCATCACCTTCTTGACGTCTTGTAACGTCAGCCGGTTCACTGGGAACCCGCCCACGAGCTTCAACTCGCTGCCGACTTTCAGTGTCGTCGCCACCTGTGTCTCCCGCGTCACGGTGCTCACGAGGATGGCGCCTGTGCGCTTGCGCTTGAGCGTGAAGCCCGGCGCAATGCGGCCTCCCCACATGATCTCGACGGTGCGAGGCGCTGAAGCTAACGGTAGAGAAGCTTCCGATGAGGCCGTGGAGGAGGACGACGAACTCGACGACTCGGACTTGTGCAGTGTGCGTCGACTGCGTCTGCTCTTGCTGGTCTTGGATGTGCGGGTGGGGGACGAGGCGCCGAGCTCCAGCTCGTCCATGGAGTGCTGCGGGCGCTTAAGACTCATATGAAAGTTGGTCAAGATGCGGCGCTGCCCTGTGGTTGACGCAGCGCTGGGCACTAACGATAGCGGAATGGATAATGAACGACGGGAACCTGGTGGCGCTGGGAACGCATGCTCGAGCGCACGACGCACGGCACCAAGACAGGGATCACCTGACTCTTCCATGCGAGTCAGACCGCGCAGTAGCCGGGTGGAACAGACCTTCGACAAGCGATATACCCGCGATATCACTCACCCACAAGTTGAATGGGAAAGTATGCTTTTGCACGGACACACGACCTGCTATAGTACAACCCTAACCTGCAATGCTGATTAGTGGAATGTCCCGCAGCGTCCGAAACGACATGAAACCGCCATTTTCGAGGTGCACTCGAAACAAATTTGCCCTGACTTCTCTTGGATGGCACGCCACCCCGCCCCTGGATAGAGTGGCAGAATGGCTGGCATGCGGGTGGCTGGCGTCGTTGCCAAAAAGCGGCGGCGCTAGATTCCCGCTGCAACTTCGGCGTGGCTTCTCCGCGGAGGTTTCCTTTGATTTGCTAGCTGCAGTCGGAGGTGTATTGCACTTGCAATTTGCACTTGCGACGCGGGCGGTGGTGAGCTAGGATTGGCACGCGGGGCAAGATGTGTTCGTCGATCTGGGGTGTTACAGCTCGACCACCACCACTGATGCCCGTGAACAGCTTCAAGTCTTGAAGTGTTTTGAAGCGAAACTCTTCGCACAGCAAAGAAACACGCATTTGGGATCACCATCCTTCGCCCAACGCGTTGCGGGTGCTGCCCGCTTCAAACTCGCGGTGACCGTCACTTTGACGGCCCACACATGCCGATGGTGCTTCTTTCTCCGGGTGTGGCCACTCTCGCAAGGTGCACATTACTCGGTTAACCCTGTGTTAAAGATCGAGCTAAGCCATGCTGGCGACAGCAGATGCATACTTTGTGCATTCCAGGGTCACGTTCGGCAAGATATCGGAATAGCGCTGGCATATCAGCAGCTCAGGCGGCACCTAGAGGATGTCCACTTACCTCCGCTAAAGTCCTTGCATGCAAGCATGCACACGGAGCCTATCTTCACTATTAACATGTATGCGACGAGCTGAATGGTATATTCACTAAGAATGATCTCGAGAGATCTTTACGTTCGGACTGGGCTACCGACGAATGAAGGCACTACGTCTTTCACTCACCAGCAGCCCGTTTACCGAGTGGGTTTTCGTTTGAGGTCCTTCTCAGGGCCCCGTTCCCACGTTGGTTTGAAGAACTCGACTTAGTCGATTCGGTGTCCTCTGCAAAACTGCGGAGTTCGAGGCTGGTTGGTGACTTGGAGGAGCCCAAGCTGTCACAAGCTTTTCGCGGCGTTGATGTCACGCTCCCAGTAGTTTGCTCTGCATGCTACGTTTTTGCAGACCCGCACATTCCTCGACCTTTTGGTTTTCGTCGTACCGTAGATCTTGAATGGCGTGTCTTTCATCGGACGTGAGCACTCAGAGCAAAGATAACTGGTACGGAATTCGTCGACCATGATGAGGGTTGCGCGGCGAGAGAGTTCAAGTGCGAACCGCTTGAGCGGGACGTGCATGTGGCCCGCGAGGTGAGTCTGGCTGCTCCATTTTCCGAGAGCCACACACACGTCACGGTCCACGTTCGGGACGACACGCTTGGCGAGTTTTGCGACGGCCTTGCGTTTGAATCTCGACACCGTGAATCTTCACTTTCGAAACCCTTTCAGTGCACAAAACTCCAATATGGCGTTGATATTCCTCCATATGTGCTCGTAGCGAGAGAGCAGGGACGCCGGCGACGAAGTCTTGAACGATGGCATGCCCTTCAAAAACGCACCATAGCGCGGATACCTCTTCTTCAGGTTTTCGAACCAAAATGCATGGTGCTCGACACGACTCATGTGTCGGTACTCTCGGGACGTGACTTGTAGGACGTGAGAATTGTCACGCAGGAAGTGAGTCCGGCGCCTGACACCGTGTTTCCGCGGACGATGCTTTGGGTGGTGCCTGTGGCAGATCTCGCACCACCCCTCCACGTCACACTGCGCTCTGCTGCGTCTCTTGCGTCGGTGGCGACGACGGCGGTTCCTGCTGCGCTTCTTGCCATGGCGTCTGCCGCCAACGTGGCCTGGACAGGTACTGCACCAACCGGGCATGGAGCATGGCTCTTCCGGTGCGTTGCAGACAAAGCCCAGCATAGGACGGCTGTATGCCGTCAGCATCATCCGTAGACCTGGGTCAATCCCGATCAATGTATGTGGTGTATACTTCGGAGAAAGAGCAGGTCGTTCAAGAGGAGCAGGAATCGACGTCAGCACAGCAGCACTGTAGCCATTTGTGGAGATCTGATACTCGAAGTTGCGCCTTGGAACGCCAATTCGGGGATCCGCAGTATGGCTGACGCAGTCTCCGAGGTTGAACACCGTGGTCCACATCCTCTCGTGCACTTCTTGGAACTCCGCAGTCGTAGCATGCGTCCGTTGTCCACGAGAGTTCGTGGACTTGTAGTAGAGTCCGAAGACATCCTTGCCCGTAGTTGCCAAAACTTGTTTTGCGACTTGGTAGAGCACCTCTGTCGTGACTGGGAAGAACGATGGCACACAGGAGGTGGGCTGCGGCAGCAACGTAAACAATCGACACCATTTCGGGATCTCGTCTTGGTCGTGCTTTTCTTCCATTACCTTCAGCATGTCGTACAGCTTGCCGAGAAATAGCACTTCGTGGCTAGCGATGTTCGCAGCTGTAGGAGGCAGTTCTAGCCACTCAAGCCATTGCTTCTCGACGTCCGTGAGGTCTTCAGGACTTGACTTTAGTCGAGCGACCATGGCCTCAGCTGCTCCCCGCGGATACGCAAGCTGCAGGCTAATGAATTTGACAAGCCGCGCCTCGAAGTTCGTTCGGACATGTTGCTTCACCGCGACGAGCATGTCATTCGCCAGTTCTTTGATAACAGAGCTTGAATCGAATAGCGTAGGTGGTATGTACGACATGACCCTCGATCGCGAAGCCTTGTACTTGTTGATGGACTCCTCCAGTGCAGCGTTAGCCGAGGGTTTTGGCGCGGGCATGTGTTCGTCACCAAAGACAGCAGTGCAGCACCGGTAGAACGTAGCTTGGTCCAGCTGTAGGGCTGTCTCCATCGTGCGAGATCTTGCCGGCACTACTGGGTAGTTCGGGTAGCTGCGCCGATGGTGCTCGAACAGCCGGCAGCAGCGGAAGTTCATGACGAACATTGCCTCTATGCGGATCTGCTGCAGAGCCACAGCACGTTGTTCGAGCGCGTCCCGGATGTCATGATTCGGACAAATGTGCCTCAGTGGGTACGTCACCGTGGAGAACATTAGGGTGCTGTTGGCTCCTCGAAGAAGGGTGCGACGATGGTTCGCGGCGGCGCGTTGCTCGATGTCGACTTGATCAGGCGGTCTCCACGCGACCGCGAGTTCTGGCAGGAGCTCGACGATGCCGTGGTCGATAGCGAACGAATCCATGGAGGAAGGAGGGATGTTGACCGCAGAAGGCGCATTGAACACTAGATGCATTATAAGTCGATTGTCTGTCAATATTGGAAGGCGTCTACTGATATATCGCTCGAGTTGGTCGCGGTTCGTTCGAGACGGGCAGTCTCAGCAGTGCTCGCGCTCTCGCTGTCTCCTACGTTAAAACAGCCTTATTGCCTTAAGTTACTAGGAAAAAAGAGCTGACATTGTTTAATGCTGAAGTATTATTGAACATTGTAGCTTTTCAATAGGTGCATGTATTGTTCGACCCCTCCAATATTTACGGTTGAAATGTATGGCACTTTATCCAGTACAGCAGACAGCTACATGTGCAACCACTCGGAGCATACTACGAAAACAAATTCGAGAAGCTGTCGCCAGAGCTGCCGAGGACTCGCGACGGTAGTTCGATGTAAAACCCACAGCACCAACCGAAGTTGAAGTGCATTCGTATTTAGCCGATCGCCTACGGTGCTTTCACGGACGGATGTCATGGAACTTCACGTGCGTTATCCGAAAATGAACACTCTTGCTGGCAAAACGACTAATAGACACTGCATCTGCACGTTTACGCCGCTCGCCCTAGTTATCACTGCAACTAGATCCAGTGCATTCGCCACTACACAAACGGACATCCAGAAACACTTCCCTTGCTATCTCGGCCGCACACTGTTGTCCCCGATCGATGTGGTGCACTCCACTCCCGAGCTCGTGCCACAAAACTCGCACACCACATTTTTTCTTTGCGCCGAAGACTCGCCGATTAGACAGACGGACGGACAGACACAGGCACGTTACGAAGCAGAGACCGTCTAGCGAGCCGCTTCTCCCCCTCCTCCCGCCATGAGCGACATCCCCATCCAGTTAGGCCACTACCGCCTGGGCAAGACGCTCGGCATCGGCTCCTTCGGCAAAGTCAAGCGTACGTTAGCCCGAATAAATAAGAAGAATTATGATACTGACGCCCTTTTCCCTCGATTGCAGTGGCGGAGCACGACATCACGGGCCACAAAGTGGCGATTAAGATCCTCAACCGCAACAAGATCCGCAGCCTCGACATGAGCGAGAAGGTGCGGCGCGAGATTACGCTGTTGCGCAAGATGCGCCACCCTCACATCATCCGACTGTACGTCCACGGCGAATTAGGGGGGACTTTATTGGCTCGTGTTAAATGATGGTGTTGTTTATTTATTTGTTGTTGTTGTTGTTGTTTTATAGGTATGAGGTGATCGACACGCCGACGGATATTTTCATGGTGCTGGAGTATATTGCCGGTGGAGAATTGTTCGACTACATTGTGTCTAAAGGCCGGGTAGGAGAGTTATTATTGTTATTGCTGTGGTGGTTAGTTTATTTTATTTATTTTGTTGTTGTTTGTTTGTTCTTTAGTTGGCGCCCGAGGAGGCGAGACACTTTTTCCACCAGATTATCTCGGGGGTGGAGTACTGCCACTTCCATCGCATCGTGCACCGAGACTTGAAGCCGGAGAACTTGCTGCTGGATGCGGACAATAACATCAAGATCGCAGACTTTGGGCTGTCGAACAGCATGGAGGACGGAGATTTTCTGCGAACGTCGTGCGGGTCGCCGAATTATGCAGCTCCTGAGGTTATCTCGGGCAGTTTGTATGCTGGTCCTGAGGTGGATGTGTGGTCCTGTGGCGTCATTCTGTACGCGCTGCTGTGCGGCAGCTTGCCGTTCGATGATGAGAGCATTCCCAACTTGTTCAAGAAGATTCGAGGTGGCATGTACTCGCTGCCTAGTCACCTGTCCGAGATGGCGCGCGACCTCATCCCGCGCATGCTTGTGGTGGATCCCATGAAGCGCATCACGATCCCGGAAATCAGACAGCACCCGTGGTTCCAGATTGACTTGCCCCCATACCTCCAGCATCCACCAGAGATTGTGGAACACGAGGTACGTGCTTGAAGTGGCTATTGTGGGGTTAAACGAATGTTGATGCCTGACGCTGGTTGGTGGTGTAGACTTTCAAGATTGACGACGAGTGCCTGTCGCAATGCTTGGCACTGAACTATGCAGCAAATATCGGACATGACCAGCTTGTAGCACTGCTCATGAGGCGAGAGAATCACCCGCTTCGTGTGACATATGAGCTTATTCTTGACCACAAGAACGCCAAGATCCGCATTGATGGTGCGTTCTCTTTGCTGAGTTTTTGTTTGTTCTCGAATTCCGCGCTGCTTCGTCGGTGTCTAACAACGAGTATTTCTTTTACTTGTGTGAAGAACTGCGTGATGTGCGCACGGTAAATAACAAGCCCAAGACATTCTCAACACCCGAACCGAGCACACTGCTGCTCCCTGGACGAGGGCCTCTCCCAATGGCGGCATCGCCATTGATCACGCCCTCTTCAGCGTTGCCAGACCCGCGGAATTTTGGTGGACGAGCTCTCAATATTCCTGGACAGGCACCGCGGATGTCAATGGGTAGCGCCAATGGTATGCCAGGTTTTGAAGATGCCCACGGTGGCGCAGCTCCCACGCCCAAGCGGCGGCGATGGTACCTGGGAATTCAGTCAAAGAAGGAGCCGGCTCATGTGATGTCGGAGGTGTACAAGGCGCTTTACGTGCTTCACTTCGAATGGAAGGTGGTGGCGCCGTATCGTGTAAAGTGCAGGTGGCAATCTCCAGCTGGGGGCCCCAACCAGAATGGCGGTGCCGTGTTGAGCCCGGACGAGTCAAAATTGCAGCAGCAGATGCAGCGCATCAAGATTGGTCTCCAGTTGTACAAGGTGCAGCAGCACATCTACCTCCTCGACTTTCAGCGTCTGGACGGCAATGCCTTCACGTACATGAACCTCTGTGCTCGCATCATTACGGAGCTCAAGACGCTCTCTGGTATTCGGCCTCCGGCCAGTGGTCACGACCCGCGATTCGGCAGCGAAGGCGGCATGAACTCGGTGCACATGCATCAGCACAACCCACACGCCCAAGGCGCCCAGTGAACTCGAGAGCTACAGATACCTTCGGATGCTCGCCTCTGCGAGCTAGTATTACGCTGTCACCTTTTGGAGCGTCCGCTCTGCGTGTGTTGTAGGCTAGCTCAAAGAAGTCGGGACCTGCAGATTAAACAGTCAAACTACGTATATCATCACTTGACCGACGCGTTGCATTCTGACAAAGGTCGACGCTCGATGTTGACAGCAAGCAGGTGACGACGCGCACACTTGGCTTGGCGGAATAGACACTCGTTCCCATAGAGCTCGCCGTTGGAAGCGCACACTGGGCTGTAAGTTTGCGTGCACGTGGCTGGACAAAGACTCATCACGTTCGTGTCTTCGCAGGATCCGGTCCGAATCATCGTCACTGTCGACTGGCTGCAGCGTTGCGCGCGTTGAAAGTAGCACAAGTTGCGCATGGTTCCTGAGCTTGTGCACACTGGGTCCAACACATCGGCGCATGTCGTGGCTGTCGTGCAAGCATCATAACTGGTAGTGGGGGTCGGAGTTGGTGGCGACGGATTGAACTCAGCATTCAAAGCCTTGTCACTATCGCAGAGGCCACGAGAAACCACAACAAGGTTTGGATTCCCAGTGGTGCAGCGAGCTTCTTTCAAAAAGCACGAGTTCGCGTACGACACGCCGTCTGAACCGCAGACTGGGGAGCTCACCAGTTGGCAATTGAGCTTGCACGACGAAAATGGTACTGTGCCGTCCGCGTTAACGATGGTTACCTGTCGAGGTTCGCAAATCGCTTCGGGCAGGCAAAGCTCAATTGGACACGGCAATACACCTCGTAAAATACACGTCTCAGTATCAGCGCACCGACCAACTGCGCACAACTGGGCGCAGTACTCCACGCCCTTGTAGACGACACACTGTTCGTACTCGCCACACACTCGCGAACAACTCGTTGCCAAAGTTTCTGCGTTTGCCCGGCACACCAAGCGCAGCAAGAGCAGCAAGAGATAGCTTTTCATCGCCGCACAAGGATCGCTTAACACCGAACCGACGTGTGCAGCTAAAAGCAGACGATTAATCGATCTTACTCCCAGCAATGGAAAACAACACCTTGTCTCCTAACGTAGCTGCCTCTAGATGTCCGTGGCTCTCCGAATCGCATCACAGCCTCTGTCCTAAGCTGTTCTACACGAATCTACTACGTGTTGTTGGGCCTATAACGCTAGCGCAGAGCTAGCAGGACTCCCCGATGTAGGAACACCGGTGAAATGATCGCGCAGTACGGACGCACCCACGTTCTTGTGGAAGATGTTCCGTGCTGCGTTAGCATCTCGATCTTGAACCAGGCGGCAGTGCTTGCACCTGTAGACCTTGTTGGCGCCGAGTTTCTTGTCGATGCGGCCACCCCAGGAAAAAAAATCTGAAGCATTTTTTTCACTGGCTTTTGGGAATACTTGACATCAATTGTGGCGTTTAAAGTGGACGACAAACAGGTATCTACGAGTTTGCTGCAAATGTGCAACTTGCTCGACTTTGAACTGTGTACCAACTCTAAAAGTTGTAGTTCTTCTTCTTGTCCTCAAGTACGCGACGCAGCATCCAGCCGTCCGCGTCCCTCACAGTTGATGAGGTCATTGCATCCATGATGCAGGGCTTGAAGTTGGCAGGCTTGGGCTCTTGGTAAAAGTCCGGAAGCCCAAAGCCGTGACCCATCTCGTGCGTGACGATCTCTGCTGGGATATCGTCGATGGCCTGCAGCATTAGGTCAAGGTCCACCTGCTGGCCCGTGTAGGTTCCCCGTCCACCCATACCTTGGTCTAGATTCGATTTCCCCCACAGGAAGATGTCAAACGGTTCTCCCTTGCAACCACTCGACTCCGACCATTTGTTATCGTAGCCGTCGGCCGCCCGATAGCAGACCTCGGGACACTGTGGCGACCCGTCCTTATCGAGGTCACCAACGTAGATCTTGCCGAGCGTATCGTCAGTGAAATCTAGTGTCGACGCGTCCTTGACAGCGACGCCCACGACATTGACCTTAATCTCGTCGTACGGCCAGCAGTCGTAGCCGATCAGCCAATGATTCCACGCGGCGTGCGAGCGAGCGAGCATGGGCTGGACCTTGGCGGCAATTTCCTTGGTGAGCTTCTTGTCGCTGTCCCAACGGAAGCAGTAGTTAATGGATCCCTTGTTGGCCGCTAGTTGGTCCGTAATCCAGTCGTTGAACGGATCGACCTCCGTCTTCATGCGGTTATCCCAGATCCACTGCAGATCCTTGGGAGTGATGTACGTGTCGGGGTCGCCAACGACGCACTCTCCGGACTTGGACGTGATGGTTCCGAAAGTAGCGTGCTCGCCATTGCTGGTACTGTTCGTCGATGTTTGGGCGGTGCTGGTTTCTTGTAGTCCAGTTCCGGTGTTCGATGTTGTGTCTGAAGAAGAGTCTGACGAGACCCCAGTAGACATAGTCGGTGTTCCGCCCGTGGTCGACGATGTCGTCGGAAAGTTGTCGGACGAGGAAGGGCTGTTCGAGGAAGACGCCTCCTGCGACCATCCTTGGTCCCCATTCACACCACTGCCTTGGTCACTTGTCGGTGTCCAATTGGACGAAGAGTCCGCCGTTTCTGGTTGAGACCAGCCACTGCTTTCGCTCGAGACAGCGTTGTTCGACGAAGTAGCGGTTTGTGCCCACTCCCTCGTGGTTTGCGTCACGCTGTCGGGTGCTACGGTTCCTAGATTTTGCATGAAATTATTTTCACCGCCGAACTCAACGGCGGACGAGGTAGCTGCAACTGTTGCTTCAAGGAGCACGGCAGGGAAACGACTTGCTGGCATCTCGGAAAAAGGTGAGTGACCACAGGAGCAAGCGTCTTGTAATTGTCAGACCCTATGAGAGTAGCAGCATCACGTACACTCATCCTCGGACTCAATGACGCGATCAATTTGATGGCGTACCATCAATTGAACGAAAAGTGCTCCTATACCGAGCTTCCATCCAAGATGGGATGTTGGACTGTCTTGCGTGATCAGATGGATAACGCAGATTAGAGAAACCTACGCCTCCACAGTGCGAGGTTACGCACAGCAAAATCGCGAAATTCGTTGAAGCTCGCTTGTGGGCTGCGAGTGGCAGCCAATATGGACTGCACACTGAGTTTGCAGCAATAGACTTTGGTTTCGCAAGAGTAAGTCAGATCACAGAAGTATCATTTAGGAACATCAGCAAGTATGGCTTTACACGTATGTATCGGATAGCATGGATTCACGTTGAGAACGACCCCCTGTTCGTCAAGAATTGATCTGTCCATTTTCTGATCAGCTCACGAAAGTGAGTTACGCAAGCATATACATGTACTTCGAAGTATCTCAGGATCTTGAGATCCCTGTGGCATTCTTTGCAGATGGCACTGTATTGCTTTCGAAGGAGAGGCATTAGCTGGAAGAACAGCTGCGGTTAGTGACGATCTATTGCGCAGGGTCCGGGGCCAAGCTGAATCACGATAAAAGTGTAATAATGAGCTTCAGCAATAAACGCCCCGCACCGAATCTATCCCCGCTGCTTTGATATATCCACAAGGTTAGCGATGCAACTCGACAAAAATTGATTGCTCGACTTAAGCTTTGGCAAGGAAGAGCTCGAACATTGCTCGGTCGACGATTGATTGTGCAAGCAGAGATCCTCTCATTGATTTTGTATTTCACGGCAACCGTGATAATTCCAACTCGGTTCCTTACTCGTTCGCAAGGAATTGTTAATCGTTATGTTCTATACAACCGAGTAAGTGCTGGAAAAGCAGGAATTAGCATTGTCCAGAAAGGAGTGGCTGTTCGACCCCGAGACGCAGATGGCATTGGAGTACCTGTTGTGGAAATGATCATTCGGCGACAGCACTTTCAGCTTTTACAAAACTTCGTAGCTACTATTAGGGCTCAACCAGAAGATGATGATAATGTATGGTACCGACCAATGCTATACATGCTTCGCCTACGGTATGGCGGATTTTCACGCCTCAGATCAAGTGATTTTCTCTTGCAAGATCCACCCAAGCCAGCCGGCTGGAGGGCAATGATGCTGCCGTTGTGGTGGCGACATAGACTGAGGGAATGGAACCGGGTTGATTGGCCAGACCGAACGTCGCTAAGAAACAGGATCAATACGTTGCAGTTCGTGCTGTTTAGCCCAATATGGTGGAGCAAGGAGCAATTGTTTCACACATCGTCCACAAGCGGATCGAAAACACTTTCGAAACCTCTGGGTTCAGGCCCACTCAAATTTCGAAATTTATGTCGAACGCTCGCTGGACGCCATTTTTGGTGTTTTGCAGATTTCCTTGACGAAAAGCGCTGCTGGCCGTCGTCGACTGCCTTTTTCACTAAGGTGTCTTCAGCACTTCATCCGTTCCTGGGCTCCAAAATTGTTCCACAAGATATCTTCTTACTCTATCGCCAACTGACACAAGTGTTTCGTCGGGTTCTACCACATCCTGAAGCTGGGGGTGTTCAAGTTGTGACAAGTACAAGCACTCCGCCAGCGTTCGGGATAATGGTACCCAATTCGGCTCCAACAGAGCCGAGAGTGCGATTCTTTCCATACCTGCGTGCCCAAGATTGGACTAAGCTCCTCCAAAAAAAAACAGACTTGATACATCACCCGATGGAAAATCTAGGATGTTCACGACAATGTATTCATCAAACATCGTCAAGCTTCCTATCGCTGCGTGGGTTTCTTCTTCCTGTGGTGCATGATGCAAAGCTGCGACTGTACTTTGGTGACTTGATTGTGGGCTCGCGACTTTATTTTCTAAGGTTGCTGAACCCTGATATTCAACAGTGTGTCCGTCCTACGCGTCAAGAAAAATGAGCAGTGGAACACTGTTTTATTTCATGTTCACCACCAGATATGGGCTCCGTGGGCACGCGTTTTCCGAAAACCTTTGAACTGGCAACTGTTACTTTTTCCAAAAACCCAAGATATTCACTCGAGCTGGAAGAGAAACCAAAAAGGACTGTTGCTCCTTTGGAAAGTACAAACAGCAATTGTTTTTCACGCCACATGGAGACTGCGAAACGACATTCACTTTCGACAGACAGAGGCGCAAATACCAAATGTTCCAAACATGCAAATGTCCTTCAAGATGCACTACCAATTCATTTACCAACATGCAACGGACCTCCACTGTGATCGGTCAACGATTGAGGTGCTGATCCAGCAATTGGGTTTTGATCCTCCGCGAGACGTTCTCCCAGAACGGGACCACAGCATTTGGATTCCGCGAGTGTAGTCGAATAGCGTGAGTGCAATTGGATCCTACCAGTGTAGTTGATTTCCGCAAGTGCAGTGTCGATTAGATAAATCCGCATCAAACTAGACCTACCCAGACGAGAAATTCGCTAACTAGTTAATCAAATCAAGTTCCTTCCTTCGAAGTATCAGTTTTGTAGAGCGGCACTCCGTTCTGCAAAGAGCTCTGCCATCCCAGTCTGCAGTGCGACACAGAAGCCGGAAGGGAGTTGAGGTTCAGCACGGCGCGGTGGAAGTACTACCAGCGTAATGTAAGTAACCTAAATAAACCTTATTCATCAACAAATACTTCGAGGTATCGGATATTATGAATTAGCTCCGATTTGTTTCTGTATTTTGCATGAAATGAAACCTGTTCGTCTCTTCGTGCGCTCGAGGTGTCCACTTGTGTGGTCCTCTTCAAGGTGTACATACCTGTACTGTATGTTGACCATCAAGTCCCTTAGATACACGATCAAATTGAAAACACTGCCGAAAATTATTATGTGGACCTCAATTCGATTTAGAACTAGATTCGATCATTCTAGATTGCGCTTTGAGGACTAATTCCTCCGATGTGATGGGGTACAAGCGCTACACTGACGAGCGACGCCGTCGCGTCCTCGACTCTGCCAAGAAAGGTGGTAATTGGTCTCTCATCGCATCGCACAACGGGATCGCGTACAAAACCGCTTGGGCGTGGGTTAACAAGGCTCGCTCTACCAATATTTGGACTCCAGTGGTTGGGCAGCGTGGTGGAGCTCGACATGTGAAGATCATGCCCGAACACGTCGAGTATATGGTAGCCCTGCTGGAAGATAACTGCCTACTCACGCTATTCGACTTGGTGAACGAGTTGAAGGTGACGTATGGAGCCGCTCTGGTAGGATAGCATCACAGCGCGTACTTCCACAAGAACGAGTCGACTTTAATGTCGCGGGGCTCGCCACTACTTCCGTCTTTTGCCTCCTGGGTGACGCAACACCGTCTTCGGCAGCACTTGCTGGGGACCCCAGACGTTTCTCCTCCTAACGTAGTTGCCTCTAGACGTGCGTGGCTCTCCGAATCGCATCACGGCCTCCGTCCTCAGCTGTTCTACACGAACCTACGTGTTGTTGGGCCTATAACGCTAGCGTAGAGCTAGCATGACTCCCCGATGCAGGAACACCGGTTGAAACGCCGGTACCTCCAAGTGAGCATTTTTCCTCCTCAGTAATCGATTCCTGCTGATTTTCTTCCTGCTGCCTTGCGTTAGCTGGTGCACGCCCTGACAGCACGGGGTTCCTCTCTTTAAATCTGCGTAGCCACCCTTCCTTCAGCCTGTTCTCACCAGCTTCCCCTCCAGTCAACGCTCGATACTGCTCGTTAGCTCTCGCAAGAATGTCCTTCTTCGTTACCCGGATCCCTTGACTCTGCAGATCTAGAATCCACGTCACCAACTCTTGCTCCGGTTCTCCCTCCAGCAATGGTCGTGGCCCTCTCCGTCGATCCACTTCACCGCGTTGCACACGCAGCACTCGACGTCGAATTGTCCGTTGATGCAGCAACGGAAAACGTTGCGTCACGTCACTCATCGGCCGCCCTGCCAGGTACATCTCCACGGCCGCCTCCATGTGCTTCTTATTGTACTTCCTCGTCTTGGTCGGCTCCCCAGCTTTAGCCATGCTTGAATGAAGCGAATAAGAAGCAGACTTCCTTGCAGAACCGAAGAACAGTTTAACCTCATGAACAGTGGGGCGTGAGGTTTTAGAGCCCCTTGGCTCTGCAACTTAAACAGGACGAACCAAACGAATTGCCAAATGACGACCCCACCAGAGCTATGGAGATATTGACGATGACTCAACGCTTCTGTGTAGTGGCGGATCAAGTGCTGTCAGTTTAGGTAGGCGCAACACAAGCATTTCAATTCAAGACCAATTACAACAACTCTCTGCTCACGAAGATTCAGGTGTTCGACACGACAGCATCCAGCAGCACATCATGGACCTGCAGTTACGAGAGGCCAACCGGCGAGCGGAGGAGCAGAGCTTGGTTCTGGACATGCGGACGCAGCAACTGCTTAATTACACGCACGAGCACGTTAGCCACACCCGAAACGAAAGCGAACGCAGAATGCACGACCATTTGGTCGAGGGAATTCAAGCTTCCCACCACCATATTAACAGTGAACTACAGATCCAGACTCGAAACCTGCAGCAAAAGATCGGAACTCGTCTCCGTCAAGAGCGTGAGCAGCACGTTGCTGAAATGGAGAAGCGGTTCACCAAACAGGAGTCGCGAATTCAAGATGCTGTACATTCTGCCGAAGTCCGTGAGCTGAGTGAGCTGCATACGCAACTGGGTGATCTAGACAACAAGATGGAGACAAAAGAGTGGGCTCAAGATTGCTTACAGCTATCAAGTCACACGACAGCAAACTAAAGATCAAAGTACAAGGTCTAGTAAGAGATGCTGTCGACCAGCGTTTTCAGGAACATGATGCCACAGTTGCGTGCAGAACGACAAACTAATTCTCGGAAGCAAGACGAGAGAATTCGAGCGTCCGTAGATGGTGCTGCGTGCTCGGTTGAGATTCGTTTTGATGCGAAACTGGTTGAACTGAAAAAGGATCAAACGCAGTGGTGCAACGAACTCCAGTTGATTATGGCAAAGCAGCTGAAGAATATTCAGCTTTTAGCTACGTTGGCGCCGGAACAGAGCTCGGCCTCGCTGCTTCAGAAGGTAGGGACTATTATCGACGCGCGTGTCAAGGAAAAGGTGACACAAGCCATGGAGTCACATCAAATGTCAATTGAAGCAACCATCCTGAAAAAGCTGCAAACCCAGACACAGTCAGCAAAAGTTACAGCATCATGCAATCGAGTTCACGCTGGGGATATGGAGCAAATTGGAAATGTTCACTCACCATCACGAAGCTCGGCGCGCACAGCTTTTGCGAAGGCATCACGTGGTGGGGGCCGAGCAAAAAAACCGATGTCCAAACGAAATCGTACCCGTATACGAATTCCAAAAGCTGCGGCAAATGTATCTAGACTTGATCAAATACGAGCGGACATGATGAAGGGGACAGCTTTGCGCGCTGTTGAACGGGTGGCGGCGCTGGAGAGATCATTCATGAAGAAAACAAGGACGCCGCCTAGTTCGTAATGGTTTCGATACTGTGTAGTTGGCATGATGCGACGGCAAGAGGGGTGAATCTATCAAGTTGTGAAGTTATACGACGACGAAGGTGAAATAATGCACTTGAATACATGAAACTTTGCGTCTACAAGCTAGCTTGCTTTGATTAATCTTCATTGTCGGAGGCGAAAGCACTCGCACTTGAGGTAGAGAAGCAATCTTGGGCCATTTGCGTCCACTCCATTCGCTCCACAACGTCGGGATCAAGGGCGATTTTAACATTGCAAGGCACATTGTCGTCAACTTCAGACGGCGATAGCTTAGGACACTGGCAAACATCGACAAACGACCGGTTCTGATGTAGAAAGCAGGCCATGTCGATGTTTTGCGGAGTTATCGATGTTCTCAATGCCGTCACCATTTGCCCACTATTACCAAAATCTCGTTCTATCTGCGCGGACGACGACGGAAGCGCAAATACAATGCGAGCAACCAATGGCAAGAGAATGTAGTTCTTCGAGTTGAGTTGGCGATGCCAGAACTGCAAGATGGTCTCGGGTTTCGAGACGCTTGGTCTACCCGGTTCTGCTTGCGATGTGATCATCCGCAACCCGCTTGCATCCTCCATCCATTTCTTTAGTTCATTAGCAGTTAGAGCGTCATGCTTGTTGTGTTGTGGCGTGGTGTGAGCCGCTGTTCTTGCAGGCAGAACAGAAAACGTCGGTCTGCGCGGCTACGAGAGGAGGTTCATCAACCTGTTCAGGATCTTGCTCACTTGCTACCGAACGCATTAACATTTTGATACGCTTCATGATGGATGCTCGAACGGTAGCGATGTGGGGAGTTAACGGCATTGTCGCGTAGTTTGCCTTCTGTCCGAGCAACCACACCGATCACTTCGTCCATTGGGCCGCCCACGTGATTAACGGCAGGATGCAACATGAGCTGCATCTCGAAAACGTAGGATCCCTTTGAAATGTAGTCTGCATCAACATACCGTCTGAAAAAGTTGTGGTAAAAAGTTTGTTGTAGCAATTTCCGTGTTTTCGTCACTAGAGACGTGAGCTGGAAAGATTGAATGAACACTGCGTTTGCTGGAGACGCACCATAGCGCCTGATTGGGCTGTCGAGTGACAGCGCTGTCATACGTACTGTGTAGAGTGATAGAAGAACCTGAACTTGGTTCGTATCCTCTGCCTGAGAGCGCTTTGTGACGAGGACTACCGGAGTTAGAATCGACAGGAGCTGTATCAGGTCCTGTTGTCGGCCGGCTAATGGCAACCGGGAGGAGCACGCTTTTTGTCTCGAGCAGCTTTGGCGGTCCGTTCACGGTACCATGCTTCTAACACCACCCACTTATCCAGGACACACCGCATCGTACCAACCATGCTCATAAAACGGTGTGGCTTATAGCCAACAACTCTTGTCCCTTTGCCCTTGTCCAACATGACCATCAATGAAGGCAACAAGTCTCTCGTAGATGTGTTGGTAGCCGTGTCGAAAGCAGTTTGAGATAATTTGTTGAGAAGATCCGACATCTCTGGGTTGTAGGACTTGCATGTCAAACCACGCGCCATCTTCGTCGCAGCATTCACCAAATGGGGCACACACCAATCCCATTTCAAGTTCAGTCCCTCTTTGACCATCCATTTCACGTCTGGGCCACTATCAGTAGTAGAACCGAAAAAGTTAGTAGAAGATAGTCCAAAATCACTAAGAATGCCTCTTATCCACCGTTCAAAAGGTCCTCGGATACCTTGATCTCTTTCTCCGTAGAGAGGTGAGAAGTGGCGAGTGCCAAGGAGAATTGAACAGAGATGGTAGAGTGCGTCGATGAAGTAGATTCGCAGTCCGAGGTACTTTTCTCCACCATGCTTCGGGGTCCAAAAATCAAGAACCATTGTTTAACATCTTAGCTTACCAACTCGGTTATTGCTAATATGTCCCGTAATCTCTCGTCGACCAGAGGCGTACAGTTCTACAAGCGAGTGCGTCACCGTTCTCGAATTCACCGTCGTCTTGAATTCGTCTTTCGTGACAACCTCTTTCAGTATAATAGACTCTTCGTATTCTCCCAATCGAAAAGGCAAGTTGTTGTAGATGATTCTAGTTGTCTCTAGCAGTAAACACAAGCGCTTCGCGTCATCACGACACAATGAAGAGGCCAAAATGCGGTTGACTTCTTCTTCTTGGTTGCGTTTGCGCGTTGTCTGGAGCGTGGTTTTATCAGACTGAATTTGGTGAGTGTCCCACAGGTGCTTCGTAGCGTTCGTAGTTTTGCCGCCGTGGAACGGAAGGAACGTGACTTCCCGGCGGCATGCATCACTGGCCATTCAAATCCACCCAATAACGATAGATCCACGAAAAGAACATTGCACACGAACTCCATACTTGAACGTTATCGAACGATGGTTGCGGGGAAGTGCTAACGGTGTACATGTTGGGGTAGGTTGAAGCTCAAGCACCGCTTCGCGAATACAGATCGGGATCTTAGAAACATCATCCGAATCATACAGCGTCGACGCATCAGGGGGCCAAGCACCGTGATTGCTACCAGGTTGTTCACGATGTTGGCCCACGTTTAGCCCAGCACCAGCACTTGGAACGCGAGCAACATCTCCTGAAGTCTGTTGTCCAGATGTCTCCGCAGCTGGTTGCGGCATCAGCATTCCTACCGGCGGCAAAGTCGATGACGCTAATTGAGTGTCGGTCACTGGCGCACATGCCGCATAAGGTTCTCGTGATGGAACTCGACTTGAGCAAGAATTTAGCAGCATCGCCATTGATACAGCTTCGTTCGGACACAGGCGCGGGAAACCATCATCATCACAGATGTCTTCTGTATCGTACTCATGTGAAGATGAAGCACCATAAATTGCTGCTTCACGTACGCTAGGACGCCGTCGGTCCACGGCAAGGTTCTGCTGTAGTCAATACGTTTGCACAAACATTTGTGGTTAGCGGACCTTGCTTGGAGAGGGGCTGCGAATGTGGAGGAGGGTTGACTTCGTTGTGAGAGCCTTGCAGCCGTTCGAAAAGCCTGCTGTCACTGGATTCGTGCGCCGTGTAGGATTTCTTTCGCCCTTGGAAGGTCGCAATGACCTCTGGAGACCACTACTTAAGAGTGAAACAGCGTATCCGCCTGGATCAACCAATTGGACATCCTCAAAATGAAGAAGAGAGATTTCAGAATTCCTACACTTCCTTGCTTTGTACTTCCAATTGAAGGAACCTGAAATAACTGCAAATCGAGTTCAAACTTTCGGCGTCGTCGCAAACGAAGCCGGAAATGGAGTTTTTCTTCCCCTGGTGGGCGTGGCGGCTAGAGCATACGCATCAGTTGCCATGGGTTCTGTGGTCTCCGCAGTCAGCGTAATGTGCTCCGGACTTTCATACCGTTTGTACTCAAGAACAACCCAGCCAAGTACCATGAACAAGGCATAGATCGCGGACAGGACAACAATATCGATTCAAATCCAGCTCTCGTCGGATGGTACGTCGTACAGAGACAAGAAGTACTCGCCCATTGTCATCTTGTACTCCGAGCAATAATTGATCCCAGCGTTTTCACACACGTCGAAGGCAGACGACCGATACTGACTTACAGCGACAGCACGTAGACACCAAGCGATCGGGTCCAACCATTAGATCCAGATAAAATAGCCCGGTATTTGGTTCTTCGGAATCACGAAACCTGCAAACGCGACAAACGTGAAGATGGACATCATTGACACAGGTTTGGCGATGTGAATATCCGGCGTCACGGCTGCCATGAAGAAATACCACGCAGCAAACGTCATCAGCGTCTGGAACACCAGCAGTTCGTACAGCAGAAAATTCTCCGCAATAGCAACAAAGCCACACATCCAGTATACAATAGTACCGAAGACCACCGTCTCACCAAGGCCCACGGAATCTGACTCGCTGAGTTTGCGATAACATACGCAGGGGTGCGGACGAAGTTGGCTCGACGCTGCTTGTAGAAGATGCCACGGCTGCTGCAGTAGTTTGGAACTTGAGCGTACTGCCCCAATCCGAGAAAAAACAGACTCTGGAACAGCACACCCATTGTCACTTGGACATTGATAGGCTCGAGTTGGTAAAACAAACTGCCGTATAACAGAGCGATCACGATCACCATGAAGCCACGTACGCGGATAAATGCTTTGTTCCGCAACGCAACCATCATCTGACGCCGTGTCACCGTGATTGCGTTGCCAACGAAACCCTGTTGGGATTCTGGAGTAACGTTCATGAATTCGTCCGAGCTGGAAAGCAAGTCCTCTTTCCTGTGTTCATCCAAGCGAGTATAAGTGCCACGATAAATCTCTGAGTGCTGGAGAGCCTCACCAAACTCGACCGGCCAACGCGGGTGCTTCGTCATGCCAACAGGTAGTGCGTCTTGATATTTCGTCTGCTGGTTCGTGCCCAAATCCAGCAAGAAATCCGCAGTGTCACGGTGCGGTGGGCAGTGGAAGCCCAAACTCTCGAAGTACGTCAGTGCTTGGTCACGAAGTCCGTGGTACATCACCTCGCCAGCATTCAAAATGAGAACATTGTCGAAGAGCGCGAAGATTTCTGGCGATGGTTGCAGCAGAGAGATCACCGCCGTCTTTCCTAGTGTTTTGGCGATGCTGCGTTGGGTAGTGATGATGTCGATGGCCGTAGCGCTATCCAGTCCGGTATTGATCTCGTCCGTAAGTGTCATGTACTTCATACCGAACTCCATCTCACCCGTCGTCACACGCTTCCGCTCACCACCCGACACTCTGCGCAACATGCCGTTCCTATTCGGCTTGTGCTTGAATTGCTGCAGCCCAAGTATTTAGACGCACGGCTTCCTTCCGGAAGAAACAAATTTTAGGAGGGCGTGCCAGCGGAAAACTAGGATGCTCTACAAGGTTCCGCTTCGTGGATTGAACTCGGTGGCCACGTGAACGTGGCTTGTTCTCATTCCACAACATACCGTCTCCTACTCAAGCGACCTCGACCTAGCCTACTCATTTGACCTCCCGCGGTCATGGCGCAGGCTTCGCCTCGCAAGGGGCGGGGAAAAACGAAGAAGTCTGCTGCAAAAACGAAGACCAATAAGTCGTCTGGAGGCAAGAAACGCAAGGGCATCGGCGGAGAAAGCAAGAAGAACACGAAGCAGCGGCTTGCCCACAACGGACGCGTCCTCGAAGGTCCTGACGTGTGGTTCCATCAGGAAGTCGCCGACGGCCTCTGGGCTCCTGACGACGTTCGGGACAGCGCAGCGGTGCCTGCGATCTACAAGCCTCTCCAGGACTCGTGGTTCCGAGTGACGCACTGCGTGGATACCGACCAACCAGACTGGGACCCCAAGATCTGTGACTTCGTGGTTGAACCACCCAAGCCGCGCAAGAAGAAAGCGCGCAACCTTAATGAAGAAGAAACGCCTGTGGAGCTCCCTCCCGTCACGAGCTGTACGAAGGTGGCGATGAAGCCGTCAACGGAGCAAAAGGCGCAGCTGAACCAAATGTTCGCGACTCGCCGTGCTGTGTACAACAAGCTTGTCGCCTTATCAAAGGAGGGACGAGCTACGCGTTTAGCTCGAGGGTTCATCGAGCCCAAGTCATTGGCGCAACTGTATCGCGAAGTTGCCACTAAGAAAGGCGTCCTCCACCACTTCCGAAACAAGAAGAAGCGTGCAAAGCATCTTCAGTGCAATTGCGAGGTTTTCGTTGGAGCCTTTGACGACTTCCAGGATGCTGTCGTTTCGTCCGCCGCGCTGTTTGACGCTCTGGAGGAGAAGGGCAAGAAGGCGACGTTCCCGGACATCGGGTTTAAGAGTGTATTTGCGCGGTCCGACGCAATGGCGCTGCGGACAGACCGCGGGTTCTTCGTGTCCAAGGATCGAATAGCAGTTCGCTTCCACGAGACGTTCATGGGCAAGAAATGGATCGAGCTGTCCGAGCCTCTGCCTGAGGTCACCACAATGGTGCGGCTAGTGCGCACCCGTGAGGGGGGCTTCTATCTCTGCGTGCCAGCCTGCAAGGACTTTGCGCCTACGCTGAGCACTCGCACGGGAGCTATTGATCCAGGCGTGCGCTGCTTCATCACATTCTACGATCCCAGCGACCGAGTATTCAGCATCGCGGACCCCGACGAGAAGATACTCACGCGACTCAAGATTGCGGACGCACTGCGACGCGAGCTGGCGCTACTCGAGCAGAAGATCGTAGAGCCGCCGTGTCGGGGGAAGGACTGTGCGTGCAAACGGACGAGTGAGGGGCGTGAGGCGACGAAGAACGAGGACAGCAAGTGTCGACACCCGTGTCACACAAAGACCAAGGTGGCAAAGAAAATGGCGGCGGCAGAATGCGTCGTCATCACTGAACTGCTGCGGAACAAGCGGCGGCGTCAGCGCCTTGGGTTTGATGAATCCTCGGGCCAGACGTGTAGCACGTTCTTCCTTGGAGGCGGCGACAAGCTTGTTGTACACAGCACGGCGAGTCGCGAACATTTGGTTCAGCTGCGCCTTTTGCTCCGTTGACGGCTTCATCGCCACCTTCGTACAGCTCGTGACGGGAGGGAGCTCCACAGGCGTTTCTTCTTCATTAAGGTTGCGCGCTTTCTTCTTGCGCGGCTTGGGTGGTTCAACCACGAAGTCACAGATCTTGGGGTCCCAGTCTGGTTGGTCGGTATCCACGCAGTGCGTCACTCGGAACCACGAGTCCTGGAGAGGCTTGTAGATCGCAGGCACCGCTGCGCTGTCCCTCACGTCGTCAGGAGCCCAGAGGCCGTCGGCGACTTCCTGATGGAACCACACGTCAGGACCTTCGAGGACGCGTCCGTTGTGGGCAAGCCGCTGCTTCTTGATCGTCGTGCTGTCTCCGATGCTCTTACGCTTCTTGCCTGCATGTGATCTCTTGTCCTTCTTTTTAGTTGGATGCTCTTGGCGCGACTTGCCCCGCCCCTTGCGAGGCGAAGCCTGCGCCATAGCCACCGGAAGTCTAATGAGTAGGCTAGGTCGAGGTCGCTTGAGTAGAAGACGGCAAGTTGTGGAATGAGAGCAATCCATGAGCAGCTCCTACGAGCCTTGTAGTGCAACCGAGTTTTCCGTTGCGGAAAACTCGAAATTCTTTTGGGAAGAAGCCTTGCCCGTGAGTCGAAAAGTGCTTGGCCACCGACTCGATGCCAATCCTGTAATGCGGCACGCTTTCGTGATGAAGTACTACAAGCTGGACATCTTCTGTTGCGTAGCCAGGTAGACGACACAGCACCAGGAAGCAACTCAACACTTGTTACTCCTGCTTACACCTCCTTTGCTATGACTTCCTGCTGAGTCTGCTCCACAATAAACTAAGACCCTGTGGCCGAGCTGGCCCTCCTCGATTCCTAATGTTGACTTCACGATGCCTCACAGCTTGACCACCATGTTCACCATGTGCGACTGGGACTTTGGCCGAACTATTTTGTGCGCGCATGACTTCCATCACAACAGTCTCTACCTCGCTTGCTGCAAGCCCTGATTTCTTGTGTCATTCCCGAAATTGCGGCATGGCAGCCACAGCGAAGAAACGGCGCCGTCCTCCGGCGTCTTCTGGTCGCCCATCAAAGGTCCGGAGGGCTCTGTAACGAGGTTAATGCACTGCTCGATTCAGTGAGTACGTATGCTCTTGTGCTGCTTCGTTCCAGGGTCCTTGGTAAGAACCGCCAATCAGGTACAAACACACAAATGGCCGCCGGACTCAACTTGGGTCCCCGCCAGATCGTCCACCGTCGTGAGCGATCTTATTTATTGTCTTTCAACTTTACTCGTCCAAACTTCGTTCAACTTCAAACCTACTGCTGCTCGTAACAACCGTCCAGCAATAAGTGCTGCTCCACGCGTCCGTGTGGGCAGTCTCCAACTCAACTGTGTCCGTCCACCAGTAGTTTCTCGTAGTACGCCACAGCACCCAACTCCCCGGGTTTCCACGCACCACGCCGTCACCACTAGCTTCTGTGTCCAAAACCTGTGTCTGGGCTCGACGACGCTGGCGCTGCTGCACCTCCGTCACCGCGTCCAAGTCCTCTCTGTGTCCGTTCACAAGTTACCTGGGCACCGTATCCCGCCGTAACCGCGTTCGAGTCCAATGTCAACGTCGTGCCGCGAAGCACTCCGCTCGTAGTCTGCGATCGTATGCGCTACGCGTTTTACTCTGGTCGTCTGCACTTCGCTGTGCAAATTGTAGAGTGAGACTGCTCGCTGCCTCGCTCTGCTGCTTCTCCTCCGTCCCAAAGATCGTCGACCGCTCTTGACCGTCCGTCCACCGCGTACACCGTCTCATGGCGTCTTTTCGACAAGATCGCGCCAAAATAGTCCGTTCGTGCCGTTGATGAAGCCACCACGTGACTTCTCGTCGTGATCTCCGATCTCCGCCTGCAACTCTCGTCACCGTCCGAAATACACACGCTACAGCTCTAAACAGGCCCCTAGGGAAAGTGTTGTGGCGCAGTGTGGCGAGGTCGGTGAACCTTTTTCGCCGCAAGTGTATAGTGTGGTAGCCCAGGGGATCCAGAGAGCTAATAAACTCTCCGAAACTGGGGTCAGAAACTCTGAAACGTGAACGTTCCAGAGTTGGCGTGTGGCCCTTGCGTATCCTCTTTGGTTCGATCTTGGTGGCAACCTGACAACCTGCCGAGTTGGTAGTTAATGTAGGCCTTGAGCGTATCGGGCGTGTCATTTACTGTCTGAAACGCACCCTTTTGGACCAGGAACAAAGCCCCAGAACACACTCCCTTGTAAGATAGCCAAAATACAGAGTCATATATGCAAATGTACAGCCGCTACTTATTCTTTAAGACCCTTGAGCGGTGGGTCTATCACCAGTCTACTGAGTATACGCTCCAGACACTGGCCAGTTTGAAACATACTCTTCTTCTCACGCGCACCACCCACTAAGAGGGATACAATACTCTCGAATCTCTGAAACGCAGTCTACTACCGTAAAAATCGGCCTCAGTGCGACAAACGGGTTGAGTGCAACATCAATCATTCTAAAGGTGACATCCCCTCCCAAAATTTTATTAACGTTATTTAAAAAAAAGAAAGAATAAATAAAAAAATGCAATTATAAATCTATTCATCGTTACTTTCGTCCTCGTCAACAATGGCCATCTCCGGTAATGGACGCAGGTACGTCCCAAATACACCATTCATATCGCGGGGGCCGATTGGAATGAGTTTTGCTTCGCGAAATCCTTTCACGATAGTCTTTGCTTTGACGAGATCCCATGCTTTTGCTACCAAAAAAGACAGCATCACACGCCTTTCGTGAGCGTTTGCCGGGAACGGGTGATCGATGTGATACTTTACGTACAGGTCCCTGTAATTGTAGAGTAAATTAGAACTATACCAAAAAATATGAAGCCATTTGGGAAGAACGTACTGAATCTTTTTCTTGAACGATGCCATGACACTCACATCCGTGGGTTGGCTCAGGCCAGTTGCTCCTGGTGGAATGTACTGGACTTGAGTTGCACGGTCGTCCTCGAGAAGCTCCCGAATGCTTGCCATCTTGTGCACCTTAAGGCTGTCGAGTAGAAGCATCCGACAGCTTCTCACATTTGGACGCCATATCTGTAATATCATACAAAAGGATTAGAATACAAAATATAAAATAAAGCAGCAATTAATTCACAAACCTTTGCAATCCATTCTGTCATAATAGCATGATCGCACCATGCCTTTGCTTGGACCGTGTGTTCTACAGCGGAACTGCCAAATGACGGTGCCGTCACTGCGTCGGCGACGCGGCAGCCAGGTACCCCAGCAAACACGACAAATAGTGGGAGCTTCTGCCCCGTCGCAGATGCGCACAAATAGACGCTACAACGTCCACTATTCTCGGACGACCCTTGTATAACGTCCACATTTGTCGTACCCCGAAAGTCGATAGTCAATTTTCCAGGATTGTCTACAAACAGAGCTGTTTGGTCCATATTGAAGAGGCAATCGTACTTGGCCTCGTAGGACGTATGGAATGATAAAATTCCATCCATTTCAACTGAAACATTTGCTGAATTAGCAAACGAATCAGCAACATCCTAAAAATAAGACCAATACAAACGACTTAGAACAAGAATTGAAACATCATAAACGTAAATCGGACTCACCTGCATCTCGCTCCTTGTTTTGCTACCTTTGTGTGTGATGCGCCGCACGACCAGCCGATTCCGCTTGAGGAATCGAGCTGTCCAGGAGCGCAAAGCAGTGTACTGACGGGCTCGAACGAAGCCTGGGTTAAACTTAGCCATCATCAGGATGAGGCACTTCGTTGTAAGGCACAACTTGCGGTTCTTCCGCATTTCTGTAACGTAGTCTAGAAGTCTGCAAAATTACGACAGGTTTATACCATCACTACGATATATACGATAAGTTCTAAATCTGAACGTACTTATTTTCTAAATCTGGATAACGCACACGAAGCGCGTCTCGAGTGCTCTGTCGCACATAGTACTTGCTGCCTGCATTCTTAGCAGCAGCAAGAGCAACAGCATTCTTTCGCCAACGATAGACAGACGTGCGGTGTACGCCAAAGCGTGCCGCGACCTCGACAACTGGAGCTGTCTTTGAAGCCTCAACACCCTAGCATAATTTAATACATAATAACAGAAATATCATTAGAAATCCTGTCAAGTTGCGTGTTCAGCTAGAAGCGTACCTTTAGTTTGGTCTTGTTATTGGTTTTAGGTCGCTTCTTCATGGCAGCTCTAAATGCGTCGGTGAAGGAGAGTTTAGGAATGTGAACTGGCAGCAGGACCAACCGTGTAGGACGGAGGTCGCCAAGACCTACAATGAATAAAACCTTGCGAGGTTTTTTTTACTTGGTTTTGACCAAAAATCGTTGTCGTACTGAGGCCGATTTTTACGGTAATACACTTAAAGGGGACTACTAAACCCTCCAAGCAGAATCGTTAGCATGAAATGGGAACCCCACTCTTACCTTCACTCAGTGGGCCCAACTAGGATATGGAATGCCGTGGATCAACTCTGAAACGCCGTCGCGTCCGATCCCCACAGGCAACTTGGACTTGAAGCGTGGGAGGAAGTACGCGGCGTCCTTATATCCGCGCCCTTGTCCTAGCAGGCCACCGAACGAATTCGACTTGTGCTCAACTTGGTAAAACTAACTCTGTTTCTTACTCTCTACTTCGGCTATCTTCTTTCTGAATCTCTCAATATCTTCTGGGCAATTATCTTGTGTTCTGCATACCTTTGGGGGAGTTCACTTGGTCTTTATATAGGGTGCACACACTTCACTTGTCTTGGACAGGACCTCCACGTGCTTGGTCCGTCTCTTCTGCTCTGAAACTGGACTCTTGGCCGCACAGTTCTTGGTCCTACACGCTGTACACAGTCGTAAGATGTCTTGGCTTGCTGCTCTTGAGTCTCGGTAGCTTGGTAGTGTCCACAGCAGTCGCTAATCTCTGAAACGAGGCCATATCTCTCTGGAACGGGGCCGGTTTCAGACTTTTGGGGGGTCAGTTTCAGACTCCTAGGAGTCTGGGTCGTCGGTTTCAGGCTTCTTTCGTCTTCAACATCATCACAACACATTGCTGGGTGTTCTTGAACACCTGGGAGTCCATACACATTCATATCTTGAGTCTTGATGTGTCTTGTGGGTCTTGTTCTTCATATTTTTCTTGCTTGTGGCTGTACTCGAGTGGTTCTTGGGCCTGGAACGGTGGTATTCAGTGCCTTGAGCCAAGGCAATACGGGTTGTCTGACACGATACGTTCGTGCAGACAATTTGTGCTTCTTCCTGGCGACCCGTGTTCAGGACGTGGGCGGTTTCGGACTGAGCGCATGTGCGTTTCAGAGTGTACATCTCTGGAACGCGCGCTTCCGGAACCTAAGGGCCCATCCTTGGCTCTCCACACGCTCACCATTCAAACCACGCACTCTTTCCACAAAATGTCGCAATAGATCCACTCCACATCCGCCAACCAAAACTCCCAAACTCCCCTGTCGCAACTGAAAATCGGCTGTTCCAAAATGTGGGAAACTGCCTCGTGTCAGGGGGGTTCCTTTGCGTTGCTTGCCGTCTCCTATGACGGGATCTTGGGTTGTTGAGAAGCCGAGAGATCGTCGGGCCAAGCAAGAAAGTCCGTCGGATCTAGGATCTGCACTTGTGGATCCAGGATCCGGCACTTGAGGTAGTTTACTAGATGGTTGGATCCGGCCAATATATTAACCCAGTTACCAAAATCAACACTGGCTCTACTACGCTTGTCTTCTTAACGCTTCTTGGGACCAACGTACTTCCCTCTTCCTCGCGTTGCTGGGTCACTTGTGGGTTACAAGGCAAATTCGACTCTGAATTGCTGTTAAGCCTATCCCATACTGGATCCTATCTACACAACCACCTGATAGACCAACCAACGACTGGCTACACGCCCCTTTTACCTTCGCACAATTGTTTCCTGCCAAATCCCTTGCGATCCGCTGTTTACACGCCACTTCACCATCTGGATCTGAGCTCTGGATTCACCGCCTTCTTGGATCCACATGCTGGATTCAGGACCCACCAACTTCTCGGATCCGGATACTGGATCAGGGATCCACGGACGACTTGGATCCACAAGTTGGATCCAGAATCCACTGTCGTCTTGGATTTGCAGGTTGGGTCCAGGATCTGCTGACTTCTAGGATCCACATGTTGGATCCAAGATCGGCCGACTTCGGGGATCCAGGGTCTGACCCGAGTCACTCACCCGAATCAGTGACCTTCTGATTCTGACTCTATTCCCATCACACCTCATTCCAAAAGTTGCTTCTCCGCATGTCTCCACTACGAGTTCACCACCGGTCGCGACGCGAACGCGGCTTACAACATCCTTCGGTTCGTCTGTGCCGGTTCGCTGGAGATCAAGTAGTAGGGAGCAGGAGGAGGCCGGACCATCGTGTCGTGCAGGATTCACGATAAAATTCTCACGTGTCGGGTGAGTTCCCACCAACAACACACGCTAACCCGCAGAGGTTAGCGACTGTTGGATCAAACCTGAAGACCAGGAACGATCCCTTACACCGGGTCGGTTGCAAGCGCTTCTGTGCACTGCGATCGCATAGGTTAACCCTTTATTTAACTCCTCTAGCCACGAGCTTAGGCTAGGAAGCAGTAAAACCCTGCAGTCCCTCAGAAGGAAGGGTACCGGCGTGTTAGGCCTTGTACAGGGGCGCCGAGGTATAACCTCGGCAGGAAGTCTAGAACACGCAAGAACCCTCGGTCCTCACGAATACACACAGAGCGACACTCTAAAGTCGCTCCCACACACACTTGGCCACGCTTCACTCTTGGCCTAATTATAGACGAACTCTCGGCGATGCACCTTAGCTCAATCTACAGGCATCCACCCTACCTGAGCGTGTCCTGCACTACAATAAGCTAACTACACTTACCGGAGACGGACTTGACCCTTGTTGGCTTGGGGGGAAGACTGCTTATTTATTTCTGCTTATTTGTGGCTCTGAGAGCCTCTGTAGGTCTCCCTATACCTACTCCTATATTCCTATACAAATATCAAGTGTGAACAGATCTCGGTGGGAGATTCTAGAGTCTCACATAGGTACGACCGAGACTACAACAACACGGTGATGTGTGGCACATAATCCTATCCTAACCTAATTCAATACCTCGGTCGGGTTATATTAGTACGACCGAGGGTGTCACTAATTCCTCTCTGTCACTCTGCTGCGGTAAATGTGTTCCGCCAATCACAGCCGCACCTTTCACTGAAAGCGCCCACGACGGTTGCCCCTGCAACAGAGGCCGTGATCCGGGTCAAAAACCCAACACCACAATCGCGACCCACCCACAATGTGGGTCTTGGCGAGGTGGCGGACACTCGACCGCTGCTGAGCTCAAAAGCTGTCTACCAGATATGGATTTGGAAAGTAGCTTACGGTAGTATGTACTGTAATCTTCACTCTTTTCTCCTAAGACTGAACCATACCTTCTACAACAAATTACAGCCTTCTGAGCAGTATGCGCCGACAAACTCGACGATTCTGTCAGTGCAGGCCATAGTGGCCATCGCCTCAAGCACCGTACTCGTCTGACCAACGTGTCGTTCATGCTCGAACGTTGTAGTGGCCATGGGTAACAGCCACACGGACATCTTCTGCGAGGGACTTTCAGGAGGCCAGTAGCGCCGTCTTAGCATCACCATCAAACTGCTGTCGGACATGAACATACTCACCCTGGACGAGCCCACGAGCGGCTTGGACTCAAGCGCTACGCACAACGTCATGACGTTCATCGCCAAGCTCTGCGCACAGGGAAAAACCATCGTGTGAACGATCCACCACCGTCCTCGCTGGTCAACGACATGTTCAAGAATGTGGTGATGCTATCGGCCGATCAGATGGTTTTCTGCGGCTCGAGGCGTCAAATTATCCTGCACGTCGCATTAGCGGGCCACCAAAGTCCGCGGTACATGCACCTGGCCGAGTACAAAGCCAATCTTGTCAACACAGATTTCGGCGAACGCGTAGACAACACGAAACCCGTGCTCTCGAACGCGCAGAACGATATCCGCAAGGATAAGGGCAACCACATCTAGAGCGATCGGTTCACGCCGCAACACCGGCCAGACCTCGAGCAAAATCCGTCTCCGTCGTCGCTGCGTCGGTTTGGCATGCTGATGTACTACAACATTGTAACGTGTTTAGACCCACACGCTCGGGTTTTGGTCGCAACAGCACCGATCCGATCCAAAGTCCGTCTGGCCGACAGCACCACAATCCGTTGGTACCGCGCCGGTGTCTGCCCAGCTGACAGAAACACCTATTTTATTTACCGTCCAATACGTACGCGTCCAACTAGACTAGCTAGCAGGCACTAACGACGTAATAAACGCCTCCTTTGCGTTCGCCGAGAGTTCCAGCGTCGCCACACCTAGCCACTTGAGCCTCTACGCCTCAGGCGCCCGCCCTCACTTCGCAGCCGTCAGTGGACTCGGAAACCGAGTGTCTCCTGTCCTTCGCTCTCGCCGCTCGCTCCGCAAGCGTCCACCACTTGTCCACCGTCGTGTCCAAGCCGTCCGTCTGTAGAAGTCTGCCGAGTCGACTGGCGTCCGGCTCGGTAGATCTAAGAGTGAGCTCACGTCCCGAGCTCGCCATTCTGTGGAATCCTGCGGTATCGCGCACCCGATCCTGTCGCACGCGAAGTCCGCCGGATTCACGTACCACCTTGCCATCTACTGCAACGCCCCCGTCTGACTCGCGATCCGAGTTGGTCGTGCCGCCCGTCGTTGAAGTGCCGCCACCCACCGTGACTACGGACCTATTACAGTTCCATGTTCTCGACAAGTCCAAGGATGGCGGGAAATGCTAGCGTGCGGTTTGAAGGAAGTAAATGGAGTTGATTAACCGGTTATTCGTGGTTGCTACTCACTGGCTTGGCTATTGAATTCTGATGGTTTTTGATGTGATGCTGATGCGGTTGAATGGGATACTGGATTTTGGAATGCCTCGAACGCATGCCAAGTGCGTAGCATTGTGGTCCGCAAGTGCAGAGTCGAGTAGATAAATCCGTAGTCTACGCTAGACCTACCCAGACGAGAAATTCGCTAACTAGCTAATCAACTCAAGTTCCTTCCTTATTTGCCAACCAACAGCTGGTGCACATGTGTAAATCCGACGAGGCCACGTGCGTGCTAACAGTCCAAACCGATTTATTAATCAGGGTGCAAATCTATCTCTGGCAATCTAATTAGGAGGTCGGATATAATAAATCGGATCGATTTAGCTAAATCCGACGATAAATCAGCAGATTTACTATCTGGTCAGATAAACTAAGTGGTTTCCACAATAGAAGCACGATGGACTATTTTCAACGTATCCTCACTTGATGTTGTAACTTGTGAAAGCTGCTGGTGGAGTTGGATCGATTAAAGCACAAAATAACTCGTAACAATTCCAAAACGCGTTCGATCGAGCGTACGATTTCGTTGTAGCGCTGGACAACAGATGAACTGTAATAATAATAATAATAATAATAATAATAGTAATCAAATACCCCAATGGATTACGAACGTACCGGCAATCCGTAATCTTAAAGCTTAATTACGACAGTATTGAGTCTATCGCAGCAACTAAAGCCAGAGAGCCAGCGGAATGGAATATTGGACATTGTCGCGTGATCAAGGTTGCTAGCCTGCAGGTATTTCACTTCTTTACTATTGTGATAGTTGGGTAGCATTCTCTACCTAAATATTCGCTTTTAACTATGTGAAAAGTGTTCGATCCTCTATATGTCGCGATTCACGACTCGTGGAAATCTGCTGCTGCATTGAAGAGAGCAGAAAAAAGCATGGGCTGGGGTTTCACCGCTGCGAGAGCCCCCCCCCCCCCCCCCCCCCCCCCCCCGTGCACGAGCTGGTACTGCCGCAAAATCTAGAAGTCTCTCTCGAAAACCTTTATTCACACGCATTATCGCGTCAACTATATCAATGCCAGTAGCAACCTTGTTTAATATCTAACAAACGGTAAACAAGATTGCTCAGCTGGGATCAAAAAGCTATCCTCTAGATTAAAACTACCGGGTATTATGTTGAAAGCTTCTTACGAGAGGTGAGAACGATGCAGAACGAGGAAGGAGATTGAGTTGATAACTGGTTATTCTGGTTGGTACTGACTTAGCTATTGAATTCTGATGGTTTTGTTTGAGTGGGATATTGGGTTTTGGAATGCATCGAACGCATGCCAAGTGCGTAGCTTTGTGGTCCGTAGACCACTGGACCACCAGGGGGCCCGTCGTGTACCGTGAGGTCCTTGCTAGTTCCTGGGTCGAGAATACCGCGGCATGTCCATCGAATGGGGGCAATAACGACCGCTGCTTCCGCATACGTACGTTTAGTGCGGGGGTGAAATACGTTGAACAACGTGGGCGGTACGATCAGATTACTTGTTGACACGGCGTTCTGCTTCATTGAGGCAATGTTGGCTGACTCAAACGGATTCACGAGGAACGATGTACCGGACTTGGAGATTGCCGATACCGCTGTAGGAGAGCGAGAGGTCCAATGGTTCGCCGCCGCCTTAGCTTCTTCCCCCTCCAGTAAACGCTTCGCGTGCGACCTGCAACAACCCCGGATTTGTACGTACTTGTTGCAGTCAACCACGCGACAACGCCGACCTCCACCATGCGCGAGGCACAAACCCTTGTACTGTGCGAGTTTGCCGCAGCCTTCGAATACGGAGCGACGACCGCCACCGTGCGCGACACATAACCCTTTGCTTTGAGCTAACTTTGTGCAGTTGTCCCCACGACAACGTACACCTCCTCCGTGGGCCTTGCACAGTCTTCGAGTTTGCACTTGTTTTTTGCAGTCGGGCACGCTGCACTGCGCTACTTTGGAGCGGCGCTTGGATGCCGCCATGGTAAGCTGACTGGAGTGAGAGCTGCGACGGATAGTTCAAAGTGACCAGCCCAGCCCAGCGTTGGCCGCAGTATGATTATTTTTTCTCGCATCCCAAGAGAATCCTGCTCAACAACCGATGAGGAGTTCTTGATGGAGTTGTGAGCGTGCACAATTTAACCTGATCCAACTGGGAGCTTTGGGTAAGTATTACACGTGCACCACGATAAAACACGTGAGCTGTTTGGTACACGTACAATTCAATCTATAGCGAGTATGTAAGAAAAGTTTTCAAAGAGCTAAGAGAACTTCACCCAGCGCTAAACTAATTTATTTACTTGCTCTCCAGCTATCATGTATTGCCTCGGACACCCCAGTCTGTAAGCTTGTATTTGAGTAAGCTGATGGAAGTTAAAGCGTTGCTACGTTTCACGCAATCCGTGATTGCCCATGATTGTCACCATGACTGAACCATGCTTTCTTGTCTCCTGGCCACTATCTCCAGTCGAGTAAACCCTCGCGGATTGTTATGTATCCAAATGAGCTTTGCACGAGGAATCTAATCTTACAGATCGCCCACTCCGAAGTAATCAAGAAATGTTGTCGCCCAAACAGGCACTCCATGCGTGTGTTCGTGTGGCTGTACGATTGGTTTGCTATCCTCAGCAAGAGGAATGTTGTCCACGATTCGTGCAGCGTTGCAAGCACTAACAGTGGCGACTGCCAACATCAGGACGTAGTGTAGACCAAATTGACCCTGCGTATTCGCTGGGAGATTCCTCAAAATCTCGTAGTTGAGCATAAATTAAGGCCGTTACAGAACGTAGGGACAAGTTCTAGAGTTAACATATACGCATTTTACTTGATACGGTTTCCTGATTGCAAATACATTCAAGAAATCGTAAGCACCACGACAACACGTACGTGTCGCTTGTGAAAGAAGATAAACAAACGAAACCTTAGTCAAACGTAGTCATTTGTGAGGTTTACCCCTGAACATGTGGGAGTTTGGATATGATCTGAAACCAAAGTGGGGCTCTGCTACTGTGACGAAACCAGAAGCTACCATCCATCTTTGGTAGGTCAACAGCGCGTTGTTTCATTCCGCAATTTATTTTGCAGTCCTCACGTTGTTCTTTTTCTCTTCAAGAACCAAGACAGATCAAGCATGCGTCTATCCTACATCTTGCTACTCAGTACTATGGCCGCTGTTTCTACCAGTACTAGTAGCGCGCTACCTTCGCCGCTCGATGTAAGGCAGTTCGGGGCTTTGGCATTGAACAAGGCTGATGCTATGAGTGACGGCCAAGACAACGGGAAAAGGTTTCTGCGCACAACGGGTGAAGATGAAAGCGAAGACGAGAACCAAGAGCGAGGTCTCCAAACCTGGTTAAAGGGTCTTCTGAGAAGCAAAATTTTCCGATGTAACGCATTCAAATGTTGTGGAAAATCCGGGTGTGTACGACAAGCTGCGTGTTAGCGAAAAGAAACGTGACACCATGTACCAGGTGTGGCATGGATTGAATTTGGGTTACGACGACATCGTGAACGGCATGAAAACGGCTGGCAAGAACGCGCGCGAGTATTCGCTCATTTCTGAGGGATACAAGGATTTCCTAAAACGCGTTGCTCCGAACTTGACGTTTGAGTAGGTCGGTAAAATTGATGCCATGCAGAGATGCAGAGTGCGACGGATGTGGGACGTCGTTTAGCAGGAGTTGTTGTTAACGGCAATACACCTTACTAATGAATGGAGATCGAGAACGCATAAAACGAAAGGCTTGTTTACTTTAGTCAGTAGGAATCTACGACTCTGCCCGGGCATCCCGAAACAACATTTTAAGCTTCAGAACTTTCAAGGATAAATTTTCGAGAGCCAAAACTTAATAAGGTCCTCAGGCCTCCAACATGACAGACCTGGAGATGAAGAAGAGCATCGGGGCAGGTTGAATGATAAAGAGCGAGCTATTCACTAGTTTAATGAAACAATATGCTGATTTCTCTGGCATCGCGCAGCTACTGATGAGAATGTACTGTCGTAGGTCGGCCAGCTTCAAAGAGACTGCCATGTTTGGAGCCCCCCCTTTACAACGTCGACTGGGAACTGAATCCCGATGAACATCAGAGGACAAGGGCAAACCTACGGAATCTGGGAACTAAAGGTCAATATCAGGCAAGAAACAAGCAACAAAAAAGATCACGGTGATCATAAACGCTAGTGTAAATGAGCATTATCAAAATGCTGACAAACAACGTACTGCAGTTCATTCTTTGCTGAACCTAAAAAAAATCCTCGCACGGCATTTTAGCCACTGCGTTCGCCTTTGTAAAATTTTCGTAGTCATGCTCACCGGAACGCCATATCCATGGCTTCTTTTAGAGAATGGATGAGTACCACCACGGACAGAGTTCGGCCGGTTGCAGTAGATCTTCAACCCCCATGGGTAGAGCCCGGGAATCCTTAGTGCTGCTAGCAATCCGATGCACCGCTCGAAGGTGTGCGTAACTACTGTCCAATCTGGTGCTCGATCTCCGACAAAGGCGCCGTCAATGATCCACAGCTTCAACGTTTGAGAGTTCTTGCGAGACAACGAATGTGAAAGTGGCCGCCGTCCCGGCCACACATACCGCTGAACCGATTTGTCTGGTAAGAAGCTACATGGCTACGTTTTTCGTTAGGATGGATACTTTACAAGTGTTCATATTCATTGGAGTCTACCATGGACCCCGCTTCATAGCGAGTACTCGACAGGGTCGCTGTCGTGACGCATTGTCACCAATTCATCTCTGGCGATTGCAACCGCATCACTTTGAACGACCTCGTGGATGCAACGAGAGCAAAATACGCGCTTTTTCTCGAGGATCGAGCACTGGTCCGGTGCCATGACGCACACGAGTTTCTTGACGCTGCATTTCGAGCACACCGTGTGGTCGCAGCTCTTGCAGGTCTTCTTCCTGCTCGGTAAGAACTTGAAGCTCTTGGAGCAGACTCTACACGTGGAGTCAGCGGGTTTCTGCTTTGGCCGCACCGACACCAACTGTAGCATGTCTGAGTCATCACTGTTCTTGCGCAGACGCCACACGAGCTTCTTCATGTGCGCGCATTCGATGTTGCGTGAGAACGATAACCACTGCGTAGCGATAGCCTGCAGTGCGAGGATAGCGCGCCCGTGTGTACCAGTCGATAGATCGAAGAACCCGCGAGCGTAGCAGTCGACGGTGTTGTTGCTTTTTTGACGGTACAGTGAGCACACCGACATGTTTCCTCGTGCGATGCCGAGGTCTGTGAATGCTGGTAATTGAGGGAACCCCACTGAGTGCGATACATTGTAGCCGATACGTTCGCCTGATGGAGTCTGCATGATCCCGGTAGTGTCGAGTGTCACGTAGTCTCGGTTGTCGTACAGACGCCATTGAAGGCTCACGTGGTGGAACGGGTCGTCAACTGTAGGGCGCACGAGCTCCTCGAGCACTTTACTGTCGACAATACCGTCACGGATGCAGGAGGTTTTGATCTTCAGGGACTCATTCGTTGGAGCTACGACGCCGTACATAATGTCGTCCAGCTTGCCAACCACGGAACCCAGGAGCAAAAGTGACGGAATGGCTGATGGGGACTCGATCACAGGGTGTGGCCGCTCTCGGTAGATGCGAATACCCTCGATCTTGCGAATTGGCATCCAGGACCTACTGTCCGGGCGGCCATCTTTGGCGACGCACAGGTTCTTGTATTGCTCGAGGTTGTGTGTGACGAGCGTTGTCGCTAGTTCTTGGAGCAACGCCTTGTCCGAATCTGGGATCAACAGAGCTGGCAGGAACTTGGAAATGGCCGCGGGCTTCGGCATCTTCTCTGCTGGAGGAAGAAAATCTAAGAATGAGCTCCTTACTCCTTACTCTTCCTCTTTTTTTCAATGGCGCACGAAGTTCAGGACAGCGCTCGCTCCGGATGGAACTGGTCGATGCGCCACGCCTACCCAAAATTTGTGAGGCATCTTCCGGTCTGCAAGGCTGCACTGCTGGATGTTCCAACGGACCTTTGATACTTGACCACGATGCTGCAGATGACGATATCTGATGTAGATGACGATATAAATGGTAAGGGGACAAGAAATGTGGAGGCCGGCTCACTGATATCCATCCACGGCGCAAGTGTTTGCAAAAACCGCTTCAGGACAGCTTGGAGCAACGGACTCACACCAATCATTGCTTATGACGATAACTGAAACTCGAGGAAGGAAATGCGTTTCTGAAGATCATTCCGACCATTCCGCGATGCGCTGATGCACTTTAACGTGCTTTAGGACGCTATGAAGCTGTTTCAAATAGCTGCTGTACCGTGCGACTCACGCATAATAGACAACAGAACTGACCAAGATGTGTAAACGGCATTCATATTGAAATGCTAAACGCACGGGCGTTCAACTCATAAGATGCTACTGAAAAGATGGAAATGCAAACACGAATCTGCTGCTCCACAGTGGTGGACAGCTCGCATCATGGGAGATAGCCTCGGGGCTTCTCCTTTCAAAAAGAAAATGAAGAGTAGTGCAGTCCGGCGACTGCTACCACTTAGCTTGTGCGGACCCGCGCTGCGTCGGCCATGCTCTTCCAGTTGGTCTCGCAGATCTTGACAAACGACACAACACAGCCGAAGAAAATGCCCGCCGTGAGGCCGAGCCACATGCCCTCGACGCCCATATCCATGCGGAAGGCCAGGTATACGCCGAGAGGGAGACCGATCACAAAGTATGCCACCAGGTTGATGTACGCGCCCAACATGAGACGCCCCGTGCCGCGGAACACACCTTGCATCACGGCGTTGATAGCATCGCATATCTGGTACGGCATCAGGAACAACAGCGCGTGGCCGGCCAACCCGATCGACACGGCGTCGTTGATGAAGATTTCTGGAATGTAGTAACGCGTGGCGATGATAATGACAGCGATCGCTGCAGACAAGATTACGGAGAGCACCATACCCAGCGTCGAGGCCATCTTCGCGTGATGTGGCTTGTTACTACCGGTGTAGTTGCCAACGAGGACGCTAGATGCCACTGAGATGCCTAGGAAAAAGTTGAACGCAAACGTAGACACGTTCACCAACACCGAGTGCACGCTAATGGCCACGACACTGTTCGGCAACCATCCGACGAACATTGCCATGATCTCGAACGACCACCACTCTAATAACATCATCAGCATCGCCGGGATGCCGAGCTGCAAAAATGTGCCCATGTAACGCACAGCTTCCTTTGGTTGCCAACCACACCACCATTCCGCGGGGACATTCGGGTTTCGCAGGTAATACGGGATGAGGCACAATGGAAGAACCACCTCCGACAACAAACGTGCAATGGCTGCGCCATCGAAACCCAGCGAAGTGTAAAACGTCAGGTAGGCGCCCAGTCCGAGATTCACCAGGTTGCTGATCACAGCAATGTACGCCATGGGCAACACCACATTCTGAGCTTGCATAACCTTCTTCAACATTTCGTAAACGTATAACGCTGGGATACCAGGGACCAGGATCCGGCTGAATCGACCAGCAAACTCCGCCACTTGTGCAGGCTGACCGATCATGAGCAGAAAGGCTTCGGTATACCAGTTGGCGATAAACACGGGAATCATCGCGAGTCCCAACACTATCAAACCACTCTGTAGGTAGATACCCATTTTCTTGGGCTTGCCAGCGCCATACGCTTGTGAGCAAAGGGTGTCCATGGCAGTTGCCAACCCAAAGCCGATACCAATAGCAGTCAGATTCATGACCATGGTCGAAAGTGCCACACCATCCAGATACTGCTTCGTCAACGGGGAATCCAAGTGGCCCACCAGTGTCAAGCTCACCAACTCCGGGAAAAACTCCAGCACGTACGTGAAAATAACCGGATATGCCAACATGACCAGCTTGCGCACCTCCGTTTTGACTTCCGGGTGCGTGTTGATCTCAAACTCTTCGTCTTCGAGGAGGATTCCCGACTCAATATCCGTCTCCGAGTCATGAGTGTAACTTTGCAGCAGCGGTAGCTCCTCAGCAACCTTGCTTGATTTATTCTTCGGCTTGTTCACAAGCAACTGAGATTCCCATCGATCTGCAGCGGAAAATGACGACGAACGAACTGGAATAGCTACCGAATTAGTAGGACTATCGGAACTGCTCGACGAACTGTACGAACTCGTGGACGTCTCCGAATCATCTCCAGACTCTTCGGATAATCGGAGATTCATCTTCGCGCGCGCATTGCGGCTCGGTCCATTGAACTGCTTCTTGATCCTCGTCCCTCCTCGTGGACTCAGCAACTGGTGCGCTTCCAAGTTCCACTTGTCCAAATTGGATACCCACGAAGTCGAACTTGCTGAATCATCACTGGGAGGTTCTGACTTACCCGACTTGAGAGTACCGTAACCGGAGAACTGCCTCGTCATCTTCTTCGACTTGGCACCTTGGTCCTGCACTGTCAGCGGTTGCAATTCGACCTTCTTGGCAGATTTGGCTTGCTCTTTTCGAGGCTTGGGCTTAGTTTTGGCTTGGTCTTTGGTTCGGCCAGCAGCGGACGGAGTGGGCGCCTTGCGGCCATGGTTTCGTATTAACCCGCTATTGCCACCACTACTACTGCCACTACTGGAACTGTCTCCACCACTTTCCCCGGCGCTGGATCCGTCGTCCTCGCCAACATTGGCTATCATCATCCCCATATCGTCCTCTCTTGCTGGTTGGTCGTCAGATGGGTACTTTTTGAGGAACTTGGGCTAAAGGGCCGTTGGGGGAAATAGGTTTTTAAAGCTTCTTCGAGGTCTGAGAGCTGGGAACGTCTGCTGAAAGCTGCGTTCGTATGGATTGATGCTTGGATAAGCTGGTGACGACGACGAAAGAGGCCACAAGAGAATAATACACGATAAATAATTAGTTAGATGAAGAGGTGGAGGCATTTGAATGAACAGTCGCCTCATCACCAAAAATAGTGCAACGGTCTCTTCTACTGGAAAAAAAGAGTATACTACAAGCACGTACACGACGTCGAGGGTGCTCCAGGTGATGCAGTCGGCAAATTTCGCCATACAGCGGAGGGTGTTCAGGTTGGGTGAGCTTGCGTTGCGTGGGGAGCAAGGCGAGGTGGGTGGTGGACTGGTTGCAAAAATTCCTGCAACGGGGGAGTCACTCCAAGGCGTTGGGTGGGTAGCTGTTCTAGGCTTGTTTGCTTGTTACGACAGCGTGCGTCGGTTGAGAGCTTGCGAGTGCTTTTTAGCGAGAATCTCTTGCGTGCGAGCGCGGCAGTTTAGAAATGATGGACAAGTCGCGATTGGTACGCGATGCACGGGTAAAGACTGTGTTACTTGCAAGAACTCAGAAATACATTGATCTGAATGCAGCGGATTTTGACATTACATCGAGTTTGACATCCATTGATTGTATAGATTACCTATAGACAGTCAATGTTCCCAGACGGTGCAATATCGTCGTATAAAGATGCCAAAGGTTGACCACCTACTGCATATTACAGGGTTAAGCGTGGATGGAGGGGAGATGTGAGCTTGCATTTTCTTGCTTCCACCCTCAACGGGAGCAACGTGACGTTCACGTAGACCTGGACGAGGTCCTCGATCGAGGTCTTCTTGGCTCGAAAAGACCGATGGATGCTGATGGAATTACATGTACAATTGTTTGTGTTACGACGCTGGTGTCGGTGCATCGCGTAGCGCAAGCAGCAATTCTCGCCAGCTGTGCTGCGCTCGGCGCGCGCGACCACGCGACCAATAGACGATAGTGTGTGGAGGTCGTTTGCTTCCTTGAAGCGTTGACTGTGAACTGCGACAAGAGCAACTTCGAGAATCTCGATGCGTGTTTCAGTCTCCTAACGTAGTTGCCTCTAGAAGTCCGTGGCTATCCGAATAGCATCACGGCCTCCGTTCTAAGCTGTTCTACGGTTGTTGGGCCTATAACGCTAGCGCAGAGCTAGCAGGACTCCCCGATGCAGGAACACCGGTGAAATGGTCGCGCAATACGGACACGCCCACGTTCTTGTGGAAGATGTTCCGTGCTGCGTTAGCATCTCGATCTTGAACCAGGTGGCAGTGCTTGCACCTGTACACCTTCTTGGCGCCGAGCTTCTCGTCGATGCGGCCACACCCCGAGCAGGTCTTGGGCGTGTACTCCTCGTGTACTTCCACCATTCGACCACTCGTTCGCTGCATCTTGTACTCCAGCATCTTTTTGAACTTGTAGTGCGACAGCGTCATCATGGCGCGGACAGTGGGGCGACGCAGCTTCCGCTTCCGTCCCCGAAGCACGAGTTCTTCAGCTGGAGCAGGAAAGCTCTCAGGCGTGAGTTCCAGACGCTCTTCTCGGACAGTTCGAGTGGCCATCTGCTGGGTCTCGAACATTGGCAGCAGCACCTCGTGGTAGTTCAGCGACAGCCACTTTGAGACCTTCTGGTGCATATCGTGTACCATGCGTGTCACCTTGCCTAGAATCTGACGGATCTGCAGACGCCGCCGCTTGTTCCGCAGCAGTTCAGTGATGACGACGCATTCTGCCGCCGCCATTTTCTTTGCCACCTTGGTCTTTGTGTGACACGGGTGTCGACACTTGCTGTCCTCGTTCTTCGTCGCCTCACGCCCCTCACTCGTCCGTTTGCACGCACAGTCCTTCCCCCGACACGGCGGCTCTACGATCTTCTGCTCGAGCAGCGCCAGCTCGCGTCGCAGTGCGTCCGCATTCTTGAGTCGCGTGAGTATCTTCTCGTCGGGGTCCGCGATGCTGAATACTCGGCCGCTGGGATCGTATAAAGTGATGAAACATCGGACACCTGGATCAATAGCTCCCGTGCGAGTGCTCAGCGTAGGCGCAAAGTCCTTGCAGGCTGGCACGCAGAGATAGAAGCCCCCCTCACGGGTGCGCACTAGACGCACTATTGTGGTGACCTCAGGCAGAGGCTCGGACAGCTCGATCCATTTCTTGCCCATGAACGACTTGTGGAAGCGAACTGATGTGCGATCCTTGGACACGAAGAACCCGCGGTCTGTCCGCAGCGCCATTGCGTCGGACCGCGCAAATACACTCTTAAACCCGATGTCCGGGAACGTCGCCTTCTTGCCCTTCTCCTTCAGAGCGTCAAACAGCGCGGCGGACGAGACGACAACATCCTGGAAGTCGTCAAAGGCTCCAACGAAAACCTTGCAATTGCACTGAAGATGCTTTGCAAACTTCTTCTTGTTTCGGAAGTGTTGTCGAACGCTTTTCTTCGTCGACATCGGACGGTACAGCTGCGCCAGGTCCCTGGGCTTGATGAATCCTCGGGCCAGACGTGTAGCACGTTCTTCCTTGGAGGCGGCGACAAGCTTGTTGTACACAGCACGGCGAGTCGCGAACATTTGGTTCAGCTGCGCCTTTTGCTCCGTTGACGGCTTCATCGCCACCTTCGTACAGCTCGTGACGGGAGGGAGCTCCACAGGCGTTTCTTCTTCATTAAGGTTGCGCGCTTTCTTCTTGCGCGGCTTGGGTGGTTCAACCACGAAGTCACAGATCTTGGGGTCCCAGTCTGGTTGGTCGGTATCCACGCAGTGCGTCACTCGGAACCACGAGTCCTGGAGAGGCTTGTAGATCGCAGGCACCGCTGCGCTGTCCCTCACGTCGTCAGGAGCCCAGAGGCCGTCGGCGACTTCCTGATGGAACCACACGTCAGGACCTTCGAGGACGCGTCCGTTGTGGGCAAGCCGCTGCTTCTTGATCGTCGTGCTGTCTCCGATGCTCTTACGCTTCTTGCCTGCATGTGATCTCTTGTCCTTCTTTTTAGTTGGATGCTCTTGGCGCGACTTGCCCCGCCCCTTGCGAGGCGAAGCCTGCGCCATAGCCACCGGAAGTCTAATGAGTAGGCTAGGTCGAGGTCGCTTGAGTAGAAGACGGCAAGTTGTGGAATGAGAGCAATCCATGAGCAGCTCCTACGAGCCTTGTAGTGCAACCGAGTTTTCCGTTGCGGAAAACTCGAAATTCTTTTGGGAAGAAGCCTTGCCCGTGAGTCGAAAAGTGCTTGGCCACCGACTCGATGCCAATCCTGTAATGCGGCACGCTTTCGTGATGAAGTACTACAAGCTGGACATCTTCTGTTGCGTAGCCAGGTAGACGACACAGCACCAGGAAGCCACTCAACACTTGTTACTCCTGCTTACACCTCCTTTGCTACGACTTCCTGCTGAGTCTGCTCCACTTCACAATCAACTAAAGACAAAACTCCTGTGGCCGAGCTGGCCCTCCTCGATTCCTAATGTTGACTTCACGATGCCTCACAGCTTGACCACCACGTTCACCATGTGCGACTGGGACTTTGGCCGAACTATTTTGTGCGCGCATGACTTCCATCACATCATTGGTTTGGACAGCATCAATGCGATTTGCTTCCTTGGCCTCAGCTGAAGCAGCAGCACGTTGCTGTTTTTGGGCGATCCTCTTGGCTTCTTTAGCCTCGGCTTTTGCAATGCGTTTGTTTTCCTTCTCTGCAGCACCAGCAATTCGTTTGGCCTCTTTAGCCTCGGATTTTGCAATTCGGTTGGCTTCCTTGGCTTCTGCTTTTGCTACTGCAACCGCAGCTCGTTTCGCAGCAGCGGCGACCTTGTCTCGTGCTTTCATCTCATCAACCACAAGCTTGGCTACTTTTTTGTCTTGTTTTTCCTTGGCCTTGGCTACTTTGGCTTGTGCTTCCGCCTCCTTCTCCCGTGCCTTTGCGGCCTTTTCAGCTTCCTTTCGTACATGGTACTCGTAGCTCTCATCGCTAGTCATCCGGCACGCCCCGCTCACAATCTGCGCGTCAATGTCGCGCTTTTGCTTCTTATGCATTATCTGCTCTTCCATTAACCAGTGGTTTATAGAGTCTACTCGCACTCGATCGAGGTCATCCTCCGAACATGATAAAGGGAGGGAGCACGTCGCCGTCCGCACTGCCGCAAACTAAAGCGCTCACATTAACTCGACTGTCAGACTTCTGTACATTGACTCGTTTCCCATTTGTTGCCGAGACTTTTGGCTTCCGACCGGATCCCCGGCCGCACATACCAGTCTCGTCTAGATTCCAAATCTGCGAAGGAGGGAGGTCTCGACAAGAATCGATAACCTGCTCGAGAGTATTGAAGTAGAAATCCACATTCTCCTCGGTAGATGCTTTAGCTCTACACACATCCAGGTTTTGAGCACTGCGTCTGCTGAAATGAGCGTGATGCCGACAGATAAAGCCGTTGACCCAGCTAGTTGAGGGAAACGTGGCAGGTATGGTGCGCGTGTATGGGCTTTGCTCTACGACGTGTCGAATAAACAGCCCCAGCTCGACTCGCGTGAAACAGAGTCCTCTGTTCGTGCGTGCATCAACAGCGTCAATAACGCCTTGAACCTCTCCTTCGGTCAGGGTAGGAAGTGGACCAGGTTTAGCGTTCACCGGGACTTGTTCGGTGACACGGCGATGCAGGCTACTTTTGTGTACGCCAAATGCCTGAGCAGCCTGTCGCAAAGACATCTCCTTCTTTTGGACAGCTTTCATGGCTTTCTCCATTTGGTTCAGAGGACACACTTGAGGATAGACGACCTTCACCATGATGACAATGATGAACACTAAAGCCGCGTTCTCTACGTGCCATTCTTGGCCACGGGACCTGATCTAGAAGATCAGGACCATCATACACCAAAATGCACGATCATAACAATTGTGGTGTCCCGCAATTGTGTCAGAACGGACAGCAGAGCCCGAGTATTTTTCCGGCAATCGGCAAAATCTTATTGTTTCTGGTTATCACGAATTCAAATGATACAGTAAAATTACGTCGGGGAATAGTGACCTACACGATGACAGGTACACGCATTGCAAAACTTAAGGCTCATTGACTGATACCCCCTCTGTGTTTGCGTCTGCTCTGGTCGAAAGCCTTGCTGAAGTGACTGCAACTTTAGCAAAACCTGGTAAAGCCGAGCTTGGTTGATCCCGAATTGCCTTTACCGCGGAGATAGATCCTCGGCCCCGAGACGGTTTTACAGATTGAGTTGCAGACTCTTTCTTCACCGTGTAGTTGCTCTGAGCTCCGCGAGCTTTTACACGAACGTTGAGCAAAATGCACGCTATCATAAGTACACGATTGCCGATAGCCTGCACAAACTCCCACGACACACCAGTGCTGTCCTGAAGTATTGCAAACGGGAGCTCGTGGAACACGAGTAGCACGTAAACCAGAAATTCCGCCTTGCGTTGGGACAGAATGACCCGGAAACCGAGTGAAAGTGACAAATAATAGAATCGAAATACCAGCACGTACACGAGCGTGACCGATTCCAGCACATTCCCGAGCTCATGAAAAATATCCCCCGTTATCATTCCAGCTGCGTCTATCATACACACGACCACATTGAGCCAGTTGACGAAGATAAATACCTCGCCAATGTACGTGAACCAGACGATGGACCGAACCTTGACCTTGACGCTCACTCCACGGCCGATAATGGTAATCTGGATGATGAACGTGAGCTGTAAACTCGTCTCGGAGATGTCATTCATCGACACCAACATTCTGACATCTTCGTGGGAGTACAATTGAATTGCAAACACCAAGAACGACGCGAGCAGCAGCATACACACACGAAATTCTCGTCTTCTTGGATAGTAGATGGAGAGGAGATACTGGAACACCCAGGCGTTCATGACCAAGACAATCGGTAGAAATATTACCCTTGACAGGGAGTCCATTTTGTCCTGGGTGATCATCATGACTGCAGCACGTAATATCTTCCAGGGGCTATCACCCTGGTTCGGAATGGAAGATGAGAAATTGGTGACATAAGGACGATCGTCGAGCGCAACGCTCAAGACTTCTTGATGAAGTCGAACGAGCCCATGAATAGACGACACCCTCACAACGCTCGAAATACCAGCCTCCGCTAGGAACAAGAATCCCGTGCTTTCGTCTTCGAACAAACCTTATCCGCAAAAATAACATGTAATGCCAACGTTGGAAAAGGTTCTGCAAGCGAACCTGACGTCATGGTAGATGTTGCGTTGGATACAACAATGTACAGTACTTAGGAATGTTGAACACTGTTCAGGAACTGTGTCTGTTCATGTCAAGCAAATCGCTCACCTCAATGCAGAGCGTGTGTACAGTACCATTTACCCATTGCCCACCCACACATCCACCCACTTACCTTGGTTTCCTGTGGGACGCTGCACCGATCGCGTGAAAGCGCGAAAAAGCGCAGCGAACCCGAGCTTCTGCGTGAGTTACCGTGTTGCCCATGCAACATTCCAAACTTTACGTACTAGTGTTCGTTGCCGATGACTCACTTGCTACCCTTGTTGAAGACATGTGGCTCATCGAAATGGCCATTGAAAAAGCACGTCGAGTTGTGGTCCGACGATCGACTAGACCATTGCGTTCATGAATCTCTCGGTGTTCGGGCGCAAACGCGTTGAAGCTCACCTCGAGGAGCCAGTGGCCACGACCCCATCTCGAAGATACTCCGTTGGATCGGGTCGTCCTTTCTCGGCGGACCCATCTTGTGTCGCCGTTCCTCTGTTTTCGTCTCCTTGCCATACATGCTCCAGTACAGGTTAGCTCAAGGTTTTGGCCCAGCTGGTAGCGTGTGCAGCGTTACAGCACCCCGCTACAACTAATCGTACGGTCTCTGGTAAACCCCCAATGCCCCAACGTGGGAGTCGGAGTAGAAGCTGTGGGGCTTTCGTGATGAAATTCATGTCCGTGCAAGATCGACTCGCAGAGACGAGGCTTGCCTTGCAGGGCCCGGGGAATGTTTCCCTCTGGCTCTGCAGCTTTTGTTGTTCGGTTCCGACTCGCGGTCGGTCTCGACTTGACAGTTTTGCTTTCACACGGCTTGACGCAGAGCTTTCTCGTACGTTGTTTGTTGTTATTGTTCGTGGCTGCGTGACGAGGAAGCAAGAACGACAATGTGGGCAACTAGCAGCTTGATCAGTGAAAGCGCCTGCAGTGAGAGTTCTCGGGGTATGCGTCTTGAACGGGACCCTAGCGAACGACGGCTGACTATTACGCGGGATACGAACGACACGGAATCCTCCAACTGGAACGTTCAGCTATCAGACCAGGAGATCGTCACCGACTTATTGGCGACGTTACCGAAGCTTCGAGCAGCGGTGGACGACCACGAGAACAAGGCTCCGAATTGGTTACGCAAGTCGAAAAGTGGCGATTCCGTGGAGATTTACGAGCTTTTGCCCACTAGCGATGGCAAAGGAGACGACATGGATATCGTGCATTCGGTGGTGGCGACAATTGAGATCGAGTGTCATCTGAACGAGGTGTTGAACGTCCTCACCAGCCACAAAACCAACCACGACTTGGAAGCGTCGATGCGAGCGATCGTCCCCAAGAAAAAAATTCGTCAGGGTGAGGTTTTGCTGCAACCGCATGCTACGACGCTCGATGGAGCTCCGATCAGGAAAACGAGACTCAAACAAAAGTCCACAAGAGGAGGTAAGACGGTCAGATTCGACAACACAAGTATCCCGGAGGACGACGAGGAAGACGACTCGGAGAGGAAGGTGTTGGTGAGTGTCAGCATGACCCGATTTAAGTCAAAACGCCGACTTGACCTGCAAGGACGACTTCGAAATCGTCATCAGCGTCTGCAGAAACTCTGTCTTGCCACTTTGACGCATCAGTTCGTCGGTAAACAACGAGCGGTGCACGTGATCAAGACGCTTCCTCGATCGGTGCACGACCAGCTTGCGCCTATTGAAGAGAAGCATCAGAGTCGGTCAGTGTTGGGTAGCGGATTGCGCGGACTGGACCATATTTCGATTGGTTTCGACATCCAGACGAGGAACGTTCATTGTATCGGAGCTCGTGGTGCAGCGCAGTCGACTCGGATCATCGCGCATGGCTACGCGTCGGTCGTTCCTCCTGAACAATTTGGACAACAGCAACAGAAGACGATGACGACGTACAGTCCTTCGGAGTTGGCGCAGTACCGATCGACACACGTGAACGCTGAAGCAAAACACGTGATTGAGTTGCTGACGACCTCGCTGCTGCGCTTTGAGCGCGTGATTCGTCGACGACGACTTGGACTGCAGACGTTTATCAAGATCAAACCAGGTGATCGTGGCGGCGGTGATCGACAGGGTTTTCAGACGTGCGAGGTCTGCAATAAACGCTTCTCTCTGCTTCGACGTGAACTCTACTGCCAGTTGTGTGGTCACGTTTGCTGTGGCGACTGCTCTAAGCTGTACGAAGTGGAGGCAAATGTTGGTGAGGTGACCAAGAACCGACTGTGCGTGCGTTGTATTACGAACGTTGACTCCTGTCTCTTTGAAGACGAGGATTTCATGACGGCACTTGGTCCGGCTGTGATCGACGATGACTATGACTACGAGGACGACTACAGCGACGAGAGCGAGTGCGATTTCGATCGCCGTGACGATAACGACACGTACGCGAGCGCAACCTCCACCGTAGCATGCTCGGAATTTGAAAGTGGCGGCAGTCCTGACGACGTGGCGTCGGAGATTTATCCTGAGAATGTGCTGGAGCGCTCGATGGCTCTGCAGACGCTTGATCGTCTCGTGAACTCGCAAGTCGACGGCCACAGCTCAAAGCAGACGCTGTTCGAGCGTTCTCGATTGACACAGTCGCAGCTTTTTCAGTCGCAGCTAACTCAGAGTCAACTCAGTCAGTCACAGAGTCAATTCAAGGACACCCAGCTCACACAGAGTCAACTGAGCCAGTCACAATCTCAATTCAAGGATACGCAGCTCACTCAGTCTCAGCTTAGTCAGTCACAGTCTCAGGTGCAGTTCCAGCAGTCCCAGTTCACGCAGAGTCAGCTCAGTACGTCCCAGTTCTCGCAGTCGCAGTCGCAGTTCAGGGATACCCAGCTCACGCAGAGTCAACTGAACCAGTCCGAGTTCAAGGCCACGCAGTTCACGCAGTCTCGCTTCAAGCAGTCCCAGTTCGACGAGTCCATCGTGATGCAGCTTCGTGCGGACGTGGAAGACCATCTCAAGCGTACACTGCGAGCTACATTGAGAGACACGAGGATGAGGTTCTCGGGTGCTGATGAATCGCAGTTCTCCATCGCTCCGTTGGAGCGAGACTACCAACTCGAGTTTGACGGCAGTCAGACGATGTCTCCTGCTCATCCGTTGCCACCGAAGCCGTTGCCGGCTCAAGAACGAAGGCGCCTGCAATACGTGATCAATTCAGGCGCGATGGGCCCGACGTACGACCGAAGTGCACTCAACATGTTGGCGCAGATCGCTGCTGCTCACCTCAACTGCCCCATCGGCTACGTGACCATGATCGACCAGTCGACACAGCACGTTGTGGGTCTGCATCCCCGCGGTGCCATCGCCATGTCCATTCCTCGAGAAGAGTCCATGTGTTCGTACACGATCTACCACGAACGTCCGCTGGTGGTCAAGAACGCTTTGAACGACATCCGCTTCAGTCATATGGGCTTCGTGAGTCAAACAGGTCTTCGTTTCTACGCCGGATTCCCCGTTCGAGCACCGGACAGCGCCGTCGTGGCCACCATTTGTGCAGCCGACTATAAGCCCCACAAGTACATCTCCGCCAAGCAATACGCCGAAATGGAGGCGTTGGCAGACCTGGCGAGCACGCTCATTATCACTCCAAACGTCGAGGTCAAGACAGCCAAGAGGGAGCCACAAGTGTTTCCACGATGGTAAATGCTAACGAAGTTGTTGTTGAGGCAGTACGCAATATCTAAAGGAAGAATAAATGTGCTTAGTGAAGACACAGACACTTACCTGGTAGCGTTCATCAGCAGAGTGCAGGGTTCTTCGGTGTCACAAGATCTGATGCCAGTTTAGCCAGTGCCTCCATCGTAGCATAGTCCTTCGTCGAGATGTTGTTATGCGGCACACCGTCGGCCGCACAGAGCGACGCCACCACTTCGCCATTAGGTCCGTGAACAGGGAAACCAGCGTAGAACTTGACGCCGAGGTCCTTGACGCACGGCATTTGGTTGAAGCGCATATCGCGCATGGGGTTCTTGAGGATCAGCGGCTTCTCAGCGTACACGGCGTGAATACACACGTTGTTCGTCCGTGGCAGCGTGAAGGCTTTCTCAGGTAAATTGTACGTGCCGACGGCGTAGAAGTTGTCGTCGTCCACGACGGACACGAAGCCAATTGGGCAGTTCAGACGCTTGGCCGCCACTTGAGCCACCAGGTCCAGCGCTGCGTGATCGTATTCTGGTTGCAACACTCCCATCTGCTCGATAGCTTTGAGTCGTCTCGCTTCTTTCTTCGGTGCAGGCATAGGAGGCATCGGATGGTCTTCGGCTTTGGTCTTGTTGGCGTCAAACTCGAAAACGTAGTCACGCTCTTCGATGTCGGCGACTGTGCACTGGTCCACACTGTTGTAGCGGTCCTTCATGACTCGCAGACTCTGACTCAAGTAGTTCTCGACGCCCTGCGCCACTTGCTGCGCCTTGGTGATTTGTTTACGACGTTTGTTCTTGCTGCGAGACTTGGCTCGCTTAGCAGCAGGACTGACGAACTCGTACTCGTTCACAGAGGCCACAGGGTTCACCAGTTGCCCCAAGAAGTCCAAAGCGTGCGAATGTTGACTCGGATCGTCCGAATACAACTGCTCGGTGAGCTCTTCGACTGAACTCGCGTCTGAAGTCATGGAAGCGGTATCGCCGTCGACGTCCATTGCATCCAAGTGATACTTGTCGTCGTTGTACCATAGTGCATCATCCACAGACACAACTGCAGGACCAAGAGCTTCCAGCAAATCTTCGTCGTCAAAAACGCACGAGTCCACACGATGCACACACTGCAGACAGCAGCGATTGCGACGGAGTTCCCCGACGCGAGCTTCCACCTCATACAACTGAGAACATTCCCCACACACCATGTGACCGCAGAGATGACAGAAGAAATCGCGACGGAAGAAGTGGAAGCGCTTGGAGCAGATCGAGCAGGCCTTTTCCAGCGAGGGATCGTCGTAACCTGTGGGGAAGTAGATAAAAGTCTGGAAGCCGAAGCGACGACGACGCACCACGCGCTCGAATTGACGCAGCGACTTGGTAAGCACGTTCAAAACGTGCTTAGCTTCGGGGTTCATGATACCTTCACGACGACGCGCGAGCTCGGCAGGGTTCGACGTCAGCATTCCAGACATGGATCTCATAGATACTGGGTCTGTGGTACACGTAGTCTCACCGAACTGCGTCGGGGGAGTCGGCGACGCATATCCATGAGCGAAGATGCGGGTGACGTGGGTGTTACTGCCGGCAAAGCCCTGGTTGTTGTGTGTGCTCTGGATGTGGAACCCCACACTGAGGTGGTCGAGTTCGTTGCGTAGTGCGGTTCGGTCCGACGTCGGGATCAATTGATCGTGCAGTTCCTTGGGCAGCGACTTCATGATGTGAACCGCTCGGTCGAGACCCGGATACTGCTGCGTGAACGTGGAGAAGCAGAGTTTCTGGGTCTTCTTGTTGCTTCCGAGATCCATAGGCATCCGTGGCCGCAGCGTCGCGACGTTGACACCGATCAGCGCCTGCTCCGGGGCTTCCTCGTTCTCCTTCTCCATTGCGTCCAAGCGTGACGCCACCATCGATTGGCGTCGCAGATCCTGCGAAAGCAGTCTCCTTTGGCTGAAGAGCACGTCTCCTTTCTTAAACTTCTTGCCGGCCAACGCTTTCATGGTGGCCTCGTACACGTTCGACTCGTGCGAGATCAACACATTGAGCACCTCGTTCAAATGGCAGCGAAGTTCGGCCTTGGCGACCACCGCGTAGGCAATATCTCGATCTTCATCCATTGCGTCGTCCCCAGAGGCATTGGCGAGTTCGAACAGGTCGACTCCGTGACGACGGTGGCCCTGCTTCCACCGACGGCCGTATGTGTCGCGCGCAACAGCCGCGTTGAGCTTAGGCACCGTGGCAACAATGTCGTCGCAGATCTCCTGGTCCGACATGACGAGCTTCTCTCGGCCATTGGGGGCCGTCACCACCAACCCCGCCGGTGTCGACCCGTAATAGTTGGAGTACTCGCTCGTTCCGTGTCGAGAGCTCATGGCCGCAACTTGACAAGTGAGACCGGGACCTCCTTGGAATCGACCGATGTGGGGTGGTGCGTGTCCGGCGCCATCGACACGTCAGAGGTGGTGCAACGAGCATCTGTCCCTCCGGTGGTGGATGATGAGCTTCGCGTTCGCGACGCAAGGTGTCTGCCACACACGTGCCAGCCTGGTGACCTTTTCGCTAGACGTTCAACGTGGATAGTGCACAAGATCACTTCATGCGTCACTCGTGACTTTGCTGCGAGTGCTTGCGCAACGTTAGGTGGATGTTCGTGTCGGCGTGCGTTCTGGTCTCGAAGCAGTAACGCGGTGAGCTCCTCTTCGTGAGCCCGTCGAGATCAAGTGACTTCTCTCGCCTTACCGTAAGGCGAGCGAGCTTCAACAGCACTCACAGCGGTAAGGACTGGTCCTGGACGACCGATAGCTGCGACATCACGGCTATCGGGTGGCGGCAACGCGTATGGTGGCACTCCAACGCGTACGTCAGTCCCTCGCAACTCGACGAAAACCTCAGCGGAGACCTTTGCACATGAACGGTCACCACGGTGATGACCACCCGATTGTCGAGACCTTCCAGCGTACAGCTCGACAAGCTGGTCAACACGGGAAAAACGAGCTAGATTTGCCTCATTCGATCGCAGAGCCCTTCAACAGGACCACGTCTAGATAACATCGACACATACATGGCATCTACGCTTGCTAGTTCGCCATAAGTCGCGGTTTGGTACTCATCTTAGGCGCGAGCAGGTCCGAGGCCAGCTTGGCCAGCGTCTCCATGGTGGCGTAGTCCTTCGTCGAGATGTTGTTGTGCGCGACGCCGTCAGCAGCACAAAGCGAGCCGACCACCTCTCCGCTCGGCGCTCGTAGCGGGAATCCGGCGTAGAACTTAACGCCCAGGTCTTCCACGCACGGCATTTGAGCGAAGCGCATATCGCGCTGCGGGTTCTTGACCACGAACGGCTTCTCCGCGTACACGGCGTGCATGCACATGTTCTCGTTCCGCGGCAGGTGGTGAGCCTCCTCCGGGAGATTGTAGTTGCCGATAGCGTGGAACTGCTCGTCGTCCACCATAGACACGAAGCCGATCGGACAGGCCAGACGCTCAGCAGCCACTTGTGCGATCATATTCAACGCCGAGCGATCGTAGTCCGACCGCAACGCACCAGACTTCTTGATGAAGTCGACACGACGCGCATCTTTTTGCATGTCGGGCATCGGTGGCAGCGGGTGGTCTTCATTTGTGACCTTGGAGCAGTCGAACTCGTACAGATAGTCTCTTGTGCGGTCGTTCACGTCACACGCATCGACGGTGTATTGGAGTCGCGACCTGGCCAGTTCTTGAGTCACGTGGTTCTCCACACTTTCCAGCACGCGCTGTGTCTGCGTCTTCGTCTTTTTCTTCTTACTCTTCTTCTTGGAGATCGTGTGACTTCGAACGCTGCCATTGCTAGGAAGCTTCACGAGTTTTCGGTTCGAAGATGAGGAGCTGGAGCTAGCTGGACTCCCCACGAGGCGACCGAGCATTTCCAGTGCACGACTGCGAGTCTCCGGGTCCTCGGAGCATAACTGACCGGTCAGGTCGTCCATGTCGGACTCGGACGACATGTCATCGTCTTCATCATTCGTAGTCGTTGAACTCGAACTCTCCCAAGCATCAGGAGGTGCTTCAATGAGAATGGGGCCTAACGCCGGTAGCAGATCTTCATCGTCGAACTTGCAGGCGTCCACACGCACGACACACAACACACAACACCGATTTTTGCGGATCTCTCCGATGCGCGCCTCCACTTCATATAACTGCGAGCAATCTCCACAGACCATGTGCCCACAGAGCTGGCAGTAGAAGTCACGACGGAAGAAGTGGAAGGTCTTGTTGCAGATCGAGCAGCGCTTTTCAAGCAACGGGTCGGCGTACTCCTTGGGGAAATAGATGAACGACTGGAAGCCAAAGCGTCGACGACGAATGATACGTTCGAACTGAGCCACCGACTCAGTGAGTACTCTCATGACATGACGAGCTTCAGGATTCATCAACGCCGCGCGACGACGACCCAAATCTGATGCGTGGATTGTGGCGGCAGCCTCGCGCTTTTTGGCAACGGAAGCCGCACGGTGTTTGCCACTTTCGTCTCGGAAAGCCGACGACGGTCGGTCCGAGGCGTACGCATGGACAAAAATCCGAGTGCTTTGACGGTTGCTACCTCCAGGACGAGGAGTGAACTGCAGGTCGAAGCCGACAGCGATATGGTCGATTTGGCGTCGCAACGAAGAGCGCTCCGAGCTGGGGAGCACCTGGTCGTGAACGGACTTTGGCACCGTTTTCATCACGTGCACAGCTCGGTTCTTGCCCGGGTATTGGTGCGTGCAGGTCGAGAAGACGAGCTGCTGTGTGTGTTTATGGCGAGACTGCAACTGAAGCTGTAAGCCAGCACTAGGACGCAACGTGGCCGACGTGACAGTGATCACTCCTTGCTGCGGGGTCTCACTGTTGCCATTCTCCACTGGAGCTCGCGCCTGTTCTTGAGAATTGGTACCGAACGCCACACGTTGATGGAAGAGCACTTCTCCTTTCTTGAACTTCTTACCACACAACGCTTTCATGGTGGTGTCGTAGGCATCTGAGTCTTGATGCAGTAGCACACTCAACGCTTCGTTCAAATGGCACCGCAGCTCTGTCTTCGATACCGTCTCGTGGAGAATGTCAAGATCATCGTCAGGGTCCACGGGCGAGTAGTTGGGCTCCATCTCGGCGAGTTGGATGCCTCCTTTGACACTGCGGCGCTTCCATCGAGCACCTTTAACACCGTTGAGCACAGCCGAGTGCAGCTTTGGGATCGTCGCGAGGATGTCGTCGCAGATCTCCTGGTCCGAGAACACCAACGTCTGTCGGAAGTCTTTGGTGCTGCGTACTACCAAACCATTGGCATCTTCTCCGAAAGCAACGGAACGAGTACCCGATTCGGTGACGCTGTAGTCGTCTTCCGACTGTGCAAATTGACTACCCGATTGGTGCTCAGGGGTGTTAGGAAAACACCACGGGTCCTTGGAGCTCCATTGATCCATGGGATTTCGACTGCTCATCGCTGTGTTGGAAAAGCCGAGAGATCTTGGATGTTGACTCTGCCTGTCAAATTTGCAAGTGGTGGTCGAGCTGAGCTGGTGCAATGCAGGACATGTGTGGGAGCCCAATTGAAGCGGGTCAAGGCGTCGTTGCGAAGGTCACGACGTGAAGCGTGTACTTCTCCGCAGCTGGGGTGGTGATCGTCGACACGAAATGATCCGTCGACGGTGTACTGATGCTGGCGTGCCGTGCCGACTGGCGGAACTTGGTGACAACTTGGCCCAGATGGCCCGCGAGAGACCAGGCCAAGCGAGACTTCTCATGGACGTTGGTTCTTCTTCATCTTGCAGCAAACATGACGCGCAGCTCAATCCATGCAACGACAAGTTCTGCTACTGCACCTTCTGATTGTTTTTCTAGTTTGGTGCCAAGAAATGCTGCGTTCCCTGAGCAAAGCTCCCGGGGTCGAGATTTGTAAGGTACGTGTACAAGTTGCGATGCGATACCAACAAGATAATACATGTACGGTGATAGTGTGGAAAGACGAAATCAAGCCCCCTTACATCAAGGAGTGCAACGCGCCCGCGTGCATGCACCAGCAGGTTGACGCATTTCGTCGTGATTACCGCGGTTGCTCACTCGAAATTCACTGCTCTACATGTTGGTAATGCCGTCTTACACCACAACTGCAACAACTTGATACAAACAATCTCGTTGACGAAACTAATGCACGTACATGTGCCTGGTTGTGGTCTTCTTTATATCGAGACACCACATCGGTACAGACATCCACGGACATCAAGATTTGTAGCCTTTAGCTGTACGTAATCTTGTTCTCCTCAGTTAGACGAACTGACGAGGGACCTCCTTCTTCCAGTTCTTCTTGAAGAAAATCTCATCGTTCAAGCTGACGGTCAATTGATCTTCCAGGTAAAACGTAGTAGCATCAGAAGCCATGGAGCTATCCGTCTCGACCTTGGCCTTCCATGGCAGCGCCGGGTGCTCAGCGAAGTTAATGTGCTTCAGGTTCAAATTGTCGGCATTCGTAGAGGCAGTCACCAGGTCAGCAAATTTAGTGAGGAGCTCGTTGTATTCACCTGGAGACAGCTTCTCGTACGTAAGAGTGCGCTGAATGCTGACACGAGGATGGAGACATTGTGGGTCGATCGTGTACGTCTTGACAGCAGTTTCCTCCATTGCAATCCCTTCGTCAACAAGCAAGTCCTTGCCTTGATCTTCTTTAACTACGAGACGTTGCACAGGCTGCGACGAATCTGTTTCGGAGAGTAGCAGTGTCAGGTTACGCTCCAGCGGTGACACCTCTTTCAGTGAAATCGTGCGAGATGGAGTCCCTGCATCCCGAGGATAACTTTTCACTGGACAGGTAGCAGCAGTATCAACAGGGCTCGGTCCTTCAGGCAAGACTGGGAGCTTCACGATGTTTGCTTCGGCAAAGGAGACACTCAGTTGAGCAGGTTCGGGTGACGGCCACACCATCGGCCAGTAGTTAGGTGTGAGGGACAGCACTAAAGTGTGTCCAGCACGCATAGTATACGCGCAAGCATTAAGCTTCCACGTTACACGAGTACTCTCTCCAAGAGGCATGTGTTTCAACTGATCGAGCTTGTGGCCATGGCGGTGACTCAAATTCAACACACCGCGGGTTACCAACGTTGATTTCCCTGAGGGAGAAACGTCACTCAACCGCGCCATGATGAGAGCTTGAGGTTTGTCCGACTTGACGAGTAAACTCATTTCAGGGCGTCCAACGATCTCAATATCCTCATTCAGCGGTCCACTTGACCATGTAGTAGCCACCGCGTCCTCACTCACTTGGTTGCCCGGCATGTCTTCCCCACCAAAAGACAACCACTCACCACTCCACGCACCTTGCAGACTATTCAAGCCAATAACACGCTCACTCGAAGTAGGCGATTCAGCAACAGCTTGGAGTTTATAGCCACCCTCTTGGCCTGAGCAGTAAAAACGCACAAAATTCTGCTCCAAATCATCAACATTTTCCACTCCGCACCACTTGCCGGGATACTCCAAAATCCTCGCCGTCGGGTTCTCGATCGCGTCCTTCACAAACAATTGCAGATCAGGGAATTTCGCAGCAGACCCATCCGTTTGTCCATTCAGTGAGTGCTCCCACCATTGTCGACACAGTTCCAAGAACCCAATCTGCGGTCCGGGCGTTGCGTGGTTGGGCCAGTTGTGACTCCAAGGCCCCACCACCCCTTTACTAGGGGAGTTCTTCATGCCCTTGATCATCCTCGCCACTCCGTTAAAGTAGCCATCATTCCACCCTCCGATCTCCAGCACCGGCACTTTGACTCGGTCGTAATGTTCACAAATGGATCCATGCCGCCAAAATTCATCTCGAGTCTGATGACTCAGCCACTCGTGCAGCCATGGGAACTGCTTCTCCAGTCGTTCTCGATATCGAAGTTTCCATTCCTCCTCGGACCCGACCGTCTCCGGAGCCATTGGCAAGGCGTTCAAACTGAACATGACAGTGGCCCAACTCAAGGCTTCGGAGCCCAAAACTGCACCATTCATGAAGTGCACATCATCGGCATACCGGTCGTCAATGGAGTAGAGTGATACTACTCCCCGTAGCGCAGGGATGGCCATTGCGGCCAATTGGAGGCCGTTGAAGCCTCCCCAACTTTTTCCGAACACTCCCACGCTCCCGGAACTCCACCTCTGATTGGCGAGCCACTCGATGACCTTCACTCCATCTTGAAGTTCTTGAGGAGTGTATTCACCGAAATAGTGCCCTTCACTATTTCCGGAGCCGCGGATGTCCACTCGAGCCACTGCGAAGCCACGTTGCGCCATCCACGCGTGGTTCCTCGCATCTCGAGTGGCTGTCCAATCTGATTTGCGGTATGGAATGTACTCGAGCACGACGGAATATTTCTGGTCGGGGTCCGAAGATTGAGGCACCCAGATCCGGGCCGACAAACGAGTCGACGCGTCCACAGGGATCCAAACGTTCTCCAACACTTGGACATCCGAGATGAATGGTGCTGCTGCCATGGTCTCACGTAGGGGGAGAATCGAACAATGATGATGTGTAGACGAATCGCCACTTTGATGCGTGTACAGAACCCAACCTATGGTGCACAAAGTATCTATGTGACGCCTTCAGGACCATTTGTGAGCAATACTAGAATAGTCACGGACCATTTGAATCCAAATATAAAATAGTCCAAAATACTTCAGAGGGACCAAACTGGAAAATAGTCTCATGACCACATACAAAATATTATTTAATTTTGCTACAGGACGAAACAGAGATGGCGGAGGCGGCGCAGCTCGAGGCCTTCCTGCAGGCCATGAACCAGTACTCGCCCACTGTCCCTGATGAGTTGGTGGAGTTCTATCTGCAGCAGGCAGGTTTCGCTACGAACGACGTCCGGGTGTACGTAATTCGCCGCTCTCTTTATCATAAAACAACGCGCTTTAACTAGAAACAATTGACCCTAATTGCTGGTCTGCAGCACTAGGATGATCTCTTTAGCGGCCCACAAGCTGCTGCTGGACGTGACGCACGACGCTATGCAGTACCAACGGATTCGATCGCAAGCCACTTCATCCACGACGGCAGGCGCAGCGTCGGCGGCTTTGGCAGCCATACAGACGCCCGATGGAACGTCTCCTACTAACAATCGAGTGGTGTTGACTATGGAGGACCTTGCAGCCAGTCTCAAGGAGTACGGAGTGAATATCTGCAGACCCGAGTACGTGAGTGACGTGGCGGAGGACCCCGTGGCCTAATAAGTAGGACAGATACTTTCTCTTTTCGTGCTCTAAGAAATGGTGTAATTTTGGGATCTGTGAAGAGCTGGGTGAGTGAATTGGTGTCTCTCTCAGAGCTCTTCGTGCTCGTCGACGGGGATTTCCTTCTCAACGACCGTGCGTTTCTTCATTTTGTCCTTCTTTCTGGCGCCGAGGTCCTTATCGGCGTCTTTCAGGATGTCGTCCATGAAGTTGGTTTTCTGCGGGTCGGCCTTGAGCGCTTTCGGATACTTTTTCAACAGCCGCAGGAACAAAGTGGGCTCTTGGCCCTTGTACTTCTTCAGCAGCGCATCAATTGCCTCATCCTCGAGGTCTGCTTCGGGGGCGCCGTTCTCCTCGAGGAAGTACACCAGTCGTTCACGCGTGGCAGCAGCAACATTTTCAGTTGGGATACACTCACACGCCTCCTTCTGCGCATCCTGGTACGCCGGACACGCAATCATCTAGTAATCCACACACAAACAGTAAAGTCATTGTGTGCTGCTAGAAAATAGCAACAACAACAAAAAACGTATTGGACTGTGGACGCACATTGGCGCCGATGTAGAAGATCTTAGCCGTCGAGAAACACTCGTCACGTTTGCTGGGGTCCTTGATTTCCTTGCATTTAGCCTTCATGCACTTCTGCAGCCGTTTCTCACAGGTGGCTTTAGCCATTCCACAGGTGCTGTAGCACTGCAAGGAAAGCAGTTAGCAGTGAGCCATTCTAACACCAATGTAGCCATCTGTACCGCGTCGTGCCAGTTGCAGCACTCTTGGAAGTCCGAGCTCGTGCTAATGGGCATTCCGGATGTGCCGCAGCCATTGGCCGTGAACTCAAAGTCCCTGCAAATGGATACACAGCGACGTTAGAGCCAATGTATCCATGTTGATCGATCTTTGCTGCTGTTGCTCAGCTTACTTGACTGGGGCTGGAGCGCGTTTGGGGCGACACGTGAAAGGTTCGCATGGCTGGCTATAGCTGCTCAAGTCGGGGAAATCGAATGAAGCGGCCACGCTGCCGACGGACAGCACGCAGCAGAGGAACAGCGAGCGAGAGGATAGCATCGGCCTTGGGTCCTGAATTGTGCAGATGTCCTGCCACGTGGTGACGCAGGCCAGGATTGTGTCGTACACATGATTTAGTCCAGAAAAGTCCAGCAAAAATAGTCTCCGTGGCTCGACTCGTTGCGCTGTGCAGTCAACGAGTGAATGCCACGACACACACCTTTTAGCGTTCAGCCGAAATACACGAGGCTTCCGCGGAACCTGTGGGCATTTTAAAGCTTATCATACCTGTCCCCGCGAAGTGCGTGCTCAAAGCAGAAACTCGCTGACTCCACGTGTAGAGTCTGCTCCAAGAGCTTCAAGTTCTTACCGAGCAGGAAGAAGACCTGCAAGAGCTGCGACCACACGGTGTGCTCGAAATGCAGCGTCAAGAAACTCGTGTGCGTCATGGCACCGGACCAGTGCTCGATCCTCGAGAAAAAGCGCGTATTTTGCTCTCGTTGCATCCACGAGGTCGTTCAAAGTGATGCGGTTGCAATCGCCAGAGATGAATTGGTGACAATGCGTCACGACAGCGACCCTGTCGAGTACTCGCTATGAAGCGGGGTCCATGGTAGACTCCAATGAATATGAACACTTGTAAAGTATCCATCCTAACGAAAAACGTAGCCATGTAGCTTCTTACCAGACAAATCGGTTCAGCGGTATGTGTGGCCGGGACGGCGGCCACTTTCACATTCGTTGTCTCGCAAGAACTCTCAAACGTTGAAGCTGTGGATCATTGACGGCGCCTTTGTCGGAGATCGAGCACCAGATTGGACAGTAGTTACGCACACCTTCGAGCGGTGCATCGGATTGCTAGCAGCACTAAGGATTCCCGGGCTCTACCCATGGGGGTTGAAGATCTACTGCAACCGGCCGAACTCTGTCCGTGGTGGTACTCATCCATTCTCTAAAAGAAGCCATGGATATGGCGTTCCGGTGAGCATGACTACGAAAATTTTACAAAGGCGAACGCAGTGGCTAAAATGCCGTGCGAGGATTTTTTTTAGGTTCAGCAAAGAATGAACTGCAGTACGTTGTTTGTCAGCATTTTGATAATGCTCATTTACACTAGCGTTTATGATCACCGTGATCTTTTTTGTTGCTTGTTTCTTGCCTGATATTGACCTTTAGTTCCCAGATTCCGTAGGTTTGCCCTTGTCCTCTGATGTTCATCGGGATTCAGTTCCCAGTCGACGTTGTAAAGGGGGGGCTCCAAACATGGCAGTCTCTTTGAAGCTGGCCGACCTACGACAGTACATTCTCATCAGTAGCTGCGCGATGCCAGAGAAATCAGCATATTGTTTCATTAAACTAGTGAATAGCTCGCTCTTTATCATTCAACCTGCCCCGATGCTCTTCTTCATCTCCAGGTCTGTCATGTTGGAGGCCTGAGGACCTTATTAAGTTTTGGCTCTCGAAAATTTATCCTTGAAAGTTCTGAAGCTTAAAATGTTGTTTCGGGATGCCCGGGCAGAGTCGTAGATTCCTACTGACTAAAGTAAACAAGCCTTTCGTTTTATGCGTTCTCGATCTCCATTCATTAGTAAGGTGTATTGCCGTTAACAACAACTCCTGCTAAACGACGTCCCACATCCGTCGCACTCTGCATCTCTGCATGGCATCAATTTTACCGACCTACTCAAACGTCAAGTTCGGAGCAACGCGTTTTAGGAAATCCTTGTATCCCTCAGAAATGAGCGAATACTCGCGCGCGTTCTTGCCAGCCGTTTTCATGCCGTTCACGATGTCGTCGTAACCCAAATTCAATCCATGCCACACCTGGTACATGGTGTCACGTTTCTTTTCGCTAACACGCAGCTTGTCGTACACACCCGGATTTTCCACAACATTTGAATGCGTTACATCGGAAAATTTTGCTTCTCAGAAGACCCTTTAACCAGGTTTGGAGACCTCGCTCTTGGTTCTCGTCTTCGCTTTCATCTTCACCCGTTGTGCGCAGAAACCTTTTCCCGTTGTCTTGGCCGTCACTCATAGCATCAGCCTTGTTCAATGCCAAAGCCCCGAACTGCCTTACATCGAGCGGCGAAGGTAGCGCGCTACTAGTACTGGTAGAAACAGCGGCCATAGTACTGAGTAGCAAGATGTAGGATAGACGCATGCTTGATCTGTCTTGGTTCTTGAAGAGAAAAAGAACAACGTGAGGACTGCAAAATAAATTGCGGAATGAAACAACGCGCTGTTGACCTACCAAAGATGGATGGTAGCTTCTGGTTTCGTCACAGTAGCAGAGCCCCACTTTGGTTTCAGATCATATCCAAACTCCCACATGTTCAGGGGTAAACCTCACAAATGACTACGTTTGACTAAGGTTTCGTTTGTTTATCTTCTTTCACAAGCGACACGTACGTGTTGTCGTGGTGCTTACGATTTCTTGAATGTATTTGCAATCAGGAAACCGTATCAAGTAAAATGCGTATATGTTAACTCTAGAACTTGTCCCTACGTTCTGTAACGGCCTTAATTTATGCTCAACTACGAGATTTTGAGGAATCTCCCAGCGAATACGCAGGGTCAATTTGGTCTACACTACGTCCTGATGTTGGCAGTCGCCACTGTTAGTGCTTGCAACGCTGCACGAATCGTGGACAACATTCCTCTTGCTGAGGATAGCAAACCAATCGTACAGCCACACGAACACACGCATGGAGTGCCTGTTTGGGCGACAACATTTCTTGATTACTTCGGAGTGGGCGATCTGTAAGATTAGATTCCTCGTGCAAAGCTCATTTGGATACATAACAATCCGCGAGGGTTTACTCGACTGGAGATAGTGGCCAGGAGACAAGAAAGCATGGTTCAGTCATGGTGACAATCATGGGCAATCACGGATTGCGTGAAACGTAGCAACGCTTTAACTTCCATCAGCTTACTCAAATACAAGCTTACAGACTGGGGTGTCCGAGGCAATACATGATAGCTGGAGAGCAAGTAAATAAATTAGTTTAGCACTGGGTGAAGTTCTCTTAGCTCTTTGAAAACTTTTCTTACATACTCGCTATAGATTGAATTGTACGTGTACCAAACAGCTCACGTGTTTTATCGTGGTGCACGTGTAATACTTACCCAAAGCTCCCAGTTGGATCAGGTTAAATTGTGCACGCTCACAACTCCATCAAGAACTCCTCATCGGTTGTTGAGCAGGATTCTCTTGGGATGCGAGAAAAAATAATCATACTGCGGCCAACGCTGGGCTGGGCTGGTCACTTTGAACTATCCGTCGCAGCTCTCACTCCAGTCAGCTTACCATGGCGGCATCCAAGCGCCGCTCCAAAGTAGCGCAGTGCAGCGTGCCCGACTGCAAAAAACAAGTGCAAACTCGAAGACTGTGCAAGGCCCACGGAGGAGGTGTACGTTGTCGTGGGGACAACTGCACAAAGTTAGCTCAAAGCAAAGGGTTATGTGTCGCGCACGGTGGCGGTCGTCGCTCCGTATTCGAAGGCTGCGGCAAACTCGCACAGTACAAGGGTTTGTGCCTCGCGCATGGTGGAGGTCGGCGTTGTCGCGTGGTTGACTGCAACAAGTACGTACAAATCCGGGGTTGTTGCAGGTCGCACGCGAAGCGTTTACTGGAGGGGGAAGAAGCTAAGGCGGCGGCGAACCATTGGACCTCTCGCTCTCCTACAGCGGTATCGGCAATCTCCAAGTCCGGTACATCGTTCCTCGTGAATCCGTTTGAGTCAGCCAACATTGCCTCAATGAAGCAGAACGCCGTGTCAACAAGTAATCTGATCGTACCGCCCACGTTGTTCAACGTATTTCACCCCCGCACTAAACGTACGTATGCGGAAGCAGCGGTCGTTATTGCCCCCATTCGATGGACATGCCGCGGTATTCTCGACCCAGGAACTAGCAAGGACCTCACGGTACACGACGGGCCCCCTGGTGGTCCAGTGGTCTACGGACCACAAAGCTACGCACTTGGCATGCGTTCGATGCATTCCAAAACCCAATATCCCACTCAAACAAAACCATCAGAATTCAATAGCTAAGTCAGTACCAACCAGAATAACCAGTTATCAACTCAATCTCCTTCCTCGTTCTGCATCGTTCTCACCTCTCGTAAGAAGCTTTCAACATAATACCCGGTAGTTTTAATCTAGAGGATAGCTTTTTGATCCCAGCTGAGCAATCTTGTTTACCGTTTGTTAGATATTAAACAAGGTTGCTACTGGCATTGATATAGTTGACGCGATAATGCGTGTGAATAAAGGTTTTCGAGAGAGACTTCTAGATTTTGCGGCAGTACCAGCTCGTGCACGGGGGGGGGGGGGGGGGGGGGGGGGGGCTCTCGCAGCGGTGAAACCCCAGCCCATGCTTTTTTCTGCTCTCTTCAATGCAGCAGCAGATTTCCACGAGTCGTGAATCGCGACATATAGAGGATCGAACACTTTTCACATAGTTAAAAGCGAATATTTAGGTAGAGAATGCTACCCAACTATCACAATAGTAAAGAAGTGAAATACCTGCAGGCTAGCAACCTTGATCACGCGACAATGTCCAATATTCCATTCCGCTGGCTCTCTGGCTTTAGTTGCTGCGATAGACTCAATACTGTCGTAATTAAGCTTTAAGATTACGGATTGCCGGTACGTTCGTAATCCATTGGGGTATTTGATTACTATTATTATTATTATTATTATTATTATTACAGTTCATCTGTTGTCCAGCGCTACAACGAAATCGTACGCTCGATCGAACGCGTTTTGGAATTGTTACGAGTTATTTTGTGCTTTAATCGATCCAACTCCACCAGCAGCTTTCACAAGTTACAACATCAAGTGAGGATACGTTGAAAATAGTCCATCGTGCTTCTATTGTGGAAACCACTTAGTTTATCTGACCAGATAGTAAATCTGCTGATTTATCGTCGGATTTAGCTAAATCGATCCGATTTATTATATCCGACCTCCTAATTAGATTGCCAGAGATAGATTTGCACCCTGATTAATAAATCGGTTTGGACTGTTAGCACGCACGTGGCCTCGTCGGATTTACACATGTGCACCAGCTGTTGGTTGGCAAATAAGGAAGGAACTTGAGTTGATTAGCTAGTTAGCGAATTTCTCGTCTGGGTAGGTCTAGCGTAGACTACGGATTTATCTACTCGACTCTGCACTTGCGGAAATCAACTACACTGGTAGGATCCAATTGCACTCACGCTATTCAACTACACTCGCGGAATCTAAATGGTGTGGTCCCGTTCTGGGAGAAGGTCTCGCGGAGCTCGTGGTCATGAGACTCTCCGCACTCAAGCAGCGCGTTCTCACCGCACTGGGTGAAGTGCGGTCCCTCATTTTCTTTGTGCTCGAAGATGATCGTGCCTGTCTGCGAGTCCGAGGGTGGCTGGGTCGTGTCCGCGAGCGAGTCATCGTCCGTGTGCTCCGTTGCCTCAGTGTGCCCGACGCTATAGCAACCATTCCAACTCTACAAGACTGCATTGAATCACTCCGCGCTTTCGTCAACGACGAAGAAGAGCAGTTTCTAGCCGTTCGAGCTCTGCGACTTCTGGAGAGACAAGACAGGGGGCAACATGTCCAGGACGAACCTACTCGATGGCGAGTGCGAGGGCTGCTAGAGGAGCGCGAGCCGACCTTCGATTGGGTTGAGTTCACCGAGATCATGTCGAACCTACTGCTACATGCTATACTGCACTCCTTCGACGCGATGCAACCACTCGTACAACGACTACCACGCCAGCAGCAGCAGACGCTCGGCATGGCTTTCGACAACAGATACCTAGACGTTCAACAGCGGATGCAGCAGAGGCCCATTGACGAGGCGGCGCTTCAGCGTGCGCAGCCGAATCAATCGTGGTTCTCAATCTTAGAGCGGACAAACTCGCGCCCGATCGCCAACGACTTGGTCGACGTCCGCCAGCGTTTTGGGGGTGCTAGCTGGGGAGTCGACCAACAAGCCCAACAGATCAAGCTCGATGCTTTCCGCTCACGCCATCAACGTGCAGCACGAGAACGCGAGCTCAGACTCGAGATCAAACGTGTGGCAACGGAGCTGAAGCAGCAGAGGCTGACGCACGCCCGAAAGAGCTCACTCCAACGAGAGCTGACCCGACTCTCAAACGAAAAGAGAATGTTGGAGTCCGAGGATGCCCTTTTGATGCGCCGTACCCGACACTACCGGTTGAAGCCATCCGTGGATCAAGCTGCCCAACTCAAAAAGATCATGCACGCGTGTCGGTACACGTACAACAAGTGCGTCGAGTATCACCGCAAAGTGGGCACGGCAAACAAGAGAGTCCTGGAGAAACTGTTCGTCACACGGGAAGAGGAGGGCAATAATCTGGCGTATCCTGAAGGCATGGGGTCGTCACCGGAGTGGGTGGTCGGCACACCTGCCAGTATGCGGCAGGTCGTGGTTCATAGGTTCGTGTCGGCAGTGTCGGCGGCCCACACGAATCTCTCTCACGGCAACATCACCCACTTCAACATGACGTTCAAAGGGTGCAAACAGCACAACTACTTCACAATCGGCTTGAAAGCCCAGACTACCTATCTGAATGCACAAATTCACCGACCGAAGACGCACCACCTTGGTCCGGCGCCGTACCCGGATGACGACAGAAAACCGAGGAAGCTGATGCAGTTCCTAACTATCGCGTCCGTGCCCAACATCCCTATCATTGCGGAGGAGGGCACGACGGTCGAGGGCGAAGTTGTGATTTTGTACAAGCATGGCTATTGGTACGCGCAGATTCCCTACATGGTCGAGCCCCAGTTATCAAAGGACAGAGATCGCTGTAATGCATGTGGCCCAGGCCTCAAGGCATTCCTCACGTGCATGGACCTACACGGCAACATTTCACACATTGGGCGGGCCAACTGGGCCAAACTGGACCGACTGAGGAAGCGTCTGAGTGCTGCGCAACGCCGCATGAGCGTCTTTGCCAACGTGAAGAAGGTGCGGAAGCACACTGGTGAGGACTGAAAACGCTACGTAGTAGCACGTCGAGAGTTTTTCTGTGCGTCCACCAAGCTTGAGAACTATATCAAGGACCTGCACTTTCAAGCTGCGGCATATCTGTGCAAGAACTCGGACGTGATCTTGCTGCCTAAGTTCGACTCCAAGTCGGTTCTGCTACGGAGCGCGCCGTAGACGCACAAGTTCAACTCCCACATGCAGGCGCTCGCCCACTTCCAGTTCCGCCAGCGACTACTGGCCAAGTGCGCTGTCCCCGGCAAGACCCTGGTGCTGTGCTCGGAGATGTATACGAGCCGCACTTGTGGTCGCTGCAACCGACTGCACCTCTCTCTCCGCAACCAAGATACGTTCGTGTGCCCGCACTGTGGCGTCGTCGCAAACAGGGACGAAAACGCTGACTTTAACATCATGCGCTTTGTATGCGCTGGGTCGTTGAGCGTCTTTCAGGTCAACGGCGAGCAGCAGCAGTAGCGTAGCTAGTTCACATCTCGGGTTACAGCGAGAACCGGCCCCGTCGACGAGAAGCGACAGGCTTGGCGGGGTGAAGACTGTAACAAAACGTAGAATGGCGGCAGCAGCACAAACTACTTCTGATGTTCTGGCGAATACACACAGCAATTGTGTTCCATGCTACATGGAGACTACGCAATGACATTCTATTCCAAGAGACTCAAGCTGAGTGCCCAAGCATTCAAACGGTGGTAACCTTATTTTGTAGACACTGCCAATTCATCTTCCGACATGCAACTGAACTTGGTATCGATGGAGACGAAGTTGTGGACATTCTCCATCGTCTGGGTTTTGATATACCCACAGCTCTGACATTGCCTCCTCCTGAACGAAGAATTTGGATTCCTCGCCTATAGTCATATCGTGATTTCAACCTTTGACATCCTAAGATCTTAGCTAGCAAACGAGAAGTCCACTAACCGTTAGTCAACTAATTTCTTCTACAGTTGACGACCCGTTCCACCACGCGAGCCTTCAATGGCGTCTGTACGACAACCGAGACTACGTGACACTCGACACTACCGGGATCACGCAGACTCCATCAGGCGAACGTATCGGCTACAATGTATCGCACTCAGTGGGGTTCCCTCAATTACCAGCATTCACAGACCTCGGCATCGCACGAGGAAACATGTCGGTGTGCTCACTGTACCGTCAAAAAAGCAACAACACCGTCGACTGCTACGCTCGCGGGTTCTTCGATCTATCGACTGGTACACACGGGCGCGCTATCCTCGCACTGCAGGCTATCGCTACGCAGTGGTTATCGTTCTCACGCAACATCGAATGCGCGCACATGAAGAAGCTCGTGTGGCGTCTGCGCAAGAACAGTGATGACTCAGACATGCTACAGTTGGTGTCGGTGCGGCCAAAGCAGAAACCCGCTGACTCCACGTGTAGAGTCTGCTCCAAGAGCTTCAAGTTCTTACCGAGCAGGAAGAAGACCTGCAAGAGCTGCGACCACACGGTGTGCTCGAAATGCAGCGTCAAGAAACTCGTGTGCGTCATGGCACCGGACCAGTGCTCGATCCTCGAGAAAAAGCGCGTATTTTGCTCTCGTTGCATCCACGAGGTCGTTCAAAGTGATGCGGTTGCAATCGCCAGAGATGAATTGGTGACAATGCGTCACGACAGCGACCCTGTCGAGTACTCGCTATGATGGAGTGTATTGCAGACTCAGTAAACAGGAGCACTTTCGTCAAGCATTCGTCCAACCCAATATCCATCTCCAATCTTCTTGAGCATGTCCACATTCCGTTTGCTAGTACTTTAGTCATCGAGCAGTGCAGTTCATTGCTATTCCGAACGTTGGTCGGTACGGGACTCCCTGAAGCGAATGTTTAAAGACGGTATGGTCACGAAGATGTTGTAGAGGTATAATGCGCAAGGTAGAACGAAGGTGCATGAATCATAATGGGCACGATGCCTCGTGTTACTTGTCTGGTTAGAAACATCCATGAACACCTTGTTAGTCCGGAAACGTGTATTTGGACAGCTTCTATCTAACGTTGTGTACCTACCTACCTTTGCTCGACATCAAGAGCTACAATCCATGTGCTCTAAACAGTATCTGGCAACAGATAGCGCTTGCCAATCTTCTGGTTGTATGCCAGCACTTGAGCGCGTACCTTCCGCTTCTCCATCAGTTTGTGGCGAGTGCCGGCAAGAATCACAGCGTTCGGATCCTCCGGAATTAAATCCGTGAAGACGCCGTACTTCTCTGTAAGAGCACGGATCTTCTTCAGATGTTTCTCCTGCAGCTGCAAACCTAGCGCATCAGCGTCCTCGAGCGTGGTCAATGCACGGCGCATCAAACGCTTCCTCGCGTAATGGTCCACCAAAAAGCCGAAGGTCACCTCGTCAGCTTCCAAATCTCCACTCTCGATCTCTGAGCGCACACGTTCCAGCAACTGCTCAGCCTGTGTCGTTCGCTTGGCACGCACGTACATTTGCATCATGCTACGGTACGTGAACTTGTTGGGTTTCACGTCAAACTTCGAGAACGTCTCATTCAAGAAGACCTCAGCTGAGCGCAGACGCAGTGCATTGGAGTAAACCGCGATCATGGAGTTGAGAGTAATCAGAGAAGGCTTGAGGCCCTTCTCGAAAGTCATCTCGTGGAATCGAACCTCCGCACGCTTAATGTTTAGCGTCTGGAACTTGCCGAAATTCTCAAGGTTCATCGGAGTAAGCTCGAAATTCAGCGATTCTTCACTATCAGCAAAAAGTCGGGCGTCTTCATCACCGTACACTTCCATACTCTGCTCCGTTTTGACCAGGTCCGTCGACTCAGCATTTTTCATCTCGTCGTGATCAGTCTTGTCCTGTGCACGCATCTCTTCCACTAGAGCAAGAGCTTCAGGGTGTAGCTTGTAACTCTCTACCTCCTCTTCATCATCACCTTCTTCATCGAATCGTCCATCGTAGTTGGCGTTCTCCAACGAGAATGTTTCCTTGCCGGGGCGTGTCAAATCCACTTCGTTACCTTCGTCATCCCACTCAAGTGGCTCCTGGTAAATCGGCTCCGGCTTGGGCGGAGCTTTCTGGTTACGCGGAGCTTTGTCCACAATGCTTCTAATCTGCGCGCGAGCGTACACATTGAACAGCGTGTTGTACACGAACTCTGTCATAGGCACATGGTGACGTTCCATGTGACGAATGATCTGTTCCGCCTGAATAAAATCACCATGCTTCGCGCACGCATGGAGCACCGTCGAGTACGAGTACAAGTCCGGCGTGTAGTCGTACAATTCCTGCATTTCGTAGTAGAAATCAATGGCCTTGTGTGCGTAGTAGTGCGATTTAGCACAAGCGTTCATGAGCGTGTTAAACGTCACGAGGGACGGCGTCAGTCCACACTCCAGCAAGTCTTCCAGTAAATTCAACGCTCGCTCCACTCGTCCTACACGAGCAAAGCCGTTAATCAAGCAGCTAAAGGCCACTTCATCGGGCTCAGCCACATGGGTCCGCATCAAGTGGAACGTCTCGAAAGCTTTGTCAATATCTCCTTCTGCAATTGCAGCATTCATCAGAATGGTAAAAGACGCTCGGTCGGGTACTAAACCAGCGACCTGCATCTTCTCCATGACGTTATAGGCCCAAGACACTCGCCCCGTCTTCGAGCAGGCTCTCATTACGGCGTTATACACCGATACATCGGGTAGAACGCCACGTTCCTTCATGCGGCCAATTACACGCACAGCATGAGCTGCCTGCCCATTCTCCCCTAACGCCGTGGCATACAGCATGTAGGACTTGGCGTTAGGGGGCGCGACGTGCGGCACCGTCTCTAATGCGTCGATTAGCGCTAATTCCGCGCTATCCGACGGGTTTACAGCGACCACGGTGCTGTCAGCTGCAATTGGCTCTAAATTCTTCTCCATCCGCGTCAATAGAGCGTTGGCTTCCCTATGCAAGCCCTTGACCGCATACACGCGCATCAAAAAGTTGTAGTCGTTGACGGCCAGTTCATGTTGCACGCGCCCATCCCCTTCAACTTCAACATCTTCAACATCCAGTCCGGCAACTGCGCGCTGTGTCTCATCGACTTGTTGCATGACTTCCGGGTCGGCATTTGCAATTGCGTTGAGCTTCGTAAGCGCGTCGATGTGGTCCACGTCTTCGAGACTCGGCTCGGGCTCGTAGATGTAGTCGCCTTGAGGGCCCGACTTGTTGAGGTACTCGAACACGTCGTCGAGCTCCTTGTTGAGCTCTTCGTTGCGCTCTAACGCCGCCCACTCTTTCGAGTTGATATCGTTGGCGCGCTTGGCGTTTTTCATGTCGCGCATGCGCTCCAAGTGCGTGCGGTGCGGCGCTGTATCTTTCTTCAGCTTCTGTTTCGTACTTAGCGCGTTGTGACTCTTGTTGCCTTTGCTGCGGTTCCAGCTCGACGTCTTGACGGCGAAGGCCGAGGCGCCGCCTTTGCGCTTCATCAGCACGTTGCTCTGCGAGATGCCGCGCGACTGGGGCGTCAATGGAGAGCTGGAGAGAGCGCCATTCAGGTGCGACGCAGCTGCAGCTGCAGGCGCCAGTGACGCACTGCGCGAAGCGAGAGGGCGACGACCCGCAGCCGCAGCGAAGCGCAGCAGTGCGGACATTGGAACTTGGACAATAGTAAAAAAGCTCTGGCGGAGAGCGACCGACTAAAGGTACATTCATGTACATATGATACAGAAGTTGATACGGATTCGGAGGTGAATGGTACCACCGTGTAATGTCTTACTAAGTACGAGGAAACTTCAACATGGTTGCGACGCGGCGATAGATTATTTAGGCAAAGGAAGTTGCCATGAAGGCCCGGATGTTCCGCAATATGAGGGGCATTTCTGCCGTCGTGGAGCAACCAGTGCCGGCGCCCGTGGGCCCAAGAGTCCATCAGTGTTTTATCTGGGTCTCTTCGCACGATCCGGAGATCTACCCGCTGGTGTTCTGCGTCTCCGTTGGCTTCATGATCGGGGCTTTCAGCACTGTTCGCCATCTGATGTTCGATCCTGACGTCAACGTGAACCGCGACCGCCGTGAAACACCCGCGTGGAGACGCTACAAGACCGAGGAAGGGGAGGCGTTCTCGCGCAACCGCCACCGCTTTGCCACCCTCAAGCCGAATCCGGTCAACACATCGCCAGACCACGCTCTACAGCAAGGCACGGATGAAACGTTTTGAAGCACCCTGTAAGTGAGAGAGGGAAGCTGAACACGGAGCGAATGCGCGCTCAGATTGGTGCTTGATCGTATTGTTGGAGAGCGTAGTGTGATGAAGGAGCACACAGAAAAAAAATAACTTGGTGAGCGCATTTCATGATTAATCCTCAATACCTCGTTGCCAGCTACTCGTTGTCATTGACCAGCACCTCAGAGCCATCCTGCCAAACATTTCAATAGGCAAATGAAAACGGTGATTCAGCGCAGCAAAGGTAAAAAGAAAAATCCAAACCTGCATCCCGTAGTAGCTCACTTCGGCGCTGTCATCGTCCAGTAGCATCGGCACACTCTATGAAGTAGAAGAAGAAGATAAGTAAGCAACAATACACGTATAAATGTGCAGAAGAACAGATATCTTACCCTGGAATCAGTCCGGAATGACAGCACTTGCGCAGGAACGTCAACCCCGAGCTTAGCTTCGATCAGTAGTTTTAGCTGCGAAACCTTTATCTGTTGAGGGATCTTCTTCACCAAAGGGTCGAACGATGTTGCTAGCATTGACATCGGGATGATGCTGACCTTGATGAGACTGGACGCCAGCTTACTCGGCCCCGCGGCAGAACCAGTGCCACCCATGCTGCCAGACTGATCAATTGAAATTTCGGGATACAATTCCCGCAGCCGCAAGTAGCGTGGGTGCGCTGCTAATACACGTTCATGTTCGCTCGTATCCTCCCCGATAACAGCGAGCTCGTGCAAAATTCGTTTCAAATAGAGCTGCTCGGCTTCTTTGCGTTCCTTTCCACCGACAGGGCTGGCGTTGAAAATCGCGATATAGTCCGTTCGCGCAACCACCAGCATTCTCGCCTCGCCTACGCTCATCTGCGTCGTCAGCGGATTCTTCGAGAACCGTAACGTGTCTAGCAGAGGGAAAGCATTTAGAGCGTCAATCGAAGTCCACGAGTCCACCAAATTATCACTCAGCGACAGTGTCGTAAGCTTCTGGAACGCGGTGCCAGGCTTATCAGCACCAGGTACGAGCGTCACGATGCGGTTCTCGTTCAAAAAGAGCTGACTCAAGTTCCCAAACATACCCCCAGCGGTCTGCAGCACTCGCTTCCAGGAGCTCAAGCCGTTCAAGCTCAAATCGAGCACCTCTAATGCCTCGAACCAGTCTCCACGTGGCTCGAACACAACCAGCTCGTCGTCTTCATACTCGTTGTCCACCAAATGCAGCTGCTCCAGTTTGGGGAAGTGACGCGTCACGAGCTTCCCAACACTACTCCACGACAACAGCGTCTGATTAAGCACCAAAATCTTCAAATGGCCAAAACCGTCATCGGCATTTCCCATCTCCTCTTCATCAACTGTAAATCTGTTCCCACTCAAAATCAACGTTTCCAGCAGTGGCAGTTCTCGAACGATAGCGATAATGTCCTTCCACGACTTGAATAAGTTCCTGGACAGATCCAACTCCGTCAAATTGGGAGCCAACGTCCCCAATGTTTCTCCACCTGCCACCGACCCCAATTCCGTAATTTGGCAACCAGACAGTGAAATCTTCTCAATAGTCTGCAGTGTCTGCTGCGTGCTGAGTTTCTTGGCTCCTATAAACTCGATGGGTTTTTCACTGCCCAGCGTTGTGCCCACTTCCCCGGTTATCATCACGTCGCCAGTTCCAGTATATTTTTCGTCGTTTTCTCCATTCCCGTATCTTTCTTGCAGTCTCTTCAGCAACGAGCTCCGCTCCGCCATCGAATTGTCAAAAGAAGTAACTTTCACAAACGAACATTTGTAACTGAGCTGACCTCCGTTTTCTGTCAATTTTCGTCCTGCAGGACCGACGAAATGCACCACATGTTCCCCACTGGTTAGGACGACGCTGCCGTCGTTCTTGCCGCGTCCCCAGACGTCCCACTCCACGCCGTAATACAGCGCAGAAGAGTCTTTAGCTGTCGCCACGGAGCCCACATAGCGAATCGTGCCTAATGATCCCGACCCATCGTCGACTCGGTCGCCTACAGCCAACTTCTGCGCAGCCATGAAGTTTGGCTTTTGTATCCATTTTGAGCGCACCAAAATAAAGATTATAGTCCAAAATTTGTGCATGACCAAATTTAGAGGTTTGGGACAAATGGCTACAACGCAGGCAGAGTTGCCTTTTTTGCACACGCAAGAGAGCATCGGACTCAATGGCAATGCAGTTGTCGCCTGTCGTTGTGGACTGCTGTCGTGATACGCGATTGGCAGGATGGCACGCGCCAGTGTGCAGCTTTGTCTGGATGATTCATCTTGGACGTCACCAATCGAGTGTGGACCATACCTGTACATGTTTCTAATCTCCGATCTAGTACACTGTGCAGCCTGCACTGGGGTCCTGCGCCGGTTTTTATTGCACGTTAGTCGAGATCCTTTGAGTCAACCATTGCCCGTGGAGTTTACGGCCCCACGGGTTGTTGGGTAAACCAACGAGTTCAAAAGGCACAATGGAGGTCATTCACGCAGTGTCTCCAATGGATCTGGACGAGCCATTTATAAAAGGTGTTGGTGCGGGCGGTGAAGTAGTGAAGAAGGCTTTGGGCCGAGATTGCAAAACCGAAAGTAATGTGTGATTAAGTAGTTAAGACGCTCCCTCTCTCTCTCTCTCTCTCTCTCTAGCCTGCCGTACGAACTTGTTGTTGCCTAGCTATCCATAAAACCCCCATCTGCTGTAGACTCTACGGTTTCCATATGCAAAAACAGACTGCTAAAGTTTGTGGCCTGGCGGGCTCGAACCCACAAGCAGAGGGATCTGATCAGGCACCACTAACCACTAGACCTACTGGGCGCCATCCGATCGACTCTCACCACACACATACAAATGCAAGGCACAACGTATGCTGCACCGTAAACACACTCCATGGCCCACACCATGAATCCGAGAATGTCATGCCCGCCTTTGGCCTGCTAGCAAGCAAGCCAGAGAGCGTGGGCGCACAGGTTCCGGTTTGCTTGCTCGCAGCCAGAGGCAGCATGTCGCTGCGACGGCAGCCTGCAAGGCTCTCCGTTCGCAGTTTACATACATATAGCTAGATATTACGAACGTGCAAAAGAAAAGAAGAAAAGCAAAGAAACACGCAGGGCAGCAGGACACATAGGCACGTAGAAACAGAAACATGCAGAAAGCATCAAGGAGGCCCCTGTGCGAGCTAAGCGCACAGGAAGGCATGCACATTTAGGCCATACATTTTCATTATCAAATACACCAACTACCCCGCACTCGAGACCAACTCCTACCTACGCGACCTACACTCCGACTCTAACTTCAACGACCAACACTCTTCACCTCAGTCATGACAGGGAACGCGACACCCCGGAAATCCAGCGCCGTCAGACATCATCTTCAACACTTTGCTCGCAGAACCACTCGAGTCATGCTGAATCAGCGATTAACGACGCTTGAATCCAAGCCTAGCGTCATGCCATCCGCAGTGTCCTCCATCCTGGTGATCCGGTTGGGTCAAGGCACGCGGTGCTAATCGTCGTAGCATTTCCAATCGACAGAGTGGTGATCACCATGCAAAAAGATGATGTTACTACGGGATGTCTTGACACAAAGGGCGACTGGAGCGACCGTGCCCTCAATTGGATGACGGACTCTCGGAAGGTCTACGCTACGTCTGGAATCGATTGGCACCAACGGCACCGACGCACTGCGGCTGCTTCGTACCCGGCCACTTTTCGATTTGCAAGGTCGCAGTCATGAGCTCTGCTCCGATATCAGCTGAAGTTCCGAGCACCCCCGAGCCCAGCAAATTGGCTCTAGAGCCCCCAAATGTTGACTATGAAGGAGTGAAGACGCCCATGGACATCGAAGGCGGTGCACTTGAGCCTGGAGGTGCACCGTCGGTTTTCTCCTGGAAACACATCGGTCTACTTGCCCACATCGCGTCCGTTGGTGTGGTGTACGGCACGCTTTCCGGAGTCATTTACGCCGTGCTGAACAACTACCTGTACATGTCGGCGGTGCTTACAGCGACAGCGCAGGCGTTGGTGAGACTTCCACGAGCGTTGCGTTTATTTGCCGCCATCTTCTCGGACTGCTACCCGATCTTTGGTTATCGCCGCCGACCGTACCTGATCATGGGTTGGGTGCTCACGTTCGTGTGCTGTTTCTTGATGGCGGTGTTACCTCTGGGTGATCCTTACTACGGCGATCCATCCCTCTCCGGCATTGATGAAGACGAACTTACCCCAGAGCAGCAAGCACTTATTAACCACGACGCACCGGACAAGGGTATCAAGTTGATCATCTTCTTTGTGTTCGCCAATTTGGGCACGGTCATCTCGTTTGGTGCTTCGGACGGCTACATGGTTGAGCTCGCGCGACGTGAGCCCGAGTCAATTCGCGGTACAACTCAGTCATATGTGTCTGCTGTGCGTCAGGTTTTCATGGTGTTGGCGGCATTCATGACGGGAATTGGTCTAAATGGCGAAGACTATGGTGGTGACTTCTCTTGGACCATGGGCTTTAACGCTATCATGGGCGTGTGTGCCGCCTTCTCGTTCGTTACAATCCCGCTTTGCTGGTTCTGCGTGACTGAAGAGAAAGCCCCCCGGAAGTCCATGCGCAAGTTCTTGGCTTATCTGTATGAGTTGCTACAACAGCGAGTGATGTACCAAGTGATCGCCTTCCGCTTCTTCCGCCAGATCTTGTCGCTCTTTTCCGTCACCGCTTCGAGCCCTATTCAAAGCACGTGGGCCAATGTGACGCCGCTAAACGAAGGAATCTCGGAGATGATCTCGTGCATGGTGACGTTTATCTCGCTGTGGATTGTCCGTCGCTATGGTCTGCACTGGAGCTGGAAAGTAGTCGTCGTCGTCTGTCAGTTCGGAGTTGTATTCGTGGACGCCTTCCCAACCTTCTTCACGATCTGGAACGTGTACCGCAGTCAGTGGTTCTGGCTGGGCGTGCCGTTGCTCGAAGAGTTCCCCAACAGTATCGGAGACTTCATCGCCACGCTCTTCGTGGTGGAGGTGTGTGATAAGGGCAGCGAGGCCACCATCATGGGCCTCATGATCACCATTTCAGCTCTGGGAACTCCCTTCTCCACGGTGCTATACAAGACCGTAGACAGCTACTTCGAGATCGAGCGCAAGTTCATCGTCAAGGACGACCACCACGTGCGATCGCAAGTCACGTACGCCTACCTCATCGCGTACGCGTGTAATCTCCTCTCCGTCGTCTTTGTGGTCTGGCTACCGCGTCAGAAGGCTGAGGTTCACGCACTCAAGGCCAAAGGCGGTAAGAGCAAACTTCTGGGCACACTCACTGTGTGCTACCTGGTCTTCGCCTTCTTCTGGATCATCATGACCAACGTGCTGAGTCTTTTCGACTCCACCTCGTGCTTGCGTATTGCTGGAGGATCGGGCTGCTAAGCTCAACGACGACGTACTGCAAATGTAGTCGTTCACACCTAGACGTACTTCATATTTGCCAGCAATTCTCCACTAGCATAATACACCTCTCAAGTTGTCGACAAGTATGCTGAGTGTAGGCGGATTCCTGTTCCAGTTCGTGGAACCCTTTCTTGCCCGATCTAATGCTCCAAAGCAAACTTCCGCGCTCGATATGACCAAGACTGGGTTTTGGATGGCACCCAATGGCATCGGTCACCTTTTTACTTTACATGTCTGTACTAGTATTACATACTTGCACCGTGTACAGTTCGTGCGTACGAGAAACACATGTCGGCAGTAACTTGCCGCCAATCGTTGCCGAAGTTCCTCACGTTTTGTGCCTTCAGGTTATTGTAATAACCGGCTGGAATGTCCAAATTCTGAACGCCTTATTGCATCGAAAATGCATCGAAATTGCGAGATAAATCGGAGTTGCTGAAAGCCTTAAAACTGAGTTTAAATCAAAGTAGAACGGCGTAATTAGGGGTACCAAGAAAACACGAAGTGGTGGCTGACACTCGACAAACAGCACGCAAAGAAGACAAACGAAGCGATGTACTCCGGAGATCTACGATGACGGGCTGTAACGCTGCACTACACATGCTGCGTGTCGTGCGAGATGGTCGGCCGTTTACTGGGAGTGTCACGAAGAGCTGTCCGGCGCTGGTATGCTCAGTTCAAGGCAACAGGACACGTATTCCCCGAGGAGCAACCCCCAGACCAGTGTACCCTGTGGAAGTAGTGGATTATGTATTGGCCTATGTAAAGCAACACCCGTGTTTCTACGTGGAAGAGTTATTGAGTGAGATGAAGGCGCGCTTCCCAGAGCAGAGCAGAGGTCTATCAGCGACGTGCGTGTTGAGGTTGCTGCGTTTCACGTTGAAGCTATCCCGCAAAGTACTGGAGCGACGCGCCCGTGAGGCCGCTCCTCTAGAGGTAGAGACCTACCTAATCAAACTCAGGTCTTTCTACGGCTACCCTGAGCAGATGCTGTTCCTCGATGAGACGTCCAAGAACGGCTTAGACTCTATGCGACGCTATGCGTGGTCCGAGCGAGGGGGGAAGTCGGTGGTACGAGTCCCATTCAAGCGAGGGGGTAGAGTATCTATTCTAGCGGCCTGTGATGTTCGAGGTTTTGTGGCATGGGAAACAATGCGTGGGACTTTCTCACGCAAATGATTTCATCGAGCGTTCGTACGGCAGATCGTGAAACACTTGAACCCGTGGCCGCTGCCCTACTCTATCGTCGTTTCAGACAACGCTCGCATCCACATGTACCGAGAGCTGGAAGAAGTGGTCCACCGTTGCGGAGCCATCCTGCTGTACCTGCCGCCGAATTGCCCCCACCTCAACCCCATTGAGGTGATGTTCGGGCGGCTCAAACAGTGGCTAATTCGCCATGCGAACCTTGTCTTCCCGCTCTACCCAGAACAAGTTCTCCGTGTTGCATTGCGCCGCTGTCTACTGTGTGATGACCATAGAGTGAATTTGTTCCGCCATTGCGGATACGGCTAAGGTGGGCTCAATCTGGCCCCATTCCGAGAGCAAGATTAAGGTGGGGAGGCGGAGCGGAGGAGGTGGAGGGGGTGGGTGGGTGGGAAGCATAACCGAGCGTAGCGAGATAACTTTTTTGAATGCATGATGTTTTGTATGGAAGTTAAGGTTCTAAATAAGCTTAGTCGCTAGCATGATCGGCGTCTGAGAGGTCTTCATCGGGCTCTTGAGGAGGCACGAATGTGCTAAAGACACCACTTGCCAGCAGATTATGGTTAGGAAGGCCAAGCACTCGACGTAGCTCGACTACATTAATGGTGAGTGAAAGTTCTGCTGATCCATTAAGACGGACAGAAATGGTCTGATGCTCAGGCTCCGCTTCCATTGCCTCAGAGGCTTGCATTGTGTCGATGTGCTGTGCTTGAATAAATGTAGCTGTGTCCGGCATGCTGAGCTCAGTCCCTTCAGACTGACGTGCATGAGAGATCGACCAATGGGTTCGAGCAATCTCCCCCACTTGAACACTTGGACGCTCTGATAGGAAGGCGTCTATAGATCGAGCTGCTTCTTGCACCCGAGACGCCGTGGCACGCCGTGTACCGGTCAAATTGTTTTTTTTGGCTGCAAAAACAAATACGTCAGTCATAAAGGGTCCTGAGGCTTGTGAACGCCTCTGGTGGTTTGCCCGTGCAGTTGAAAGCATGACTGTGAAGTTAGATTCATCAAGTGCAACAAAGTCTCGCTGTCTTGATGCTTGGCCGGGCTTTAAGTACACGTTTTCGTCGGAACGAACCGTCTTCTTCTTGTAGCGTCTTAAGCTCCCAGCTACTCGGTCTTCTACTTGCTTGCAAAACTCGCTGAAATTGTGTTCTTCTTCTTCAAATGTGAATATTGCATCCTCTACCGGCACGTTGGCTCTGCTCGTAAATGTTATCTCTCCGATTTTGACGTGAACTCGGACGGGTGTCGACATTGCGCTTGGCCGATTGATTGCCGATGTGAAAGTGGGCGTTCTGGCATGTTTCGACTCAAAACACGCACGCTTTGGCCACGTCACTTCTGTGTGATCAAGACTCACGCACCTCAAGCTCGACATAGCATTATACACAAAAGATGCTCAACGTTCCCTCTAAGGCCAAACCCAAGACAGACCCAACCACGGCCGCCGCTCGCGCACAGTTGCGGCGGGAGAAGAATCGTGTGAGGAACAGCCGCTTGTGGGAAGAGAAAAAGGAGAGTCTTGCTGCCATGGTCCGGGAACATCGACAACTTGAGGAGAAGCTGCAATCTCTGGTAGCAACACTCCGACCTCAAGCCGCCACTTGTCGCGCCGAAGACCCGAAAACAAACTCCATTCGAAACGCGCTTCGGGAGTTGGCCCACGAGCGAGTATTTCTCGGTAACGCAAATTTGGAGCTCCGAAAACGTCTCCAAGTCCATTTCAAGTACCAGGGTGCCATTGTTTTAGCTTCTCAAGCATTCTCCCACCAGCGTCGGAGAGATACATTGTGGGGGTCGACACTTCCCACCGATTGTGACGGTGGCTGGTGTGTTTTCTTACCGCGCGGCGAGCCGTCCTTCTACTTCTACCTGTTCTCGCGTTTAGAGTTCGACACCACATTCAAGCGCTGTGATGAGAGGCTCTGAGCCAATGAGTTGTGCATGACCACGGTGGGGAAACTATTTGGGTGGGCGGCGGAGAACGCCCCGCAAGCCCAAAGCCCGGTCAGCGACTCGTTCGTGTCTTATGGAAGATTTACGAGACGGCTACTGTGCTCGCTGGGTCACGCCAAGTACGTTCTCGACAATATTGACGTCCGTTTGAGACCCTTGTTGGTCAATTTGAAGACGTATAGTAGATACGAGGAAGGTGCCGTGAGCTACCAAGTCCTACAGCAGTTCGACGCCGATGCGTACGTTGTCGTGTTCAACATTCCGGATCGAGTTCATCATCGCTACATCACGTTGGCGCGACATGGACACAGAATAAAACCCGACGGCAGACGTGAACTCTCCTACAAAATCGTGATTGGGGATTCCAGTGCCAACGCGCGCAGTCGCCTGGCCGAGCAGCAGCCTGATACCCACTGGATACTCGAGGGTGGATGCTTTGTGACGCTCACGGAGGTCAATGAAAACTCGATTGACGTCGTGTACGACCACTGGGCTGGTGGTCTCAGCGACATTGGCCGCCGAGAATTCTACACCGAGTGGATTCGCTTTGTTATTCGTTTGGAGCAGCTCGTGTCACCCTCGAGGTTTCTTACGACAGCGCCGTAGGATGGAAGAGTTTGTGAAATCATAGTGCAGATTTGAACGTTGTTCTGGCACTAAGAGACTTGTTTATTGAAGAAGTACTTTCGTCGTTTTACATACTACACAACATCCTAGACAACACCAAGTCAAATGAAGTACATTGGAAATGTTTGTGAACTCTAACAAATCTTAAAATATGCGAGCGCATCGACCACAGTAACCGGTAGGCCCAGTGATCTTCGCAAGGAGTTTTGCATATTTGTCCGAGACATTCACAGTGTTACGTCAATTCAGCCTCTTGAATACATAGCTTGTTTCATTGTTAACCAATGATCACGGCAGCGATCACGATCTACCTGAGATCGAGCAGAAAAACACTCGGCGGAGCTCAGGCTGCGCTGCATAAGCGAAAATGATTGAGAGTACGCATTGATCCAGTTCGTCTATAATACGACCTGTAGGGCGCATCGTTTTAATCACTTCGACAGACATGTTCCTCGATGGCAGTATACTGAGGAACGCGAGTTTGTTCTGAATCTCCAACGGCGCCAGTCTTCGGTTAATCGGTTTACGGTGAAATTTTCTGAAGTCGTCGATAAAGCGGGTATGGGGAGTTGCCACTTCGAGGTACTCCAGCTTCTGATTGGTTTCGAGCATGTGCACCAATGCGTTCACATAGTCTTCAGTAGGGTCGTGATCGTCTGAATACGAATTAAAATCAATCGATCGCGCGGTTAGACAGGTTGCTAACCCTCGCACACATTCGTAAAGTGGATTGGTTGAGTCACTCAAGTCCGAAGCAAGTTGTAGAATATCGTGAAACGCGACCGTCAGCTCCGGAAGAGCAACATCACGGGCACTATATTCGGTGAAGTCGAATTTGACCACAACCACGTCTCCGCTGATCGACAATTTCTGCAGATTCGGACAGCATCGTAGAATAGTCTTGACGTTGATATCCTCTTGCCGAGCTTGTGACGGTATGTTTAAAGCTAGAGACTTCAATTGAAACCAAATTGCTGCTAGAAATGGATTAAGTCCGTCGAAGTTCCCCCTTCCACAGAGTTGAATTTAATTGTGAGCGATGTTAAACCAGCGAACTCGGTCGTAGTAGTCGAGCTCTGACACACAACCATACCGTCACGCTGGACTAAGCACCTACCAAAACCAGGGACTAGAACATTTATCCAGGCGCTGGTACCATCGTCGCTGAAAACCCGACCAAATGATGCGTCAAGCGGGAGGTTAGAACAGTAGTGTTGAGCACCAGTCAGCAGCAGTCGAACTCGAGTGCTGTGTCTCAGCCTCACATCAATACCGTCAGCCTTACCACGGGGAGAATCAAATACAGTTTCCTCAGAGTGCTCAGATTTCGCAACGCGCAGAAAATCCGCGACGTCCTCCGCGCTAAGTCTGTCCACGCCGGTCACAGAGAATGATTCAAGCGACGACGACCCGCGTGCCCGCTTTGAAAAGACCCCGTAGCCAATCCATTTCCACCAGTGCTCTCTGGCGACGTGTCTATTCCATTGTTTCAAGCGCACAACAACTTTCTTCGTCGTTTGGTTTAGCACCATGGCAGAAAACATTCCCTCAATGTCACACCCTCGCATCGTATCTTCGTACCATAACTTTAAGACGTCCAGCCGGGATGGGGGCGCCAGTTCTGGCGCAACGTGATATTTCATATTCATGAGTTCTCGGCTGCGTTGTTGGCAACTAAAGACGCGGGTCATCAACTTATGAAACACCTCCTTCGATTCGACATCATCTATAATCAGTCCCGGTTCCACTGACATCTAAAGCGGAACTCGCGAGAACCGCACATTATCCAACAACAATCGCTCCATCGCCTTTTCGGCGAAAATACAAACCCACTAAAATCGATGGACATTGGTCTCAGCACAAACCTGCACTGCAGCGACTCGGTCGTAACTTCTTTCTTCTCCAAATTTTGCTCATACCACTCCCACTGGTGTTGTATCACTCTCTCAGCTCTGGTAATATCCATCAACTCGTCCAGTTTCCCACCGTCGGGGTCCGTGTTCGCCACAAAATCCACTCACAGGGACTTCGAAGGCGATTCCTGGCTGATCCGCCTCTAAAACACCACCTAAAACTGCGATTTTCTTCATCATCTCCAAATACTCACCACTAACATTTGTACGTTGCTCCATTCCACAAAAATGGACTAAACCATACTCGACCTGGTCGTCAAAAACCTTGCGTTCGAAATCCAGCAAAAGAACGAAATGGCATTTTATCTTCGTTTCGAAATTTTCTTCCCCCTCCTTCCCCAGATCCACTCCGCAATATGTCCTCAGTAAATAAGCCCATGCATCGGGATTAACGTAATTTACTGCGGCTAAAACTGCCATCGCCTCGCGAATTGTGCGAAATTCATGAAGCAGGGAATTACGTTCTTCGGTCCGCGCAATTTGCCTCCTGGGTAATTCCACATTGAGAGTGATTTCGGGCGCATCTCCTACTTGTTCCCCTGGAGTTGGGATATCAACAAAGAGATGACTGCGTAACTGCGCGCACCAGGGCGTCAGGAAGCCCCACCGCTGCTCAAATTCGTTGCCAGGATTCGACATCGAAAAAAAAATGACCAAAAGTGGTGAAATTCACAAAAAGGTACTCAAAACTACTTCTTTTGGTATACGCGGTCTGAAATCTCATCGTGCGAGAGTTGCCATTAGACAGTGGAAATACTGAGGATCCGCCGCAGCTGGGGCCCAGTCCTCCAAAGTCAACATAATAATCCCAATGATGTCAATGCTGGCGATTCGACTCTTTGGAGGAAGAAGATCCCTCAACAGATAAAGGTTTCGCAGCTAAAACTACTGATCGAAGCTAAGCTCGGGGTTGACGTTCCTGCGCAAGTGCTGTCATTCCGGACTGATTCCAGGGTAAGATATCTGTTCTTCTGCACATTTATACGTGTATTGTTGCTTACTTATCTTCTTCTTCTACTTCATAGAGTGTGCCGATGCTACTGGACGATGACAGCGCCGAAGTGAGCTACTACGGGATGCAGGTTTGGATTTTTCTTTTTACCTTTGCTGCGCTGAATCACCGTTTTCATTTGCCTATTGAAATGTTTGGCAGGATGGCTCTGAGGTGCTGGTCAATGACAACGAGTAGCTGGCAACGAGGTATTGAGGATTAATCATGAAATGCGCTCACCAAGTTATTTTTTTTCTGTGTGCTCCTTCATCACACTACGCTCTCCAACAATACGATCAAGCACCAATCTGAGCGCGCATTCGCTCCGTGTTCAGCTTCCCTCTCTCACTTACAGGGTGCTTCAAAACGTTTCATCCGTGCCTTGCTGTAGAGCGTGGTCTGGCGATGTGTTGACCGGATTCGGCTTGAGGGTGGCAAAGCGGTGGCGGTTGCGCGAGAACGCCTCCCCTTCCTCGGTCTTGTAGCGTCTCCACGCGGGTGTTTCACGGCGGTCGCGGTTCACGTTGACGTCAGGATCGAACATCAGATGGCGAACAGTGCTGAAAGCCCCGATCATGAAGCCAACGGAGACGCAGAACACCAGCGGGTAGATCTCCGGATCGTGCGAAGAGACCCAGATAAAGCTGCGATTGACTTTCGGCCCAGCAGGAACCGGCACCGGCACCTGTGGTTGCTTCACGATGGCTGTATGCAACGTGCGAACCTTCTGGATCCGAGCGAAGATGGCCTTCATGTTGACTTCGCGGAAAGTTCTCAACTTCGGCGCTCCTAGTAGCTGCTGCTGCTTCGAGGTAAAAGTCGAACTGAGGGGAATAAAATTTGCCATGGTCGCCGCGTCCCGGATCTCGCAACCATCGTGCGCCACCGTTCACCCGCTCGAAACTACCGGCTGCTTTACCGTTGGTCGTGGCATTTAAGGAAAAACTGCTACACAGAAGTTTGCACACCCAAAGAAACTACGATTGAAGATTATCTCAAAAGTGCTGCATCATGTCAGTGTGGCTAAGAGACAACATAACACCTGGTCACGCAAGAAAGATTCGTGAAAAATGCTGGCCTCAGAAGACCGAGAATTGTTTTAGTTCCCAAAAACGCGTATCGTTGCCTACGGCGAAAGCATCGAGTCGAACCCAACAATGATGAGGGCCGTCAGCGCAGCGCCGAACGTAATTTCCAGAGCTGTCTTGACGTGGCGCCACTTAGAAGGGTCCTTCACCACCTCCTTCGCGACCCCTTCCGTGATCTTCGCCGCTTGAGCCTTACTTGTTCCTTTCAATTGGTTGGATGCCTTCACCTTCTCGTAAGCAGCTTTCCATTTTGCTGAAGCAGTATTTAGGGGTTTGAGTTGAACTCCAGCGCTGATCTTGGCGATACTGTTTTCCCAGGGCTTGACAGAGGTGGCCTGACCTCTGAGTTTGATTGGGTTCACTGACTTGAGCTTCGTCACCGCGTTCTTCCATAAGTCTCCGCCTTTATAGTAGCTAAGGGCCAACGCGGTCACTGTCATTATGATGAAGCAGGTGAAACGCATCGCAACGGATGTTTGTGAACTTGGTATAACGAGAAATGAAGACAATATCGACCGGTTCTTGATCGAACACCTTTTGGGCGTAAACCTTGAGTCCGGGATAATTACTCGTCAATATCCAATATCCACGTCGTTCAAAGCATCGTGCTTGATCATAAAGACTTGCTGGAGAAGTTTAATCAGACCAGGAGCGTCGAGGATGCTATTTATCACTAGTTATTAGGAAGGAAGGAAGGAAATTGAGTTGATTAACTGGTTCTTCCTGGTTGTTACTCACTTGGTTTGTCTATCTGAAGGTTTGTTGATTTGATTCTGGTTTGTTTGAATGGGATATTGAATTTTGGAATGCATCGAACGCATGCCAAGTGCGTAGCTTTGTGGTCCGTAGACCACTGGACCACCAGGGGGCCCTTGCACGAGACTTAGAGGTGTCCATACCGTCGCGTGTTGGAGAAATCCTGCAACGAGCTGCCATGGAACTCACCTGGCGATATCATCTCCATATGTCTACAGATTGTCGCAATCCGTAAGACCCCCGATACGCGGCAAGATTACTACCAGTATGCACCCCCTACTGTCATTAGCTGGATCGCCCTCATTTGAGATTGGATATTGACCTTGACGCTATCGGTACCGTAACCGCTGTGCTGCATCACTTGTTCGAGGTCTCGCTCGTGCGGAAGTTCGTCGCAGTTGTGATGCTGAAGACCGACACATGCCGCTGTAAAATACTTGCCTGTTGAATTCAAGTTCCCGTTGAGAATGAATGAAACAGACTAAGGTTTTAGACAACCCGTATCACTGTAGTATGGCTGCTACTACCATGATCCCTCGAAATCGTACGCGCAATTGCAGCACTTGAGCTCATCAGTAATGGGGTTTTGGCTCACAAATCTGTGCGTCTGGAGCCACCGGCTTATGGCGACAATACTTAGAGACAGAATGACGGCTGGTAATGGAGTTACAGTCACAAGAATTGTACTAGCAATGATATTGGTGGCCTTGTGACCTTGTTCAGACTTTCTGGAACCAGTACCCTGCCACCAGAAATATGGTCGCGACCAACAAGTACTAAAAACACTACTTCAATATTATCTCTTTACACGAACAACATCAAAAACAGCAAAACCGGGGACTACCTTCCAATGGGTAAGTCCTAACACTCTTCAACTCTTCAAACTGTAAACTTTGTCGCGATTTTTCATCTCTGCAGCGTCTCTTGCTGAGGATGCATCTGCTTGACGTACGCAGCGTAGCCCTTGGCGAGATTCCTATACGTCTCGTCGAGCTCTCTGTTTTCATGCTGATCCAAACCTTTGGCAACTGCTTTCGCAGAGTATCCGTTCTTGTACCACTTTTCGTACATCTTCGCCGTTTTCTTGGGGTCTGATAGAGCTTTCTGAAGTCTGTGCTCGATGAATTGTTTCTTGTCCATATCCTTACGTGGGTAGTGATAAACGACGTTGGTTTCCTCCTTGTTCGTGTCAACAGTTCGCAGCATCCGCTTGTTCCTGGTTTCTGAGTGGACAGTCTCGATAGGGTTAACTTGGTTCACCCTCAAATGGGCAGCGTCGTTTGCTGCCAAGACAGCATCACTGCTTGCAATGAAAGTGACTGCGATCGCCAGGAGAGCGTAATGGAGGCGCATAATTGGTCTTGGAAATACTCTTTAGCAGCGCTAGGGAGAGTGAGACGTCAGCTCCGATTGGTATATTGTAGAATAAGCGCCAGTCATGCTCTCGGACAGCACCATTGGCTCGTATACATTGCAGTGACACCGCGTCAACATTGGATATTCTTTCAATCTAACACGCCGGAACGTGAGGGTGGGAACTTCCCGCTCGTCGCATTTTGGTTCGTTTGTGTGCTTCGGGTCAAATCTTGTGCTCACACGATACGATGTCGACAGGGTGGAACGAAGCAACACGCACACAGATTCGTTAAGTAAAAATGAACGAGTGGACAACAGGCCTCAAGTGTGTCAAAGCTTCAAGATCGAAAATGCACTTGCCATACAAACTTGCTCAGATTGTGTCGCTTGGCGAAGCAACGATGCTACGCAGTAATGATATGCTTACACCGTAAACAAATGCATTCGGAGCTCTCACTCATAAGGCGCAATCTTCTCCAACGAGCAAACGAACAGTGTCGCTGGATGAATGGCAGTGGGGCGCTGAAGATACCACAACGGTATGCTATGTTTCGTAGCCTACGAATACAACCATCTTCAATCGGTTCCGCCGTTCCTTCTGGTTTAAGAAATTGCTCCCTAGCACAATAGCTAGTAGGATCGAGTCATAACTTCCTTTCCCAAAACGATCCTACGACTTTGAAGGATTTCCATATCAATCATACAGGCATTGGGGGCAAAGTGGTTCATTTCGGTTATGGGCCATTGTCATGAGGGTCCTTGCGTGGAAGGCAAGGTGCCGAATGGCAGCCCCCAAATTGAATGGTCCGTTGCCGGAATGGTCCACTGCCCCCAAGCCAGTTAGCGAGGCGAGAGGAGTAGTAGGCACTTACTCAAGAGTCGACATTGTCCGGCTGTGCTCATGTTGAAGTTGATCGCTGATCGATGGGAGTCGCGAGGAGCTCCTCCCGACGTGACAGTCCTTGGTCGTAGTGCAGTGAACATCGCCGTTGCTCGGACCGGCAGGCGAAACTCGTGTATCGTATTCCCTGGACACGTACGCTACACTCGGGGTAGGCGCAGCCTGTCGTGTAGGCGATTCCGACTGCGAGTCTGGCGAATCCGTGGAGAGTGTGACGTGAGTTCCTGCCGGCAGCGTGACGAGTGATCATGACTGTTGAGCCTTGGACCGCCGTGTAGGTAGGAGCCTCGAGCTCGACCAACCCCGATAATGCCGAACTTGACATAGTAGATAGGAGGCCTGGTCTCGTCGGGTAAGCGAGAAGCCCCAAGATGAAAAGTTGAGCGTCCCGGCGGGATCAGGTCGACGACACGCCAACACGCTCCGTCGATGTCGTCCGACAGACTGTCGTTCAGTCTCACGTGGTAATGATGTACCCGTGGGCGTCGTTCGCCGAGGACGTGTGTAGAATGGAGAGCATGTTGGTGTCTGACCGCCGCCAGGGAACCGTAGAGCGCGATTTCGATCCAGGAGCGTGCCGCAAGCTTGGAGATCGAGGAGCCCGTTGATGCTCCGATCGACGAGTGCTTCTTGCGCGGCGTTGCTCAGTCACAGGGTCTTGCGTGAAGGCCGTTGCTTGGCCTGTGTACTGCAACGTCTAAACCGAAATGAACCACGACTGCACGGAGAACTCTGCCTGAGAGGACGCGAGTCGCTCACGGCTGGCCAAAACTCCGGCAGTTGTTTTGTAACCTCTTGAGTCTTGTCCAACGTGCGATTGTTCTTGTTCGTCGGAATAGTGTTGAATGCCTTCCTTCAAAAGGAAAACTCATTTTCCGCTTGTTCCGTTCGCTACGCTCACTGCACGCGGAAAATACACAACTCACTGATGAATGGTTGGTTTGAGGTCTCAGAGCTTAGTTAGGTCTGCTGTGAGCTGGTGTGCGCCGTTGGGACATTAGGATGCTATTGTACCGCTGTACGCGTTTGTTGGCAGGGCAAGAGATATCTCTTGCCCGCATGGTCGATATGACATCGAGTGAGAAGCATTATTCATGAAAATTCTACAAACGTGAATAGAGGACCTCTTCAAAAATGAAAATGAATATTCATGAAAACTCTGTCTTTGGTATCAAAAGAAAAAGTGTTTCCAGAACGCGTTGCCGTCGATCTCGACTCGATCGTTATCACCTACGCCCGCCGATTAGGCGGTGGTGGCTGGTTTCGGTGAAAGCATCGAGTCGATTCCAACGACGATAAGGGCTGTCAGCGCAGCGCCGAAAGTTATTTCCAGCACCTTCTTGATGTGGCGCCACTTGGAAGGGTTCTTCACCACCTCCTTCGCAACTCCCTCCGTGAGCTTTGCCACTTGCGCCTCACCTGGCCCCTTGAGATCCAACTTTTGGACACCAGCCTTCCATTGGGTCGACGTGGTGTCCAGAGATTTGAGTTTCCCTCCAGCGTTGATCTTGGCGGTCATGTCTTCTCAGATCTTGATTGAGCTGGTCGGGCCTTTGAGTTTCGCCGCCTTTGCCGCCTTCTCTCTAATGATTGCTATATCCTCCGCTTTGAGCCCCGCCGCCTTGCCTTTGATGTTTGCTACATCATCTGCCCCGAGCTTCACGAAGGGATTTTTCCACATATCCCCCAACACCTTTTGGTTCCCCGCCTCTTCCTTGGCGTAGGCGAGGTTGAAGCAGCTTATAGCCAAAGTGGCCACTAGCAGTGTCAGGAAGTAGCTGAACGCATCTCGATGGGTCTTTGTTGCACCGTACTTGGTAAAACGGAATATGAGGACAATGGTCTGGTGCCAGCAAAGCTAAGTTTGTTTTTGGTTGTGCAAGCATTGGTTTAGTCAAAGCACGATGCTCGATCATGAGGAGTTGCCTGACAAGTTGAATCATGCCAGACGATTTGTTTTTAGTAAGCCTGACTCAACGATTGTATGGAGATTCGGTGGTGAGTAAAAGTGCTCCGACACGATTACTCGATTCGACGCTCAATGTTTTTTGCATCATCAAAGTTCTATGGCTAAATGCTATCAAACGTACTACATGTATGGTATTCTTAGAAACAACTTGGAGGTGTGGGGTGTTCACGCGTAACGAGGAACACACATGATGGGGGAGCTGGCTGAGCTCCTTGAAAGTTTGCCTTGATTTATAGCAACGTAAGATCCGTTCAAATACCATTCTACATGGTATTGGAGACGCTCAGATGTTGTCGGGCATTTGGTTGGACATGGCGATTGTCATCACTGTTGTCGTGGTGGATCACCTTTGTAATCGCAGTTGTCGTGATGCAGATCTTGAACTAGTCATCATTAGTATCCTATCTGATTCCGGTGTGAAAGAGGTCATGTGTTTTGGTTAGATCATTGCCTAACTATACACTCCTGAAATCGCTGGGGGTGTCGAAGCCCGATGATCTTGGGGGCTTGAAGCCCCGATATCACTCAAATGGTCGGTAGATCCGACGACGCGCATTCGCCACACATGGTGGAAGAAGATTGAGCACAGGAGGGCCACCACGTCCTCTGTGCTTTGGTGGTTGAACTTAAACGCTCACAGGCTCACCAGACCCGGACCGTTGTGGTGGGAGATCTTGTACACGTGGGGGGTCACCAGGCCCTACGTGGTGTGGTGCTTGAGCTGAGCGCGAGGGTACACCTTGCCCACGCGCCTTGGTAGGAAACTTGCACACGAGAGGGCTTACCAGGCCCTCTGTGCCTTGGCGAGGAGGTCTTGAACGCGAAGGGTCCGCCGAGTCCGTCGCGCCTTGGTGTAGATCTTGGACACATGTGAAGGTCACTAGGCTCCACATGTTGCAGCGTAGTTGATTATCTTGGTGGCGATCGCCAAGCCCGGCGCTGCTTCCGTCCTTGGCGCACAGGAACACTCCATCTCACCTTCTCGGCCCCACACGGGGGGACTTCTTCCGAGAAGAGAGATCCTCCGAAGAGGCGGTGGGAGAGTCCCTTGAACCACTTAAGCCACACGGCGCGAATTGCAAAGCGAAACGATGGTTTTTTCGTTCGCATTCGTTAGATTTCCCCGGTCTTATTATCACCGTGGTCAAACCAGTCTGTACTGAAGAACGAGAAAACAAATGCGCATTGTAAAGTGTTCTGCCAGCAAAACGTTTACCGATCTCGAACTATGCTTTAGAACGAGACTGTCGTCGACGCTTAGCTGATGGATTGTACGCGTTGAGAGGCAGCGAAACCACAGCAGACCCAGCCGGGGTGCCTCGGACGACAAAGCGCCCAGCCTCACGGCGTCCCCAGCCCGGGTAGCGGTGTGTACGACCCGGACATCCGTGGTCGTGAAGAGGGAGGTGAGATCGGCCAGGAGGCCTGCCCTCTGTCGAGCAGGGTCGAGGGGGAGAGGAGGAGGTGGACAAGTACCGCGTCCGTGAGCTCTGCGTCTAGGGAAGCTCCGTGTCCGTCCTTGTCTCCAAGCAAAGGCGGTGCAAATTGAAAACGCGAGCGAGCAACTCGATTCCGCGCTGATCCAAGCTGGATGGATGCATGCATGGTCCAAATGGTCAAAACAATGCAAATTGAAAGCAAGCAAGTGTAGTTGTGCAAACCCAAAGATTGGCAAGCAAACAAACAAACAGATCCTCTTGAGATGTAGAAAGCGCTCTTCTTCTTGCTCGACACTAAGTGCTGGTCACGACCGAATGAGAAACAGGCCCCACTGTTTTAACAAGCTGGCCAGCTTGGCAAGCTGCCCAAAAGTCTGCCTCGAGTTGCTTGGCTCGTTCTCGGTTGGTCGTTGGCGTGCAGCCAGCGGCGACGCAGCTAGTCATGCATGCCCCCAGCGCAACGTTGCAGTCGATGATAGCGAACGGAGTGCCAACACCTGCGGTCACTGTGCCAAACGTCGCCCCGGCGGAAGTGTAACACGCCACAGCGAGGGCATTGCAGCCCGTTTGGCAAACGCCATACGCGAGGGGTCCAGCATTGACTTCGGGCGCACTGGCGAGTCCCAGCACCAGGAACGCGGCTGTCAACGTCTTGAACGTCTTGAACATCTTGTAGCGCTGCGAGTTTTATCTGCGGGCGGCCGAGTGAGTTATGATCAACATTGTAGAGTAGAGAAGCTTTGGATACGTTGTTGCGATAGCACTCGTTTTGCATCAAGTCACCTGGTCACCCATGGACATTAGCGCCAGTAACACCACCGATGCAGATCTACCTGCTGCTTTCACTTCGCTAGACAGGGCCAATTTCAATCTCCAGTGGCTCTCTCGCCGCCGCGGCGTTGACCACGTTTGCATCCATTGCTGGGGGTGAGGCGGTTGAACCGAGGTGGCGCACCTGGGCACGTAGAGCTCTCCACACGATCAGTTTGCTGTGATGCCAGTTGTCACTTATTCTGCCCGTGAACACCCCGAGGAACCTCATCGTTTGACAAGGGGTCCACGAAAGTAACGTAGGAGTCGCAAAGCACACGTACGTAAGACGCACGACGTCCCAGTGTATCTAAGACGTTGTCCGGACAACGTAGACTACCTTCATCTTTTGAGCTGCACAGACCGTGCTGTCTTCCTATTCGACTTCGAGCACTTTCTTGATAGTCTTGAAGACGTCTTCACGTCCTGAATCCAGTTCACTTAGGCAAGTGTGCTTTAGCCATCGTTGAGACCTCGTACATGTACTTCCTGAACAACAATTAACTGTCGCTGGTCCTACGATCTTTGCGCCTACTGACCAAGAGCGTGGCACGCTCGCTGGTGTCTGAACAAGCCGGGATTCCGAGCTGTTTTGTAGGTGCAACCATCTACTCCGCACACAAACCGTTTGATGCCCCTGCACAAATGACAAACATACAAGTAGCAAAACGTTTAGTTTCAGATGCCAAGCGTACTACAGGTCACTTACTCATGCGAACGTTCATGGCCTCGTCGGCCTGACGAGTGAGCAAAACGTTTACCGCAGCCGCCATATTCGCACTTGTAGGGCTTCTCACCCGTGTGAACACGAGTGTGTGTTTTCCAGTCGGCTTTACGCAAGAAGCCTTTGCCGCACGTCTCGCAGCACCACTTCTTGTCACCGCCATGAATTAAAGAATGCCGATTGAGATCCCCTTTCCGCGTGAACCTCTTACCGCAGTCTGGAAAGAAGCACATGTACACCTTCGGTGAGTTCTGTCGTGGCGGCTTCTGGCTCGCTGCCCCGGGCGATAGTGGCATCACTGCAGTTGGCGACATCACACTATTGGAGTGCTGCAACTCGGTGAAGGTGGCATCCCCGCTTAGGAATAGCTCCAAGTCCGCATCGGGCTTCGAAACACTGGGAGATGCTGAGTCAGCGTGCGTTGTAGGACGTCTCACAATCTGTCTGTCGTCCGTGCTCGTTGAGAAACCCTTCGTAGCAGACTCTACCTTCGTAACTAATTTGCCAGCCTTGCAAGCAGCTTCAAATGCGTCGGTGTCCTTGACGGCTTGTGCACGGTCGGTGGTAATTGTGCAGCTCTCGGTGTTCTTGGGCTTTAGAAAGGCTTTCCTTATCCCCTCTTCACCCAACGCCGCCACTGTGATGTTGAATGAGCCATCGACGATAATACGGCCATCGCAAATCCACTGTTTAGTGTGCTGCATAGCAGCGTCCAGCGGGGTGTAGATCTCCATGTTGTTCACCAGTAAATATTCATAAATATCGTGACAGTCTTTTTTCCACATCGTTTTCTTATCCGCGATGATCACAACGACGACTCCGTGGTTCTTCGCCGCCACCACACGCTCTGCCACACCTCGGTGCGAGAAATAAAATGCTGAGATGTACATTGAAATGTGCGTGTTGTCGATTAACCCGAAAAGTAGTTCGAGCAAAGTGCCATCTCGCCCCATGTACCTTTAACTGGTACGTCGCGTACCATCAGTTCCAGCAGTAGGCCATCGTGGTAGCGCCCATAGTTGCGTAGGCTCATCCCTAGTGTCTTGGCGATTTCTGTTCGGCTGTACGAGATTACACTGCTGCTCTTCTTTCCAGCAGTATGCTGTTGCGCTGACCTTCTTGCTGCTGCTGCTGCTGCTGCTTGAAACTTGTCGGCTAATACAGCAACAGATAAAGGCGGGGGCCCTCGTGTCTTCTTTGGCTGGCCGCGACGATCAAAGCGGGCCTGGACAAGGCGAGTCGTGCACCCGAGAATCCGCGCCACCTCGCTCCTGTCGAACCGCGACAGTCCATCACCTCCATCCTGCTGCAGCGCCGCGCTGCTGCCGATGTCCTGCAGACACAGCAGCACAAGCTCTGTCGTTATCGACGCAGCAGCAGAAGAGTTTTCAGCCGCCGCCGCCATCTGGGTTGGTTGGTTCTTCTTCTTCTTCTTCTTCTTCTTTCTTTCTTTCTTTCTTTCTTTCTTTCTTTCTTTCTTTCTTTCTTTCTTTCTTTCTTTCTTTCTTTCTTTCTTGCCGCGTTGCTTGTTCTCTTTTGGCCCGCCATTTTCTTCTTCAGCTTTCTGTTACCCCCAACTTTGCCAGGCACGTTTCAGCTCCGGGACCGTGATAGTGCCATGTATCATGACATTTGTGCCCAAATCTCGTACGAACTGGTCGCTCGGCAACCGGTGCAAGGAGCTTTCCGAATGGACTTGGAAGTCAAGCGCGCACTTGAGGTGCTTCCAGTTCCAACTAAGCACATTCTTCGCCCTCTTGCCTTCTCGAAAACCAGTGAGATAAAAATCTGGCGCTGTTCCGAAAGGGGACATGCGAACTTGCCAGCTACGTGGACCGGGACGCGTTCGTCCCCGGTATCGTGGCGGGCGAGACCGCGGAAAGGATGTTGTCCCTCGACTTGGAGGAAAAGAAGGCGGAATATGCCGTACAACCACCGACGGACTCCCAGCTCGTCAGCTGGAGCTACCGCCTAGAACTGTGCTGCAAGTTCTTGCTGAGCCCCAGCATCCGCCTGGAGTTTACCGTGACGATCGTCCACGAAAACTGCACGTTGACGCACGCTGAACCAGCACCGGCGGCAGGCGACTACCAGGCGATGAAACAACCAGCAGACTCGAAAGTGAAGAAAGTGAAATGAGCTCGCAACATCAAGGACCCAAATGAGCTGAGGTGATGACCAACGAACTCGAGCATCGATCACTACGAAAACAAAATGCCCCCGTCAAGGTATGGTACTTCGTTATATACTAGGGCAGCAGCTGTAATCTGGCTCATTGTTGAATGACGTTGTGTTGAGTTGAGTGAATGTAGAAGTCGTTGGCGGTCATTGTGCGTTTGTGAAGACTCGAGGGGCTCTAGTAGGACTACTACGGCGATTGAAAACCATCACCACGACCTTGGTTCCGTTCGAGGCGAGGCAAATTGCAGAGTGGTGAACGAATCCGTCGATCGGAGCGCAATGATATCTACTTCCACGAAACCCAAGCGGAGTCACCAAGATCTCCAAGCATCGTCAATTCCTTCACCCGACATTGCCAGTTTTTATATCGCCACGCGATGGAACTGGGTGTTGACGGCGAGGTAGCCACTCCAGCAGCAACATGCAAAGGGGTCCTAGTCAATACAGACCACATCAACCCACAGCCGCAAAATCCTTTTGTTTTTCATTATCACTTATGTCCACTTGCCACTCTTGACGTTGTTGGCAATCTTGCTGGGATTCTCGAACGGCGTCGCCATGATCGTCTTGCGTGAGTTCTCTCCAAAGCAGATTTCGCGAATGAATATCCGTTCTGCTTTGCAGCGTGCATCTACATGTAGGATACGCTGTTGTGGAGCAGATCCACGCGCCTGCGTTCATTCTTCATTTTTCCATCTAAACACAATGAAGCGCAGCTCCACGGCACCGGTGACGAGCAAAACGTCGCCTCCCACAAGAAACAACAGCAGCTCACCATTGCGCCAACGACTGAAGCTGAGCGCTTGAAGATCATTCGAAAGGTGCTTCCTTTGTTGCGGAAACAGGCCGCCATCAACTACGCCGACGTTGGCTGACACTGTCAGCCTCCGCGTGACAGCAAGACCGTCAAGAAGATCGTTGAGAGATATAAGCACGGCGAGGCCTGGGCCGATGAGGCATTGCAATGGGGCAAGACACGCAATCCTGCCCATAAACCCATTCGCGTACACCGCCGAGTTCAAGATCTGCGTGCTACGAATCCAAAGATCAGCGACCGCAGATGCGCGCGCGCGCTCAACATTGCTGAGAGCACATTTGCCAACATTGTAAAGAAGATCCGTGACATTCCTGCTTCCCAGCTTGTGTTCTCTTCGGGGAACCCCAACTTCGCTCCGATGTATCTGATGCAGTTGAAGCTTTCTACAGATACGTGTGGCCAGGCCGATGAACCTTTTTCGCCGCAAGTGTATAGTGCGGTAGCCCAGGGGATCCAGAGAGCTAATAAACTCTCCGAAACTGGGGTCAGAAACTCTGAAACGTGAACGTTCCAGAGTTGGCGTGTGGCCCTTGCGTATCCTCTTTGGTTCGATCTTGGTGGCAACCTGACAACCTGCCGAGTTGGTAGTTAATGTAGGCCTTGAGCGTATCGGGCGTGTCATTTACTGTCTGAAACGCACCCTTTTGGACCAGGAACAAAGCCCCAGAACACACTCCCTTGTAAGATAGCCAAAATACAGAGTCATATATGCAAATATACAGCCGCTACTTATTCTTTAAGACCCTTGAGCAATGGGTCTATCACCAGTCCACTGAGTATACGCTCCAGACACTGGTCAGTCTGAAACGCGCTCTTCTTCTCACGCGCACCACCCTCTAAGAGGGATACAATACTCTCGAATCTCTGAAACGCAGTCTACTAATACACTTAAAGGGGACTACTAAACCCTCCAAGCAGAATCGTTAACATGAAATGGGAACCCCACTCTTACCTTCACTCAGTGGGCCCAACTAGGATATGGAATGCCGTGGATCAACTCTGAGACGCCGTCGCGTACGATCCCCACAGGCAACTTGGACTTGAAGCTTGGGAGGAAGTACGCGGCGTCCTTATATCCGCGCCCTTGTCCTAGCAGGCCACCGAACGAATTCGACTTGTGCTCAACTTGGTAAAACTAACTCTGTTTGTCACTCTCTACTTCGGCTATCTTCTTTCTGAATCTCTCAATATCTTCTGGGTAGTTACCTGTAATGGACCCCTCTGGCCTATTACATTGGTTATGCGATCACAGATTGGTGTGGTTCACACACTGCTGTCATGAAGGCAAAGGTGGCGTAAACATGGTCGAATGTTTGCTCACATCCACCCATGGCACAATCAGTGATTACGCCAAGTGTTCTCTGCACTTCTTTGTGCATGATGATGGTTCCTCACCTGGGGCATTATTTGGTAATAAGGCCGGCGTGTCACTTGAGTTCTTGTGGCCAATCACAAGACGCCACGCGGCAGGAAGATTCTTCGAAGGAGAATCTTCAAGTTCAACCTGATTCAACCCAAGGTTTTGTACTATATGTGTAGGTTAAATTACATTTAACCTCAAGGGCCCCTAGTGGTTTTATTCATAGGATTCAGGAACCATAAGCTCATTTCAATTCAGTTGCAAACTTTCCCTCAAGTACTCAAGTCGCCTTCCTCCCTCCAAGTCGGGAGTCGTCCCCTCCCTCCAAGTCGGGAACGCTTCCTCAACCGCACAAGCGTGCGTGCCGTGTTTTGGGGACTGTTGTAAACAGCGCCCCATTACACAAACGGAATGGTGATCGAGAACTCGGCTGAGCTCCTTTCTTCAGCGTCAGCTCAAAGTTGACTTCACGCAACGGCGGCAATCCATCCGGTAACTGCTCTGGGAACACATCCTTGAATTCCTCGGCAACCACTTTGCGAATCGATTCTGGAATTGCCTCGGTGTCGGCTACTAGTTGCACTTTCACGCGGAACACTTATTCATAGTCTCCTGCTTTGAGACTGTCCGAGAACGATGGTCCGTCGACGTCGTTGAACTGGAACTTCTCTGGAATAACAACCTCTTCAGTTTACCAGTTCACCTGGGGATTGTAGTCCTGGAACCACGGCTTCCCAAAAATGACGTCATGTGACTCTGGTAACTTCCACTCCACGAATTCCATCGCTGGAAAGAAGTAACCGTCCATGCTCACCGGCGCTTCAACATGTTTAACATCCGTTGCTGGAGTAAACGCCCCATCGAAACGCTGAGCTTGTAGTCGTCTCGACAAAAGCACATTACTCGCCATGCCTGGCTTGATCATGTTCGTGCTGGCACCCGTGTCCAACAAAATGCGGACATCTTTGCCGTTGATGCGACCTTTCTTTATAAAAAGGTTGCTCTTGCGTTCGGACTTCACTGCGTTGACCTCCATGGTCTCATTCGACGTTGGTCGCGATCCTAGCAAAACCAAGTCCTCGGCGGGGTGCATCGCATGCACTCCGGCCTCTTGCTCTGGTGGCAATCCGCACACACCAGATCCCTCTTCAGGCTGCATCGCATGCAAGCCTTCTACGTCTGCTGACTGTGATCCGCACGAGTCAGTCTCTTCTGACGTCTCTGTAGTTGCAGTGAGAGTCGTTTCTACTTTTTTACGGGCATCTTCCATGAACCTCTGCAGCTCATCCGCTTGTTCTTGGATGTCTACTACATTCATGGTCACGCGATCCATGACGACGGTATCCTCCTGGTCATCATCCTCGAGTATCATGTTCATCCTCGGCTTTCCGCGTCCTTGGCCCTTGCCCGAGTTGTTGTACCTCGGCGCGTTGCGTTTGGCCATCGACGTTTGCTGCTGCTGCATCGGACATTGCCGAACCCTATGAGCAGAGCTACCACACTTGAAACATAAGTTTCGGTGTTGACACTCCTCTTTCGACGGCACCCTCACGTTGTCGATCTCCACCGGCACGGGGCCATCGTTGTTGCTTCTCGATCGTCTGTTGTCGAACGATCGGTACCTTGGTCTGTCACGAGCACTATCTAAGCATCCTCGATACGAGTGAGACCGATCATAGTCGAGCGCTACCGTAATAGCCTCGGTCAACGTTGCACACCTGCGATACTGGACTCCTCCCGAATATTTGACGGTAGACCACGTAGGAAATACATGATCTTTTCCAGTTCGCTCATCTCCTTGGCTTGATTAATCAAGTGCTGGAACCTGCTGATATAATCAGGCAAGTCCTTGCACTGGCGCTCTTTCAAGTCATTCATCTGGTCCCGAAGACGTTCTTGCAGGTCTGGAGGCACAAACTCCTCTTCCAGCTTCACAAAGAAGTCTTGGACACTCCTCACATCGTCTTTCTTGACGATGTACCACTGCGCGGCGCCATGCTTCAACGAACCAGCCAATACTGCCAAAATGTGTCTACTCAGCTTACTATCCCTCCAGTCTAAGCCCTTTGCTAAAAAGTATTGCTCCACCTGCTCCCGGTATAACTGGAACGATTCCTTGAGCGTCCCCCCGTAGCTGGGCAATTTTATCCCATCCAGCTTGAGTTCAGAGAGCAGCTGTGACTTGCGCAGCTCGTTGATGAGTCCGGTTTGCTTGGTCATAGCAGCCAGCATGCTTTGCATGAGATGTGCCGGGTCTGCCATACTTGATACTTCTTGATCCTATGATACTTGATACCGGTGGGAGCAAACTTTTGTATAGGCACTGACTTAAAGACAGTAAAAGAGAAAAACTGTTAAAGGAAATAACCTATGCTACTTCCTAATTTTTGGCAAGTATGCGCTTGAACAGGTTCGGCGCTTGGAAAAATACGCGGAAGAGTCTGATTACTCCTCGTCAGACGAGTCGTCGCACTCAAACACGGGAAGGTCGCGTAGAATTTGCTGCAGGCCAAGGCCCACACGACGTTGAGCACGAAGTAAGCCCGATTGGGCCTTCGACACCTTGTCCAGCACGTCTTTCTTAGCGGCGACAACCTCGCTGCTCTTGATGTGTTCGATAAGAACCTTCGAGATCCGATGCGCCTTGGAAATCGATTTGAAGAGGTCCTTTCTGGCTTTATCAGCCTCGATAGGGTGGTTGACGTGGAGTCGAACGAACGAGCAAATCAGCTGCGGGTCAGGCGGATGACGCTTTGGAGCTCTGGTCATACCCTAGCTCTACGGGCGACACGAAAGAAATTCCCAGAAGTTAGCTACTGAGCCACCAGAACAACTTGACAATTTGCCGTCTAAGATTTGAAGCCACTCGCTAAAAGCAAGCGCTTTCTGCTAAAATTAGCAGGACTTAGTACGTAGGCAGGGCAAGGTTGCAGTTCGATGGTCACGATTTGAAGAAAGATTCACCGGGGCTGACTACACGAATGCAGCACTTTGCCCACCATATCCACTCCCTTAGCAGCGGTTGAAGACGATGTCGGCAGCGGCGGTCCCCAGTAGAACTCCCCCCGAAGTGCTACCAAATGTCGTGACTGAGGTGAAGAGTGTTGGTCGTTGAAGTTAGAGTCGGAGTGTAGGTCGCGTAGGTAGGAGTTGGTCTCGAGTGCGGGGTAGTTGGTGTATTTGATAATGAAAATGTATGGCCTAAATGTGCATGCCTTCCTGTGCGCTTAGCTCGCACAGGGGCCTCCTTGATGCTTTCTGCATGTTTCTGTTTCTACGTGCCTATGTGTCCTGCTGCCCTGCATGTTTCTTTGCTTTTCTTCTTTTCTTTTGCACGTTCGTAATATCTAGCTATATGTATGTAAACTGCGAACGGAGAGCCTTGCAGGCTGCCGTCGCAGCGACATGCTGCCTCTGGCTGCGAGCAAGCAAACCGGAACCTGTGCGCCCACGCTCTCTGGCTTGCCTGCCAGCAGGCCAAAGGCGGGCATGACAAGTGCCATGTATGAGCCGTGTTTGGCAGTACACTCGTCGGCAAAATGGTCGGTACAAGACGACCGACGAAAGTTCTAGAGAATCGACATCTGAAAAGCTAACGCCGGTTGTCAGGTTCAAAAGACGGCGCCATTGGTCGATGATGTCTACGTCCATACCGGAGGTCTCGCCTAAACGCAAGAACCCGGCATCAAATGAAGCCTCTGGGTCACCCGCTTGAACTTCGAACGAATTGATTCTGGTAGGCGAGGCCGGATGCTCTTGAAATATTGACGTCTGCGACGAAGATACGTCCGACGAGGACTGCATCTTGGAAGCCGAAGTGGCGAGTCTTGTTGCCGCCAAATCATTCGCGTGCGACTTACAGATGCCTCGGATTTGAGCGAACTTGTGGCAGCCTGTGACACGACAATAGCGGCCACCTCCGTGCGAGAGGCACAGGCCCTTGTACTGAGCGAGTTTCGAGCAGTCGATGACTGAGCAGCGGCGACCTCCCCCGTGTCCGACACAGAGTCCGCGAGTCTGCGCTAACTTGGTGCAGTCCGGATGACGACAGCGTGCACCGCCACCATGAGCCTTGCACAATCTACCGGTTTGCGCTTGCTTAGGACATGCAGGAAAGCTGCATCGCGGGGCTTTTCGACGTGTCTTGGTTGGTGGCATGGCTGGCTGCAGCCGGTCTTGTGGTTTGCGTAGTGGGTAGCGAGTGTCAGAGTGACGAACCAATACGTTGTGGACGGTGCCTTAACAATATATTTTTCGTCACCGCGCAGCCGACAGCTTTGAGACTCATCAGTGGATGGCGCCCGCCAAGATCACTCAGTCGCTAACACGGTACTTGCGCGTTTATGTCTGGCAATGCCTCGCATGTGGTCTTGACGTTCACTGGATTGATCATTGGACGCTGGCCATGCGAGACATAATTTTATCGAAACACAACCAAGTAGTAACTAACAACGTGTAGGTCCTGCCTTTACTTATAGGGAACGCAAGGTCACCCCCAACTGTACATGCTGGGCACTGGAATCAATCTGCGTTATAAAAGATTTGTTAAAGTGAGGCAACTGGCTCTCGGTTGCTGATGTGTTCGAGCTAACGTGTCTTTTTTGTCGACGCACGTGCTGGTCGTCACCATCCACCTGCACAAGGGGGTAAACACAGCCACGTAATTGTTTACCCGACCTTCCTATACTGCCACGGTTATATGCTGAAACCCATGTTTATGGTGTTGGAGCCCAAAACTTGGTGCTGATGATTGCTACCCCAACTTGTCCCAGCATACCGACTTCCTGCGCTTATTGCGGCGCCATTCGCCAGTTGTTGACTGTGGTGGTAGTCTCAGTTTGAACCATCTTCAGCCTTACAAAAACTGTTTGTTCTGCGTTATGTGCACCTTTAATTTGATAAAGCCAGCCTTATTGTGGCAAACCCTCTAACATCGTAGCTGCACCATCAGTGGCATCGCCAATTAGTCTCTGGGAAGAACGCATAGCAAGTAGAGCACTTACCAGGCGATGAAATAAATCTTGCTCCTATAATTGAATCAAAAGTGTTGATGTCAAGTACACCAGCAGCTACTCCGCCAGCATCGATACAGCAGCGTACGCGTAGTTTTCTTTGCACAGTTGCATAGCAGTATTTTTCCGTAGTGCTTCGAGAGAAGCGGATTTGTATGTAAAATGACTAGCGTTCCAATTCACTTTAGGCTGTCTAAAAGAAGATTGCGATAGCGAACTATCGTCAAATTAAGCCTTCGATTACCTTGCTGTTCACGGGGTAGTCACTGCAATGGCATTATGTATGCCGTTGGGAGCACTGGTCTGCTGCTTTTGTTCGGTGCCGCCGCATTCACGGCTGGCAGAATAACAGGTAAATAGTATGAAGGCGCGCTGACTCCCCTTTGCAACGGAGAGAGTGACGACGCAACACGTGTTAACACAGAAGACAGGTTAGCTCATCGTAGCACAGCAAACTGATCTTGTCCACAAGGTTGGCACCAGCCTGATAAATCTTGTCTACCATAACCTCATCCAATCTAACATCCGATTGAATGGCAAGATTTTACAGGATTCTACACAAAAAACGTTTCTTGAGATTCGGTTTAACCGATCCAAACTTTTATCCCGATTGTGGCTATCCACGATGCCGAGCGGTATATTGAGCATCCCGTCGTCGTGACAGTGCTTAAGTCCTGCGTTGACTAGAATGCTTTGTTGACCAGGGCCATTATCGATTTTACCTTCGACGGATAACGAGCAACAACGATGAAATTCATCTACCAAGTTCTGGCAACGGTGGCACTGGCGGCAGTCGGTGTCACTGGTTTGGAGAAGGGTGTTCAGCTGGGAGAAACTTTTGGCGGACCTCACGGCAGCAAGTATTCGGATCTCGACCTCGTTGACGCGGGACAAACTGTACAGTCCATCATGATTCGTTCTGGTGAACGTGTGAACGGCGTCGGACTCACTATTACGGACCCATCGGGACTACAGTCCGATTTGTACCACGGCGGAGGTGGGGGCCACGAGAGCACGCTCACGCTTGGCGTGGACGAGCACATCACTGGCATTGAGGCCCATTGGGGCGAGCACAACTCCCACACGCGTGTCAAGTACATCAAGTTCACCACCAACAAGGGCAACTGGATTCAAGGAGGAGAACCAACAAAGGCGAAAGGCAAGGATAGCGCACCGGAGGGTTACCAGCTGGGTGGCTTCGTTGGCTTTTCCGGTAAAGAGCTTGACTCGGTGGGAGCCATTTGGACGAGCGTGACGCCCGTGGAGTAAGCTGGAACGGAATGTCGGTGGTTTGTCATCAGGCACAACAGTTCAACGCTAAGAGATGCAGCAATCGTGTTTGTTCACTTTCGAGTGCACACCAAAACAATAACGAGTTTTACACTTCTTTCCCAAAACTGCCATATTTTTTGTTCATTTTCGGTTTTGTGGACTTTGCCGAACAGCTACTTTCATTTTTCTAGACGGCGCTGTGTCCATCTTGCGGATTGCAGTACCAAACGCGGCTCATACACTACATGTAATTAACGGGTCCCCTGGTGGTCCAGTGGTCTACGAACTACAAAGCTACGCACTTGGCATGCGTTTGATGCATTCCAAAACCCAATATCCCACTCAAACAAACCACAATCAAATCAACAAACCTTCAGATAGACAAACCAAGTGAGTAGCAACCAGGAAGAACCAGTTAATCAACTCAATTTCCTTCCTTATGGTACACGTTGTAACTTACAAGTTGTAAGTTGCGGATCGCAAACTAGAACTCCCCGAAAATGACAAGTGTTATGGGGGCCAAAATTTATAGGAACATCGAGAACGGAACGAGGAATCGTGCTGAAACACAGGCACACGAGTTTTTTTTTTTAGTTGATCGGTGCGCAGTATCAAACCCATTAACGCTACGTCGACAGCAGCCACAAAATTCGCCACCTCAACGGGTTCTGAGATTGCATGCGTACAAAATCACGTGTTTGCGTGATTTAACTTGGGTGGGCAGAACCGATAAGGGTAGTCGTCTCATTGGAACCAGTAAGAAATGCATGACCTATCGGGTTAATTGGTGTAAGTGAAGCTCCAACTCCGCACGAAGTATCCATGTCATCCACGAACGGTGCAGAAATGTTGAGGCTCATACCCTCCTGATACTGAACTTCCACCACGATATCTTTCCCATACGCGATGAATCCATGCGTATCCCTCAAACACAGAACAAATTCTTCCTCCTCGCCAATCAAGGTATGGAACAGGGACCCGCCTGGACAGTCGATACGTTCTCCGCCGAAAGATGCACTTAGAATTGGTGTTGCGTTGTTCAGTGCTTGTAGCATGGAGTCAAACGGTATGCTGGGTTTGAGGCAGTGAGCCGTTTGAGTGGTAACGGAGGTGGTGGCGTTACCGACGCTTTCTACCACGTACAAGACACCGTCTACTAACACATACGTAAACTCGGTCTCGCCTTGAATGAAGGTTGTGAAGCCATCGTAGCGTACTCTGGCACCGTCCGTCGATAACGTCGGCTCAGCGAAGACATCGAAAATGGGCTCACCATGGACCGCCATACTCTTTCCCAGGAGTATGACACAAAGTTGCAGTGGAGGAGCACCGAGCATCGAAACCTGCTGCGGCGAAGCGCTCGTTGCTTCTTGATACGCGTTGCTCAAGCCGACAAGCGCTGTCAAGACGGCGAACACGACTACGAGGTTTAAAAATGTTAGCGGTGGTTGTGGAGACTTGAGCATCTTGCCGATATCGCTTCAAAAACGACAATGAATTGCCACGCCGTCCGTCGAGCGAGGTATCTGGTCAACCAGACTGGAGCCAGCAGCAGATTCCTCTGTGACGCTCAGTCACTGAAACAATTCCACGCAATCAATAATATTGTCAACAGCCGATGCAGTGGACAGTATGGTTGATAGCTAGAACTAAATGACTGCAATGTACCTCACTTGAAAACGAAAACGATGCAGTGGACAGAATCCACGATCACTCAGATTTGCCGATTAGACTCCGAACTCAATACTCATCATCGATAACTGTGCATTGTCAAAACGTAAGTAGATCGGTTCGATTACTTATGCGTAGTTTGGCGACTGAATCAATGACACGCAAAACTGTTGTCCTTTGTTAAAGAGCTACAGCAGGACAGCGCTGCTGTGGCTGCGGGTTGGCTGTGTGGGATGACGAGGCGACGTGCAGTGGGTTTTGGAAGGAGGAGTCTGCACTACAATCATAGAGGTAGATCGAGAAACTATCGATATTGAGTACGATCCTTGGGCTGGATACCTCAGCAAGAACCATGGTCGAGGTTTCTACATTGACTGGGTTTGGTTCGAGCAATACGCGTCGCCAGCACGCCTCCTAAATATTTGACTGACAGCAGTGTAGGAAGCTATGGAGTAGGTTTATTGTCACCTTTCTGCTGAGAGGCCGTTTACGGAGAAGTGCCGATGCCTGCTTAGAAGCCACACCTGTGAGTTCACGACACCTTGACTTAAGTTACGTTCTCCAGCTAGACTGAAGTCAGTCCATATTCCAGCAAGCTCGTGCGCTCGTTTGTTTTGATGGCCGATACTGGCGAGAGCCGTGGCCATGGCCATCCTATCATACTCCGTTTTGAAGAGGTCCTCTATTCATGTTTGTTAAACTATAGAGTCCTGGTATCGCTGGAGGCTTTGCCTTATCGAAAATTGATTCTGTGTTGCTGGACTTTGGCTTCCGTTCTGGGAAATTTGAGCTTGAACGTTGTTTAATCTCGTGACTCGACCTCTGTCAAGACCGTCGTGTACATGTGGCTGTGGCTTGATCATATCTTCGACTGCTTTTTTCAACTCTTTCGTTATTGGTGTCCATGTTGTTAACGCAATTTCCTTGAACCCCTGTCGAGTTTTGGGATTTACCCGGCTGGCTTGGATATTCTTTTGAGTTCCAAACAGGTCGAGCTTCACCGTTGAGAGAAGCGTAGTGGTCTTAAGTTTAGCTATCGCCCCTGCTATCAATTCTTCTGCCATTCGGATCTCCGTCATTTGCTCCTTTTGGATTACTCCAACTACTGATACCTTTTTAGGAGCGTTTCCCAAAAGAATCCACGCTCCTTTCCTGCCTTCAGCTCGCTTCTTCGAGTGAAAAATAAGAGTCCAGCTGTGTAATACTAACGGTCGATCGGATGGCTGCATTGCTACAAAAACGGCATAGCACTGAGCCACCATGAAGCCGAGCTGACGTGTTGCTGGTCGAGATACCATGCCTCGTATCACAGACTGTGTTTGAAAGTCAGCTGATTGCCAGAGTACACGTTTGGCTCTCTGTGCGGATTGTTTCTCCGCTTCGAAGATTTCCTTGTTTCGGATCAACCAGAGCGTACACTGAGTACTCGTCGTCCAAATTAGCCAGATGATCTGCATTGCTTCATTGTGTTCTTCTACCCACTGAGGAATACTTTTCGACGCTTCCTCGATGAAATTCGGAGAAAGGGGTGGGGCTTCTCTGGATGCAAGGTGCTGCATGAGAGCTGTTAATTCATCCCTGCGAAGATAATGTCCAAGCCAATGAGGAAGCCACTCCATCCACACTTGTTTGGCCCGTGCGCAGCCCCACACTATGTGCTCTATCGTCTCAACTCTGGTCGAACGTTTGCTGTACGAGCAATTTCGGTGCGTTGGCCAACCAGCATGGTACAGATTCAATGTTCTAGTACATATCCGATAAATTGTCCATCTTTGAAAATCCGTTAGCACCCCGTCGTTTTTTAAAATATCCTTTGATTGTTGTACTTGCGCCGCACGGGCCCATTCGCTCTCTCGCCCACCGGCGTCCATTTTCTCGAGTACTCGCTGAATGAAAAATTTTGCGCGGTTCCTAAGTCGTTTTGAGCGTGCCTTTCGAATAGATTGACGAATCTGCTTTGTTTGTGATTGCGGAGGAACCATCCACGGGGTCGGATGCAAATAAGGTGTTGGAAAAAATGCCAATCCAGCTATCTTCTGCTCGAACAAAATTGCTTGTACATCCTTGTCGTAAACTGTGCATGGATCTCGATCAACTAGTTCCCATGTCCACCCTTTAGCTTCCTGTGCCAACTTAATTATCGGCACCTGCGGTTGGGATGGAGTGGTCGCTATAATGGTTCTCTCCGACGCTGCTCTCCACTCATATCGGTTTGACAAATGCGGAAAATTTCTTGGCTGAATTGGTGCTAATGTTGACCTCCAGACAATTAGAGGTACACATGCAAAAATACTTGAGCACCACCGACGAAGTTGCCGGTAGTGTTGGATCTTGAACGATTTCGTTCCCTTTGGCGGAGCCAGTAGGAAAATACCATTGCCTATTATTCGAACGCGTAATTGGATTAAGGTACATGGTTGAAACAGAGGATAATCTCGAGACCGAAGTGACTTGCCCTTTCCATCAATAATACAAGCGTTGTCGTTCCATTTGCTGGTTCTCCAATAATCCGTGAGTTCTGTGTTGATTTCTTCAGTTGCCACCGTGTCCACTACACATTTAATCGCATCTTCTCGAACCCAGAAGCAAATAATTGACTCCCGCATTTGCTTCACTCGCGTTTGACGATTCTACGCCTCTTCCATTAGTTTCAACTGCTCGGTCTGATCTGTCCAAAGTTTTAATCTTCCAAGAGCTTGGACTGTGGAACGAACTCCTGTCAGTGTTGGTCGACACGCTTGGCCCACTTGTGCCTGTATAGTCGGTGTAAATGCGCAGCAGTCGCGTGATGTAGGCAGCGTGGGGTGTGCCAACCAGTGCCATGTTGCATGGTAATTGTCTGGCCCTCCTTGTATCCACTGCTCAGCTTGGTTAACTCTTGTGACTAGTAGTGCTTGTTCGATATTTTGTAGACCGAGACCACCCTGTTCTTCATTCGCGAATACGAGTCCTGGCGCCAGCCTGTGACGCGTCCTGACTTCCACCGTTGTTCCTTTCCAAACAAATCGTTTTTGAAGGTTATCCAGCTGTCGAAGCGTTTTTTTCGATATAGGAATATGCAATCCCGTGAACAGGATAGCTGGAAGCACCACGGTATTGAAGAGCTGCACACGCTGTTTGACTGAATTGGTGACTTGGGTTGCTACTTGTAATCTTTTTTTGATATTGATGATCCATAGATTCCAGTTGTATTCCGAAGTATCGTGATTTCCAAAATGATATCCTAAGATTCGCGTTGTAGATCCTTTCACTAACACAGGATACCCATGACAACGCCTTTGAGACCATGCTGCATTTAAAGGGATCAGTACACTCTTTTTTGGCTGCACTTTAAGGCGTGACATCTCTCCAAACTTTTGTAAAATCTGGTTCAGTGGCTCTATCTGTCTTATGGCGGATAAGAAAACTGTACAGTCATCCACGAACCCGTTAAAAACATGCCTTTTGCCCCCAGAGCCCGGGATTTCCAACCCTTCAATCGCTGGATGATGAGAAATTGCTCGGCCCAAAAAATCAATGGCCAAAATGAAAAGGAGTGGTGCTAACGGGCATCCTTGTCGAATTCCAGAGTTTACCTCCCACTTCGTCGATTCGACGCCGTTCACCAGATAGCTGGCTGTTGTTCCTGAATGTAAACTGTGAAGAACATCTAAAAATCTTTGTGGGAAACCAAATTCTGACAAAGCTGTCAGCATAAAACTTCTGTCCAACGTGTCGTATGCCTTACATTCATCGAGTGCCAGAGTAGCAGGTGAATCAGCCCAGTTCAAATTCGGATCATTGAATTGAGTTTTCAGAAACGCTTGTACCATAGTTACACTCTTGGACATCAATCTTCCTTTCACAAATCCTTGCTGAGCCTGACTGATAATCCTCGGTAAGAAACGATGAATCCGTTCAGCGTAAATCCTCCCCAAGATTTTGTAGGCTGTGTTCAAAAGTGAAATCGGTCTGTAGTCCATGGCATTTGTCGAATCTCCTTTTTCCGCAACGGAACTACTATTGCATCCAAAAACGATTTTGGCACATCTGCTCCATTTTGGATAGCCCGGCAGACCGCCGTCAGACATTCTGCCATTTCATCTCTAAAATCTTTGTAGAAATCATGCGATAGCCCTGTTGACCCCCCAGATTTACCCCGAGGAAGTCTGTCAATTGCTTGGAGAACTTCACTTTCCCGAATCGGTTTCACCAATTCTTCTTGTTCCTCACGACGCAAGCGTTGGGTATCAGGAAGCTTATAAAATTTACGAAGTTCTGCTTGCATTTCGGACGGGTCTGTTGATGCATGCGTTCCTCCCATTATATCATTCCACTCACAAGCCATTTTTTCTGCTAATGGCATCTCATCAGGATAAAAGTGCCCAGCTGATGGCGAAATATTCGTGATAGTCTGATCACGTTGCCAGTCCGCATGTCTTTTGTAGAATCGTTTCAAATTTTCTGCCGTTGGCTGTAATGACCGACCAAATGTGCTCTGTCCTTGACGAACCCGACACTGACTGGCTATCTGTTACATATCGGATCGAGTTTCCGCATGTCGGTTAAGGCTAGCTCTTAGATTATTGTAGTAAGCTGTAGATCGTTCTTTGTCAATCCGCGCGACATCCCGTAACATCAGAGTGATCTGTCGAGCAAATGTATTCCAAGCTTGTGCTGGACAACTCTGTTGCAGGAAAATGGTCTTCAGTTTGCGTAGTCTTTTGACAATTTGCTTCCGGACCCATTTTGGAGAAGACGTAGCTATTGGATATCGAGCTTTGTTCGTCCTGCGCCGACTTGTTTTCTGCAAAGTTAGCCACAATCGAACTTCCTGATGATCAGACCGGTTGGTCGGCGTTCGCGCTTCCACCCACTGAGCCAATTCAGCTATATCTTCACTCAAATAAAATCTGTCAAGTCGACTAGCTGACCGATTCCGCCAAAAGCTGAAATGAGTCAAAGCATCCAGGAGGCAGTCATCGTTAACATGAGTAGTCATGTATACTGCATCCATCAGATCCTGTTGGTTTACTAATTGGTCAAGCTCCTCACTTTCACACGACTTCGTGCTTGGCAACCCATCAGTTAATCTGTCCAATGCTGGTTGTAAAACCGCATTAAAATCTCCACCTAGTACAATTGTCTTAGTATTCGCACTCTACCTTCGAAGGTCTTTGTAAAATAAATTTTGTGCTACTTTCTCCACTGGTGCGTAGATATTCATGAATGTCCATTCGTCGTAATTGACCGCCATCCGTCTAGAAGTCCATTCATCCCTTCTCCATGGTCTCACCTGTGCTGCGACACTTGGTTTCAAGAGGATACCCATGCCACCAGACCCTCCATCCTTCTTGGTCCAGTAGCTCAATGGGTGTTGAGGGTCTTTAATCCCCCATACGCGGTTCCACGAATCGGCAATTTCTTCTACCTCCTTAGACGTCTTCAAATGTGTATCTTGCACATATATAATGTCAGCTGAGCGTGCGTGCTTCCAACCACGCAACCATCCAGCCCTTCGTTCTGATAAAAATCCTTGTAACTTTTGTGTGATGACTTGTAGTTCTGCTCGTTGACGATGTAACTTCGCTTTTTCTGTTCCAGATTAGTAAAACAGATCTGCGGTTTGGTGCAGCTCTATGTACAAGTCCTGAGCCATCACGCTAGCTTTAGTTTTGGTCATGACGGTGGCTAATCCTTCTTCTCCATCCTGGCAGCACCTTCCTTCTCCTTTTGCAGAGCCAGTAAGGATTCCAATGCCGCCCAGTCTCCGTTTGCATTACCTGCGTAGTAGGCCTTTTGCACACTGGGGTACTTCTGAAGGACCTCTATGAATCGCTTCAGATATTCTTCTGTCGTTGAGGGGAAATACCCAGGCTTTCCTTGGAGTCTTCCGAATTCCGGTGCGTATACGATTGCAGCCACCAACTGTCTAGCAAGGCGATTCGCTTTACCTATTCTGCAAAGTTGAAGCAACTCTACTTTGTCGGTCTTAAGCTTATTAAGGATTCCCCAGAGCTCTTGAGAGTGAAGATATCGGTCATCGGTCATCAAATTTCTCTGGTCACCTATGAAGTTTACCCATGGTTCCAATGCTTTCACAGATTCATTGTCGACATCCATTCCACTTGCCTTTCGGTGGATAATTTCCTCTTGCAGTTCGGATAATCCTAGCATGAGGTAGTCGACTCTAAACTGTCTGGTCCAATCGAAGACCGTACTTGCGTTTAGTGTCCTTAATATGAACTCCGGGGAATCAACTTGTTGCATCCATTCCATCATTATGGTGGGGTGCTCCAATACCGCCTTATGCCACGTGTTAACGTTGACGGGTAGACGCGGGAACGGATTTTCACTAATTTGTTTCCATTCCTCTTCTAATTTGTTCCATTCGTCTCGCTTCCTGCCTTCTGACCGTCTCCCCCCCACTTGTAAATCTAGTGATTTGGGAGTCGTGTGAATCTCCAGACACTGCATGTTTGTTTGCGACATCAACTGAGTTACTTGATCCACCTGGGTCATCATCCGGTGTCCACTCCGACGCGTCTGACGAGTCCATGTCCTCATCCTCATCTTCGGGAGCTGTCATGGCTTCTTTTTCAACTTGACGCAGGCTCCCCTGCCATTGCATCAGTGTGTCCCGATTTTCCCCTGTTAACTGAATTATATGGCCTACTTTCGTCGAGTCCTCCCACTTTACAGTTTTGAGAAGTTTTTGGAGGCCCGTAGCAAGACCATGCGGTCCTTTATCTGGAAGCAAGTGTAGTTTCTGTTGACGATGTCTACCGTGTTGCAGCACTTCAAGCAGTTCTTCTCTCTCACGCTCTGTCAAAACCGAGTCTTCGAGATCATCGTGTAGAATATTGGCGGTAACCCGCTCTGCTTCTGCTGTGTCTTCGTGAGGGAATTCCTCGGCCAAGGGCATTTTAGCGTCACCATCACTATCATTTGCCATAACTTGAACCTCACTAGAAACGAAGTTTTCCAATTGATCATCTGTCGGTGCTTCCCCAAATTCGAGCCAAGTGTAATGTCGCGATCCGAAGTACAACACGATTGGTAGTTTGCCGGAAATCGAACATTCATTCCACTCTTGCTGCAATGCCTTCGTCCATTCATGAACCCTGTCACCAATGTAGTTATATTCTCCAGCAGAATGAAGTTCATGCGTTGCAGTAACCTTCTTAATTGGCTTGAAGATCTGGTAGGACGCATGTTCTAAACCCCTCGGTGCCACTACAACATATATTGGCTGCTCAAGTAACTTGGCCAACTACCCCCAAAGTTCACGGCTACCCAAGACCCCATTATCGCTACCATACAAGGGACACTCTCCAACCGCAAGGAAGGAAAGGGATTTTACCACTCTGGTATTTCTCAGAGTGGTTTTTAGGCTCTGCCTACTTCGCCTTCAACGGGCTTTGCCCATTCCGGGTTTTGGGTACTACTACTCAAGCTTGTCGAACCTGGTTGACTATTACGTCTATTTGGAGCCACGGGTTAACCCGATTCACGTCACACACTTGCGCAGCGATACGATGGGATAGACTTCTAACGTTAGCGATCCGCAAACCATACGCCATCCACTGCTACCGTCTCACCCGAAGGCATCACCAAGGATATTAATGGCTCCTCCGCTAAGGGAGTTTCGCATATCGCCGTTCCTTGGCTAAGGTGGTGTAACGGTTCCTCCACGACAGCGCCGAAGAGTTTACCGCAAGTCACCAGATTTCAGACATTTCAGTAGTTCAAGACTCGACTCGACCCGACCCCCCCCCCCCAATATCATGCACCACCACACCGCCAGAATGACCACGGTGGGGATCGAACCCGTGACCACTGGCTTGGCACACTGGTAGTTAACCACTGCACCAAACGACTATCCCAGATGGGAAGTGCGACGAAGTGCCTTTTGGGAGGGTACCTTGAATCCACTATGTGACTTGAAGTTTGTATACCTACACTTGGTATTTGTATGCCACCAAGTCTATCAAGCGTCTACGATTCACCACTTGCAGTTTGTATGCTATAGTGATTTAGTTAGAAAAGACAAAGTAGCTAGGCAACTTGCTGGATTAAAGCGTAATGAAATTTAATTCGCTCAAGTAACTTGGCCATCAATAGCAGTGTCACTTCAGACCCCCAAAGGACTCTGGAGATAAATGTCGTGCTTTTAGAACTTGTCGTGCTCACGTCCTCAAGATGCTCCCTTAGCTGATCCGCAGACTCTTGAATGGCTAACTCTCCAGCATTCTTGACGTACGAACTAAGAATTACTTTCCGGATATCGTGTGGAAATTCCACTTCAAACCCATATTGAGCTGCCATATTCACACCTTTCTTCAATTTGACCGTCACGTTCTCGATTGATGTAGTATCCGCTGGGCTTCCAAAGCTCTTGTCGAGCATTGCCATGGCGACACCATAAAATTGACAATTTCCTGTTCCTGGGGTTTGCTCTGGATTAAGACCACACCGTTTGAGTACTTCATATCCAGAAAGACCTGTCGAACCTGAGAGATCCATCTTAGTCACTTGATTCGCGTTAAACTGTGCCTGACGTTTGTTCACTGCCTCATAAATGAGTCGTTTTTGTCTGGAAAGAGAATCTGGGCGTAGTAGCACCACTCGGCTTTGTTTTGTTGGCTTGTTTTCAGTGTGCTCTGGTGGTCCTGATGGCTCTAGCGATGGCTCCATTACGTCAAGCTCTCCTGCTTCCGGGCCATGTACTTGTGCTTCTGCTTCTTGATTAAGCTGTATTTCACTCAGGCCCGTCGCTAAACGAGCCGATTCAATTGCTCCTTTTCTAGCAGTCTTGTCGGGGCGAAACGTTTTGCTCCTCGGTGGCGTTTTCCATTCCGATTTTTCAGATTGGACGATTAGGGAATGGCCAGAGTTCACTTCTGTGAAAATTTCTTCGCAACTTTCCTCTTCGCTACCCCTCCTATGGTTTAATTCCTCCGTTTTTATCTGTGGCTTCACCGCTATCTCCCGCTTTTCGTGAAGTTCATTCAAGCTGGTTACAGTGGATTGATGTCGCTCTAACTTCGCAATATCCTTTGTCGTAACAGTGATACAACCATTTCCTTTCTTCCAGGGGTCATTCTATGATCAACATTGAATCACCGTGTGACCTGACACTCCACAATTGTAACACGGCGGGGCTGGGTTCGTTCCAACATGGTGAACTAGTATTTTCTTTCCCATCCACTTGATGAACTTCACCTTCTCCAAAAATGCAGGGCAGCCTGGGGATAGAAAGAAGATCTCTCACGCCCCGGTTTGAAAAAATTGTCTTCCATACCTGGGTTCCTGAAATGTTGCGTAACTCCCATCAAATTTCGCTCGAATAAACGCGTCCAGCGCTGCTTCATCCATGAATCTCGATACATTCAGGAGTTTGACCCGGTAGCGGTCATGGCGTTTTTCATTGCGAATTCCGTCAGACCCCACTTGACGTCTCCACATTCGTGCACCTCTCTGTGTAGGCGTGTCTTCAGGAAAGTTCTCAACTGGTCGAGCATTTAACACTACAATACTACGGTTGTGGAACGGAATGAATTCGAATATTTTCGCCCATCATGTAGCCTTCTCCCTCGTCCAGAAGAAGAGATGCACAGAGTGTTGAAGCGAATTGTAGCACACTTGTTTAGTTTCCCAAGCATTTGAGTCAACTTCTCTTGATCAAACTTTTCTCTTTGAGCTCCTTGTAAGATGGCTCCGACAAGGCGCTCTCGTGTTTGAAGATCTGGGTATACCGGAAACTCCGCGGGAAACTGAAAATATAACTCACCTTCTACCTGAGCGTAAATCGTGTTCTGAATGAATTGTAGCATATCATTATCACAGCTTCTTTTCAAAAACTACGGCAGTCCTCGGGCTAAAATGCTACCTTTCGAGAGTCCTTGCGTGATTTTCACTTCCACTTCTGTTGGTCGGCGCAGCTTTGAAGGAAAATCGTGAAATTCTTTATAAATCGCCCTCATCATTTCGATTTCGTCATGCGTGTAGACATTCGATCGAAAACGCACAATTGTATCCACTTCCTCCATTGGTTCGTCTTCATCTGCCTCAGCTTTTCGTGCTAAAGGATTACTAGCCCATGGATTTGTATTGGGTGCTGCACGTACTTTCAACTCGTTCTCTCGGAATGCAATCGTTGCTAACAAAGATCGTCGCGACCCATATATTGCTTTGGTCAAGTCTCGAAGCCGATTTTTCCACTGTTGACATGTTGCTCCTTCTCGAAGTACCTGCCCCCAGAAAAGACGAAGCAGTCTCTCCATCTCCTCCGGGAACAGCATCACAAAATGCTCTTTTTCTTCCGGTAAACTTCCTCCGTCATGCTTCTCGAAGACTATGTCAAACATTTGCTGCATTATCAGTCTGTCCTCCTCAGTGACCATATCTGGAGTCAATTGTCCTTCGTCTTTTGTGGTGTCTCGGACGTTGGTGAGAAACATATCGAACAGCTCAGGAAAAGCTTTTGCTGCTGCAGAGGATCGTCGTCTTCCCATTTACTGCCGCGGATCCGTCCATCTTGCATGTTCTTGTTGTCATGTGCATTTTTCTCGTGTTTTCGATTTTGTTGTTCTTTTGTTTTGTCTGCATTTTGGCTTGTCGTCGCTTTCTTGTCTTCAAGCGCAACATTTTTCTTATCGCGATCATGTCTCTTGTTCTTTCCATCGGCCTTGTCGTCATTCAGTTGTTGGGGTTGGTTGGGGCCATCTCGATTTTCATCTAAGGACTTTGAGTGGCTATCTCCCGCCATCACAGCTTCGCTCTCCACGCGTGACCGCTCTTGGGCAACCCCTGAATCGTGTGGGTCTGGCGGATCACCTTGGTCCCCCATGCTGGACACCTGTGCAATGTTTCCAGTAGAGGTTCGGATAGTTTTAAGCAGGTTAAATCTTCTGCGGGCGCCGAGATTCAATTCCGTTGGCTTGCTTGGCGTGGGTACTCCCAGTTCCCACGGGTGTTTATTTGGCCTCCGATCGCTCTGAAGGGTCGGCGGCTGATTTGGAAGTGATCCATCCTGTCATACCCGCAGAGTAAACTGCCCAGCACTAAGATCTACTAGCAGCAGATGGTCTCGCCAGATGATATCGGTACAGTTAGTGATCATGGCCATCCAATCACACTCACAACGTTAACTGCCCAACTATACGACCTACATGCAGCAGGTGATCGCCTAAAACGGTGGGGCAAGGAGCGAAATTGGAGCACTGCATTGATTGGGTTCCTTGTCATGTCACGACTAGACACGACGACAACAGGAAACTTGGAAGCTACATGTATATGCCGACAAAAAAGACACATTAGCTCGAACACATCAGCGACCGAGAGCCAGTTGTCTCACTTTGATAAATCTTTTATAACGCAGATTGATTCCAATGCCCATCATGTACAGACAATCCCCTCCTTATTCACATCCTCGGGAACCAACTTTTTATTCCTAGCTGAGGGTATTCCTGTCGCGGGGATATGTACCATAGGCTGGTACATATCTCTGTACCATTTTGGTGATACATTATTTGACATAGCGAGCCAAGTTGGACACGGTGGACGTTCGTCAGGCAGTAGTGTGGAGTATTGAGTGCTGGAACTTGATGCCTTCATCGATATGTGTCAACTCCTGGAAGCACACAGGTCTTCTAGAATATTACACCTGTGATTTCGAGGAACCTGAAGAAGACGACCCGGTCACCGACGACCTTATGTCACTGATGTCGCGACTACATACGTCAAACCCAATGTCACTAGATGAGCTTCTCAATCCTCCTGAGGAGAATGTGATCGACGAGCCCACCGATGAAGACTTCTGCGGAGTCGGAGATGGTTGTACAACAGACAGTGATGAGCCGATGGACACGACTGAGGACGCCGCAGTCGAGGAAGCAATTGAAGACGAAGAGCTTACCGCCGACGACATTAAGGAACACCTCAGGTGGATCGCAAAACTCCTTATTCGAGCTGATTCGACAGGTGTGTCGGATCGATCTGTGAGTGGACTTCGAACCATGCAGCGAGAGCTACGAGAGGAGTTGGGCCGGAAACAAGGACGCAAGCAACAGCTATCCTTGCTGGAGTACTTTGGTCGCCCTTTACAAAAGTGACTTTTCCATAGTTAAGCACCCCTTATTAAGGATTTTTGGTAAATATATATTCCATATGACGATCAAGGGGTGAGAGGGAATATATACTTAGGCTTGTATACAATGGGACTTCGGGAACCGCTAATGTATTCCTAGTAGCGGGTATTCCGCACGAAGGGATTACTAAGGAGGGGATTGTCTGTACAGTTGGGGGTGACCTTGCGTTCCCTATAAGTAAAGGCAGGACCTACACGTTGTTAGTTACTACTTGGTTGTGTTTCGATAAAATTATGTCTCGCATGGCCAGCGTCCAATGATCAATCCAGTGAACGTCAAGACCACATGCGAGGCATTGCCAGACATAAACGCGCAAGTACCGTGTTAGCGACTGAGTGATCTTGGCGGGCGCCATCCACTGATGAGTCTCAAAGCTGTCGGCTGCGCGGTGACGAAAAATATATTGTTAAGGCACCGTCCACAACGTATTGGTTCGTCACTCTGACACTCGCTACCCACTACGCAAACCACAAGACCGGCTGCAGCCAGCCATGCCACCAACCAAGACACGTCGAAAAGCCCCGCGATGCAGCTTTCCTGCATGTCCTAAGCAAGCGCAAACCGGTAGATTGTGCAAGGCTCATGGTGGCGGTGCACGCTGTCGTCATCCGGACTGCACCAAGTTAGCGCAGACTCGCGGACTCTGTGTCGGACACGGGGGAGGTCGCCGCTGCTCAGTCATCGACTGCTCGAAACTCGCTCAGTACAAGGGCCTGTGCCTCTCGCACGGAGGTGGCCGCTATTGTCGTGTCACAGGCTGCCACAAGTTCGCTCAAATCCGAGGCATCTGTAAGTCGCACGCGAATGATTTGGCGGCAACAAGACTCGCCACTTCGGCTTCCAAGATGCAGTCCTCGTCGGACGTATCTTCGTCGCAGACGTCAATATTTCAAGAGCATCCGGCCTCGCCTACCAGAATCAATTCGTTCGAAGTTCAAGCGGGTGACCCAGAGGCTTCATTTGATGCCGGGTTCTTGCGTTTAGGCGAGACCTCCGATATGGACGTAGACATCATCGACCAATGGCGCCGTCTTTTGAACCTGACAACCGGCGTTAGCTTTTCAGATGTCGATTCTCTAGAACTTTCGTCGGTCGTCTTGTACCGACCATTTTGCCGACGAGTGTACTGCCAAACACGGCTCATACAAGGCACTTACTAACTAAAGCACTTTCCTCGTACTTCTTTCGTTGTTATTTTGTGAACGTAAAAACCCGGCACAAAGGGGTGCAAGGATTTGATACTTCTTTATGGCTGACTTTAGAGTTGGCAAGAACGCAGGCGTACGCGTGTACTTGTAGTAGCATCATACATTTGTACATAATTCAGTCCGATAACCAATCGGCTAAGTGTAGTCAAATTACGTCCAGGGCCAGATAACACTGTGCTCTGTTAGCGGGAAACGCGCTGCACTTTACTTGCGCGTGCATGGTGCTTAGTTATGCTATGATGTGTATGTCTCATGTCGCACGATCGGTGCTGTCTGCGGACTGCAAACCAGTGGTCTCAGTCATCTTCAGGTGAGTCCGGTTCTCTCTCTTTCTCTCTACGGCGATTTGAAGTCGACGTGTTTTGCGTTGTCGATATGGTACTAATTCCTCTGAGGAGTCCCCACTCTTCAACACTCTGGTACCTCTATTGCACAGTTTGCTTCCTCATAGCATCCCAGCAACTCGCATTGGTGACGAGGTTCTATGGATCACCGTATGCCAGACAACGAGCAACACCATGGTGGTGTTTTAACCACCCTCGTCCAACCGCGAGCACAACCGCTGAACGACCACAATATCCAGTCCCTGAAAATCACCGAATACCCGCTGGTTCAGTACCAAGATTCTGGATTATCTTCACATGAAATTGTGAGATACAAGGCGCTGGAGAAATGTAAGTTGCCGGTCGCCCACTGCATGTATAATACCCCAGGAACGCGCACAATCACTGGAGGCAGTTCAGGGCGGGATACAGAAGCTGCAAGAGTCAGTATGGCGAAGAAAAGTTTGCGACTAGAACGGCAACGAGAATCAAGACAGCGGCAGCGTGAAGGGCTAGCAAAACTGGAAGAAGGCGTCCGTCAACTCAAAAAAGAGATCGCACAAATCAAGATGCGACGGTGTGAGATTCTATATCGTCTCCCAGGGCAGAAGAACGTGTGGGATGTCGGAGTGGAGTTCTTTCGTCTTTTTCGTTACGGTGTACCACCGATACTACCACGATCGTCCATAATTGAAACGCATCGGTGCGCTCAACTTGACTTCGTAAGAACCACGATGGCTCCAAATGTGAGGTGTGGGTACAACAGATGTGGGGCAGGAGCACTCGTCAACAACTGGAGACAATTGTCGTACTGGTTCAAGGACGTGGAGCTCGAGTTGAAGCACCTGAGGAAGACTACTGCGAATTCATTAGTAGCCACCACCGAGGTTGGGCTGACGATCACCGAACAAACGTTGCGTACTGTATTTCCGCACCTGACAAAATCCGAGCATCGATCTTTAGCGACAAAACTGGTGAACCAACGGATTGTCATGAACGGAACGATGGTGTTCGAGTGGGATAGCGGCTGCGGGTACGTGGTGAGTCTTGAGACTACAGCTGATACGATGACGCCGCTGCTCCACCTCGTAGGAAGTTTGGAGAACGTTGCGATCGTATTTGAGCAATCCTTGGTTTCGCCTGATTTCCGGTGGTAACATGGTAGCTTGTAGGGTGAATTCTAGTCACATAACTTGCTCCGTTAGTATAAGGTTTTCAACAAAATGATGGCGTGTTGTTTCACTCAAAGCGAATTTGTAGAGCTACAGGGGTTGACGAAGCTTACTCTAGCATCGCGTTGAAATGAGTCCCCTGAGCACTGCGCCGGCCATAATTTCCGGAGCCTTCTTGATGCTTAGCGACTTGGATGGGCTTGTAACGAGTTTAACCTCACTGCTCGCTTCAGTGGGTGCGTATGCTCCAAGTGCTGTTGCTGCTTACGACTCTCGAGACTTCGTAATCAAGATAATAAAGACAATACTGGCTCGGACTTCACTTGAAGTCGCGCCGGATCGTTCACCGTCGCGTCGATCCTATTTATTCGTCGTGTTTACCGTCTGAGTCTGCTTTTCGTCTACTTCGTCGTCGTGTTCGTCTGTGTCCAACCTGCTGTCGACCGTCCTCAGAGTACTTTGTCACTGCCCTCGAATCCCGCCCGAGTGTAGACACCAGTGCCGCAAACCACCACGTTCACGTCACCACCGTCAACTCGTGCCGCTCGAAGCCCAGTCACTCGTACCCCAAGTTGTTCGTCAGCCGTCTGTCTTGCAACGCGTCCGTCACCTTCGTAGTCTTCGTATCCGTCGGCTGTGTCGCCGCTGTTCGGGTACTGCGTCTGCTGCGTTCTGTAGTCGTCTGTGCTTCAGCTCGCAAGCCGAGAAGTGAACTCAAGTGTGCTTCAGTACGCAAATCCAGAAGTGAGCTCGAACTCACCCCAACTCCTCGCTCGCCGTCGTCGCATGACATTTCCCCAACGCCCAATTCTCCGACCGCTCCTTCATCGTCTCCTTCGTTGCTGCGCCCATGCAAATCTCCGCCGCAGCTGCAAAACTCCGTAGTTCGTCATGCTCACCGCCACGCGTATCCCACACGCTACAGAGCCATCGACGATAATACGGTCATCGCAAATCCACTGATTAGTGTGCTGCATAGCAGCGTCCAGCGGGGTGTAGATCTCCATGTTGTTCACCAGTAAATACTCATAAATATCGTGACTGTCTTTGTTCCACATCGTGTTCTTCTCCGCGATGATCACAACGATGACTCCGCGGTTCTTCGCCGCCACCACACGCTCTGCCACAGCTCGGTGCGAGAAATAAAATGATGAGATGTACATTGAAATGCGCGTGTTATCGATTAACTCGAAAAGTAGTTCGAGCAAAGTGCCATCTCGCCCCCATGTACCTTTAACTGGTACGTCGCGTAGCATCAGTTCCAGCAGTAGGCCATCGTGGTAGCGCCCATAGTTGCGTAGGCTCATCCCTAGTATCTTGGCGATTTCTGATCGGTTGTACGAGATTACACTGCTGCTGCTTCTTCCAGCAGTATGCTGTTGCGCTGACGTTGCTGCTGCTTGAAACTTGTCCGCTAATCCAGCAACAGATAAAGGCGGGGGCCCTCGTGTTTTCTTTGGCTGGCCGCGACGATCAAAGCGGGCCTGGACAAGGCGAGTCGTGCACCCGAGAATCCGCGCCACCTCGCTCCTGTCGAACCGCGACAGTCCACCACCTCCATCCTGCTGCAGCGCCGCGCTGCCGATGTCCTGCAGACACAGCAGCACAAGCTCTGTCGTTATCGACGCAGCAGCAGAAGAGTTTTCAGCCGCCGCCGCCATCAGGGTTGGTTGGTTCTTCTTCTTCTTTCTTTCTTTCTTCTCGAGGAGCACCACCTCGTCTCAGACGTGACGACGGCGACGTCACGTGATGTAGATTTCGTAGTCGTTTTATTTTGGCGGGAAATTCAAAATTTCGATTTTTTATATGGATTTTTGTACGTGAACAGTTAACTGACGCAGACTTTAGTTGGTAGCGTCCTCTCGATGCACGCAGAGCCATCGCGTTCGCTTCCTCTGGTTCTGTATTTGATTCGGGTGTTCGTTTTGGTTTGCTTGCTCCGCGATGGGGAAGTGGAAATGCTGCGGGGCTGTCACTTGCGGCACGCGCGAGAACGGCAACGGTTCGTGCAGTGTGATGGACTGGATTGGAATCAATGTCGCCGAGTCACCAGCGGCTGCAGCCTCGTCCGCGGTTTCGTCGTGCTGGATGTCGATTTTCACGGTCGTCATGTCCTTCCATCGCGCGACGAGGTCCATCGAGATGGGAGCATTTGAGTGCTCGCTTTCTGCGTGCACCTTGGCGTCGGCAACGCTCTGCTTGCCGTTCTTCTGCTTTCGGGATTTGGAACTAGTACTGGTGTAGCCGTTGAGCAGAGCGAAGACGTGATCGCGGCCTTGGTCATTCGTGACCACTCGACCTTCGCGACCCATGAGCACGCTGGCGTAGAGCCAAAAGAGGTCGTCCGACAAAAAGTCTGTGCGGCAGCTAAAGATCATGTTTTCATCCATCCAGCGCGCTACAATGGCCTTCTCCTCCGGCGTGCGCTTGCGTGTGACAAACTTGCCCTGACGCCGCATTGCCTTGTATTGCTTTGTGCGGATGCGAACCACGAATTTTTCTGCAAGGTACGCGGCAGGCATGGTAATACTAACCAGGTGCCCCTGAGCCTGCAATTCCTTCGCAACAGCATCCACCTGGTCCAAACGATACGTGCCAGCCTCGAAGTTCTGGTTGATATATGCGATGTTGGGCCCGTCTAGCACATAGTGGAGTGTCTTGCCTCCCTTTTCATTCGCAACAAGGTTTTCTAGCTGGTAGGTCTCATGACGGAGCATTAACCAGTCTCGGAATGGGTCCAAATACTCCTTCACCTTATTGCCTGGCGCCACATTCGAGCAACCTTTTCAGACGCAAAATTTACGCGCGTCCAGGTCAATAATGATGAGCGAGATGGACCCGCCGCCGACGTCGCGCCTGCGTCGGCGCAGCTTCTTCGAGGGCATGGAGAGCGAGGGATCGACCACCGAGAGCATCACCCTGAACGAGAGCGACTTGGCGTCCGCAGCGTCGGCCTCAGCCCCACTCAGCGACGGCGAGAGCTACAGCGCGGCTAATTCGCCGCTAAAACCAGGCAAAGTGGGTCCGATGAAGCAAAACGGAGCTGCTAAACCGTCGCAAGACAGCGCAGACCAAGATTTACTGCGCTCTAATAATTGCTCGCGAACGCAACGGGCGCTCAAGTTGCTGCAAAATGGCTACAGATACCTTGCAACATGGCTACATTTGCTTTATGTTGCGTGGGCCGCCAAGTTCCCTGACGCGGCGTCCAAGGTGGAAGAATGGAGACTCAAGAGCTCGTGGCTGTTCAGGGGACCTAAAGACTGGATCAAGAGGTGGAAAGGAGATCCGACAGCTCCGGTCAAGTATTGGGTGTACCCCACACAATGGCTCACGTATGCCTCCGTCAGTCTTGTGCTGCTGCAACTTATCATCTACTGGAAGTTCCAGACCGAGTCTTTCGATCTACGGGTCCATGAGTGTGTTTTCAGAGAGAGACTATTGGCTTCGGCTGATCTGATGCAGCCCAGTGCAGTTCCAAACACTCAAAAGCAGCCAGGAGCATCGGCGTTGAGGTTCCTGGAACGTCGCTTCGAGCAACAATACAGTCCCGGAGCTCGACAACCGGGGCAGGCGAGGCTGCCATGGACGTGTCTTGCAGTGATCCCGACGGGAGGAGACAGTGCCATTTCTCAAGCTACTGAGTTGGCCTTCTTGTGGTCTCGCAGTCAAGTGGTGACTGCCAACGCACATTCGAAGATCGCCAGTAGAGTTCATGTGGCGGTGGGTGCTGCACCGTTGGACAGGAGCTCGGAGACGCAGATTGCAGGTGCTGGAGTGTTTGCAGCTATGTTCCCGTTGAGTGCAATGCGTCCGGCGCTGTTTGCCCCGAGGTTCCCGGATTTGGTGCTGGTGAAAACTGAATTTGCACTGCGTCAGATGCTGAAATTTCGACAGGAACGACAGGAAGAACGCGACCATAGAGGACGAACGGGGGTTAATCCGCTGAATGCTCTGGGAAGGACTTCTCCGGTTGAATTGGGCACATCCGACCTTGCAGCGAGTCATTTCGGTGTGTTCCTGTTGAAGACGACGGTGCCGGACGTTTATAATCGCCACCTTCACAAGAAATGGGATGAGTTTCTGCATGTAGTGGTGGTGGGCGATGCTGACAAGAAGGGTCAGTTTACTGAGGAGTTGCTGTCTGCGTGGGTGGCGCACCCGACGTGGCCAATGCTGCATGTGCGTTTTAAGCAGTCTTTGGCGCTTTGTGGGTCGTTTCAGCGCATTTTGAGCAGCATGCTGAAGGATTATGAAGCAGATGCAGAGGCGGCGGAAGCAGCAGAAGCAGCAGCTGACCCACACGGAGCTGCTGAAGATTGGCTGGAAGGCCTGGATAGTCCCAAGAAGCAGGCAAAGAAATCACCCAAGCGTCGACTTAACGTGGATCTGGTGTGTGAAGAAGATGCTAACTCACCCCAAGAGATTGTTCGGCTCAAGAATACTATCGGCGTGCACCTGTTCCCAGTACCGCCGGAGTCAGAGAAATACGAGGACACGGTGCTGGAAGGTTTGGCGGTCGGGGCTGTGACTGTGACGTACAACACACCGATCATGCAGGAGTGGGTACCGGATAGCTGCGGTATGCGTATTGGTGCGTTCGACTACGATGGACCCGTCGACACAGGAGCTGCAGACGAAGACCCGGAGGCAGTAGCACAGAACGCTGCAGGTCGCGATACCCCGGGCGGAGACACCGGCCTTGCACATGGTGAGCGGGAGCTGGCGGACAGTAGCGCAATCGTGAAGCTTCCTTCGGTGCACGTTGCGCCCAGTGAGATTGAGCATGCAATCGAGCAGATGATAGTGCTGGACCGAGTGAGCCGAGTGGCGGCGGGGCGATCTGCACGTGTACACTATCTGCGTATGCGAACACACTACTTGTCTGCTGTAGCAGCTCTGGATGCTGCCGTTTGCGAAGGAGACAGTGATGACATGGGCGAAACCCAGAGCGAAATTGGACAGCATAGACGCAGAAAGGTGGAGGTCGAAACTTTGCGAGCGTTCTTGTACTAGGAAAGGTATGTACGTGCATTTTTCTCCACGGTTGTACAGCCAGATATGCCTGATCTTCGCTGTGTCAAGCTGCTTATGTTCGTTGCAGACAGCTGATGCTGTGGTCATCCCATTAGCGTGATTGCCTATTGCAGCATTGTTGTGACATCCTACTGCTTACCTCGACCATGGTTCTTGAAGGTTTGATGAGCTGCTGACAACAACATCGTTGTATTATGCGTTGTCACCACGTACATGTAGGTGCTGCTGGAGCCGCCCCACAACCACGCCACTATGTGCAACTTGTCTGTATGTTTTGCTATAAACCCGAAAGAACCGTACATTCAGTATCCACAAGATGTGCTTTGGAGCTCGCTATCGAATCGCGAGTCGCGGTGCGGCAATTCACCAGTATGCGTGATAATGTGCCCTGCCCTTGTTGGTCTCCTTGTCGGTTAAAATGGACGCGCGTCGATATCCGGTGTGGACGCTTGTCCATCCACGACGTTCACGTGATGGAGCTCATTCCCCCATTTTCCGAGCTATCACCCATTCACCCCCGCGAAGAAACTTTCAAGACCAGTCATGCGTCTACACTACGTCCTGACGTTGGCAGTCGCCACTGTTAGTGCTTGCAACGCTGCACGAATCGTGGACAACATTCCTCTTGCTGAGGATAGCAAACCAATCGACTCCACGTACATCCATCGCCTCCTTCTTAGCTCCGACAACGACGAGCTCACTCAACCAAAGTTCATCGAGCACAAGCTCCAGAAGTCCCTCAAAAACCCAAGCAAAACCAAGAAGTTGTACCAGTACTGGCAGAAGCACGGCTACACGGCGAAGGAAGTTGCCAGCGACTTGGGTCAGAATGAGAACAGAGAGCTGGATCCGACGTACAAGACTCTCTCGAAGGGATACGCAGCGTACCTCAAGGAACAATCCGAATAAGCCGAACTGCGTGTGGACGTCAATTCATTGTGGTTCAGATCTAGCGAGGTGTTTGCCACGAACATGTTAGAGTTTGTTCATATAATACACAACACTCGTCAGCGATTACTTACTAGACGGACTGTTAGTGGAGACTCGGTTTTTGCTGTCTGCAGGTATCACTGCTGGTATCACTCCGGGTTGTTGTTTTGTACGGTGGCGCTACCCGATGAATCTTGCACTGTGCGCTGTTTCACATGAGAAATGGCAAAGAGCAAAACCACTTCGTTGGGCCAGCTTACAGCCACACGAACACACGCATGGAGTGCCTGTTTGGGCGACAACATTTCTTGATTACTTCGGAGTGGGCGATCTGTAAGATTAGATTCCTCGTGCAAAGCTCATTTGGATACATAACAATCCGCGAGGGTTTACTCGACTGGAGATAGTGGCCAGGAGACAAGAAAGCATGGTTCAGTCATGGTGACAATCATGGGCAATCACGGATTGCGTGAAACGTAGCAACGCTTTAACTTCCATCAGCTTACTCAAATACAAGCTTACAGACTGGGGTGTCCGAGGCAATACATGATAGCTGGAGAGCAAGTAAATAAATTAGTTTAGCACTGGGTGAAGTTCTCTTAGCTCTTTGAAAACTTTTCTTACATACTCGCTATAGATTGAATTGTACGTGTACCAAACAGCTCACGTGTTTTATCGTGGTGCACGTGTAATACTTACCCAAAGCTCCCAGTTGGATCAGGTTAAATTGTGCACGCTCACAACTCCATCAAGAACTCCTCATCGGTTGTTGAGCAGGATTCTCTTGGGATGCGAGAAAAAATAATCATACTGCGGCCAACGCTGGGCTGGGCTGGTCACTTTGAACTACCCGTCGCAGCTCTCACTCCAGTCAGCTTACCATGGCGGCATCCAAGCGCCGCTCCAAAGTAGCGCAGTGCAGCGTGCCCGACTGCAAAAAACAAGTGCAAACTCGAAGACTGTGCAAGGCCCACGGAGGAGGTGTACGTTGTCGTGGGGACAACTGCACAAAGTTAGCTCAAAGCAAAGGGTTATGTGTCGCGCACGGTGGCGGTCGTCGCTGCGTATTCGAAGGCTGCGGCAAACTCGCACAGTACAAGGGTTTGTGCCTCGCGCATGGTGGAGGTCGGCGTTGTCGCGTGGTTGACTGCAACAAGTACGTACAAATCCGGGGTTGTTGCAGGTCGCACGCGAAGCGTTTACTGGAGGGGGAAGAAGCTAAGGCGGCGGCGAACCATTGGACCTCTCGCTCTCCTACAGCGGTATCGGCAATCTCCAAGTCCGGTACATCGTTCCTCGTGAATCCGTTTGAGTCAGCCAACATTGCCTCAATGAAGCAGAACGCCGTGCCAACAAGTAATCTGATCGTACCGCCCACGTCGTTCAACGTATTTCACCCCCGCACTAAACGTACGTATGCGGAAGCAGCGGTCGTTATTGCCCCCATTCGATGGACATGCCGCGGTATTCTCGACCCAGGAATTAGCAAGGACCTCACGGTACACGACGCTAGCGTGGCAGTTGTACGATTAAAGATTGTTTGCCCATTGTCTCGTCGACAAATGGTTGTAGTATCTCTCTTTACTGATACTGCTACCCACCAGTAAATCACTCTTGCCACGCTTAAGTCCTCCTGTCGGAAAGTTTTGGTACTTGGACCCCTGCAAGTGTCTGATATTAAAAAGGTTAGCGATGCCACCCTTCAGAGGCATCTTCATCCCAAGCTGATCAGACCGTCATCTTGTGACAACAGTCGTGTATACCTATAGCGGTATTTGAGAGACTGACTGCCTCAAGGGTGTGAATATGCAAGCTAGCTTAAGTTTTGCTTTTTGTGGTCTTGGTACATTGTAGTTCATTCACTCACATACTGCGCTTTCGGCTATCACGATTTATGAGTTTATATGCGCGCAAGCTTAGATCGTTACTTTCAAACATTCACTATGAAGCGCATGCTCTCGCGGCAAACTCAAATCTCGTCTCAAACTTGGTATTTTATGGTCCAGGATGTTGCAACTAATTCTGCAAACACAAGAATTGCTACGTTTGTGTCGGCACTTCCAGTTGGGAGCTAGAAAATCTCGTTTCAGTCCACACTTCACCGTTGGCCGTACCAGCAGGATGAGTGAACTATATCTACCGTAGTGTCTCTATACTTCAATAGTAGCAGTGATATACTCGTCGGCGGTACAGCACAACATGGAGGCTATACGCACGCCTCGGAGAAACCCAGACGACACGCAGTAGAAAAATTTCAACGTTAAGACCATCCTTCCTTCCTAATCCAATACCTTAAAGGGCACTACTCCGATAATTCAAAGCTGTTCGCTTCTTTAATCAAACACGCGTCGAAGCAACGCCGAGAGACCAGTATCGGGTTCCTCTTCAGCACGCGGTCTTTTCCTTGTAGGAGACGGAGTCGGAGTTTCGGTTGCATTCAACGCGGGAGTCGCCGTTGGTGTCGGGGTGGGGGTCTCCGTTTCTTTGTGTTTCTTCCTCTTCCTCCTCTTCTTGGCTCGCTCGTCTTCATCCGATGCACTCTCGCTTTCATCTGACGCGCTCTCGTCTTCGAACTCATCGTCTTCTTGTTGCAGAATGTCGTTGTCTTCTCCTTGCAACGTCGAAAACTCGTGCCCCGTCGGCTCCTTGGTATATGCCTCGTTCTTGGCTTCGCTTACGAGGAATCGGTCGGTCTTGCCTTCGACGTAGGGCTGTTATCGGGTGTCAGTAGCCGTTCGCAGCGTAGTGGACTTGGCCGAATTCGGAAGCACTTGAAGTCCATCCGAACTCGTGACTAGAGCGGTGGCAGCCACCAGTGCAATGTACTGGACACGCGTTGGTGAAGTCGAACGCCCCTGCTCAACTTGGTACGCTTGTGCTCTCGGGTGAAGATTGCCGAGTGAGTGAGATCCCGATGAAGCAGAACCGAAGGCGGGTGGCTGTGCTTCTGGGCTTAATCGATGGTGAGAGCCGTTTCGTGATAATGTTTATGACCGTGCGCAGGAACCAGGAATCCTCTCAGAGAGAAGAGCGTTGATCGGTCAAGGAGCAATATTAAAACGCACACTGAGTCACCAAACTACGTCTAACTTACATGAACGATACCCTGATGCTTAGCCTGCCTGCCGTTGGTGCCATAGCATAGTTAACAAGGCTGGAAGTAAGCAGACTTTCGACATCGACGCAGCACAAAAAAAATAGGGTTGGTACAGCTCCACGCAGGAACCAGCAGATCTCCGAGCATTAACAGCCGGATTAGTCGGGTTGATCCTAGAACCGAGGTCCTGGATCGATTTGTATGAAGCAGAACCCTGGTCTTGTTTTGCGGCAGATCAACTGTGTTTGCGGTTGGCAAGTTGTGGCTGCTCAGCAGTAAACGCTTGTATCCGAGGGCCCACACACGAAATCGGTGCAAGTACAGTAGCTGCTGTGCATGCATATAATACGCTAACCTGCGATGATCGGATTAGCAATGATGAATCCTGCGCTTGCAGGAGGGGGAAATGCAAGAATTTTCAGAATCGAGAACAATGCGCTAGCTACGTGTATTGTAGCGACGACCTGAATAGTTTCTCACGGACGAATGCTGATTTCACATACCCGTGGTCATCGGTGTACGGAGGAGAAGGGAATACAAGAAGATTTAGAATCGAGAACGAGGCTCCAGCTATTGTAGCGACGCCTTTGGTTGATTCACCCGCACTGCAGACAACGAACACTTTTCAAAAGAAGACACTACATTCGCGAGCAGTTATAGACACACAGGCCTTCGACAGGCACAACATCAACAACTTCAAATCTCTAGTTTCAGCATCCGAAGAAGCGTACAACCTGCAGCGACGTGTCCGTCGTGCCCTTCGACAAGTACGCCACACTGCCGTCTGGGAAGCTCTTCAGTGCCTGATAACGGTTGCCCACCACCGACTTGTCCACCGTCACCTTGCTGCTGATACTCTTGCCTGTCGACGCGTCCAGCACTTGAGCGTAAATCGTTCGAGAACCTCCCTCCGTCAAGTCACCACCAGTGGAACTTCCTTCCCACATTGCGAGCAAGCCGCCATCTCCGATAGCAGCAAGGTGTGGCGCACGCTCGTTGGCGTCCGTTCCACCCAGTGTAATGTCCTCATCGGCCTTTGCGTCAATAGCAAAGTGGATGAGGTGCACCTTCGCGTTGTCACCCTCACCATTGCTGACTGTCGCCCAGTACTTCTTGCTCGACGCTCCACTGTCCGGCACAATGTCACCAAGGTTGGAGGCTGCCAGGTCTACCGGGTAAATCGTAGCATCCCAATTGTTCGGTGGCATGATGCGGTTGTTGTTGTCCGTCTTACAGATCGACGCATAGCCCTTCTTGCGGCTATCGTACGTGATACGCTCGTAGCCGGAGTGCGAGCAACCCCAGTCGAACGAGTCCGCCTGCGTCGCGATCTTACCGGAGGGGTCAACGACCTTCATGCGGTCTCCCTGGTGGATGTTGATGCAGCCGCCCTCAGATGTAGAAATGGCACAACCGAAGTACGCAGCCCAGTTGGTGCCGTCCGAGGCGATACGGCCGTGGTGAGCGTACCACCAGATCATGTACACATCCGCTCCTGAAGCCGAAGTCGAGTATGGTGGTAGCGAAGAGCTGGACGACGTCAGCTTTGTCGCCCATGTCTCCTTGGAGCCGTCGTAACGAACTAAGTACATGTCATAGCACGGCACGGCTGGGCTTGGTGCTGTACCACAAAGGTTGCTGGGGTTGCCGCAGTTGAGGGTGCCTCCACCTTCAGCGTCTCTCGTGCCGAGGATCACGAAGCCTTCCTTATCGGCGTAAATATCAGCGAAATCATGAAGCGGCACCTTCACGGCAGCGCTGCTGACCAACTTGTCGTTCTCATCCAACTCACGGATGATAACGTTGTCCCCACTGTGGAAGGCGATGCGAGAACCACCCGACTCCAACGGCGCGATAGCCACAACCTTCAAGTTGACCTCGTCCTCACTGGCCTCGACGGTCGCATCGACGTCGACACTCGTGATACGCACGCGCGGCTTGGCACAGAGCTTGGAGTTGCTTCCTGAAGTTCCGCCACTGCTGGAGTTCGTAGCGACCGACGGCGTTGTAGCAGCCGAAGAATCCGTTTCGGATGAAGAAGTGTCCGCGGTCGTAGAGGCCGCTGTTGTAGTCGAGGAGTCCGTCGTAGCAGAAGCGTCCGTCGTTGTAGGGGAGTCCGTCGTGGCGGGGGCGTCCGTGGTTGTTTGTGTGGCTGGGGCATCCGTTGTAGTTGGTTCAAACTGACCCGTGGAGCTAGCTTCGTTACCAAACGAGGATGAAGCGGTCGAGGTCTCGGGTGCGTCGGGGATCGTCGCCGGGCTCGACGGATTCACTCTACATTTGGAACCTGTAGCAAAGTCACTGCTGCTAGCGAGCAGAGCTGCTGCGGTTGCAATTAGAAGGTGATACAGACGCATCGTGTGCGAGGGAAATGGAAAATTGAGGAATGAACTACACGAGCGCCTTTGCTGTTCGAGTGGTGGTATGGCAGTGCCAACCCGATCATTTTCCAAACGTTCGGACACCAAGGTGCGTAGTGAACCCAGTCGAGCTAATGCTATTAGCCTAATAGATGAAAGGGGTAGAGCTAGCATAGCGGAACCTCTACATTAGGCAGATGATCAAGAAACATGACAAAATTGCACCGGCAACTTAATCTCTGAAAATTGATACCCGTCTCAAGAACTCGTATTTGTTTCTAGGCTTTGTAGTATATACCGTGATAATCTCACTGTAGTATTAAATTAGTATGTAGTCAGCTTCCGTTTAAGTTTCTCAGCGGTATCTCGTCTAGCTTCTACAAGTACCTTGCAGACAATTGTAGGCAGCATGCGCCCCGATCAGCCGCGAACTCGAGCGCCACCTGGGTCAACCTCCTTCGCCTGACGTATTGAGGTAGTTGTCACTGGTGTCCATACCGGCGAGTCCTTTGCGGTCGCCAGCGCCAACGAAACAGCAGTCTACCGGGAAGTGAAGATTGGCTTCGCGTGCCCTTGAGTCGACTTCGTAAAGTCGACACCTATCTGCGCTTCGTGTTCTTCGGACGCGACGGACACCGGCTGAGTCAGCAGGGCTCGTGCTGCAAAGTCTGTACTATAAGCTGCAACATTGTCCCTTTACAGTCGCCTATGTCTTCTGTGGGTAGACAAGCATCTGCTTCTGTCAACACTCTGCGACTCGACACTTCGATTTCGCAAAATGTGCCGGCTGCAGTGCAGTCCATTTGGGTTTGTACTGCCTTGACCATCCTGGTGAAATCGACGACGCATTGACCGTTGCCCAAGCCTTCAAGGCTTCAACGTCGAGGTCGAGCTCACTCACTCGAACTCGATCTTGTAGGCTCTGCTCATCTACGTTATCTGCAGTCGAACGCTCTGCACCGGAGCCAGGTTGTTGACGCATTTCTGCGTGGTGGCCAGCTGGGATAGCAGATCGCAGCCGGTATGCAGCTCGCTGTCGACCCACAAACAGCGTGAATAGCGCCGACATCGTTGAGTCGGGCTGGTCGCCGCCTTTGCAGGCTGTCGGTGTGTCGATCAACCGTTGATTCAACGTGGCGGCGGCAAACGTCTTCGCCTCGGGTGACGTCCTCGCGGCGCACCGAATTCGTATCGATGTTTCCTGTCGGATTTCGGTGAACCGATAAATGGAGCAGCGCATGTGAGCTGCCCGAAAGGAGACTGTTGTACTGTAGACGAACTATAGCGTACGGCACCGGGCCGGCCTTCGTCCTCTAGAGTAGTGCCGACACAGCGCACTGCATTATTGTGATGATTGTCTCGGAGCCGAAGGAGCGCAGATGCTGGCCTGGAAGTGCAGCGCCGATGACCACTACTGGACTACGTTGCGCTGCGAGTCCGAACTCGCTGCACGTTGATCCGTTATGAAGGCCTTGTCAAAGGTATGCTGCTCCAGCTGTGGCTCATGGAGGCTCCGCGCGTGACTTCTTCGCACGGAGTGGAGACGCAGGAACAGCATGAGCCCGTCGACGCGCCTTATCGCGAGCAGCTTCGTCGCGTTCCTCCATCTTCATTCTGCAATTGGCTTTACAGTTCACATTAGCTACAGCAAGCGACCATGCGTCTCTACACCGTCCTGTTGGCGACTGCGGTCGCTGTACTCGCGACCAACAACGTCGCTGCTGACAAGTGCACGTTGAAGACGACGGCTCCGACGGCCACCACTTCCACGCCCGTGACTTCCACTACCTCTTCGTACGTCGACGCCTCCAGCGCTGAGTCTGCACTCGACACGGACGCGTCCACCGCAACGTCGGCTGTCGATGCAAGTCAAGCCACTACGTCGGACGAGGACGACGCTGCCTCAGCGGTCGATGCTTCGGCTGCCACCACCTCGACGGCGTCCGATGCTGACCCCACGGTTGACGTGACTGAGGTGCCAACGACTACAACTACCAGCTCGACTGCGTCTTCAGCAGCTACGGCCTCCAGCTCTACCACCACCACCACGACTTCGTCAACGGCTTCATCGAGCTCCGGATTCTGTAGCACACCTCGTGTGCGCATTACGGAGGTCGATGTTGGTGCGACGGTCGAGAACAACGAGGATGAGGCCGGTCTCACAGTCGTTGCCATCGCGTCATTACCTTCGGGTGGTTCACGTATTGCTTTCCAGAGCGGTGACAACGTTATCGTCCGCGAACTAGACTCGGACGATGCTCTCGTGAACAGTACTTCTGCTGTCAAGGTGCCCCTCGTGGACTTTGCTGACATCCACGCCGACAACGACGGATTCGTGTTGCTCGGTACGAGAGACGCAGAAGGAGGAGGCACTCTGAACTGCGGTAGCCCGAGTAACTTGTGCTCCGCCCCTAGTGACGCTGTTCCCTGCTACGACATGTACTTGGTGCGTTACGACGGCTCCACGGAGACGTGGGCTACCAAGTTGACGTCGTCGAGCTCGTCACTGCCGCCTTACTCCACGTCGGCTACCGGTGAAGAAGTGTACATGATCTGGTGGTACGCGCACCACGGTCGTTTGGCATACGATGGCTCAAACTGGGCCGCCTACTTTGGTTGTGCCCTCTCCGTGTCGGAGGACAGCTGCATTAACATCCACCAGGGCGACCGCATGAAGGTCGTGGACTCCTCCGGCTCCGTCACGTCGGACACGGACTCGTTTGATTGGGGTTGCTCGCACTCCGGCTACGAGCGTATCACCTACGACAACCGCACGGACGACTACGCTATGATCTGTAAGACGGACAGCAACAACCGCATCATGCCGCCGAACGACTGGGACACGACCATCTACCCCGTGGACTTGGACGCTGCTAATCTCGGTGACATTGTTCCGGACAGTGACTCCTCGAGCAAAAAATACTGGGCCACGGTCAGCAACAGCACCTCGGACAGCGACGAAGACAACGCCCGCGTGCACTTGATCCACTTTGCCAAGGATGCGGCGGCGACCGATGACATTGTCCTCGGTGGAACTGACGCCAACGAACGTGCGCCGCACTTGGCCTCTATCGGTGACGGCGGACTGCTCGCTATGTGGGAGGGCAGTTCGACGAGCGGTGACCTCGAGTACGAATCGAGTGGCCGCACGATTTACGCTCAGGTGCGGGACGCGTCAACGGGCGCTGCGATCAGCGATAAGGTGACCGTGGACAGCAAGGTGATCGGCAACCGCTACCAAGCGCTAAAGACGTTCCCCGACGGAAGTGTGGCGTACCTGTCGATGGGCACCACCAGCACGTCGGTGCAAGTTGTGCGCTTCTTCGGTTGCTAAGCAGGAAGAGCACTGGGATTGAGCGTGCCGTAGCGTATAGATGTTGGTTTGCCTTTATAGGACTTTTGAATGCGTAGTACTTGACCTTGGCAACACGAAGTACATGTAGTGAACATTGTTCGTATTCTGAGGATGGTTGGGATTCCTAAAACCATGTTGTAAGCTCATCTAATCGTTAACTTCGACATGCACACATATAATAGAGTGACTCCAATCGTGTTCATCGCACAACAGCATTTGGTTTTGATCGCTAGAGCGAGTATCGCAACATGTAGTCCATGAGCAGAACGTTCACAACTTAAAGGAGTACAAGCACGTATTGTAGAAATCTTTTACACATGTATTGTTAAGCAAGATACCTGTTCAGGGCTCGCAGCTTGTGACATCAAAACAATTCTCTATCATTCCTCCTCGTCAAGCCTCAACTCAATACTGAAGCTTAGCAGCCGAAGAAGCGCACGACCTGCAGCGACGTACCCGTCGTGCCCTTGGACAGGTAGGCCACACTGCCGTCCGGGTACGACTTCAGAGCCTGGTAGCGGTTGCCCACCACCGACTTGTCCACCGTCACTTTGCCGCTGATTTCCTTGCCGGTGGCCGAGTCCAGCACCTGAGCGTAGATCGTGCGGTCACCACCCTCCTGGAGGTCGCCGCTCGAAGAGCTGCCCTCCCACATGGCCAGCATGCCGCCCTTGCCGATGGAAGCAAGGTGAGGAGCACGCTCGTTGGCGTCCGTGCCGCCCAGCGCGATGTCCTCGCTGGCCTTGGACTTCATGTCGAAGTGGATCAGGTGCACCTTGGCGTTGTCGTTGCCGTTGCTCACGGTGGCCCAGTACTTGTTGCTCGAAGCGGCCGAGTCCGGCACGATGTCACCCAGGTCGGCGGCAGCCAGGTCCACCGGGTAGATGGTGGTGTCCCAGTCCTGAGGCGGCATGATACGGTTGTTGTTGTCCGTCTTACAGACCGTCGCGAAGCCCTTCTTGCGGCTGTCGTACGTGATACGCTCGAAGCCGGAGTGCGAGCAGCCCCAGTCGAACGAGTCCTGGCTCGCCGTGATGGAGCCGGACGGGCTCACCACCTTCATGCGGTCACCCTGGTGGATGTTGATGCAGCCACCCTCGGACGTCGAGATGGCAGCACCGAAGTACGCGGCCCAGTTCGTGCCGTCGAACGCGATACGGCCGTGGTGGGCGTACCACCAGATCATGTACACGTCCGGTCCGGTCTTACCCGTCGAGTAAGGCGGAAGGGAAGCGCTGGAAGACGTCAGCTTCGTGGCCCACGACTCCTTCGTGCCGTCGTAGCGGACCAGGTACATGTCGTAGCACGGCGTAGGAGGGTTGGGAGCCGTGCCACACAGGTTGCTCGGGTTACCGCAGTTGGCAGTGCCTCCGCCCTCGGCGTCTCTCGTGCCGAGGATCACGAAACCCTTGTCATCAGCGTACAGGTCACCGAAGTCGTGGAGCGGCACCTTGACGGCAGGGGTGCTGGTCAGCTTGTCGTTGGCGTCCAGCTCGCGCACAATGACGCTGTCACCGCTCTGGAAGGCGACGCGCGATCCGCCCGAAGGAATCGCGGAGATGGCGACAACCTTGAGGGCGGCCTCGTCTTCGTTGTTGTCGATAGCAGCACCCACGTCGACACTCGTAATTTGCACGCGCGGCTTGGCGCAGAGCTTGGAGTTGTCGGCCGAGTTCGACGGCGTGGTGGTGGGAGCCGACGTGGAGTTGGTCGAGATGGTGGGGGTCAAACCCGATCCGCTGGCGCTCGAGTTAGAGGCGGGCGTGGTGGCGGGCGTGCCGGCCGTAGGGGCCTCCGTGAAGGTCAGCGGGGTGTCAGACTTACCAGCAGCGGAGGACGCAACATCAGTCTGCTTCGAGGGGTCAGCCTCACCGGCAACCGAGGACGCGGGATCCACGTTGGTCGGAGCATCCGAACCCTGCGTGGTGTCGTCCTGGTTGGGGCCGTCCTGGTCAGGGGTGTCCTGGTTGTCATCGCCTCCGTCCAAGGCGTGGCTGGCACCGACATCGGAGTTCGTGGTCGAGTCCTGGGTCACCGGGGCCTCAGGGGCCGAGCCGCTCGCGGAGTACGACGAGGAGCTGATGGGCGTGGCCGTCGTGGCATCAGGCACAGCAGGCGTCTGGGGAACCATGTCGCAGTCGCCGGCGGAGGCGAAGTTGTTGCTGGCAACGAGCGCAGCGGCGGTGGCAAGCAGAACGGTATACAAACGCATTACGAGTTACTTGATCCTTGTCTTGCTTAAGCCGAGGAGGTTGTGGTAGGAGAAAGCCAATTGGAAAATGAACAAGACGGAGGTGGCCGCAATTTCATTCGACACCACCACCGTCAAGGGATCATTATGGCCTTCGCGTTCTCGACAGCGAGAACGGTACCGGTGCCTCCCGGGAAGTTCATGAACTCCATCTGGACAATGTGTTTTGGCGGCTTGCAGCGACCAAGCTCACTGACGTTAGATCTTGCACTGTTCGAGCCTCGTATCAACCATGAGTTTCGTCATTCTTCTCTAGCAGCTGCCGTCGTTCAGATCACGAGATACTACATGACAAACATCATTGCAACGTTAATGGGGCTAGCATTGCACTGGGCGATGCCGATTTGCAGTAGATTCTGCGGTAGTCGCAAGCAGGATAGACGGTTGCGCAATTGTGCTGCCGCCCCAGTATGACACCGATCGGAGGCGGCCACCTTGCACTCAAAGTCATGAAGAGCCTCCATGGACCCATCGACCGATCGAGAGGTCTTACGGCAGTGTAATTCCTAGCGTCAATGTGCCTTTGCCTTCGGCTGGTCTCCGCAGTCACAGCCGGCTGAAAGGATGGCGTAATTTGCAAGTGGAAAACTCAAAGATGTTTGCCCAATTTGAAACTACAGAGCACGACTACATCGACAGCTCAATAATACACAACTCGTTTACTTCCAAAGATGCACTCTATAGAGGTTATACATCTAGACAACGGCCCAGTCGTAGGTTGTTGGCTTTGTTAGCACCTCTCGCTCGTTAAAGCTTTTGATATCATCGTAGGTGCTGTTAGCAATGAGGTGGAACAGCACGGACAGGTGACAAGCGTGGACCTGTCCACAGTTTATTATTTTATCGTAAGCTTACATTTTCTTCGTCTGGGCAGGGGTACAACCTAATAACAACGGATCCAATTCTCTAAGTCATTGAGCGCAATACCAGTAGGTAGGTCAGCATCAAAGAGAAAATCCACTGCCACCGATGTCCAGGCGCAGGAATCAATTGGTGGCGTTGAGTTTCCTGCCAGCAACTTCATTGCGTCTGGTAACTGCGGTGACAGCCGGCTGTATCCCTGCAATTTGCAGCGCCGCGAAGGCTGGCAATGGGCTGGCACTACCGGCCCATTCATTGCAAGTTACAATTCGCGACGAGGTACAGGACCTGTATCCACACTCGACAAGCAAGACTTTCCCTGTGTATTCGTAGGACATCTGTCGCCCGTAGCCTCCAGAATCGAACAAACTTAAGGCAGGAAGCTAGCAAACAGCAAAATACGCTCGCGGCACAACACCATACATGTTGGTGCCGCCAGTGGCGCTGCCCGCCACACGGAGGTGCAAATCCTTCTCCGGTCGACAGACTGCCCTTCCAACTTGGAGTCCGACTATTTGAACCCGGTCGAAAGCTGTGAGTGCGATGCAGAAACAAGTTTTCGGGCGCACCACCGAGGAACTCCTAAAAGAGCTCAGTTTGAGGACTCCATGGGCTTCTCGGGGGACTGCTCGGCGAGGAATTTCCTGCGTGATTAAATGGTACGTGTGCTTGTAGGTTTGAAGTGATCACGATCAACATTACCACAGCTGTAAATGCAGAAGCCACTGTCGCCACAAACAGCAAAATGCGATTGCTTTCGATCCTTGATGGTGCCTGCATAAACGACAGGACTATCTAATCCTGGCCAAGTCGCATGAATAGTGTTGGAGATCACACCATTCTGCAGCGCTTGCTCGAGTACAAATTGTAGTGTCTCATCCAACTCTTACATATACGACATTGATGTTATGTTTTGATGGATGCATTCGCGGGGTGTTGAACGTGCCAACCCGCCACCTCGTTAGCCCTGCTGCATCGAAACGTAGAACTTGTTGACGCATGGCTCAAATGGGCCTATCTTTCATCTGTCCTTTGGACAAGAAACAGTCAAAACTCCTGCTTGGTCCACAAAAGACGCGATCGAATCGATGAAGTTCGGTGCAACACCAGGACTTGACCAATGGCACGACACTCCATCTGGAGTCCGGTCGTTTTTCCTGCGGTAAACGTTCGTACGAAGGTGCCCCCAACTCAAAACGTGATCCCACATGTGACCCGTTTTAATCTCTCCTCGCCTCCATTCACTTTCCAATTTGCCTCACCGAGCCTCAGTCAAGACAACCTCTTCTCTACCATGCGTCTGTATAACGCTCTGATGGCCACCACCGTCGCCCTTCTTGCGGTTTGCACGAACGGCCTTGAAGCTGCCACCGCGAAGAACGGCTTCTGTGCCAAGCCCCGCGTCCGTATCACGGATGTCGACGTGGGTGCCGCTGTCGAAACCAACGAGGAGGAGGCCGCCCTCAAGGTTGTCGCCATCTCCGCGATTCCTTCGGGCGGATCGCGCGTCGCCTTCCAGAGCGGCAACAGCGTCATCGTGCGCGAGCTGGACGCCAACGACAAGCTGACCAGCACCCCTGCCGTCAAGGTGCCGCTCCACGACTTCGGCGACCTGTACGCCGACAAGAACGGCTTCGTCATTTTGGGAACGAGAAATGCCCAGGGTGGCGGCACCGCCAACTGCGGTAACCCGAGCAACCTGTGTGGCACGGCTCCCAACCCTCCTACGCCGTGCTACGACATGTACCTGGTCCGCTACGACGGCGCCAAGGAGTCGTGGGCCACGAAGCTGACGTCTTCCAGCGCTTCCCTTCCGCCTTACTCGACGGGTAAGACCGGACCGGACGTGTACATGATCTGGTGGTACGCCCACCACGGCCGTATCGCGTTCGACGGCACGAACTGGGCCGCGTACTTCGGTGCTGCCATCTCGACGTCCGAGGGTGGCTGCATCAACATCCACCAGGGTGACCGCATGAAGGTGGTGAGCCCGTCCGGCTCCATCACGGCGAGCCAGGACTCGTTCGACTGGGGCTGCTCGCACTCCGGCTTCGAGCGTATCACGTACGACAGCCGCAAGAAGGGCTTCGCGACGGTCTGTAAGACGGACAACAACAACCGTATCATGCCGCCTCAGGACTGGGACACCACCATCTACCCGGTGGACCTGGCTGCCGCCGACCTGGGTGACATCGTGCCGGACTCGGCCGCTTCGAGCAACAAGTACTGGGCCACCGTGAGCAACGGCAACGACAACGCCAAGGTGCACCTGATCCACTTCGACATGAAGTCCAAGGCCAGCGAGGACATCGCGCTGGGCGGCACGGACGCCAACGAGCGTGCTCCTCACCTTGCTTCCATCGGCAAGGGCGGCATGCTGGCCATGTGGGAGGGCAGCTCTTCGAGCGGCGACCTCCAGGAGGGTGGTGACCGCACGATCTACGCTCAGGTGCTGGACTCGGCCACCGGCAAGGAAATCAGCGGCAAAGTGACGGTGGACAAGTCGGTGGTGGGCAACCGCTACCAGGCTCTGAAGTCGTACCCGGACGGCAGTGTGGCCTACCTGTCCAAGGGCACGACGGGTACGTCGCTGCAGGTCGTGCGCTTCTTCGGCTGCTAAGACGGATAGATGTACCAAACAGTGAGTAAGTGTCATATAGAAGAGTGAGTTCAATAATACATGTTGCATCAAAGTATACCCCGTTACTCCTTCCCAGTCCCTGCTGCAACAACATCATTCCAGCGTTCCACAACCTGCAGGACAGCATTCACCGTCTTCACAATAGCATCAGCAGCAGAATACCGCTCTTTCTCCTCCTGTGTCAAGTCCTCTCGAGTCAGTGCATCGGGTTTCGTCCACAGCGCGTTGACCCAGATCGTGCGTAATCCGGCGCGTTTGGCGCCTTCCACGTCGCACTCGTAGTGGTCGCCGACATGCACCAGGTGCTGACGACTGTACGAGGCCGGGAACTTGGCCACCGCCGCGTCAAAGATGGCTTGGTCGGGCTTGGCTGAGCCCACGAGCTCCGCCGAGACCATAAAGGCTATATGGTGCTGGAAATACTTGGGTAGGTTGTCCACGTCACAATTGCCATTGGTAATAACCCCTAGTACAGGGGTGATCTCTCCATTGGAGCGCTTGATAGCATGCTCTAAGCCCTGGAATAACCTCTCGACGCCGTCGAAGAGCTCCGGTTGGCTACGTGGGACCAGAAAAGCTCGAAAGGCGGCGTCCACGAAAGCTTCGAGCTGGATCTGGTCCTGGAGGTGCAGTTTTTGAGCGCCGCAAGTGTCCACGCAGTGACGCAGTGTGTGTTTGCGGAGGAACGTGTAGTCGTGCGCCTTGTCCGGCAGTGAGCGCTGGAACTCCACGAGAAGCGCGTCGAAGGCCGCGGGAGGGAACTGAGAAGCGAGCTGCGGCGTCTCCTGCGCCAGGAACGCGTGGAATGCGGCGCTCGCCTTGCGGATCACAGTCTTGCCGCACCACAGAGTGTCGTCCAGGTCGAACGTCACGCCACGGACAGCCACGGGTGAGGAAGAGGAAGGAGACGCAGCTACCATTTGGGGTATTGGTTTTAGCCGTACGCAAAACACATATCGGAATTGACAATATTCACTAAGAATGATCTCGAGAGATCTTTACGTTCGGACTGGGCTACCGACGAATGAAGGCACTACGTCTTTCACTCCCCAGCAGCCCGTTTACCGAGTGGGCTTTCGTTTGAGGTCCTTCTCAGGGTCCCGTTCCCACGTTGGTTTGAAGAACTCGACTTAGTTGATTCGGTGTCTTCTGCAAAACTGCGGAGTTCGAGGCTGGCTGGTGACTTGGAGGAGTCCTAGCTGCCACAAGTTTTTCGCGGCGTTGATATCGTGCTCCCAGTAGTTCACTCTGCAAGCTACGTCCCCGCAGACACGCACATTCCTCGACCTCTTGGTTTCTCTCGTACCGTAGATCTTGAATGGCGTGTCCACCATCGGACGTGAGCACTCAGAGCAAAGATAACTGGTACGGAATTCGTCGACCATGATGAGGGTTGCGCGGCGAGAGAGTTCAAGTGCGAACCGCTTGAGCGGGACGTGCATATGGCCCGCGAGATGAGTCTGGCTGCTCCATTTTCCGAGAGCCACACACACGTCACGATCTACGTTCTGGACGACACGCTTGGCGAGTTTCGCCACGGCCTTGCGTTTGAATCGCGACACCGTGAATCTCCACTTTCGAAACCCTTTCAGTGCGCAGAACTCCAACATGGCGCTGATATTCTTCCACATGTGCTCGTAACGAGAGAGCAGGGACGCCGCCGACGAAGTCTTGAACGATGGCATGTCCTTCACAAACGCACCGTAGAGCGGATACCTCTTCTTCAGGTTTTCGAACCAGAATGCATGGTGCTCGACACGACTCACGTGTCGGTACTCTCGGGACGTGACTTGTAGGACGTGAGAATTGTCACGCAGGAAGTGAGATCGGCGCCTGACGCCGTGTTTCCGCGGACGGTGCTTTGGGTGGTGCCTGTGACAGATCTCGCACCACCCCTCCACATCGCACTGTGCTCTGCTGCGTCGCTTGCGTCGGTGGCGACGACGGCGGTTCCTGCTGCGCTTCTTGCCATGGCGTCTACCGCCAACGTGGCCTGGACAGGTACTGCACCAACCGGGCATGTAGCATGGCTCTTCCGGTGGGTTGCAGACAAAGTCTAGCATAGGACGGCTGTATGCCGTCAGCATCATCCGTAGACCTGGGTCAATCCCGATCAATGTATGTGGCGTATACTTCGGAGAAAGAGCAGGTCGTTCAAGAGGAGCAGGAATTGACGTCAGCACAGCAGCACTGTATCCATTTGTGGAGATCTGATACTCAAAGCTGCGCCTTGGAACGCCAATTCGGGGATCCGCAGTAAGGCTGACGCAGTCTCCGAGGTTGAACACCGTGGTCCACATTCGCTCGCGTACTTCTTGGAACTCCGTAGACGTAGCATACGTCCGATGGCCACGAGAGTTTGTGGACTTGTAAAGCCCAAAAAACATCCTTGCCCGTAGTTGCCAAAACTTGTTTTGCGACTTGGTAGAGCACCTCTGTAGTGACCGGGAAGAACGCCGGCACACAGGAGGTGGGCTGCGGCAGCAACGTAAATAATCGGCACCATTTCGGGATCTCGTCTTGGTCGTGCATTTCTTCCATCTCCTTCAGCATGTCGTACAGCTTGCCGAGAAATAGCACTTCGTGGCTAGCGATGTTCGCAGCTGTAGGAGGCAGTTCTAGTCACTCAAGCCATTGCTTCTCGACGTCCGTGAGGTCTTCAGGACTTGACTTTAGTCGAGCGACCATGGCCTCAGCTGCTCCCCGCGGATACGCAAGCTGCAGGCTAATGAATTTGACAAGCCGCGCCTCGAAGTTCGTTCGAACGTGTTGCTGCGCCGCAACGAGCATGTCAGTCGCCAGTTCTTTGATAGCGGAGCTTGAATCGAAGAGCGTAGGTGGTGTATACGACATGACCCTCGATCGCGAAGCCTTGTACTTGTTGACGGACTCCTCTAGTGCAGCGTTAGTCGAAACCCTTGGAGCGGGCATCTGTTCGTCACCAAAGGCGGCTGTGCAGCACCGGTAGAAAGTAGCTTGGTCCAGCTGCAGGGCTGTCTCCATCGTGCGAGATCTTGCCGGTACTACAGGGTAGTTCGGGTAGCTGCGCCGATGGTGCTCGAACAGGCGGCAGCAGTGGAAGTTCATGACGAACATTGCCTCCACTCGGATCTGCTGCAGAGCCACAGCACGTTGTTCGAGCGCGTCCCGGATGTCATGATTCGGACAAATGTGCCTCAGTGGGTATGTCACGGTTGAGAACTTTAGGACGCTGTTGGCTCCTTGAAGAAGGGTGCGACGATGGTTCGCGGCGGCGCGTTGCTCGATGTCGACTTCATCAGGCGATCTCCACGCGACCGCGAGTTCTGGCAGGGGCTCGACGATACCGGGGTCGGTAGCGAACGAATCCACGGAGGAAGGATATAAGTTTTCTTAACTATCTGGATGTCGGGGTGGTATGTCAATATTGGAAGGCGTCCACTGACATGAGAGAAAAGTTTCCGACAGCATATGAAACTCTCCGTCGTAGTAGTGAGCTGTGCCAATCCACCCTTGGTCCGGTGTAGGCGATGCTGCAGCAACTCTCGCAGTACAGCCACTACCTAATCCAGCCCGCTCTAGTAAAGACTCAATAGTAGTTTCCAATAGGTCGTTGGTGATGTTGCCAGCGGCAACTCCTTTTTCCTCAATCAGAGAGCTCATCCCATCCAAAAGAACCGGTGGCAAATTGTCGATAGATTTCTGAACGCCTTGAAGTTGCTTGTAAAGCTCGACATGCGGAGGAATCCCGGTGGACTTCATCCACGGTGAATCCCCCGTTACCAAGGCAGCTTGAAGGTCGCTCATCATTGCTGCATTGCGGAACAGGGAGGTAGATAGCAATGGATGTGACGCAGGCAAGGTGTCCCGTAAGTAAACTGAATGCTTGACCAACGTAGCGACACCTTTGCGAATCGAATGTGTGCCGTAATGTGTTTGGTGCTTGAGGTCACTTATCAATTGTCGAAGAATGCTTCCGAACCGTGATTTCTGCTCAGATCCAGGGAAAATTGGTCCAGATGGCTGAGTAGGTCGACATACTAGGAGAAGAGCTAGCGCTGTGATCCAACAGGTTTCTGGACTTAGCGGGTTAGCATACATGTGTCGAGGATCTTTCGGTCCTCTGGCTTCTTGATTCGTCTTGGACTTGTACATCACGCACCCAATGCTGTCATCGTGGCTGCTAAGGTGCTCCGTGCATAGTGTCTGCACCGACTCAGATCGACACATCAAATTCCATTGCGTCGTAAGAAAAAGATGCGCAAAGCCGCCATCTTGGCGGGTCAAAGTCGCTCTACATAACTCATGATGCAACGAGAATGGCAGTGGATCTTTGCCAGATTCCCTGGACGAGCCTGACTGGAACTTGCATGCTTCCATGCGCTTCAAACCCGAAAAGAAAGTGCCCAACCGTTTTTCGTGAGCTGTAGGCAGTGGTATCTCGTTCCTGCGATATAAATCTTTCATTGCGCTTCGATATCCACTTGAGGTACCAACACTGACAGACTTCCGCTTCTCCAGCAAAAACTCTTCAACATCGACGGCCGTGAACTTATCCAAGTTAATTTGCCCTTTAGCATCAAAGTACTCTGCAGCATCTTCCTGCTTTTGCACCTCAATCCATCGCGATATCACTCGCAAGCTACCACGATACGCACGCTGGGTGTTGGGCGATACGCATGCATCCCTAACATCTTGCGCGGTGACCTCTCGATTACTGTCGGCTTGTGCAGGCTGCGGTGCCTCCACTGGAGCCACGACCGAAATATCAGCCAGCTTCTGAAGGTTTAAAATTGCGCGTCGTGGTCGAAGTAGAGGATTTGTGTGGCGTGGAGGTCGTGGTCGAATCCGATGGCGGCAAACTGCTGCGCTTCTTGTGGGGAGGCGACGTTTTGCTCGTCACCGGTGCCGTGGAGCTGCGCTTCATTGTGTTTAGATGGAAACATGAAGAATGAAGAATCGTCGGAAACTTGTTTCTTATATTTATGAAAGAAAAACCTTCGGTGGATGCCAAAGGTGGTAAATTACCAGCAAATTACCAGCAGAGGAAATCAATCACACAATTCGCAGGCGCGTGGATCTGCTCACAACAGCGTATCTACATGTAGATGCACGCTGCAAAAAAAAAGATATTCATTCGCGAAATCTGCTTTGGAGAGAACTCACGCAAGACGATCATGGCGACGCCGTTCGAGAATCCCAGCGAGATTGCCAACAACGTCAAGAGTGGCAAGTGGACGTGAGTGATAATGAAAACCAAAAGGATTTTGCGGCTGTGGGGTAATGTGGTCTGTATTGACTAGGACCCCTTTGCTCGTTGCTGCTGAAGTGGGAACTCGCCGTCAACACCCAGTTCCATCGCGTGGCGATATAAAAACTGGCAATGTCGGGTGAAGGAATTGACGATGCTTGGAGATTGCTGGGCGGAGGGAATGTCGCGAGAAAAGAGTAACCATTCACGACCCCAAGTATCTGCAGCGGCAAGGAACAACACCAGCAACACCGTCGTACCAAAGATGACAGCAACGTGACCCATGAAGAAGACATGACAATCACGACTTCCACCACCCCACCGGAGGAGTTCTCTTGAGGGAGGGAATGTCACGGTGTTATCGATAGCAAGCACATGCTAAGAAGAACCGCCATCGTTTGTGGCAATCGGTGCATCATGAGCAACGAGAAGCATTACAATGCGACCATCTGCGATGCAATCAAGCGATGGGCTTCGAGTTTCGTTCAACGGCAACTTGATGTTAGCATTAAGAACCAATAGCGAAAGAGTTGAAAAAAGCAGTCGAAGGTATGATCAAGTCACAACCACATGTGAACGACGGTCTTGACCGAGGTCGAGTCACGATCTTAAACAACGCTCAAACCCAGATTTCCCAGAACAGAAGCCAAAGTTCAGCAACACAGAATCAATTTTCGATAAGGCAAAGCCTCCAGCGATACCAGGACTCTATAGTTTAACAAACATGAATAGAAGACCTCTTCAAAAATGAAAACTACGAGGTATCATCATCAAACTTTCCCGCAGGAGGAACTTGATTCGACTAACTGGATAGCAAATTTCTCGTTTGAGTTAGGATTACCGTCAGCAGGAAGGAATCTCAATTTTGTGTCATTCCATAATCATTTCTACAAGCAAGCTATGCGGGGACTTTGTCTGTCTGTCTTTTTTTCTTTCTCTCGCTCGCGTAGACGATATCTAATTGCGCTTGATCTCAACAGCTTCGAAAACTCTTGGAGGATTTCGTACCTCGGGTCTCTCTCCGTGGTCATCGGTCCCCAGTTTGAAATGCCCAACATCTTGTCAATGCTGTCCGGTGTTTCTCCTCGACTGATCTATTTCGCGAAGTGATAGTTCTGCATAGTTTCGGCTAATTTCTTGAGGTCCAGGATGTGTTTGAGTGATTCGAAAATGCCCGCCAACTTGTCCTCAGTCGCTGCTTTTAGCAGAATCTTGTAGATTTCATAATCTGCCAACCAAGGGGTCCCCACACCAGCTCTATAGCCCTTGACGTACCGAAACCACTGAATCAACTTCTTGCTCTCATCGATCTTCGCTCCATTTTTGTAGAGCTTCAAATACTGAAACACGAACTCGGGTTTTAAACCGGTGTGAAAGAGGTCATGTCTTTTGGTTCGATCATTGCCTAACTATACACTCCTGAAATCGCTGGGGGTGTCGAAGCCCGATGATCTTGGGGGCTTGACGCCCCGATACCACTCAAATGGTCGGTAGATCCGACGAGGCGCATTCGCCACACATGGTGGAAGAAGATTGAGCTCAGGAGGGCCACCACGTCCTCTGTGCCTTGGTGAAGAGGTCTTGAACGCGAAAGGTCCGCCGAGTCCGTCGCGCCTTGGTGTAGATCTTGGACACACGTGAAGGTCACCAGGCTCCACATGCTGCAGCGTAGTTGATTATCTTGGTGGCGATCGCCAAGCCCGGCGCTGCTTCCGTCCTTGGCGCACAGGAACACTCCATCTCACCTTCTCGGCCCCACGCGGGGGGACTTCTTCCGAGAAGAGAGATCCTCCGAAGAGGCGGTGGGAGAGTCCCTTGAACCACTTAAGCCACACGGCGCGAATTGCAAAGTGCAGGAACACAAGTGCGTGGGAGCGACTACTCTCCAGGATCATCTTCGTAGCTGCAATGTTTCTGTTGGCGTTTCCGTCACGCATCACCGCATCCACTTGTGCGTAGCCGCTAACTTCACGAGCCGTGATATCAGTTTCATTTTTCGCCACTGCGTTCTTGCCGCCACCACTGCTGCCTTCATGTAGCAGGTCCAAAATCTGATCGTTATAGATCTCCACCATGCTCACACGGAGCGAGTCCACATACGTCAATTTCCGCTTCGAAACCATGGCAAACACCTGTTGTAGTGCTCGCGGAATCATACCGGCATTGGCATGTACCGTGAGGCCGTTTGCACGGTGTTCTAACGCACCTTGGTCGTTGCCTACCATAGTGTGCGTCTTACCCGACCCAGTCTGCCCGTACGCCATAATACAAGCATTGTATCCATCCGTAAACGACGCAATGAGCGGCTCAACCTGACTGGGCGCGAGTCTTGGAACGGAAGACTGCCAAGCACAACCTACAAGCTGTGGTGTCACTGCGATTCCCAGAAGGTGTGCTGCTTGCTGTTATTTAACGTAGTCAACTGTACTGGTCGTGGTTGCTGTGCAGGCAAAAATCCACATTGCTCTTCCTGAAGCTGCTCCATTGGGGAGACCATTGTGTGTCGCCTCATCGGCATGAGGATCTTTTTGATTCCCTGAGGTCCTGTTTGTACGTCAAGTTCACGTTCATGAACTGGCCATGTTGGTCGACGTGACGAGATTACATGTTCACGACCGACTGCATGCTTCATCTCGGCACACCGAGCTCAAATTGTACGAAGGCAGCATCATCGAGGTAGAATCCCCAAACGGTGTTCACATTACACGTACTAGCACTGATAGCGAGGCGCACGCCTACAATATAAACATGTATTGGGCGTGCTTTAAGACTGTTTTAACGTGCGTGCCTTCCTCTACGAACTCCAACTTAACAGCCAGTGCCACCAGCGATCATCAAACACGACGTGCTGTCGAACATGGCCATGATATTGGTCATGATGGACCAGAGGATGGCGAACACCAGATAGAACACGGTCAAGCCACCGATGAGCTTGCTGTGCCCACCTCTGCGGACCAGCGCCTGGGTCTCGGCCTTCTGCGGCGGAAGTAGGAAGAGAAACACCCACGAGAAGATGGTCATGGCGTACATGATAATGATAGTGTACGTGATGTCGGCGCGAACGGAGTGCGTATCGGCCTGCACCCGCTCGTTCGTGACGTTGAACGGGCCGTCGATCGCGAGGGTGATCGATGTTGCGAAGGGCTGCGCTACATTGGACACAGTCGTGACGAGCCCGTAAACCGCGGCCTCGTTGCCAATTTGCGCGAGCTCGACCACGCAGAACGTCGAAATGATCCATCCAACACCGTACGGGAGCTGGACAGCAATGGGAGGCCCAAGCCAGAACCACTGGTTGCGGAAGACGTCCCAGATAACGAGGAGCGATACTGTGCAGTCCACGATAATGACCACCGCTCCAGTGAAGACGATCATCCAGCGCCAGTTCCAGTGTAAGCCCCACTTCGACGTGATCATGATACCGGCAGCAAACAGTAGATTACTCAGGATGTCGCTTAGTGTGCTGTTCACGGGGGTAACGCCCACCATATACGAGGCGACGGGTGTGCTCCCAGTGTACGTGATGTTGGCGAAGATACCGGAAAAGAAGAGGTAGGCGATGATTTGGTACATGGCGCGGGAACACAGCAAGTTCCAGAAGTCGGTGATGTAACCTCGAAAGTTTGCAGCTGGCGATTTCTCCTCCTTGATGAAGAACCACGTCATGGGGAACACCGGAATGGTGAACACCGTCACAATGATCATCAACTGCGGAAAGCTCAGTGAGAAGTCAAAGGTACCGCCGTATTCCTTACCGTTGAAGAAGAAGCCCACGAGGATCTCTCCAAAAATCACGAGTGCAGTTCGAACCGTGTAGATTAACGACTGCGTCTTGCCACGCTTGTCCATGGGCTCACGTTGCGCCAATTCCACAGTGATACTATCGGCGCAAACGTCCGACAACACGTAGCCGACTGCCGCGAAGAACATGAGAATAACGTATTTCGCACCTTCATCTGGAGCGCTGTGATTGATACGAGCTTCGATTTCCGGTGTGTAGTCGGCAACAGTGATATCGCGATCCGATGAATCGAGGAAGTAAGGTTTGCCGATAGGCAAGATGCACATGACGAGCAGCATGATGAAGCAGACTCCCCAGCCGATGAGCATGTAGGGGCGACGACGATAGCCATAGATAGGTCTGCAGTCTGACAGGATGCCGTAGAAGACCTTGAAGCTCCACGGAAGCACGACCAATTGCTTGGCAGCAGTAACTTGGGATCCGGAACAATTCAAGTAGTTCTGCATGAACGGGTAAATGGTTTCGGGTAGCAGCCCGTACACGAGACCAACCGTGGCATACTGGAAGAGAAGTCCGAGGTTCTCCTTGCTGGTTAAGTCAGGCATCCCTCCTTCGCGAAGAGCTCCACCTTCGATCTCGACCTCAGGCGTCTTGATACCGACATACCCATCTTCAATGTCTTTCGTCTGCGATCCACTCAGGAACGACAAGCGTTTGGGGACATCGACGTCCGCGTTGGCCAAAGGCATGGCGACTGCAGTGCTGCTGCGACTTGTGCGAGCCGATCGAAAATGAAGAATGAGCTTGAGGGCGGTGCATTGCTCTAGCCTGACTCAAAGCAGCCCTCCTCACACAAGACACAGCCTAGATAGTTGCGAAGCATGATGACGCCAAGTGAGCAGCAAGAGCAGCGTTTACCGTGCTTGCAGGTTACGCTGACCACTACGTTGGAGACACCATCAAGACGGCACCGCGTAAAGACAAGTTCAGGTTGTTCTGTTTGACCTCTTTGGACCAAGACTTGGTGTCTTCTGCTGAGACCGGCCTACCGACACTGAAGCTCGATCCAGGCCAGCTGATGGTTGCACATCGAGACTCCATGGACTGCTTGTCGGACACATCAAAGCCTTGCCGATAGATTTGCACACAGTTTGCTTGTCGCCCAGGCGTCGTTTTCCTCGGAAGTCAAACTGGTTTTGATAATACTTTTGACGTTAGCTTCAATTTGAACGGATTCCGTACGATAGGGGCAACCGTGTGCAGTACCGCTAGCGTACATGTAGTATATCTGAAGCACACTCAAAGAAATTTGCAACGTCGGAATGCTACGCTGCAACATTTTTTAACGCCAGCAACAATCGAGATGCTGTCGAATTTGGCCAAGATCAATCATTTGAGCATGAACCTGAACTCTTCAACATTTTCCTTACCACGTGCACAAGTAATCGTTCCTCGGTGCGTGCACTTAGCATTATCATAAGTGCCGTGAGTTCACAAGGGTGTTTGCACGGGTTGCAAGAAGTGTGTACATGTAGTACAGCTTCAATTTGAATCAACGGAGACGTGTTGTGAAAGTCTCCATTGCCTCTGCTTTGCTCGACCAGCAATCCCAAACAACGCTTTAAGATTGTCCTGCGAGTCTTCATCATACCAGGTACTTCATGCTTCAACTTGCATTGGTACATGAGGTGCATGACGCTACAAAAAAACTCGATACACAAGACTTTTCAACATGTTTTTCATTACGATAAACAATTGTCCGGCCTCGAGAGGAACGTCCTTCGGTTCGCCCTCGACCGGTTCGGCTATTTGAGTTAACGCTTAGCAACCGGTTCCACCAGCGATGATCAAGCACGAGGTGCTGTCGAAGATGGCCATGATGTTGGTCATGATGGACCAGATCGTGGCGAAGATGAGATAGAAGACCGTGATGGCGCCGATGAGCTTGCTGGAGCCGCCCTTGCGGAGCAGCTCCTGCGTCTCCACCTTCTGCGGGGGCAGCCAGACCAGGAACACCCAGGCGAAAACCATGGAGGCGTACATGATGATGATCGTGTACGTGATGTCCGAGCGCACCGAGTGGTCGTCCTCCTTGATGCGGTCGTTGGTGATGTTGAACGGGCCGTCCAGCAGCAGCGTCAGCGACGTCGCGAACGGCTGCGCGACGTTGCTCACCGTGGTGATCAGGCCGTAGACAGCGGCCTCGTTGCCCACGCCGGCCAGCTCCACAACCACGTAGGTGGAGATGATCCAGCCGACACCGTACGGGAGCTGCACGACAATAGGAGGGCCAAGCCAGAACCACTGGTTACGGAAGACGTCCCAGACCACCATCATGGCGACGGCACAGTCGACGACAATCAACACTGCGCTCGTGGCGATGATCATCCAGCGCCAGTTCCAGTGCAGACCCCACTTGGAAGTGATCATGATACCAGCCATGAACAACACGTTGCTCAGAATGTCACTGACGGTGCTGTTGATCGGCGTCACGTCCACCATGATCGAAGCGACCGGGGAGCTGGCCGTGTACGTCATGGACTGGAAAATGCCGGCGAAGAAGTTGTAGGCGATAACCTGGTACATGGCGCGGCTGCAAAGCAACTCCCAGAACTCGGTAATGTACTGGCGGAAGTTGGCGGGCTCCGACTTCTCCTCGTGGATGAAGAACCACGTCATGGGCAACACCGGAAGGGAAAGCACCGTCACGATGATCATCAACTGGGGGAAGCTCAACGAGAAACTGAAGTCACCTCCATAATCCTCTCCGTTAAAGCAGAAGCCGGTCAGGAGCTCGCCGAAGATCACCAGGGCAGTACGCACGACGTAGATGGCCGACTGCGTCTTACCACGCTTGTCAATGGGCTCCTGCTGCGCAAGCTCGCACGTGATACTGTCGGCGCACACATCCGAAAGCACGTAGCCGCAGGCCGCGAAGAGCATGATGATAACGTACTTGGCGCCTTGTGACGTAGCGTCGTAGTTGATACGGGCCTTGATCTCGTCCGTGTAGTCCGCAACGGGGACGTCGCGGTCCGAAGCGACCGTGTAGTACGGCTTACCGATAGGCATGATGGCCATGATGAGCAACATGGCAATGCAAAGGATCCAACCGATGAGCATGTACGGACGACGACGGTAGCCGAAGATCGGGCGGCAATCGGACATGATGCCGTAGAAGACCTTGAAACTCCAAGGAAGCACGACCAATTGCTTGGCCGCAGCGACCTGGGAGCCCGAGCAATTGAGGTACTGCTGCAGGAAGGGGTAGATAGTCGAGGGCATGACACCGTACACCAGACCGACCACAGCGTACTGGAACATCACACCGAAGCAACCCCTGCTCAGCAGGTTGGGCATGCCGCCGGGTCGAAGCGCGCCGCCCTCATACTCGCCGATCTTCTCGCCGGTCTTGGCGTCCGACGCGTCGGGGGTCTTGACGCCGGTGTATCCGCCTTCCTCAACGTCCTTGGCCTTGGACACGCTGCTGATCGACAGGCGCGCCACGTCCAAGTCGGTGGTTATGGGGCCGTTCAAAGGCATGCTTGCTCTGCACTGGAGACGTCCGTAGGTCTTGGGAGGAAGCAGGCGAAATAAAGAGTGATCGACCTGGCTTCGCGGTGCAGCGAGCGGGATTAAAGCACGCTGCACGGACAAGCAGGCGCTCAGCACGCCATGTCGACCCGCAATCGTCGTTGGGTCAGCAGTTCGCAGAGCGGACGAAAGAACCAGCCGACGCAGGAAACCATGATGGGCATTGCCGGCGCCGTCTCCTACCGGACGAATTTCTGTGTCGGGCACAAGTGCAACGCGATGACAGGCAACGAGAAACGAGCCGGCGGTACAGCACGCGGTGTTGAGAGGCGAGAGCGGAGACCGTGGACCTCGTCTCTAAAGCGATAAACGTGTGCAATGGCCGTCCACACGCCCGGCGCACGCACCAACGACGGAGATTTGCGCAAGCAGCAACACGTTGCTGTCATGAACGACAAGGGGAACATGTCGAAAAGGTAAGGTAAAGAGATATTATTGAGCTGTACAAGGAGTTCTCGATGCAACGGAGTCGTCCTACCAACATACAACGACTGCGTCGCTACGATCCGTTGTTTGAGCAGCGCGACTAGCAGCCGGTACCGCCGGCGATGATCAAGCACGACGTACTGTCGAAAATGGCCAGCACGTTGGTAACAATGGACCAAAGGATGGCGAAGGTCAAGTAGCCGACCGTGACGCCGCCGATGAGTTTGCTGGAGCCGCCCTCGCGTAGAATGCGCTGCGCGTCCTCCTTCTGCTTGGGGAGCAGGAACAGGAACACCCAGGCGAAAATCATGGCAGCGTACGTGATGATGATCGTGTACGTGATGTCCATGCGGACAGAGTGGTCGTCCTCTTGGATACGCGCGTTGGTGATGTTGAACGGACCGTCCACCAGCAGCGAGAGCGACGTCGCGAACGGTGCGGCGACGTTGGTCACCGTGGTGATCAAGCCGTAGACGGCGGCCTCGTTGCCCAGCTGCGCGAGCTCGACCGTCACGAAGGTGGAAATGATCCAGCCGACACCGTACGGGAGCTGCACGACAATGGGCGGACCGAGCCAGAACCACTGGTTGCGGAAGACGTCCCAGACCACGATCATCGCGCACGCGCAGTCGGCGATGATGACAGTCGCTGCAGTGGCGACGATCATCCAGCGCCAGTTCCAGTGCAGACCCCATTTGGACGTGATCATGATGCCGAACATGAACAGCAGGTTGCTCAAGATATCGCTCAAAGTGCTGTTGATGGGGGTCACGCCCACCATGATCGAAGCGATGGGGGTGCTGGCCGTGTAGGTGAAGTCGGCGAAGATGTTTGCGAAGAAGTTGTACGCAATGACTTGATACACTGCACGGCAGCAGAGCAGATTCCAGAAGCCGTTGATGTATTCCTTGAAGTTGGCCGGCTCCACCTTGTCCTCCTTGATGTAGAACCACGTCAAGGGCAGCACTGGGATCGTAAGCACCGTCACGATGATCATCAACTGGGGGAAGCTAAGAGAGAAGTTGAAGTCGCCGCCGTAGTCTTCGCCGTTGAAGAAGAAACCGGTCAGCAACTCGCCGAAGATCACCATCACGGTACGTGTTGTGTAGATGAGCGACTGCGTCTTGCCACGCTTGTCAAGAGGTTCGCGTTGGGCCAGTTCCACGGTGATACTGTCGGCGCACACGTCCGCCATAACGTAGCCGAATGCAGCGAAGAACATGATGATGACATACTTGGCGCCTTCCGCTGGAGCGTCGTAGTTGATGCGGGCTTCGACCTCTGGCGTGTATTCGGAGACTTTCAAACCGCGATCGTCTGGGTTCGTGTAGTACGGCTTGCCAATAGGCATGATGGCCATGACGAGCAGCATGATGATACAGATCGACCAACCGATGAGCATGTACGGTCGGCGACGGTAGCCGAAGATCGGTCTGCAGTCCGACAGGATGCCGTAGAACACCTTGAAGCTCCAAGGAAGCACGACCAATTGCTTGGCGGCCGTCACTTGAGAGCCCGAACAGTTGAGGTACTCTTGCATGAAGGGATAGATCGTCGCGGGTAGCAGACCGTAGACCAGACCGACGGTAGCGTACTCGGAGAGTAGACCGAAGTTCTCCTTGCTTAGTAGGTTGGGCATGCCACCCGGACGCAGCGCGCCACCTTCGTACTCGCCACCAGCATCGGGGGTCTTGACGCCGGTGTAGTTTCCATCTTCGAGATCCTTGGCGCCGCTCACGTAGGACAAGCGCTGGATGTCCAGGTCGCCGACTGCGGGGCCCGTGCCGCCAGTGGTTGAGACGCCCATGGTTGTAGATCGAGTTGCTGGAGGTCGTGAGCTGGAGCGTGCAAATCGAGGAATGAGAGAACCTCGCGGCCTGCGAACGGTAAAACTCGTCTACAGGGAGGCGTCGACACGCACACGATCTCCCCTGCGGTGAGAGGCCAATTCCAAAGGGGATGCGCTGCACTTGTATTTGTTACTGTAGCGTCGGCCACGGTGATGGCCGGGCTCATAGCGAGCTTGTTTTGTGCACCGTTCAAGTCAGACCTGTGCGAACGCAGTGGTCTTGTAGAGGATAATCTAACTGATGACGAGCTGTTGCAACAAGGAAATTCTTGTGGGTTTTGGAGGTGAGCTCGACATGTATCGAGCCAAGGACACGGAGACCATGGCCATGTTGGATGTATCTTTTGCGGAAAGCTGCACATGTAGACGAGAGAGGATACGCTCATCCCCTCTGTCGCCGAATGGGGGGATGCTGCGGGCAACTAATCTTCGCAGAGCCGGACAAATCCATCAACGTTGAGGCAGGTCACATGCAGGGAGTGCAGCACCTCCCACGCATTGCACATCATTTGGCTGCAGAGCATCTCGCGGTCTCCACTGCTTCATTGATTGCATGAGCTGTTGCTCTCCAGGCGATTGAGACTTGGAATTCAAGACTTGTGGTCGACTTTCTTGCTTTTATTGTTGTGGTCCTTAACACCCAGTCTCTGGCTCAATCGGACCAAAAGCAGCCGATTGCTCTACGGCGCAAGTCATTATTAGAAGATAGCTCAGTGCAATTACCTCGTCATGACAGTAAGAACTTGAGGAGCTGTGGCATGAACCACCAGCTATCGTGTTGCTGGTGCGCATGCCTCCGTTGAGGGAGCTGCATGGAACAGTGGGATTTTTTTGTAACTCGTGTAACCATCATCGAGATCGCATGCACGCCACGAGCGCCAGCACGCAGAGCGGAGGCAGCCCCGTCGCGGAGGACGAAAGGTCCATGTCGCTTTTCTCATAGCCTTCTCTCGCCCCCACCAACGGCGCCAGCTTCGCACAGCTGCAGCAGCGCGCCACGGAGAGCAGAGACGTCAAACAGATAGTCACGCCCGAGGGATTCATGGCGCTCATGCACGCAGCCTCGTTCGGGTCGCTGTATTTCATGCGAGCTCGCGACGTGGATGGCATCGATGCCGCTTTCATCGCCGAGATGGACGATCACGCACCGGCAACTAGGAATACGCAGCAGAACCCGGAGGACCCGCAAAGCGCGCCTCCTTCCAAGAAGAGTGATGACCTTCATGTCCGTAGAAAGCTCTCCGATCAAGTCGGTGCCCTCCAGCAGCTTCAGCTCCTCTCCCGGGTCCGAGGAGAGTCTCACCGATGGAAGGTGCAGCTCGTCTGCATGCTTGTCGCTCGAGCTACGTCGTCTACTTTTTCTTGACCAGGATCAAGGTACATGCCGCTGCCTACTACTGCGGCCGGTAAGATCCGTCTCATCAAATAGGAGGGTGCCGTGCTGGTGTCTGGCTATGGAGCTAGACGACTCGTCCTGAGTGAAGAAGTCCGTTGCGTCACGGACAAGCTGCTAAGGTATGAGAGCGCGCACGGCGCGAAGTCGGTCCGCGAGTCTCTCCTGCATGACCAAGGAGTTGAATGGTCGTGTCCCACTTGATGTAATGTGTTCGCGAAAGTTAAGTAGACGGTCGCTGAACTTGTAGAGATCCTCGATGAGCACAAGAAGACTACCGTCAGTGCTCGGACTCGGTTGGTCGACGAAGCTGATCAGATGCAATTAGAGACAATTTTATGGGCGATGTACTATGCAAACAACACTGTCTTGATCGTGGTTCATCACTTGTTTCCAGCCAGCAGCGATTCGGTGGTTGAGTTGTTTTGTTTAGCCGCCCTCCTCAAATTATTGATTTTGCTGAGCACTTGCTTGCTTTCCAGTTTTGACTCCGGGAATGCTTCTCGAAAACGCTGAAGTCCATCTTTTGGGTGGATGTCAGAGTTTTCAGAAAGCAGTGCACGGAAGAACTCTGCTACTGGTGCAGAAGCAAACTCGCGCCTAGCGCTTGGCCGTTTAGACCCGTCAGTCGAAGCGGGTATAGCATTGTTAGTCTGCTTTTGTGCCTTGACAAGCTTCCCAATTTCCATTCGAATCTCATGTTCTTGAGGCGAGTCAAATCTGTTAGGGTAGCGTTTACGCAGCTTTTCCAACGTCAGCCCAGGTCCGAGCTTGCGGGATTTATCTCTTCGCCCTCTCTCAAACATTTCTTCGATATCATTGCGAAAAGGACCGATATATCGGCTTCCGTAAGTCTCACCTCTCTTTGGACGCCTCGCCCAGCCTCGAGAAAACTCATGAGAAAGTTGGTCATCATCCTCAACCGAGTCAAGCCGCTCAAAATATTTTCCGGACGCATCCTGTACAGACAGAGCCCCAGCACGGTGAAGTTTAAGCGCAATCCGTTCAGCATACGATACCGCATCGTTCGAGGGAATGAGAGTGGAGTTGTCACGAGGTGTTGGTATTTTTTTCCAGCGCCGTGTCCCACGTCGAAGTCGATCTTCTGTAGCAATAGATACTCCAGTAGCCGGCCCAACATTTGTCTCTGCTTCAACGACTTCGATATCACTAGTACAGTTATACTCTTCACTGGAGTTTTCTAGCTCTGCGTCACTACGCACAGCAGCGGATAATTCTTCGGCACTAACTTCTCCATGTTCGCTATTGTAGTCCGGAAAAATCTCGGCGGCATTCTCGTCACCTTCGCATTCTTCTTCTTTTTCGACGTGGCACCGAAGCTGTGCTGGATCGCAATGAATCACTACTCCTTTCCCTATGTGAGAGTGCTCAAACATACGAAGCGTGAACGGCGGGCACCGACGATATCCCGAGCCTTCCAGTGATCCATCGGAAACATCGTAATACTCAATTTGTACATCATTTGCACGGGCTATTTGACGTCGAAGGTCAGCCTCCATATTGGACACCGTATTGAGAAGTACAGCTAGCTGATCCCGATCATGGTCAACTAATTCAAGAGTACAATTCGGAAGTCCGTTTCGCATCTTTAATCCTATGACAGCCTGGGTCGGTGTCACACAATTGTCGCCTTCTTTTACCCAGCTCAGCAATAGCTGCATGGACTTAGCAAAATGCGCGTCCAAAATACTCTTTCCATCTTGTGTTTCAGTGTGTACGATTCGCTCAATTCGAATGCCGTGAAAACTTGAAAGGTATGGAAACAGCAGCGGCAAAAATCCTGTCTGGTAGCACGCTGCATTATCGGACTGGATAGCGATCCGTTTGATAAAAGGGAGATCTTTTTTCTAGCGCATCAGCATTGCCTCTACTAACGAAATGACAGCAGCCTTGTCTTGTTTGCTGTCGTCTCTCGATAAATGGTCAAAGTATACCTTTTGGGCGGAAATGGAAGGTTCTCCATTCCCACGTGAAGCTTCTTGTTTTTCAAACTCCCAAAATTGGACGTTGGCGCCATGCCAACTCATACCTTTTTTGCCATAGTGCTCAAGCGATCTCTCCCTGTAGTAGATCGGGTCTAATTTCATCTCGTAATCGATCGTCACCACGGCTTCTTTGGACTCTTGTTGCGCTAAACATCTTTCTTTCATGTCGCCGTGAAGCTTCTGAATAGCAAGTTGCCGGTTGATAACTCGAATGTGGTGTCCAAGGAACAGTTTTGCTTTTTCTCGACAGTTACTGGTGATAGATACAGCGGACGGAGGTGCTCCGACCGTCGTAAGCGTCGACTTCAGGCGATCGAAGTATCGAAAGACGTTTCGACAGTCGTTACACACAGGCAACTCGTCATCTTCTTCTTGTGACTTCTGTTCCAGAAGTCCAGATTCAATGTCGTGAAGGCGACACTCGATTCCATTTTTCACTCTATTGTCGAACCCATATTTCAAATACGCACAGACGACATCACTCTCACGAAGAAGTCTTTCAACATCCTCGTTGCCACAATCCATACTTGGTGAAATATTTGTGATCATATTGAACGAGTCATTCACCAAAACACCAACAACATAGTCAACAGCCTTTCGAAGTTTTGCATCACTAGACGTCAAAGCGGCAGCAATTCGGAAAAACGTAGCTCGCGACAGAAGTGTCGAATCGGAGCTTTGCTGCTGGTACACTTCAAACATCGCTGTTATTGATCGCCGTCTCGTTATTGCCGGAAACAACTCCACATGACCATTCAGTTTGAGCCGTTTGGTCCCCCACGACAAAAACGACACGTTGGCAGGTGACAAAATGAATCCGACAGCTGCCTCCACTTCTTCTTTGTCATAATGCTGAACAGTCCTATGTTTGACGTTCGGGTTTTCACCAGTAGACAGTGTTAGTAAATCCTGCGTCCCCCTTGCAAAGCTGTCGTTTGACGATGTAAACCCGGAGACGTGCGCACAGAGTTGCTTCACTTCAGCTCTGCTAGCGTAACTAAGAAATGCTCTCAGTGTACGTCGCTCGATGGAGCCTCGCTTTGATTTCGCGCAACACTCGGCCATCATTTCCAACAATCTGTGGTACTTCGTGTCATTTTCATCAAAGCGGAGTTCCTGAGGAGAGAAGAACGACTCCAATAAGGACTTCGCACTCTCGTCTACATTCCCACAAAATACCAAGCTTATCCGACGCATAATTTCCTCCTTCAGTGATTCTGTAAATGTAATTGCAGGGTTCCCCTTTTCGTGCCATGTATCTGGATTTTGGCGATCTTTGAGAGAGGGAACATGGTGATACGCATGTTCTACGCGATCGGGAAGTCCAACTGCACGCAGAATATCGCCGATCGTGTTTGGACCGGCACCTGTCGCTGATGAATCACTGCGCAATTTCTTACCGTCCGGTGCTATTGGCATTCTTTTGTTCCGCTAAGGAATGATTGGAGATTCAAACAGTGTTCCCGGTTTGTACTTGCTAGCTTTTCGTTTTCTTGAGCTGTTTTTTCCTGAACCTCGTTGTCCACGCTTGCGTTTACTGGGATGCTTGTCCGGAACATCTTCGTCCGAGACGCACTCGGCTGGAACGTCTTCGCACGAGGCGCATTCAGCCGGAGCGCCTTCAGCCGAGACACCTCCGTTCGTAACGTCACCGTCTGGAGCGTCGTCAACCTGGATGCCTTCGTCTGGAACGCCTTCAACTGGTAGCCCTTCGTCCGGAACTCCATCTCCAACGCCGCTTTCTTCCAGAGAGTTTTCTTCTTGAATACACCGGCCCATACGTGGACTTGTACACGGTGATTTATCTGGAACACTTTCAACGAGAACATCTTCAGTTGAGGGGCCTTCGTCCGGACCGCTTTCAATCAGACGATATCGTCCGGCATTTTGTTATCGTCCAGACAGTCTTGCATTCTCGGGGGGGGGGGGGGGGGGGGGGGGGGGGGGGGGGCTCGTTACGTACGATAAGATGGAGCGTTTCCTAGCACAGATCTGGAGCCTGGGTCAAGTCGAAATGCCTATGTCGGACCGCACGCAAAAGAGAACGCTGGGGAATACTTAGATCAGAGACCGTCGCCCGCTCAAACCAATAGTTTCATGTCTGTAGAATTTGGAGTCGACGGCACCAATCGTTTCGTGGCTGTGGACGTGTACGGGGTGCGGCAAGTCTTCGACAGTATGCAGTCGGAGCACTTCTTGCGGAGGCCACGCCGCTGGGTTATATACATGTAACCACAGGCGTTTTTATACGCATAGGGATAGATCCAACAGCGATGACCACAAGCAAGGCAGCAGCAGCTATTGAAGCGAGATGCTGCTATACAATGGCCATTTATTTGTCTTGTAGAGTCACCAGGGCTCTCAAAGCACGTAGACGTTATCAAAAGACTCGTACACCCCATGTGTGCAAATTTGAGCGTCCAATTCAGCCTAGTGATTTTTTGGACTTCCAGACGCGTGGTCCGGTTGAGCCAGAGACTGGGTGTTAAAAGACATCTTGGCGCAGGACGAAGCGACTTTGCTGTCTCTTGCGACGCAAAGTGTCAAACCGCAGCAATGACGAGCAGAGTCAGCAAACAAATTAGCAAGTTATGGACATGCAAAGTTTTTACATTAGCAAGAAAGCGTACGTATGGCCACCACTGCCATCATTGCAACGTGAGACTCGATTTTAATCGCCGTGTTAGCAGCCATCGCCGCCGGCGATCACGAGGCAGGACGTGCTGTCGAAGATGGCCATGATGTTGGTCATCACGGACCACACGAGCGCGAAGATGAGGTAGAACAAGGTGATGCCGCCGATGAGCTTGCTGGATCCGCCCTTGCGCACCAATTCCTGCGTCGCCTCCTTCTGCTTTGGCAGTAGGACCAAAAAGACCCACGAAAAGGCCGTCATGGCGTACATGATGATCACCGCATACGTGATGTCCGTGCGGATGGACTTGTCATCGGTCTGGATGCGCTCGGTGGTCAAGTTAAAGGGCCTGTCGATCAGCAACGTGAGCGTCGTGGCAAACGGTGACGCGACGTTGTGCGTGGCCGTGACGAGGCCGTACACGGCGCCTTCGTTGCCGATACCTGACAGTTCGACGATCACAAAGTTGGAGATCATCCACCCGACGCCGTAGGGAACCTGCACGGCGATCGGGAGACCCAGCCAGAACCACTGACTACGGAATACATCCCAAATTGTGATGAAGGTGCAGACGCCATCGACAACCATAACGAAGATACCAGTGAAGACGATCATACCACGCCAGCTCCAGTGCAAGCCCCACTTCGAGGTGATCATGATACCGAACATGAAGAGCAGATTGCCCAGAATATCGCTGATGGTGCTGTTGATCGGAGTCACGCCAACCATGTACGACTGCACGGGCGAGCTGGCGGTGTACGAGATCCCGGAGAAGATGTTGGAGAAAAAGTTGTACGCGATGACCTGGTACATCGCGCGCGTGCAGATGAGGTTCCACAATTCCTTCATGTACTCACGGAAGTCGACCTTCGGCTTCTTCTCCTCCTTGATAAGGAACCACGTCGCGGGGATGACGAGCGCGGTGCACACGGCCATGATGACCATCAATTGTGGGAACGTTAACGAGAAGTCGAAGTCGCCGCCGTACTCTTCACCGTTGAACGCGAAACCCGTGATGATCTCGCCGATGATCACGAAGACCGTGCGGACAGTGTAGATGCACGACTGCGTCTTGCCACGCTTGTCCAAAGGCTCACGTTGAGCGAGGTCCACGACGATACTGTCTGCGCACACGTCGGCCATCACGTAGCCGAACGCAGCGAAGAACATGAGGATGACGTACTTGGCGCCCTGCGACGACGCGTCATAGTTGATGCGGGCCACGATCTCCGGCGTATAGTCTTCCGGCTTGATGTCGCGGTCGGATGACACCGTGTAGTACGGCTTGCCAGCAGGCATGCAAGCCATGACCAGCAGCATGAGGAGGCAGATGCCCCACCCGATCAACATGTACGGACGACGACGGTAGCCGAAGATCGGGAAGCAGTCCGATAGGATACCGTAGAAGCACTTGAAGCTCCAGGGGAAGACAACCAACGTTGCAGCGGTTGTAACTTGAGCTCCGGTACAGTTCAAGTAGTTCTGCAGGAACGGGTAGATGGTGGCGGGCAGCATTCCGTACACCATGCCGACGGCCGCGTATTGGCACAGCAGACCGATGTTCTCCTTGCTCGTCAACACGGGCATGCCGCCTTCGCGCAACGCGCCACCCTCAAGGTCATTGGGGTCGGGTGTTTTGACACCGGTATACCCATCCAGGTCCTTGGGCGTTTGCGAGGTGCCGCTCACATACGAAAGTCGCGTGGGGATGTCCAGCGTGCTGGGCGTCGCGCCCGCAGCATGATGCGTGGTCGCCATGGTCGCGTTCGGACAGGAAGAAGAACCGGGGGCGAGGAGGTTGCTTGAGCAGCGCAAAGCAAGATCAAGAATGAGCAGGACATGGCACCTCGGTCCGGCACCGCTGAAAAGCGCTTGCGAAACAAGCTTGCCCTCCCCTGTATGCAGCAGGATCGGCAAGGAGCTAGTCTACACGAGCGCAGTTATTAATCTCGAGCCGATCTGCAGGGACCAATCCGTCGTGAGCCAACCGCAGCAACTGGGGCGATGCGCGTCATGCACCGGAGATGAGCTGGAGGCCCCAGGCTTGAGGTCTCCCTTACTGCGGTCGACGATCGTGAGGGCGCTACCTATGTACTGTAGTCCAGATATAAGCTGAGCCTTGGAGACCATGGTGGCAATGGTCGATGAAGGCATATCGTCCAAGATGGCATGGATTAATACCAGTACAAGTTGCCATTAATCCAGGTGCATGTTACATGTATCTACATCTCTTGCCGTGTCAACATTAATCAACGAAGATCACGCTTGAAAACGGCTTGCCACAGCGCATCATTGATCGCGCTTCGAGCATTTTCGAGCGGTGCAACGTTGTGCAATCACCCGTGGACGAATGGACCCCTAGCTGCCAGCTGCTGGTGCTTGTCAGGCTCCGATCCCGCTGCGCATCACTTCAAGACTCGCGTGAATGTGAAGCTCGTGCTAAAAAAACTGCAATGGCGAATCGTACCACACAGGCAGAGATCTTTGGACAGCACATGTGTGCTGCGGCGATGCCTCCGTTCAGCTGACAACTTAGTCAGTGAAAGTCTCTTTGACAACTGATGTGCGATCGTGATGAATACGCTTTACAGCAGCGCCACTGTGGTTTAACCACTGGTCAAGCTGAATCAGGTCGCCGATGTGTTGAATTTGATAGGTCATACTCAGTCTCGTGTGCACCTTTGCAATGCGACTTGATGCAGGTGGGAGTGACGCCGGACTCGCTGGCGTTAAATGAGGCGGCGTGATTCGCCCGCGGTAAGTAGAGACTCGCAGCCAGCCAGGCACGTTGCACCAGTACATATGACTACATGCATACGTGGGATGAATGTCATCGTTGTCGTCGACGGCAGCTCGTTCAATTGGCGACGCTCAATATGCTGGCAGTTCACGTGGCTCGTTTGGTCGGGCGCTTGTCTTGGCGACCAGCTTTTATGATGAAGCATCGTTGCATGCCCTACCGCACGACCATCAAGTCCCGTCGACTCTAAACAATCGATTCTCCACGCAAAAGCAGGCAAACGATGTTTTCGTGAGCACCCTGCGCTCTGATCTCTATAGTTGAAGCTCTACAATTGATACACTTAAAGACACTCGGGCGAGGGACTATATGCCTTCAACTAAGGGCATGCACTTGCAAGGACTTTACTTCAACAATACAATTCGCCTTCGTCCGGCAAATGCTGCGCGCCAAAGTCTAGCTTGAGATCTGGTACGCCAGCCACCACGTTCCGATCCTCCTACTACATGGCCGGCAACAATAGCCGTATCGCTTTGCTAAACACGCTGGAGAGGGCTACCCGCACCTCGGCATTCGGCACCATCACGAGGTCTGTAAGCAGCGGATACAACCACGGCATATGGCACTGCAACTACAATACACACACACACACACACACAAACAATAGTTAGTAGACCACTCACACGTAAGATAAAAGCCATAGTAATTGTTCACCTCTGTGCTGTCGAACTCAGCCAACTCCCGCAGCGTTGCAACCATTAACGGCGTGAAGCTGTCCACACGCTGGTGTGCATCGGCAGGCAGGTTCTCTTCCTCGATATGTTGCGGTCTTGCACCTGTCCAAGCCAAATATTCTTTAAGAGTGTCTTGTACCAAGCGCACCATGTATTTGCGAGCCTCGTCTTGTTCCCCAATCGGAGCCACTTCCGTGTTGTTTACACGTCGAGTGAGACCGGTGAATAACACGTGGAGATACTGCTGCTTGCCCAGTACTTCCTGCGGCAGCAAACTGGGGAGTTCACTGGAGGATGGCACCGTCATTCCATAGCGCCAACCGACACGTTGTAGATAACGTCGCAGCGCCACATCGTCATTCACCTTGCGTGCAAATAGGAAGCTCTCACGTAAGCATGACAACAATGAGCGAGCGTGGCCTACGCTTAGCGACAGGTTCTGCTTCCGGCGGCTAGCGAGCACATTGCCAGCTACTCGTTGTACCGCCAAAAGAACAGCCAAGTGCGTTCGCGAAGGCACACGCTGAGCTTCCACCTCCTCAACTGTGATCACCTTCGGTGGGAAACTCGCAGCGAACGTAAAGCCCAGTGTCGCCACAACTCCAGGATACATGCTCAAAAGCGACGGTTGTCGTGGTGACGCAAGGTTACAGGCAACTGGTGAACGTGGCGGGGATAACGTCTTCTGTTTCGATGGGCTCTCGCTCTCGGACTCAGGAACAGGTGCGACTTCGTCCTCATCTTCTGGAGGCAAGGCAAAGAATATCCACGTTGGTTCCGCTCTCTTCATAACGTTGCGCAATTCGTCAGAGATGAGACCCCAAACGTCTTCGGGGAACTTGTGACCATGTGTGACGAGCATGACCTCTAGCGCACGAGCCGATGCAGCCGCAAGTTGCTCTTCAGCATCTCCAGCATCCATGCATTTGCCAAGCAAAAAGAGAACCTCCGGCAAGAACCCCACGATATCGTAGAAAAGACCAAAGCACTCGAGGAGCCGCTCCAGGCACAGAGTCGCAGTGGTTTTGCCAGCAGTGTACTGGGGCATGCGTGTAGAAGGATTACGAGCCGACGGCAACGGTAGCTTCGGCGTCATGTGTGCCCCCTTCTCCACAACTACCTCGAGGTGACGAAGTTCGTCAAGCAGCGGGATAAGGACACCCTTGAAGATCAATCCCCAAAGACCAGACGAGAACTTCTTGCCATGGGTTTCCAAAGAATCAAAGAGCGCCTCAAGGGCTGCTAGTCGAACGTCCAGACGGCGGTCCGCAGCTAGTGTCGAGAGTGCTGTCAGTACTGGCCACCACATGCGAGTATGCGCAGCGGAGTCGTTATATGCCACCTCACTGCTTTCATGGTGATCCTCCTCCTGCACCTCCATTGAACCTGCCCTTCGGCGAGGTGACAATGGAGAAGAAGCAGACCTGAACAACTTAGCACGTGGCGATAGCTCCGCCACTTCCTCTTCTAGTGATCGCACAGATTCCTGCTTCTGGTAGCGCATTGACGCTCGCTTCGATGGTGAATGGACAGGTCCATCATGTGTGCTCGCGTCAGCGGTTGGGTCGTCTGTTACCACATTGATCGTCTTGAACCCAACCCGAGCGGCCTGCTTAGCCGCAGCAGCGGCCGCTGCGGCTGTTGCAGGCGATGCAGCAATTGAGCCAGATCCTGCAGTCTCACGAGCGGTGAGCGGCTCGATGACCTCCCCAGTGGCAAGTTTGTCGATGCACACAGTGCGTAGGAGCCCAATGCTGTCCACTCCTAGCTGTGTGAGCGCAAGTCGCTCCTCCATCTGACGTTCAACCTCTTCGCAACCGCAGACCGCAAAAGCAAGAAGACACTCCACAGCGTCGACAAAAACATCCACAATACAGTCGAAATGACGTTCCAGCACCCCACGTGCGACTTGGAATCCTAGCAGCACGACGCGGTCTTCACTACCCGGTGCGTACGTCTCAGCAGCTACACGGAGAACACCCCAAATCGTCTTCCAACCGGATCGAATGTTTGCAACTCGAGCAAGCACCAAGTTCTCCACGCAGCGTAATACCAGCTCGCGCGTCTCGAGAGAGGTGGCATTCGCCATGATTACTTCAAACGGTGCCAAGAACAACCGCTGGAAGTTGAAATCGCGAAGTTCCGCACGCTCAAGGAATTTCATGCTAAGCTGGCGCAGCGAGTCGATTGCGTACATGCCGACGGTCAGGTCTTCGTGGCATCCGATTGTGGTGAAGTGCCTGGATAGAGTCTGCCACGTCGCCGCCCACACCATCCGCGAGCGCGTGCGCATGTTCATATCAGCGACTTCGACGAGCTTTTGTAAACTAAACACACGAGGAGGCGAGCCACCCGCTGCGCCGGAGGGCCCAACGCCTGAACACTCTGAGAGTGATACAACGGTGAGCTGCACCACAAACTCCTGTAGAGCTTGGTCGCTAAGCGACGCAGAACTCGAGAATACGCGGTCACTCGCCAGCTGGTCGATTTCACTTAACACACGTGAGGCATTCTCGTCTTCAATAGCAGCGCTCTGGGCCTCGTCCAGCTCTGCGCTTCCGCGGCCACTAATATCACGATGCGACGGAGACGGAGAAGAGAGCGATGATCCTAGTCCGCTACGTTTGCTGCCTGAGGACGAACCGAGCATGCTGAACGATGGTGTGGAGTTACCGGTGTTGTTACGCGCATTAGAATGGCCACCCATGCCAGGCGAAGACTGCCGGTTGAAGTATGATGAATCACTGGATACGGATCCTGCTGCAGAGCGCTCGTGCAAACCCTGAGCATGCGTCTGAATTCGTGCCAGCTGGGAAATGGCCTGCAGGACGTCGTGCCATGAATCGCCAAGGTAATTTCCCTCCTTGACGCTAATCGAAATCAGAGCCTTGATGGCCTCCATGTTCTTCGACCGCATCAGGCGCGAGTTTGTAGTGTGTAGCGCGGTAAACTTGGCCAACACCGTCACAAAGGCGTCACGTTCGGCGGGCATGTCCAGTCTAGCTGAGAGGTGTACTGCGTGGCGGAAGGAATCCAAGCAGAGCTGGATAGCTTCCGCCGACTCGGAGCTCTCGAAGGTCACAGAACAAGCCGCTAGTAGCGGGGCCCAGAGCGTCTCGAACATGGGACGCACATGTGAGCGTTCATTATACCCCGAGACTTCGCGAAACGTGGACGACGATGGATCTGGTGTCAACAGAGAAGAAGGACCGTCAGTATTTCGCTGCGCCGCAGGGGAAGCCCCCGAGCCTGATCCACTTGAACTGGGGCGGTTGTTACGAGGAGAAAAGGGAGATTGTTGTTGAGCTCGCGCCGAAGCTGGCACTCGACGCTTGAATAGAGCCTCAGACTGGCGCACCATTGACTCACGCTCCTTAATGTAAGCATCGCGACGCATGCGATCGGTAGCTGCACCTGAAGCACCAAACAACGAGCTTGAAGCAGTAGGTGCGGCTCCACCACGACGATTACGGAAGTCATCGTCTTCCTTTAGCGAAATAGGTGTCGCCTTGATACGGTCGAAGATAGCGCCCATGTAGTCTTCGGGCAAATCTTTGCCATCATTGATGCCGCGGTTGTTGCGCAGGAATCCAGCCTTGTCCATCTTTTTCTCCTCCGCGATACTTGGGTTGTGCAAATCTGTCTGCAGCATGATAATAGAGAATGCCAGAATGAAGGCAGTATCGGCACTAGGGAATAGTCCAGGTGGGCACGAATTGAAGAATCTCTCAGCAAACTTTTCCATCATACGATCGATTTTTTGCGATTCGCCAGGTAAACGGAAACCAGCAAGGAAGTGGCGGATGGCGACATCGATCTCCAAGCCGGTGAAGTCCATCATGTCCACGTATTCATGCAGCACCTTCACGCAAAAACCTCCTTGATAATGGACGCCATTTCCAAGGTAATCGCCTACCATCGTTTTGTCCAGCTTGTTATTGTACGTCATCAGGAACTGTGCCACATCTCGGGGCGAGCCTTCACCCATGTGCCCATGAGCAACGAGATACGCGATACCAGCACTGGGTTTCACGTTGAATTTGAGGATACCGGTGGCTAATTCTTCTTGGCGCTTCTTCTTGCTTTCGAACGCCTCAACTGCCGACATGGTTGATGATACGACAGGTACCATGTCAGGTGGGGCAACGGTGTCTTCCTCGCCACCGTTCTCGCCGTTATGGGCGTCCTCTCCTTCATGTTGAGACGACTGACGTTCCGTCTCGACGAAATTCGCTGCTTTCTTTAACGATGCAGTTGTGGCCGTAAGGCATTCAAGACCCTTCAACGCTAGGGCGGCGTCCTGCTGCTGCATCTTGATTCGCGCGCTAGTAGACAAACTGGCAGCATATTGTTGCGCTGCAGCATCCTGAGATCGACCTCCCTTTGCAGCCTTGGCGAGTGCGTGCACAATTTGCTTGAATAAATCGTTGGTGTTCCAGTCGCAATCGTAGTTAATGAAAATCTCGCCTAGCGTCTGCGGATCATCACAGATGGCATGCAACGCTTCCAGCACAAGCAACTTGTGCTCAAAGCTGGCATTCTCGGACTGCAACAGGCGTAGAAAAATACTTGTGATGAAGATATCCAGCTCTGTCTTGAGGTGGCGCTTGAAATTGCGCAACAAAACCAAGAAAACCTGCAGCGACAGCGATACGATTTGCGTGTAATTACTCGTGCAGTTTTGCAGCAGCGACTGGCACAGATACTGCCGGATAGCGTGCACGAACCGTTCACCGCGACGAAATGATGGACCAGCATTCTCTAAAATCTCCTTCACCAATTCCAGCGACAATATCTTGCTCTGGAAAGCAAAAGGGTCCTCAGGATTTGCACCATTCCCTGCATTTCCTGTCATAGATCCATTCGCGCCATTCGCCGTCGGGGAGTCATCAGCCACCGAGCGCATGGAAATTCGACAAAGCGACCGGAACAGCAGAAATGCGTCCTTGTGTAGCACAGACGGGAACGCTGGGGCGAACACCGGCTGCGACATCATCGTCACCGCCTTAATCTTTTTCGTCGCTGACGACGAAATCGGCACCTTTCCCGCGAGTGCTGCTGTTTGAGGTAGTCGAAGCACCAACACGACTGACGGGTACCAAGCAGCCGTAGTCCCCGCAAGCAGCGAATTAACAGCACCGTCCTCGTCGCTGTCGCTTCCACTAACTTCATTCTGCTCCACTACTTCCTGTACCTCTTCCCGTGCTTCCTCCTGCTGACTCTGCTGTTCCTGTTCCTGTTTATCCAATGACGCTTGCAACGTCGCTTGCGTTTCTTCCTCCACGCGTCGATCAAAAGTCTCCATCCTCTGGAAAACAATACTGATAATCTGTTGCAACGTGGCCTTGGCCACAGTCCTGTTCGTCGCACTTTTACTCACGAGATGCACGTGGTAACACGCCCTCACTGCTCTCAGCAGAGCATGTTCATGAACTTCACACGTCGGCGTCGTCACGGCCGTCAGTAAAACTCTCAACACTTGAATTTGCACTCCTTCGTCCGGATGGTCATTGCAGTCACAGGCCACTTCGACAATGCAGTCAATGAGTCGATAACTGTCTTCATTGCCGTCTTCCTCTCCTGCAGCATGGTCCCTATTGCCACTAGATGGTGTACTCAACCCAAAATTGGGTGCAGCCCCCCCACTTGCTGAAGATGACGTCCCGGTCCCGGACCCGAGACCCAGCCCGAACCCAGTCTTGCGTCCCGAAGTGGACGACGCCGCTGCAGCCTTCTGTACCAGGCGACGGCGTACCCCCTCGGGTATAACCCCGGCCTCTTTAAGGAACCCGAAGGCCAGGAACTTCTCCATGCAGTCCAGAGCCACCGCCACGAGCTTGGCGTGGCGGGTGAGGCAGGCTAGAAGAAAAGGCTCGAAGGGCACTTCCAGTGTACCCTCTTGGCCCGCAGACGTAACCTTGGCTTGAGCTGCGTCCACCATGTCGCGTAACTCGCGGTGGCTGCGGGTACACGCCTTGCGTAATTTACCCAGCGACTTGAGCACCAGCGCCTCCATGGGTTACGCTAGATGGGGGAGGAGGGGTACACTTTGAAAACTTGACACTAGTGTGCGCTCTAGAGAGGCTATCGAAGCGAAAGAGGCTGCGATGGAATGACAAGACGACGGCGGAGATGGTGCGCGACGTTAGAGAAGGCGAAGTGGGCGAGGAGCGGAGCTACGCGCGGGTGAAGTGCAGGTCGAGAGCCACGTACGAAGAGAGCTTGAATAATGCGTTATGCCCCGGTCGTAACGACGCGAAATCTTGATCTGATGTGCTGTACACACATATGATGTGGCGTACGTTATTGTACCAACTAGTCGGTACTTTTAGCTCATACCGCTGGACGGCCATCAATCGCGCACTTTGACTTGGAAGCTGTCGGTGTCCAGCCATGCAGAGGCTCTCGCGCGGGCTGTACACGGCGACGCGGCCTCGTCTCTATGGCGCGTTGTCATCCGCGGCAACTGGTCGTCGTTTTGCAGTGCTTTTCGCGCCAAACAGCTCCGTATTAGCTGCAAACCGCCGGTTTTTCAGTGTCGCGGCCGTCGAGGAGCCGAAACTCGGGCGCTGTGCGCGTCGTCGAGCCACGAAACAGCGCGTTTCTACTGTAATTGAGAGTGCAAATGGAAGTGACGCAACTCCTAATGAGCAGCAGAAAGGAAAGAGACTCAATGTGCACCGCCACGTCGTGGAGCAGCAGATGCCGCTGGAAGACGTGCTGCCATTGGTGCAGAGCGAGGTGCGAGCCAAGACGCGCAGGCTGCCGATGGTGCGTCAAGCTGTAGACTCGTTCTACTTCCATTGTGCTCAACAGGCGGAGAAGAAGGGGCTCACGGACGAGTTCAGAGTAGAAGTACTGCAATACTTTGACCAAGAGCTTTTCGTGGACATAGAAAATGAAGCCAAGCCTTTTGTGCTTGGCCAGTCGCTGAATGAAGCGGTGTTCGGCTCGGTGATCAAGTTGCATCTGGCGGGCGGAGACACGGAGGCGGCGTGGAAGCTCATTAATAAGTTGAGACAAGCACTGAAAACAGGCGAGCAGAACCAGACCAAGCTGCATTTTCGGACGGTGAGCCCCTTGCTGGAGCATGAATGCAGACACGGCCAGTTCCCGAGTGCGTACTCGAGGTGGCAACAGCTGAAACAGCATGATGTGGAGTGGACGAGTGCGATGGAGGACGTGTTGGTGCAAATGGTCATTGCCTGCATGAAGAACAACGAGCAGCAGTTGAACGAATACACCGAGATGAAGGAGAGTGAGACAGGTGGATCGCATTTCCACGCGCAGATGGCATCGTTGCTGCATGATCTGCAGCTTACGTGTCGAGAGGTGTCTCCGCCAAATGCGCAGCGGTTGCTACATGCGTTCCGTGCTGCTGGGTATGTTGTGGAGACTGTGCCAAGTGACACCCGGATGAAAAGCAAATGCCCGTGTTGTGGGCACGCTTTGAGCAAGCAGGGAATGTCGGAACTGGAACGTGAGCACATGCTTGCTGCTATTGAAGGTCGACGAAGCAAGGTGGCGCCAGGCAATAAGGTGAAGGAGTATTTGGACCCATTCCGAGACTGGTTAATGCTCCGTCATGAGACCTACCAGCTAGAAAACCTTGTTGCGAATGAAAAGGGAGGCAAGACACTCCACTATGTGCTAGACGGGCCCAACATCGCATATATCAACCAGAACTTCGAGGCTGGCACGTATCGTTTGGACCAGGTGGATGCTGTTGCGAAGGAATTGCAGGCTCAGGGGCACCTGGTTAGTATTACCATGCCTGCCGCGTACCTTGCAGAAAAATTCGTGGTTCGCATCCGCACAAAGCAATACAAGGCAATGCGGCGTCAGGGCAAGTTTGTCACACGCAAGCGCACGCCGGAGGAGAAGGCCATTGTAGCGCGCTGGATGGATGAAAACATGATCTTTAGCTGCCGCACAGACTTTTTGTCGGACGACCTCTTTTGGCTCTACGCCAGCGTGCTCATGGGTCGCGAAGGTCGAGTGGTCACGAATGACCAAGGCCGCGATCACGTCTTCGCTCTGCTCAACGGCTACACCAGTACTAGTTCCAAATCCCGAAAGCAGAAGAACGGCAAGCAGAGCGTTGCCGACGCCAAGGTGCACGCAGAAAGCGAGCACTCAAATGCTCCCATCTCGATGGACCTCGTCGCGCGATGGAAGGACATGACGACCGTGAAAATCGACATCCAGCACGACGAAACCGCGGACGAGGCTGCAGCCGCTGGTGACTCGGCGACATTGATTCCAATCCAGTCCATCACACTGCACGAACCGTTGCCGTTCTCGCGCGTGCCGCAAGTGACAGCCCCGCAGCATTTCCACTTCCCCATCGCGGAGCAAGCAAACCAAAACGAACACCCGAATCAAATACAGAACCAGAGGAAGCGAACGCGATGGCTCTGCGTGCATCGAGAGGACGCTACCAACTAAAGTCTGCGTCAGTTAACTGTTCACGTACAAAAATCCATATAAAAAATCGAAATTTTGAATTTCCCGCCAAAATAAAACGACTACGAAATCTACATCACGTGACGTCGCCGTCGTCACGTCTGAGACGAGGTGGTGCTCCTCGAGAAGAAAGAAAGAAAGAAGAAGAAGAACCAACCAACCCTGATGGCGGCGGCGGCTGAAAACTCTTCTGCTGCTGCGTCGATAACGACAGAGCTTGTGCTGCTGTGTCTGCAGGACATCGGCAGCGCGGCGCTGCAGCAGGATGGAGGTGGTGGACTGTCGCGGTTCGACAGGAGCGAGGTGGCGCGGATTCTCGGGTGCACGACTCGCCTTGTCCAGGCCCGCTTTGATCGTCGCGGCCAGCCAAAGAAAACACGAGGGCCCCCGCCTTTATCTGTTGCTGGATTAGCGGACAAGTTTCAAGCAGCAGCAACGTCAGCGCAACAGCATACTGCTGGAAGAAGCAGCAGCAGTGTAATCTCGTACAACCGATCAGAAATCGCCAAGATACTAGGGATGAGCCTACGCAACTATGGGCGCTACCACGATGGCCTACTGCTGGAACTGATGCTACGCGACGTACCAGTTAAAGGTACATGGGGGCGAGATGGCACTTTGCTCGAACTACTTTTCGAGTTAATCGATAACACGCGCATTTCAATGTACATCTCATCATTTTATTTCTCGCACCGAGCTGTGGCAGAGCGTGTGGTGGCGGCGAAGAACCGCGGAGTCATCGTTGTGATCATCGCGGATAAGAAAACGATGTGGAAAAAAGACTGTCACGATATTTATGAATATTTACTGGTGAACAACATGGAGATCTACACCCCGCTGGACGCTGCTATGCAGCACACTAATCAGTGGATTTGCGATGACCGTATTATCGTCGATGGCTCATTCAACATCACAGTGGCGGCGTTGGGTGAAGAGGGGATAAGGAAAGCCTTTCTAAAGCCCAAGAACACCGAGAGCTGCACAATTACCACCGACCGTGCACAAGCCGTCAAGGACACCGACGCATTTGAAGCTGCTTGCAAGGCTGGCAAATTAGTTACGAAGGTAGAGTCTGCTACGAAGGGTTTCTCAACGAGCACGGACGACAGACAGATTGTGAGACGTCCTACAACGCACGCTGACTCAGCATCTCCCAGTGTTTCGAAGCCCGATGCGGACTTGGAGCTATTCCTAAGCGGGGATGCCACCTTCACCGAGTTGCAGCACTCCAATAGTGTGATGTCGCCAACTGCAGTGATGCCACTATCGCCCGGGGCAGCGAGCCAGAAGCCGCCACGACAGAACTCACCGAAGGTGTACATGTGCTTCTTTCCAGACTGCGGTAAGAGGTTCACGCGGAAAGGGGATCTCAATCGGCATTCTTTAATTCATGGCGGTGACAAGAAGTGGTGCTGCGAGACGTGCGGCAAAGGCTTCTTGCGTAAAGCCGACTGGAAAACACACACTCGTGTTCACACGGGTGAGAAGCCCTACAAGTGCGAATATGGCGGCTGCGGTAAACGTTTTGCTCACTCGTCAGGCCGACGAGGCCATGAACGTTCGCATGAGTAAGTGACCTGTAGTACGCTTGGCATCTGAAACTAAACGTTTTGCTACTTGTATGTTTGTCATTTGTGCAGGGGCATCAAACGGTTTGTGTGCGGAGTAGATGGTTGCACCTACAAAACAGCTCGGAATCCCGGCTTGTTCAGACACCAGCGAGCGTGCCACGCTCTTGGTCAGTAGGCGCAAAGATCGTAGGACCAGCGACAGTTAATTGTTGTTCAGGAAGTACATGTACGAGGTCTCAACGATGGCTAAAGCACACTTGCCTAAGTGAACTGGATTCAGGACGTGAAGACGTCTTCAAGACTATCAAGAAAGTGCTCGAAGTCGAATAGGAAGACAGCACGGTCTGTGCAGCTCAAAAGATGAAGGTAGTCTACGTTGTCCGGACAACGTCTTAGATACACTGGGACGTCGTGCGTCTTACGTACGTGTGCTTTGCGACTCCTACGTTACTTTCGTGGACCCCTTGTCAAACGATGAGGTTCCTCGGGGTGTTCACGGGCAGAATAAGTGACAACTGGCATCACAGCAAACTGATCGTGTGGAGAGCTCTACGTGCCCAGGTGCGCCACCTCGGTTCAACCGCCTCACCCCCAGCAATGGATGCAAACGTGGTCAACGCCGCGGCGGCGAGAGAGCCACTGGAGATTGAAATTGGCCCTGTCTAGCGAAGTGAAAGCAGCAGGTAGATCTGCATCGGTGGTGTTACTGGCGCTAATGTCCATGGGTGACCAGGTGACTTGATGCAAAACGAGTGCTATCGCAACAACGTATCCAAAGCTTCTCTACTCTACAATGTTGATCATAACTCACTCGGCCGCCCGCAGATAAAACTCGCAGCGCTACAAGATGTTCAAGACGTTCAAGACGTTGACAGCCGCGTTCCTGGTGCTGGGACTCGCCAGTGCGCCCGAAGTCAATGCTGGACCCCTCGCGTATGGCGTTTGCCAAACGGGCTGCAATGCCCTCGCTGTGGCGTGTTACACTTCCGCCGGGGCGACGTTTGGCACAGTGACCGCAGGTGTTGGCACTCCGTTCGCTATCATCGACTGCAACGTTGCGCTGGGGGCATGCATGACTAGCTGCGTCGCCGCTGGCTGCACGCCAACGACCAACCGAGAACGAGCCAAGCAACTCGAGGCAGACTTTTGGGCAGCTTGCCAAGCTGGCCAGCTTGTTAAAACAGTGGGGCCTGTTTCTCATTCGGTCGTGACCAGCACTTAGTGTCGAGCAAGAAGAAGAGCGCTTTCTACATCTCAAGAGGATCTGTTTGTTTGTTTGCTTGCCAATCTTTGGGTTTGCACAACTACACTTGCTTGCTTTCAATTTGCATTGTTTTGACCATTTGGACCATGCATGCATCCATCCAGCTTGGATCAGCGCGGAATCGAGTTGCTCGCTCGCGTTTTCAATTTGCACCGCCTTTGCTTGGAGACAAGGACGGACACGGAGCTTCCCTAGACGCAGAGCTCACGGACGCGGTACTTGTCCACCTCATCCTCTCCTCCTCGACACAGAGGGCAGGCCTCCTCCGTGAAGCAGAAGATCGAGGAGCTCCAGACGTTCCCCGTGGCTCAGCAGAAGCTCATCCACGCAGGAAAAGTGCTCCAAGACGACAGCACACTGGCCGAGTACAATGCGAAGGAGAATGACTTCCTGGTCGTCATGGTCACCAAGCCCAAGGCGGCTAAGCCTGCTGCTGCTCCCCTGAGGACCTGGTGCGCACGGCCGAGCGGTTCCTGATTCAACTCCTGATCAACTATCAACTACGCATGACAGACGTGCTATTCCACAAGCACGAGGAGGTTTTCGCCTTCAATAGCCAGGAGAAGATCGCTGCCTTCGAGTCCTGGATGCGGAATATCCTGCACGACCGCAGAAACGACAACTGCGTGATCTTCGCCAACGCTACTGGATAGCTCACCTTCAGCAAGAAAACCAAGACCTGCGAAAGAGACTAGCACAACAAGAGAGAACGATTCGGCGGCTGGATTGGATTGTGAAAGGTGGTCAAGGGTACCCCCCACCCCAGTCAAGCCTGGACGCCGAGTCGGAGTTGATTCTCGACAGCAACCAGTTCCGCTGTGAGTGGGAGAAGTGCAGACAGGAAACCACTACTACGAGGAAGCGCAGTCTCGAGAGTCAAGAAGAACCAGCGCTCACACCCTTCGTGGAGATCGACTTCGTCGATAGCAGCTACAGCGCAAGTCAAGAGTTTGTAGAGTAGTGCCATGGGACAGTAATATGACTCGGTTATTCCAGCAGCAAAAGAGAAACCTTCTTCTGCTTCAATCATCGTGCAGATTGACGACCTGCTGGAAAGCCATGGCGCCTCGCGTGAGCGATGAAGACAGAGTAGCTATCCTAGACTACATGCTACACGACCCAGCCTCCAGAAAACACAATGGCGCTATTAACCTCGACGCCTGTCGACGGCACGAGCCGTTCCAGCGGTACAGCCAGCGGACTTTCAAAAAGCTATACCAACAGTACTTGAAGGACAACAGACTGGAGACCTTCCCTCGATTGGCGACTCGTCCACGGTCGCCTTCGCCGTCGAGCAGCCATGTAGACGAGCTCGAGCCAGAGTTCGGCGATGGAGACCCTCTCCATCGCTAATCTGAAGAGGACAACCAGGAAATGGACAGTCCAAGCGGTTCAAATAGTGCACATATGGCCACAACTATCAGCTCTCCATTTGGTTGGGAAGATCCTGGTACAAGCCTTGCCGAGCTGCCGCCGGCGATAACGCCGCACCTGCCATCCTGTCCAGCGTTGGACGCAGAACTGGAGGACAGAGCCGACTCTGTCCTCCAGTTCGTTGAAGACGCAATATCGCTCGCTCGAGAGATGACCACTGCTGCCCTCATGGACGACGCTCCGCGGGAATGGCAAGCGTTCGCGCGAGATGTGCGAACGCTTGCAAGAGGAGCGCTTGCCCTGCAGTTCATAGGGCTCGAGGAGCTGGTTTTTCCTCATGAACTCACGCGGGCAGGTACAGAGGCGAAACTAGGTTCGTACATCGACAAAACTAGAGCTGGTGACCATCTGTGGGCAATGTTGTCCGATTTTTCAAACTTGACTATAGCTGAGAAGTTCGTAGCCGCCAAAAGGCGAGGCGTGGACGTTCGCGTGGTTCTGGGCGCTACGATGTTGGACCCCAGGGTGATTGCTATGCTACGGCGGGAACGAGTGGAGGTGCGAGTGGCGACGATGGCGATCGGAAGTCTCTTTCATCGCAAGATCTTGATTGCTGGAGATATTTTGGTTGGAGGATCGGCCAATTTTCAGTGAACGCAATGCAGAGGAATGTAGAGGATATGTGGATTATCAGTGGCAGTATCGGTAAGCTTCTTGCTTTTTGTTTTCTCACTTTGTCTTTGACAAGGTTGTTTGTTTTGTAGTTCGGCAATACAAGGAAACTTTTATGAATTTGTGGAACGGCAACTGTGAGCCGTTTGTGCGGCACCATATTATCAAGGAGAAGAAGAAGAGTTTGCGTGTTTGCGAGCTGAACCCAATAGAGGAAGACGTGGTCGTAAGCGAATTATTGGAGCCACGCGAAGAATCACAGGAGCCACCGAGACACGATGAGGAGCCATCGCGCAGCAGCTTGGAAGGAGGCATTTGCATTAGAGCTAATTGCACAAACCCGCAAGGTCGCAACATTTTCAACAACAGACCCATTGCTCTGTGTGATGAGCATCGCGCCATACGCAACAGAATGAAGAGCAGAAACAGACAATTAAGGAAGAAGCGACGAATCGACCTCGCAGCTCTCCCCGGCGGAAATGCCCTCTGCGTGCGCTCCCTCCTGTCGGCACCGCTTTTGTTGTGCGCAGCACGCGACCCGCGCGCGCTCGCGTTTGCTGGATGGATACTGTCTGCAGTCACCAGCTTCAAGCCCTACGAGATGAGGTGCTGGCTTTTGCTCTCGGTGCCGTTCTCCGTACTCGAAGAGAAGGTGCTCGGCTGGAAAGCGGTTCATTCGTTCTGTCTCGGTCCAGGACCTAGCTGTCCACTCGCCAATTCAGGGGGAGCGGCTCTCTCGTGCGCTCCTGTTGGACGACTGCCGCGAGTATGCTGCCATTGCGCCGTTTGTGGCCGAAGTGAGTGCGTGGCAGGAGATCCTACCTACTGCTGTGGATCTGTGGGGAAAGTTGACGCACGAAAAGCGCTGCCTGGCTGTCCCAATCGCTGTAGCTAATGAGAAGGCACTCACTAGCATGTCGGGTGTGCTCAGTGTGCATCACTACCCTTCTCGCTACCAGAACTGGGATTTCGTTGATGACATCAAACATAACCCATGCTCAGACAAGGCTGAAGGCAAGTACCTAGCGCTGTCATCGTACCCGATCTCCATCCGCGCGCTAAACTTCACGCTGCCTCAGTGAATTGACGGCCGCGAATGGATCTTGCTACCCACGCTAGCGGATCCAAGCGTGTGCCCATCATTCTTCGTCGTGGAGGCCTATAACAACGCGTCTGAAAGTTATCGTCAGCATTTTGCCCCACTGGTTACAACCACAGCCGTCGTATCCCGATGGAGTTCAAGGAGAAGACGTGGAGCACCACGTTGTTATGAGGCGGCTCCTGCCGCATCCTCGCCGCCCGAGGCCTGCCCTCCAAGTCGAGTCCTACCTTACAGATCGCTGAGTGAGCTCGCTGGAGTTGCCGAAGCTTCAAGCGATGCATCGACAGCGGTCATTCGAGGAGGTCTCCGCAATCTTCATGAGATGCTAGAGACCGTCTATGGTATATTCACTAAGAATGATCTCGAGAGATCTTTACGTTCGGACTGGGCTACCTATGAATGAAGACACTACATTTTTCGCTCCCCAGCAGCCCGTTCACCGAGTGGGCTTTCGTTTGAGGTCCTTCTCAGGGTCCCGTTCCCACGTTGGTTTGAATTAAGCCGCCTTAGTTGATTCGGTACCCTCTGCAAAACTGCGGAGTTCGAGGCCGGTGGGTGACTTGGAGGAGTCCTAGCTGCCACAGGTTTTTTGCCGCATTGATGTCACGCTCCCAGTAGTTTGCTCTGCATGCTACGTTTCCGCAGACACGCACATTCCTCGACCTTTTGGTTTTCGTCGTCCCGTAGATCTTGAACGGCAAGTCCACCATCGGGCGTGAGCACTCAGAGCAAAGATAGCTGGTACGGAATTCGTCGACCATGATGAGGGTTGCACGGCGAGAGAGTTCAAGCGCGAACCGCTTGAGCGGGACGTGCATGTGGCCCGCGAGATGAGTCTGGCTGCTCCATTTTCCGAGAGCCACACACACGCCACGGTCCACGGTCGGGACGACACGCTTGGCGAGTTTCGCCACGGCCTTGCGTTTGAATCGCGACACCGTGAATCTCCACTTGCGAAACCCTTTGAGAGCGCAGAACTCCAACATGGCGCTGATATTCCTCCACATGTGCTCGTAACGAGAGAGCAGAGACACCGACGACGAAGTCTTGGATGACGGCATGTCCTTCACAAACGCACCATAGCGCGGATACCTCTTTTTCAGGTTTTCATGCCAAAATGCATGGTGCTCGACACGACTCATGTGTCGGTACTCTCGGGACGTGACTTGTAGGACGTGAGCATTGTCGTGCAGGAAGTGAGATCGGCGCCTGACACCGTGTTTCCGCGGACGGTGCTTTGGGTGGTGCCTGTGACAGATCTCGCACCACCCCTCCTCATCGCAGTGCGCTCTGCTGCGTCTCTTGCGTCGGTGGCGACGACGGCGGTTCCTGCTGCGCTTCTTGCCATGGCGTCTGCCGCCAACGTGGCCTGGACAGGTACTGCACCAACCGGGCATGGAGCATGGCTCTTCCGGTGGGTTGCAGACAAAGCCCAGCATAGGACGGCTGTATGCCGTCAGCATCATCCGTAGACCTGGGTCGATCCCGATCAATGTCTGTGGCGTATACTTCGGAGAAAGAGCAGGTCGTTCAAGAGGAGCAGGAATCGACGTCAGCACAGCAGCACTGTATCCATTTGTGGAGATCTGATACTCGAAGTTGCGCCTTGGAACGCCAATTCGGGGATCCACAGTATGGCTGACGCAGTCTCCGAGGTTGAAAACAGAGGTCCACATCCTCTCGCGCACTTCTTGGAACTCCGCAGACGTAGCATAGGACGGTAGTTAGCCACTTCACCTTCCTTCACCACAATCGGTTCCACCTGCACACTGTGGGCCAGGAGGTGAAAGAACGGAATCGAGAATCGACTCGCCTTGTTGCTCACCAACACGCGGTGCAATGGCACCATGAACTTGTGGTTTGACCAGACTTGCACCAGATCCCCAATGTTGATGGTGTATGTGCCTTTGCGAGGGGGGACGTCCACCCACGTTTAAGACTCACGATGCAGCACCTGAAGTGAAGCCACCTCGTCATCTTGTAGCAGAATGGCCAGCGCACCCGAGCCAGTGTGGCGGTAGACGCCCATGGTCTTCTCCGGTTCAGGCGACACTGGATAATGGTTCAACCTCATCGTACTCGATGCATTCGAGCAAAAGAACTGGTCGAAGAACGCAGACTCTTCACCCAACGCCACTGCGAACACCTTCAGTAGACGCCGCGCAATGTGCTCCATCTCGTCATAGTACGATATCATGGCACTGCGAAAACCGGGCAACGTCGTCTCGTCGAGCCACTGGTTTTGATCCTGTCCCAACCTCTCGAGCTTGCCGGTCGCTGATCCGTCTTCCCCTGATCCAGCAAAGTCGAAGCTCTCTTTCCAGTCCGTCTTGTTCTTGGTTAGTTCCCCTTCAACGTAGCCTCGATTGTTTGAGGCGCTACGTCGAATGGTGCGCTTGATCTCAGCTGGTAGGCGGAAGAAAGATCGCACGACGGACTGAAACTCGCCCACCTCTTGCTCCGATAATCCATGATCCGCGATGTAGAAGAACCCCCACTCACTCGCAGCAGCGTGCACTTCATCGACGATCTTGCGGAGATCGGCATCTTCTCCATCGCGGAGTGCTGAGTCTACCTCAGCATCGGTGGTGAGCGCCATGAGGGCCCCGGTGTCGACGACTGGCATTTGACGCACGTCCATCTTGGCGAATTTAGGAATGATACATGTACGCGATCAACAAGATGAGACCTTCGTGCGATTTTTGACACTGGTGACCAATTTCGGTGGACGTATTTATGGTCTCGCACAGCCCGCAGCCACGACGAGAGGCAGCCATGCTGCTCTTCACGCATGCCAATTGATTCTCTTGTGCATCTAAGTGTTCTGGTATTGTGCATTTCTCTCTGCAATTGTTGATCGTCTACAGTTACTTCTCTTGGTCGCCGCTATCTAAACTTGCTGTGCGGGCTGCTTGGTGCCGTACGTCGGCTGCTCTTCCGCCACCACCGGCACGTAGTCGCGCGTGTAGATGGACGAGAAGACCTCGCGGCACAGCAACCGCGTGGTGACGCACGAGAGTCTGGCGACGTGCGGCATAGCGACGAACCCGCAGACCACCACCACAAACGCCGACAGGTTGAACCATCCCTCGCTAAAGTACTCGGCCCGGAAGAGCGGCGACGTCAACGCGTGGATGGGTATGGAGAAGGGGATGACGACGACCATGGCACTGAGCACGCCGACACCCATTTTGGCCGTGCTGAAGTACAGCAGCACGGCGAGTGACGGTCGAGCAAAGTACGAGCCGCCTTCGCCGTAGTGCGGGATGTGGCCGTACAGTTTGTTCTCATCAGACTCGACGAAGTTGTGCAGAGCCACGTCGAGTCGCGCGAGCAGCGGCGCCAAGTACAGCAGTCCCTGGAACACGACGACGCCCAAGCAGCAGAGCCCCAACGACCCGAGCGAGAATGCCACGCCGAACAGAATCACGATGAAGCCTGTGCTTGCGAGGACGTAGTTGAGCACCAGGAAGGCCAGTACTCGGGCGGAATGCAGGACGACAGCCTTGGTGTCCGAGTTCGTCATGGTACTCTACGCTCCAATTGTGAAATGCGACAACTCGATGACAGCCGTAATGGTGTAGATATCCTAAGATGCTATACTCTTGCGATTGCGTCTTAGGATAAATGGATAGCGCAAGTCCGCCGTAGTGTTTCGTGGCATCGCTGCGAGTATCCAGACGATGTTTCGTGGTGTGTTGGTTTGTTTATTGGTTTGTTGATATCGTACACATAGTTTTCATAGGATCATGGAGATTACACGGTGGTTCTGTTCGTGGAGCCGTACACTGAGGCGGTGGCTGCTGTCGTCGGGTATTGCACAATTGGGATGGTGTACTCTGACGCCGACACTCGTTCGCAGCAGAAAAAATGAGTCAAAGCGCGCGACAGCCACGCCACCGCATGCATTGCCACAATTGAGAGGATGGCGACGCAGCCCCACGACACGTAGAACGTGAACGGATATCGATGCAGATCCACCGTCTTGTGGTGCAGCTTGATGAACCAGTCCTCGTCGTCGTTACTGTAAGCAAGGAGCACCATCGGCAGCGAAGCGAACAGTGACACGACAGTCAGGCTCAAAATGCTCAGCACGAACTTGACTGTCGCGAAGTAGAGCGCGCCCAGCAGCGACACGGGTGAAAAATACGCCAACTCCGGAGAAAGTCGGAGGCCTTCCAGTGCTTGGTCAGCATCTGCTACGAGGACACGCTCGTCGAAGGGTGATGCGGCGTAATTGCTCAGCTTCACGTCCAGCGTCGCAAGCCACTGCACCAACACCACCACGCCGCGGAATACCAACAACCCCACGCAGCAAAGCGGGATCAGCCCGATCGCGACGTGCACGCCAGTGACCACTGCAACGAATGCGAAGATACCGAACAGCGAATTGAGTAGGTGGAAGAGTCCGAGCTTCAGTGCTGACAGGATGAACCCTTGGCGTTTACATTCGCCATGCGCGAGGCGCCTACGGTTGTCCTGGTGGTGACGATGCTGGCAGTGGCGATATTCTGCAGGTGGTTCTCCATACGTTGGTGGCACGTAGTAGGCATTGTAGGGGTCTTGGCGAGCGTATGCAGCCGGAGGTGCCGCTGTTAACGGCCAGCGCTCCGCTTCAGCCGCATTCAGTGGTGTATTGGCATCGCGGTACGTAGCACTAAATCTCGGGTCGACTGGAGCCTCGATGTCCGGGTATAGACGACTGTTGCAGTTTGGCATCTCGACCATGGCTGGGAAGACTTGGATCTTGAGCTGGGGGGGGGGGGGGGGGGGGGGGGGGGGGGGGGGTGCAAGTTGAGGACTGCCGAGCGCATTGGGCAGAGTTACGAAAAACAGCATTCTGGAGAGTGTCAATGGAGACTGTGGAATGATTGCGGGTCAAGTTGCCTTTTTCTGACCACAACATCGCTCTTCATTGCATTGATCTCCTCCGAGGAGTCCTGCTGCCATTCATTGCAACAAGCTTACCTGTATTTACATGTAGCTAGCTCCTCGTTGCAGTTGCTCCATAAGTTACTGGACCATTGTTCGGGAGTGACTGGTACCCATATTACTCCGGTTTGTTAAAGATGCTGGGGAGCTTCCCGGGACCACGTCTGCCCACTCGGACCGACTCGGATCAACCTGACCACTTCCTGACGCTGTCTTTGGAATTATTGCGACCGATCAGTAAGATGGTTACGGAAGCTGCTATACAACCTTTGAAAGAGAAGACAGAGTGGACGCCTTCTGCGGTCAACATCCCTCCTGTCTTCATGGGATTCGTTCGCTATCGACCCCGGTGTCGTCGAGCCCCTGCCAGAACTCGCGGTCGCGTGGAGATCGCCTGATGAAGTCGACATCGAGCAATGGGCTGCCGCGAACCATCGTCGCACCCTTCTTCGAGGAGCCAACAGCGCCCTAGTGTTCTCAACCGTGACATACCCACTGAGGCACATTTGCCCGAATCGTGATATCCGGGACGCGCTCGAACAACGTGCTGTGGCTCTGCAGCAGATCCGCATAGAGGCAATGTTCGTCATGAACTTCCACTGCTGCCGCCTGTTCGAGCACCATCGGCGTAGCTACCCGAACTACCCTGTAATGCCGGCAAGAACGCACGTGGGGGGAGACAGCCCTACAGCTAGACCAAGCTACGTTCTACCGGTGCTGCACAGCTGTCTTTGGTGACGAACAGATACCCGCGCCAAGGGTTTCGATTAACGCTGCACTAGAGGAGTCCATCAACGTCTACAAGGCTACGCGATCGAGGGTCATGTCGTATATACCACTTACGCTTTCCTATTCAAGCTCCGCTATCAAAGAACTGGCGAATGACATGCTCGTTGCGGCGAAGCAACACGTTCGAACGAACTTCGAGGCGCGGCTTGTCAACTTCATTAGCCTGCAGCTTGCGTATCCGCGGGGAGCAGCTGAGGCCATGGTCGCTCGACTAAAGTCAAGTCCTGAAGACCTCACGGACGTCGAGAAGCAATGGCTTGAGTGGCTAGAACTGCCTCCTACAGCTGTGAACATCGCTAGCCACGAAGTGCTATTTCTCGGCAAGCTGTACGACATGCTGAAGGAGATGGAGCCAATGCACGACCAAGACGAGATCCCGAAAGGGTGCCGATTGTTTACGTTGCTGCCGCAGCCCACCTCCTGTGTGCCATCGTTCTTCCCAGTCACGACAGAGGTGCTCTACCAAGTCGCAAAACAAGTTTTGGCAACTACGGGCAAGGATGTTTTTGGGCTTTACAAGTCCACGGACTCTCGTGGCCATCGGACGTATGCCACGTCTGCGGAGTTCCAAGAAGTGCGCGAGCGAATGTGGACCACGGTGTTCAACCTCGGAGACTGCGTCAGCCATACTGTGGATCCCCGAATTGGCGTTCCAAGGCGCAACTTCGAGTATCAGATCTCCACAAATGGATACAGTGCTGCTGTGCTGACGTCGATTCCTGCTCCTCTTGAACGACCTGCTCTTTCTCCGAAGTATACGCCACAGACATTGATCGGGATCGACCCAGGTCTACGGATGATGCTGACGGCATACAGCCGTCCTATGCTGGGCTTTGTCTGCAACCCACCGGAAGAGCCATGCTCCATGCCCGGTTGGTGCAGTACCTGTCCAGGCCACGTTGGCGGCAGACGCCATGGCAAGAAGCGCAGCAGGAACCGCCGTCGTCGCCACCGACGCAAGAGACGCAGCAGAGCGCACTGCGATGAGGAGGGGTGGTGCGAGATCTGTCACAGGCACCACCCAAAGCACCGTCCGCGGAAACACGGTGTCAGGCGCCGATCTCACTTCCTGCACGACAATGCTCACGTCCTACAAGTCACGTCCCGAGAGTACCGACACATGAGTCGTGTCGAGCACCATGCATTTTGGCATGAAAACCTGAAAAAGAGGTATCCGCGCTATGGTGCGTTTGTGAAGGACATGCCGTCATCCAAGACTTCGTCGTCGGTGTCTCTGCTCTCTCGTTACGAGCACATGTGGAGGAATATCAGCGCCATGTTGGAGTTCTGCGCTCTCAAAGGGTTTCGCAAGTGGAGATTCACGGTGTCGCGATTCAAACGCAAGGCCGTGGCGAAACTCGCCAAGCGTGTCGTCCCGACCGTGGACCGTGGCGTGTGTGTGGCTCTCGGAAAATGGAGCAGCCAGACTCATCTCGCGGGCCACATGCACGTCCCGCTCAAGCGGTTCGCGCTTGAACTCTCTCGCCGTGCAACCCTCATCATGGTCGACGAATTCCGTACCAGCTATCTTTGCTCTGAGTGCTCACGCCCGATGGTGGACTTGCCGTTCAAGATCTACGGGACGACGAAAACCAAAAGGTCGAGGAATGTGCGTGTCTGCGGAAACGTAGCATGCAGAGCAAACTACTGGGAGCGTGACATCAATGCGGCAAAAAACCTGTGGCAGCTAGGACTCCTCCAAGTCACCCACCGGCCTCGAACTCCGCAGTTTTGCAGAGGGTACCGAATCAACTAAGGCGGCTTAATTCAAACCAACGTGGGAACGGGACCCTGAGAAGGACCTCAAACGAAAGCCCACTCGGTAAACGGGCTGCTAGCAAGTGAAAGACTTAGTACCTACATTCGTAGTTAGCCCAGTCCGAGCGTAAAGATCTCTCGAGATCATTCTTAGTGAATATACCATACGGCGCAAACCTTGTCGTCACGGCGAACTTTTCACAGCAGAAAAACCGAGTGGCTCCGAGCGAGATCTTGGCCACGAGCTGCATCAACGCCACACCCAGCAGCGTTACGCAGATGGCGCCCACCAACGACAGTCCTGGGTAGCGACTCATCGTTGTGGCGTTTACACCATAAATCTGGACCGGGTCGTAGTATTCGCCATGGTTGTTCAAAGTCAGCGACGTGATGAACGACACCGTCGGTGCAACGATCAGCAGCACCGACAAGAAGCTCAGAGCGCTGATCACGGGCTTCACCGCCACGAAATACAGCATCGCCATGAGTGACAACGGCGAGAAGAACGCCAAACTCGGGGAAATACGAGGCCCTAATAGTCTCTCCCTGTCCACGTATCCTCTAGGTGGCAACAAGTCCGGATACGCGCGTTGGTGCGCCGGCGCAATGTAGTTCCCCAGCTTGATATCCCACTGCGCCAACGAGAAGACAATGTGCGCCAGCACTTGGAAGATGAGCAGTCCAATGCAGCACACAGGGATCAGCGACGCAGCGGAGCATATCCCCGCCGCCAAAATCCCGCACGCCACCAGTGCGAAGATCACATTCATCGCGTGATAGACACACAACTTGAGCGTAGCCACCAAGAAGCCTGGTGCTCTGTCTCTCAGAGAATGGGCACGGTGTCTTCTCCCCCAGTGGCCCCAGTGGTTGCGTAGAGCTTCTGGGTCTTCCCTCCAAGGTCCTTGCTGCTGATTCAGCTCCATCCATTGGCCACGAACTGACGTCGATTGCTGCACTGGAGCTTGACGAGGAGCAGAGCCTTGATACGTCCATTGGGCTCTAGGGTCCTGAGACTGGTGACCGTTGTTAGGATGTCCTGTATAACTCTGTGGGGGCATCTGAGGGGACCCAGGGAACTGTCGAGCCTGTTGGTTGCAATTCCCATAGAAAAACTGTTGGGGATGACGCTGCGCGCGTCCATCAGGATCAAATCGAGTGTCTCCCGTCTTCTCTTCGTCTTCTCGATACCTCAACGTCAACGGTGGTGCACTCGCTGCATTGCGCTCTCCACTACGAGCAGCAGCTTCATCCTCAGCCGTCCACGCTCCCGGGTATCGCTGCCACGACGAAGCCATCTTCAAACTGTCTGATTCCATGTCTGATTCCACTATCACTTACGTTTCAGCCAATCAGACGCAAGTTGAAGTGGACTTCAAGTAGCCGTGTAACGGCTAACCATTCCTAATTTTGCGTAGTATCGGACACGATGGTATATTCACTAAGAATGATCTCGAGAGATCTTTACGTTCGGACTGGGCTACCTATGAATCAAGGCATTACATCTTTCACCCCCCAGCAGCCCGTTTACCGAGTGGGCTTTCGTTTGAGGTCCTTCTCAGGGCCCCGTTCCCACGTTGGTTTGAATGAAGTCGCCTCAGCTGATTTGATACCCTCTGCAGAACTGCGGAGTTCGAGGCCGGTGGGTGACTTGGAGAAGCCCAAGCTGCCACAAGTTCTTCGCGGCGTTGATGTCACGCTCCCAGTAGTTTGCTCTGCATGCTACGTTTCCGCAGACACGCACGTTCCTCGACCTCTTGGTTTTCGTCGTCCCGTAGATCTTGAACGGCAAGTCCACCATCGGGCGTGAGCACTCAGAGCAAAGATAGCTGGTACGGAATTCGTCGACCATGATGAGGGTTGCACGGCGAGAGAGTTCAAGCGCGAACCGCTTGAGCGGGACGTGCATGTGGCCCGCGAGATGAGTCTGGCTGCTCCATTTTCCGAGAGCCACACACACGTCACGGTCCACGGTCGGGACGACACGCTTGGCGAGTTTCGCCACGGCCTTGCGTTTGAATCGCGACACCGTGAATCTCCACTTGCGAAACCCTTTGAGAGCGCAGAACTCCAACATGGCGCTGATATTCTTCCAGATGTGCTCGTAACGAGAGAGCAGAGACACCGACGACGAAGTCTTGGATGACGGCATGTCCTTCACAAACGCACCATAGCGCGGATACCTCTTTTTCAGGTTTTCATGCCAAAATGCATGGTGCTCGACACGACTCATGTGTCGGTACTCTCGGGACGTGACTTGCAGGACGTGAGAATTGTCGCGCAAAAAGTGAGTCCGGCGCCTGACACCGTGTTTCCGCGGACGGTGCTTTGGGTGGTGCCTGTGACAGATCTCGCACCACCCCTCCTCATCGCAGTGCGCTCTGCTGCGTCTCTTGCGTCGGTGGCGACGACGGCGGTTCCTGCTGCGCTTCTTGCCATGGCGTCTGCCGCCAACGTGGCCTGGACAGGTACTGCACCAACCGGGCATGGAGCATGGCTCTTCCGGTGGGTTGCAGACAAAGCCCAGCATAGGACGGCTGTATGCCGTCAGCATCATCCGTAGACCTGGGTCGATCCCGATCAATGTCTGTGGCGTATACTTCGGAGAAAGAGCAGGTCGTTCAAGAGGAGCAGGAATCGACGTCAGCACAGCAGCACTGTATCCATTTGTGGAGATCTGATACTCGAAGTTGCGCCTTGGAACGCCAATTCGGGGATCCACAGTATGGCTGACGCAGTCTCCGAGGTTGAACACCGTGGTCCACATTCGCTCGCGCACTTCTTGGAACTCCGCAGACGTGGCATACGTCCGATGGCCACGAGAGTCCGTGGACTTGTAAAGCCCAAAAACATCCTTGCCCGTAGTTGCCAAAACTTGTTTTGCGACTTGGTAGAGCACCTCTGTCGTGACTGGGAAGAACGATGGCACACAGGAGGTGGGCTGCGGCAGCAACGTAAACAATCGGCACCCTTTCGGGATCTCGTCTTGGTCGTGCATTGGCTCCATCTCCTTCAGCATGTCGTACAGCTTGCCGAGAAATAGCACTTCGTGGCTAGCGATGTTCACAGCTGTAGGAGGCAGTTCTAGCCACTCAAGCCATTGCTTCTCGACGTCCGTGAGGTCTTCAGGACTTGACTTTAGTCGAGCGACCATGGCCTCAGCTGCTCCCCGCGGATACGCAAGCTGCAGGCTAATGAAGTTGACAAGCCGCGCCTCGAAGTTCGTTCGAACGTGTTGCTTCGCCGCAACGAGCATGTCATTCGCCAGTTCTTTGATAGCGGAGCTTGAATAGGAAAGCGTAAGTGGTATATACGACATGACCCTCGATCGCGTAGCCTTGTAGACGTTGATGGACTCCTCTAGTGCAGCGTTAATCGAAACCCTTGGCGCGGGTATCTGTTCGTCACCAAAGACAGCTGTGCAGCACCGGTAGAACGTAGCTTGGTCTAGCTGTAGGGCTGTCTCCCCCCACGTGCGTTCTTGCCGGCATTACAGGGTAGTTCGGGTAGCTACGCCGATGGTGCTCGAACAGGCGGCAGCAGTGGAAGTTCATGACGAACATTGCCTCTATGCGGATCTGCTGCAGAGCCACAGCACGTTGTTCGAGCGCGTCCCGGATATCACGATTCGGGCAAATGTGCCTCAGTGGGTATGTCACGGTTGAGAACACTAGGGCGCTGTTGGCTCCTCGAAGAAGGGTGCGACGATGGTTCGCGGCAGCCCATTGCTCGATGTCGACTTCATCAGGCGATCTCCACGCGACCGCGAGTTCTGGCAGGGGCTCGACGACACCGGGGTCGATAGCGAACGAATCCCATGAAGACAGGAGGGATGTTGACCGCAGAAGGCGTCCACTCTGTCTTCTCTTTCAAAGGTTGTATAGCAGCTTCCGTAACCATCTTACTGATCGGTCGCAATAATTCCAAAGACAGCGTCAGGAAGTGGTCAGGTTGATCCGAGTCGGTCCGAGTGGGCAGACGTGGTCCCGGGAAGCTCCCCAGCATCTTTAACAAACCACACGATGGACCTGCTGGAAGAGTTTATGCCCGGGATGGCGGACGTGTTGGCCGCTCAAGAAGGTGCGCTGACGTCTGTGATCGCCACTCTCACGTCCCAATTGCAGTTTCTGGCAGCGACGAATGAGCGCCAGACGCAGCGGCTGGTGCAACTCGAAGCTGCGCAGAATGCCATGCGACTAGAGGTGAAGGAACTGCAAGACGCCCCTGCACCAGCTCCTGTGGTCGTTGCACCCGAGCCTGACCCTTTAATAATCGATGCATTGGCAGCGTTGTCCTCGAAGATGGAGCAGCTGCAGCAGGACGTGCAGCAGCAAGTAGCTGAGGAAATGCAACAGGCACTGGCGGGGTTTCAAAGCCCGCAAATTGTTGTTGCTAACGACGATGAAGGAGCGATGCTCCTTGAGGAGAGGTTTCGTCTATTGGACGAGAAACTGAGCGAACTACGCAGCGAGGCGACGGAGAGATTGGCGGAGAAGGCCAAGCAGACGGAAGAAGCAGTGCAGACACAGCTTGAACAGCTGGAGAAACGCTTTGACTATCTGTCGAGGGTCAAAACGGACGTGAAGGAACTTGTGCGTCGAGCGGACAAACAGGATGAGAGTATCGAGGACGTGCGTGTTGGTATCGAGATGCTGGCCAAGTCGTTAGGAAGTGACGATGTTGACTCGGAAACCGGAGACGAAGCACATGCTGATGAGGAAGAACAAGTGGAAGCTGAAGTAGAGCAAGAAGCGCCTCCTCCCCCGAGGAAAACTGCGCTCCATTTCATACCTGAAATCCATGCTGAAAGCTCACTCAAAAATATTGTTGAAGAAGCCCCCGTTGGGGAGGAGCTTCCACCGCCACAGCAAGAGGAGCCAAAAGAGGCCGTTGCGCCACCCGAACCAGTGGAACCAATTGTGCCGACAGAGCAAAGCGTGCCTTCACCCAAAAACTCGCAAAGGTCGAAGGCCATGATATCCAAGTATGTGCAGCGTTCACTACGACGAATCCGTCATCCTCCTGAGCCAATTACACCGGTGCCTCCACCTGATGTTGTCGAGCCACCACCCCCAGAAGTGGTTGTCGAACCGCCTATTGTCGAGGAGCCTGAGGTAGTTCTAGAAACTCCAGTAGTAGAGGAACTTCCTCCTCAACAACCGGAGGGAGAACGCACTACGGAAGTTGCTATTGTCCCAGCCGAGCCCACTCCTCGTCCGCCAACTCCTGCGCCAGTTGTAGGCGGCAACGAAGAAGAAAAGCAGGAAGAAGTCACAACCACGGAAGAACCCAACGAAACCCCCGTCGGTATAGTGGAAACCCAGCCAGAAAAATTGCCACAGGAGTACCGTTCACAAGTCGTCACGCAGCAGAAGCAAATGGACGATCATGTGGAGTTATTCCGCTCCACGTCATCGTCAAATCTCATGCGTCCGACTGTACTTGCTTCGGTAACACCTGCACGACGCCAACGACGCCAAACAAACCCACGCAAGGAGTCGAACGTTCAATTGAGCGACCGGCCTGAGACAGCAGAACGATCTCGCGCAACACGAAAATCCGTCAGTACTCCCCCGACTCCTGTTCCTGTTGTTGCGGAGCCACGCCAACCGTTAACAAAAGCGAGGATCCGAGAACTTTGGATGTTTCTACTATCCAAGCTTGTACGCTTGAACCGACTTCGCCAGTTGAATGGTATCAACGCAGAGAAAGCGATTTTCCGTCGCCAGCAAATGTCAATGGGCTCGCGCGTGAAGCGACTCGAGGAGAATACCACGCGAATGGATGAATCGCTTGCTTTTCTGGAACAGAGCGTACAAGACAACAGGGCTGCCATCAACGCACTAGACGAAAACATCGTCGAGCTGCAGCCGGTAGTGGGAAAGGTTGAGAAGGTGGAGCACACACAAAAGGCTCAGGCACGGACTATCGTGGATATGGAGGAGAAGCTGCAGGAGATTGATGTCGAAATCCAGCGTTTGCGAACTTCCGGTCGCCGCAACAATTCAGTGTCTTCAAATGTGAGCAGTGCCGTGACCAGTGCTATCTCAGCGCAGCTCCAAGACGTCTCTGCAAAATTCTTCAGCCACGCTTCAGCGTTTGAGGCGTCGGAGAAGTTGCTAGCGCAGGTGAGCCAGACTGAAATTCCTGCCCTTCACGACAAATTGGAGCTTTCGCTGTATACACTGCGCCAAGAAGCCGAGCAACGTTCCAATGAGGCAGCGCAGGCACTACAAAAAATGGTCGAACAACTCCAGACTGCGCAACGCATCTTGGACGGGAACGTACTTGTACGTATCACCGATTTCTGCAACCGCATTTACCGCACACTGCTTGGCATGAGCGGCGCGATGCTCCAATCAGTTGAACTCACCAAGGCTGAGAAATCCACAAAGACATCCACGCGCTCTGCACTAGATGTGGGAATTGACCTGCTCAACGGAATCTTCACTCAATTCATCACGAACTGCAACACGCCCTTATCCCAAGAAGCTGACTCCGAGATCGATTTTCTAATCAGTGCAGCCATGGATTTCCAGCAGCAACTCAACAAGCTGAAGGGCCAGGCTGTGATGGCAAAAGCTGCTGCTCATGCTCTTGATGCAGGTGGAAACAACGACAGTCATGGCAGCACTGCTAGTCCCGCTGTCCAGACCTCAAGCTTTGAGGATCACCTAGTATTCATCACCACCACGAAGTTGAAAGAGATGGAAGGGGCTTTGATCACACGAGAAGCCCAGAAAGAAGGTAACCAGACGCCAGAGTTGATCCTCTACATGCAGGATGCAGTGGTCCAAGTACGCTCCGTTCTCTTCTTGCTCTTGTTGCACGCCGAAGCGGCAAATTCTCGTCAACAAGTAGAAGACCTTGGATCCTCTCACATTCTCGTTCAGAACAAGGTCGAGGAGCATGGTTTTGCGCTTGGTCATCTCGACTCGACCGTCGCGCTGGTGAAGATGATGAATACGCGCCTCGACAGCTTCATGGAGCTTTCATTCTTATACGCAAAAGAAGAAGATGTCAAGAGATCCATCCAGGAGCTGCTGACTGCCAACAACGACATGCGCGAACTCCTCACGACCAGTCTGGATGCCACACGTAGTGAAACTCTTGAACGTGACGGCTTGCTGGGAGAAGAGATGAACCAACTCATTGCTCGTGTTAGCAAAAAATTGGACAAGGACGAGCTGCTCTGGACGCAAGAGGTTCTTGAGCGACAAGTCCAAAATGTTGCCAACGCATCGCTTGACGAGCACGATCTCATCGACATTCATCGCCGATTGCGACGCAAGATGGACAAAAATCAACTGAAGGGACTCCTGCAGAACCAGCAGGGTACTGGTCCGGGAAACATGACTAGCATACCCGAAGGCGGTCAAAAGTCGGCACCACTCATCGGTGCCAAGTGCATTTCGTGCCAGGGAGACCTGCCACCCACGAAGGCCATGATCAAAAGCGCCGTTCGTGATGAAGTACAACACGAACTCGCTAAATCTCGAGCACAGAAGCTGCCTCCATCGTCCCAAGCCACCTTTAACGTCTCCAATCACCGCAGTCTGGAGTCGTTCAAGAAAGAGCTTCTCTTGTCGTCGCTACAGCAGCAGAAGCACGCGAACAAATAACACACATACGCAACAAGCACAGGTGTCCATTTCCAAATAAATAAAACATACTGTCACTCACCGCTTTCCACTTGAGCAGCGCGCTAGTCGATCTGTAAGTTTCTCCCCATTTCATTCTCAACACTTCTTGGGTTCGTTCATTTAAAATACCCCTGCAGCCACCAAAATGGCTTGGAGTAGCTGGGACGCAATTTCCTTCACAAGAATCATGCTGTTCTCGTCTTGTGCGAGCGCGTACACGATAGGACGTAGGTTGTACTCCACCAGGAACTGGATCGGTGATGTGTGGGACTCGAACAGGCTCTTGAGCATTTTCAGCAAGTTCTTGCGCACGATTGCCTTCGGAATGAGTCGCAGGCGCTTCAATATTTCCATCACAAACATGCCGCTACGTCCAAGAGCCTGGTTCAGCCTCACCGAACGGCTCATAATCTCCAAGAGCGGCTCTAACAAGTTCTCCAGGTCTGTGTCTAGCGCATTGTGAAAGCATACCATGATTTTCATCAGGTTCTCAGGAACGAGTAAAACGTTCTCCATTTTCACCGTGTCATGTACAAGCCAGACACTGATGGACTTGATAGCATCGACCTGCCAGTATTTATCTTCCAGCAGCTCCAAAAAGAGCGACACGCTGTCGTATGTCCACAAGTGAGCTCGTGCTGTAGGCGACGCGTGAGCGAGATCGCACAGGATTGGAAGCGCAAACTGTTTGAGAGGGCTTGAGTTTCGCACGACCTTGATAAGCGATGGGATAACGCCAGCCTGTGCCGCGTGAGTCTGCCGATTACGGTTGATCCGACAGAGATAGAACATTGACTGAAGCACAATGTTCTCGACCTCTTTCCGCTTCGCATCGGAGATGGAAGGACCTTCCGCCTCCTGCTCATTCAACAGCCGAACGAGCGTCGGAATCGCTCCTGCTCGATCAAGTTTCTCCAGAGTTAACGGTTCCATGCTGAGATTTCGAATGCATTTGAGTACCTTCACCATAGCCGAAACAAACTCGTCCGAATGGCGAATCAAAGGCAGTGTCCGCTTACTTTCATATTGCTGTTCGTCAGAACCAAACAGCGGTGCGCCAGGGTGAATTGCTTCCAGCAGGCCTTCCAAGACAGCACCGTCACACATGTGTTCTTTCACCACTGCATCTCCTTGAGAAAACAGTACGAATATGTCACATGTCTTGTGAAGTTCCTTCGTGGTCCACCTTGTCGTCGACCCGCATTTGCCGTCAAGCACTTGGACGCTTGGTCCCGCAGATGTATACGAATTGTCATCGTTTTCCGGGCCACGCATATCGTTTGACGCGACAGACACAACAATCTCGGAGAAGACGACGACAAACTTCTTCAAAAGCCCCGCCTTCACGAAAAGACGGCAAATGTCGTTCTTTGGGATGGTCTGGATGCTGAACACGCTGAAGATTCCATCCAAGGCAATCCGAAGCAGGCCCACGTCGTCATCAAAATTAGCTGGCTTATTTTCAAGCGTCAAGAAGTCCACAAGCACGGGCAGCCCGCCACACGCAATGAACATTTGCAGCGTCAATGAGCTCGTTTTGCAACACTGCCGCACAAATTTCGCTGCTTCCATCCTCACACCGATCGAAAACGCATTGTCCTCTAGGCCATCCATGCGGAACCCCCTCCCACTTCCACCAGGCAGGTAATACGGATTGTGCTGCTTCGTAAGCTTGATGATTACTGGTACAAGACCGACCAATGCTAAGTTTTCTTGAAACTTTTTGTTGCCCTCCACAATCTAAGAAAATTATTAAACCATCTGTGAGAAACACGGATACAGTGTCGTACACATCAGCGAAGGGGGACTTACAATGTTGATTACCCTGAGTACGGCGTGGAGGACGTCCATCTTCTTCATTTCCAGTGCCTCCATGATGTTAGGTACCACACCAGGTTGTGACATTAAATCCCGCCTCAGAGTCACGTTCTGGTCAAACAGTTCCTCCTACAGAATGATAACCATCGCTCTGGTCAGATACTACAAAGCCTCAAGTGCCAAAAACATAGAAGTGCAACTCACCAAATTATTGCAAGCATCAAGGATGACTTGGTCTTCCATGCTCGGGTCCAACAACGACAATAACTCAACCACTCGACCAGTTGCTTTTTGGTTCGAGTCACGAGAAGTCGAATAATCAAAATCCAACTCATCGTCAAACAAGTTTTCTTGCGCACTCCCCCCGGAAGATGACCCCACATTACTTCCGCGATTGCCTCCAACACGCAACACCAAATTCCCAACCTGCCCTTCAGCAAATTCGAAATCTCCATCGATGTCATCATCGTCTTTAAAGGCACTCAATGGCTTCTTAGCTGGGACTACGGTGTCTGGGGTGGGTTCCATCTCCATATCGTGCCGCTGTTTAGCAGCTGCTTGGAAAAGCTGCTTCTCATCAATATCATCAAAAGCAAAGTCATCTTCGGGGTCTTCAACAAACTGCTGGAGCTTTGCAATGCGACTTTGAGCAGGAATCAGCGACGATCGGTCCCACGAGTTCATCGAAGGCTTATCGATTTTGCTCTGGTTTGTGCTGATGACGCTGCTGCCATGACTAACATCCAACAGCGTCGTGCTCTCAGACAGCACTGAAGTTTCAGGTTCTTCATCGTCCCAGACGTCATCGTCAAACAGCGCGTTTGCATCTTCTTTTGACAATTGAAACTTCGGTTTGCTCGGTGTAGTTTCTGCCGCCTTCTTTGGTTTACTTTCGTTCCTGGTACTGTCGTCCCTGAGCACAAATGGTGTCGGGTTTGTATCCACGCCGAACTCATCGTCCCAATCTTCAACGTCTTCGTCTGACTGCTCATTTGTTACACTGAGGGAGCGCGAACTTTTACCCGCCACAGTTGCTGGTGCTTCTATTGTAGACGAGCTTTTCTCGTATAGTTTGATCGTATTCAGCACAGCATCGCGATCGTTGGAAGAGGTAACGCTCTCCGCAACCAATTGCGTGCTCTGCTCGACCTTGTTCTTCGGAATCTGAGCGATCCACGGATGTGCTAGAAGCTCCTCCGCAGAAGCTCGCAGTCGCGGTTCCTTCATGAAACACTTCATGATGAAATCGTGCAAAGCCTGCAACAATAAAAAAAATTTAGCATGAACACACAGGATATTATTCACAGTACCAACGTGCAAGGTCTTTACCGGTGACATGCGCTGAGGAAGTGGTGGATGATCTTCTTGAACGATCCGGAACAGCGCAGCCATAGGTGCTAGGTCAAAGTACGGCGGCTTGGTCGTCAACAGCTCAATAATCGTGCAGCCCACGCTCCAGATATCCGAGGCAGAAGACCAGCCCGCCATTTCAATCACCTCCGGCGCCACTACGACACAATCACCAATCAATCAGCACCATTCAACGTGGTAGAAAAATAAAACTCAATAGTCCACAGCATACTCCAATAGGGCGATCCCACAACACTGTTGGCCTTCTGCGTCTCGTTCAACTTGATGGCGACGCCGAAATCCGCCAATTTCACGAGTCCGTCCTTGGTCGTCAAAATATTTGCTCCCTTGACGTCTCGATGCAGCACACCTTGCTCGTGCAGATAAGCCAGTCCCCGCAGCACCTGCGTGATGTACATGGCCACAAGCGTCTCCGACAGAGACCCGAACTTCTTGATAAACTGCGCCAGCGAGCCGTTCTCCATGTACTCGAGCACAATGTACAGATAACCCTGCGTCTTGATGGTGTCGTGGTACTTGACGATGTTCTCATGGTTTAACTTGCGTAGTAAACTGATCTCCGTCTGCCAGCACGTTAACACAGCACATAAAGTCGTCAGAAACAGGATAAACAAAATTATATCGTCTTCTTATCCTGTATATGTGCACCTCGATCGACAGCAACTCGTCCTTGTCGATATCCCGCAGCGACACCTGTTTGATGGCCACCGAGCGGCCGTTGCGCAGGTCCAATGCTCCATACACGACGCCGAAGCCGCCGCGTCCGATCTCCGCTCCTAATTGGTAGTGGGCGCCCACAACTCGCACTTGGTCCTGCTGGTCGGCTTTTTTGCCCCCGCGGCTGGACGCGAGACTGCCGCGCGAGCTGCCGGGGCGCGAGGAATGCTGGCTGCCTCGGGAGGACGACGCGGCGCTGCGCGTGCCGCCGCTCACACTGGGGCTGCCGCTCGTGCGCACGTGGAGACCGCTGCTGCTGCTCATAGCAGCATCCTTTTTGTGTTATCCTGAGTTGTTAACCGGAAATCCCGTTTAGAGTACGACGGGGGAGGCCATTTGTCGACTCATCTGTCTAGTAAAGGTGCATCGCCCAGTGGGGACTTGGGTCGTAGCCTGCTGCAACAAGCTGGACGATCGCCAGCTCCAACGATCCCCGCCGCGCGTCCTATCCTACCTACAACTCTAAGAGGCGTTAGGAAGATGGCTGTTGCGTCTGCGCTCACGCCAGCGTTGCCGTCCTCGACCTCTCTAACAACACAGTCCAAGCCGGACGGGTGGACGGGCAAGTCGACCACGGGTGGGAAGCGCATTCCGATGACCAAGCGCAGCGATCGCCGCCGCCAAGGCTCACGGCGATAGCTGGGAAGACATTACCAAGGCCGGCGGCGGATGCTGCAAAACGAGCGCAGCGATATGGGCGAAGCGCGTCGAGAACGGCGAGGGCGTCAGGGACAAGCCGAAGGGCCGCCCACCTAAGTGGCCCATATCGAAGGCCGTCATCGAAATCACCAAGCACCTGTCGCCACTTGTGTACACGAACGCGGACCTGAACCAAGCCGCGAAGGACGCGGGCATCCCTATTTCTACCTTCCAGCACTTGAGACCTGAAGTCAAGAAGCGGTTGAAGCTGGCAATCCCTGACTATTGGTTCGACAGCAACGGCAAACAGAAGATCGTCGCGCTGATCAAGAACCCCGAGCTCAAGGAAATCAAGATAGGCATGTTTGTGGCCTCGGAACCGGAAATTCTCAATGCGCTGATCGAAGCGCTGAAACGCAGTGTCCGCGTCCTGCTGCTGCTCGACCTCGAACAGGCCAAATCTTACAGTATCGGCATCGGGAAACTCATCAATGCCGGCGCTCAGATATGCCATTGCACCCATCAGTTCCATTGGAAGGTTGCGATCTTCGATGGCGAGGTTTGAACCCTCACTATGTGAGGCTTCCCGGTCACCTCTAACGATTTCCATCTCTGTCGACAGATCCTAGTCATCGGTTCGCAGAACTGGAGCGGAAATGGCACGGATGGGTCCAGCTACGAGTGTGCGGTGGTTCTCACCGGACCAATCGGTATCATGCGTTGCTTCAAGCTCGAAGGAAATTGAGAATACTAACTTTTGATGTGATTTAGTGGCAATCTTTGAGGAAGAGTTCAACAGGCTGTGGAAGATTGCAAACAAGAAAGACAGCAAGAAGCGCGCGAAAACTACGGAGACGGACGGAGACGAGCAACGCGAGGAATCGGAGTTGGAGCTGTCGAGTGCTACTGAGCAGGACGACAACAAGAAGCGCAAAAAGTCGGCGGGCAGGCCAAGGATCCGAGACCTGTTTCAGACCACCTTGGCGACGCTCGGTTTGGACTCCAATTTGGAACCTGTTGGCACTCGTGTCCAAGGAATGCGGCGCTCGAATGTGCACATGTTCATGTAGTAAAAAAAAGTCAAATAGTGGACGCAATCAATCTCAACTACGCTTCGTCTCCGTCGCCCGCAGCAGCTTCGTTAACGCCCAATGCGGCTCCAGTAGAAGGAGATGCAGAGAAGCGGCGTGCTCTCGTTGCCCAGCGATTCACAGGACAGCGTCGAGGTTATGCGCATCGGAGCTCGAGAGAAGAAGATACGTTTGCATTCCGCGGATATGCAGTGTCGGCCGACGTCGGCGTAGTTGATGGCGGCCTGCTTCCGCAGCAGAGGAAGAACCTTTCGGATGGTCTTCATGCGCTCAGACTCAGTCGTTGGCGCAATGGTGGGCTGCCGTTGCTTCTTGCGGGGAGGCGACTTTTGCTCGTCACCGGTGCCGTGGAGCTGCTCACCTTCCTGGTATGATCGCTGCGTTAACACTTCTGCTAGTTGTTGGCGTCCCTGTCAAGACCTCTACTCTCAACGGTGAGGACTCGTTGCTGAGTATCGTGCAGATGCCGCGTGGTGTGCCTGTTGCCACCGTCGCCATTGGCAACTCCACGAACGCTGGTCTACTGGCCGTTCGCAGTCCTCGGTGGTGTTCGCAGTTCCACAATAGAGCTAGAGCTGTATAGGTGCATAAGAATCCGCAATCGAAGCTTCTTCACATCCATTTCCAAAGATCACGCATTCGACCAAGACCAGTTATATCTGTGGCACTTGTCTTTCATCTCGCTCTTGCTAACACTTTCACACGACAATTATGCGCCTCGCCATCTTCACACTTCTCGCAACCACACTCATCACTGCCGTCTCGCACGCCGCAAGCACTGCAGAAGTCCAAACCGGCAGCAATGGACGTGTCATGTGGGAATACAACTGCGACTACTTTGGCAATGACTATCGCTCGCTCATCGGTATCTCCGAGATATGCGGCGATACCTGCGCCGACGATGTCACTTGTACGCACTGGACGTGGAGCGCCTTCAACGGCGGTACCTGCTGGCTCAAACAGGGTATGTACTCCAAGACGACGAGCAACGGAACTACCTGCGGCTACGTGATCTCACGCTCCGAAGAGGTGACAGCTTTGACAAGCGGTCTTTCTATTGCGGACATGGCGGACATGCTGGGCCAGATCAACGCGTTCCGGTCGCAGGAAGGTCGCGATGCTGTCAGCATCGACTACCGACTAGTCAAAGCTGCCTCGCTGTACTCCCAAAACCAGGCTAGCTACTGCAACAAGAACTTGATGACGGACGCGGATTTTACAAGCATGGTCGAGGCGCAGGGTTACGACGGGTTGACGACGGTGACCGAGGCGGCAGGTCAAACGACGGTGGCAGATGTCATGACGTGGTGGAGGAACTCCACGACCCACAGCGCAATAATTCTCAACCAATATGTTGTGAACGCCGGGTTTGCTCTGGCCAAGAGCGACAGCTGCAACAACTCCAAGACCTACTGGACGGTGATCTTGGGACGGCCAAACTAGAGCTGTAAGCAGGAATGAAGCAACGAATCTAAATGCTGCGTTGTTAGCCACTCGTTGACGACACCGTATGCGTCTAGCTATCCGAGATGCTTGGTGGATGAAGTGTTCGCAATGTGTAAGCCGATTGAGCCCTCATTCACGGCAACGTAAGTACAGGGGATAATTGATTTGATGGATGAATCGGCGGCGATCAGTTTGGTTTGGTTGCAACGCTAGGACCTCAAAGAGAAAGATAACACCAGGTCTACATGTACTACTCAGGAGTTCAGCACTCGGCTTAGCCAGCATCGCAGCCAGGACCGCATAAATGAGGCTTAATAGCTACGGAATTGAGGTACCCATTCCTCTGCTTACAGCAATACGGGTATGCTAAGCTCACCGTCCAGTAGGTCTTGGAGTTGTTGCAGCTGTCGCTCTTGGCCAGAGCAAACCCGGCGTTCACAACATATTGGTTGAGAATTATTGCGCTGTGGGTCGTGGAGTTCCTCCACCACGTCATGACATCTGCCACCGTCGTTTGACCTGCCGCCTCGGTCACCGTCGTCAACCCGTCGTAACCCTGCGCCTCGACCATGCTTGTAAAATCCGCGTCCGTCATCAAGTTCTTGTTGCAGTAGCTAGCCTGGTTTTGGGAGTACAGCGAGGCAGCTTTGACTAGTCGGTAGTCGATGCTGACAGCATCGCGACCTTCCTGCGACCGGAACGCGTTGATCTGGCCCAGCATGTCCGCCATGTCCGCAATAGAAAGACCGCTTGTCAAAGCTGTCACCTCTTCGGAGCGTGAGATCACGTAGCCGCAGGTAGTTCCGTTGCTCGTCGTCTTGGAGTACATACCCTGTTTGAGCCAGCAGGTACCGCCGTTGAAGGCGCTCCACGTCCAGTGCGTACAAGTGACATCGTCGGCGCAGGTATCGCCGCATATCTCGGAGATACCGATGAGCGAGCGATAGTCATTGCCAAAGTAGTCGCAGTTGTATTCCCACATGACACGTCCATTGCTGCCGGTTTGGACTTCTGCAGTGCTTGCGGCGTGCGAGACGGCAGTGATGAGTGTGGTTGCGAGAAGTGTGAAGATGGCGAGGCGCATAATTGTCGTGTGAAAGTGTTAGCAAGAGCGAGATGAAAGACAAGTGCCGCAGTACGAGCTGACATGAACGCCATTCCCCCTGATCATGCGTGGAAAAGAAAAATAGAGGTTGCTGCGTGGGCCCATTGAAAAAGGATGCGAAGAAGCTTCGATTGTAGAGTATAATGTTGCGGCGTACCTGCACGGCATCAGCACTATTGTGGAACTGTGAGTACGAGGTAACTTCGTGTAGATGTTGTGTTTAATGAGTTGTACTTAACGGGTTTCCTACGTGACTCCATGGAATATAAGGACAATGACAACGACGACGCACACCACAGCAAAACCAATGCCAGCGATGCGACCGATGACCTGCCATTTCGCTGCACGTAGGTGTTGTTGGATTGCAGTTGGTAGCTTGTCACTCGCCTCGAAATCACCATCCTCGTGGCAAAAGCCCACAAATTGCAGTCGATTGGCACTCAGAAAACGCCACCAATACATTCCTGCTGCTTTGATGAGCATCCGCACGATGAAGCGGTTGGCTATGAAGATGACAATCAATAGCCACCACGATGCGACCGAAAGATACACAGCCTTCTCAGTCGCACAAGCGAGATTGTGCTGCAATTTACCCACGGCTTCCTCCCTTCCATGCCCTTTATTCGGAAAGCATGCAGCAAAGGCGGCCGACGATGCCAGATATGGGGCACTTTCACTCAACTCTTCCGTGGTGGCAAGTGGAGGCACAAGTGCTGAGGTGTTGCTTAGACTGTTTGTCAAGCACTGACTTGAAAGAGAACCATCATCAGCAAGAACCTCCTCGCCGTTGCTACAGTCTTGAAGCATCCGAACCAAACTGCTTGTCGTTGTCGCGCAGTCACCGAAATCGTCAGATATTGCAGACTGGTTCTTCCACACAGCAGCAGAGTCCAGCGTCAACGCTGCGTAGTCATTGCGAATTGAATTGTTGATAATGACGGCGTACTTTTGGATTTCGTCACGTGGATCGACAATTCTTTCGCTGGTGTTGCCACTGTTCTCGAAAAATGCGCGGGTGATACTTTGAATGGTAGATTGCGAAGAGGTCACCGGTGTTACCTTTGAATCCACACAATGTGCCAAGTGATCTTGCTTCCACATGAACAACAGAGCAGTGACGACTGAAGCCGCGACGAAAACCAAGAGGACCGTCACCAAAACGCGCAATAGTTCGGAGAACTTTGCCATCAGTGTATAACATACCACTGAAAAGCTGTGCTGGCAAATGAAAACCTCACAGATACTTCCGATCGAGTCGGCCGTGGCAGTACCTCGTATATCCAGCGTCGGCATGTCAGAGTACGACTCGGTGATCAGCCCAACAGCGAGATCAGCAGCTAGCAGAGTGAGACGTCCGACATCCACGTAAAATATCACTTGGGTGATGAAGGCTCCAAGATCTACGAGAGATGCGCGCAACACGGCGGTGTCGATGTTGAATTTGTTGTCGTCGTCAGCAAACGACGACGTAGAATTTTGCGATCCTTCACCATGTGAAGCAATTGTGAGCTTTTCGCGTTCTTGCTCCAAACTCGAGTTGGTCACTCTGTCAGGGAGAAGATATTTGCGTTGAATGGAGTTTTCTGGTCGAGCACTTTGGCGCTGGTTCGCCGTCAGCTCGGCCACAAGTTGATCTCCAAGTCGTTGCCACGGCGTGAAACCTTCCGATATCAATTTTTTCACTGCATTTTGCCATCGTTCGCGCAGGATGTCGAATGAGGTGGAAATTTCGTGCTGTGTCTGGTTTAAGTTTGTCATGACAGCAGTGCTTGTGCGATTTATCTGCTGAGCTGTCGACTCAGCCGCGTAGACGAGCTCGTTTTGAAGTTGAGCGGCCTGTTGAACCGTAGAATTCACCTGCTTCTCCAACAACTCCCAGGTCTCGTCAACGGTGCTTATCACATCCGAAAAACCTTCATGCAAGTTCGATAGAAACCCGAGAGCCTTGTGAAGCGCTCGTCCAGCTTTTTGTAAAGTCTCTAGGCTGGTTGATGAAGCTACAGTCAGCGGATTTGAGAGTTCCGATGACGCTACTTTGCCCAGGCGACCGAGGCGAGATGCTGACTGTTTTGTATGACCACTGCCATCGCTGTCGGAAAATATCGGTGCAAGTGAGCTCAACTGCTCGGAGGCCAGCGCATTCGTAGCCCCAAGAGTTTTCTCAATGGATGTCTTGACAGTGTCGACGGCCTCCCACATGTCCAAAAGTTGGTTCTCAAATTTCGTTTGCTGTCTGGAAACACTGTCGTTTGAGATCGAGGCAGCTTGACTTGTCAGCAATGCTCGGACAGCGAGCACAAGTACTCTCGACGACGATAAAGCCTTAGTTTCCGGTACATTTTTGTAAAAGTTGTCGGAGAAGCAGCTTAACGTCGAGTTTGCATCGTTCAATGATGCCAGTTTCACCTGTTTCTTCAAATTTGCCACGAAAGCATTGGAACCTGGCAGAGCAGAGTGTCAGTGGATAAATTCTTCGATGATGAAGAAATTAGGATGAAACTTACATGTCATCGTCGCGTTCTTCTGGTCGGCAAGCCCCTCATCATTGGCATCGATGATTTTCTGAACGCGCTTGCTGTCAGCTTCGAACTGCAGCTTTGCACCAGCCAAATATTCCAGCGAGGCCCGATCGACACACGCCGTCATGGTTCTCAACGTCTGACCCGTAGACACATACATCTCTCTAGCGTTCGTCAACTCCTTGTGTACACTCAGTATGTCAAGTGTCCACGCGGTGACTTTAGTGGAGACGTAGATTCCTCCAACGTAGGTGCAGACAATGAAAAGCAGCACGAAGCTTAGTCGTGGATAGTTGTAAAACCACCGCATTCGACGGCGATCATTTGCATTCGACTCCAATTCCGGTGCTGAAGGTGAAGGTGACGGCAGATTAGCGTAAACCGCATCCTTACCCTCACAACTTGCTGGCGGTGTCACCACCGCCACAGAGCGTTGAGGATGCACTTTCGTGCTCAGTCGAGGCAGCATCTTACACCACCCAAGTAAACAGCAAAATGAAGAACGACCACAAAACCACAACAGGCAATTGACATCGAGAGACGCTGAAGGAAACAAAAGCTAGAGGTTGATGTGGGTTGCGTCAATGACTTGTGTTGATGTGGTTTACCGCTGTCCTACAGGAAGCCTAGACGTGAACTATCAATCGAATTGCGAGTACTCATTAGAAATGGATTAACTAGGTTGTCGTTTCATCAGGTAGACCACTACAGTGCAGCCTTCAAACGACGCGCATGTCAATTTTTAATCCTTGTACTCAACATGAAGAACCCGTAAATGCAACGATGGGAGCGCTCAGACATCCAAGGAAAATTATGGCCTCAAGCAGCAAGTCGGGTGGCAACCCGACCGCTATCAGCAAAACACTGCGAATGTTTAAGGGATAATTTTCTTCATCAACGCGCTCCAAAGTGAATCAAAACATACAGAGATACAGAAACATACACACAAACACTTCCCTCAGCGTTGAGAAACACGTCGGACTCCTGGCACGTGGCAATTTCTTGGTCGGTCTTGGGTGTCGTGGAGAACACAACATGAGTAATCCCCGTCGGGTTAGCTCCAAGCGGCGACGGCACGACGTCCGCCATGAGCCGCTGAGCCAATTGCATAACTTTTAGTATGACCATCAGTCCTCGCGAATCCGCCGCAAGCTCCGGCCGAAGCCATCTCCGCAAAGCTTCATCGCCGAGGGAGTCTGCGCTTGGACGCTGGCACTCTCTGCCCTGGTGTCCGGGGAATTTCCCCAAGCCGCCCCCGCGAAGGGGGCCCACTTGACTTCGCAATTCTAAATCGTGTTCTGATGGTCAAGTTTCGGGAACGGGTTGACGGTTTCGGAGCAGTCTGCACCAGTCGTCTATCGCGGCCTCTCATTGGCTGAGGATACGGATTTTGACGAATCAAATGGTGGTGGAAGATTCCAGAAACCTGGTGCTAAAATGGACCGTAAAACTGATGGACGAGAGAGAGATAGCTGCACCGACAAGCAAGCAACCCCGGCATTTACCAATTTTCCTGCCCGCTGGTGCATGGGTGCTTGTGCATGGGTGCCTGTGCGTGGGGTAGCCACTTTTGGAGTGATTGCTGTGTGTTTCGCACGTGGAGCGCGCTGATGAAGAAACGTATCCCTTAAACATTCGCAGTGTTTTGCTGATGGCGGTTGGGTTGCCACCCGACTTGCCGCTTGAGGCTCCAATTTTCCTTGGATGTCTGAGCGCTCCCGATCTTCTAGTGTTGCTTGTAGTACATGTGTAGCATGCCAGCAGTACAGTAGGTTTAAACAAATCTTTGAGTTGTCCGCCCATGTCGACGTTGTCGCCAGTATTTGTTGCTGCGGCAAGCGTGGCGGGCACGTGTCGCGGTCCGCGGACGAACATCCACGGGCACAGAATCAGCGGTGTCGCTGGCGTGAATCTCCGGTAAAGTTGATGGGCCCAACGAGCACCGTCATCGGCTGTTTTTGTGCAAGTGCAGACAAGATTGGCAAATAAACATCCCATCTTAACACGTAAGCCTCTGTTGATTCATGCCAGTTTGTCAAACGAGCATTTGTTTCAACCTACGCTACAGAATAGACCTTCCTTGAAGTCTTCCCAAAATTCGTTCCAACATTTGTCCAACCCCCGTAATATTGGTGCTTGGGGTCTGACGCGCATGCATGACGCAAACTTGAGCCCTCCAGCGAAATCAAGGCCGCAGCTCTGTGGTGCAGCCCGGCAACAGCAACACCAGCTCAACACTTCCGCAGTGCGTGAGTTTTAGGATGCAGCGGTCTCGACGGTGCTTCGACGAAGTGACGTGTCGACCGTTGCACTTCTTGTACATCAGCGCACCAAGCAGCTTCAACATCGATGCCGCATCAAACTACGGACGGCAAACTCAGCTCTACTGCGGTAAACCTGGGGCATTGCTGCTGTTCTACCAGACTCTTCTGCTAGTTTCTACGCTACTTGTACTGCACTACATGTACAACAATTTCAGAAGGCAGCAAAGGCAGCAGACAATTGAGACGAAGCGGGTAACAACGGATACAGTAACGTCGTCAATAACGCAAGCTTGGACGCAGCTCCCCTGCATATCCACGCCGTTCCGCCGCAGCAAAAGTTGCCGACGGCATTGCCTCGTGGTGGTTAAGCTCTTGTTGGCTTTCATGTCTCTCTTTTGAAAAAGATGGCAAACTCGCTTGCCTACGTCATCCACAGGTCCGCATGGAGTGCGTGGTACAGTGTACCAGTATGTGGCATCTAGATCTTCCCCCTTTGAAGGGCTCATTCCGCATTTTGCGCAGTAGAGCTCAGTCTCCTCCTTCTTCATCCTCCTTCAGCCCCTTCTTCTTCAGACAAAACCATGGCTGACCTCTCGGACATCGGACTCTTCGGCCTGGCCGTCATGGGCCAGAACTTCGCGCTCAACATGGCGTCGCACGGCTTCAAGGTGTCGGTGTGCAACCGCTCGCCCGACAAGGTGGACGCCACGGTGCAGCGCGCCAAGGACGAGGGCAACCTGCCGCTCGTGGGCTTCAAGGACATGAAGGAGTTCGTGGCCTCGCTCGCGCGCCCCCGCAAGGTCATCATCCTTGTGGTGGCCGGCAAGCCCGTGGACCTGACCATCGCCGCGCTCTCGGAGTTCATGGAGCCCGGCGACATCATCGTGGACGGCGGCAACGAGTGGTTCCCCAACAGCGTGCGTCGCGCCAGCGAGCTGGAGCCCAAGGGCATCCACTTCGTGGGCATGGGCGTGTCTGGAGGCGAGGAGGGCGCGCGTAACGGCCCGTCGCTCATGCCCGGCGGCCCCAAGGAGGCCTTCGACGCGCTCGAGCCCATCATCACCAAGTGCGCCGCCCAGGTGGACGACGGCGCGTGCACCACGTACCTGGGCCCCATCGGCTCGGGCAACTACGTCAAGATGGTGCACAACGGCATCGAGTACGGCGACATGCAGCTGATCGCCGAGGCGTACGACATCCTCAAGATCGCCGGCGGCCTCACGAACGACGAGCTGGCCAACGTCTTCGACGAGTGGAACAAGAGCGAGCTCGAGTCGTTCCTCATTGAGATCACGGCCCAGATCTTCGCCAAGAAGGACGACCTCACGGACGACGGCTACGTCGTGGACAAGATCCTGGACAAGACGGGCATGAAGGGCACGGGCCGCTGGACGGTGCAGGAGGCCGCCGAGCGCTCCATCGCCGCCCCCACGATCACCGCGTCGCTGGACGCTCGCTACCTGAGCGCCCGCAAGGAGGAGCGCGTGTTCGCCTCCAAGATCCTGTCGGGTCCGTCGGAGATCCCCGCGGTGGACAAGCAGCAGCTCATTGACGACGTGCGTCAGGCGCTGTACGCCTCCAAGATCTGCTCGTACGCGCAGGGCCTGAACCTCATCCGTGAGGCGGGCGTGCAGATGGGCTGGAACGTGGACCTGGGCGAGTGCGCCCGCATCTGGAAGGGCGGCTGCATCATCCGCGCCAAGTTCCTGGACCGCATCAAGTCGGCCTACACCAAGGACGCGTCGCTCATCTCGCTGCTCGTGGACCCGGACTTCGCCGCTGAGCTGCAGGCGCGCCAGTACTCGTGGCGTCGCGTGGTGTCGCTCGCCGTGGCTAGCGGCATCCCCACGCCCTCGTTCGCGGGCTCGCTCAACTACTACGACACGTTCCGTCGCGAGCGTCTGCCGGCCAACCTGACACAGGCCCAGCGCGACTTCTTCGGCGGCCACACGTACGAGCGCACGGACCGCGAGGGATACTTCCACTGCGCCTGGTCTGCTGCCCACCACAGCATCGGCGACGTCTCGGAGCGCATCCGTGGCAACCTGTAAGCGTGCTTGCCAAAGGGTGAGCTGAGCTTAATCGGTTGCCAAGCAAGGGACGATAGTTTTCTGTGCAGCTCCACCAAGCTGCCTTCCGCAGGCCTCGTGAGTTTGATATGATCAGAATGCCAGCTAAGTTTTTTTAACAACCTTGTCTCCATTGTCAGCTTTGCTTGTCGAAGCTCGCGAGCCTCTGCTGAAGTACACATTCGGGTTCATAGACGGAAAAAAACTTCAAGGTACACAACACTGGTTTTCAATACGACATGTACTAGATACTAATGCTTGCTGTCGTGTATGTCCAACAGCCATCGAACGGTGACCTGCAGAATGCAATGTATAATGGCTGGCTTCACTCGGTCTTCGTGACCGGAACGATCTGCTTCGCCGCCGACGGGTGTATCATATGGTGCAAGCATAATTGTCCGGGGTCGTGGAATGACTCCGACACATCTCTAGGCTTTCGAACCAAGTTGCTGGACCCTGCGTATTGTCCAGACAAACGTATGAACGTTGTCTCGGACTCGGCGTTCCCATGTTCGACCGCTATGACCGGTCGTATACTCACGCCACTCAAAGATGGTGATCTGGAGAAACTGTGGCCGTCACTCAGAGGATCGGCACGGACCCTCCACAATGCGATCACTTCGGTACGGCAGGCGGCCGAGTGGGGCATGGGGAGCGTCCAAAAAATCTATAGTCGCCTCAATCTTCCGTTGCCATACGACCCTGCGCTTCGTGGACTCAGGTACAACAACCTTTTCTAGATAGCAAACTACCGTATACGCACAATAGGCATTTCTCAAATTCGCACGACCTTCTCGGGCGAAATGGATGCGCCGCCCCAACTGGAGTAGGATCGCGGGTTCGCTACGCCTGTGTAGCTAGCTGTTCATGCATCAATAATGCATAGCAACGCATAGTTGATCTGTGTTCATGGCCTTCTGTTTCTTTGCCAACATGCAGATCGAGCAATCTCCCTCTGTCTTCAGTGGCGATTGAGCTGCCGATGATGACGACGCTGGTGGTGGTAAAGCCACACTGAACATGTAGTCAAGTGAACGAAGAAGGAATCGCATGTGAGTTTCCATGTGCAGTTGTTTGACTTGTTCATTTAGAAACTTCGTGCTACGTAAAACGCGACTATGATATGAATACGAAACCCTCAATTCGTTGTGCATGTCCTGCATCAGCCCCTTGTAGCTTAGGACTTCTTGGTGATCGCTTGGAGCAACAGCATCAGCTCCTGCGCGCGAGCTCGACCTTCCTTACGGTCGCAACGAGCACGCTCCTCCATCTCAAGCTTGTCTTGGCGGCGGCGTTCTTCGGCCTCGGCCTTGTCTGCAAGCAGACGTGCCTCTCTGGCCACGATGTCATCACGGCGAATTTGTTCTTGTTCGGCACGACGTGCCTCCGCCTTCCGCTCGTTTTCTTCGCGTAGAAGAAGAATGGTCTCCATGATGCTCCCACCCATGTTGCTAGCAGCATTTTCGAGGCCGTTCATCTTGGCCCTGAGCGCAGTGGTGGCCTTTACAGCCCGAATTCTCTTTGCCTTCGCGTAGCTGGCCTCGAGTGTCTCCTAGTCCTCTTCAAGAGCTCTTTTAGCGCCGACAGTATCGCGGAAGACCGACAAATTGCCTCCTCCCAAACGATTCGAGAAGTTCTGGTACTTGGGCTTCTTGTTTTCGTCGCGCTTTCCAGACGGGCGACCTTGGGGCGTTGGATGTTCCGTCGGGAACAAAGTGGTGTTTGTCACGGTGTTGGTGACAGTCTTGCGTGGCTTTAGCGGCCCTGCAGTACCAGCCGACCGCGTAGTTTGAGACGCATGCAGTGGTGCCGGACACGGTGTTTGTGCAAGGGCTTCGAGTCCGTCGCTGACCAGGGGAGATGCAAGCAGCTCTTGAAACTGGCCCCGGTTCGACGATGAAGCAGGCGGCTCGCCCGCAACCGACTCGTCGGTACCAAGCGGCTCATCAAGCCCGGAGTCAGTGGTCTCAATGCCAATGCGCAAGCCCTCTCCGTCGCCGTCTTCGTAGAAGCTGTCGTCAGGGTCCACGTCGAACGAGAAGTCTGGCTCCACGATACGCTCGTCGCGGTCAGCTTCATCGTTCATCTCAATCACGTTGGCCTCGTCGTCGATAGCCTGCTTGATCTCCTTCGCCTTCTTGATGTGAGGGGGCATGTTCGGCATCCCCGTAGGTTTGCGCGTGCTGTGAAGCACTTTGAACTTGCGGCACAAGCTTTCGAAGTCACGCTCGGGCGTACCACGAGCTCGAGAGATGTTGTACGTCACCGCCAGACGCTCCCATTCGTCTCTGCCCAGCGGTAGTGACTGCTCGACGAGGTGCAGGAGGCGGTCGGTGTCGGCCATGGTGTAGTTAGTGGTTCTAGAGTTCTTGCCAATCTGTAGACCATCACACGACGACAACATCAGTTAGACAGCGGTGAAGGCATATGTGATGGAGATTGCGTCTTCGCACTGGGCGGAGTTTTGGGGCAGGATGTGGAAGACGAGTTCGGAGTGGATGCTTGCTCGCTGTGTGGCAAAAGCCAAAGGGAGAGAATCTCGCGCCGTGCAGCGACAGCAAGTTGTTCGAGGACAAGCTTCCGCCACCACCAATTTGAAGAGGATCTTGAAGGTTGTTGCTGTGCAGCAACTTCAATGTAGAGCGCGCGAAATCTGCGCGCGCAAAATGGCAGCTACAACGCGCAAGTCAAAAACTTCGAAGGGGACTTCATCACGGCGCCAAAACCCATTGCTTTCACGTTGAACGCGACGCCCACGTTGAGGTTTTGCTAGATACGCTGCATTCAACATCAATGAACCCACGATTTTCAGTCACTTTCATTGCATCATTCAACCATGTATGCTTCCCAACAAGCCTCGTACGTACATAGTGACCAAACGCATCGTCATGCCCTTGCCCTTCTCATGGATCTTCATCACCTTGGACAGCGCGGTGGCCGCACCCTTCAAGCTGGCACCGGCAGACAAACCAGAGGTCGTCGCCGTAGTCCACGGTGATCTCATCGCCACGATGAATTTCTTGTGTCATTGCCACAACCACGGTGGTGCGACGGCCGTTGGCAACCTCGATGAACTTCGCCACAGGCTGGCATGAGTGGTTGACAAACCTCATCATGCCACCCATACATTCAGTGTTGATAGCAGCACAAACTGGGTATACAGGTTTTTCGGGACTTTGCTTCATCACAAGACGGTAGCCACCATTGCGTGACCGTCCAGCACGAGAGACACTGACGTGCTCCATCTCGCCCAGATACTGCCCCAACACCACACCAGAGTCGATGTGTTCGGCAGCAACAACGCCGAGCGACCGTGTGCGTATGTTCCGCCCCAAGAATATCTTGTTCGATTCGAGCAGACCGTTGCCGCATAGTCCTCCGTACGGGCAACAGTTGATGTTGCAGTACAAATGCATCAGCACGTTGCGGCAGGAGTCCACGCGGCAAGGAGACGAACACTCACACGAACCGAAATGAGGTACTGCAGGGAAGGCCGTCGCCAGGGGATTGAACTGCTCACGCAGGTGAGCCACGCCAAATGGCCACCTCGCAGACACGAACACATCGCCTGACCGAGACATCTCTTGTCGAGGTCGAGACACTTCATCGGCAATGGTGCGCAATGACGCGAGTGGGTTGGAAACGGATCGATTCGCACGCTGGGGCACAGAGCTCTGACGAAGGTAAGGCGCAGCAGCGTTACGACGCGTTTGACGCCCTTCTCGGCGAGAGCGACGCGTCTGGGTTGTCTTCGGACGCACCAGTGGTCTTGGTGGTGTCTCTAGAAGCACAGGAGACGAAGACGTGGGGTGGCAGATTGACGGGTGGTCAGTGAAGGCGAAACTGGAGCAGTCGTCGTCTCCGGAGTTGGAGGCGGGTTGGTTGCGAGGTTGGACCGACGCTTGGACCGCTCTGGCGAAAGCCAAGGGGGTGTTGCTGTACCAGTGTCGCTGAAGTCGTCGTCAGCGTGCTGTGGAACCGTCAAGATGTTTGGTGGCAGGTTTTCGTCGCTACTACTGGACGAGTCGTGGATGCAGCGGCGTTTCCAGTAGATCGCGGAGTGCGTGAGACGCACCATCGCTCCTGTGTATGCAGATCCCGTAAGTTAACAGTCAATGACGCCCACATTCATCCACTCGCAACACACTGTTGGGCTGGGCTTGATGTTTGCAGGCTGGCTTGATGCCTTCATGCGCAGATTTGAAAGTGAACGACGTTTCGAGCTGTCGGAAGATATAATGCAGGCGATCACCATGCAGAGTGATGATCAAATTAAACAATACAAAAACCAAGACAAACGTTTATGATGGCTACACGGCATATAACTAGGGCTAGGACATCTTATCGAGACGAAATCTGCGCCTTGCGAAATTTACGTCGGGCATATGACCTGCCTTATCTGCTGCAGATAAGGCGGCGTCTTCATGCATATTTGGCAGGCGTCCAACGCAGGAGCCACCGCCAAGGAAAGGTACGCCACTCATATGCACAGTCTATTGATTTATCTACATGCGTGAGAGTGCTGGCAGGCGTGCAAGCACTTCAGTCTCGCTGGTTGTGGCAGGTTGCACTCCAGGCGGCAGTTTGCGGAACTTGGAGACGCGCAGTGCAAGTTGCTCCAGCTCGCCATCCTTCGCGTATCTCGCAGTCAAGCTCAGCAATTGGATCGCAGCCTTGTTCACGTTGGGCTTGCTCTTGCTTTTGCTCGGACGACGTCGACTGGAGAGAACACCCCAGCGCTCAAGCAATGCTATGGCATTCTGCAGCGTCTCGCGAGAGCACGACTCGTAAAAGCTGATGAGCTTCTCGTGGTACATCGTCTCCGCGAGCCATTGCAGACGCTTAAGCAAGTCTTCGGTGGTGACTTCGCCTTGCGGACGCAAAGCGAATAAACTCGTGACGGCGACCCAGTAGCTATCGATAAAAGGCCACATGAGTGTGCTCAGCAGCGACAACATCGCACCGTCCACGGCCCCCACTCGTGGTGTTGAGGATGATGAAGTAACCACAGGGACGAGCACTTTGCGTGTCTCGAGCTGTGCAAGCGCCTCGACGAGATGAGCACGATCGGCCTCCGAGTCGTCCTTGCGAACAAACTCCATCATGAGCATCTCGTGCAGGAACAACGCGCCATCGAGTAGCTCCTGACAGTCCACTCCTGCTTCTCCAGAGTTGCTCGACACAGATGCCGTGCTACTGGTACCAGAGGGCACGTTGAACGCGTCCAAAGCATGGTAGGCACAAGCTAGCACACCCTCGCGGTTGAACCAGTGCAGCAACTTGTTGCGGTAGTAGCCCAGGCCGATCATGTTAGGGTATTGTTCACGCTGTAGTACACAAAAACACACGAGCACAGGTGAGAATGCAGTCAAATACCACAAAGAGACAGGCTTCAACAGCACGTACACTGGTGATGGCAGGCTCGACGAGGTCCTTACGTCGCATAGTGACAAGTTCGTGTAGAAGTTCGAGAGCTCGGTCCACAACGACAGTAGGTGAGCGGCCCTGAGTACCAACGACTCGACCACCACGACGTAGGATCTCCAGTCGTAACCAATCAGCCTGGCGCACAAGTTCCTGCTTGGAAATTCCTTGGCGATACACCAACAGGATGGTGGCCACCACGTGCGACATCGCACAAGTAGCGTTATCGATCAGCGCGTCCGTAATAGCATAACCCAGGTCTTCCACGATAGCTGAGGCGGGCACGAACATCTCCTGTGCTTCTGCACGCGTCACCATAGCATCAACATGCTGCTTCACGTCCAAAGGTGCACCAAATTTTACCGAGATGGAACCAAATTTCTTGCGCACCACCGGCATCGCCTTCATCAGAGCGGAGATCGACTGCGACACAAACATCCATAAAGCACACATGAGTACGCAACAATCTACACGACTCAGGGTGCACCATAATCCCCGACAATCGTACCTCACGAATCTTGCCTTCGCCCAACAGCTCGTTCTGATGCAGCAGCACTTCCAGTGGCTTCTCGTAGTCAATAGTCACTGGTACGATGTAGAGCTGCAAGCAAACAACGATAAATGCGATCACAGGTTAGATTCGTTCGTCTGCAGACAATCCTGGTAGAGATGACAGTCAACACGTACGTTCTTGACTTTCTCCGAAAGATAACAGTCGACGACAGTATTCAGGACGCCAAACTTCGGATGTAGCTGTTTGCCGCTGCGACTACGTGAGCCTTCAATGAAGAACTCGATGGTGTGTCCCCTCGACACCAGGTACTGCGTGTAGGCGCGGAAGACCGCACAGTAGAGCGGGTCGTCGGAGAAAGATCGGCGAATGAAGTACGCACCAGACTCACGCAGTAGCTTGGTGAGGCTGCCCATGTGGAGGAAATCTTCGCCAGCCGCAACGTACGGGACAGGAATGTTGTAGGCGAAAAATACATAGCTCATGAGGAGGAAGTCGACGTAAGAGCGATGGGTGGGTACAAGCACGACACTTCCACGGCGGTCCGCCAGCAGATCGCGAATACGCGTGAGACCCGTTTCATCCACGTGAATTTGGTCGTACATGTTACGGCACACCTTGCGCAGCAACCAGCCAATTTTGCGTACAGACTTGTAGTCCAACTGTGCTGCCATTGTACTCAGCATACTAGCAGCTTGACGTTCTACATCGTCGATATCCACTCCTTGGGTCGTCGCGCGCTCTTCGATAGCAGCACGGACGACTTCTGACTCAAGGACACTATTGCGGAGACCACCGATGGACTCGACATGCGGCCTGGGGACGTGTGACGCCTCGTGGTTAACACCTTCCTTCCAACCGGTGAGGCCCATGACGCGTCCCAACAATCCGGATTTGGTATATCCGGGCTTACGACTGGATGTGTACGCCCAAGCTACATCGGAGAGTAGTCCTGGAAATGAGATGGCGTGGTGATCAGGGTCCCATTCGAGAATTCGTCCTGTACTCAGTGCGAGCTGGGTCTGATTGACGCCTTCAATATCTACGTCGATAACATCCTCATTCAGCATATACTTTTTCAATCCAACGCAGTAGTTCACCACGTAGCGTTCCCACGCGATCTCATGCGAATCGATCCAGAAGTCTTTTGTTGCATAGGGTTTCAGTGTCTTCTCAGCAGCGTCGGCAACGAAGATCCACTGATTCTCCGTGAATGGCTTGAAGAGCTCCACGAGATTTCGAGCTCTCCAGGTAAGTTGCCACAACTTAGCTGCGTTTTTGATGTGGCCAGGATGCCCGCTCTTGTTAGCAACAGTCGAGTACACAGACGATGGCAACGCGTATGTAAGAAACCACTGAATCTGGAAGCTTTGGTGCGTCGGGATCATGGAGAACTTTGCCGGGAACAGTCCACGTGCAGGCGGGTTCTTCCGGAAGTACTCTGGTACTAACACACACGGTACACGCCAGCGTAGCGGGTTTTGTCGTGGATCTGACGTGCCGCAATGCACCACCATAGGCTTATTCACTGCTACACCCTTCACCAACGGACAAGGTGGCTCCGGTGATAGACGTAAACTTTCGTGTTCGTGAATCTTTGCGCAGATAGATAGCAGAATGCTGTTGACTGCCAAATCCACAGGGACGATATCTGCAACATTTCGGGGGTCACCGGGTAGCATAGTCAAGACACCCATACCCGCAGCCAAGAAGATAGCACCAGCAGCAGCTATTTGATCAGTCCAACCGGGCATGGGCTCTTTCCAGCTCGCCCCAATGATAGTCGGCCGGTAAATCACAAACGGGAAATTAGGCGCGATCTCTCTCACCAACAAATGCTCCGTCATGGACTTGGTCAGTGTGTATGTGTTCGGATACGTCCCCATGAGGTTCACCCTCAACCGTTCTAATTCACTCGGTGACGCCGTCGTAACTGCTTTCAGCGCGTCATGAGCGTCGAAATCCAGCGGATACAGTTCCTCCGAAATCCGTGCATCCCGTCGATTACTATTCACATAAGCCGTCGAAACGTGCAAATGACAGCGATTCCTTGGACATCTCTGCACGAATCTCGCGACATGCAGCGCCCCTAGACAATTCATCTCCACCGCCACTTCCAGCGGCTCGTCGAATTGCACGGTCGCTGCGGAATGGATGGAGATCTGCACACAGGCTCGTAGCAGTCGTGCATCCTCAGCACTAAGCCCCAAATCTGGCGTCGTGATATCCCCAGCAATTGCGTGCAATTTGGACGTTGCAAAGGCCTCAAAATCATTGGGACGTTCAGTCCGCAGCCGATCGAAGACACGACTCTCGATGATCTCCTTCTGCAGTCGCTCAGCTGGTGCCACACCCTTACGAGGGCGAATCAATACAAAGATCTAGTATGGATATTGCAAAAGTTGCATTGACAATTGCAGCGTATTAGTGGAGTTTATTGCGATGGAATTGGAGGGTGGGAGGGGGAGTTGATACCTTGGCGATGTCTGGAGTGCATCGCAGCAGCTTCTCAATGACCGTCTGCAGCGTAAACAAGGGGGAAATGCATGGTGAAAAGAGGGGAAAGTTGGTAGATGGGTGGATGGGGGCTAATGTACCTTGGCTAAGAAGCCCGTGCCGCCCGTGATGAAGAGGCTCTGGCCTGAGTAGACCTGCTCCATCGTCACGGTCTTGGTGACGATTGTGAATGAACTGGGAATTTCGATGGGACGTTTTTTTGGCTAAATTTCGAGAGAGGTGGTACGAGAGCGGTACATGGCTACATACATGTTGAAGTTGCCTTTTTTTCGACTATCTTGTCCTCCATGCTCACGCCATACTCACCAGTGCTACGCCCCAATTCCACGATAGAGCTAGAGCTGTACAGGTGCATAAGAATCCGCAATCGAAGCTTCTTCACATCCATTTCCAAAGATCACGCATTTGACCAAGACCAGTTATATCTGTGGCACTTATCTTTCTCCTCGCTTCAGCGAACACATCACACAAACATGCTGCGACTCGCCATCTTCACACTTCTCACAACCACACTTCTCGCTGCCGTCTCGCACGCCACAGCCATTTCAGGAGCCCAAGTCGGCAGTAACGGGGGCGTCATGTGGGAAGACAACTGCGACTACCCCCACAACGACTATCGCTCCGTGAATGGCGCTTCCGCCAGTTGCGGCGATACCTGCGTCGGCGATGCCACTTGTACGCACTGGGCGTGGAGCGCCTTCAACGGCGGTACCTGCTGGCTCAAACAGGGTATGTACTCCAAGACGACAAGCAACGGAACTACCTGCGGCTACGTGATCTCACGCTCCGAAGAGGTGACAGCTTTGACAAGCGGTCTTTCTATTGCGGACATGGCGGACCATGTTGGTCTGGATCAACGCGTACCGTGCTCATGCAAAGGTTGATGCTGTGACCATTGACTACCGTCTAGTCAAAGCCGCCTCGCTGTACTCCCAGGACCAGGCGAGCCACTGCAAAAGCCAAACGACCTCAAGTTACGGGAATCGACTCAATGCGCAGGGTTACATCCACTACATCGCGGAGGAGTTCGCGGCGGAAGGCCAGACAACTGTGAAAGACGTCATGATGTGGTGGTGGTCAGAAACTCCCAGCCGCATATTCGATAAAATTTACGTGAACGTTGGGTTTGCTCTGGCCATGAACGACGCCTGCACCAACTCCAAGACCTACTGGACAATGTACTTAGGATATCCGAAGGGATAGTGGCGTAAGAAGGTACTTCGAAGTAGTATAAAGCACTGCAAAGTTTTCGATGGGCCGTTATGGCTACATTTCGAAGGTACATGGCTACATTACGTTTCATATTGAAGTTGCCTTTTTCGTCTACAAGTTCGTCACGAAAGACGCGCGCAATTGTAGCTTCACGGCATCACCTCGCCAAGGCCCACACTATACTCCACAGTCCTACGTCGCAGTTCCACAATAGAGCTAGAGCTGCACAGGCACATCAGAATCCGCCATCGACGTTTCTCTTTTCAATGGGGACGCCCCATACGGTTATGCAACTTCTATTTCCTTTTGCATAGCCCATGGCGCTCATGCCTCCTCGCATCTGCGGCATTTGTCTTTCTCCTCGCTCTTGCAAACAACGAAGCGATGTTGCTACTCGCCAACTTCGCGCTTTTCGCATCTCTCATCGTTGCCGCCGCGCACGCTTCAAGCACTGCAGAAGTCCAAACCGGCAGCAATGGACGCGTCATGTGGGAATACAACTGCGACTACTCCGGCCATGACTATCGCTCGCTCATCGGTATCTCCGAGATATGCGGCGATACCTGCGCCAACGATGCCACTTGCACTCACTGGACGTGGAGCGCCTTCAACGGCGGCACCTGCTGGCTCAAAAAGGGCATACCTTCCACCAAGACAACGAGCACCGGTGCTATCTGCGGCTACGTGGTCTCACGCTCCTTAGCTGAAACAGCATCGACAAGCGGTCTTTCTATTGCCGGCATGACGAACATGTTAAACAGGATCAACGCACACCGAGAGCAAGCGGGGAATAAATCTGGTAGTGCTCTCAGCATCGATTACCGTCTAGTCAAAGCTGCTTCGCTCCACTCCTTGGACCAGGCGGGTCACTGCAACAAGAACATGTCTACGAGCACGGCTTTCTTGAATCGGGTCAAGGCGCAAGGTTACACCTACTACATCGTGTGGGAGAACGTGGCGGCAGGCCAAACGACTGTGGCAGACGTTATGGCATCGTGGTGGAACGAAAAGGAAGTCCGCGCCAACATGCTCTACAAATACTACGTGGACGTTGGGTTTGCATTGGCCAAGAACGACGCCTGCACCAACGCGAAGACCTACTGGACAGTGGAATTCGGACAACCGCTGTAAGCAGCAATGAAGCACTATTGCAGTAAATGTAAACATGAATTGTTGCCACATGCAACCAGTATTTTTTAGCACAGCTCATACTCGCAGAAGATTGCTCCATGTGATCTCGTTGTTGCTGTCCTTACTCCATGGCGATGATCTCAGCCAGGTCCTTCAGCGCTTCACCGATCGAGTCACCCTCCTCGTCCCAATTGTCGTTTTTAGCCAGGTCGTCACTGGCAATACCAACAGAGTCGTCCGCCGCACCCTTCGCGAAACACAAGCGGAATGCACGCACTTCGATCGCTTGCAGTGTCACCGACGTGCCCTTCGCAGGCAACGACTCAGGAGACCAACCGTACGTGTCGTCCGTCGTCTTCCACTCCTTGGCGGCTCCTTCTTGCTTCGACAACTCCTTCGTACCAGTCAGCACCAACTCCGTCACCTCCGACACCTTCGAGTTCTTCACCGAGAACAACGCATTGAAGTCCACCGTGGCAGGTTGTGATAACGTCGCGTGCTCCTCCACCGCGTACAAGTGCGACAGACGCACTAACAGGCACTGCTTCGACAGCTCCTGCAGCGTCGTCAGACCCACGTTCGGAGGGAACTCATTCACCGTTAGCCACGGCACCTTCGCCTTCACCTCGGACGAAACAGGCTTGCGGTAGACTGTCAGCGGACGGAAGAACTGCGACTCCATCTTGGAGCGGATGCTGCGCATGCCATCGTCGGCCGAGTCCACGTTGATAAAGAAGTTGCCACGCACCACCAGACCCTTCGTCACGTACGTCTTCGTTGCTGAATCGTACACGGACTCCGTCTCGTTCAGGTGTTCGCCCACGCCCTTGCTATCATCGGCAAGCAAGCGACGGTGAATCATCACCTCCAACTGTCCGTCTACTAAACTTGCTGCTCCCTGCGCACGGTCAGTCACCACATTCAGTTGGCGCTTCGCGTCCTTGATGTACGCACCGGTGGTGATAGGGAAGTAGTTAGCTGACACCCCTTCCTGGTTGTCATGCAATTTAAGGTCCCACGTATCACGATGGTTGCGAACACGCTTCATGAACTCGAGGCCGTTCGAGTCCGTGTACACAATACCGTCGGACGCGATGTCTTTTCCAGTGTCAAAGCGCACGATCACCTCCTTGCCCTTCTTATCATCGATCGGGACCGGTCCAACCGTCCACTCGATCTCCAAGAATTCGTCATCGTCGTTCACGCGGTACTCGAGTGTGACCCAATTTCCGACCTTGAACGCCACACGAGGCACGCTCATGCGGCCACTGTTAGAGACGCTGTTTGTTTGCAGCTCCACCATCTTCACATTCGACACAAAGTTCGACGCAGCGTTATCCTGACCATTGCCAGTCACAGGGTACGTCTTGTTCGAGTCGGGACGGAAGGCGTATGCGCCAGATTTCGGGCCGTCGCCTTGGAACGCTTGGTAGTACGCAACGTCCAAGGACAACGGGATTTGAATGTTCTTCTTCTTGTTGGCCAGCTTCGTGATGGATCCCGTCGTCTTGCTGATCTCTGCACGCAGCAAATGATTCTCCAGCACGACGACGTCTTCGTTCTCCTCAAGCTTGATGCTGCGGTCAATGATGGCATCGTCATATGAATCCTTTTGCTTGACCAAGAAGCGGGTTGTGCTCAACGGCTTCAACTCCGCGCTGAACACGAACGAGTGCGGTGCTACCTGCGTCTCAGGGTGTACCGGTAGAGCTACGTACACGTCTTGGCCACGCACTTTTCCATCACCCGACAGCACCGTCACCTCGGCCGACTTGTGGGTGATCGGAATCGAGATCGTCTGCACAGTTGTTCGGGCTAGAGCGTTGTGCACTAACACCTCGAAGTCGGTGTTCTGTGTGGAGACTTCGCACACACTCGTGTTGGCCAACAAACAGAAGTGGTAAGGCTCCTTCTCTCCGATGACGAACAGCACCTCATTCAGCTCCTTCTCGGCCTGAATGATACCGTCATTCATTCGCAGCGCATAGTCATCAGCAACGCTCTGCTTTTCTGTACCGGAGAGACCGTCGTGGTGCTGCACAAGACCGACGGCGCGTCGCAGTGCAACGAGCGGACTGGAGTGGTGGCTCTGGTAAATGGCATCTATTTGCCTGACTTGCTGCAGCACAGTGTTGGCCACCTGGGCAAAGCGCTTCAACGTCGGTCGACTTGTGAAGAAGCCCGACCAATAGTCGTCTTGAGCCGAAGCGTACGGGAAGAAGTCGTCGGTCTTGACACTCCACGTCAAACCCTCTGCATGCTTCACGTCCGTGTAGTACGACAAGTTGGAGTACAGCACATTGACCCGTCCGTCCTGGTTCACGTAATGAATGATTTTGTCCATGTTCTTGAACCACCGCAGCGAGTTGTCGTACTGGAAGTCACAGCCCATGGGAATGAAAACATGATTGCCCTTCGACGCCCCACCACGCATCTGGGCGTTGTTCACAAACTGTTCCACTTCATCACACACATCATAGTCATGGAGGTCAGGATCATCTTGGATCTGGTTGCCATTGTTGCCAAAGTCGAACTTCCCCGGTGGACAGTAGTGGTCAATGATCTCTCCAGTGAACACCTGCGACGCCTTGCCGCGAGACTTGCTCGGACGCCAGATGAACTCCAGATCCTTGTGTCTCTTCCGATTCCCATAGTCCTGGTAGTCGATGCGTGCGAAATACAGCGCATCAAAGCCCACTCCTTGAGACAACAAGGACCCCTGCGTGGCCGAGTGACCGAACGGGTCGATCTGCCACCCGATGCGCGGACTGATGCCGAACTCGTCCATGAGCAGCTGGTGGCCGTACGCCGTCTGGTCCACCATGGCGATGTAGTGCGGCGTGGCCTCGTCGTGCATGCACCAGCCTCCGTTGACGGTGAGATCCAGGCGTCCCTCCTTCACGAGCTGCTTGACGATGCCACGCACCTCGGAGCCCTGCTGGTGCCACCAACGCTGGAAGAACGACTGCTCCACAAACATGAACTGGCGGTCCGGATTGCGCACGAGCTCCTCCACGGCCGTGTCCAGGATGTACTGCACCCTTTCGACGTAGTACTGGTCCACCCCCACGAGCCATCCCCTGCCAATGTGCAATTGCAATACACAACAATAGGTCAGTATGAGTTGCAACACACACATTGCAAGCAATATGTAGATCGCAGAGCGTACGGGTCATCGTGGGAGTGTGCAATGAGATGCACATTGAGCTTGTTGGGGTCGACTCGACTGGTGGTGTTGTAGACACCATCGGTGGGGGGCGTCCACTTACTGGGGTCGCATGGAGCAGCAGCGGAGGAGGAGAAGGCAAAGAGCGCTGCTGCTAGCGGCGCCAACGTCCCTAGCACGCGCATCTTGATTGAAGTCGAGGTAGCCAGTATCAGCTCGTCGACGGATGAAGAAGTGTCGGGGGAATCAGGTCTGCGATCTTTTAAGTCCGCTTCAACTGATTCTTCACTTTTCAACAAATCGATGCGATTCAATTTTGAATCGCAAACGGATGATACAACGCAACTTCAAATTGGAAAGTATCTTTCAACGCAAAATAAAGTAATTGACGAGCCGATCCTTACGCGACGGCGATGATCTCAGCCACGTCGTCACTGGCAATACCAACAGAGTCGTCCGCCGCACCCTTCGCGAAACACAAGCGGAATGCACGCACTTCGATCGCTTGCAGTGTCACCGACGTGCCCTTCGCAGGCAACGACTCAGGAGACCAACCGTACGTGTCGTCCGTCGTCTTCCACTCCTTGGCGGCTCCTTCTTGCTTCGACAACTCCTTCGTACCAGTCAGCACCAACTCCGTCACCTCCGACACCTTCGAGTTCTTCACCGAGAACAACGCATTGAAGTCCACCGTGGCAGGTTGTGATAACGTCGCGTGCTCCTCCACCGCGTACAAGTGCGACAGACGCACTAACAGGCACTGCTTCGACAGCTCCTGCAGCGTCGTCAGACCCACGTTCGGAGGGAACTCATTCACCGTTAGCCACGGCACCTTCGCCTTCACCTCGGACGAAACAGGCTTGCGGTAGACTGTCAGCGGACGGAAGAACTGCGACTCCATCTTGGAGCGGATGCTGCGCATGCCATCGTCGGCCGAGTCCACGTTGATAAAGAAGTTGCCACGCACCACCAGACCCTTCGTCACGTACGTCTTCGTTGCTGAATCGTACACGGACTCCGTCTCGTTCAGGTGTTCGCCCACGCCCTTGCTATCATCGGCAAGCAAGCGACGGTGAATCATCACCTCCAACTGTCCGTCTACTAAACTTGCTGCTCCCTGCGCACGGTCAGTCACCACATTCAGTTGGCGCTTCGCGTCCTTGATGTACGCACCGGTGGTGATAGGGAAGTAGTTAGCTGACACCCCTTCCTGGTTGTCATGCAATTTAAGGTCCCACGTATCACGATGGTTGCGAACACGCTTCATGAACTCGAGGCCGTTCGAGTCCGTGTACACAATACCGTCGGACGCGATGTCTTTTCCAGTGTCAAAGCGCACGATCACCTCCTTGCCCTTCTTATCATCGATCGGGACCGGTCCAACCGTCCACTCGATCTCCAAGAATTCGTCATCGTCGTTCACGCGGTACTCGAGTGTGACCCAATTTCCGACCTTGAACGCCACACGAGGCACGCTCATGCGGCCACTGTTAGAGACGCTGTTTGTTTGCAGCTCCACCATCTTCACATTCGACACAAAGTTCGACGCAGCGTTATCCTGACCATTGCCAGTCACAGGGTACGTCTTGTTCGAGTCGGGACGGAAGGCGTATGCGCCAGATTTCGGGCCGTCGCCTTGGAACGCTTGGTAGTACGCAACGTCCAAGGACAACGGGATTTGAATGTTCTTCTTCTTGTTGGCCAGCTTCGTGATGGATCCCGTCGTCTTGCTGATCTCTGCACGCAGCAAATGATTCTCCAGCACGACGACGTCTTCGTTCTCCTCAAGCTTGATGCTGCGGTCAATGATGGCATCGTCATATGAATCCTTTTGCTTGACCAAGAAGCGGGTTGTGCTCAACGGCTTCAACTCCGCGCTGAACACGAACGAGTGCGGTGCTACCTGCGTCTCAGGGTGTACCGGTAGAGCTACGTACACGTCTTGGCCACGCACTTTTCCATCACCCGACAGCACCGTCACCTCGGCCGACTTGTGGGTGATCGGAATCGAGATCGTCTGCACAGTTGTTCGGGCTAGAGCGTTGTGCACTAACACCTCGAAGTCGGTGTTCTGTGTGGAGACTTCGCACACACTCGTGTTGGCCAACAAACAGAAGTGGTAAGGCTCCTTCTCTCCGATGACGAACAGCACCTCATTCAGCTCCTTCTCGGCCTGAATGATACCGTCATTCATTCGCAGCGCATAGTCATCAGCAACGCTCTGCTTTTCTGTACCGGAGAGACCGTCGTGGTGCTGCACAAGACCGACGGCGCGTCGCAGTGCAACGAGCGGACTGGAGTGGTGGCTCTGGTAAATGGCATCTATTTGCCTGACTTGCTGCAGCACAGTGTTGGCCACCTGGGCAAAGCGCTTCAACGTCGGTCGACTTGTGAAGAAGCCCGACCAATAGTCGTCTTGAGCCGAAGCGTACGGGAAGAAGTCGTCGGTCTTGACACTCCACGTCAAACCCTCTGCATGCTTCACGTCCGTGTAGTACGACAAGTTGGAGTACAGCACATTGACCCGTCCGTCCTGGTTCACGTAATGAATGATTTTGTCCATGTTCTTGAACCACCGCAGCGAGTTGTCGTACTGGAAGTCACAGCCCATGGGAATGAAAACATGATTGCCCTTCGACGCCCCACCACGCATCTGGGCGTTGTTCACAAACTGTTCCACTTCATCACACACATCATAGTCATGGAGGTCAGGATCATCTTGGATCTGGTTGCCATTGTTGCCAAAGTCGAACTTCCCCGGTGGACAGTAGTGGTCAATGATCTCTCCAGTGAACACCTGCGACGCCTTGCCGCGAGACTTGCTCGGACGCCAGATGAACTCCAGATCCTTGTGTCTCTTCCGATTCCCATAGTCCTGGTAGTCGATGCGTGCGAAATACAGCGCATCAAAGCCCACTCCTTGAGACAACAAGGACCCCTGCGTGGCCGAGTGACCGAACGGGTCGATCTGCCACCCGATGCGCGGACTGATGCCGAACTCGTCCATGAGCAGCTGGTGGCCGTACGCCGTCTGGTCCACCATGGCGATGTAGTGCGGCGTGGCCTCGTCGTGCATGCACCAGCCTCCGTTGACGGTGAGATCCAGGCGTCCCTCCTTCACGAGCTGCTTGACGATGCCACGCACCTCGGAGCCCTGCTGGTGCCACCAACGCTGGAAGAACGACTGCTCCACAAACATGAACTGGCGGTCCGGATTGCGCACGAGCTCCTCCACGGCCGTGTCCAGGATGTACTGCACCCTTTCGACGTAGTACTGGTCCACCCCCACGAGCCATCCCCTGCCAATGTGCAATTGCAATACACAACAATAGGTCAGTATGAGTTGCAACACACACATTGCAAGCAATATGTAGATCGCAGAGCGTACGGGTCATCGTGGGAGTGTGCAATGAGATGCACATTGAGCTTGTTGGGGTCGACTCGACTGGTGGTGTTGTAGACACCATCGGTGGGGGGCGTCCACTTACTGGGGTCGCATGGAGCAGCAGCGGAGGAGGAGAAGGCAAAGAGCGCTGTTGCTGTGATGAGCGTCCAAAGTATCCGTCTTGTTCGGCTTCATATTCCGCGATCGTCAAGGGTCGATTCAAATCTGAATTGCGTGGTTGAAGTGGGCGGACCAATCCCGAGCATTACCCGATTAGAAGCCGGTATCAGTTAAGTACGAATTGCTGCAACAACGAGGTCGCGCCATCGTCAGTGGTGCACTGTCAGCACTCTTGGCCATTCACTCCATACAGGCACGCGAGCACGTACAGCTCACCACGTCCACAGGGGCGCCAATCCGTCGTGTGTGATCGCATGGGGAATATCCATTCGCCACCGCGACCGTTTTGCCGCGCACCTTCAGGTGGTCGACTATCGACCAAACGCCGATAGATTGATGGGACTTGGTGTACTGGATGCGAACATCTTGAAAACGGCGCCCCCGTAGCAAAAAGCAGGGGGGTGAATCAAGTCACGGGCGCAGAGATCGTTGCCTAAAGAGCTCGTCGGGCTCCGAGTGCATAGCGCCGCGAGCATTGCTGAGCAAATGCAGCGTGCAGAGCACGGCAGTCGCCTGTTTGTCGAACAAGCAGATGATGGTTCTAAACTGCTCGGTCCACAGCAGCTGAAACTTCTTTTGCAACCTTGGAATTTTGCCATGCTGGGCACGGCAGAGCGATGATATAGATGGCAGCGTTTACAGCCGCTGAGACGTCCTCATGGCGGCGGCGCCAGTGGATGATCATGATCATATACGCCATGCTTTGGCTTCGGTCGCAATTCTCTCGCAATTCATTCCGAACCGCTTCTATACTCGATTGAAGTGTAAGAAATTCAGCATGACCTCTGTTCAACTCCCCACCGCCCTCTATTGAGAGCAAAGGTCTCCCCATCGCGCTTTCGAGGCGCCGCTCACTTCGCGATTTCCTTTGACGTCGCCATATTGCTGCAGGCCCAGGAATTGCTGCATTAAGATAAAGTATGCCGCTCCTACTGCGACCAACGGCGCCCAGCCCCAGCATCGACGAGCTCGCCTTCACAGTGGCCGCAGCGCCGCTCTCTTCGCAGTGCCCGCACTACTCAGTGTCCTCAGCCACACCTGAGCTGCCGCGCTGTGCCACCCATGGCCGCCTTTCGCTCCGCAGCCGCCACAGCACCGCAGGCACGGAAACAGAGCTCCACGCGTGCTCAGACGAAGCGTGCAACGACCCAGAGCACCACCACCACCAGCAGCATCAGCATAGAATCAGCCAGCAGAGTTTGAAGCGCAGGAGCGGCGTTATGAAGCCGACGGACGTGGAATACCGCGACTCGAAGCTCTCGTCGCGAGACACGCAGCCGGACGACGACCACTTGTCCAGCGACGGCAGCTTCGAGTCGGATCCCGAGCGTGCGTCCAGCGTAATGAGCTGCGGCTGCTCGTGCGCAGACACCAGCGACTTCGCCATCACGTCCTCCGCCGTCGTCATTGAAGACCGCCAACTCGCTGTCGTGGACAAAGAGCTGCGCGACTTCCGCAAGACGCTGGTGCGCAAATTGTACTCGCGGTTCACGAAGATCTCCGGCCTCGCACGAAGGAGGTCGTCTGCAGCTACCGCCAAGCCCGTGGTTTAAGTGTTTCAATGTTCCAGCGTCTGCTGCCTGCGTGGACATCGGGAATCCTACCGTAGGTTGCCAAGCAACCCTCGCTGCGATGGGCCGGCGAGGTGGAGAGAAGAGATAGATCCATCCATGGGAGAAACTGCCCGCGCCCTCTTAATATTTATAACGAATTGAGTTCCCTTTGAGCATTGCATTGCTTTTGCGATCCGTGCCGCAGCGATCAGGCTCGCGTTGGACAGGAGGGACCATCGATACGCAAGCACGGTCAGGGTGCACCGCTCGGCGTCAACAACAGCACCCGCCTCAACACCTGCCACCAGCAGGTCGCACGGAAACAGAAGGCGTTCTGGTCTATTGAAGGGCTGAGTCATTCATTATCGTGCGCCGCAACGGCTTCTTCCGCCACGCTAGCTACGTACAAAAGCCGCCGCCGCGATGGAAATTTTATGCGTCGAAAGGCTTGCGGTTGGAGCGGCGGACGTGCGCTTGATACATCATCGTGAACACGAGCGACAAGACGAAGACCAGCGCCACCACGAACGCGATCACCTGCGACCGCATTATCTGCGAGGGCAAGCCGCAACATTAGCACAGTACTTAGGGCCATACAACAGCATGGAAGAGCATGGGTTGGGAAGGGAACGCACCCGCTTCGCACTGGCGTCGGCCACCTCCGACGGCTTCAAGTGCTGGCGCTTGAGTCGCTCGCTCATCTTGGAGTAGCGCTCGCCAGTGTAGATCGTAGGCCCCAGCGCCACGTCGACGCCGCGCGCACCTTGCCTCGCAGCGCCCGTGGCTCGGTTCCGCAGCTCCATCGTCGTCGGCGTACGTAGAGCGCGGTGTAGCAGCAATCGAGGAAGTCAAGGTGACGACGGCAAGTCAAGCAAAGATGTTGCACGAACGTAGCATGTATGTTGCACGAATGTAAAGATGCTAGGTTGCCCGTATGTCACAGTTATGTCGCAGGACCCGCATCCCGCCATCGTCGGTTCTTCCCTCGTCCTCTCCATCGCAGGAGTCTCTCCTCCTCCTCCTCCTCCTCCTTAAAGCCCCCAACTGTTACCCAGTCTCCCAGTATGAGCGAATGGTGGGCGACCATCGGCCAGCCCTTCGCGGAGGCGCTGCTGAGCCTGGACTCCGTCAAGATCAAGGCTGCGTTCGCGAACGCGCCCAGCTCGTACTACGAGTACATCTGCTCCATCTACGAGCGCAGCCCGGAGCACGTGATCATCGAGACGTTCCTCATCGTGTTCGTCATATACATCACCTTCGTCAAGCGGGACAAACCCAAGGGAACGGCCGCCAAGCTGTCGGAGCGCGAGATCGACGACCTGTGCGACGAGTGGACCCCCGAGCCCATGATCCCGCCCAATGCTGTAGTCGACCCCAACAAGTCCAAGCCCATCGCCATCGTCGAGTCCACGCCCGACACGCACATCAAGCTGCAGGGATACGCCAAGCCGCTGCTGAACCTGGCCACCTTCGACTTCCTTGGCTTGGGCTCTCGTCCTGAGCTCAAGGAGGTCGCTGTCAAGACACTCACCAAGTACGGCTGTGGATCCTGCGGCCCTCGCGGTTTCTACGGAACGATCGACACCCACGAGGTGCTGGAGAAGGATATTGCGCAGATGATGGGCACGACCGACTCGATCACGTTCTCGGACACGGAAGCCACGTCGTCGTCGGTGCTGCCGGCGTTTGCGAAGCGCGGCGACCTTATTGTCATGGATGAAGGCTGCAATGACTCGATCCTGGTGGGCGCCAACCTGGCGCGATGCACTGTGCACTACTACAAGCACAACGACCTGGAGGATCTGGAGCGTGTGCTGAAGAGTGTGCGTGACGAGGACAAGAGGAAGAACCGCGGCCCGGACTGCCAGCGCCGTTACGTCGTGACGGAGGCGCTGTTCCGCAACCACGGCGACATGATCGAGCTGCCGAAGGTGGTGGAGCTCTGCAACAAGTACTTCTTCCGTCTCTTCTTGGATGAGAGCTTTTCGTTTGGTGTGCTGGGCAAGTCTGGCCGTGGACTTACGGAGCACTACGGCATGGATGTCTCGGAAGTGGCTATTATCTGCAGCTCCCTGGCTGGTTCCACTGCCAGTGTGGGCGGCTTCAGCACGGGGTCGCAGGAGGTTGTGGACTATCAGCGTATCAACAGTGCCGGCTACGTGTTCTCCGCCTCGGCGCCGCCTTTCACGTCTGCTTGCTGCTCGGAGGCTATCCGTATTATGAGGGATGAGCCGCAGCTCTTCACCAAGCTCCGCGACAACGCCAAGCTGGCTCACGATGCCCTGTCCACTGGCGTTAAGGGTGTGTACGGCATCTCAAAGGCTGTTGTGTCGCCCATCCTGCACCTGCGTCTGCTACCGGAGGTTGTAGCTCGTGTCGGCAGTGAAGAAAACCAGCGCGCTCTGCAGCGCAAGGTGTGTGACGCTGTCATGCAGAAGTGTCTGGCCAAGGGTGTGGCAATCTGCTCGCCGCGATACAAGACGCACCAGACTCTGGAGCCGCTGCCCAGTCTGCGCGTGTCTGTGACTGCCATCCACTCTGCCAAGGATCTCGAGGCCGCCTGCAAGATCATCGCGACGGAGGCCATGGCTACGGCCAAAGAGGTGCTCGCCACCTTCCCGGTGGATGACGCCCCTACCAGTGGACTGCGACAGCGCAAGCTGTAGAATGCTCCTTTAAAAGTGACAAGAGGTTTTCAGCCTCCAACGAGAGAATACAGGAACGGAGGTCCTCTAATGAAATACTACTTGCACTTACTTGGATCCCTGTGTGTCTGATGGTGCATTAGCATTGGCATTAGGCTGTTGACGTCTAATTGGCCTTGTCCTCGTGCAGCATTTCCTTCTCGCGTTTCTGGCGGTAGATCTCGAACTGCTCGTCGTTGGTGTACTGGTGCAGACAGGCGTTGAGCGCCTTGTTGTGGTCGCGGCACCTGAAGACGACCATGAGGCCGTTGGCCTTGGCGCACTCTGCGAACTGCTCCGAGATGTGGCGGCACTTGGCGATGGCGATGTCGCTCAGCTCCTGTTTCAGTTTCTGCAACAACAAACAATCGTTAGCTTACCATCGGACTATATACATTTTCCAAGTCACGGCAGGACGCACGTGCTCGGCCTGGTTGCTCCAGGACAGGCGCGACGAGCGGAACTTGGCCTTGGCCGTCTCCTTATCCACAGGCTGCTCCATTGTTCAATTATGCGGTCCATGTTGACTGCGTTTCCAGCCCGCTATTTGATGTACACCACACATACTGAAGCGATCATTAAGAGACAGCGTGTCAAAGCAACTTCAACTTCGTAGTTATTGCACTGCTACTTCCCACGGGTGGACGACATTCATCCCTGCGGACTCGTCGAAAATGCGTTTAGAGACGGTGAGGGTGTCACCGACGGTTGTAGTAGGGTAGGATTCGTGGCTGAGCTGCCACTTGAGCTCGAATGCGATGCGAGCCTTCTTCATGACATCCTCGTTGATCTTGCGTCCTTGCGTGTAGGATTGGCAGACTTCTCCGAGCCACATGCGCCAACGAGGCAAGTAATAGCCCTTGACGAGGCCAGCCCACTCCTTGCCTGCGTAGTCGTGGATGGACTCGGAGTTGTTGTCACCCCAACGCGTCACTTGGTTACGGGCTTCGTACTCGTAGTAGTCTTGAAGGCTGCCCATCTCGGTAGTCTCGAATTCTTCTGCGAGTGCTCGTGCGTCGGCAATCCAATTGCCGAGTAGAAAGTCTTCGTTCGTTGCTAGAATCTCGTCCAATCGCTCGATCGTGATGAGCATGCGCTCAGTCCAAGCGCACAATTGATTCGCAGGTGTTGCTTTGCCATCATACATGTCCTTCAAGTGAAGATATTGGGCCATGAAATGGTCACTCAGGAACTGGCGCGTAACGTCAACCAGATCGTGGCGATACGTGTCTACAGCATGGAGATTTTTACCGGCATTCAGTAATTCCTTCCAGGCGCGCGCGATGTCCATCGGGTCGTAAGTGATCAGAGTAGGCATGAATCCGTCACGAACAAGTTTCCAGTGTGGAATCAAGCAGATCAAGCTCTTGGTCACGCCACCATACCCCAACGTGCGATTGTACGCCGATTGCAACAGAAATCCCCATGCTCGTTCGGTGTGTGCATCTTGTGACTGATACCGTTGCGCTGCATAGCTCGGGACCCACTCGTCCATATCGAGTGGCGTATCCACCCACGCCATCTGTAGCGTGAGATCATACACTACATAGTTCTGGAAGATGCCTTCCATCGTCAACCCCACTCCAGCCATCGTTCCCTTGCTGGCTTGGTTCGCTACTACGGGTGCCGTGCCAAGAGTTGGTAAGTCTCCACGCATTCCAGTGTTACCACCAAAGTTGTGCAGCACACAGTAAATCCAGCTTTTGCCGAAATAGTTATCCATCTTGTTCCACACCGGTCGAACCTCGCTGTACAGGTCAAGGATGATCATCCTGTCGTTCGGCACGCCATCTAGGTATGCCTTGGCACGCTCCTTGGTCCAGTAATCTGGGCTATCAACCAGAAACCACCCTTGGATAAGCCACACCGCATTAGGATCGGCTGCCGTCATGCTGTTGATCACAGCACGTGATGCCGCCTGAAGTTTGGACGGATCAGTGAAGTCCGGATCCATTTCGTTGTATGTGTCACACTGATACAGCGAAGACGTGTAGTCGTACAGTGCTCGCTGCTCTTCCAGAAAAGTCTTGCCAATATCATGGTAAAGTGGATCTGATGGCTCCAACATGTACACACAGCAAAATTCATCCGAAAAGCCACCCCAGTCAGGCGAGCGCGTGAACTCTGCGTTCGGGAACAACAACTTCATCTCTTCCGGTACATGGCCTGCAAACGCCGGCAAAGCAGGCATCATGCCGAACTCTCGCATACGCTCCAAGATCTTCAACTGTAGCTGGTACTGTTTGTCAATAAAAGCTTGCGGCAGAGGACCTTTGACCCAACTACCCCGCAAGTTACCCATCCGACCCCACGCCAAAAACGCCGACCCAGCGAAGAACTTGTTGAGTCCAGCAGAGCTCACGTTGTAATGTTTCTGGAAAGTGTTCTGCCACACTTTTTCTTGTCCTGTGAATGCCAATGGCATGTTGATCCCGTTGAGCGCCATCCAGTCGATGTGTTTCTCCCACTGGGTCCACCCCCACGTCCACGACGAGTAGCTCACTGTGCAGACATTCTGGTAGTACGAGAACTTGGAGCTGCGTTTGTGACGCACACGTTTGTCAACCTTCGGCAGTACACCAGGGAGTTGTAGTTTATGGTTGTCCCAGTCCGTCTGTGTACGCACTATCGTCTTCAAGTACCATTGCAGGCCGTACGCCATGGCGGTGGCCGAATTCGCCGCAATCTCCAGTTTACCATCAGCACTTCCCAATTCAAATACGTCCAGCGCATCGGCTTCTGATGGTAGAACACGCAACGAGATCTAATTGCGATCGTTAGCGCAATGTATCAATGGAACATCGTGCAGTACGACGATACCTGATCATTGAAGCGAGCGCCCAGCCGACGAGCAATAAGCCCACGCGTAGCCTCCACTACGTCATGGTCCTCTACGTTCTTTCTCAGCAGATCAATCGAAGCCTCAACAGCCAGAGGAGCGAGAAGCAGCACAAGGACGAAGATTCGATACGCCATCATCATGGTGAATCAAGGAATCATCAGATAACCGCCCGCTTCAAGAAGGACACAAATCACAAATCACAAATAAGAGTAGAATGGACTAAAAATTAGGCGAATTGCAGTGACGTAACGAAGACACCTGCGTCTCCGCGAGCGAGCAGACACAAGCAGACCGGACCAGAAGAGCACAAGTACCGTACCGAATGTCCCTGCGTAAACGCCGCCCGAGCCCCGAGGGCAGCCCCAAGCACGCGGTAGCCGCCGCGCCTCCTGCCGATCCGGCGCCTAAGGCTGGCGGCCGCCTCACCAAGTTCATGACGCGCGTCGTGGTGGGCTTCGCCATGATCGGGGGCTTCATCGCCATCCTGTACGGCGGCCACATGTACGCGTGGGGGTTGGTGGTGCTGCTGCAGACGCTGCTCTTCCGCGAGCTCGTGAACGTGAGATACCGGGCCGCGGCCGAGAAGAACATCCCGTGGTTCCGCTCCGTGCAGTGGATGTGGTTCGTCGTGGCGCTCTTCTACAATTACGGGGACTCCTTTGGAGCCTTCATCGAGAGCAGCAAGATCCGCTTCGTGCCGCCGGCTATTGTTCACTACCTGCGCTACCACACGTGGGTCTCGTTCACCATGTACGCCATGCTCTTCGTCATGTCGGTGCTCAGCCTCAAGAAGGGTAAGATGATGTCACGTTGGACTGGTCGTACTATCGTACAGTCGTACTGTTGCAGTCGTGGCTAATACTTTGATGTTGATGTGTAGGATACTACAAGTACCAGATGGGTGAGTTGTTGTTGTAGTGCCCAGTGGTTTTGCAGGGGGTGAATATTGACTTTTGCTGCTGGTTGATGGTTTTTGTTTTGCAGGACAATACACGTGGACTATTGTGACGCTGGGACTGATCGTGTTTCAGATGAAATACGTTCTTACCAATATCTTCAACGGTACGATATGTGATGTTGCTATGAGAGTTGCGTTTGCAAACTGGTGGCGTTAATGTGATGTGGGGATGATGCTGTAGGTCTGTTCTGGTTCTTGTTCCCGGTGTCGCTGGTGATCTGCAACGATTGCTTTGCGTTCTTCTGCGGCAAGCTGTTTGGCCGCAAGTTCATTAAGACGCCGTTCCTGCGGTTGTCCCCGAACAAGACGTGGGAAGGATTCATCGGTGCTTTCTTGTGCACCATCGTCTACGCTTTCTTCTCCAGTGCTTTCATCTCGCAGGTTAGCAGGCGACGATGCTGCTGCGTATGAAGTTCGATGGCTGACATGTGATTTGTTGTTGCGTTTTAGTTTTCATGGTTGACCTGCCCGGTGGAGAGCTTTGAGGTACGAATACTTTATGTTGAAAGTACAGCATTAGTTTCGTAGCTGACCAAAGATACTTGGTATATCGTGCGCTACAGTTCAAGTTAATCCCTGACCCGCTGACGTGCACGCCCCGCGATGTGTTCCTCCCGCACTTCTACGACGTCCCGATTTCCATTGCGCGTCTAGTTGGCCGGAGCCAGATTCAACTTCTTCCGATTCAGGTTTGTGATGATGGTACGAATGGCCTAATGCCGCTGTCGCTGACAATGCTTGTGCTTGTTACACAGCTCCACTCGTTCTGGTTCGCAATCTTCGCTTCGGTTGTGTCGCCCTTCGGAGGCTTCTACGCGTCGGCTATCAAGCGAACCTACAACCTGAAGGACTTCGACTCGGTTATCCCGGGTCATGGTGGTGTCATGGACCGGATGGACTGCCAGCTTATCACCAACACTTTCACGACGGTCTACTTCAACACCTTCATTCGGTGCGTTATCGTAGCGCTATCGGAGTGTATTATTGCCTTGCTAACCGTTGTTTGCTTTTGCAGGTCGCCGACTCCGTCCGTGGCGTTGATTCTGAACCTCGTGGCTCAGTTGTCAATCGAGCAGAAACAAGATGTGCTGCGGGCCATCCAAGAAATGCTCCAAGGCTGAGAATCAGCTCCGTAGTTTCGCAGCCGAATCCCCATCGGTTGCTTAGAAGGACAAGAAGAAGACACTTTACCCAACCAGGACGCAGAGAGCAACAGCAACAGACCATTTTAGTCCTGCCTGACACTTTTTGCGTGCTGGTTTTGTGAAAAACGTAGCTTCAAAATAATTCATACTTTCTTCAAAACAAATGTTCTGTAATGTTTGCAGCACAATAAAAATTGAGCCATTTTTCATCGTTTTTGACGATTCTCAATCATGGTCGACGCGCCGGTAGATGAGTGCTTCAGCCTGCGTGTACGCAACCTTCCGGCCGTATTATCCGCCGACGCGATCACATCCTTACTCTCTCACTGTGAAGCTACTCACGTTCGCGTGTTGAATCGTCGAGTACACAATATTCGACCCTGCAGAAATGTTGATGTATCAATGTTCACTAACTTGAATATTGTGGATTTTGTGCAGAGTGCAGCGTCAAGTGGCAAGGAACCAGGTGCAGCGACATCCAAGAAGCTGCAGAAAGCAGTTGCAACTTTTCCCACTCGAGAAGCTCAGCAGAACGCTCAGCGACGTCTCCATTCGCTGGAATTGGCTGGTCACCATTTGCAGGTGGAAGTGGTTGGCGATGGAGCTGCAACCACGTCGACTGAGACGAAACGGGAGGCTGGGGAGATGGGGGTCAAGGTTCCCTTGATAACCCAACCGCCGTTACCGAAAGGTTTGCCTCCACCGCTGCCACCGACGCTGGCTCCGATCCAGAACCCTCTTTACGCACCAGCTCCGTTGGCTCCTCATCTTGGGTAAGTTAATGGTTGAGAAGTTGATACTGAAGGGTTCGAGCGCTAACTGGTGGCGTTATGTTTGTGCTGTTTTGCAGGTTAAATTATGCACCGTCACCGCTGCTCGAGTACAAGTATCCGAAAGCTACCGAGAGCATTGTGCGCAATATTGCAAATGGTTCGTGGCCAACTGAGGTTGATGCTTTAAGTTTGGTGGTGTTAACGTTCCTTGTGCTGGGCAGCGCTGATTGCACTACCTCGATTTTATACACAAGTACTGCACCTCATGAACAAGATGAACCTGCCACCGCCATTCGAGGAAGACGCAATTCCAGGCCGATTTTCTAAAAAGCAAGACTCAACACAGCAGGACAATGATATAAAGGGTGCCCGAAAACAATGTCTCAAGCGCCGTAGGACCGATGAACACTATAATGCTCAGTTTGTCGAAGAAGAAGAAGACGATGATGACGATGGCATAGAGGATACGACCAACTCTCAAGACACAGTGGATGAAGTCCACTCACCACCGAATACCAGTGCTGCGGGAAATGATTCACATCCTGACCATAAACCGGCTAATGGCTCACGAGCCGAGCTTATTGGAAAAACCATCATTCGACAGAATAAATTGGCGTCGATCCCGAAGAGCGCTACATTCAACACGGCATTTCAGCTTGGGATTGATAATGGAGGCTACCATAAAGTGCACCAATCTACGCGTCCAGGCGTGATTTCTGAAGATGAGGTGAACCGGCAGCGACTAGTACCTGAAGGTACATATGCTGTGCTCGCTTTAGTGTTGGCCCCCTGACGTTAACTTTGCATATTCCTATGCGCACAGAATTAATGAAGGAGACGCTGATGGAGTCGTACATTCGTGGAAAACCTTCAAAATGCGTCATGGTGAAAAATATCGCGCGCGGGGTGGACGATAAAGACTTGCGGTTTGTATTCGGTTATGTGTTGCCAATGGATATGGCACTCGAGTACGTACTGCTGCCATTCTGACGCTTGTTTTGGGGAGGTCCTAATGGCTGTGAGTTATGCGATTCGGTTTACTAGCTCGATGGAGATTACAGTTTTGCCAGTAACAAACTCCGCTCGAATAACTTTCTGTGAGGAAAGGATGGCAATAGCAGCAGTAGATCAACTGCATGGAGTCCAACTCGAAGGAAAAGCGCTGATTGTGGTACGAAACTTAGACTTACAAGCTCCTGCGGGTTACTGTTTTTTCACACCAGAATGTTGTGAAACAGAATTTCCACAGCACCTCAGGATCAGATACTCCCGATGTGGCACAGCGCTGGACGTTGCAAAAGCTAGCAAGTAAGCGCTTGCCCGAAGTGCAGCTTGCTTCTGAAAAGGTGATGAAAAGATATCAACGCGGGGAACCTGCAGATACACTCTATGTGAAGAATCTTGCCAAGACTGTCGAATTAGCAGACCTATTTGCTGTCTTTGGTGGAGTCTTGCCACCTGAATCTCGGCTAGCGTACGTTGCGTGCGGTAGATGGCATTTATCTTTTACTAACGATGGCAGAGCTAACGTGTTGCTGTGACTGTAGATCCCTGAATGTTCGTCACTTCACAAGCGGTCGAATGAAGTGTCAGGCATTCGTGACATACCCTACGGTTGATCTCGCTTCAAGCGCATTGCTTCACGTGCATGGTGTCGTATTAAAGGATAAACCGCTGATTGTGGTGCGTGGCAGAACACTGTTAGGTGGTTGTGCGTGCATTTGTTCTCACATTGTTTATGTTTCCAGTGCTTTCGTAAACCCCAGACAAACTAGACACGAACCTGTTCATGCAATCCACGCACCAGCTCTAGTCCTCGCCTCTCCCCAATTGTTTAAATAGCGCCATTAGGGAAGCTCGCGCAGTTTCGCCTCACTGATGCTGTTGATCACCCACAGGTAATTCACAATGATAGCCGAAGTGACAGCTTTCACCTGCGGCTGCTCCTGTAGCTGCTTCGTCTGTTGACGTAGTGCGATTGGATTGATCTTGTCGGACACGATGATGAGCTTCCGTGTGTGGTTATCGCGTTTATGCATTTCATCAGGAATCTCATCCATAAACGCGATCAACTTCCCGCCGCCCATGCATATTAAGGTGTTTAGCTCCGAAATGGGTGGCATAGGTGGAAGAAACTCGCCGATCACATGGAAGCAGAAGTCTGCGAATAGCATCGTGCCAACGTCACAGCGATCGACCTGTGTAGATACGTAATAAGCACATCGATATCAAGTAGGCGTTAGATCCAAAGTTCGAGTGCTGGCCAAAAAAGCGGAAAGGAAGCCTACATTTGGTGAAGACAACTGAAGGAGCTTCTCTCGCGTTAGCCGTGACCTTTTGACAGCGTCGTGAATCCTTTTTCCCTTCCAATGACCGTCGGCTTCATAATTTACTTCAATCACATAGCCTCCATGGTCTGCACAAGCTAGAAAATTAACGCAAGCAACAGAGATGCATTCACAGAAGAGTTAGTGCAATAAAACAATTCCAGCGAAGTATAGCTTTTTCTTACCTTGTAGCCACTCATCGCTTACAATCCAGCGACCGCCAACCAGAGCCTTGAGGTATTTAAGTGATCGGATCTTAACCCAGCGGCCTGGCTTCTGGTCGCTGAAACGATCACGCTTACCTTGATGTCCTTGTGGTGAGGATGCCGAATCGGAATCGTCCATCGAAGGGTCCTCTCCTCCGACATTATCGTCGCTCACGCATTTCACAATCAAATGTGTCACGTGGTTCGTCCAGTGCTGAACAACGTCAGCGCCAAGCTGGTCGGCCCATTCATCAATTTGCTGCATTCGGTCTCCCTTGAAACCCGAGCAGAGAAACACCATCCCCGAGTGCGACCCCTTCCTTTTCGACTTTGTTTGAGTCTTGTTCTTCTTCTTTTCAGTAGAATGGGGAGAAGATCTAGCGAGCAGATCCGGCGAGGTCATAATATCAGAGGGCTGCCGTCGTTGGCGCTTCCGTACAGCACGGCTTGGCGTCGAGTCTGAAAACATATTCTCTGTTGGTCTCCGAATAAAATACCCTGGTACGTTGTTATCCGAGCCGGACCCGATTAAAAACTTAACGGCGTAGAAACCATCTCCTTTCACCTTGGTGATACGCCCTGCGCCGCCACGCTTATTGATGCCGACCCACTGTCGCTCAACAACATCCACCAGGTCTCCGACTTGAAAAACTTCGACCGCAATTGGTACCTGCGCTTGACTATCAACTGTCAGCGATGAAGCTTCTGCTGATCCATTGGTATGCGCCACTTTACCATTAGGCATTGGTACAACTGATTTTTCTTTCACACAACCAGCGCCTGCATCTGCAATAAGTCCATTCGTAGCAGACCGCCGCCTCTTACGTGGCGTCGGAGTTTGTAGCTTCGGTTCGACGGCTTCCAGTTGCGTCTCATCTGTAGTTCCATCCACAGATCGCCGCCGTACCCGTAAATCCAATACCTCTGGTTCTAATTGCGTTTCGTCCTGTATTGTATCTGCATTTGTACCTCCCCGCCTCCGCCGTGTAGGTGTCCGCTGCTGATCAATATCCAATTGGGTTTCAGCCACAACATCTCCATCCACTGCATCTGTACCGGACCGCCGCCGCCGTGGCGTCATAACCTTTCCATTTGTCTCCACATTCCCACAACTTTTTTCTTTTGCCACAACCGGTCCCGAGATCTCAAAAAGCGCCGGAGACATCGCCTGCGAGTTCAGCTCCTGCGTCAACGCCCGTCGCGGCGACGATCTCCTCACCACAGTTGCAACTGCAACTGGAGTGGCCACTTTTTCCTGTTTCATCTTCATCCCATTCTTCAGCTGCTGCGAGCCACTGACCCACTTGTCCATCAACGTCGGCGTCTGCGAACTCTTCTGCGAGCTGCGCTTCCGTCGTCGCTCCGGCGTAACAGCAGCAGCAACTTTAGCAGGTGATGCAGCAGCTTTAACCGCCTTATTAGGCTCGTTCTCCACCGTCTTCTCCACAACCTTCTTCTCCTTCTTAACAATCGGCGTCTGATCTTCTTCTTCTGCTGCTGCAGCTTTAGCTGTAGCTTCCGTTGCTGCTGTAGGAGCTGCACACAACATGTTCATAGCTCGCAGCAGTTCTTGCACCGTCGTGTCGTAGCGCAGTCGTCGCTTCTTGGCCGGCGTCTTGCAGATAGGGCACAGCGGCTTGAGCTCCAGCGCGCGGTGGATGCACTCCTCGCAGAAGCAGTGGTTGCAGGGCAGAGACACGGGGTTGTCGTAGGCGCACAGACAGATGGCGCACTGCAACTGCGCCGAGAAGGTCTCCACGGCGCGCTCCAGCCGCTGCAGCGTCCACGGCGTCATGTCCGCCAGCCGCCCAATGAGCACTAGCGACCAAATCGTGCACACCAGTCGAAGCATTGTCGTCCGAAGGTTGCAACAGTGCAAGCAACCTTCAGACGACATCACTGGCTTTTTATAAGAAGCGTTTAATTTTGGACTAGAAAATTGTTTTTAAATGGTATGTCTTTCGAAGGTCGCACCAATGTCCGCGACCTTCAAGCGACATTTTGACTTTCATTGCATATTTAGGCAATCACGCGCGCAAGATGTCGCTGGACGAGTCTTCCGTGCTCATGGACCGCGCGCTGGTGACCATGTGCCAGGAGCTGCCGGAGTCTCTGGGGCTGTACAACACTGCGAAGGACCAGTTCTCCTTGGCCGCCGTGCGCTCCGTGCCTCTGCTGGAGCACGTGGCCCCGGACTCGCGCAAACTGGTGCTGATCCGCGACTGGATGCGTGCGTACGAGCCGACGGAGGACCAGCCGCTGTCCGCCGAGATCAGTATGGACTCGCTCAAGGAGACGGACAAGCGCGAGCGTAAAGAGTGCGAGCGGCAGCTGCAGGAGGAAGAACACGCGCTTCGAACGAGCGAAAGTGTGGCTGATAGCGACGCCAAGAAGAAGAAGAAGAAACAGGAGAAGAAGATGAAGCGACAGCGGAAGAAGGAGAAGGAGGCAGCGAAAGAGAAGCAAAGGGAGAAGGTTAGGGCCAAGGCTGACAAGAGCAGTAAGAGCAAGAGCAGCAGTACGAGGAAGCGGCGCGTGCAGGTGGACCTTGACGACGACGTGCTGTCCATCGAGGAGTCCAGTAGCTCCAGTGACGAGTCGTCGTCGGACTCGTCCTCGTCGTCGAGTGAGTCGGACAGCGACAGCAGGTCCAAGAAACGCAAGAAGACGTCGGGCAACTTGCCGCCGAAGGAGGTGGTGCTGAGCTCCGATGAGGACGAAGAGCCCAATGACATGTTCGACACGGACGACCCGGATGTGTACGAGGTGGAGAAAATCGTGCAGAAGAAGAGCGGCGTCACGTATGGCGACCCGGATCTGTACGAGGTCAAGTGGGAAGGGTATGAGGAAACGACGTGGGAGCCCGCGAGCAATATCTCCAAGGATCTCATTGACGAGTTTGAGGGACAACCTGTGAGGGAAGATGTGTACACGGTGGAGGAGATTGTCGACCGGCGCAGTAAGCGCGACCCCAGCACGAGACTCAAGACGCACCAGTACAAGGTCAAGTGGGTGGGGTATGATGAACTCACGTGGGAACCCTCGGACAACCTCCCGCATAATCTGCGACGGAGGTTTGACCAGAAGTACGAGAGTCGGAAGAAGTCCCACCGGTAGATGGAGAACGGGAAAGGAGGCAGAAATTAATATGGAGCACAGCGTCCGGAAAGTGAAGTGTGCTGCGTGCTTTACTGCTGAGGTTTCGTAACGTGAGCGTGGCATTGACAGCACTAAGCTAGGTATGCATGAATGGAGAGCTCCAAAACTGATATTTGAGAAGGAATTCATCAGGGAATTCTCCAAGAGAACAGCTTACTGTCGGCGATGTTTTGGGCCGCGTTTGCAACAAATACCAGCGCTATCGAGTATGAAAACGCAATTGCGTACCAACACAAGCTCAGAACGCAAACGCTTTTGATGAAATTGATGTTGAGCAAAAATGCGAATAGTTTTTTCAGGCTCTACCTGCAAGCAAGTGCCATTAGCAGCTTGAACGTCTGCGTTGAAGTAGGCTAAATGCCTAGCTGTCAGTTGCCAATCTGCCATCTGTAGTTTATCAAAGCACGTCGAGTTGAACAGTGCCAAATCGTAGCCTACGCAGTGAGTAGGAACCACGTTGTGAACCATTGGCGCCGATTACATTTAAGTCGTGGCAAGGGTTTACTTTGGATTGCATTGACCTGCGGGCCGAAACGGAGAGATTTCAAGCTCGACTTCGCGAATAGTAGCCTTAAAAGGCAGCATTGTTGCGACGCCATACTTTTTCATAGAAAACATCAGAGTGAAAGCAGGTAGTAATATTTCCCCAATAAAGCCACCTCAGCTCTACGAAAGAATCTCAAAAGCTTTACCGTCTCATTATCGACTGTTGTTCCTGTCGTGGATGTGGCTTCGGACCCACCTAGTTTGCTGTCATCGCATTTTTTACAACTACAAATATCAGTACGACGAGTCCCAAAGCGGTAAAGTTTCAATCTGCATGAATTACAATAGCTTCTGCACGTCAAAAGTAACCTTCCTACCGCCTAGCAAATACTCCAACCGAAGCTAGTTCATGCGTCCAATACAATTAGGAGCGTTGCAGTCGCACCGGATAGCCTCGTCCTCGATCGGGAATTTGTAGTCGTACGTCACCTCATCCCCCACCGCAATGGCTCGCTTCGCAAAAATCACGATCTTTTTCTCGCCGCCTTCCACCGACACGATACGCGCGAAAGCCTTGGGATCACACGAGTGGTTGATAAAGCGAGCCAGATTACCGCACCGTGTGGCGTCAATGATGGTTTTCTCGTCTAGTCGGAACATGTAGCAACTGCCGACGCCTTGTTCCTCGTAGCGCCGCTCTCGCTCATCTGCCACAGTTTGACCAATCATTTGGCCTTGATACTCGACGATCATCTGACCCTCGGTCACCGCTTCCTTCAGGAACAGCCCATAGCCGTGGATGGATGACTTGCGAACCAGCATGCGTTCATCAAACGGTCGGCGGCGTAGTTCTCGATACTGCATCGTGATCGGCAGATGTTCAATATCCATAGCCACGCCACCAGCGCTGGTGTTTCCAGTTCCACCATTCCCGCCGTTCGCAGCTCCCGGGACAGGTTCGTTAGTCGCCTCTTTGTTGAGAGCTTGGCGCCGTGGCATAATCTTCGCTTTCTTCGGTGCGCCAAACAGGCGGTTGCCCTCAAAGCCATCGGTCCTTGCAGACCCAGAAGACTGTCGTGCACGCTGCTCCGCACGCACAACCTGCTCAATTACCCTTTCAGCAGTCTGGAAAGTCTCCGCAGATGGTAGCACTTGTACGAACTCGTACGGTTCCTCGTCCTCTTCGTCCTCAAGCATCGCAGAAATCACTTCAGCTGCAGTTGCAGCACTTTGCTCCATTGAATCGTGACTTCGCTTTCGTGAACTGGGCCCCCACATTGCCGCCGCTGAACCAGCCAGCGGGCTTTGTCCCTGTCGCTGCTGTTGCTGTCGAAGCTTCTGCACGATAGCACGGCGGTTGATTGCTGTAGTTGCTGCATACGGAAGCTGTTCAATGTGCCGGACGATCTCAGGCAACCCGAAGCCAAAGAAGTAGTCTCCGCTCAGTGCAAAAGAGAACCACGAGCTTCGCTTCAAGAAGGGGTTTCTCTCCGTCTCCAGCGCAGTGGACCCCTTGCTTTGGTCACCCTTTCGTGGAGTTGCAGAAAATCCCCGCTGCTCTTCGTATAGTGACACTACGCGGCTACGTAACTCAATCAGCGCGTCTTCGGGTGTGGACGCAACAATTGGTCGCTCTTGGTCGTCTGAAGCTGTAATCTTAAACACAATCCGCGGTCTCCTCCGCTGTTGGTCATATTCACTGTCATCAGCTTCATTGCCATCAGCTTTCCCACTTTCCTGCTGCTTTTGTCGGCGGGCACGTCGCTCCTCTATCTCAGTATTAGAGATAACACACTCATACAGACAACGCGTCGCCAGCTTACGTGTGCTCCAGAAAATCCGAGTGCTCCGGAAGCCCAAAGGATAGATCGCCGTTCGCGTATGAAAACTCCCGTTGCCGACAAACACATGCCCGAGAGAATGAACTGTAAGCGCTCCAATGCGGTAGCACATCGGCCGTGGCTTGATGCCACGCTTTAGTTCTGCCCGCTTCTTCTTCTTCATATCAGAAACTGTCACCAGTGGTGGATCACTGAACAGGCATCTCTTGGGCTCTGGTCGAGGGTTAATCACTGGCAGCACGTGCTGAGGCTGTTTTGAAGCTGTTGCCCTCACTTCCAAGGGTTTATCGCTGGGTGTTGCCACTAGCTGGAGCTCCTTCTCGCTTCCTTCACACTTCTGCTTCAGCACTGGCTCCAATTCGCTGCTTCCCTTAACATTATTAGTGGAAGACGCCTCACCTTCGGGAGTAACTACACTGTCCGGTGTGGCAGGTACTGAGTTTGGATCGGCAGCATTTTCGCTTCCAGGAGTATTAGATCCAGCTTCGGCACTGTCTTGAGGGGTATTATCCCCCTGGGATTCATCCTCCTCTGCTGATATTGCAAGGTCTTCGTTTGTCTTGGCACTGGTGCTGGATGCGTCGCCCTCATCTGCAGCGGACGAGGCTGATCCTGGCTCATTGTCCTCCTGTGTGTCAACATCTTGAACGCAAGCGGGTGCTATCATCGGTACTCCATTCGTAGCCTGTAGTCTCCGTGCTACGATCTCCAAATGTGGAGTGAAAGGGCAGCAGGTTTCCCCATTTGGTAAGAATGCCACCCCAGCATCCACAGCGCAAGGGAAATGATAGTGAGTTGTGCAACGCACAATCGAACAGCCAATACTAGCTCCCATAAGTCCACATGCGTCGCACCGAACGAGCCGACTACGGTGTCTGGCTTTGCTACACTTGTGCAACACACCCGAGGCGTCTTCGTACACTTCCATGGACCAAAGCACACAGTTGACGTGCACCCACGTCTCGGACTCGGTGTAAATCAGCCGGCCGCATGCCGTATTATCGCCAATCATGAAGCACAGCGCACAAAAGCGAGTATCTTCAAACGCTTCCAGCATTCCCGAGGACTCGCCAATAACACCTTCCGACGCGTCACCCTCTCCATCATTTTCCAGTCGTTTTGTAGGCCAGCCATGTAGCGGAGATGCCGTCGTCATTTTCACCAGCGTGCCACGATATGTTTGGGCCGGACCATGCGGTGACGGGATCACCGATATCGACGGCACACTCTCATCAGGCACGGTCGAAGGTGCTTGAGCCGGAGATTTCGCAGGTGAAGCACCATCCTTATCCTTGGCAGAGTCGTCCTTCAGTTCCGCCGTAGATGGTGTAGTACTGTCGGCAGTGCCCTCACCGAAACCAAATACCGTAAGATCCGATGATGGTTCGTGCACAAGGTGTCTCTTAGCTACGCGCCGGTCGTACTGCTCCTTGATCGTCGTAATTTCCTCTTCTAGCTTCAATCTCGGATTAGATTCCTCGCCATCAACACTCTCACCGGTTCGTAGACGCTTAAGTAGCGGCTCCCCAAGTTTTCGGTGTTCAGTCTCAGCCAAACCCTCTTCATCGCACGATAACAAATGTAGCACAACTTCAGGAAGCGGCCGCCACCCATACAGGAGATGCACACAGGCCAGCAGGGCAGCACAACTAGCAGCCTCGGAGACAATCGTGCAAATGGTGCTGGCGTCCTTACGTGTGTTCAGACCAACGGCTTGTTTCGAATAAAAGCTCTGCGTCTTGCGCTCGCGGCGCCGTGCGGCTGCACGTGGTCCACGTACGTATCTTTTAAATCGCAGATAACGATTGGCCTTGCGCAGTAACCATTCCGGTAAAACTATTCCAGTTTCATCGAGTTCCTGCTGCTTCGTGAACCGGTACCAGTCACCTTGGAAGTTGAGACTACGGTAGGCAAAGTTACGTAGACACTCCTCGCCCAGCCGCAACACGTACAGGTAGACAGGTGTGTGGTCAGCTAAGCGCTTCCAGCGTTCAACTTGCTCCAACTGCATATGAGTCTCCTTCCAACTTGACTCGCATTGCAAGCGCTTACGCTGGATATCAGCAATGAGTACCTGGCAGCGCCACCCTTCACCATCGGAGACCTTACCAGTAAGGTGTTCACGTTCGAGTGGGCGACAAGCAGCACACACGTACACCGCATTTGGATCTCTCACAAGAATCTGGTATCGTCTAGGCTCTGCCTTTAACAACGCATCGCACGGTGGATGCACCCAACGTTCGCAAGCATCACACTGCATAAGCTCCTCCTGATCTGCATCCCACTTGCGTCGGCAAAGTGGGCACTTTTCGGCATCCTTCTTCTGTGTGCGTGCTGTCGTAGTCCATACTTCTGTCAATAATCTGGTACGTTCCTTCAGAGCTTGAGTTTCACGTTCCTTGCGATTGTAGCAATGCAAGCACTTGTCTTGCTCGAAACTGTATGTGTATTCCAGCGTCGCGATGTGGTCCTTCTTCGCTTCCTCGGAGTGAAGATGGTCAACAGTGCTGTTTTCAGTATCCTTGCAGTTTGTGCACGCCACACAGCTAGCGCAGTAAATAGTGGTAGTCAATGTGCTTCCGTCGCGCTTCTTCGTTGCCGATGGCAATTTGATGGCCGGCACTAGGCATGACCCATGGTAGCCACGATCACAATGAGCGCATAACACAAGTGGTTCGCCATTAGACAGTTTGAGTGGCATGTCCATTTCCGATCCGTTCGTCTCTGAAGTGGGAGCTGGGCTGTCGACATTTCCGGCATTAACAGGAACACGACTAGGGTTGCTATCTCCTCCACAAACAACACCTGGTTGGCCGCATATCTCGCACATCTTGCAATTTGGACACCGCCAATACGCACGAATCTGGTCATTGTCTTCTAGGGTGGTGGCGTCCAAGCCAGGGATGCAAAACGAGTGAAAACCCTCTCCACAATCCACGCAAAACATGAAGTCACTCGGAAGGCCTGCACTACCGCACACCGCGCACATATCCAGCCAGCTGTATGTATAAGCTGATGTGCGTGTCTGAACGATCTGAAACAGCGGCACACGTGAGCTCGTATTGCCACTGCGGAGCTTAGTCTGGAAATTGAATGTAGCGTTCGTGACTATGCGGCGATCAGCAACTGCAGTGGTAACGGTAAGAGCTGACCCAGCGGCTGATCCAGCTGACGCCACATCACAGAACGCCTCACCGCGCTGATCATGTCCCGTCGAGTCTGGCAAATTGCTGTTCGTGTCGCTGTCGTTAACTGATGCTGCTTCCGATGCTAACCCATTTGCCGAACCATTCGAAGTAGCAGCGTTATCTTGATGTCCGGTGGCTTCAGATCCCACATCCGAACCATTATCGACATCTTCCTCCTCGTCGAGATCATCATCATCATCCTTGTCGCCAGCACCACCGCCATTATCGGGCAAGTCGCCATTAGACTGCGAATTACCGGCAAGCGACGAGTTGTTGGGCAGCTGTCGCTTCGCCGCCACTAGCAAGGCGTCGTAGTGGCGCCCGCCTCGCTGCTTCATGCGTGCCTTGGGTGCTGTTTGTCGGAAGATCCTTTGCCCCTGACCGTAGAACCGCCAAGCTTCACGCCAAATCAGAAAATCTCGTTCCTTCGTATTAAATGTGACCGCGTTCAGGCACATCAGCTCAAAGTCGTCACGAAAAGGTCGGAAGTTAACGGGCGTATACTTGCCGCCAAGGATCTTGTGCCGCATCGTGCTCAGGTCCATAGGTGACTTGATAATGTCGAAATACGTAGGTGCGATGGCCTCCGTCACTGGTTCTTTAAACAGGTCGAGCTTGTCTTCCACCCCCAAACGATGGAGAACATGCAACATCCGCACCTTACGGCAAGTTAGACATTCGTAGTTGTGTAACGCCTTCGGGTCATACGTAGCCTCAAACCGTAGGGAGTGGGCGAAGTCTTCTTCAACCTGCTTAGCAGTCTTGAATGCTCCGTCATCCTTGGTTACAGAACTTTTCCCATTTGGAAGGATATCACGTTCCTCTGATGGGCTGCGACTGCCTACCAGTGTCTGCAAACTCGAAACCGATCCGATACCAGCGTCCCGGTTAGCTGGGATTGTCGCAGTGCCAGAGGTTGGTTCAGTAACACCACTTGCTCTTGATCCATTTACCTGATCGTTTGACATATTCGTGATGGCACCTAGTGTGAAATCACTGGCACTGCTAAACGCGTGAAAAGCCGGGTGAGGGTCTGGCTCGCAGTCTGCATGGATCCAGTGATGACACGTGGAACACGTAAGCAAATCCACACTAGTTGCGAGTTGCTCATCGTCCAGTACTAGATTGCAAACGCCGCAAAAACGATTGGCCTTGTAGTAAGGAATGCACTGCGCACAAAGCGCAGCAGCTGCCAAGGGGAGCCGCCATTGGGACCATCGTGGGTTAGAATCCTCCCCATTGCCCGTTTGCACGTTGTTACTGCTCGTTGCCGTTTGATCCGCAATATCCGTTTCTTGGTCCTCATGTTGTTCATGCCGGCGGCATCCGGCACACGAAGTGCACTCGCTGCACACAAATGGCACGTTTAGATCCGACACCAGCACCTCTCCGTCCTCAGGGTTCACTAACGAGATCGGCGCATGTGGCGGATCGCAACAAGTCCCATGGAACCGTCGGTTGCACTTTGCGCACGCGACCAGCTCTTCCTGCTGCTCTTCATCGCCCAACACAGTATTTGTCTCGACATCATCCCGGCATTCATCTCGTCCTAGAAAGCAGTAGCTGCATGTACTATTTACATTTTCACCTTCATCCGCGGCCGTTGGTGCTGCATTGTTACGAAGTATGCTGGTTTCTCGAATAATGGCCTTTTCGAGAAGCTCCTTGGAGTGAAACTCACCGGGAATACCTCCGCCAACGTCGGAGCCACTTAGCTCGAACATAATCGCCAGCTCACTAAACGCACTAGCATCTTCAAAGTGGTAGACAACACCATCATTACCCTGAAGTAGATCCACCACCGTGTCAGAATTGCCACCATCTGTACCATCGACACCGTCGTGACGCACGATGGCATGCTTCCGCAAGCCTTCATCAAAATTTTTAATCATAAAAGCTCCCGGCGACAAATGTAGGTCATTTGAACCAACCGACGTAACCTCAATGGTCTTACCCACCATTGCCTCGGCGATTTGTGCACAGCGCTCGTTAATGCCCGAGTGTCCAGGACGTCGTTTCGCCCCTTTCGCCGATTTCTTTGGCACTGTGTCAGTGTGTGGCGCTTGGGTAGCCATTACACGTCGAAACCCTGCAATTAATGCTTGGAACGCACTGTCTAATCGGTTTGTTTCGGCTTGAATCTCGAACTGTGCACGTTCCACCGATTTTGTAAACATGGCTTCTACAGATTCCGCTGTTGATCGATCTTCTACCGACGGCGGAACAAAGCGCATCATACTTCGACACAGGTATTTAGGCACCCAGCACGATACATACTGGGTAGTCTCAACGTGTTCGTTGTCACCAGCAAATATGCGAACGAATCGGAAATTCGAACGTGCCCCAGTCTCTTCATCATGGGTCGGCAACAGCATCTTCCGTGCGAGGGCATTAAGCTGGAGGACTTGAGCAGGCCACCACCGGTTTTGTAGCGCCGGCACCTTCACATAGAGCATTGTGCGTGTCCCAATAACCATCGGAAACGCGTACAGCGGCAATGATGCCACCATGCCATCGTCAAAGCAGACAGTATGGTGCATTGAAGGGTGCGTAGCATGAAAGGCTGTCACGCGTCCCATAACCCACTGCTTATCCCACTCCAAAAACACACCCACACTTTTCCCAACAAGCTCGTACATTTTTCGACGCTCCTCACGTGAGTATGGCGGATTTCCAAGACGAATGACAGCGTTCACATCGGAAACCTTTTCAGCAGTAGAGCGCAACAATCGGCCGTAAACCTGCATTTCCAGCACCATTTGCTTCGAAAACCGCGGCCTTTTCTTTCTGCTGCGCTTGAGAGCTCTGAGACACGGCTTGCAAAACCACGGACGAGCAGGGACCGCACTTTCATCGCCAGTACCCAGAACGTCGGCCATTTTGAATTCGCCGAAACAAATATCACAAACGATACAAATCCCGCTTTCCTCTACGGAGTCGATGTGAACTGCAGCGAAGTTGTCATCTGGGTCTGCAACTAGTACCATCGGATTGGTATAGCTCCACCCACTCGTTTTCTTTACTCCGTCAAACTCGCCCCGAAGGCCAGCAGAAGATGCCACCATTGTAATTGGTTTAGGAATGAGCATACGCGGACCAGCGTTATCGTCGACTGACGCGTTACTTGGAGTATGTTGAGTCACTGACTGAGTCACCGCAGCACTACCGTCTGCCTGAGGGGGTCCCTTCAGGCCCACCTTGGCTTTCTTCGGGTAGGTTTGTTCGTCACTTGTTTTAACCGATCGATATCGTTTTTTGCTGGCTACTGCCGGTGAACCACCACTTGTCTCCTGAGTAGCATTCGCTGTAGGCACTGATCGTCTGCGTGTATAGCCAACTTGCAAGTTGCGGCAAGACTCACACAGCATAACTCCATCCACTGTTGCGCTTCCACGTCCGTGAAATTTGCCATCACAGCCTACACAAGTTTGTTCGGTCTTGGCACGTGCATCGCTGCAAGCTGGACAAAACCACTCTCCTTCAGGGATCTTGAGTACCGGAGGATGCAAAGTTAACGGATCAAACTCGTGATCACATCCGTCACACAACAAAACCGTGACCACTTCGTGGTCGGGGAGCGATGCAGCATGATCTGAAGTCGCGCTTTGCTGCTTATTGGATCGACGACGCTTTGGTATACCTACTTTAGTCTTCCAGCGACGGCTTTTGTCTTGATGTTGAGTATTCTCGGTCGAGCTACACGCCGAGCAGAACCAGTCACCACTAGGCACCTCGGTCAGCGGTGGATCCAACGCATTCATATCGAATTCACCATCACACAAGTCACAAATCAAGAGCGTAACAGGGACAAGTGGCATCGTCAAGCTGTTGGTAGAACCATCAGTCTTAGAAGCGCAGGCATTGCAGAACCAATCCCCTTTAGGAACGCTTTCCAACGGTGGAGACACACCGGCCAGGTCAAACTCTCCCTCGCAGCCATCGCAGATCAGCACGGTCACTACTGGATTGGGTGCAAATGGTGCGCAATGACCACAGTACCATTCAGCCTCATCGTCGTCATCCAGTGGTGCATTCGCCAGTATCTCATCCAGACTCGTATCCGTTTTCTGTGGGTCGCAAAACTCCTGCAGACAAAAATGTCCTTTGCACACCCCGCATTCCTTCCACCACTTCACTTCCTCCTCTGTTTTGTTCTTTTCATTCAGTAGCATCGCAATCGTGCGCGTCTCAATGGATCCGTCCACTAACTGCTTCACCTGCTTCTCATGACTCAACACACACGGCGCACACCACTCCAACGTGCCTGTGGACGACGATCGCCGCCTCTTCTTGCCTGTTCCACGGTACGTCTTCTTCTTCCTAACCCCTGCTCCATGTTCTGCTTGATAATGCTGCACACAACGTCGATGCAGTCGAGAGCCATGGCACTTCAGGCACTTCCCCTTCTCCTCCGTCACAATCTGCACCTGTCGACACGTCGTGCACACCTCCACCGCAGTGGAGAACACTCTCCAGCTGCTCCCATCACTCTGCATTATCTCTTCTTCGTCATTTTCCTCGTTTTCCACCGAAATCTCACCTGTTAGCGTCAAATTTCCACCTTTTCCAGTCTTGTGGGGTCTTCTCACGTACGGGAAGGCCAGCGCCGGCACCAGAATCGGCAGCGCATCGTCGTCCACTACCGGTTCTTCATTGTCTGTCGCTTGTTGCGACTTAGAGCGGCATTTAACGCACGTAAACGTCGTAACGGTCTTCAATTCTTCTTGTTCCTGAGCGTTTAACAACTTTAACAGGCACGGAGAGTGGTAAATGCCGCCGCACACGCCGCATCGAGACACTTGATCATTGGCAATCGCTTGCGCGGGGTTTCTAACCGAAATCGCGGCGTTAGAACCAGGAGAAAGCGAGTTTCCCGACGCAGAGAGTCCGTTCGTATCAACGTCAGTGCGGGCGCTCTGAGGGGCGGAATTGGACGATTCCGCCGCGGGGGACGCGCTCACGACCTGCTCGCACACAAGACACGCGAAATTCATGCTGGCTGGATGCTGTAGCGGCTCCAGAAGCCGCGGAATCACGCGCGCAAGACGACGCCTCCTGCCGCTGCTTCCCGCGCTTTAAGAGCCAAGAGCTTTTTGGAGGAAAAACCCGCTGAAGGTCGGTTAAAAGCAAAGTCAGAGCGTGAATCTTATTGGTCAAAATTGAGGCATTTCGCATCCCTCTATTATAACAGCTCATCTCTCTCTACAAGAACCTTCACTCGGGGGGTGTTTGTGCTGCAAAAGAGAATAGTCGCCTGCACGCAGCTCGAGCCTCGACGGACGCGGCTCTCTATCTCCCCTTCCACTGCACGTACAGCGCCGCAACTGCTCTCATCTGGTGCCCCACTTGCCCTTCTACCGACCATGAGCGGCGTGGAGAGTCTGCTGCTGGAGAGCGACGAGGAGGACCTGGGAGAACTGGATCTGTCGGCCATCACGCTGGAGGAGATCCTGCGCGAGGAGGAGCTGGCCAATAAGAGCGCAGACGACGGCAATTCCACCCAATCACAGGACGGAGAAGCAGACCTGTTCTTCTCGCCTGCGACCTTCACTCTCAACATCGAACCGGGGCCCGGCATGGACGTGATCCCAGCTCCTAAAGTTGCTGCAGCCAACGTTGCTGCACCTTCCAGCTTCCGGTCCCCGTTGGAGATCGCAGAAGCGAGAGAGAAACAGCTGCTGAGCTGCGTGGGGGTGGAGCTCATCTCCCCTCTCCAAGTCAAGCGACGTCTCCGAGCCCATGCCAGATCCAAAGCCCTAAAGTCCCGACGGGAGGGACTTGTAGCCATGAAGAAGAACCAGAGGAAGAAGAAAATTGCAGAAGGAGCTGCCAATGCAGCCACAGCAGAGAAGAAATCGACTGGAGTCGTCAAAGTGGAGCCCATGGAAGCTATCAGTCGCCAATTGAGGAAGAACATTGAGTTTAAAGAGTACGGGCCCGGGTCCCCTACAGTGGTGGCGATTCACTCCAAGTTCATTGCTATTGGAACGTCGAAAGGGTTGGTGATTATCTTTGATCACTTTCAGAATATCCGACAAGTGCTGGGTAATACAAACGATGCAGATGGAGACGGACCGGTTACGGCGGTGGATGTGTCGCCCGGGAGTGACTATTTGGTGTGTGGATACCAGAGTGGACGCATTGTGTTGTGGGATATGATCAAGGGTACATCGCTGAAGGCTGTGTCGGATGCTCATGAGAACCCTGTGGTGAGTTTGAGGTTTCTGAAGGACCAGAAACCGGTGCTCGTATCGGTGGATACCAATGGACTCGTGAACAAATTGAACTTCTCCAAGATGATGGGAATGGTGTATGTGGTGGATGTGGATCCGCTGTACGACGGCTCGGCGGGCAAGATTCTGTCGATTTCCGTGCTCCCACAGTCGGCTGGTAATGCCAAGATTTCGTACCTTACGGATCAGTATTGTTTTGCTGCATTGAGCACGGAGACGGTGACGTTTATCATCGCTATTGAGCCGGAAGTTCGTGTGATCTACCGCTGGGCGCGACCTGACGACATTGCCCCGGACGATCCTGTTCTCCCAACGTTGGCTTTCGCGTGGATTTCGTTCCCTGGAAGTTCTCGAGCTTTAGCACCGGTGCTTGCCCGTGGCTGGGGCAACCGCGTTCAGTTCTTGGAAGTCGTTTTCCCTGGTGGCAAGAACCACTCGCACGCGCGTCACGGGTTCCCTACATTCGACGAGCACGACCAGATTGAATCTTCGAGCGCAGTTATGGCTGTGCAGTGGCTTGGCGACCAGGTGGTGGTGTACTTGAACTCGCACGATGAGATTTGTGTATACGATGTCATGTCTCGCCAGGAGCTGGAAATCGTGGACGTATCGTCACTTGAATTGGTGTTCGCATCCTATCGTGGCAAGAACGCTCGTAGTTTCTCGAACAGTTTCCGTGGCTGCTACAACATTTTGTACCTGCTGGGTCTCAAGGAGTTGCAGACAGCTCGTGTGCTGCCGTGGACGCAGCGTATCGATTTGCTAGTGGATGATGGCGAGTGGCTGGAGGCACTCGCGCTTGCTTTGGATCACTATGAGGGATTAAAGATCGCCGCAGCGGATCGTGCGGCCAGGGACCGATTCCCACCTGTGTTTTTCCGTGACAAGCAGAATGACCAATGTCTTGTGGATATCCTGCACATGTGCCAGACCAACCAGCGTACAGGTGAAAAGGAGGATGTGTTCCGACATGAAGAGAGTGCCGACGAGGTACGTTGGGTCTGTGGTGAGGTTCCGTACCCGCCTGACATCGCCAAAAAGCTCGAAGAGACACTTCAGAAGGCGCGGAGCGGCGAAGTGACAAAGAATTTCGTGCCTATTAGTGTGGCTGAGCGTGTTGCCGACCTGTTAATGGAGTACGTGCGTCTTGCGATCGCTAATGCGCCGGGTTCTACTGCTGCTGCTGGGGGTGAGCTGAGCCTCAACAAGATCGGAATGAAGCTGGACTTGGCCAAAAGCCACTACCAAATGCTGGCGGGCGTGTGCATCGAGTATTGTGCTCTTATCGGCCGTACTGACCTTCTTTTCGGTGAAATCTACACGCGCTTTAAGGACGCCAACAAGCTCAGCGTGTTCATTGAATTGCTGGAGCCGTACATCTTATCTGAGAAATTGCGCAACCTCTCCCCAGTTGCAATGGAGGAATTCGTCAGGCACTTTGGCGAACAGGGTAAACTTGCTCAAGTGGAGCAGTGTTTGCTTCACTTGAATGTGACCGAACTGGACCTGGATACGATTCTCAAGCTTTGCCATGATCACGAGCTGTACTCTGCTCTCATCTACATTTACAACGAAGGAATGGACGACTATACGACGCCAATCGACGTTCTGTTGGAGGCTTGTTCCGACGCGAAGGCGTCCAAGGCCGTCACGCCCGCTCCGGAGCCGATTTCTAGAACTGCACGTGCACCATCCGGTAGCCGAGTGAGCAGTTTGGCTTCGGCGTTTGGTGGCACTACTCGGACGGCCAGCTCTAAGATCTCTATTGCGAAGCCTGCCGGCTTGTCGGCGCGAGAGAAAACTGAGGAAGAGGCGCTCAGTGGCCCACGACGCCGGCGTTTGTTCGGGTACAAACTCCTGCTCTACATTTCCTATGCGTTGAGCGGTCGTACCTTCCCGAAACACGAACAGATCTCGCCCCAGAAGCTAGGAAAGGTGCGATCGCAGATTTGCTTCCACTTGTTCGAACAGTCGGTGGCTGGATCATCAAACCCGCGACCATACCCGCGTCTCGAGACGCTTATCGATCTCGATGCACGCGAGTTATTTAACATCATGGGACGTATGTTTGACTCGCCTAGCGTCGAATTTGAAGGAGAGAAGAAGGACGCGTCGGGTCGCCCTACAAGCCGATACGACTCGGCCCGTAATGCGGAGATGACCAAGTGCCCTAGCCGTCTGTCGATCGTGCTTTCGCTTGCAGAGGTGATCTTTGGCCCGAAGAGCCCATTCAGTTCTGTGGAGCATGCCCACTTCTTCATGTTTGAGGCTCGACTTCTTAGTGGCGGGTCTATCGAGCCGCAAGAATATGCCGATGCACGTGCTGAGGCAATTGGTGATGCTGGCTCCGCTGGCGGATCGTCGATGATGGATTCATTGATGAACTTCCTGGCTCTTGGTCCAGCGTCGCTTCTGTCCAAGGGTTCCTCAGCGGTCTCGGCTGAAACTTCGCAAGAGGAAGGCTTCGACAAAACAGGCCGTGAAGCTATGCTCGTGCGTCTGTTGACGAAACTGAGCAAGGCCACGTACAACCACGAGGCTCTGCTGGCAAGTGTCATCCGAGAGAAGATGAACCGCGCTGCTGTCTTGCTCTACAAGGATAAGGGCGATTTCACCCAGGCTATTGCGTCTTACCTGGCAGATGAAGACCATGATTACCAGATGAATGCTTTCAGCTACATTCGCATGGAGACGGACAAGGCAGTGGATGGCGAGGAGATGGAGATGCGTGACAGTAATGGCAGTGAGCCTACCCGTCGCCGCCGGAAGGTTATCGAAGAGGCCGTGCTGAACCACGCCCCTGCACTGATGAAGACGGACGCGTACGCTTTCGTGACTCTGATCCTGGGTCAGTTCCCGAATTTGAACAACAAAGTCATCCAGAAGTTCTTGTCAATGGGCAAGGGGGGTGCAGAGCTCGAGTTCCTGTACCTCAAGCAGGTGCTCATGGCTTCTTCGACTACGAGCGGCAGCAGTGCGAGCGATGAGGCTGATGTTGTGAAAGATCTACTGGATCGCTCGAAGCTTCGCATTGCTGACGATCCTGCTGTCCAGGAGCGGTTCGTGCGTCTTCTGTGCGAATTTGAGCCCGCCGGTGTGTTCCCGTATCTGGAGTCCCACGACAGCTACAAGGTCGATGCGTGTCTGCGGCTCTGCAAGGAGTTTGCCATCACAGACGCCGAAGCGTATCTGCTCGAGCGCACGGGCGATGTTACTGGTGCACTCACGCTTATCTTGCAGAGTCTAGAGCAAAAACTCAAGATCCTCAAGCCTGCTCTTCGTGGATACAACGTCTCCGCTGTGTCTTCCTCAGCGGGTGGACCTTCTGACATGCTAGGAGGCGCTGGTGGTGGTGCTGGTGGCACCAGTGGAGCTGGGTCGCTGACGTCGACATCGAGGCACCAGTCGTCTGATCGCATCATTGACAGTGTACAGGAGGGCAAGGATGCTATGAAGACGTTGGAGGTGGCCCTGACCATGTGTCAGCGTAACTCGCTTCGTAACCGTGATGAGCAGGCCGAGAAGCTTTGGTTCACGCTGTTGGACAAACTTCTGCGTATCCAGAACTCGGTGAAGCGCAGCCTCAGCTCGAAAACGTCGTCGCGCAATGTGCCTGTCACTCGGACCCACAGCAGCGGCGGTAACAGTGGCCACGGTGCTATGACTGCCTTCCAGGTGGCGCTGAACGAGATGATCCGTTTCATTCTGGAACGTATGGCGTCTTCGGTGTCGCTGAAGTCGATTCTGTTCAAGATCACGAACGAGCACGGCAAAGGCGCCTTTGGTGATTTCCGTCCCACGATCTTCGGTATGCTGGACACGTACAACTACGAGCAGAACATCTACCAGACAGCGAACGGGCTTATCAGCGTGGATCTGTTCGATCAGATCACGACGCTGAAGCGAGCCAAGTCCCGTTGCTACGCTCCACCTTCAAATATGTGCGGATACTGCCACGTGGCGCTGTCCAAGCCGCCCTTTGGTATGGGTCAATCGGGAGCACCTGGAACGGAGAAATGGCATTTGCACACGTCGATGGTACTGGTGATGTCTGGCCAAACCTTCCACGAGTCCTGTGGTAAGGCATGGCAGCAGGGTTTGGATACCAAGACGCCGGCCGCACGCGGTGCTTCACCAGGCAAACTCTCGCGACACCACAGCTCGGTCAGTAGCATGGCTAGCGACGCAGTGGCTGGTGAGGATGATGCAGGAAGTCGTCTGCAGCGCAAGCAGCCGAGTACAAGACGGTACTTGGCACGATTGAAGACCCAGCGCCGTGCTTCGAGGCGACAGGTGTCGCCCCACGTTGTGCTGGAGAGTCTTGTCCGAGAGGACAATGGGCGCAACAAGTACCTCAAGAGTTCGCGTGCTGTCTTCTCGTTGCGTCCTGACCCAGAAGTGGCTGCCAGCAAGGTCAAGAAGCGTCTGGGACTGCGCAAGCCTGGCTCGCTTCCAGTGGCGCCCATCCAGAAGGGCAGCATCTAAGTCGACGGACGGTATGTTGAAAGGAGGGAGCTGATGGGACTGTGTCGAAACACTGTTGTGCATGTTTTAGGGGGTAAACGAGGAGAATTAAATGGATCCGAGGACGGATCAAATGTGCTTAGACGTTGGTTGTGGTGCTAGGTGCTAGGGTGTGCTTTGGAGGGCTGGATGGGGATCTATTTTTCTTTGGGAGGTTGCAGGTTGATCGACTGCTGGGGGCTTGTTTCCATGAGCAGCGGCAACAACAAGCCGGCAGCTAAGGCAGGAGGAAGCGTCACCTACAGCGTTGGCTCGTGGCGACTCGGTGACGATGGGTCCATTCATCGGCGTGGACGACTCAAGTACTCGAGTGGGGACGTTTACGATGGGGAATGGGTCGATGACAAGCGTCACGGCCACGGAGTGCTCACCTTTGGTTCAGGTGGCAGCTATAGTGGCGAGTTTGTGAACAACCTGTTCGAAGGTTTCGGCGTTCTTCGCGTCCCCAAGTCTCAGCACCCGTTGACGAAGCTGTGGCTGCGTGGAGAGAAGTACGAAGGGGACTTTGTTCGCGGTCTCAAGCATGGTCACGGGACATGGCAGACTCGTAGCGGTGACCAGTACGATGGAGAGCTGAAGCAAGGGCTCTATGACGGCAAAGGTGTTTGCGTGAATGGGTCTTCGGGTGATGTGTACGACGGCGAGTTTGTCCGAGGATTGCGGCACGGACGCGGTGAGCTGCGCTTTCGCAACGGATCGAGCTACAAAGGTGGTTTCCGCTTTGACAATTTCCACGGCTTCGGTCGTATGTCGTACGGACGTGTTCATGGCTCTTACGTTGGCGAATTCGTGGATGGTAAGCGGCACGGCCAAGGAGTTCGAGTGTACGGCAGTAACGAAGCTAACCAGACGAACAAAGGTCGATACGAAGGCGCGTGGGAGGACGACGAACCTCATGGCGCCGGAGTACGTGAACGTGATGGTTGTACTACTGTGGGGGTATTTGACCGTGGCCTGCAAACGGGTCCAGGGGTGATGCGGTTCGCGAATGGCGACACGTACGACGGCACCTTTGAGAGAGGAGATCTCCACGGAGAAGGACGTTATGTGTATCGGGATGGTGGTGTCTACGAAGGTTCATTCGTTCGCTCGAAGCGTCATGGCAAAGGCACGCGCGTGTTTTCTAACGGAGATCGATACGAAGGAGACTGGGTCGATGATCAGATGCATGGACGAGGAGTTCACACAAGCAGGATTTTCGTGAAACCTCGGGGTAAAGCCAAGAGGAACGGTGGATATGGGATTTTAGTGTACGATGGCGACTACTGCAGTGGACACCAGACTGGAGAGGCTAGCATTGTCTACGAGTTTACGCCTGATGTGCCCGAAGAACGACCAGAGGCGGAGAGTCCGAAGAAAACGGAAGCACCATGTAAGCAGACCTTGAGCTGGGAATGGAAAGGTGAGTTTGAGTTTCCGAAGGACTCTGGGTGCTGGCATCGTGGGCGGGGAAAGACAACGTACAACGGTGGAATTCTACGTGGTCGCTTTCATGGGCAAGGTTGTCTGCGCTCACCTGATGGGAAGCTGTGGCGTGGTGAGTGGGTGCACGGACAGCTTCATGGTCGTGGCGAACGTGTGTATCTCCCTTTGGAATTCGACACCCTCATGACGAAGGACATGCTTGAGAAGGAAACCCCGGGTATTAAGCTGGCGGGAGCAGGGCAGCTGGGACTATATGGTGTGGTGTACTATGTTGGTGAGTTCGTGAAAAATGTGCGGCATGGCGAAGGTGAGCTGCTGTATACGAACGGGGATCGTCTCCGAGGTCAGTTCCTCAACGGGTTTGTTGATGGTGTAGCAAGTTACGGATTTGGTGGTCAAGGAGATAACGCTCGATGGAGATATGGCGAGTTCGTTCGTGGTGAAAGGAAACGCTGGCTCAACGACGAGGAGGAGGAGGCTGAGATTCTCAATTGGAAGCACGACAAGGAGGTTGCCGAAGCACGTAGGCGAAGTGCACTCAGAACATTAATGTCCAGCAAAGCGAACCGAATAGGCAAGACGAGAGATGTTTTCAAAGAAGAATTGGCGGCTTCATGTTTGAAATGAAATGCAAGAAAAGAAATGGCTGCTGTGACTACAGCACCGGTCATTGTAGCTTCGGGGTGGCTCAATGCTGGGTAGGACGCTGCATCGTTGCTTCAGAGGTTTCGTCGAGCTCATAGGAGGATGTCGTACAGGTCAAGATCGATCGTCGGGTCTGGAAAGGGATCACCTGTGCGTGGATCAGCCGGAAGTGCGGCTCCAGGCTGAAGCCCCAGCAGCTCGCGTGAGTTCATGGACACCACTGTATGAGGTGCAACCACAGCGATCGGATCGAGAACGTGCCAGCCAACCACTCCATGCGGGCAACGAAGGCTCCACTGTACTATGTACAGTTTGTACTCAACGTTGGCGAGGTCATCGGTGACCTTCACACACAAGACGAACCGCACTCCATGGAACCTGCTCCACTGCCAAGCCTCCCAGTTTGAGTTGCTCCACATCAGGTCCCCAGCCACGCGATTTCCCAACCTCGACCACGAGTGTGTACCAGGCCCTGTAACTTGGGACACAGAACGGCAACGGAGTTCCGATCATCTGTCGGGGGCCATAGCTGTTGTCAGGTCTATAGTCTGGTAGCTGGGGGTGGCCTGGAATTGGCGCTATGCCATACGAGATCATCCGCTCATGAAATGCAGGTTGTCTTACGAGTGCGTATTCGAATTCTCGACAGTAGTGCTCGTGCTCTTGGGACGGTATCTCGGCAATGTAGATGATTCCACCGACCCACAGCAAGCACCTCGAGTCGAACTCCTGGCTGTCGTCGTCCAGGTATGCACACCGTTCCTCCTCAGTTGCGCCACAGCCACGGATAGGCGTGTCATGTTGATCTCTGATGTTGGTCCGGGAGATCGCGCGGCTGATGGCTGGGACACTCATTTGTTGACGACGAGTAGTGATTCGGCTGGTACTTCCGCCAACAGCCATGCTCTCGTGTTATGCTGTCCGGGACCTGCAACGAGGGTCGGCAGATTCAAAACGAAAATTGCAGGGAATTTCCCGCGAAAACGATTCTATTCTATCGACGTCACTCTCTACAGATCCTCGTGGCCTTCAGGTTGACCACCCACCTCTTCATTGACACTTTGCTGTTGTAGCAGTTGTTTGAGGAACGCCTTCACCTGAGCAATTTCATCTTGCAACACCTCCTCTTCTGCAGCATGACAAGCAGCAGGCGTCTCGAAGTGAATCTCGTACTCGCACATTTCACGCTCTTCCACAGATATCATCCGATTCGTAATACCACACGAAAGTTCCACACGAGTCTGACGCTCCTGTCCATTAGCGCAAGGTTCGCCATGGTTGTAACCTTGCACACGGGTGAAGCCGACCGAGCCCTGCCACTCATTCCAGACGCCCAGGCCGATAGGGCGAGGAACCTCCTCTTCCTCTTCACTGCTATCAGCTGCAGAAACACCTCCCTTGGTTTGGCGCTCTGCCTTCGTCCACTTCGGATATGACGGCTCAGTCTGCGAGACGTTTTGGAATGGACACAGCACGATATCATACTCACGAGGGATAACGTTGGGTGTTCCACCCTTCAGCTCCTTCTCGTCCACCGTGTACGAGAAGCACTGCCCCACAAGCTCCACGAAAGCAGGTTTCCACTTCGCATCCGAGAATGTCGTCTGATGAACGACTTGACTCTGAACGTAAGTGACGTACTGCACTCTTCGCAGAATATTGTACGACTGCTCCAGTTGTCCTCGCAGCTCTGGACTGTGCTGGGCGCGACGTTGCAAATCCTCAAACGCCCTTTGCCCCGCCTGATAATGTTCACTAAGTCGTTCAAAGTCTGCATTCAGCTGCGTCACCTTGTCCACCGCTTCCGTCAAATATTCTTTCCGTATTGTTTGTCCTGTTCGCAGCACCTCCAGCCTCTCCTGCAGTGTCTTCAGTCTCTTATCCCACTCCTCCTCGCACGTGTTAACACACACTCCCCTCCTCTCGTCACTGCCATCACAGCAGTCACACACTCCGTCACCGACAAACCCCAGCGACACCAACTTGTCGTCAGCTTTGCACTTGAATTGCCGACCAAACGGAGGCGTCTCGGAGCTCAGCAGCACGTGGGAACACGCCGAGGTGTTCGGCTCGTCCGTCCCGTCCTTACAGTCGCAATAATTGTCGTCCACGAGCTCCACTGGCAAGGAATCCACGCAAATTTTTTTAACTTCTTCGAATCCTTCATTGTTTGCGCCGTTTTGCTGCTGCGAGAGCGCCAGAATGGCGTCGTCATCCATGAAATCCCAGTCGTCGTCATCTTCGTCCTCGTCTTCGCCGATCGCCTCGCCGATTCCGAAGCGTTTGAAGTCGCGAGAACTGGCAGAGACCGCTGCCACACTAGGAACTTGAATTACCAGCACTAACATGCACGCGATGGCCACGATGACGGCCAGGAGGAACGCCAGCAGCGAACGCTTGGCAGCCCTTGACGCCATTGTGAAAATGACAACTTGGCGAGCTACAAAAGACGGTGATTGGACGAAAGTATAGATAGATAACCTATGCACGTCAATGTTGACCACGGTAAAAACTTCAACGACATCAATGCTGCTGGCCTTTCAGTGTTGGGTTTTACTCGTGGTAAACTAGTGCTTGTGATTTTCACTCATACAGTTAGTGTCCGTGCGCCAGTGGCGACTAATTTGCTTGGAGTGGACAAGTGATCAGGATTGCTTCGTTTCACTGAGCGGAGCGAGGTGCTTTGTGTGGCTCGCTCTTCTTCGTCGCTTAGCTCGATGAGTTCGTCTTCCGTGCTTGACTCAGTGACATCGCGGCGTCGCTTGTCGTTTGAGTCATCCAGCAGCTCCCATCCACCAGGTTGCCAAATGTCTTCATCCGGGACAGCGACCCAGTCACCTGCAACGTCCTGATGCACTGCGTCGTCCATACTTTCAGTGGCCAGCAGTTGCTTGTCTCCGTTCTGTAGGTCGACGCGAGGCATCCCCAGCAACCGTCGAGTCACGTCGGCGAGCCGAGATGCTCCCATACGCACCAACTTTGCCACCTCCCGACCCACCACCAGCAGCACCAGCTTGGCATACGTGAAGAACGAGTCCATCACGCCCATAAGTGACGAGAATTAAAAGAGTAAAGCACTCCCGTTGGAAGACTGGGACCCGGCATCACAGTCACAACACGGATCATGCAACTTCAACTACATCCACCAATCATATCAAGCGATTTTGGCTATGGACAAGTTTTTTGTCAGTTTTCTTGGCTCGAAAGGACACAACTTGACGAGTTGCTACGAGCATGACCCGAAGCTACACCAGGAAGAATAAAGGCAACGTGCACTACACTAGTAACAGTAGTAGTGGTGGAAGCAGCTTCAGCAGCGAGAGCGATATTGAAAGTTGCTCCAATAGTGACAGTTATGATTCAAGTGACGGCCTTGAGTTGGGGCCGAGCGACAAGAGCAAAGCGCAGCAGAACTTCAAACGTTTGCGTCGCATCTTTCTCAATCGTCCGGCGAAGGCGAAGAGAAAGGGAAACATCCAGCGGCAACGACGAAGCAGTTCGACTGGAGGAGATAAGTCTCAGGTGGAGCGACCGCCGTCCAAGACCAGTTTGAAGATCCCGCAGTCCCCGCATCGCAGCTCTTCAGGTAGCAGCAGTTTGGATGATAGAATTGGGGACGGCTTATTAAGAAAGCCGCTCACTTCTGTTCGACCGCTTCAAGCGGCAATTGACCAACACGCGCATGCTCTGTTGGAACAGATGAAGCGACACTCAGCTCAGCGCGACTCCAGTACGTTGCAACAGTCCTCAACTTGATGTTTCTTGGCGTTCTAACATATTTTTTGTAGCTGCTAACCAGGTTCAGAACTTGTTGGAGCAAGCGGTAGATGAACTTCAGTTTACCAAGAAACAGGAAGAGCGCGCGCTGGAAAGTCAAGTTAGACTCATTCGAGAGGTATCTCTATTTTGTGATCGAAGGTCATGTAGCACGAGGCTCTAACAAATTGCTTTTGCTACGCTTGTGTTCGCACAGAGCTATGCGCTGCGTCTGGAGGTCTTCCAGCAGCAATATCTCAACACAGTTGCGGAGATTGAAGACGAGATGTACGCCTCGATCCAGAAGCGACAAGAGGAATGCGACACAACTATCCTGGCTGCAGCCAAAAGACTGCAAGACCAGACCCAGCAAGCTCTCCTGAAGGATTTAGCCCTGGTAAACAACGAACCAAAAGAAGAACAGCTCAGCTCGAGTTCTTCCTCCACTGTTAGCAGCTCAGGGAGTCAGCCAAAACTGTCGCGGCACCGGAACGCTCGACCACTTCGTCGTGATCTACGCAACTCAGCGACAAAAATTAAGCTAGCCTCTCCAGTGTCCCAACAACGAGCAAAATTGCAAGCGCTTGAAGCAAAGCTGGCAGCGTTCTCGCCCGAGTCTTTGCATCGAGTGAAGAAAGAACTGGTCGCGCCAATCCGTCGTAGCAAAGCTGAGAGGACCCACGGAAAAGCTAAACGTGCACCGGTGTCGACATCTAGTCCGTTGATAAGCAATAATGGCAACCCGGACACCCCAGCAGTCCGTGAAGTCGACGAGTGGAGAGCTTTGCCGCTATCACCATTGCGAGAAGGACCTTCCTACTGGAAAAAAGGCATCTCTCTTGAGGCCCGAGATGACGAAGGTATGTTTGATAGACTTGACCACTCGAGCAAAAGAGATCACATGGAAGAAACTTCAGCATCCAAACCTACCAGAAGGCAAGCTCCAGTATCGCTGTTAAACCGACGTTTCCTTCGACCTGAAGAAGAAGAGGAGCTGCGCCATCTTCGCACAAGTATTGGGTTAGCAAAAGACTGGATGGCGAAGAACAGTCACTGAAAGCATGAAGAGGTAGAGGGACAAGTACAGCTCTCACAGCAAGGGTCAAGCGCGAGTGCTAAATATTCTAATTACACGTTGATCATTGCCGAGATGCTGGCCAGCGCCGCCTTGTGCTTCTCACGCTCGAGCAGCATCACGACCGTCGTCTTGCTGCTCTTGTCCACGCGTTCACGCTCCGTCAACGGCGTATCAAACGAGAACGTGAGCTCTCCCTCCTGCTCAAGAAATTCGTCCTCGAAGTTGTGGAAGAACTTGGCCGTCTGCTCGTACGTCGTCTTGGTCTTCTTGCCCTTCTTGGCTCCACTGCTGCCGCTCTTCTCCTCGGTACAAGTGGCCAGGATAAGAAAGTAGTCCATCTTGAAGCTATCACGGAGCTGCTCCGTGTCTTCGTTCTCAATAGCCCACTCGATATCCTCGTGCAGCGCCGAGTGCAGCGCCGGCACCAGCTGATAGGGCAAATTTACCATGCGCTCATTGAGCACCAGCCCCACGTTCTTCGTACTCAAGATCTGCTGCAGTTTGGCCTGGTCAGCGCTCGGACACTTCTTGGACACGTACTGCAGCACCTGCTGGATGCTCGTCTCATTGGCGAAGCTCTTGAGGTTAAGAGCAGTGATGAAGCCGTATACGTCATCTTCTCCTTCCACACAGACCATGGTGCCGGCCGTGACTTGGCCGACGACGGCGTTGGCCAATCCGGACACGTCGAAGGGCTGGCACGGAGGCAAATAGGCCAATAGGAACTGCTTGACGCTGTGGAAATGCGCCTCACGAGGGTCTGAGAACAGGAAGTCCACGCTCACGTTGCCTCCAGCAGCAGCGGCCGCTTCTCCGCCGTCCATGTCGTCGTCCGAGTCGTCGTCTTGTGCGTCATTGGCCGCGAACGTGAGGTCGTCCTCGCTGTCGTCGCTGCTGTCGTTGTCCGACTCGGCGTCCATCATCTCCACCTCGTGGTCCTCGTGCTGAGCAGCGGCGTTGGGGGCGGTTGGCGCCTTGCCGGAGCCGCGAGAGCGCTTCTTCTGGGGCGGCATGACGATCACTTCTTCGCTAATGACGAGCTGCTGGCTGGCTATGAAGAGCTGCTGGCTGACAAGTGACGGCGAGATGGCTACAAAAAAGCCTGTGGCTCTTAGAGCCGATTACGCTCTCCAGTGACATTATTGCAATGTATTGCGCTGTGTTGCATCGCCTTGAACAGCATAGTGTCAAATTACTTAGTTGCGCCGAAGATGGCCTTCATCCCGCCGCCGTTCCCGTTCCCGGAGGCCTGGCCGAGGGTGTTTGCAGAGCAGCAGCAGCGACAGGAGAGGAAGTGGCTCACGTCGACGACGTTTATACCAGTGCAATGGCAGGAACCGACTGCTGCGGGATATTATTGCCCTACTGTAGATCCAGTGGCGGTTGACGTGAAAGAAGACGATGAAGAAGAAGGAGGAGGAGAGTACGAGTATGGATACGTGCTGAGCGACGAGTGGCGAGATCGATTCCAGTCGTCGGCTCAATTGCAGCAGCAGCAGCAGCAGGGTAATAATGTCAAGAACAGGAAGAGGAAGCCCCCAAAGAAGAAGCAGAAGAAGACCAAGCAGCAGAGCCAGACGATCAATGCAGAAGCAGTTGCCGCGGCCAATGCAAATCGGTCGGGGCATCTACAACGAGAGATTCAGGCCGCGAAGACGCGCGAAGTGGCACGGAAGTGGAAACGGCGAGGTACCAACAGTAAGAATCCGCAGGTCGAAGCGATGGAGACGTCGCTGAACGTGCTCTTCGACGAGTTCTGCGACGCCTTCCAGCCCGTGGTGTGGCCGCACGATCCTCTACATCGATAAGACCGGCATAGAGCGAGGAGAAGTCACCATTTGCCATGAAGTCCCGCATGATCTGCCTCGTAAAGGTCCAGCCAGCTGTCCAACATAAAACTCAATTATTTTTTTCAAAATACACAAAAACCAAACTCTCATTTTTTCCCGAAAAAATTCCGGGCAAAAACAAAGAAGCCGTGCATGCGCCAAGTGGAAGAGTAGCAATAAAGCGCCATGAACCTCGGGCAGATGAAGAACGACCCCGCGAACGGCTCGGCGCAGGCCATCCCTTCCCTCAAGCGCACGCTGAGCGGCGGCGCGGCCGGCAGCGTGGGCGCGCACGGGGGCCTCGCCTCCCACTTGGGCGTGGGCATGAACAACATGAACTCGATCCCGTCGGTGCTGCACGCGACGCCCAGCACGAACCCACCGCAGATGCTGCGCGCCGTGACGTCCTCCGGCGTGTACAACCGACCGGCGGGTACTGCGGCGTTCCGAGGGGGAAGCAGCGGCCTCTCGAATGTGGGCGGAGCCTCCGTCTCTGGCGCCGGAAGCAGCGGCTCCGCGGTGGGCAGCACCAACGTGAGCGCCACGACCGCCACGCGCAGTGTGTCGCAGTCCTCCACCATGCAGGACTGGAGGATGTATCTGACCATTGAGGAGCGCCAGGCGGTGCGCTCCAAGATCCGCGACGCATACACGAGTCGCTGCACTACGTACGAAGATCTGCTGCAAGTGGTGAGTTTTGCAGTGCTCTTATGTTGCTGCTTTTCTCGTGGATTTTTAGTGTTTAATATGTTGCTGTTGGTGCTGCTAGGCTTGTGCTATTGAGGAGGAGTTGCTGCACATTTCGGCGCCGTCGCGTCTGGACTACTTCAAGAGCGGCTTCGAGTTCGAGAACCGGGTGAAGCTCAAAAAGGACCAGTTGCAGGGCCAATTGGCGGCGTTGGACGCCAAGCGGCGGACGTCGAGTGGATCACAACCGCAACAGCAGGGAAGCACGTCTGGCAGTGGCAGCAGCGGCACCAAAGCAGTAGGATCCGCCAAGAAGCAGAGGAATTAGGGCCAGAGGCGATCCGTCTTGCACTGTTGTGTGGCGCTTTCTGCCACTGGCCAAGAGCGCTCGGAGGAGACGAGAAGAGAGAGCCGGGCTACAAGTGTGAGGTGATCGAGCTTCCGTGTATATCTTAGCAGTCCGGACGAGGAGAAGCATTGAGCAAGGCATAAGGAGAGTGCTTTTTGCTGTTTTCTCCTTATCAAGCGAGCGAGTAATGTCAGGGTCAGCGGTAGAAGCTCCAGCAGAACGAGGCAAGAAACCGATGAAGAAGAAACAGGAAAAGGAGGTGTGCATCGTATAGTGTATTGTGTTTATGGGATGGATGTTCCGGTCCGTATGCGTGTGGATTGTTGTGCAGATCTACAGGGCTCTAATATTTGCGCAAGAAGAAGTGCTTCAACACTTCAAAGTGCAGTTGTAGCATGCTGCGCTGCTGTAGCTCGGGGGCAAAAGCGTTGAAGTTGGCAGCCTCCAGCTCCTTCAAGTACAATGAGGAGCTCACTAGCGGCAAGAAGGCACCACGCGCCTCGCTTGGCAAATCTTTCCGCAGCGATCGTGCTTGATGAAGATGCTCCATAGCTCGGCAAGCTACATCAAACACCACCGGAGCCACCTTCTCGCCGAGCTTGGGGTCCCCCACCGCAGCAAGCAGGTCCTCCAAGGTTACGCCATGCTGCACGTAGTCGACCAAACAACACGAACCAACGGTAAGCATAAGGATTTCGAGAACCAAATCCGCACAGAACTAATTCGATCCGTACCTTGTTCATGAGGTCTTCCGGCAGATAAGACTGTTGTCTCGAGCTATGATACGCCGTGCCACGCAGCAACGTCGCGAGACCAATTGCCACGCCAGCGTGTCCTGCCACACGGTCTGCCGTGTCGTCGCGAACTCCCAGGCACTCCAGCGTAAGGTACAGCAATGACGAGGCCGTCTGCTCTGCGTAAACCTCCAGCTCGTGCAAACTCTGCACCTCTTCGCGGTCTAGATCCTGGTCTCGCGCGTCCAGTAGCCGCTCGAACCATCGTCGCGTCAGGTCGTGCTCCTGAACGGATTGATCCAGCCCTCGCAGTAACGCCGTCGACTGCTGCGGTCGCTCTGCACCTGCCGAGGCCGAAACTTCGTACAAATTGTAAATACGCTCCCGCCACCACTGCATGCGGATCTTGCCCGTGATCTGGTTGCTGTGCACTGAGTCCTTGATGGTCGCGATCTCAGCGTTCAGAGCACGCTGCAGCAGTGTCAATTCCGGTCATTGTAAGCCAATATATTGCAACATTCATCGTACAATAACGCTATAAAACAACGTACAATGGCAAAGAAGGATGGTCGAGTCTTCACTGGCAGCAGCAGTCCGCACAGATACCCGTCGTAGTCCAATTTCCTGTCGGAACATTGACAATTGTGTCAATATCGGATACTTCGGGAGATTGCGTCGATCTAAATCGTTCTCTTTCGTTTATTCTCACCTGACCGACTCGCGCAGCTCCACGTCTTCCTTGCTGTGCTTGCCTCGCGTAACTCCGAGCGCTCTACGCGGCAGCAGCGCCGCTGGACGCCGTCGCAACGAGCCCAGCATCGCCATCGTCTCGGCCGCACGTTTTAACGGATTGACCACCGAAATGTAGTCCATGGTGTATGGATACATAAGTAGTGTGTCGCACATCTATACTATGTACAGCACATAAATTCAGTGTGGCCAGTCAATTGCTGCATCTGCATCATTCGCCCGCAACCTGTCATTCGGCGCGTATCACTACCGACGCATTGCAGTGCATTGTCTTCCTAGGTGTTTCGAACCATGAGCAAGCGTGCGGCTAGCGACTTCTCAGGCGACTTGAAGCGTCACACAGCGCAGCAGCACGATGGAGAGGAGGACTTGGTGTTCGAGGACCCGTTCGGAGACGACATGGAGGATGAGGAGATGGTCGAGAGCGACGGCGACGATGAAAACGTCGTGGACGGCAGCAAGGACAACGACGTGGACATGGACGACGACGAGCAGGCCGCGGACGCGCAGGTGAAGAAGGTGTTCATGCCTGGCGTGGACAAGCTGCAGGACGATGAGGTGCTGGACTACGACAGTAGCGCCTACGACATGTACTACGCCATGACGGCCGAGTGGCCATCGCTCAGTATCGACGTGGTGCGCGACAACCTCGGAGCTGTGCGCTCTCGTTTCCCCATGACGGTGTTCATGGTGGCCGGTACACAGGCTTCCAACCCCGACGACAACCAAATCACGGTCATGAAGATGTCGGAGCTGCACAAGACCAAGCACAACGACGGATCCGACTCAGAGGATGATGACTCTGACGATGAGGACGAGACGGAGGGAGACCCCGTGCTGGAATCGCGCTCCATCCCTCACCCCGGAGGCGTGAACCGTATCCGCTGCATGCCGCAGTCTTCCAACATTGTGGCCACTTGGTCCGACCGCAAGAAGGTGCATCTTTGGGACATCGCTAAGCAACTAGAGTCGCTGGACGGCAAAGCTGGAGCTCCGTTGCCGGCGAAACAGGCGCCGGTGTACACGTTCTCGGGTCACGCAGATGAAGGTTTCGCCATGGACTGGTCTCCTGTGCAGGCGGGTCGTCTGGTGACCGGAGACTGCAGCAAGTTCATTTATCTCTGGGCCAACTCGGAAGGTGCGTGGAGCGTCGACAAGGTGCCGTTCACGGGCCACAAGAGCTCGGTGGAGGACCTGCAGTGGAGCCCCACCGAGGCCTCAGTGTTCGCTTCGTGCTCGTCGGATCGCACCGTGCGCATTTGGGACACCCGGCGGAAGGCCGGCAGTATGCTGGACGTTGCTGCTCACGACGACGACGTGAACGTGATCACGTGGAACCGCAACGTTGCGTACTTGTTGGCGTCTGGCTCGGACGACGGTTCGTTCAAGATTTGGGACCTTCGCAACTTTAAGGCTGACAACCCGGTGGCTCACTTCCGGTACCACACGGCACCTGTCACATCGATCGAGTGGCATCCGACGGACGAGTCGGTGCTGGCAGTGTCAGGCGCCGACAACCAGATCTCCGTCTGGGATATGTCTGTCGAAGAGGACGCCGAGGCCGCTGTGCCGGTGCAGGGCGAGAACGGCGAGGCGAAGCTGGACCTGCCGCCGCAGCTGCTGTTCATCCACCAGGGCCAGACCGACATCAAGGAGCTGCACTTCCACCCGCAGTGCCCAGGTGTGCTCATGAGCACGGCTGGTGACGGCTTCAACGTCTTCAAGCCCGCTAATATTTCGTAAATAAGACCTGCCACCATCGTTCGTGTCAAGCCCAATAGACTCCTCTTTCGTATCAACATCACCAAGCTTCAGCAGCTGATCATGTTTGAGAGACAGTGGCGTATTTTTCCGTCGCCGCTGTTTGTGCTAAAACGGGTGCGACGGAAAAATACGCCACACTAGTTTTGGTCGCGTTCTGGACCGCTTTTATACAAACGTCAAGTGGAGCGATCCAGATCGCGTCGTAAACAGACGGTTTGTATGCAGCATCTCTTTAGGCCTTCCTGGAAGACAATCGTGATTCAATAAGAAAAAAAAATCGACCTCGAGCAGAAAAAAACGACCGCATCGCGACGAGCTCCATCATGACGCTCTCTTGCGTCTTCCTACTGCTGTACATGACGCTCTCCGTCCTCGTGCAGGCCGAGCCGCTGTCCATGTACGGCTACAACTACGGCGCCGGCCACATGCGTCCTCAGAACAGCTTGGAGTTCTACGCGCCCTCGGACCGGGGCTGTGCCATGTGCCGCAACGGAGAGAACTGCTCCGTGGCCGTGCACAATCAATCAGCGGGCGTCTTCTGCGGCGACGTGTTGAGCACCTTCCAGTCGTGCTGCTGCTCGTTTCGCAACGAGTGCATGACCACCATCTTCTCGGACTCGTGCGAGTGCTTCGACGGCGCCAGGGAGGAGCAGATCATGACCACGAGGTTCTATTTATTTGTGGGGCTCTCGCTCATCGCCTGGGGGCTTTTGGCGTACGATAAGATGTGTGCAGGACCGTACAAGGTCATGAACAGCAACCACCAGCTTCTGGCGAACTCTCCATCCGCAGCCAGAGCCAGAGGAGAAGATAGTGTGGTGGACACAGTGGACAGCGACTCGGAGGACGACAACCGCAATGCTACCGATGCTGCTGCAGTTGCTGTAACTGTTGATGTTGATGTTGCTGAGGAGGCTGGAGTGGAGGAGGATACGGCACCATTACGACCGCAGTCGTCGTTGCAGAGTGACGAGGTGACGGAGAGTGGGGATGTTGAATTTGATGTCGCAGTTCGGACTGCTAGTGAGAGACAAGAAGTGGATGGTTCGTCGATACAAACCGTCTAGGTGGTTGGTATTTGTCAAGTGGTGAGCCTCCGGATAACTTTTTTTTGTGAATGCGAGTTGATATTATGATATTATGCGACGGACTCACTCTAACGGGATCTCTTCTAGCTCTAGTGGGGATTCTGGACTGGCACTGGTATTCACTTCTTGGACAACATCAACAGGAACGGTGACTATGACGACTTCTTGGGGTTTGGATTCTTCGACGACCTCGGGTGTATCAACAACGCTTTCTGCGTCTGAAGCCTCGTCGAACGTGAAGGCAGGTTTGAACGTCGGCGCTGGAGATTCTAATACAAGCAGCGGGAGATTGTCATCCGTCTCGGTCTCCACTCCCGAGTCTTGCCGCCGCTTACCGAAGCGTTGGCGGAAACGCAACAGCTTCATGTCGACGGCTTCGCCGTACGCAACCATTTGGTTCCGCCTGAAATCGCTGAAACACTCCACCCATTGATCCACGTACGCTGCGAAGACAAACAGCGCGAGATACGCAGACAAGTGGATCAAAATCTCCGTCGAAGCCGACATTTGGTTGTCATGCGGCAACGTGAAATGTTCTTCTTGGGCCTGCTCCTCTGCCTCCGTCTCGTTCACCGCTTCCGTGGCCGAGAGTCTCTCGTGGCGTTGGCCGTCCAACTGCGTCGTGAATGGGTACGCTCCTCCACACTCGCAACTCTGCGACCTGCTCGTTATTCGACACTCGGTGTAGTACGCACAGCAGCACGGTTGCGTGCTAGCTGCCGTGTGCAGGTCTCCGCAAAATACTCCGGACGACGTGTCGTTCATGGCAGCCGAGCAATTGCCGCTGTCTCGACACAAAGAGCAGCCGACAGCGACACTACCCATGCTTGAAACATCTACACGCAAAGGGTTAACTGGAACTGCACTTGGTCTCTGGAGGTTGGTGCTGCTAATTGATCCATCCGCGGCGACTCGAGGAGCTCTCGAGAGTGTGCAGACGACCAGCAACACCGGTATTAACCGCTGCAGCGTCGACGTCATGCCAAGTCAGCTCGCAATTGTGGAATGCAACGCGACCGCAATCGTATGGGATTCTTTGGGATGGGGTCAAGTGTCGACAAGGGCAAAGGCGCCGGTGTGCGTTTCCACACGGTCATCCTGCAGCTGGCGATTTTACTATGGGCCGAGTCCATCATCTCTTTTTATGTGGATTTGGTGTGGCGCGAAAAGACGACCATCGAAGCGTTACTTGGTCACCCATTCTGTGTCATCGACGGAATCACGGTGAATATGGCGTCCACGGCCCGACAAGCGACGCTGCTGCTACTCCTGACGCTGCAAGTGGGGGCCCAACCGCTGCTCATGGGCTGGTACGCGAGTGAGGCGCGCGACGTGCGTCTACGTGTGGGGGTCGTGGAGTTTTTGAAGCTGCTGCTGGCGCTGATTCCGCTCAGTTTAACACGAGGAGAACACGGCCTGCTGAACCAACTGAAGACGTGGAAACTACGTGCTGCGATGGCTACAACCGTCCTCCCAGCACTCATTTACGTGCTGCAGAACCTGCTGAACCATGCGGCGGTGGTGGCGCTGGACGGCGTGACGTTCAACGTGCTGAATCAGACCAAGATCATCTGGACGGCGCTGCTCGTGTACCTGTTGTTGGGCACAAGGCAATCTCCACTGCAGCTTGTGGCTCTCGGACTGCTCTGTGTGGCTGCAGTGCTGATGACGACGTCGTCGATGGAGACGGAGCAGGAGATACGAGACAGGGAGACAGACGCGGTGGCATTTACGGGGATGTACCAAGCGCTGCTAGGAGCGGTGCTCTCTGCACTGGCTGGAAGTATCATCCAGCGGGCGTTGCAGCGTGAAAAGAGGAATCAGTATATGGTGACGGTGGAGCTCAGTGTACTGGGCGAGATGGCGCTCTTGACGCTGGCGGTTGTTCAGGACGGACTTATGACGACTAGTGGAGAGGGAGACTCGCAAGACGGCATGTGGGAAGGCTGGAGTGTGATGACGTTGGCAGCTCTGATGTGTCAAGCATTGGGTGGAGTGTTGGTGGGGTTTGTGATCCGAGACTGCGGCAATGTGGAGAAGAGCTTTGCTGTTGTGGGTGGAATGGGACTTACGGCGCTTCTCGAGACCCATTTCAATGGCAAACCTTTCGGTCACAATGCACTGGTAGCTATGGCGCTAGTGGCTATTAGTACGGCACTTTACACGCTTAACCCGCCTGCAGCAGTGTCAACAGATGAGAAACCACTCGTGTCCGTTATGCCGTCAGAAGTCAGTATCGCTCCTGCTGCTGCAAGGAGACCTTCACCGAACGAAAGGCATTCGAAGAAGAAGATGAGCGCAGACACTAGCGAGCTGGAGCCGTTTTTGACACCCCCGACAGTCGTCACGGTCAGTAGCAACAGTGTACACACCAGCAGCACTTCTCGACAGGAGATGCGACGGCCAGTGCGACAACTGCAGTCTCTTCGAGAGACCCCAACTACCCAGCGGCAGCTGGAAGCGATCGTATAAAGCAACTATCATACCAGACCCGACGTATCAACAGTTGACTCTTTATTTCTCTAAAATGTCCTCCGTCACCATTCCTGAAGCTGATTCTTTAGCTGAGTTGGACAGCCTGCTGCATTGACCGTGTGAGAGAGGCGTCAGATAAGTCATCAAGCTCGTCAGTCGTCCACAGAGCACCAATGTGACCGTCTGGACGCACGAGAGCGGCAGCATTGTTGTCCATGAAGTTGGACCACGCTTTGTTGTTACTTTCATCTTCGACAACTTGCCATGACAGCATTGAGCTAAACGCCGATGATTTCTGAGCGTTTGCAATAGCAGCGTTGGTCTTTTCAAAATCACCGTCAGCACTTGAACGCAAAACGACGAGTGCCACGTGCTTCGTCACTGCTGGCGAAACCGAAGACGAACACGAATTGATCACTCGTGCAGCATCACGTCCACCTACAACTAACACAAACTGCACGTTGCCGACTTCTTCAGCAGATCTTCCACTTGGGGCAGCAAGACGCATCATGTCATGCGTGGACACCTTCGCGTTCTCGTTCGAACACCAAACGTGAGGGAAGCGTTCGCCAACGCGGAACGTTGGGGCGTAGATGATACTGTCACCATCGCCAACCTCGGTACGGAATTCCACAGATTGGTCCAGCGCTGGGTCTTCCATAAGCTTCTTTGCACGAGCTGCCCATGAAGGTGCGTCGTAGGAGAATCCAATATCAAAGTGATAAAACATCATACCAAGTGTTTTGCGACGCGTCACGATATCTTGTACGCTGCTGCGCATACGATTACCCAAGGCACTGCCTGGTCCACCAGCACCCTCAACTTCGTCCAGTAGTCCTAGCGGTAACTTCCCGATTCGCATAATACGCTGCGCAATTTCACGCTGTGCACTGAGTGGGAGAAGTTGCATCGGCGCCGAGTTGACAGCCTTCGCCAAAATCTGTGCGTTGTCATGGGACACGTTCAGCGCTCGCGGAATTTTCATCGTACGAGCCACGTTGCTCAGACTGAATTGGGTGTTCGTCTTAGCAATAAGCTGACGCTCACGGCCGTACGAGCGCAACAGCGCTTGGGTGTCCATATTGCTGACATCGCCTGCCTGGATTGCGAGAGAGAGCTTCCAAACTAGGTTATGTGTGTCTTGCAGTCCCGTATTCATACCAAATCCACCTGCCGGAGGGAACTGGTGTGCGGCATCACCCACAAGAAACACACGCTGATTGCCAGCGTCGTACTGCTTCGCCACGCGAGCTCCCATTCTCCACTGGCCAGCTGACAGAATGTTGATGTCGTCGTCGCTGACCTTGATATCCGTCGGAAGGATATGCCGGACAATCTCTTTGCATTGTGCAGTAGAGAAATCCCAGGGGATCGATTCTTGCGGAGGGAAGAACGGAATCTGGAAGACCCATTCACCTTTGTTCAGATCGTGGGCGATCAGGATGCCGACAACCTCCTTGTTGAACTGTCGAACACATTGAGCCAATTTCTGGGTTAGTTAAATGCGTGGCTATGGTGTTGAAACCAAAGAAAATCTTCTTACCACAAAGTACAGCATAGCAGGATTCTCACGTGCAGCCTCTGACAACGCCTTGCTCGTGAAGTGAACATTGGCGATACTCTGCAAATTGCGCGTTCCAGCCATATCGATGCCACAAAGTTGTCGTACAAGACTGTGTGCACCATCCGCTCCTACAACGTAGTCGTAAGACTCTTGTTCGACCGTTTTTGTATCCCTGAATGCCATCAACACAAAGCCTTCATTCAGTACTTGTGCAAAAATCAACATCTCCCAACGTAGTAAACTCACAGGTGACGCAACGTTACTTCCAGTTGCTGCGTAGCAAAACCATCCGACGGCAGCTTTAGACCTTCCAGTTCAACTCCACGCTCCACACGCACATCATTTTCAGCCAGGAATTCATCCAACAGCGTCTCGAAGCGGTTCTGCGGGAAATGAAGAAACTGTGTCGGCGACAACGCCGCCAGTGATTTGCGCAGACCGTCACCATTTGCTGTTGCCTGCTCGATTGTATCACGTGGAATACCTGCACAAACAAAATTCCAATCGACAACATCAGTCACAACAACAGTCATACACCACCTCCTCACTTACAGGGACCGAACTGGTCAACACGCGCAATCTCTCGAGCTTTGCCAACTCCTGTACAATAAACGTAGTCGCGCCACTACATCCAAAAACTCAGTTGGCATACATTGACACATTCGGAATTCCTTCAACATACCAGGACACTAGGCGCTGCCTGGTCCAGCAGACGATCGTGAAACTCGGGCATTACAGCATATAGCACCTCCATAGTGCGAAGATTGATGAAGTGCGCCTGCGGGTGCGACGTGGGGCTGCGTTGACGCTCCACTACTCGAGTTGGCACATTGTAGAGCTTCTCGAGCATGTAGGCGGTGGCCATCCCCACGGGGCCACCACCCACCACCAACACACGAGGATTATTCCCTTGCAGCAATTGGGACGTCAACGGCATAACTCAATATTCACTCCAAGCCACACACACACACGAGAGGTGGGGAATGCAGCAACAAACATGCGCGATTGATACGCGCCGTTGCAGCAATGTAGCCATCTCTCAAATGTACTATTCAAGTGGACCACATTAATTAATTGACATATTAAGTACGAAGATACGAAGAGTGATTGTCACTTCAACACAAGCCATGGACCGCACGCTGTTCCGCGCGCTGCCACTGCCTGCTGCGGATTCTCCTGGGGATGAAGCCTCGACGCGCCTGCTGCAAGTGATGAAGGAGTTTGAGAGCCACTTCGGACGACCGCCGGTGGGTATCGCACGCGCTCCTGGTCGCGTGAACCTCATCGGAGAGCACATAGACTACGAGGGCTACGCGGTGCTGCCCATGGCCATTGAACAGAGCGTCTTCGTAGCCTTCAACACAATAAAGCCCCATAGTAACAGTGACAGTAGTGCAGGAGTAAAAACCTTAAATGTGACTAACGGGAAGCCACAATACAAAGCTGTTTCGTTGTCTATGGACGGTAAAACACAGGATAGCATGCAGAAACTCGGCCAAGAGGGAGCGAGTTGGGCCAAGTATGTCTTGTGCGGGGTGTTGGGACTGCGAGACGGTCGTCCTGAACTGTTTATTGGCCAGGACGAGACGGAGCTGCAGCTGTTGGTTGATGGGGACGTCCCTGCCGGTTGTGGGTTGTCCAGTTCCAGTGCCTTGGTTGTGGCGGCTGCATTAGCGACGAGTAGCGCGTTGCAGCCGCCAGGAAAGGAATTGTTGAGTCGAGTGGAGCTGGCCGAGCTCTGTCGAAAAGGAGAGCATCATGTGGGCACTATGGGAGGAGGAATGGACCAGGCAGTGGCGTGTCTGGCACAGCGCGGGGTAGCGCTGCATCTGGATTTTTCTACCCTGCCAGCGTCAAGTAACCTCGTGAATGTACCGGACGCTACTGCTGGAGTAACTTTTGTCGTGGCGAATAGTTTGGTGTTGGCGGAGAAAGCAGTAGATGCGACAACACGGTTTAACAAGCGTGTCGTGGAATGCGCTCTAGCTGCAAAGTTGATTGCGAAGAAAGCGGGTGTCGACGATTGGAGAGACGTACGTTTGGTTTCGAGCACACTGCTGTGAAGGTTCATAGAGCTGATAGTGTGAGTGTTTTGAAGCAGATCACTCGCCTTGTGGATGTTCAGAAGGCGCTTACAAGTTCTCGAGCAGATATTGGTTTTGCCGAGTTGCAAAAGCTCGCAACAACGTCTTGTCCTCTGCAGGAATATTCGATCGGTGAGCTTGAAAATGAGTTTGGTGAACCAATTGTCGGACTATTCAGTGATTCTTCACTGGCAGGGGCCATAAAGGTACGAGGGTAAGCAAAGATGTTCGGTTTTTGGTAGATCATTCATTCACAAACGCTCCTTGTGCAGGCGGTGATTGCTTCGGCTTCGACCTTCAAGCTGCAGCAACGGGCTATCCACGTGTGGAGCGAGGCTGAACGTGTAGAACAGTTTCGAACGATCTGTGCTACGTCAGCCAAAGAACTCCAGCTTATATCGGACCAGGTAGATGTGGACTTGTCTTCCATAGAAAAGAATCTTCAAAGTCTTGGAGAGGTCATGAGCGCGAGCCACCACAGCTGCAAAACGCTGTATGAGTGCAGTTGTCGGGAACTGGACGACTTGATTGATGCTGCTATGTCCGCTGGTGCGTTGGGGGCACGGCTTACAGGGGCTGGGTGGGGAGGTTGTATCGTGGCGCTCGTTCGAAAAACCGAAGTGTCTAGCTTCATGATGGCGGTCCAATCAAGCTACTACAGCGCGCGCGGAATTACGACAGGTGAATCTTTGAACGCAATGTTTGAATCAGCCCCGGCGACTGGTGCAGATATTTTCACGTCACAGATGGAGTAGCTTGTCTTGTACTACAACAGCAGCATCATTTGATGGTTCTTAATTTTTTTACGGCGTCAGCAACGAGCGAAGTTTCTCCAAATACACATCCTTTGCCTGCAGCTCGACATCGATAAGAGCAAACTGTCATCAGCCACAACGTAACTATTAGATCGGCCATCATATTTGAGATACAGCACAACATGAACATACCTCGGCCTTCCGCTGCGCCTTCTCCGCCGGCGTCATCGAAAATTGAAGAATTGCAAAATCGCGTTTCATGCTAGACAAGGTTTGACGTCGCTCCGCTATCTCTTGCTCGTACTGACTAATCTCCTTTTGCATCTGCAGTAATTTCCAACAACACCCAAACGTGTGAGCAGAATAATATACACGCTCATCTCGCAGAAGAAGCCCGTACCTCGACGTTGGCAGCATAGCGATCCAGATCTAAAATGACTCGGAAGTAGGTGTCGCTCCTCTCCAAGTGGACAACAAGCGGCAACAGTTAGTAAAAAGCAGCAGCTACGCGGGCCAACCTATGGTACCACTAACATGTATCCTCTCGAACGCTTTTTTCACGGCAGGCCGGGTTTGGATCCAACATGGAGAAACTAATGCAGCTCTCTGGCATGGAACAACTCCAATTTCCACCACATCCTACATTTGTAACACAAGCCACTGTAAGCAAATATATGCAATAGCAAATGGCCATCATACCAACGTACCTTTGGTCGGAGGAACAGCACTTGTTGATCAATCAGATCTAAGAACTTCTGCTCGCCTTCTTCGCGGTAGTTAAACGGCAGCAGTGCCTCCACTGGGCTGACACAATTGACTGGCGTCTTGTTTTTCTGATCGAGAAGTTGCTGCGGTGAACCAACAAGAGAACTGCCACTTGTTACTGGTGTCACGTCGGCCAGCGTTTCCAGGCACTTCCAGGTTTCCAACGCGCTGAACACCTTTGACGTGTCAGCGACATCGGATCTATCACTAGAATCGTTTGGTGATGAGGATTCGGGGTGATTACTTGAAGAGTATTCACGAGAAAGCTGTAGGCTTCCGTCTAGGTGTAGTGTCTGGAGCAACTCGATTTCTGTGTCTTGCAGAAAGGCATTGCACACTTCTTGGATCATAGCAAACCGTTCTTCATGCTGCGCCACGTCATTCAACCCACTGTCCTTTAGTCTCCGACAAATCTCGACGATGTCGCTCCACCAATTCCCGGCTGCCTTCACTATAGCGTCAACTTCAGCAGCACACTTGTCATCCTGTGCCGAATCATTATCATCTTGACTACCGGTGTGCTCCTCACATGGTAGCGCTGATTCAGAGAATAAGCTTAGGTTGTGCAATTTCTGGTAGGCGACATAACAAAAACAATCGTAAATCCCAGCTTCGAAATAAGCAAATAATTTGATGGAGCGTACCGCGATCTCTCGAAGTTTCTCCTCGGTCGAAGTAGTATCCACTAAACTATTCGCAGGACGTAGCAAGATGCCTACAAAATCCTGAATATCGTCCAAAGCAGCAGCTCTTAATCCGCTTTGATGGCGCTCTTGTACCCACTGCACCTTGGACGGTGTTATGGTCGAGGTAGTTTGCAATACCACATAAGCTAATCCCTCGCTTGAGACTTGATGAGTCCAACGTAGCCACTTCTCGACATCCTGGTCACTAAGCGTATCAAAATCCCGGAGAAAAAATACAGGAAGCGCAGTATCACGTCCACTTTCCTGCGTCTCTGAACGCGCCGATACTTCTTCTTCCTTCTCATCGTCTGTATTCTCACTCTCTTGCTCGCTATACTTCAGGTCTCGTAACGCATCGAGCAACGCATCCATCATTGCATCCTCCACATTGTTATTCATTCGGACGCGCGGATCGAAATCTTCTGGCACATTTCCATGCAAAGCAGTCTTCAGCTCCGAGTAGCGTTTTGCAATCTTGTGTACGGTAAGTTCCGCTGCTGATATTGGGGCAGTCATTTTCTCCAGCGTGTTAAGCGTTGACTCTTCATACGCCCCCAACACTTTTGCACCACCTAAAAGTCTTCATTATTGACACCAAACACTCAGCGACACCAACCTACCAACCTCCCCAAGGTAACCACAAACTACCTACGCCTTCGTGACGACCGCTGGATTGTCGCCAGCAGAAATTGAGAGCAAGTACGGGAACTTGGGCGGTGCAGTGCCCAGCCAAGCAAATGCACCAGACTCTGTCGACCTGGTACTGTCGGTATTTTGCGCTGTGCTGGAGTCGCTACGCCACTTCAGAAGCTGCTGCTTTGCATACACAACCTTGTTGCTGTTGTCGTATTGATGAGCAGCTTCTCCAACGCCTAAAGCAGCTAGGGGCGTCAGCGTCGCCACTGCCGCGCCGATAGATCGGGCGTTGCGCAGCATTTTGGCGTGCCAACAGGGTATTAAAAGAGGAAGGTTCAGGCGTATGTGATAGAAAGGGTTTATAATATATGGAGGGGTTTGCGATGGGTGGCCAGAATTTGATACAGACATGCAGTTGCCTTTTTACTTTACCGCTTCAGTTTTCCATTCCCCCTCCTGCAGAGCACATGCGGGCAAGTAGTGTAGTCGCTTCAGAGCTTGATCTGCATGTATTCCTTCCTCGGAGTGGCGTGTGATGTCTTTCATCCTGGGCAAGTTTCGGCCTGCTCAGAGTGAATTCCTCGTTTCTGACGAGTCCGCTGAACAAGCGGCCTCACTGAGACCAACCTAAGACTAAACCGACTGATGCTCTCCTTCAAACAATACATTTTGCATAGCTACAAAACCCTGCCAGTACAAACAAATCAGTGCTATTGCAGCACCATTATGGTTTTAAGAGTGAAAGGAATCAGACCACAAACCTCTCTTCTTCATGAACATTGTTTCTCGTTAGCATGCAACCTACCTAGCCTAGACGTAGTACGAGGTCTCCTCACCTCCGTAATATGGCGAGTTGTTCTGCGGGACATACTCGCAACCACCTCGCTCGTGGTTAATAAATACCAGCGGCTCGACCGCCTGTCATTTTGCAGCTCGCAGCTAGTACTGGAGGTGGCGGATCCGACCATTGGCTCCGAGCGTGAATTCGGCTTCGTCACTGGGTCGAGGGTCTTCACTTGGTCTCACCTCCTCACGTCTGCCCTGTGCGCCGTTGACCAGGCGGAAAGGTGGCAACATGGAGGTACCACCTTCAGACGGACTCCTGCTGTAAGTCGTCGACACGTCGGACGGGTTACCCTCCATCTCGAAATCGTACTCATCCAGCGATGAGAGACGGCCACCAACCAAACCATCGCCGCGGCGGCTATCGTTCGGAAGACCTACAATAGGGAAACCTCCCGAGTCAAAGTTTGCTGGACTCAGCTCCACTGCTGCACTCCCCCGAGCACTCAGCATGCTAATGCTCTCTGGGCCAGCATACGGGGACGTGAACTTGTAGAACTGCTCGTTGTCCTGGTGGTCGTGGTACTCCTCGCTCATTGCACTGCTGCTGCTGCTACGAGCCGAGAACCGACCGCGGAAGAAGTTTGTAATGCGCTGGCCCAGGAATGAGCTCGGACGATGCTCCAGATCCGAAGCACCGTCATTCCGCAGGGACGAGAAAATGCTGTTCGTGTACTCGGAACCGGACACTGACGCCATCGTAGCAAAATCATGGGAATCCTTCGACATGTAGTCCAAAATTGTGTTGAGGATCTCTGCAGCTTGCGGTGCCGACGGACGGTGTGAAGGGTTCTGTGCCCAACACTCCTCAATAAGCTGGGCAAAGCGATGTGGGCAACGCTGGTGATTAATTGGCGGACGTTGCTCCACCAACACCTTCTCGCGAACCTCGAAATCGAACTTGGTGTCGCTAAAGGGAACGGCGCCATCAGAAGCGATTTCCCACAGCACCATACCGAATGAGTACATGTCAGTTGCACGGCTGTACCGACAGTTGTGTGGGTCCTGCAAAATCTCAGGAGCATTCCAACGCCACGTTCCCGCAAACGACGTGAGTTCATCCGAGACACTGGGGTTTCCCTGCTCTGCTAAGCTGACAGTACGCTCACTGTATCGCACGCGGTTGACGAAATTCGACACCTTGGAGATACCGAAATCTGCCAGCTTTGCTTGCCACGTCTCGGTGACCAAAATGTTGGATGCCTTGAGGTCGCGGTGAATATACGTCGGGTTGCGAGCGTGCAAGTAGGTTAGACCCTTCGAAATATGAAGCGCTAGCGCCACTTTACGCCGCCAGCTGAGCGGGAAATGACGTTTGAGCACGTCCTTGAGACTGCCTCGAGAACAGTACTCCGTCAAAATTCCCAACTTGCCCTCGTAATAACCTGCGCGCATGAACAGCGTAATGTTCGGGTGCCGCAGTCGCGAGCAGAGTTTCGCTTCCTCGATGAAAGCCTCTTCCGAGTTCTGAATAATAGTCCGGTACAGCTCCGCATCCACCACACCTGCAGTTCCACCGTTAGGAAGCTTGATGACTTTCATGGCCACCTCAATTCCCAGCCACTGCGCCTTGTACACACTGCCAGCTGCTCCTTCCGCGATAAACGCCACATTCGACAGTCCATTGAGCTCCTCCAGAGTCACCATCTCGTTGCCCACGTACGTGCTCTTCATCGACTCTTTTCCAGTCCCGCTACTAGCAGCACTGCTACCAAATACCGTCCTGTACGACGACGCTAGAACATTCGCAACTCCATTATTGCCACTGCCAGCCAACAGTCCCGTCCCCATGCGATCTCTCCCTCGTTCTCCATGACGCGAACTATTGCTGCTTGACTGAAGCATCGTCCGGTTTCTCAAATCATCTTCATCCCTCGGAATTCTCGCTTCTCCTAAATGTCTCCAGCCAAACACGATAGCATTGAACAGCGGCACACTGAACAGCAAGCAGTCCGCCACTTCATACGTCGCATAACTCACAACTCCATTCCCCAGCACATAACACACCATCATCGGGAGCTGCAGAATCTGCACTACCAGAAAATAACGCATCAATTTCTCATGTGCTGTCCGCAGCGCCTGTTGCGCCTGAATCTGCCACGTCTTCGTCGACGCCAACGCCGCATGATCGGCACTATTCCCCAACGACGCATCCATCGTCGCAATATCTGGATTAGCCAGCTCCTCCACACTTTTCAGCCTTCTTCTCTGCACGAACAGCACCACATTGGCTGTCACTACACACCCTGCCGACAGTACATACACGACAATGTACAAATATCTCTGGCAGTCTGCTAAGTCGTCCGTTGCGTCGCTATCCGTCACTAAAGCTTGCAGTCTTGCTGTCGATAACAATCCACTGCCCAATCCAATCGTCCAAATCGTCAACCACGCTGTCCTCACCGCAAATCTCTTCATCGGAGGACTAGTAGCTTGGTGTCCACGCGCCCAGCGATGCGTGCGCAACACGAAGACCGCCAACACGACGCCCCACAATAATGACACGACGAAACTCACGTGGAAGAGCGAGTCGACGCTTGCTCCAATCACAGTGCGGACTTTAACGCCCGCACCCATGACCATGTCCATCGATTGGCTCACAGCGCCAGTGACCGAGAACAACCAGTCGGACATCACGACCGAGTAGAAGAGTGCAGGACCTGTGGCGTGTGGAGGGGGCAGCGGAGGTTTCCTGCTTCGACTGCGGCCGCGTCCTCGTCCGCGTGAGCTGTAGCCTGGGTCTGGTATCCGTCGGAAGAGCACGACGGCCACGACGGACGAGATGACGGCGGCTGTGGAGATGATCACGAGACGCGCCGTCTCCAGCGCGTCCTCCGTCGACGTCATGGCGGACTGCTACTGTATGCTAGTGGCTATGCGTGTCTGACTTGACTCGGTGGTTTCTTATTATTCCCCGTGGAGATAGAGCGCGCGCGTCGCCGTCGCCGGCCGCTTTGGGAGTCCTCGTTAGGAGCGAATGAACCCGCGGGCCCAGTGCGCGAGGAAGCATTACCAGCTGGTCAGCATGGTGCCGCCTCTACGCCGCTGACTTGATGACGCATCTCTCTTTTTGGTCCTGCACAAAAGAGGACCAAATCCTATTTGGCACTTCACCTTTTGTGATTGGACGAACATGGCTTCAACTGATCTGGAGATCTACCGCATTCGTCATTTTGCCAAGTCAGTCGAAATGGACGCCGTCGCGTGGACTCCGTACGTCGACGCGCTGCTCCAGGGCGCGCAGAGCGTGGACCAAGTGGCACAGCAGCTCTGCAAGGACAACAACTTGCCCGTCGACGCCTCCACGGTGCAAGTCGCGACGCTCGTACTGCAGACGCTGGCCAAACAATGCGCCACCTCTTCTGACCACTATGTAGCGCCTCTGCTAGAACAGCAACAAACACAAGACGCACACGTCGCCTACACTCATCACCAGCAACGCAGCGCTGCAATCGCGCCCGTCGTACAAGCTGCCATCGCCCAGAAGCTGCTGCACGACGACAGTCCGCTCACGAACCTCTTCAGCTATGACGCGTTCACGAAGCGGCTCGCCAATCTGCGTGCCGCCTTCCCCGAGCCAGAATTCAACCATGCACTGGCTGTTAAGACGAATCCTACGCGCGGGCTGCTGCGTGGTGCAAAGGACAAAGGATTCGGCGCCGAGTGCGCGTCCATCGCTGAAGCTAAACACGCGCTGTCGCTAGGGTTCGAGCCTAGGAAAGTCGTGTACGATTCGCCATGCAAGACGCTGGGCGAGCTACGCGAGATGCTGCTGGCAGGAGTTTATATCAACTTGGACAATGAGGAGGAGATCCGCAAAGTGAACGAGATCTTGAATGAGATTGAGGGTTCGGAGAAGAAACACGCAGAGCAGATCGGACTGCGCATTAACCCTGTTGTGGGTGGAGGGACGATTGATGCGACCAGTACAGCCACTGTTACTAGTAAGTTTGGACTGCCATTGACAGCGGAGACCAAGCCTCGACTGCTGGCGATCTTCGAGCAGAACCCGTGGCTGCAGGGTGTGCACGTGCACGTTGGCTCACAGGGGTGTCCTCTTGATCTGTTGGCTGCGGGAGCAAAGAAGGCTGTAGCTTTCGCTCTAGAGGTTAACGCTCATGTTGGACACAAGCAGGTGACTATGCTGGATATCGGTGGAGGTATGCCTACGGTGTACGACGGCGGAGAGCAAGAGGCCTACGACTTTAAGGAGTATGCGGATTCAGTGCGTCAGCAAGTGCCAGAGCTGTTCACGAGCGGGTTCTCGTCCATCATCACGGAATTCGGACGCAGTGTCTTCGTGAAGCCCGGTGTGACGGTGTCCAAGGTTGAAGCTATCAAGGACTGGGCAGGACAGCACATTGCAGTGGTGCATGTCGGTGCTGACCAATTCCCACGCACCGCGTATCTGCCGGAGCTGTGGTCGCACTGCATCTCCGTGCTGGATAGCCAAGGTCGCCCCAAAACAGACCCCAGCAGTGCCTACGTACGTCAAGACATCGCTGGCCCGCTTTGCTTCTCCGGCGACTTCCTTGCCAAACAGTTGCTGCTGCCACCTATTCATGTGGGGGACTTCGTGGTGATCCACGATACTGGCGGCTACACCATGTCGATGCACTCGAAGTACAACAGCCGACAAGTGTCGTCGAGCTTTGCCTACTCTGGCAATAAGTTTTCGCTGCTAAAGGAGCGCGAGACGACGGAGGAGACGCTGGCATGTTGGGGCGTCGACCGCGATGTGGAGTTGTAGATGCGCCCTTACATCTATGTAATTGATGACGAGGGCAAGGATAGGTTTCTCTATTTCTTCTGTCAATTTCATCCTGAAACATACGTCACAGGACGCGGAAAGTTATCTGCGCGCTTTAGTAGCCACTCTCGAGCATGCTGCGAATGTAGATCACCTGGCCGAACGCGATGCCCACCAGCACGATGTTGGTGACCAGGGACATCCACTTGACACGCGAGTTTGCGCTCTCCGCAGCTTTAAACACCACGGAACAAAAGTCAACTCTTCACCATAACACACTCAACAAATACGATGCCACGCACCGTCACGACTCATCCGTTCTCGGTGCTTGACAAACGAAATATCGCCACGGAGAGTGAACACCGACTCCTTGAAAAACGCCACCTCGTGCATCAGCTCCAAGCCGAGGTCTACAAAATACATCCACCACAGTCATTTGTCTTTGCAACATTCAACCTCACACATCAAGCACAAAGCGTACCTTCGACGACAATCTGCGGGAAGTAGTCCTCCACGACATGGTGGACACCGAAAACAACAGCATCACTGTCCTGGTGCGCATGGATCGAGAAGGCGACCGTCTCCGTCTTGCCGTCCAGCTTGCTCTCAAAGATCTCCGTGATATCAAACGCCACATGGCTACCAAGCTCCGTCACCGCGTTATCAATCACGTGGTCGCGGTATCCCCCGTTCGCGTAGCTATCCAGCGTCTCCCACGTGACCGGGTACTGCATTCGGTTCGGCAGCAAAGCCAACGCGATGTCCACTCGATCTCCATCCGTGATGCTGTCCACCGTCAACAGCAACTTCACACGGGTGTTGCCGCGGACGATACTGCGCGAGACGCCCACCAGATCAAACTCCAGGACACCCATCTTGGTCGCCTGACCGTTCTTCGTCGTCACTGCCATCTGCGTGTAAGCCGGAACCCCCGGCGCGTCCTTGCTGACAGTAGCCGCCACATTGGGCCTGAGCGTCAAGCTCCGCACGCCGGTCGAGATGAAGTCGAACGAGTAGAAAAGTCGGATCGTGGACGACGCGCCCTTGAGCTTACGGAAGCACAAATGATACAATCCGCTCTCACGGACCGTAGCAGCGCCGAAGTTGTTCTGCTCAGCCTTCCACGTCAAAACCTCGCGTTCAGAAGGGTTCTTCACCTGGAATTGGCCATGGATTGTCGATAAAGCTGAGTGTATCAGAAGTAGTGAATAGCTGCCAGACAGAACGTACCACGACGTCGACCAGGTCGTAGCTCTTGGGCTCGAGGATGCCGAAGCGGAAGAGCACTTTGTTGTTGGATGCGCGGGCGTTCACCTCCTCCATGAAGCATTCCTGTTGAGGGGTTTATGGTTGACAGAGTGAGTTTATAGAGGAGATCATTTATTGGGGTCAGTTTGGACGCACCTCGGAGCGCGACGAGAGCGTGAATTGGAAGCGAGATGCGTGGGCGAGAGGAAGCAGACACGCGCATAGCAGCAGCGCAGCAGCTAGTGACAGGAAGCCGCGCATGAGTCTCGTGGCGGCGTTACAGCAAGCTTGGGGAGAAGACGTCGCTTTCGGGGTGAGGATATTTGGCTCTTGGCAACATAAGGGCGTGTCTGATTGTTGCTGCAACTTAAGATGGTACAGCCGGGTATCTTGTTTTCAGCATCTATACCTAATATCCTTTCAAATACGATTCTTACTGACTTGATCTACGTATATAGTTCGTGTAGAAAACAAGCATAAACCTTGCACATTACATTAGTGCCACAGTGTCGAATGCGGGGTGCCTGACTGTATCGCTGTATTCCGATGCTCGAGCTTTGACGACGACACAGCAGTTTGGATAAGATGGATAGGAGACTGCAAAACAAGTAGGATGTAAGTGATGCGTTCGATAACATGCTGAATTTGCTGCAGCAATTGCCTGCAAAGGGTAACAGCAATGACGCTCGAAGGCGAATTGTGATCGTCTACACGTTGAGTCGTCTCGAAGTCGTCGTTGATCTACATGGGTGGGTGAGTTAACGTGCAAACAACCACGCGCCATGTAATAGCTACTTAGGTATCTAAGTTTTCACCCGAACCAAACTCAACCGCCAACCTACGACGGTGCAGTTCCATCGCAGCTCACCTGAAGCTGCAGTTTAACAGATAGGAGAATTGTTGTTTCTGAGATTTTCATCGTCGTCCCGTTGCAGTTGCACGAAGTTCGTCATGACTGGACTCTTCGCTGCACCTCCGATCGCCCGGGGCAATATCGACGAGGAATCGCTTCGAGCGATCGTGGCCACCATAGATCACTTGAGACTGTAGTGTCCTGCGCGGGTGCATGACAGAGGCAGTGAGTGATCACGCACCCACTTCAACTTGGCGTTGATGTAGATACGCTCCAGCGGCAGTGCATGCATCCAGATGCAGGTCGCTTGTCAGCCGCTTCAGCGCAGCTCCTGCAGCTCGTCGCGTGGCGATGTCTGCAGCAACCAGAGCTTCCCGGCACATACACGTGCTTCTGCCGGACGTTCTGGTGCCCAACGCTGCATCTGCTGTACACTAGCACGCCCCAGCTCAAACATCGGCTGGCAATTCCAAGCCTGCGGGCGCTGCCGCCTGCTGCGCGCCATGCAGAGGCCTCCTTCCTCTCCGTCCTCGGGCCCTCGGCCCGATGCGTGTCCAACGGGACTTCAACGCCGATCCCGACGATCGACTCTGGACAGGTCGCTTGCAGCAGCGCGTGTATGGCTCTGAATCTTCGACGGCGCATGCATTTCCAGAGTGCGGGCCACAAAGCCGGGCCGCCGTTTTCGTGCCATTGTGCACACATACGTGTCGGGTCCAAGTTCCGGGATACCTGGCGGCTGGGCCTGCAGCAGCAGGTTCGCACTTGCTCACTTCCCATTTTCCCTTCTCCTGGCCGCACCAAGAGCCCTATCAATACCCTCCGTTACCGCAACGGACGAGACGAGAACCTCTCCCTTCCCATACACATAACGACTGCACCATGGTCAAGCTCTTCAGTCCACTGGCGCTGTCCTTGGCGGCCTCTGCCGCTGCGGCCGCCGCCTACGCCGCCTCTCACTTGCGCTTCCGCTCTCCGTCGCTCACTTCCAGCTCCTCCTCGTCGCCCAAGATGGCTCCGCGCACCGCGCACCAGCGCAACATCGACGAGATCAACCGCCTGGACGGCTACGACGTCGTCATCGTGTGCACGTCCACGCCGCATCAGGCGCAGTACTGGCAGGACCGCTTGATGGCTACGCGCGGCTCGATCTCTCCCCAGGACGCCAAGGTCATCGCGGTCTACGAGGACTGGGACGGTGGCGCCGGCAACGGACTGGGCACGCTCTATGCCTACACGAAGGCCGTGGCGGCCGGCAAGGAGCTCTACGGCATCGACATCTCTGCGCTGCTGGCGGCGGGCAGCATCAGCGTTGCTCTGTACCACACGGCAGGCAAGGGCACGCGCTTGGCGCCGCTGCCAGGCAGCGAGAACAACAACAAGTCGGGTGTGAAGCTGCCAGCTATGGTGGAGGTCAGGGACAAGTTCGTGCCCATGACGATCCTAGAAGCTGTGGTCAAGCAGACGGGCGTGTATGCGTCCAGCCGTCGTGGACGGCTGTCTGTGTTCTGGGGCGACCAGGTCTTCATCCCGTCGGCCGAGGTTAAGTACGAGGCCAAGCACCACATTGACATCCTTGCGGCACTAGCGCCGATGCCTTCCGAGAAGGAGTGGAAGGAGAAGGGGCTTGAGAAGTACGGACTTATTGTCGTCAACCAGCAGGACAATGCTGCTCAGGTGGATAAGGTCACGCACGAGACGGCTATTCGACTCTTGTCTTCGTTCGGCAAGATGAAGTCGGTCGGTACCAGTCTCGGATCGTTCAGTGTTGACGCTGATATGCTGCGTGCGCTGCTCAGTGAGTTTTCGAAGGAGTTGGCGGCTAAGGAGGGGAAGCTTGACAGCGACCCGCACTTCTGGATGCCGCTGACGCTGGAGCTCGACGCGTACACGGAGGTGATGGCCCAGAAGGGTGTGGAGAAAACCGAGTCTACTGCACACTACCAGCGCATGAAGAAAATGATGGTTAACTTTGAAGAGACCCGCACGAAGAAGCTCGGACTGTTTGGCTGCGTTGACGTGGGCAGTGATGTGTACTGGTGGGACTACGGTCAGCTGAAGCTGTACCTGAAGAACAACCAACTGGTGACCAAGCCTGGTGTAGAAGCTGACTGCCTGCGCTCGTTCTTGGGCATCAGCAACAGCATGGAGCACAGCAAGGTCGGCCAGGACGCGAATATCACGGAGGCCACGGTGCTGAACAGCAACATCGAGCACGGTGACATCAAACGTAGTGTGTTGAGCGGTGTGTGTGCCAAGGAGGTGAACGCGGACGGCTCGATCCTCATCAACGTCACTGCGCGCTCGATCACGGCGCCCAACTGCGTGGTGTACAACGTCACCTCGGACGAGGTCGATGGTCTGTGCCTGGAGGAAGGCAGCGTGGTGGTTGGTGTGTTGCTGCCTGATGGCAAGAAGGTTGTGATGCGCTCAAGCATGGATGTTTGCGGTGGCAAGGCCTGGAAGACCGTGCTCGAGTCGAACCAGCACTCTTTCGAGAATATCTATGAGCTGAACGCGGACGCAAACGTGTCGAAGCTGGAGAAGCTCATCCAGGACGAGCACATGAAGATGCAGGAGGTGGTCATGTCCTAAGCGCAGTAAATCCCTTCCAGAGCTAGTAATATCATAGATAACCCCGACCGCTTGCCGGTAGAACTCCTAAATGCATTCGTTTCGTTCATCCCACTTTCAAGACGCCTTACCAAGAGGATCCCATCATGAGACTCATGCGATGGTCCTCGTCCAAAACGTGTAGCCACCATGACGCAGGCGACGTAGCGGAGCTCGTTGCTGCAGTTTGATTGCAAACTGTCGTCCTGCCGTATCTTTTCGATTTTCACAACCGAGCGACGCCACGTCATTCGTTCTATTCGAAGCATGCGTTTCGGTGTTCTACAAATCGTACCTAACCGCATCTGCTAACCACATCATGATCACATCACAAACCTGACATCCATCGGTCTGATAACCACCGCACGTTTCGATCATCATGGCAGACGCGAAACTTCAGCTACTGGTAGCTGCCCTAGGCGCCGTCCTATTGCAACAATTTGTATCTCGACGTCGTCACCAGGTCGTCGCAGTGGAGAAGGCCAAGCAGCAAAAAGCACAGGCTGCAGCCATTGCAGCTACCGACGATGAGGCTTTCGTGGTAGAAATCGAATACTGCACAGGTTGCCGCTGGATGCTGCGCGCCGCGTGGATGGCGCAGGAGCTGCTCACAACATTCCAACAGGACGAGAACAGCCGTCTGCGATCGGTGACGCTCACGCCCAATTCGCGTCAAGGCGGCGTGTTCAACGTGTATCTGCGTGAAGTGGGGGCCAACGCTGATCCAGACGCTGAGCCGGAGGTTTTGTGGTCGCGCAAGATCGCGCGTCGGTTCCCCGAGTCCAAGGAGCTCAAGCAACTTGTGCGGGATATTGTGTGTCCGGAGAGGGGACTCGGCCACTCGGACAAGAAGTAAAAGAGGGTGAAGGAGTTGAAGAGAACGAATTGACACTCATTGCTGCGATTTTAGTTTGTTTACTGTGGCGCTCTAAAATTTGCCATGACAGTTGGGAGAGATGAACGATTGGACCCTCCGGGGAACACTGCACTAGGACGGGATAAGAGAGTTCGCATGCTCTTGCCGATAGATGCGACGCTGTAAAAGCTTTTTGGGATACTGGTGAAGGACGTCGGTCGGCCTTCAGGTTGGGTCACGCACTTTACAGCCGACACTTGAAACTCTCGCCATGCCCACGGATGCGCCTGTAATCATTTTAGGTAAGTATCTCCATGCCACGAGAGTCAACAAGAATAAAAATTGAGGTCTTACCCGAATTTGCTGGCTTGTGAAACGCTGCTTTGGGTTTTTGTCGAGAATCTGTCGGCGACAACGAGTTAGCAACTCGAAGAAGGAACGCGAAAATGTTGCAGACGCACATGTTGCATGAGGTCGATAAGTTCACTCTCTACTACCCGATCGCCGACTACCTCTGGGTATTGGATGGGGTCATTCTGTAGATGGAACAGTCAGTCACCTCCATCGATATTGACAACTCTGTGTTGTAGTGCCCGTTGTGTACCTGAATTTTAGCGTACAACACCGCCATGGTTTGGGCGACGAACGGCGGATACCCGTAGACGAACATGTACAACGTGATTCCGCAAGCCCAGATATCAATAGGTTTGCCTTGAAAACTTTCGCCTGTTAACATCTCCGGTGCTAAGAAAATTGAGTCAGTATTATGGCACTGTGCTACCAGTAACTACACGTACCCATGAAGATCGCTGTTCCGGCAGTTTGCCGCATATTCTCATTATCGTTTTCTATTTCCTGTACACAATTACGATAGAAGTATGAGTTGGCATTGTTGACAAGACAGCTTACTCGTGGTCATGTTCGCACATGAGAAACACCGAAGTCAGCGATCTTGAGGATCTGTTCATTTTCACCGACTGTCTTCAGCAGCAAATTGCCTGGTTTAATATCGCGGTGAATGATCTGCCGCAGCGTTAACCCGGTTAGATGACGATCACTTAGATGTTAGTCCTGAACAAGTGTATCACCTTGTTCTCGTGTAGAAAATCAATGCCCTCAATCTGTAGCATTGGCGAAAACGATTAGACTTGAAGTTTGCAGCATCACTGACAACAAACTCCTTACCAGGTGTGTGAAATACGTTCGTGTAAGCTCCGCGTTTAATGGTGTGCATTTTCTGCAGGTAAAGTTGGTGAGATTAGTTGTGCTTACGACAACCTCGATAGCAATGTGCGTACATGTCATTGTCCAGTACAGGGCCCCCATCCACCAATTCACTGATCATATATAATTCGTCGCTTTCTACACGGATCAAATACGAGTGAGCTCTAACTCATTGGCGTCACAGAGCTCCGCAAACGCACCCTCTGTGTCGATAACTTCGCGCAGCACAACAATGTGTCGGTGTTTGAATCGCTTCCAGATGTTGAGTTCCTTCTTGACAGATTGCAATACGTTGCCAAAACGACCGACGCGAATACGTTTGAGTGCCTTCTTGTCGACGACCTTAGCCGCGAAATGCTGCTTCGTCTCGTTACATTGCACTTTGAACACAACCCCGTAAGCACCCTTGCCAAGTTGCTCCATGAGCGTGCTACAGGAAAATAATTTGTGGTTAGCGCAGTAACGTTCGAATCTCAAACCCCACGGCAACGTACTACTGATTGAGATGCCGTCGGCCATCGGCATCCACAGTTCTGACCATCTTCGTTGTCTCTCGGAACGACTGCCCTCGTCTTCGTAGAGGTACAATGGGCTTCATCCCAGTCAAATGCTTTTCAGCACTGCCCTGCTGACTTAACGAACCTCGATAGGGAGTGGGCTTCACGACAACCAGAGCTGGGGGGTCTGGAGGAGGCTTAGTCTCCACCTGTTCTACTACTGCTGCTGGATCACATGTGGTTCCCACTGTGTTGACGGGTATCTCATCGACCGCTTTCTCGAGCGTGGTTGCTGTCTTTGTAATCCCACCGTTTGAAGATCCAGGACGGGGATTCACTTCAACAAGCGGGTCTGATACTCCCGGTGGCGAACTCGTTGCATGTCCAGATGATCCATAGACTGCCGTGCTGTGAACTGACTCGGCAGGCAAGCTTATATCTTCGGATGATTCCGAGCATAACTTCACTTCAGCATTGAGAAGTGACGGGTCTGGTGCTGTTGCAGACATTGCATTGTGGGGAAACGGATCTGGTACTCCAGCAGACAAATTGGTCGTAATTGCACCCTCGGAACAATGATTCACTTGAGTGATGTACCGTGACGTATCCAGTACTTCTGCAACCATATTCGTGGCGATTCGATGCTCGGACGACCCAGAAGAATGAATCTGTACTTTAGCGATGTGCGGTGGCGAGCCTGGTACTTGTGTATGCAGTGCACTCGTAATAGGTCCATGCCCTCCTGCCAGCTTGACACCATCGGCTGAAGGTTCCTCCATAGACGTCGATAAAACCGGGATGGAATGAACGAATAACGTGCACCAAGAAGAAGAGCCCACTCGTCTAAATCCAGCAACCGCGCTAGTTGACAAAGATAGCTGCATCACGTGCCATCGAATATATATATTTACGCCGCACGTAGACTTTTTAAAGTCTAGTGATATCTGCTTGAAAGTAGATATCACCGGCAGTCCTAGTAGTAGTCGTAATACAGATCTTGGCAGTCAAGTAGCGCCTTGACGTTGTCTCGAACATGTACCAGCCACACAATCTGCTCGTCGAGGTGGACCAGCATTTCCTCCAGCTGCGGGATCGGCACCAAGGCGCGCGCATACTCCACAATCTCGACCTTTTGGCCTCGGAAGGCACTGACAACAAAAGCGTATCAGTATCTTACATTTTACGATCGTCAACTGTCGACAGTACAACTTACCAAACGCAACCGATGAACTCTTTCCTTGACGCGCAGCCCTCCGGGATGTTTGTGATCGGCTTCTGAGTAGCCATCAGACTGAAAGCCTCCACCAACTTCAGAAAAAATCAAAAACAATTTGCACGTTAGCAACTCGGATAACATAACATACCTTTCAGCACAAGCTCTTCACATCGACGTACCAGTTCTCCGCGGTGAATGGAAAAGTCTACGATGACCTCGGATGGCAGTGCTGGCTTGAAACTCTGTAAGATAAAAAACGACCACCAGACAATTGCAAGTCAGCACGAACGCACTCATCTCCTCCACTCTATGCTATCACGTACGTGGTCAACATGGGAGCAGTACGGGAACCGACGGCGACTGGGCAGTCGTAGGACGTTGGCCGCGTTGCGGAGCTCCTGACAAATGCGACCCAGACTCTGGAACGTCCGTTGCACAATCTCCACATAAACTTCGACGTCCTCGTTGCTAGGCTGGTCGTTCAGTAGATCCTGACGTTGCACGTGCATAAACTCCTTGAGCGCGGCGAGTCTGCCCACTTGGCTCTGCACGATGCCGTGGAACTCGAGGATCTGGTTCAGAACGCAGTACTGCTGCAATCTGAAGGAGTTACAATGACAACAACACACCATTAGAATCAGCAGAAAGAGCAGCTTCCAATACGGCCATCCGTACGTGCTGGTGATCGGCGCATTGCGCTGGGCCTTGGTTAGTTTGAGCTCCACCTTGGTGAATACCACAAGGTGGCCCTATCATTAGGAGACGCGTGTGTAACATATCACATGTCAGACTAGTCAATGTCTAACCTAAATAAGTATTATACAGCATACCTCGACACGAATATCCGCCTTTATAGAGGGCGAAGTAGCGCCGCGATCCGAGCGTATGCGACCCCAGATGAAGTCAATACGCTCCAATTCATGCGACGCATAGTCGATGGCTGAGTTCACGTCCTTGAGCAAATAATAGCGCGTTTCTCGCTTCTGCTCGAGCAGACATCGGTCAGACAAGAAGATCACTGGAATATGTTAAAAGCGAGAACCCTATTCACCCAAGCGCTGAGCTCTTCCTCGGCCTCTTGCTTGTGGAGATCCATGGACGCCTCTGTGACGCTGCTGGACATTGTTGCTGGTTCTGCTTGTTGGTGGTTGCTGCTGTGGAAGTCGGAATGAAGTCTCGGGTCTTGTGCACCCGTGCGTGCCTGTCCCCTTCAATGTGGACGACGCTACAGCGATCACTGTGGACAGGCACGCGATAGACACGCACTCTGTGATATCTGATGCACAGAAAACAATTCTATAAAGAAGCACACCAACTGTACACAATCTGAGTGACTTGTTGTTGGTATTGGGAACTGTAATAATGAATACAATGACTAGTGATGTCGGTTACTCAGTAGTACAGGTTTACCATCTTCCATTTTATGGCGATGTGCTCTTGAAGAGGATTCATCTGTACAAGAGCAGCTCTTCTTCGCCACAAGCTGGACGATGCCAGGCCAATTTTTGCCGAGCTTGTCACAACAAGCGCCAGCTGGAGGTGAGAACGCGGAGAAGCCCATCGTCCGGCTCTGGCATTGGCTTCATCGTCGCCAGTGGCGGCCATGACGCCCCAAGTGTGGTTGCTGCGTTGACTGCATGTTGAAGTTGTCTGCTGAAGGCTAAAGATACTTTTTCTGGACCTTGGTATTTATATCGCTGTTGGGATGGCTACATTTGCTGGAAGCGAGGCCTTCGCTGACCGAGTTACTTAGTGGCTGGGGAACATGTCGACGGAGGAGATAGCAGCAGCCGTCGAGAAAGACAAGATTCGTGACCTCTACAACGCTCTGCGGACGGACGAGCGCGGCGTCAGGTACAGCACTGACAAAAGTGTTTTCTGAAGTTAGTCAATAACGCGTGAGCCGGGTCTCGTTGACAATGGCATCTGCTGCATTCTTCAGTCTCGAGGCTCTGGCGCAGTCACTCTACTTCTTGCAACACGAGGAGTTCACGATCTTCGACGTGAAGCAGGCCTTTCGTTCGTCTACCGGTAGGGACATTACTTTGCTTCTTCCTACATTTGATACCGACATTGGCACCGTGCTTTGCTTTGTCATTGCAGGGGCGAGCGAGAACTATTTGGCGTACCGCGAATTCCAAGTCGCTTTGGGAAAAATTGCTCGTGTCAAATACTACGGTAATTGCGGTGGAACTGACGAGTTGGAGGAGGCTGCTTCTCTGAAGCAACGACCTCGACTGACAGAGCAGGAGCTCACGTTTGCGTTAGTGGATCAGTTGATAACTGAGCGCCAGCTCAATCAACTTGATGTGCTTCGTTGTCAGATGACACGTTGCAGCGTTCTTGATACGCTCGAGCATAACTTACCAGTGCTGATGCAAAGTTTCCAGCTGTACGGTTCACAGAACAGTCTTGCTACAAACATTGCAACATCAACCATTACGCTGGACGGGTTTGTCGATTTTTTGAATGCGTACTTTGAGTATGAAGAGTTCTTCTCATTCGATGACCTCGCACGCGTAAGCATCCTCAGTTATTCCTTCCAACTTCGATTTTGTCGAAAGACTAACTCTATTTTGCGGTTTGCTCAACTGCTTCAGATGTCAGCTGAAGTGTTATTTGGATCTGCAAGAGCAGGAATAAAAGCAGAGGCGAAAGACACCAAGGATGCATCAACAGGCAACTTAAACTTTGCCCAATTTCTCGAGCTTTTCTGCCGAGTGGCTTCTGCATTTCACCATAAGCTTTTAGTTCAAGAGGGCGCGCAGCTTCGACGAGCTGTCGAGTCTTGTCGACTCGAGTTCAGCCTCGAGGTGCTTTTGGAGCACATGCGTATCACCCTAATACCGAATGATGGATCACTGGCAGAGATGGCTTCCAACCAACATCAGCAAGAGGTTTCAATCATTACCTCTGGTATGAAAGAGCTTGTAGCAGAGTCGCCGCGAGGCGATGATTTGGCTGCGATGACTGCAATTGTTCAGAATATCCGGGACGTGCTTCGCCTCGATGCTGCTGATATAGCCAAGAAACCCAAATATCGACTGAAGCACGAAGGGAGCTTGGTTGGCCAACTGTCTCGAAAACCGAGCTGCAATCCACCGGAGCAACCTCTATCAGGTGAAGCTACATCTAGTTTGTACTCGACTTCACCGCAGCAGCGACCAAAACAGGAGGACAGTCGAAAACCGCCCCCACAGGTTGCCATGATACGAGAAGTTGCGATGCCTCCAACTCTACCTACAGATGTGATTCAACTGCTCGAAAGCGCTCTGAAATTCCAGAACATGGCGCAGTACAATGTACGTTGGTATTTCTCGGCAGCGAGTAAATATTCTGACAAAACTGTTGTGTATTACCGCACGTAGATGGCTCTCAGTGCTTTGGATACCTGTAAACTGCGCTACCAAGAACAATATCCACCACCCAGCGATGACACGCTCGACCCGATTCACACGGAGGTTCAACTCTTCTTTGCTCTCCAAACTGCGAGTGTCTACGATAGCGCTCGCAGAGACATTCAGGCCTTGACAAAATACTACGAGGCGATGAAACTTTCTCGTGAACTTCCAGCATCCCACCCTGGTCGATTGCTAGTCAAGAGCTGCATTGGGGTGTCTTTATTCTACGTTGGTGAGCTAGCCCTGGCACAGCAATGCCACCAAATTGTTTTGGAGGCTAGAAAATCTGCGAAGAGTAGTGGTGCAGCAGTCGACGGCGATCTGGAAGGTGACAAACGAGCTCCAGGCAAGACGGACAGCACCATAAATAGTAACCTCGTCGACACTGCAACAGCTATGAACAACCTCGCGTGCTGTCTATCTCAAGATCAAAGCGAGTCAACCTCGAAATCCCTGGACAATGCGTACTTGCTGTTCAAACACGCGCGGCAAATTTATTCTGACACTTTCGGGCCCGCGCACCCTCGCGTAGAATTGATCACTCGCAATTTGGATCGTGTGCGAACATGCCAAAGTAGCGTTGTAAGTGACGCTGCTGCTGCATTGGCACGTGGTGAGTACGCACATGTGATTCCAGGCAGCACATTCCAGATTAAGGCGCTGGAGGTGGTAGCAAAACCTCTAGGCAGCAAACACGGCAAGTCTGGAGGCAAGAAGAAAAAGAAGAAAGGAGCGAAGTAGCTTTGTCGGTGCGTGCGAAAGAAGTAGCAAGGGGGTGAAGACAACAATACAAGCTCTATTCGACAAATTTGAATCATATGTCTACTTCGTCTTTGACTTGGCAGGTGATGTGAACAACAGAACCAGTAGGTCTCCTAATGCCTTTTTCCAGTACTTGTCCAGCGCGAACCACGCCACACAAAAGTAAAGGACGCGTGCCTCCACAATTCGTTCTTCGTTCGCAACGAAATGGTTGGCAACGTGTGCTACGACACCGATAACAGCGCTTGTTGCAACAATCTGCACGATGAATCCAAACGCGCCCATAGACAACTCCACGATGCGATTCGTTCGACCATAATGCGTCAAATACTTCAGCACCACACCACTGGCGTACAGGTTGGCAGTAGAAATCGCAAGAAATCCAAATGGGTGAGCGCTTGTATTCGTCTGCCATTCCATGACCAACTTGGGGATCGTGAAAGCTTTCAACCAGCTGACACTCAAGCCTATGATCGCCTTCAGCAGAGGCATCGGGAAGCGGAGCCCATCAACCACCACCACAACCAAGAAGTAAATGGGCACGACAAGTCTCACGGTATCTTCAAACTGCGGCGCGGCACCGAAAACAGGGCGGATGATGGTCGTCCCTAGTAAATTGGCAGCGATGGAAGCAAACAGCGCTCGAGCGTGGCGAGTTGCCTCCTTCCGGAGTGACGGCGGACGACGCGCAAGCTTTGGTGGAGTCACAAAATCCGCGAGTTGCGCCCGTACAGCAATGCAGATCCAAACGATGAAGGAGCGCTTAAGCATTACTTGCAGTTCCGGTGACTGCACGTAGAACTCTCCCGTTGTGAACTCGAACCAGACAGCGGCGACGGCCACGACGATCACCAGCACGTTTGGCAAAAAGGTGGAGCAGATTGACAGCCACAAGGAAGATGGGGCACAAGCATCTTTGCGCTTGCTTGGAGAAGACTGGGGAGGCGTTGAAGCCTTGGTGGTCGCAGGAGAGGAGCGGCGTTTAACCATTACAACGGTGCAACGGAGACTGAAGGGCGGAAGATCGAGTCGGAGCACCAGTTCACGATGACACGTTGCATCGGTTTGAACAGGGGATATGGAAATATGGAGGTTCAGTTTTGACGTCGCTTCATTATCTATTATAGGAGGTGCAATGCATGTAGTGACGTTACGACCACGATACGGTTTTCTTCTTGACGGACTCAACGAGCAGCGCAGGCAACAGCTCGCGGCTGAAGAACGAGAGCGACCTGAACTCCTCCATCACTTGTGCACTGTAGATGTACGCAACCGCTACAGTCTCCCTAACAAAACCTAACTTTTTCTAGCTAGCTCTGTCGACAACTCGCTGTAACCCAAGTTTTAAAGAAAGTCAGCGATGGACTGCGTCGACCGCCAATGACCCTGCGCACACGAACCGAAGGATGTTGAAGGCGGCGTTGACGTCTTGTCCCGCAACGTGAGTACAGTGTGGACACTCGAATACGTCTTTGCTCCCGGGCTTCAGATGGAGTCTAGTGTCATGCCCGCCTTTGGCCTGCTAGCAAGCAAGCCAGAGAGCGTGGGCGCACAAGCTCTGGCTTGCTTGCTCGCAGCCAGAGGCAGCATGTCGCTGCGACGGTATCCTGCAAGGCTCTCCGTTCGCAGTTTACATACATATAGCTAGATATTACGAACGTGCAAAAGAAAAGAAGAAAAGCAAAGAAACACGCAGGGTAGCAGGACACATAGGCACGTAGAAACAGAAACATGCAGGAAACATCAAGAAGGCTCCTGTGCGAGCTAAGCGCACAGGAAGACGTGCACATTTAGGCCAGACATTTTCATTATCAAATACACCAACTACCCCGCACTCGAGACCAACTCCTACCTACGCGACCTACACTCCGACGCTAACTTCAACGACCAACGCTCTTCACCTCAGTCACGACATCTGGAGCATCGCCCGCACGTCTGACTCGAGTACATCTCCGAGAACACGACCAGCGACTCGCCCATGAACTCGCACTTGGCTTTCAGTAGCTGTCGAAACTGAAAGTGCTTGAGGCCCAGGAGCAATACGTTGAACGTGTGGTTGCGCGCGGTGCTTTTCTCGACCACGTCTTTGGAGCTGACGATCGGGAGAATGATGGTGTCGTAGCGCTTGGTCAAGCAGGCGCACGTTTGGTAATGCATCTCTTTCACGCAGTTGTTCAGCTTGGCTGTGGCGCAGTCGAACGCTCGCTTGGCTCTTGCGAACGCCCGACATTGCCTGCCCGAGCGATGGCCTTGAAAGTTCTTGATCAAAGCCAACTCCCGCTGCGCATTTTTGATACAGTGTAGGCGGATACTATACTGCCACCCTTATTTTTACACAATTTCTACCAATAAACCGCTTTAAAGTAAATCGTTTTGACCAATCAAAAGCACACGTCAAAACAAAGTGATTGGTGGTCGTTTGGCTTCATTCTGCAACCTACAGCCTTGGGGGCAGACAAAAGACCCCCCTCTACTCAGCTATTGACGGCGGTAGCTATACTGCCACCGCAGTGTTTGGAAGGTTAGTGTTCTTATCAAGCGCTCTCGTGTGAGAAGGTTAACGGCTATGATCTAACGAATCGAATGGTATTATGATTGCTACGAAAATGCTAGAATCGTCAATTTCTGAATGCCTCGAGGCCCCGCACTGACAGAAAAGGAAAAGAGACAGATTGCTGCCTTCCACAAGCTCGGGCGGAGCGGGCGTGCTATTGCAACGTTCTTAGGAAGATCCAGACCGGTAGTGCATGCATATCTTGCCTCGCCAGACTCCTACAACACCGCCAAGCGCCCAGGTCGGCCAAAAAAGCTCACACCCACCGCTGAGAGGCGGCTCTTCAGAGAGGCTTCAAAAGGCAAGTTAAGCGCTCCTAAGTTGAAAAAGCAACTGCAATTGGATATTAGTGCTCACCGTATTCGGGAGCTGCTTCAGCAACACCCAGAGTTCAGGTACGAGAAGCTAATGGCTATACCCGTGCTCACCAAAAGACACAAGGAAGCCCGGCTCAAATGGTCTCGCGAGAAAGTGACCTGGGACGTTGCAAAGTGGTCTCAGGTTGTTTTCTTTGACGAAAAGAAGTTTGACTTAGATGGACCGGACGGTCTACAGTTTTACTGGCATGATCTGCGGTTCGAAACTCAGATTTACTCGCGTCGCCAAAATGGAGGGGGCAGTGTGATGGTGTGGGGTGCATTCTGCGCAGCCGGCAAGAGTGAATTGGTAATTTTGGAAGGTACGAAAGACAGTGAACACTACATCTACACGTTATCGGAGCATTTGCTTCCCTTCATCGACCGTATCTACGACCGAGATTGCGTGTTCCAGCAGGACAACGCGTCCATCCACTCTTCTAGGGCATCGAAGAACTTCTTGAAGGAGGAGAATGTAGTCGTCATGGAGTGGCCAGCAAACTCACCGGATCTGAACCCGATCGAGAACTTGTGGGGGGTGTTGGCGCGTGCTGTGTACGCTAATGGGCGTCAATTTGAGACTAGGGACTCTTTGATCGCAACTATCAAGACGTGTTGCACCGAAATCACGGCAGACTACATGAAGAATCTGTTGAACTCAATGCCGAAGAGATGTGTGGCCGTCCTAGAGCTACAAGGAGCAAAGAAAAAATATTAGATAGCTCCTTAATTGAACAGGAACAACGAAACAGAGCCAAATAGCTAGCGGCAGTATACTTATCGCCCTACATGTTGAAGTTGAAGTTGAAGTTATCGTTTTGGTAGATTCTGCAGCAACTTCGCACCGGATTGAAGTGGATGATACGCCAGACGCTTCGTTTTGACTTGTCCTATCGTTTGGTAAAAATGGGTTTCTTTAAAACAACTTAATCGCAGCAATATTCTCGAAAATATGGGTGGCAGTATAATTACCGCCCGCGCTGTACGAGTCAGGTACTGGTCCAGGCGCTCTCTTGTCCCACGGCCGACGTGAAGAGCGTTTCCGACAAGATCGACGCCAGTCATGAACGCCTTCATCCCCGGGTCTAGCGCGATCGTTCTGCCGTGGTTCACGTACTCTTGCGGTCGGATGAACTGCGGGATCACGGCGTACCAGAAGCCGTTCGTGTTGGTGATCTGGATCTCGTTCGTGATCTCCACCCTGCGGTCGCATCGGATTGGGATGTTATTCGGCTTCGAGATGGGCAGCATTGCACTTGGCTCGCCCTCCGGGCACGTTAACTTGGCAATATTCGCGTCTTCACAGAACGTAAAATATCTCCCGTCTTTCTTTCGACTCTTGAACTGGATCTTGAACTTTTTGGTCTTGCCGTTAGCCTTGTTGCTGAACGCGCTCTTCACATTTGTCTGGAATTTGCGGAGCGTGTTGTATCGAATGGCCTTTGGGGTGTTGAACGCCCACTGTGGAGGCGGTTCCATTCCTTCTGGGTAAACGCGTGTTTTTCTGGACTTTTCAGTCACATAAAGGTCTCTCAGGGTTTCTGCCTTCGATACGTTTGTCGCTCGAAAATGGGCAACAGTCTGGTTGTAGGTCCAACGACAAGTGCCCATGAATCTCAAAAGTTGTTTGCGCTGCTCAGCCGTTGGAAATAGCTGGTACTCGCGCATGCGTTGCAACATCAGCTTATCCTTGGAACTCATTTCCTTGCGCAAGGCCGGCGCTGTCTCGATATCATCTGCGTGAGTCTCGGCGGCGCACTTTAGCACGCTGACCGTGCCCGTAAGGTTCGACACAACTCTTGCCCGCTGCGCCCTGGTATCAAACGCGTCGCGCTTGCTCTTGTGCACGGCCATTTCGAAACGTGGTCAAAGTTTTCTCTAAGTTCTTGCAACGATTGCACTCGACGGACCGTGTTTGTCTGAGTCTGGAAATGGAACCAGGGCTTCGGGTTCAGTACGTCCACAGCTTGACCCAGCGTACTCAGTTGTCATCCGTCAAACACTTCCGCCAGTCGACGGCTATTGACGACGGACAGCTTGGCCAGGAGCGGGCGACACTCTCGAACTTGCCCGCATAAGACGTGGGCCGTAACGTGAGAGAGCATCTCGTCGATACGATAGTCCTGAGCTTTTGCCTTTCGAGCTCGGACGTCGGCGTCGGTCTCACTGCGCAAATCTTCTTTCACGAACGTCCGTAGGGCATCCAAGTCGCTCTCTAGGTCGTCGGCATTTGTTCTGGCACAGCGCCGCGAAGCCATCCACCCAATCTTCTTCCAGCTCATTACCGCACACAGCCGAACGTCCAGACATTGCCTCGCATCGCTCGTGTGCACGAAGATCAACACGCGCACTTGTTGCATGGCGTCGCGAATTCGATCACGTAGTACAGACCAGCCTGCTCTTCGCCGCTGAAGCTTGCGTGGCTTGGGCGGCTCCACGACGAAGTCAGTGATCTTTGAGTCTGTAACGGGGCTAGAGCAACCGTTACTGGCGTACACTATAGATAAGAGGAAGCTCGCAACAGTGGGTCAAAGTATGTGTTTGGGTGTAAATTCAACTCTGATTTGGTGTTAGGTCCAGGGCAGGTGGCCCTGACCACTCAATTACCAGTCAACTCTGGGTTGGCTGAAATCCTTACTCTTTTCAGCCAATCGGAGAGTGACAATACAGCACGCGCTACCCGCGTGCTTGTACCCACTTTCTGTATCAAATTATGTAACTCTACCTACAAATGTAACTTTGGATGTGGCCCGTCACAGAGTCCCAGTCTGGTGGGTCGGTGTCCACGCAGTGCGTCACTCGGAACCACGAATCCTGGAGAGGCTTGAAGATCGCAGGCACGGCAGTACTGTCCCGAGCGTCGTCAGGAGCCCAGAGGCCGTCGGCGACTTCCTGACGGAACCACACACCAGGACCTTCGAGGACGCGTCCGTCGTGTGCGACTCGCTGCTTCTTGTTCTTCTTGCTTTCTCCGCCGATGTCCTTGCGTTTCTTGCCTCCAGACGTCCTCGCGCGTTTCTTCTTGGACGCTGGCTTTGCCTTTCCAGCCGCCTTGCCCCGCCCCTTGCGAGGTGAAGCCGGCGCCATGGCTGGTGGAAGTCAGATGAGTTGGCTCGGTCGAGGTCGCTTGAGTAGGAGATGGCAAGTTGTGGAATGAGAGCGAACCAGAGCGTGCTGCTCGAGCCTTGTAGTGCAACCGAGTTTTCCGTTGCGGAAAACTCTCGAAATTCTTCTGGGAAGAAGTCTTGCCCGTGAGTCGAAAAGTGCTTGGGCCAACGACTGGATACCAATCCTATAATGCAGTACGCTTTCGTGATGAAGTACTATAAGCTGGACATCTTCTGCTACGTAACCAGGTAGAGGACACAGCACCAGGAAGCAACTCAACACTTGCTACTCCTGCTTACTCCTCCTTTGCTACGACTTCCTGCTGAGTCTGCTCCACTTCACAATCAACTAAGACAAAGCTCCTGCCATCGACTGGCCCCTCTTAACGCACCTTGCGCTTGGCGCGATTCTTTTTTTCTCGGCATGCCCGACAACTTGCGAAGACTCCACCACCAGGTTTCGGTTTACATAATCTTTCTTCCCGCACTTGAAACACGTCCCTGGCTCGCGGGCCTTGTATGCTGCTCGAGACTGCGCGCGCGACTTGGCTAGGCAGGCGTTACAGCGGGGCAAGGCACGCAATCCTTCCCATGAACCCATCCGCGTACACCGCCGAGTTCAAGACCTGCGTGCTACCAATCCAAAGATCAGCGACCGCGGCGGTGATGGCGGCGAGACCGACTCAGACTCAGAAAAGGCGAGAGCTGTCGCTCCCATTGGACTCGCAATTGCACCGGTAATTGCTGTTCGAAGCGCAGACGTCGCTGGTGGGGCAGCAACAGGCAAGAACCAAGGTTCTTCGAGAACCCTTTCTGATACGTATTGCAGAACTGACTCTGACCTCCACTGTAAGCCTTGGAGCAGTCACCCTCGTCCCGGCAAATTTCGCATTCAGTCCTGTAGAAGGAAGACGATGAGGAAGACGGCGCGGGTATTGTCGACTTCGGGAGGATGGAGGCGGTAGATGAACTGCTGAACGACGACTGCGCAGTTGTCACGGCAACGAGCGTCGTCAGCAGCAGTAGCAAAACTCGATGATGCATGTCCAACTGAGGCGTACGGGTGTTCTTGGATTTGTGAGTCAGTTTTCGAGATGGGGAGAAGCAGTGCAGCACCAGTGTGGACCTCTGTGTACAGATAGTACTCTCATTTCCGACCCCCCCTGTCGATCGTTTTTCAAACAATATTATTTTTCAAAGGATTTGACCGCACACACAGCAGATTTCGACCGAAATCGAATATTCAAACTCGGCATGTTCATTTAGATCAGAGCTATTGCGTCGAAACTCTCACCTATGGTCGATACGACCCCATCACGATCATCATGGTGGCCACGGCCTCCGTCATCGTCGGGCTCGCCATATCGGACTGGGAGGACGAGCCCAGTATGATGCCAACAATGGTTGACAGTTGCAGCGCTTGTGGTGCACCAGATCTCCTTACTCCACCGCATCGCCGCCAGCTGGTCCACTATGTACACCTTGGCCCCTGCAACGTCCTCTCCACTGTCTATCCGATCGATGGCTCGGTTGATTTGCTTCGTTCGGAAGCGCGACTTGAACGAGGCTATTACGCCAGCGTCCATGGGCTGGAGGCATGATGTCGTGTTCGGCGGTAAGCGTTTGAACGTGACGTGAGTCGGCACCAAATCTCCAGTCGAATGTAGTGACGCGTTGTCGAAAAGTAGCAATACATTTCGCCCTTCGGCTCTCATCCTCGCGTCCAACTCACGTAGCCATTGGCGAACAAACGACGACGTCATCCATGCATTTTTGTTGCTCTTGTAGCTGTAGCCATAGTCAGCAGCGCTTTTTCCGCGAAAGCAGCGTGACCGCGCCGCGCGCCCGATGAACAGAACAGGAAGCAGCTCAGAACCTTCCGCATTAGCACACAAAATCACAGTAATTCTGGTTTTGTCAAGCTTGACACCTGGCGTGCCGGGAGTGCAGATGCCTCGCGTCGGTGCCTGCGAGTAAAATAGGCCGCATTCATCCACCTTGAATACATCCCGCAGATCGTTGTGGTCGATGAGCTCGTGGAGCTCGCGCAGTCCCTCATGGACAACATTCCAATCGACTGAACCAGCCTCCCCGTTCATGAGACGGAATCGCAAGTTGGGTCGCTTCACAAATGCTGACAGCCACCCAACGGAGAGCTTGAGGTCGAGCGCATCTCCACCCGAATCACTCTGAATCTGTTGGGCCTTCACGGTCAGAATACGGCGGTTTAACGTGACCTTCTTTGCCGCCGCCATCCCAACCCATTCGCCAAGCTTGCGCTCAAGCGCTGGCGCCGCAACCTTTAGTGGTTTGCGACGTTTCTCACCGCCGTGCGCCTTGTCCTTGATTTGGTCCGACTTCTTCATAATATCACACACTGTATAGCGTGCGGGGGGCTGTGCGAGCTTGAACTTGCTCGCGGCCCACTCAGCTAGCTCCGCATGGGTCATCTCAGGCTTTTCCTCGTTCTGCTGAATCAGCGCGCGCTTCTGCTCGATGGTCATCCACCGTCCCATGGTTGGTGGTGATGACTTGTTGCCTTTTCAAACTTGGCGCCAAGCGGAAGCTCTCTAACTGAATATTCGATACATTAGTACCTGTAAAAATAGATTTTTGGGTTTGTATAAATGCAAAAGAGGTAATAAATCTTCCACGGTGTCGGAAGTGAGAGTACTATCTGAATGCGTGATACAGAAGTTGTGTACAGGGCAACTTCAAGAGCGATTAAAATCACGGTGCGACTATGGCAGCCTACAAGAACGTCGATAGGGAACAAAATGGATGTTAGCGCGCGCTCACGCGTGCGATATATTTCTCACAAGACTTCCTCATCAACCTTGATGCTGGTCTAGAAGTCACCCCCGAACTCGCCGCCACCGAAGTCACCACCGCCTCCTCCATCACCGCCCATGTCTCCGAGGGCTTCCCCAATGAGAAGTCCACCTAACAAGCCCCCAGCAGCACCCATAGCCACAGCACCGCCCGTGCCCATTCCACGACGCCCTCCACCTCGGTAGTCGTCTCTATAGCCGCCATTTCCGTAGCCTGGCTGGACGTACGTAGGCTGTGCGTAGCCTCCTTGAGCATACACCGGCTGAGCGTACGTCCCTGGAGCATAACCCTGCTGTGCGTACCCTCCCTGAGCGTACACCGGTTGCTGGGCATACGCCACTCCAGCAGTGGCCGGGTAGTCGCCACCTTCACGCTGCTGCATGCGGCGCTTGCGGATGGCCATCAAGGCGCAGCCTCCAATCAATCCACCGATGACGAAGACGCCGAGGCCGATCCAGATCCAGTAACTCGGCTTGTCGCTCTTGTGCCGACATGTGCACTCGTAGTTGCTGTCCGAAGAGCAGACGTCGGCGGCGGGGCAGCAGCACGCGCGGCGGTTGTTGGACGAGTCCAGCCACGAGTTGCAGAACTGGCCTGCTGCTCCGTTGTACGCGGCAGAGCAGTCGCCTCCGTCGCGGCAGATTTCGCACTGGGACTTGGACGAAGACGACGAAGAGTTCGTGGAGGACGTGGTCGAGTTCGCGAAGACGGACGTCGAGCCGCTGGACGTCTGCGCGGAGGTAATGGAAACGATTGCTGCGAGTAGCAGCAGTAGCAGCGAGAGGCTGGGCAAGACACCGCGATGCATGTCGACGGTTATGGTGTCTTGCGCAGTTCTTGAAATGGGCAGGAAGCAGGGCGGTTCCAGCAGCACCTGTAGAACTGCATACCCTGATGTTTCGGGTGGTAGGAGAATATACGAACGTGGGTTAATTCCTGCTGACTACTTTTGTGATAAATTATACGTGACGTTACGCAATCACACAAGCGGGAATTCTTCTTACCTACCTCGAGCCTCCTAACGTAGTAGCCTCTGGATTTCCGTGGCTCTCCGAATAGCATCACGGACTCTGTCCTAAGCTGTTCTACACGAACCTACGGTTGTTGGGCCTATTACGCTAGCGCAGAGCTAGCAGGACTCCCCGATGCAGCGAACGAGTGGTCGAATGGTGGAAGTGCACGAGGAGTACACGTCCAAGACGTGCTCGGGGTGTGGCCGCATCGACGAGAAGCTCGGCAGCAAGAAGGTCTACAGGTGCAAGCACTGCCACCTGGTTCAAGATCGAGATGCGAACGCAGCACGGAACATCTTCTACACGAACCTACGGTTGTTGGGCCTATTACGCTAGCGCAGAGCTAGCAGGACTCCCCGATGCAGGAACACCGGTGAAATGGTCGCGCAGTACGGACACACCCACGTTCTTGTGGAAGATGTTCCGTGCTGCGTTCGCATCTCGATCTTGAACCAGGTGGCAGTGCTTGCACCTGTAGACCTTCTTGCTGCCGAGCTTCTCGTCGATGCGGCCACACCCCGAGCACGTCTTGGACGTGTACTCCTCGTGCACTTCCACCATTCGACCACTCGTTCGCTGCATCGGGGAGTCCTGCTAGCTCTGCGCTAGCGTAATAGGCCCAACAACCGTAGGTTCGTGTAGAACAGCTTAGGACAGAGTCCGTGATGCTATTCGGATAGCCACGGACATCAAGAGGCAACTACGTTAGGAGGGAGAACAGACCATTGCCGACATCTCGAAGAGACATGCCCCTCAAAGTTGCCATCTCTCTCTCTTCCGACAATATATGCACATGCATCTTTCGTTGCTGTGGCTGGATTTTCAGACCACCATTGCAAGGGGGGTATCCACTTTAGTCGGCGGGGAGGTGGCTTCCTGCCTGGCACGAATAGCGAAATCCGGTCATTTCCGATTGCGCGCACAACATGGCGATCGCTTGGGGTCGGCGTGCGCTGACGGCGCTCGTGGGGATCCCGACGGCGCTGCGGCTGCTGAGCTCGGACGTGGGCATGCTGCTGCTCGCCACGATGCTCTGCTGTCTATCGCTCGTGGAGTTCACGGCCAATATCTGCCCGCAGATCGTGCCGCAGCCCAAGAAGACGACCGAGAAGCTGCTGCACCGCATGCTGCTGGTTGCGTCGGGCGCTTTGCTGTGCGTGGGCGCGTGGACTGGCATCAAACTCGTCCATGGTACGGAGAATGTTTTGCTGTTGCTATTGATCTGACGGACGCTGGGACGCTGACAAGTGTCGTTTATTCTATTGCAGACGCATTGAGTCTCGGAGTGACGTTGGCGATCTTCTTCTTCCACATTGCAAGCACCAAGAAACTGGACCAAACAGGTACGGACCAAGCAGTGCAATGCAAGCTACGTGGCTGATATTTGACGATTGGTGGCATATTTTGCTGTGTAGCTCTGCTCAAGTTGGTGTTGGATCTGTTTGCGTTGCTGTACATTGTGAATGGGTTCAGCCATGCGATATTGCTGCGGTACAGCTCGGGCAAGTACGGACTTGGACTGCAGATTCTCGGGCTGAGCTGTGCCTGGGTCTGTGACAGTGGTGCTCTCGTAGCAGGATCGTTCATGGGCGACGCGAAACTGGCGCCTGTTGTTAGTCCAGGCAAGACCCTCGTGGGAGCGATTGCTGGCGTCGTATCAAGCGTCACTACAGTGTTGATCATGTTTGCACTGCCTCAACTCGCAACTGGAATGCTAGCAATTGGTCAATGGACGCACGAGCTACTACCTCCACTTGATGTGGTGCCTTTTACACACCAAGTACTGCTTGGTACAGTGCTTGGCGTCTTGTGCATCCTCGGAGACCTCGTCGAGTCGTTCGTGAAACGAGTCGCCGGCGTAAAAGACTCGGGAGCTTTCTTCCCCGGTCACGGTGGCTGCCTCGACCGCATGGACAGCTTCTTGTTTGTCGCGCCGTGTCTGTACTTCTATAGTCAGTTCGCACTGCCCAAGCAATAGACCGCAAGCCAATGGAGACTCACAAGAACTACAAGTTGCGATTGTTACAATGTGTCGTGCACAGCCTCCTCTACGATCGACTCGATGGGTGTTTTCTTCTTCTTGCCCTTGCTGCTCTTCTTGGCCTCAGGTTTCGCTGGCTCGATCGTCGGCAAAGCCTTCGCAGCCTCCGTGGCTGCCACCTGTGCTGGGTCATTGATGTCGATAGTGTTCACCACCTTCGTCTTGGAGTTTTTACGCAAGAACTTCTGTCGGTCTTTCCGACTCCCGCCCAATTTACTCGAGTACTGCCTGATGCGGTCCCTGCAATCATAAACCAAAGGCAATTAAGTTAGAGCAATCCATAGCTCATGTTCAGTATTGCAGAGACGTACGTGATGACGCCTGTGTCGGCCTCGCTTAGCTTGAAGGATGTCCTGCGCATGGCCATACTGAACTCCGTCACTTTCCCGTCGCCGACGCCGTGTAGCGCGTCCAGCTTGGCAGCCGCTTCAGCCTGTTGGCGGGCGATGTCATCGTACACGCACTTCTCCTTCTGCTTGGTGCGCCAGTAGTAAATCCCCACGCAGACTAGCAGCAGGATGGACAGGTTCGACCCAAGCGCGGACTGAACAGAGAGACAGAGGCACAGTTAGACAGTATGTGGCCATTCAGTTATAGACTCGAGGACGCACCTTCACCATTCCCTTGGCGATCACGCCGAACACGAAGAGCAGCAGCAGATACTGCGTCCGGAGCTCCGCCATGGTGCCACTAGCCACAGTGCTGCTGATTCTTGCAGTGTCGTCTTTTGCCGCGCGTACTTAAGACAGTTTGTGTACGATACACAAAGTGCGCAAATGTACTGACGAGGTTGTAGTGCTGTGGTCTCTTTCGCGACAGCAGAGCTCTTCCGCAAGTCGCTCAAGGGGAAGATGAGCCGCAATCAACACCTCATGTCGACATGCCCCACGTTGCTTACGATACAAAACTTACCACGTCAATTTGGCCGTTTTGACGGAAGCACATGGAAACTTACGAATTCAACTACGTGCATACGATAAGTAAGTTAAAGCTCCTGATGGTATTTCAATCTACCGAGGAGAGCGCGCCTTATATACATACATGCCAGGAGAGCGGACGGAACTACTCCTGGTGGCTTAGCGGAGATCTCTGGCTGGGATGCTCAATCGATCGGCTAGTCCGATCACGGGTCGTCGAAGCCCAGGAACTCCCAGACGAGATGCATCACGTTCTCATCTAGCGGCTCGCCCAGCGAAAACCGCTCGAACACACGTAGTACAGCCAGACGCTCAAACAGGTAGTTCTCGTGCCACGTCGCACAGTCACCCGTAAACTCAAAATCGCCAAGTTCCGGTGGGAACTCGTTGCCGTACTCAATCGCCAAGTGCTCCAGATGTACGTTGTACTGCAGGGCCTCCAACAGCGCACGCGTGCCGATGGCGTCGATGTCGTTGAAGAGCAGGCTGAGGTTCGTGAGCCAAGATCCCATCGGAGACTGACTGTCGCTGATCAGCAGCATGGCGAGGTCGAACGCGCCGCGGAAGCCGAGCATGTTCGAGTCCAAGTTGAGGCTCCGAATGCGACAGCGGCCCTTCTTGTATGCCTCCAGCAACGGGGTGATGTTCATGAGCTGGCACTCCGACAAGTTCAGCGTCGTTAAATAGGGCGAGAAATAGATAATCCGGTGCAGGATCTCCGTGGCCGGTATGCCGAACTGGTCTGGGCTGCCGATGCGGTTCTCGCTCAGGTTGATGTCCTCCAGTCTGTCGCTGATACCCGTCATCTGGAAGAAGAGCGTGATAAGCGGCACGACCATGCCTTCAGCATCCGGAGCTTCAATCATGTTCCAGAACGAAACCGAGCGCATGAGCGTCGCTGGCGAGCAGATCCGCGGCGACATGCCAATCTCTGTCATCTCAATAGCACTTTGGCGCGGCACCCACCCGAGTCCAAAACCAGGAATGACGACACACAACCACTTGCGCAAAATGCAGAACACCTCCAGCAGTTCCTTCTCGGCGAGCAGGTCGCCGTACACTTCATGCTGCGAAAGTTTCGACGTTGGCAGCGGGCGAACAGTGGTGCCCTTCTTGATGAGCGCGAAAACACGACGGTTCGGAATACCTTTGAGCAGCGCGCGCTTCACGTCCTCGCGCAAGATCTTGTCGCGGTTGCTCTTGCTGTAACGCTGGAGAGCTGCTGCGTATTCTGGGATCAGCAGAACTAGCGCGGGGTGGCCACCAGACATAATTCCTTCCACAACCCGAATGTCCTTCATGCGCATCATATTGCGCGACAAGTCCAGCTTCTCGATCCTTGCGGTCGAGTTAGGGTGGAACAGACCGTACACCAGCCACCCCCAGCACAAGTGCAGATCCTCCTCCTTGACTTGGGCCGGGTCCATGAGCTCCTGCAAGTCGATGTTCTGCACAGTGTTCGAGTAATGCATCGCCGACCCAATGCTGGCGAAGAAAGTGTTGTCCATGGGGCATTCACGCACGGCGATCTCCTTCACAAGACCGCGCTGCTCCTCGGGCAGCTCAGCAGCCATGGAGTTGTACTTGATCACAGGGTGCACAGCGAAGATGGCGGTGCAAAAGCGGCGAAAAGCGACGCGATGCTGATGCACGAAGTTGGCGTCCAGCGCGTCGATGAGGTGGATCTGTCGGACGTGCGCCATCTTGTCGCGGATGAGGCGCGAGAGCGAGTTGAGCTGCACCTCGTTCATCTGGAAGTGGCGCAGCGTCAAGAACTCGATCACCTTGCCCACCTGCGTGCCCTGGTACACGTAGCGCCGCACTTCCTGCTCCTGAATCGTGCGCAGCAGGTGCTTGAGGTCCACGAAGTCGTGCGCGAGCTCGAAGCTCAGTCCGTGGTGCTCCCCGGCGTGATACTCGCAGCGCACGAAGTAGTCTTCGTCACAGGAGCAGAACGGGAGCGGCTCGGGCTCGCTCTCCGTCTCCGAGTAGGTGCCTGTGGAGTCATGGTACTTGCGTCCAGAGGACCCGCCTGCGGGCGAGCCGTAGCTGTACGCCGTCTTGCCCATGTCAAGATGCGGGGACCGGAACGAGGCCGTCTGCTGTAAATAAGGCTGCATCCAGAGGCTACAGCGCAGACGAGAGCGAGGAGAGAATAAATCGAAGTGATCGCGCCTGGAGGCAGGCAAGGGCAGGCTGCGCGTGTTGCTGCAGCAACGATTGAAGTCCGTCGGGCACTCACGTAGATACGCGGGCGTCACGTGCGGCTTTTTTGTGGTCTCCTTTCTCATTGGCAGCCGGTAAAGTTCAGAATCAAGTACAGTGAAGGAGATATCCTCGTGAGGACAGCATCGGTCTATTGCAGCTGAGGAGATCGGTCGTTTCCGACGGGAATACGGTGCTCAACAAGGACTATATTTCGGCTTCGCAAAGGTATTGCGGGCCGTCGTGCGTCGCCGACGTACCTATCATCCAGGTGGCAAAAGGGTCGAGCCACCGCGGCGGCGTGGCAGCCTGCTCACTGTCTGGCAACTTCCGCCGTTTGCAGCAAAGCTGCAGCAGTCTGCCAGCCAACCAAGCCATCCAGCACCCCGAAATGGTCAGAGACCCAAGGGACATGCCCAGAGCATCACCGTTGACCGGATACGTTGGCGTAGCGTGCTTCCCAACAAATGCCAGCGATCAAGTCGACAAAACGTGTGGCTATCGATACCCATGTTTTGTCGACTCGACATTATCAATACACGTTTTGTCGATCCCCACGCTGCTATATGCATGTTCTGTCCGCTCGATCGCAGCTATACGCTCCGATTTCGTCAGCGCGTATCCGCGCGTGTCTCTTGCACATGCTGATCCCGTTAAAATGCGACTCTTACCGATATACGATGTACAGATGTGCCTCCAGATAAGCGAGTGGTCGACCATGCAGCGATTTCAAAGGGATTAAATGTAGTAAAAATATTGAACATCGTAAATCACTCCAAACACATAACTAATTTGACGGGTTATTAGAAGTATGAGGTTGCGCTTTTCGGGAGGAAAATCTGTATATCGCGTGGCAAAATGGGAGAAACGCAATAATAACCTCTGAATAACACAATAAACGGATGGGCGACATCAATCGATTTGTCGACTCTATGAGAACACCCGCCCAGTCCAGACTGTGCACCCAGGATGCTAACCATGCGTTCCCGCTGCGTCACGGCGTGGCAGGGGCAGAGAACCCCCCGCCAAAGCCGAAAGCGTGAGGGCAATACACTAGGCAGGAGGTTCTATCTTTATATCGCGAGCGTAGCGCGGCTGGTCACTCGCGTCCTTGGACACTGCCAACTGATCTGTGACAGTAGCGTTTGTGGAATTCAGGCGGATTTGTAGATGTATTCCCTTCATACAAAAATATAGGAAGTGATATCCCGTCACGACGACTTTTTGCCGCTGCGACCGACATTGCAAGCAGCGCTGGCACTCCTGGTTATACCCTGACCGGCGTGCTCTCTGAGCTTTCTCGGTGTGTGTAAGGTACCGCAGGCAGCGTCGGGCCGATGGTCTCTACAGTGTACACATAGGACCGTCGGAACTGCGCTTCAACGTCGACGAATGGACCATCCACGGAGTATAGCAGTGCTCGCCATGAGCAGGTCTGGTGGAATGCGGCAGTGCATTGGGTCGGGAGCACGTCGCTGGTTCTGGTAAGCAAAACCGTTTTAAACAGCGTACGCTGCTGTCATCTCAGGATGAAGAACCTCCATTACTGTATTGGAGATAGCAGCGGCCCTCGACTTGTAGTTGAGTAGGACAACTTGCCATTCGCAATGGCGATTCGCCAAGCCTCGGCAACACGCACTGAGGCGTATTTGCACATGTAGTATCGGCGTCATTGCCAATTGCCAATGACTCATTGCTGCAGCTGAACGCGTCAGGTGCTTCAACGTAGCAGAAATCAGGCTGTTTTCGCGTGTATTACTGGTCCGATCTCAGCCTCGCCAGGCGAAACACTGTGCTTATCAGAGCAGCATGAGACACCTGCAGCATTAAACACAAGTGCAACCACGGCGCGCTCATGTGCTAGTGCACCAAGGCATCCAAGTGTGATACCGTACTGCGTCAATCGTGCAACAAGAGTCTAAATGAGTCCGTTTTACCTCATTCTGTAGCATTTTAGCTAAACCTGGTACAGTGTGCCCATAGATCTTAGGGAAACTCCCTCCCACCAACGAACCTCCTTCTTCAACGTCGCGCCATACTCTCTCGGTCTCCGCGACAGCCAAGATCGTCAACTCCATCACGGCTCATCGCAACCTCGCTTTAGCCTTTCGCTTCGGGTTTCACCAGCAGCAGCAGCGGCCTCCGATCGAAATTCGTTCTCCGGCGTCCAGTCTACGCCAACTGTGGTGTGTCCAGCTGCCTTATTAAGGGCGCTCAGCAAGCTCTCTCTCTCTCTCTCTTCGCTGGTTATCGTCGCACAGTTCCACCTGCCGCGGTGCCAGCAAGAGCGCGCGAGACGCAGCCAGCGACTGAGCAGCACCATTGGCCAGGCCTTCTTCTGTCTGCAGACGCGGCCGCAGCCGGTGGCCCCTTACGCTCCCGCTCAAGTGCTGAGCTTCCACGCGCCCGGCGCCCCCGACGACGTCCGCGAGCGGCTCGCGCGTCTGCTGAGTCTTTCCACAGCTACAAACATGATGGCCGATCCAGACATCCATGCCGCCAAGGAGCAGCAGAGACTGCGGCCACGCGGCGACAGTGCCAGCGACGGCGACGTAGCGGAGACCGTCGACGCCTTTGGCGCCGCTGACGAGGTCGATGACGACGACCCGCAGCAACAGGCGGTGCAGTCACTGCCCTACGTCAAGTGCCGCGAGAGCGTGAGCGCCGTGTTCAGCTTCGACTCAGCGGCGCGGCGCCGCGTCTCACTGGCGTCCAATGCGACGTCCGATACGGCCAACTCATCGCCTGCCGAACACGCGGACAAGCTCCCCACGTCGTTATCGTATTCGGTGCCTTCCACGACATCGGTGACCAATACTCCGCGCGGGCGCCCCGCTGTGGATGTGATCGCCACGTACATGAACACGTGCGATCAGCGCACCGTCAAGTCGGAGCTCATGCGCGCCCACGCGCACTTTGCGTCGCCGAGAGGAGGAGCTGGAGCTGGAGGTACGGAACCAATGAATTGACTCACCGCATGCTTGAATTGCTGCAACCTGATGGGGTTGAAGTTGACGATGCAGACGACAAGAGACTGACTGTTGTGATTTGTCTGTCTGTCGTGTCGTTTGGTGTTGCGTTGTTGCTGCTTGCTGTTGCGGAAGGCGGCGCGTCGTCGCGCATCCGCTCGTCGTCCATGATGAGCAAAGAAGGCAGCGCCGAATGGGGCTGGTTCGCCGATATCGACTCGAGCAGCGAGAGCTGGGGCGGCGACGGTTTTGTGCACTCGCTGCGGCGCCGATTGAGTGCAGACTTGGGGCTCATCGATGTGGGGAACGTGCACGTTCTGGGCGATGAACAGACCAACACGCGCATCACTGCCGCGCACAAGACGTTTACTATCGTCACAGAAGGCAACAGCAAGGTGGTCTCCGCTACGGTGTCCATTCCCAAGTTCCGCATCGTGCAGTCGCGCTCGGGCGCCGATCGCCACGCGCAGTATTTAATCACCCTTATGCTTGGAAAGGAGCTGTACGCAGACTGGCGGCGGTACTCGGAGTTCGGGGAGCTAGTCAAGACGCTGGATGAAAAGAGGTACACGCGGACACAGGACGCCTGGGCAGGCATCGAGACGCGCTGGTTCAATCGGCTAGAGCCGTCGTATCTGCACCAGAAGTGCATCACTCTCGATAACTTTATGCGCGAGCTCATGTACGAGTCGAACGAGCCGACGGTGTTGATCAATTTCCTCGGTGGCTATTTGGGCAAAGTAAATGCGCGGCCAACCGACCCTGTAGCATTCCGACCAGCTGCTCAACTCCCGAAGGAGCTTCGGCCACCGCAGCCGCAACACGAGCGAGAGTTGTTCGAGAAGATGTGGGCCGAGAACTTTAAACGGTCCCACGTGGACTATTCGACAAGCTTACCACCGGGCCAGACAGCCAGCTAGATTGTGAGCACTCTGCAGGAGCGATGAATGGACACCCAGCAGTGGTGCCCGCTATTTGATTATTCGTGTAGAGGTTGCGCTGCCCATGCGCTTTAGTTTTTCTAAATGGGACTTGACATGAAAGACCTCTGAATCAGCGCTGGAAGCGCTGGAATTGGTTTTGAGCTACAGGAAGGTACTTTTGAAGGCGCTCGAGTAACAGAGCTCGTGCTGGTAGACGATGAGATCCGGGATGTGCGAGATATCGCGCAGGTAAAAGAACTGGGCAAGTCGCGACTGGGCAATGAGCGGGAAGAGCCATGGCGACACCTGCAACGTAGCAAGACGTAAGTTTCGGCGGTGACCATTAGAAGATCAGGACGACATACCGTTGAAACTAGCGCGTGCCAAGCGAAGCCTACTATTGCTCCCACGAATGTGCCTACGGCGACTTGGTCTTTGGTGTGGTAGCCCAAGCGCACTCTAGAATAGCAGGTGCACGCTGCGAGGAGCATGCACCCGACGATCGTAATCCATTGCTCGATGTAGCGGTGCGAGTTCAGCCTGCAGCCACGAGATCAGTTTTCCTGCTATTCAAGGAGTCGATGAGCAGGACAGCGCAGCGTACCTGGAATACGTGTACGCGACGGCGTACGAGGCGAAGTACGAGATGAATTGTGAATGCGCCGAGGGCATTCCCGAGCCGCTCATTCGCGCCCCGTCGGGTCGCTGCTGGTTGATCGTCTTCTTGAGCACCTTGTTGATCACTTCACTCACCACCTGACCCAGGAACATACTGACGCTGTCCAAGTCGCGCTGGAAGGTGATGAGCGTCACGTGCATGAGCGTCACGAACCTGCACAAGCAGTTGGAGGAGTAAGATACCCGAGCAAATACACAGCATTGAACCGCCGCTGGCCCCGTACACTGGAGAGAGCGTGAAGAGCGCCATGATGACGCCGAACCGGTCCGCGGGGTCGTACATGACCCATGTGAGCTCAAAGGCCTTCAACGTCTTGCCCGTGGTCTCCGTTGGCTTCGTCATGACGTCTTGCGGTGCTCGATTTCTGAAGTTATCGGGAGAGTAGCCGAGTCGTGTGTGGTGCCACGTTTTGCTTGACTTGTACCGGAACGGTACACAAGCAGATGATCCGATGAGATTTGCATCACCACCGTAAGCACTTTGGTTATTGCGCTCGACCCACCACGATGGACTTAGCCGACGGGGAGGAGAACGAGGTGCTGGACGCAGTTTTCTCCTTTATCGACGGGTGGGAAGAGCGCTCAAACGAGATTTCGACAGCACCGCATAGTGCGATAGAATCGCAGCCTTGGTTGACACCTTTGGTCGAGGATGAATTCGGTGCCAAGCGAGGAAAGTCACGGCGAGAACTGCCAAAGCAGGAGTTACTTCGGCTACGCGAAGAAGTTCCTGCGCTCAAGAATCAATTGAAGATGCTACAGTCAGCTCGAGCGAGATACGAAGCTGCGAATTGCGAAGCTTCCAGGGTCATCGCTCTTGCTGCAGCTGAATTGCGGAGAGGGGAGCCGGAAGCTGCTAATGGACGATCAGTGTTGGTGTGGAAAGAGATGGCGATGAAATATGAACGTCTTCGCAAGGAAGCAGAGCAAGAAAATATTATTCTGCGCGAACACATTGCCCATCAGCTGCGAACCATCGAGTCACTGCAGAACCTGGTACGATTTCAAGTGCTTCGAAGTTCGCATTTACTGCTGTTGCTAACTACTAAAGTACATGTACCTACTTGCCTGCGCAATAGAAGGCGACATTGCACCCGCGAAATGTGTCGTTCGGGCTGGTGTTTTCCCGTTCAACCACCACCTCAAACACTGAGGCAAGTAACACTTTGATTCATCTGAGCAGCTTGCTCGCAACCCAATTCTCCGAGATAGCTCAAGTTTTTCGGCCCGGAGACATGCCCTCGACTTTGTCGGACGTGAATGCGGAGATGGTATCACCAACGCAGATGAACCTCGAGGTTTTGCACAGTAGCTACTTGCCTGCGCATTTCCATATTGCGACCAAGGCTTTCTGGAAGAACTGTCAGAGTTGTCAAGGGCAGCATGCTTTCAACCCTCACGAGGTAAGCTTAAGGTAGAAGTATTGATACTAGCAGCGTTTACGCTAGGCTAACATGCTCACGGATATGGTTGTGTCGCATCGGTTTTAATGTTTCAGCATGAAGACACGCTGGTAGCCAGCTTTGCTGCGAGTTACCAAGGCAACGATTTGACATTTGCGCTGAATGGCTATTCCACCATGCGAAAACATGAAGATTTCAAGCAGAGTGTGATCGTCTCATCCAGCAGATACCATTTCGTGATGCTACTCAACAAAAGTGACCCAGGTGTGCAGTACAGTGAAAACGGTTGGGTTGTGCTTGAACCAGCCCATGATAATTCCTCCGAGTTGTGCATCCTGCGCGTCTGCGCAAGGATCGAGTTGAACGTAGACAATGATTTGTCAGACCGAGAGCGAATCATGGAGTTACTGTCCGAAATGCTGATTGAGCAAAAGCAGCAGGAGCTAGAAGCAGTTCGACTTGGAATTGAAGGCCAACTGCTGAGAGCAACTTAATCTGCGAGAATGAACAATCTTCAATTCTATTTGGCAAGCACGAGGTTGAAGTCGGTATCCTCGTTCATCAGAAATGTGCTTCAGGTAGTTACTGCGACTTCTTCTTAGGAGAAGCAGCAGCCTTGGAGCAACAGACTTCATGCTGGTAAACCGTCAAGTCCTCAATGTGCGAGACGTCGCGCACGTAGAAGAACTTGGCCAGACTTGACCCCGCCAGACGAGGGAACAACCACGGAGAGACCTATCCAGTCGAAAACAACGCAAAAGTCAAGTACTACAGTACACACAGCACAGCAATTTGCATGGCCGTAATCTTACCGCAGCGACCAACATGTACCAGACAACCCCCGTAAGAGCACCAACACCAGCACCGACCAACACTTGGTCCGTTGAGTGGTAGTTCAGATGGATACGCGAGTAGCACGTCAAAAACGCCATCGCAATGACACTGAAGATAGTGACCCACTGCTCCAGTCGTCGACGCGAGTTCAACCTGCCACAAAGACAGTCAGCCTCGTCAACAACCTCCATCTACACTTCCAGCAGCAATAGCCCTCCAATAACCTTCACCTCTTCCACGTGTAGATGGCCATGTAGGCTGCAAAGAATCCCATGAACTGGGAATGCGCCGATGGCATCCCTGGTCCGCTCATGTACGCGCCTTCGGGTCGCGGCTGGTTGATGAGCTTCTTGAGCACCTTATTGAGCACGACGCTGACGAGCTGCCCCACGAGCATACTGATGCTATCCAAGTCTCGCTGCAAGGCGACAACGGTGAGGTAAACGATCACCAGGAAGCTTTTTGCCAGATATGATACAGTCAGTTAGTTAGCAATTGCAAGTAAAACAATTAATTGACGATTGACGGACATGGGGGAGAGCGTGAAGAGCGCCAGCATTGCCCCGAACGGGTCCGTCGGGTCGTACACGACCCACGTGAGCTCGAACTCCACCACGCTCTTGGGTGCTTCCTCCATCGTCCACGCGATTTGTGTGACGCACGTGGCGTGTCATATCAGTCACTACCACGAGGTATCCGTGATAGTGACATTGTGCACGTTGCAGTGACTGTAAAGCTATGGCGCAGGCCACTCGCCTCGAGAGCCTCTTCCTGCTCGTGCGAGGTCCGTAGCTGCCACTTGACGACCTTGCTAGTGCACATTTCTAATGCGCTGTGTGCTTTTGTTGTTGTCGTGGATTAATAGACGGCAGCAGCGCTCAGATCCGCGAGAATGCGGCCGAGAAGTTGGGCGAAGTGGCTGCGCGCTCGCCTGAGGTCTGCGCGTCAATTCTGCAGCAGCTGCGGCCGCTGATTGTGGACAAAGAGTGGGAGATCCGCGTGGCTACATCTAAGTGCCTCGATGTGGTGGCGCGCTCCTTTCGCAGTGAGGACGAGAACATCGCTGATCAATTCGCTTCGGTCTCACGTGCGTTCGTCGTTTCTAGCAACAGTGCAGAGCCATTATAGGAGACTTAACATTTACTGCTATTATTGTTTATTTGTTTGTGGGTAGTTGGCAGTCAGGAAGCTTCGTGTGCGGCGCTGAATCTGCAGAGTGTTGATGTGACTAAAGTGGTGCAGGAGGGGGCGCCGTTGTTACGTAGTGGAGGAGAGGTGGGTGAAGGGTGTTGATAAAATGTGGGTGTGGAGCTGACGAGGAGATTTTTTGATGGTAGGAGTATCAATACTCGACGAATCTGACGGACGAGGAGCGGCGGGTTCATGTGGTGAAGCAACGTCGACTGCTGCTGAGACGCCTCAGTGGAGCGGGGGGACCCATTTGGAAAACACGCGAGGATTCACTGACCAAGCAGCTTCTTCCGAGACTTAACCGAGACCGTACGTGAGGTTGTTGTGGGGGTATTTAGGGGCTGTCTGACTGTAACTTTTGTAGATGCACAGGAAATTGCGGATGATATTGAGGCTAGTGAAGAGCAGAATGGTGGTGGTGAGGAGTCTACTGCGGCTACTGAACGAAAACAGGCTAGCGAGATGTTGTCGATCCCAGCAAGGTCGAAACGACGGCGGATTGACGCGGATGAACAGGAGAGTGGCGAGAAACGGATGAAAGTTGATCATCAAGGCGATGACGACGCGATTATGGATTCTGAGGGTGGGCATGGATCGGTGATTGAGTCGCGCGCGCAGACGAAAGCGACGATTGTTGCGGGCTTGGTCTCTGATCTGTTTGAAAGTATGTTTGATTCCAAGTGGGAAGTTCGTCACGGCGCACTTTTGTCGCTGCGGCAGATTCTTTTATCAGGACATTTTACCGGAGCTGTTGAGGCAGCTCACCAGCGAACCTTTGTTGACAAGTGGCTGGAAGAATGTTTGATTCGATGCATCTGCGTACTAGCTCTGGATCAATTTGTGGACTACTCGGCTGACGGGTCGATCTCTCCTGTACGTGAGGTGTGCGCACAAGTTTTTGGTATTTTGCTTGGCAGCCTCTCTAGCGAAGACACATTGGTTGGATACTTGCAAGTCGTGCGTACGCTGTTCAGTGGGTCGACATGGCAGGCATGCCACGGTGGTCTTTTGGGGCTGAAATATCTTGTCCGAGCTCATAGCAGTCACGCTCAAGTGCTGGTTCTCCTCTTTTTTGACGATGTTATGACGGCGTTTGCACAGACCGATTCAGAAGAAGACGTTCAAGTTCTGGCCGCCAATATGTTCAAAGATTTTGTGTCATTTTTGGATCGAGTCGAGCATGCAAAGATTACGAAGGCTGCTTTATTGCTCTGGGGGTCTCTGACGGCTCGTGGGCAGACTGGTATGGCTACCGCAAGCATAGTCCAAACGCTAAGTGCGTGGTATAACCACTCGGAAGTTGCAGCACTATTACAGAGTGATGATGCTGTCAGGACTGTTATCGGGGAGAAGCTATCATACACAGTCCCGATGCTCCACCATCATTCGCAGTCCGTCCGGGGGTCAAGTGCTACGTGCATCGCAGCCATTTTTTCCGGAGAGTTTTCCTTGTCAAATTCCAGCCCGGCCAATTTCGCTCGAGTTTTTCTGCCACACTTGCTCTTTCAGTCGCTTTTGGAGACGGATCGTTCTGTCCAGCGAAGCTTGCTTGCCGCGTGGAAAAATGTAGTTAGCAGCCTCTCGAAAGACAAATTGTTGATGTCTGTTGTTGGTGAAGAATTGCCGACGTGGATGAAGCTGCTGTGGTCTACGAACCAGATTAATTCTCTAAATGTTGAAATGGCTAATCCAGACGGTACTGTATCCGGTGCAAGTGTAAGTAGTTCCGCGGATCGAGTAGCACGAGAGAACATGTCGTCCCGTGTGGTGTTTGCGGAGATGATTGGTTTTGCTGTTGCGCACATCCCTCTTTCCAGCGTTTGTATGACCGAAGTGGTCCAGATAGTTCGCGAGGCTGTGTGCGGTAGCTGCGGTGAACGACAGTGTGGTGCTTTGCTGGTGTTGTCAAAATGGGGATTCTTTGAGAAGCAGTTGAAACGCGAAAACTTGGACGATCAGTCGAGACGAGTCCAGTATTTACAAAATTCAATAGCGTCGTTGCTGGGGTCTTTTGCCAATAATCAGTGGAGGACACTTGAGCCTGGTGCATCGAGTGACAAGAGACCAGTATTTTACAGCGAGCAACTTGGATCACTGGCGCGCGTGGCACAGATGGAAGCTCGAATTATTGACATCTTCGCCTCCGTAGGCATTTCAGTTCAACCAGCACCAAAACCAAACTCAACGTCTGCCGCAGATATCTCACGACAGATCGCGGAGCACATAGCTCTATTCCCGTACGACAAATTGCAAAGTCACCCGAAAGAATTTGAAATGGCTCATTTTAAGAGGCAGGACCTCTTCCTCGTGGATGAACTTGTCCAACAAAGCTTCTCTCGTTTTTATCACCGGATACAAGGTTTGGGAAGCGGTGCGTACTGCGAAGTATTGCCTGTTCCCAAAAAGAGTGGCTTTCTTGTTAAAGCATTGATGAATTCGATCAAGGAGGAAGAAGAACCAGCATTTCGCGGTATGTCGGCCCGAGCAGTAGCAAACTTTGTAATGAGTCAGGCTCACGTTCAGAAGAAGTGTGTTGCAAAGATCATTTCCAACCTCTACAACAGCGCCGCAGCATTGGTAGGAGTATCTGGTGGTCCTTTTGACGACATATTGGGATGCAGTAGTTCGCAGGACGACCGCGGTGCTTCAGTTTCTTCTGATGTTTTCAAGAAGACAAAGGTTCGTGTTGTCGGGGCTGAAGCTGCGCTGCGTGAAATTTGTAATTGTGCTGGAGATGCTCTCTTCGATACATGTCCTGCAGTGGAGGATGTCATTTCTAAGGCTTGGAGCCAACCAAGCGTTGACGATTCCACTATTCAACGATGTACGTACTTAATCGTACTGGTGATGCCTCATGTAACGAGTAAAGCCATGGAAACTTGTTTGTCGTGGGTTGGCCGACTTGCTCAAATGACTCAACAGCCGTATGAAGACCATCAAACACGACGCATTGTAGCTCATGCGATAGCTACCATTTGTAAGCACGCGCAGGGGCAGCATCGTGAAAACGCGATGCTCAGTGTGTACCAAACTATCTTCGTGGCATTCTCAGATGCTAGCAACACAGACGCACTTGAAGGTGCAGTGATGGTCCTCGATCGTGTCGTCCATACACTAGGAGCTGATCTGACACCATACGTACCGAGTCTCGTTCATTTCGCGATGCAGACTATGAGCTCTCAGACAAAACTTGTTCGTACTCTCGCTGCTGGGGCGTTTGCGGACATAGTTCCGTTGATTCCGCTTCAAATGGATCTCGAGCTTCGTTACTCGGATCAGGTACTTCCCGACTCGCTGAAAACGATTGTGAACCAGAACGCAGTTTCGCGTAGCTTCCTGGAGAGCTTCACGGAAGGGAAGGCTATTCAACCTACCGACGTTAAATCTTGGCTAGCGACAGAGACAGCGTTACGCGAATATCAACAGCATGGTGTGGACTGGTTATGCTTCATGGCCAAGAACAGCCTTCATGGTATTCTCGCTGATGATATGGGTCTCGGAAAAACGTTGCAGACGCTGTCGGCCATGGCTGCAACGCTAGCAAATTCATTGTCAATCGGAAGCAACGGGGCCGCGATGCCTTGTCTAATTGTATGCCCGCCGATTATCGTCCACCACTGGATCCAGGAGGCCAAGAGATACATTCCAGAATTCTTTGCGTCCATCGTCGACTATTCATTATCAGCAAGTGAGCGAAAGGCTCTGAATCTCGGCACAGGTATCCCGGCATCGAATTGTGGCCCGACATTGATCGTGACGACGTACTCAATTTTGCGTTCAGATGTCGAGTGTTTGAGTACGATCGACTACAGTTTTGTGGTGCTGGATGAAGCACATTTGATTCGGAACCCATCCACGGCACTATTTCGTGCAGTGTTGGAGCTCCGCGCATTACATCGTGTTGCGTTGAGCGGAACACCGTTACAGAATAACGTCACCGATTTGTGGGCTCTGTTTGAGTTCATGATGCCAGGATACTTAGGCGATTTCGCCGTATTTCGTCGCGAGTTTGTTCTTCCAATCACGAGGTCGAAAGAGCGAAACGCGACACCAAAGCAGAAGGAACTGGCAGCGATTGCTATCGCAAAACTACATCAAAAAGTGCTGCCGTTTATCCTACGCCGCACAAAAGACGAGGTGTTGGAAGAACTTCCACCGAAAATCATTTCGAACGTGCTGTTGCCGCTCTCACCACTTCAGAAGAGGCTTTATTCGTTAGCATCGTCAATTGAGAATGATACGACGAAGACAAAAGCTCACAACACGAATACCGGAACGAAACCACTGACGAACGTATTGACGAATCTCCAGTTACTCCGCAAGATTTGCGTACACCCAGCGCTTGTTGCAGACAACGCAATTTCCGGACGCCTCAATGCCAAGGAGAAGCGGATTCTCTGCGACTGGAAGAGCTCTGGAAAAATGACCGGTTTGCGCGATTTATTGGTAGAATGTTGCGATATCGCAGCGGGCGATCAAGGAAGTCGACAAAGTTCTGATGTCGACAACTTGGATGACGCCGATCTTTCTCCCCACCGCTGTCTGGTGTTTGCTCATCTGCAGAAAACACTAGATCTCACAGAGCAAATGCTGCAAGACGCTCTAACTGGAGTATCGTATCGGCGCCTGGATGGACAAACGCCGCATGCTAAGCGCGCAGATATTGTGCAGCTCTTCAATGCCGATCCGTCGATTGACGTCTTGTTGCTGACAACTTCAGTTGGCGGTTTAGGACTGACCCTTACCGGCGCCGACACTGTAATCTTCCTCGAGCACTCGTGGAACCCCTTTGTCGATCTGCAGGCGATGGATCGTGCACATCGGATTGGACAGAAGCGAACCGTTCGCGTGTTTCGCTTGATCATGGAGGAATCCCTCGAGGAGCACATTCTAAATCTCCAGGAATTCAAAGAGCAGGTTGCGGCTACGGTGGTCCAGAAGAGTGACGCCCAGAGCAGCATGAACACGAATACGAAAGGAGTCCTCAATTTGTTGCAAGCATCCTCGACTGCGGTGGCTGCTAAGGAGCTTCGAGGGGTTGTCGCGACAAAGCAACCTGGTGATGATGGTCAGTATGCTGCAGGCGCACTTCCACAAGGAGCCCAAGAATTGCTCGACCAAATTGGTGAGCTATGGGATGAGTCGCAATACGAATCGCTAGCTTTTCCAGAATCTGCTGACTAGGAACATTATCGCTGTGAAGGTGGTTGGTTCTACAGAAAATACCTCTATGAATTGCATTAGAAGCGCCATTTTGGTGCGGCTTTTGCTTTTACTGGGCATCGATGAGACTTTCCACATCAAGTTGAATGATATCGGCGTCGCAGCCCTACGACAATTAATCACAGAAACGAGAAGTCAACACAAGAATATGGAAACTTGTACTATGATCATCTTCAGAACGTACCAAAATCGATGCGACGTTGGGGTTAGTACGACCACGATCGCCGTGCACGAACTCCTTGACATATGTTCCTGCAGACGTGGTGAGTCGCAAGAGCATGTAGTGCTTGTTCAGAACTTCGCACTTGGCGGCATGAATAATCTTCGGCCGCGTCATCAGTGTTCGGCGATGCAGTACACGGATCGGAGTTTGCTGCTGAATGGTGAGGTCTTGGATTGCGTCAATCTTCGCAATGGACTCGGGCGTCAAAATTCCTTCTGACCATACAACGCAGCTAATGCCATACCACAAGGAGATGTTAAAGCAACCCCAACAGTATTTAACTCGCAATGGAAGTACCAGTAAGTCTTCTTCTTCGAGTCTGCTCCAGCCTGCAGCCCCGCGAAATAGTCCTTCGTGGAGCTCTTCACAAGGACGACTTCAACAGCGCCGTTGTTTCCATCGTTCACTGCCTTTTGGATCTGGTCGTATTCCGACTGGTCTAGGTACGCTTTCTTGGCATCTATCTCGGGACAGAAAAACACGTTGCGGTGAGGATAGGATTTACAACGTTCGTCCATGGATGAAAACATGAACGTAGTGTTGTTAGCTCACCCAAAATCTCCAAGATGAACGGCCTTCCGTTTCCTAACATGCGGACGTCAACATCTTCACGACCTGCTGTGTGAAACTTGTAGCCTGAGCCTTTGAAGAATGGTAGAGCGATGTCACCGATGCACTCTTCCACGGAAGATTCACCCATCCGCTCGCCGTCCAGCACCCACGGCGTCTGGCTTAGCCCACGCTGGAATTTGAGGTATCGTCCTTGCATGTACACCGAGTCGCGCTCGAATGATGCCACCGCGCTTGGACCCATGGTAAGTCGAGCGGGCGGACTCTTGATCGTGTCAGGCATGACTGATAGAGTCCCTAGGGCACGCGAAACTGCACCGAAACCATCGAAAACCGGAGGAGGACCACGACCGCGCTTTCTTTTGCCATCTAGCTGCTTCTGCAATGGAGAAGAAAGCTACAATGAATACAGCATCATTATAGTCATTGCACACGCTGTGTTTACCTTGATCGCCGGAATCTGGCGCACTTCGTCGGCGGATTCATCATGCTTGATATCGATCAGCACTGCAAACTCACTCTTAATCGCGCACTCGGCGTTCTTGAGCATGCGCGCTATGGATGGCGCTAAGAAGGACTGTCCAATTCAACCACAGAGATGGTGAGTATAGGGGCTTGCTTCAACTTCGTCAACAATACTAAACACTTCTCACCTTGAGCACATCTTTCATATCAAATGGCGTTTTGCGTGGGAAATCCCCAACATCCGAACGCAGGAAGTGCACCAGCGAGTACTCTCGCAGCAGCACCACACTGGGCAGCTTGATGTTGAGACTAAACGCCTTGACGTCGTAGTCCGCCTGCCCTACCAACTGCTGCACGTCGGCCAAGATCTTCTCATGGAAAGCTCCGTCCAGCACGCCCACGCAACACGTGCAGCCTGCAATAGCAAGAAAAAATAAGCAAAAAACAATGCAATATACTGTTCCAAAAGCCAATCATACCTGTAACTTCCTGCATCTCGACCTCCAGCACGCCGCTCTCTTTCACAAACTCATCCACTGCGTCCACTAGCTTCTGTTCCGAGCAGCTGCAGTCACGAAACGCAGTGAAACGAGCACCAGAGTGTAAGTTATTGGGATGTGCCAATGTGTCAATGTGTCAATGTCGTCTCCAGCCAATGAAACGTGCGCGTAAATCTCCGGGTCTTCGACGTCGGCGAAGCGCAAGCAGCAGCGCACACAGACGCCCAATTGGCGCGCTCTAAGCAGCGCCTTGGCGGACAGCGCGCCCGTCCGCAGCGCGCTGGAGAGCTCCATTGATCCAGTTGATACAGTACAGCTGATGGCTGGCCGGAATGACCTGGAAGTTGACAGGTGCGTTTTTGACCAATGGCTGACAGAAAAACGAGCGCTTTTCTGCCAATCGCCACGATTACCGCACGTATACAAATCTCTATATGTTAGCCCCCGGCTCTCTTCGATTACAGTCGACGATCGACGTACGCGGCGTCGTGACGCAGCAGAACTCAAGGGGGGACAGTCAGTCAGCCAGTCGCCCACTCGGCAGCACGCGCGCGCACACACACGGCAGATAGATAGAGCGACATGCCGAGCTTCTGCCCCAAGTAGTATACGCTCTAATGTGCTCTAAAACGGAGCGGAACTTGGGGACCTAACGTGTGTGTTTTTCCATTAATTAATCAGATGCGGGGACTTTGTGGAGGAGGACGCGTGTGGGAAATGCGGCGAGAAGGCGGTGCGTGGCGGCCAATTAGAGCGGAATTTTTAGCGCAGACCCTAACGACGCCCTTATTGCAGGTGACGACGCAGGAAAACCCGTGGAAGGCGGCGAACAAGGTGCCTGGAGGAGAACCAATGAGCGTCCCAGCTGTACCCACAGCCTTCACTGCAGCGGCGCGCATCAAGATGATGGGGTGCGTTTAAGACAGACAGAGAGAGAGAGAGAAAGAGGGAGAGAGAGGTGGAAGAGGTCCTGCTACTGCTGCGGAGACTGACGTGTTCATTCATTCCCTCGTGTTGTGGGGTCGTGTTGTCTATTGACAGGGTGCAGCCTGTCCCGGAGCCCGCACGTAAGGAGCAGGCGGTGGCGCGTTTCAACTTCGTGCCGCAGGATCCAAGCACACAGTTGGCGCTGGCCAAAGGTGACGAGGTGGACGTGGTGCGCAAAGATAGCGATGGCTGGTGGTTCGTCATTAAGGAGGGCGAGAAGGGGCTTGTGCCTGGATCGTATCTTCACATTGAGAACCCGATCATCCCCATTACAGACGCGGCGATTCTGGCGGCACGTGAAGCCTCCAACCAGCGATTCCAGGAGCTGCAGAAAAGCTCTGGAGGCGTCGCGCCTGGAGCTGAGGGAAGTGTTGAATACCAGTCGCCGTTGGGACTTGAAGCGCTTGCTATTGCAGACTCGTGCGCGCCTAAACCACCTAGTGGACCGGCGCGAGCTGATGCCAAGTCCGGAGGTACCGAGTTTAAACCCGGCGAGGTGCGCAAGTTGAGAAAGTGTTACGCCTGCAAGGAGACAATTCTGGGACGCACCAAGGTATGCAAGGACCAGATTTTCCACGAAATTTGTCTGTTGTGTAAGGGCTGTCGTGAGAGTATTGAGGAGGATGAGGACTTTACGCTCATCAAGAAGAAGGCGTACCATGCCGACTGCGCCAAAGACGTCAACCACTGCATCGTGTGCGACAAAGAGATCTTGGGAAGAGTGTACCGTGCTGGCGATGGCGCGTTCCACAAGCTCTGTATGGTGTGCTCTGTATGCAATAAACAAGCGAAAGAAGCTGGATCCAAGCTGGAGAACGACCTTCTTGTTTGCGGCGAATGCGTTGCGGAGAAGGAGAGAAAAGAGAGAGAGGAGAGAGAAGCCGCGCTCGAACGTGAGAGGGCTGCGGCTAAGGCGAAGGCGGAAAAAGAGGCTGCTCTTGCGGCAGCTCGCGCGTTGGAGGAGGAGAAGGAGCGACAAGCCAAGGCGGCTGCCGAGGAGGCGGCCCGCGCAAAAGCGAAGGCAGAAGCAGAAGCGGCGGCTGCTGCTCGCGCACAGGCAGAAAGAGAGGCTGCAGAGGCCGAAGCGCTGCAGAGAGCTGCTGCCGCAGCTGTGGTAAATGGCCATGGACGACCTGGAACTGATAGTCTTCGATCCAGCACGTCAAATCTTGACGAGTTTGATTTGGAGGCGACCCCTATCGATATGTCGGGCCAGAACGGACGAATCTCCGAAGTATCAGATCTGGACTCGGTGCTCAGCGACGGAGATTATGCTGGATACATGGGCAACGGCTCGAGGGAATCGCTGCGCTTGTCGGAGGTGCTTGACCTCGAGTCTTATGATGACCGCTTATCCGATCTAAGCGGTATCTCAGAAGGAGCTGGTGAACGCAGGCAGCGGCGTTCAACCATCGAAAGGACCGTGAACGAAAATGAAGAAACCTTTTCAGACGAAGATGATCGCGAGCTGTGCGGTGGTTGCGGTCTTGTTCTGGAGGGAGAAGCTGTCGGCGCTCTGAACCAGTACTTTCACTACGAGGTACGTGTGCAATGGTTTGACTTGTATGTGCTGCCTAACGAAGAGCTAAACTCTTGTGTCGTCTATGATTAACAGTGCTTCAAATGCAGCCACTGCAGCCGTGCCATCGCCGAAGATGATGGCTACGCAGAGAAGGACAACCAGGTAATTGTTGCGTTCTTAATTACCGTACGCGAGCTTATCTCACAATTTGCAATGACTTGCAGGCGTTCCACCAATCTTGCTACCAAGCTCGTTTCGGCAAGAAGTGCCACCGATGCGACAAGGTGCTCAAGGGGAAAGTGGTCAAGGCTCTCGATCATCTTTACCACCCGGACTGTTTCGTGTGCTACCAATGCAGTGCTTCCCTTTCAGGTACGCAACAAATGCATCACACTAGCTGTCTGAATTGCGTTTTGTACTGCTTGATGCTAATACAGAAATTGATCTGGTGTTGTTTTGTCGTCCAGCAGAGAGTTTCTTCGAACACGAAAGCCAGGCTGTTTGCGCGAAGTGCAAACACGAAGCAATTGCACTGGATGAACCCACCTTCCCGTACGTAATCCCTCTGTTTCATGCTATCCATGGCATTTCAACTAACACGGTCGTGCTTTTATTGAAATCAACAGAGAGAACATGACCCCGGTATCTAAGGGTATTGCTGGCTATCGGTTCGACGCCCAGGATGACACACAATTGACTATTTATCCGGGCGACGAAGTTGCAATTCTTCAGAAGGTTCGTCGGCCGCGCTATTTGTTGTGCTACAGTGATTGCAGTAAAGTGTTCTAACATTGAGCTGTTTCTGCGCTGCAGGATGACGATGGCTGGTGGCTGGTGGAATTGAGAAACAAACGTGGCTACGTACCAGGCTCATATTTGATTGAGCGCCCCATTGAGGAGCCGACACCTCAGCCGAAGAAGAAAAAGGGCGCTTTCAAGAGTAAGCCCAAGCGCAAGCCGGGTCTTTGCAGCTCGTGCTCAACGCAGAATCCAGCGGAAGCTCGCTTTTGCCGAAGCTGCGGCAACAACCTGATGGCCTAAACTGACGGATGGGTAAGATTGAGAAAGTAACAAGCGGCAGTTTGTTTAGAGAGAAGGGTACGCGGGTGGACACTGACCGACTGGCCTTATGAGCCGTTCTATTGCGCGGTGGCTGTAGATGCTTTGTGTGTCTTGCTTGTGCCCGCGAGTGCGGGCACAAGAAAATGTCCCCCGTCGCCGTTCTCATCGTAGGTGTTTTGCGCTAAAGGAAATTTCAACTGCCACTTCAGCGCCCCACAGCGCCTTGTCCTACCAGTTTGAGCGATCGTTCTCGTTCTATAAAGTCCTCGTCCTAGTTTTCATTACGTATCCATGTTGTATACTTTTGGAAAAGTACACTTTTTATCGGTGGCACCAGCTGTTCCACCACCACGTGTACATCCTTCGCCCCCATCCCTTCATTGGAATCGATTGGTCCTTCACTTTCCAAACATTGTATAAGGCGTCACCAGCGTCTTCTTCTTCTTCTTTTCTTCTTCTGTATCCATCTAGTGTAGCCATGTCGGAGCTGACCCCCGAGGCCTCTCGCCTGTACCGCGTGCGCAAGACGACGGTGAAGATGCTGCACAACCGCGGCTACATCGTGAGCGAGAACGAGCTGGTGATGACGCCCGAGGCCTTCCAGGGCCAGTTCGGAGACAACCCGACGCGCGAGATGATGACGATTCTGGTGGAGAAGATCGACGACCCGAGCGATAACTTATTCGTGTTCTTTCCGGAGGACACCAAGGTGGGCGTCAAGCCCATCCGCAACTACTGCAACCGCATGAAGGATGAGAACGTGACCAAGGCCATCCTCGTGGTGCAGGAGGGCATCACGCCCTTCGCCCGCCAGGCGCTCAACGAGATGGCGCCGCGCTACAAGATCGAGCACTTCAAGGAGACGGAGCTGCTCGTGGACATCACGGAGCACACGCTCGTGCCCGTGCATCGCGTGCTCGGGCGCGACGAGAAGGCGGCGCTGCTCAAACGGTACCGCATTCGTGACTCGCAGCTGCCGCGCATGCAGGTGACGGACCCCATCGCGCGCTACTACGGCATGAATCGTGGCCAGGTCGTGAAAATCATCCGTCCCTCCGAGACGGCTGGGCGCTACGTGACGTACCGTGCTGTGATCTAAATCACGGGAGACGTGGGGGGTGCGATGTACTGCTTCAATAGATATTTTTTTCTCGACTCGTGTGGTGTTCACTGGAGACTATTGACAACAAAGACACTGAAGAGGGCAGCATTGCTCATGTTGAAATGTTGATGGTTCAGGAAAACTAGACCAGCGACGGAAGCTTCGTTAGAGGGAAACAAGAGTCATCAAGTGAGCAAAGGTGGGGTAGAACAGTCAAAGTGGTCAACCCGATAAGAAGACTAAGCTTACGGCGAAGGTAGGTATCATGGCTGCTACCGACTCTCAATTTGCACAGAACGAGCCAACCTTCGAGGGCCCTTTTGTACATGTAGCGTCCTCGTAAGCTGTTTAATATTGCCAATCCAGCCATCAGCCGCGCGATCTCCCGGACCAACATCAGAGATCAACATGACACGCCTATCCGTGGCTGTGGCGCAACTGAGGAGGAACGGTGTGCATACCTGGACGACGACAGCCAGGAGTTCGACTCGAGGTGCTTGCTGTGGGTCGGTGGAATCATCTACATTGCCGAGATACCGTCCCAAGAGCACGAGCACTACTGTCGAGAATTCGAATACGCACTCGTAAGACAACCTGCATTTCATGAGCGGATGATCTCGTATGGCATAGCGCCAATTCCAGGCCACCCCCAGCTACCAGACTATAGACCTGACAACAGCTATGGCCCCCGACAGATGATCGGAACTCCGTTGCCGTTCTGTGTCCCAAGTTACAGGGCCTGGTACACACTCGTGGTCGAGGTTGGGAAATCGCGTGGCTGGGGACCTGATGTGGAGCAACTCAAACTGGGAGGCTTGGCAGTGGAGCAGGTTCCATGGAGTGCGGTTCGTCTTGTGTGTGAAGGTCACCGATGACCTCGCCAACGTTGAGTACAAACTGTACATAGTACAGTGGAGCCTTCGTTGCCCGCATGGAGTGGTTGGCTGGCACGTTCTCGATCCGATCGCTGTGGTTGCACCTCATACAGTGGTGTCCATGAACTCACGCGAGCTGCTGGGGCTTCAGCCTGGAGCCGCACTTCCGGCTGATCCACGCACAGGTGATCCCTTTCCAGACCCGACGATCGATCTTGACCTGTACGACATCCTCCTATGAGCTCGACGAAACCTCTGAAGCAACGATGCAGCGTCCTACCCAGCATTGAGCCACCCCGAAGCTACAATGACCGGTGCTGTAGTCACAGCAGCCATTTCTTTTCTTGCATTTCATTTCAAACATGAAGCCGCCAATTCTTCTTTGAAAACATCTCTCGTCTTGCCTATTCGGTTCGCTTTGCTGGACATTAATGTTCTGAGTGCACTTCGCCTACGTGCTTCGGCAACCTCCTTGTCGTGCTTCCAATTGAGAATCTCAGCCTCCTCCTCCTCGTCGTTGAGCCAGCGTTTCCTTTCACCACGAACGAACTCGCCATATCTCCATCGAGCGTTATCTCCTTGACCACCAAATCCGTAACTTGCTACACCATCAACAAACCCGTTGAGGAACTGACCTCGGAGACGATCCCCGTTCGTATACAGCAGTTCACCTTCGCCATGCCGCACATTTTTCACGAACTCACCAACATAATACACAACGCTATACGCCATACAGTCCTAGCAGCGTCCTGCTCCTGCCAAATTACAGCGACATTTTCCCCATTGTCCATCTTAAGTGTTCGTTTCGAAGAAATCCAACTGTCAGCTCATGGTCCCAGACACTTTGTCGTACCAGCACAGCCATTGATGGCATTTTGCTTCGAGGCTCACTTGCGAATTTCCGCCTGAAGGAGAAGACCATGTGGAGCAAAGTACTAACTCGTTCGGCTTCGACGGTGCTGCCAGGCGCACGTGGATTGCAGACTCGGCGTGCTGTTCGCATGTGGGATCGAGTGCAGCCGTCTTTGTGGCATACGTTGGCGTCGCTGGAGCAGTCGCTGATGGATGCGATGATGACTCGTCGAGTGTTCTCGCCTCGCTTCCTGCCGTTTGCGCCGTTCACGCCGGACGCGTTGCCGAAGCTGCATTGCGACGACGACGAGTTTTTCAAGGACCTGCCGATCAAGAGACCAGAAGAAGCCATGAAAGAAGTGTTGGAGGCGAGGACGCCAGAGTACAGCGCAACGGGAGCCGCGCCTGAGAAGGAGGGGACGGCAGCTGCTCTTGACAAGAAGGAACCGTCGACTGGTACTGCGGGAACGGTGCCTCACCCGTCGTACACGTCGTACTCGTACTCGTACTCGACCGTGCTGGACCATGGAGGCCATCGCGCCAGCACAACTCGTCGCCGCTACGAGGACTCAACGGGCCGTCTGAAGGCGACCCACGAACGTGATATAGACGGCAAGAAGATGAAGATGGTGTGGCAGCGCTCCAACGAAAAGGACGAAGGAGGTCACGAAACGTTGTGTTCAAGTGGCAGTCCGGAAGAGTTCGAAAAGGACTGGGACGAGACGCCGTTCGGTCGCGCCGAGGACGAAGAGCTGGCCAAGTGGGTGGAAGACCGAGAGCGCAGCGCGTACCAAGCCTTCGGCGCCGAGTACAACCCAGGCCAGCCCATGGAGCAGTTGAACCGAAACGAGACGACTCCAGAAGAGCGCAAGGTGGTGGAGGAAGGCGGCAAAGAACGCAAGGAAACCATCCAAAAGATGTCCAAGCGACAGGAAGAAGAAACCACGCTCCCACAGTTCTCGTAAGCAAGCGCAACGACAAAGTGAGGAAGGAAGGAAGGAAGGGATCAGGTTGCGTGCATGTTGAAGTGACCGAAAAACAAACTATGGCTCCCTAAAAAGGTAGCCATCTGTCAATTCCAATTTCATGTCCACCACACACTCTTTTGCTTCAGTTTTTCGTCAATATCTCTCATTCACAAAACGAGTCTCCAGTCGTCAGGTCGCTTTGCCACTCTGTAGCAATCCACGATGGAGGACCACGACGAGCCGATGCTCAAGCCCATACCGACGCCCGTCACCGCCGCCTCGTCCGCCGCCCTGCAGTTCAACGGCTTCGGCGTGGACGCAGCGGCCACCGGCGAGTCGAAGCGGTGGCTGCAGAGTCTGGAGAAGTGCATCCGAGCCATCGTGAGCATCCGCCTGCTCAGTGTACGCGCGTTCGACGGCAACGGCGCCAGCTTCAGCGTGGCCACGGGATTCGTGGTGGACATGGAGCGCGGTCTGATCCTGACGAACCGCCACGTGGTCACCCCTGGGCCCGTGGTGGCCGACGCCATCTTCCTCAATAAAGAAGAAGTGGATCTCGTGCCCATCTATCGGGACCCCGTGCACGACTTCGGGTTCTTCAAATTTGACCCTAAAAAGGTGAAATTCTTGCAATTGCATGAAATTCCACTGAAACCGGAAGCTGCAAAAATCGGAGCTGAAATCCGCGTTGTCGGGAATGACGCAGGCGAGAAATTGTCGATTTTGCCAGGGATTCTGGCCAAATTGGACCGTGACGCGCCGTCGTATGGATCCAGTACATACAATGACTTCAATACGTTCTACTTTGCAGCAGCTAGTAGCACCAGTGGGGGATCCAGTGGCTCTCCTGTGCTGAATATTGACGGATGTGCTATTGCACTCAATGCTGGAGGAGCGAAAAAGGCGGCGTCGTCTTTTTACTTGCCGTTGGATCGAGTGGTGAGAGTTCTGGGGCTTATTCAGCAGGGACAAGCAGTGCCGCGCGGGACGATTCAGACCATTTTCCGTCATACGGCTTTTGATGAGGTGAGGAGGTTGGGACTTCCGGGGGAGACGGAGGCGTTGGTGAGGCAGCAATTCCCGCAGGAGACGGGGATGCTCGTGGTGGATCAGGTGATTCAAGGAGGACCAGCTCATGATAAATTGAAAACAGGAGACGTGCTGATTAAATTTGCAGAGCAGTATGGAGCGACGTTTTTGACGATTGAGGAGTTTTTGGACGCACATGTTGGGGAAAATGTGGAGGCGCAGTTCCAGCGCGGAGACGAGCAGTACACTGTTACGTTGGATGTCCAGGATTTGCATGCCATCACGCCGGATAGATATTTGGAGATCGGAGGCGGAATTGTGCATGCGTTATCGTACCAGCAAGCGCGCAATGCGTCCCTGCCGGTTGGTGGCGTGTATCTAGCGCAGGCTGGACACATGTTCATGAAGGCGCATCTGGCCCAGCCCTGTATCATCACGTCCGTGGCGGGACAGTCGACCCCAACGTTAGACGACTTTGCGCGCGTTATGGCCTCGCTTCCGAACGGCTTTCGCACGGTATTGCGGTATTTTATGATTCGAGATCGCCACCGTGTTCGCACAGCGTTCATTATGATGGATCGCCTGTGGTTCCCGATGCAGATGTGTACCCGCAACGATGAAGACGGATTGTGGTATTCTAAGGCGTACGTCCAGGGTGCAGTAAACGGCGACAACTCGGCTGTGAAGGCAGCAAACGGAAATCCGACATTTGCTCCAGCGCCATTGAGTTTTCCTGGAGGTAATGCACTGGGCAAGAAGACGCTGTTATCTCTGGTTATGGTGTCGTTTGATATTCCTTACATGATTGACGGTATATCGAGCTCGAGCTACCACGGAATGGGCGTCGTGGTGGATGCTGAGCAGGGTTTTGTGCTCGTCGACCAGAACACGGTTCCTATCGCTTTGGGCGACGTGTTGATTACAATCGCTGCTACTGTAGAAATCCCCGCCAAAGTGGTTTTCGTGCACCCTGTACACAACTTCTCTATTGTAAAATACGACCCGAAGGCGCTGGGCGCTGTTGCCAGCCACCTCGAGAGTGTGGTGTTGGCTGATAAGCCGCTAGAAGTTGGCGAGACCGCTGACTACATCGGACTGAGCAGTAACTGGACTGTGGTCACGATGAAGTCCGTGGTCACCAAACTGGATCGCCTCGTGCTGCGTGATTTCCAGCCTCCGCGCTACAAAGCATGCAACATTGAGGTGTTGCATTTTGATCGGATCACAAAGTCTGTGGGTGGCGTCTTCATTAATGACGCAGGTGCTGTTAATGCACTTTGGCTTTCTTTTAGTTACCAGGACAACGCTGGTCGCAAGGAAGTTTTCCGTGGCCTCCCAGTCAGCATCGTGCAACCCATTATTGACGAGCTTCGGACGTCTCGAATCCCTGCATCAGTTAACATCCTGCCTGTGCAATTGCTGACGTATTCACTGTCGAAAGCGCGCTCCGGTCTTGGGTTATCGGATGCATGGATTCAGAAACTGGAGTCATGTTACGAGGACAAGCGCCAGGTTCTTGGAGTTAAACGTTGTGCTGCTGGCACGAACTGCGCCGAGAAACTGGAGAGTGGTGACCTGCTTCTAGCAGTTGACGGTCACGTTGTTGTGCGCGACGCAGATGTGGAAGGCGCAGTAGACGGTAAAACCGAAGTGTCGGCGTTGGTTGTGCGCGACCAGAAGGAGATGGAGGTGACTGTCAACACGTGCCAGCTTTCTGCTATGGGCACCGATCGTGTCATTGTCTGGTGCGGTCTTGTCATCCAAAGTCCCCATTACGCAGTTGCGAACTTGGGCTACATTCCCGAGGAAGGTGGCGGCGTGTATTGTTCGAGATGGTGCTATGGATCTCCAGCTCACAAGTACGGCCTGCGGGCAACTATTTGGCTCGTGGAAGTCAACGGCGAGCCTACCCGCACATTAGACGACTTCTTGCGGGTGGTGGAACGCCTGGGAAATCGCGAATCAGTGCGTCTGAAGACCATTTCCATCAACACCAAGCCAAAGGTGTTCACACTCAAGACAGACTACCACTACTGGCCTACGATCGAGCTGCACCGAGAGGAGTGGGACTGGAAGTACGTGGAGCACCTCACTACCGATTCTAGTTAGACCTCCACCACTACCTCACTCGTTCGACCGCTCTAGCTACAGTCAGCTATTTTGTTGGGCCCGTTGGGCGCCACGGGTAGGCTTCACCGTTCTTCATGAGGTAAATATTGCGAACAGCGTTGACAAATCCACAACTAGATTACTGCGCTTACACTGGGAATACCCAGCATCGGGACTAACTACTCTTACTCGATGCTACCTCGTTACCAGCACGCCGAATTTGTTGGCGAACTGTTCGTCCGATCGGTGCAGCCGCAATGAAAGTCCTGCTCACAACACTAAGCTGAACGCAGCTCCCCGTTGCGACCGCAACTTGAGAAGCCACTCACAGTCCCCCAGGTGGAGACCTCGATCTTGTTGTATATAATGACGTGTATCGCTCAGTCCGTCCTTGAACATCGTGAGCTCGGTCGCCGTACACATTGGTTGTTTGGGGCTCTCGTAGCCGTGCAGTGTCGCTTTCGTCGTACACCACGATCTTGCCGTACTCAGTGCAGTATTAGTGCTTCAACCTCATGACGAACCCAATTGTCCTTCTGGCTAGCGAAAGCCGCGGGATCGGTACTAATGCGTCGTCCCAGTTTGCTCGCGGCGACGCGAGCGTGGTTTTTTTCGCCGGAGGCTGAGCACGAGTGTGCGGGCACATATGCGCAGGATATGTCCGTCGAGGGAGTACAGTCGAAGATCGTGGACTTGACGGGCGACGTCACCCCACAGCGTTGTAGAGCTTGGCGCGGATGCAGTTGGTGCGTCCGGCGTGTACTTGAAGCGTCGCCCACGGGGGGTTTCTCTCGGGTCGTTGCGGCATCTTGGACTCCGGGTCGGAGGTTGGTGGCGAATTCACAGAGGAGAATGAATCTGATCGCGGCGAGCAACGCATGCGAAGGTATAGTAGCCGCAAGATGAATTTCGTCTTCGCCTCCATAACGTGTGGTAAGCGCTTCGCTCTGTTGAACGGTGTTGAAAGTTGCAGTGCGTGCAGGACAATGTGTCGCGACTGAGGTGAAGAGTGTTGGTCGTTGAAGTCAGCGTCGGAGTGTAGGTCGCGTAGGTAGGAGTTGGTCTCGAGTGCGGGGTAGTTGGTGTATTTGATAATGAAAATGTCTGGCCTAAATGTGCACGTCTTCCTGTGCGCTTAGCTCGCACAGAGGCCTCCTTGATGTTTTCTGCATGTTTCTGTTTTTACGTGCCTATGTGTCCTGCTACCCTGCATGTTTCCTTGCTTTTCTTCTTTTCTTTTGCACGTTCGTAATATCTAGCTATATGTATGTAAACTGCGAACGGAGAGCCTTGCAGGCTGCCATCGCAGCGACATGCTGCCTCTGGCTGCGAGCAAGCAAGCCGGAGCCTATGCGCCCACGCTCTCTGGCTTGCTTGCTAGCAGGCCAAAGGCGGGCATGACATCTCCCCCTGATTGACTTCGACTTGGCGGCATTGAAACCCTTCTAGGAGTTGACGCCAATGCGAAACATGTTCGATATCTGCCTCGCGTTCCCAGGTCGTCTCATGTTCTGGCGACCCATGCCACTTCACGAGCCATTCTCGTTTGTGACGTCTGGTTCGTCGCTTCATCAGTCTCTCAATGATGTAGAGTTCTTCACCTGTCTCGTCGTCCAGAATAATCGGTACTGCCTTCGGGATCGGGCGGTTCGGAAAATCCGTTGTGTTCGTCAGGTAATGAGACAACAACTCTACGTTGAACGTAGGATTGAGGCGTTGCATCGTGCGTGGAAGTATCAACTTTGCCACGTTGTCGTTCACCATTCGTTCAATCTCGAACGGTCCAACCTTCTTAGCCGCTAACTTTGCCTTTCTGAGCTCGGTGTTCTTGTTCACTGTCTTTAGCGGTAAGTTCTTTGTGTCAAGCAGCACTAAGTCGCCTTGCTTGAAAACAACTTGTCTGCGCTTGCGATCGTAGTACTCTTTCTGTCGTACCTGCGCTTCTTTCAGATTCTTCTGAGCTTGTTCTACGATCTCTTGCCGTTCCTTGGCAAAATTCTTGGCATAATCAGCGAGAGTCACATCGTCCTCTGAATGTAACAGATCCTTCATCTCCTCTGCCACGATGTTAGACACCTTGCGTCCTGTGTCAACTTCGAATGGAGTCAGCTTTGTTGACGCGTTCATAAGGGTAGAATGTGCGTACTCTATTGTTCTGAGATGCTTCATCCAGTCGTCGCCGCGATACGACACCATACACCTCAGTGCATCTTCGAGTACTAAGTTCTGACGCTCTGTCTGGCCATCGGCTTGCGCTCGATGCGCAGTAGTCATGCTCAGTTTGACACCCATCACTGCCATCAGCGACTTCCAAAAGCCCGAAATGAACTTTGGGTCACGATCGCTAATGATCACATTTGGTACACCGTCGTGCTTGACAACAGCATTGAAGAACACTTCAGCTGTGTCCTTGGCATCAGCCGTCGTATACGTTGGTGCGTACTTCGCTCGTTTAGACAACTTGTCCACTACAACGAATATCGCATCGTACCCTTCTGGCGCTGGTAAACCCGTAATGAAGTCCATCGATACCATTTCCCAACATTCGAGCGGAGCTGGAATCAGTATTAGCAAGCCTTTCTTCTTCTGGCTGCTAGACTTCCACCTTGCACATGTTTCACATGTGCGCACGTATTCTCTGATGTCGCGATCCATTGTTGGCCAATAGTACCATTGCGACGCTTTCAGATACGTTCGTCTGCTGCCTGGATGTGCAGACGTGTTGCCATCATGGAATTCTGTGATGACACTCGTTCGAAGTTTCTTCGACTTCGGCACACATAGTCGATAGACGGTTTCACTTTTCTTCTGTTTGAAGAACAGAAGACCGTTATGCTTCACGATTTTTTCTTTCTCTGTCCCCTTAGACCACTGTTGTTTGAAAGCAGAATCTGACGCGTAGCCTCGTTGAAACGCTTCCTTCGTCTCAGATGCTAAGTGCGGAGTCACAAAATGGTAGTCGACGCTTTTGACTTGCTGCTGTGCCACACCAATCTGACGGCTCTCCCCCCGTAAGTCGACATCGTCGAGTAACAGGTGAGAATCCGCTGCGGGTAGGTGGCGGATCATCGAAGACTGAACCACATGATCATGCACTTGCGACGCGTTCTTCACACATGCGTCATCGCATTCATGCACCGTATAGATCACATCGGGTAAAGGCGGTTCCTTATCCTCCTCATCGTCTTGTCCATCCGGCGGTGGCCGTGACAGCGCATCTGCCACCGCATTCGCCTTGCCCCTTACGTGGTTCAAAACAAACGTGAACTGTGAGAAATGCGTCAAGAAGCGAGCCATCTTGGGAGACACTCTTGGATGATGCAACATCCATGAACACGCCGAGTTATCGGTGTGCACATCAAACGGTCGGCCATGTAGATAGTGTCGCCACTTCTCCGTAACCACTTTGATAGCTAAGAGCTCCTTCTCGTGCGTAGGTCATCGACGCTCATGTCGATCCAACTTCTTCGAGTAGAAGGCAATCGGATGGTCATCATCACCGTACTTCTGAGATAGGACACCTCCTATGCACCCTCCTGATGCATCTGTTGTTATGATGAACGGTCGTTCGAAATCAGGTAACTTCAGCGTTGGAGCTTGCTGAAGTGACAGCTTGAGATGCCGGTAAGCCTCATCTACCGACTTGGACCAAATCCACGGAGCATCTCCTTTCGTTAGATCCCTCAACGGCCGTGCAATTTTTGCAAAGTCACAGATAAATCTGCGATAATACCCTGCCAGACCCAAGAAACTGAAAAGCTCCTTCCTGTTAGTCGGCGTCGGGTACTTTGCGATTGCTTCCGTTTTCCTTGGATCCACGCTCACTCCTGCCTCAGACACCATGTGTCCCAGGAAAGCGATTTCAGTCTGACCGAAGGAACACTTGGACAGGCGCGCGTAAAGCTTCTCCTTGCGTAGTACTTCGCAGACTGTACGTAGATGTTCTACATGCTCCTCCATGCTCTTCGAAAAGATGCAGATGTCATCGAGATACGCGACAACAAATTCGAACATGTCGAACAGCGTACGCATGAGACGACACCATGTTCCTGGCATTCCAGCCACTCCCATAGGTGCAACACACCACTGGTACGTCTCCTTGTGTGTACGAAACGCTGTGTACGGTCGACTCGACTTCACCACAATCATCTGATGATAGCCTTGCGCTAAGTCGATCAAGGTGTAGACAACACATCCTACCATCTTGTCGAACAGTTCCTCGATCATCGGTATCGGAATTTTGGCCACAACCGTAACCTGGTTGAGATGTCGGTAGTCAAAGACCCAACGCAATGGAATCCTCGTACTCCCGCTACGTAGCCAATCTGCTCTCTTCGGCATCTGTCCCGTCACCGGGTCCTTTTTCGGAATTGTGAAGATGTTCGAAACCCATGGTGAGTTCGACACTTCGATCCACCCTTTCTTCAACTTATCCTTGATGAATTCTTCAAAAACATCCTGCTCCATCTTTGACAAACGGAATGGTGATAGAGAACTCGGCTGAGCTCCCTTCTTCAGCGTCAGCTCTAAGTTGACTTCACGCATCGGCGGCAATCCATCCGGTAACTGCTCTGGGAACACATCCTTGAATTCCTCGGCAACCACTTTGCGAATCGGTTCTGGAATTGTCTCGGTGTCGGCTACTAGTTGCACTTTCACGCGGAACACTTATTCATAGTCTCCTGCTTTGAGACTGTCCGAGAACGATGGTCCGTCGACGTCGTTGAACTGGAACTTCTCTGGAATAACAACCTCTTCAGTTTACCAGTTCACCTGGGGATTGTAGTCCTGAAACCACGGCTTCCCAAAAATGACGTCATGTGACTCTGGTAACTTCCACTCCACGAATTCCATCGCTGGAAAGAAGTAACCGTCCATGCTCACCGGCGCTTCAACATGTTTAACATCCGTTGCCGGAGTAAACGTCCCATCGAAACGCTGAGCTTGTAGTCGTCTCGACAAAAGCACATTACTCGCCATGCCTGGCTTGATCATGTTCGTGCTGGCACCCGTGTCCAACAAAATGCGGACATCTTTGCCGTTGATGCGACCTTTCTTGATAAAAAGGTTGCTCTTGCGTTCGGACTTCACTGCGCTGACCTCCATGGTCTCATTCGACGTTGGTCGCGATCCTAGCAAAACCAAGTCCTCAGCGGGGTGCATCGCATGCACTTCGGCCTCTTGCTCTGGTGGCAATCCGCACACACCAGATCCCTCTTCAGGCTGCATCGCATGCAAGCCTTCTGCGTCTGCTGACTGTGATCCGCACGAGTCAGTCTCTTCTGACGTCTCTGTAGTTGCAGTGAGAGTCGTTTCTACCTTTTTACGGACATCTTCCACGAACCTCTGTAGCTCATCCGCTTGTTCTTGGATGTCTACTACATTCATGGTCACGCGATCCATGACGACGTTATCCTCCTGGTCGTCGTCCTCGAGAATTATGTTCATCCTCGGCTTTCCGCGTCCTTGGCCATTGCCCGAGTTGTTGTACCTCGGCGCGTTGCGTTTGGCCATCGACGTTTGCTGCTGCTGCATCGGACATTGCCGAGCCCTATGAGCAGAGCTACCACACTTGAAACATAAGTTTCGGCGTTGACACTCCTCTTTCGACGGCACCCTCACGTTGTCGATCTCCATCGGCACGGGGCCATCGTTGTTGCTTCTCGATCGTCTGTTGTCGAACGATCGGTACCTTGGTCTGTCACGAGCACTATCTGAGCGTCCTCGATACGAGTGAGACCGATCATAGTCGAGCGCTACCGTAATATCCTCGGTCAACGTTGCACACCTGCGATATTGGACTTCCTCCCGAATATTTGACGGTAGGCCACGTTGGAAATACATGATCTTATCCAGTTCGCTCATCTCCTTGACTTGATTAATCAAGTGCCGGAACCTGCTGGTATAATCAGGCAAGTCCTTGCACTGGCGCTCTTTCAAGTCATTCATCTGGTCCCGAAGACGTTCTTGCAGGTCTGGAGGCACAAACTCCTCTTCCAACTTCTCAAAGAAGTCTTGGGCACTCCTCACATCGTCTTTCTTGATGATGTATCACTGCGCGGCGCCATGCTTCAACGAACCAGCTAATACTGCCAAAATGCGTCCACTCAACTTACTATCCCTCCAGTCTATGCCCTTTGCTAAAAAGTATTGCTCCACCTGCTCCCGGTATAACTGGAACGATTCCTTGAGCGTCCCCTCGTAGCTGGGCAATTTTGTCCCGTCCAGCTTGAGTTCAGAGAGCTGCCGTGACTTGCGCAGCTCGTCGATGAGTTCGGTTTGCTTGGTCATAGCAGCCAGCATGCTTTGCATGAGATGTGCTGGGTCTGCCATACGTGATACTTCTTGATCCTTTGATACTTGATACCGGTGGGAGCAAACTTTTGTATAGGCACTGACTTAAAGACAGTAAAAGAGAAAAACTGTTAAAGGAAATAACTTATGCTACTTCCTAATTTTTGGCAAGTATGGGCTTGAACAGGTTCGGCGCTTGGGAAAATACGCGGAAGAGTCTGATTACTCCTCGTCAGACGAGTCGTCACACTCAAACACGGGAAGGTCGCGTAGAATTTGCTGCAGGCCAAGGCCCACGCGACGTTGAGCACGAAGTAAGTCCGATTGGGCCTTCAACACCTTGTCCAGCACGTCTTTCTTAGCGGCGACAACCTCGCTGCTCTTGATGTGTTTGATAAGAACCTTCGAAATCCGATGCGCCTTGGAAATCGATTTGAAGAGGTCCTTTCTGGCTTTATCAGCCTCGATAGGGTGCTTGACGTAGAGTCGAACGAACGATCCAATCAGCTGCGGGTCAGGCGGATGACGCTTTGGAGCTCTGGTCACACCCTAGCCCCACGGGCGACACGAAAGAAATTCCCAGAAGTTAGCTACTGAACCACCAGAACAACTTGACAATTCGCCGTCTAAGATTTAAAGCCACTCACTAAAAGCAAGCGCTTTCTGCTAAAATTAGCAGGACTTAGTACGTAGGCAGGGCAAGGTTGCAGTTCGATGGTCACGATTTGAAGAAAGTTTCACCGGGGCTGACTACACGAATGCAGCACTTTGCCCACCAGATCCACTCCCGTAGCAGCGGTTGAAGACGATGTCGGCAGCAGCGGTCCCCAGCAGAACCCCCCCCCCCCCCCCCCCCCCCCCCCCCCCCCTCCCGAAGTGCTACCAAATGTCGCGACTGAGGTGAAGAGTGTTGGTCGTTGAAGTCAGCGTCGGAGTGTAGGTCGCGTAGGTAGGAGTTGGTCTCGAGTGCGGGGTAGTTGGTGTATTTGATAATGAAAATGTCTGGCCTAAATGTGCACGTCTTCCTGTGCGCTTAGCTCGCACAGAGGCCTCCTTGATGTTTTCTGCATGTTTCTGTTTTTACGTGCCTATGTGTCCTGCTACCCTGCATGTTTCCTTGCTTTTCTTCTTTTCTTTTGCACGTTCGTAATATCTAGCTATATGTATGTAAACTGCGAACGGAGAGCCTTGCAGGCTGCCATCGCAGCGACATGCTGCCTCTGGCTGCGAGCAAGCAAGCCGGAGCCTATGCGCCCACGCTCTCTGGCTTGCTTGCTAGCAGGCCAAAGGCGGGCATGACACAATGTGCTTTTTGTGCGTGGATGTTGTGTCCGTGTGGCTACGACAGGTCGGATGCTGTCCATTGGTGCGAATGAGGTGTGCATGCATCGACTGCGGACCCACTGGATCGTAGTGCAAGAAATTGAGCTCGAAGCAAATGGAATGCGTCGGGATGTGTCATGCGGAACTGCCTCCAGCGCTTCCGCAGCGATGATGACTTGCGCGTTGGCTTCTTGTGGTCGAACATATGGAGACGCTCGTTAACCGTGGTGTCCATCTTGAGCGCCAGCTCCCACAACGAGTGCTTCCACGCTTGGTACGCTATAACAGTGGTCTTCGATGGCTTGGCGGGTATCTCGAATGCCTTCTGGTACAGAATCATCATGATATTGACAGCGGCCTTCGCCTCCGCGCGCTTATGCTGCTCTCGTTTCCCTTTGGCGGTTTGCCAGATATGACTAACATACCAGTTGAGAAGGCAGCCTGCCAGTGTTGTTGCCGTTGCTTGCGCAGGTGTTGCAGCGAACAGCGGAGCGGTGATGGCGTGTGTAACAGGGTCACACAAATTAGTGTGGCGCACACCACTATACGTATAGTCGGATACGACTATACACACAATGGATGCAAACCCCTTGTGTGTGGCAAACACACAAGGTTTATAATCATCTCGAGCCGCCAAAGCGAGCAGACTTTGGCGGACGCTTAACGCGCGATAATTGGCTAGAAAGACGCAGCTTTCTGACCAACCACGTGCTTGCACGTCACGCGGACGCGTGAGGGCCACCCGTCGGCCCTCACTACGCTACAGATATTCTACAGTAGGGTTTGCTAAGGCAGCAGGGCTGCCAATCAATTCAGTTTTCTATTTTCAGTTAAAGTTCACGAGTCTTTTGTATTGCTTTACAAATACGCGACGCCGCGTATTTCTATTCATTGCATACAAACTCTAAGTACTTCTACGCTTCCTCATTTCTAAGCGCATACGGTGTATGCCTGGAACAGAGCGCTGCTCGCCCTGTTTCAGCGTGGGTGGGCGGAGCTTCAGTATTCGCCACAAGTGCCAGCTCTCCAACTGGCGTACGAGCCAACAGTATTGAGTGAGTGTCTTCGAGAGGCGCGAGACGTTTGTTGACGGCCGTAAGCTGCTCTAGCATGCATTCGAGCACCGAAGCGAGCTGCGACTCGTTTCCAGCTACGGATCTGCCGATTTGAGCGTGGTTGACAGTGCGCCTTCAAGTGCTCTCCCCGCTCACAGCAGTTGGACACCGACACGGATGAACCCAGGCGTGCGTTGTTGCGGCGACTCCGCGCTCAAGCTCGTACAAGTACCTGGTGACGTGTGATGGCGACGCGAGGCTTTTACGCGTACTGTCCAGTACTTCATCCAGGTGCATCAGGAGTGCCGCAAACACAGCGTCGACTACGTCACGGGAGACGTTGTAACGAGCTTCAGGGAGACCAAGAACATGTCGGAACAGCTCATCTAGCAGAGTTACGAGTTGCCCAAACTCAACAACGGACAGTCGTTCGTGCAGTTCGCGAATTGATGGCGTCACAACTGGTAAGTCCGGAGACTCGTAGCCTGCTAATACTTTGCTCACCGATTGATCTTCTTTTGTTGTCGTACCTATGTAGGCAAATGCTTTGGTCAGCAATTCCAGAAGCCATGCACCACGAGTGGAGATCCACTGGATGGCGAGCTTCGGTGATGCATTTGCATACGCCGCAGATCCGCGACGAAGGGAGTGGCTTGTCGTGTCAGGCGTGATGGCTTGGAGAGTGGATGGTTGCATTTCTTGGAGCGTATCCCTGATAACTTCCGTGATAAAACTAGCCACATTTGGTCGCGTTCTTTCTCGTTTTTGAGGCGGTTGTGCTGTTGAGTGTGTTGTCTCTTCTAGGCTTTCCCAGTGTACCACTGCTTCTTCCTGAGTGTACGTCTGCTCTCCGGGCAAGTCCGATGTCGTGAACCGCGGCACTAACGGGAACAGAAATTCCGACGGTTCATCGTAACACACAAAGAGCAATCCGAATGCGTGAAGCATGCGCTGCTGCCACCGCTCTGGGGATTTGAAAATGGACACTTCTTGTACAACAGAAGTCTTGATGAGCGCAATGTGGAGGAAGAGCTCCCGCGATGCTGCTATTGAGAGTTGCTGTTTGCGGGCAAAGCAGGTATCAATCGCCCTTCCGAATGTGTGCCGCATCATATTTAGTAGGGCAGCATCGTGCACCGATGTGGTGGAGCGGGTTCATCAAAGACCGTTCTGCGGTCTTCCTCGGGTTTCCTCGAACGCACAAACGCAACGCCACGTCAGTGTTGAGTAGACGTCGCGCGATTCCCTAGGACTTGACCAACACAATTCCAGGGACGATAGGCACAGTTGTTGCTGCAAGCGTAAATCACGTAGCCTTGAGGTCTTCTACTTGTGGTTGACTAACGCGGGGATATGCTTCTCATGCCGTCGAGTTGTCTTTCGTCTGCGGTCCGTTCAGGTTCCGCGGTTCGATCTTCGTTCTGCGGTCCGCTCTGGCTCCGATCTCCGTTCTGCGATCCGTACCCAGTCCGAGTTCCAATCTCCGTTCTTGGACACACCGCGGTCCTATTGTCTGCTCTGGTGCCCCTTTCACTCTGTGCCGGGGAATACGTCCGTGCGGTTTGTTCCTAGGTCGTCCTCCGGCCCTTTAGCTTGCCCTTGAACGTCGTTTTCTCCGTCAGTAGCTCGGCCCTTTCGTGTACTCCGCTCCGACGTGGCTAATTTATAGTGCCTTCCTGTCAGATACTTGGCGTTGTCGAGTACACGCGGCAATCCGGTCGTAGCGCCCCGCGTCGCGTGGTGTAACACGGCCGAGGTCGATTCTTCTACTTGGGAGGTAGGCACGACGCAAACGTCAAGCTTGTGTACAACGAAGATGTATTCCTTGGTTGTTGGACTTGAACTTGCTTGTGCAAATTGCGGACTGACTATTCTACGCTTGCCTACCTCTCTAACCCTGGTGTGTCCCCGCCTCTACCTGTCCTACCTCCCTCACTCTGCCTTCGTCCTTCGACGATTGCCGCCATCCGTCTTGGCTGTCTTGTCGATCCAGCTGTCTGCGTGCATATCCGGTGATAAGTTTAACCCAGTTGGCGGTTAGGACGAGATTCGGGCTGTGTCAAAACTGAACCGGTCTGGTCCGGTATGATGAGAGCGGATGCCTGCCGAAATACATACTCGCCCGTGATTGGTGGTTCGTACTGTTGCGATCTTCTGGGACTGACGCTGGCTTACCTCGGAAATCTTCGAACCCACTACACGACACCGACTTGATCCCTGTAGCCACTTCTGCGTGCACGACTAAGTGCTCAACTAAAGCACAGAGATCATTGACAGTACACCCTGGAGCGCCATTGGTCTGCACATTGGTCCTTAAGTTGCGCTCGTCAATGCTGCTTGCCATTTTGTCCCGGATCTTGGCAACTCGCAGCGAATCCGACAGCGACGTGGGGTACCGTTCTCGAAGCATGTTGAGAGTTTGCGAAAAATATCCTAGAGCCGTCGACTTGGCTAGTAGACCATCACCCGAGCGTGCCCTTGTACTTTTCTTTGTTTGCAAGAAGATAGAGAACGCTGTTGGTAAAGAGTAAAAGTTCTGAGTAGGCAAACAAGAACCCTCAGATAGCAAGCTATGCATTTCATCTAGAGCCGAAGCTGGCAATCCTGCGGACTCTAGGAACTCTGCAAACTGTTTTTCAGCAGCTAACTCCTGTCCCATTGTCCCCGCGGGCGTGTCAAGTCCCCGTGCTGCACGCTGCATACTGGAGAACGATCTTGTTGATGGCTTAGTTTCGCAACAGAAAGCTGGTAGTCTTCTAGCTATTTCTAGTTGTAGCGGCTTAAGTACTAATTTCGTCGCTCTCTAGATGATTTTGATGGCGACGGTGGGCGTCCAAGTCGGGGAATTCTGCGTTGGTGGACCGGAAGTGGCAGCAGTCCCTGGTGATGAAAATGACAATCAATGCCAGCAGGAGCGGCAGCAATTCAACGCATTTGATCCAGATGATATGAACCACAATGATGCAATCCAGACCAAAATGTTCAAGCGCCGACGAAAGCCAACTGCAGTCCTCAATGGCGATCCACAACGCGGGTTACCTCCAAAATGTTGCGATCGATGCAAAAGTGATCTAAACGGGAAGCTTATGGTTCGATGCGCGTCGTGCTCATTTCGCTGTCACCTTTACTGCTTCTCACCCCCACTCAAGCAACACCCCGCGTTCCTAATTCGACGACAACAGCAAATCGATCCGAACGATTCCTCGCCGGTTTGGAAATGTGAAAAGTGTGAAGGCACCTCGATTGTTTTCAATGTTAAACCAAAACCTTCAGCCTCGCCAAAGAAGAAAACGCGACAAGAAATTTCCCCACAAAAGCTTAAAGGCGACTCGCAAGCGTCGACATTGCCCCCAACTACTACGTCGATACTTCAGGTAGCATCATCAACTGGAGAGAAGGATGCTACAGAACCAGGATGGATACAACCGGTGCAGCTGCAGTGGATCGAGAACTCGAAAGTTGTGTTTGATTGGTATCGCTTCCGAAGAGAAAAGGCCGAAGTGCTTCGAAGTCATGAAGCTGACACAAACCAAAACCGGGACGGAGTTGACCAACTGGTTTTCTACTCTAAATCGTACGCGCTGATGAAAAAGACGGCAGCGATTTGGCGTGCGCACGTACTGAGGCGACGGAGGTTTCGTCACCTGCAGGAATTGGAGACCAAAGCCATTCAGTACCCTGGCGTGAAAATCAATGTGAACCGCGTACGAAACGACACGGATGGAATTGTAGCCCATGGCAAAGTTTTCGATGAGGAAGAAGAGGGAAATGAAAACCTCGTGGTGTTCAATCATTATACGCCGTACTACAGACGGCGGCCACGACTTCCATTACTCTGGAAAGGAGATCCGCCAAGTGCTTTATTGTGTTGGACTACTGGAGACCGTATGGAAATTGCAGATGTCTTGATGGAGTTAGTAGAACGGGTATGTTTTGCGAGTGAAGACGTCGATGCGCCCCCCACTCAACAGGAAGATCTCGTTGATATCCCCGCTGAGAGCGTTGCTGATGCTGTCAATAGCGCACTACAGCTCAAGGACGACAGCCACATCGACGTTAAAATTCACGCTGCTGCAATAATTATTCAGAGGATATTCGCTCGTCACCACCTCTGGCGTCGAAGAACTAATCGGGCCAAGCGACAACGCCGTGCTCTCGAAGAAGCTCAACGCCGAGCTAAGGCTTGCTCGTCTGTTGCCCTCTTACGAACGTCCATCCAGTTTATTGTGATACTCATGAGAATGCTCGGACAATCACGTACGAAGAAAGCAATGCTCAGTGTCATTCGAGATGCAGCTGAAGACACTCGTGCGAAGAATGATATTGGGCTAAATAATGAGGATGGCAATGGTAATGAAGTGGCTAAACGTTTAGACCTGGAGCGTACACGGCAATTGGCAGGAGTGACCATTTGCCGCTTTTTCGTTCGACGAGTGCATCCTTACGTGACGCTCAAGAAAATCGTGATAGCTAGACGTGTTCAACGTTGGTGGAAGCACAAACATTATCCGCACAAATGGCGTGAAGCTGCGATTGCGGCTCGGCTTGCTCATCGGAACCAAGCATGTACTCGAATTCAGCGACTCTACCGGTATTTCCGCGTTCGTAGCCGATTCATTGCGCTAATAGAAAAACACGCACTCAAAAAGGTGCGACGCGTTCTGGATGGCTGGATCGTTTCTCGCCTCGCTAAGAAGGAAGCCGAACGCAGCGCTGTGTACGAAGCTGCACAACAATCAGCGTCCGAAGAATACGTGTTGCCGGAAAATGCCCAGCTTGACGAAATTCTTGAAAGGAGGGGGATGGAACTGTACCAACAAGGCGATTTCTGGAATGCTGCGTCGATATTAGAACGTCTTTATGAGATGAAAAAAGGGAACCTGACCAAGAACGTGCAGCAAACACTTGCTTATTGTCATCACATGACATGGTACACTTCCTACGACCAGATTAATCTCACTCGAGCGCACGAATTGTACTGTTCCGTACTCGAGAGTTCTGCAAGCGGTGAACGAGCTTCTCGAGTGGATCCGTTGGTGCTACAGGACCTTTCAGTTGTGATGATGCACATGGAACATTTTGGTGATTCCTTGCGTTTGCTAGCCAAGCTGATTGAATACTTTGCACGACAACCTCAATTTCCAATGTGGCTGCTTCTAGCTGCTGTGCAATTGCAGCAGCGAGGTGAATGGGAGCAGAGTATCGGCTACTTGACATACCTCCACGACATCCCGCCATCACCATATTTTGAGCGGGATATTCTAGCGTTAGTTGCCATGAGCTATGAGCAGTTGGCGTATGCAGCAGCGAAATTTTCTGAAGCACGAAGTTCCAATGCTGCGTTGGCGAAAGAGGCGTGGAGTGCTGCAGTGCGGCAGTGGAAACTTGAGATATTTACCGATGAGAGGCCGGGAAGTGCTTCATTTGCTCGAGGTGGAGGAAATGGACGTGCGTTGAAGTGGGAGCTCCTAACAAATCTAGCCCGGCGAGCACTTGAGCAAGGTCATTACCTATTGAGCTGCAGAGTTTACATTTACGCCTTTGAACGCGAGGGACCGGCAAATGACGATGAGGGGAAGCAAAGAGCTTGGTGCAATCTTGCAGATGCATTTCGCCACCTTGGTCATATCGACTTGTACCTTAATGCTATAATGCGCAGTCAACCCCAGACGGTGGCTGATAGGGAGCTCATGCAAAAAGTTGCCCATAAGCAGGCATGTAGTTTCCAGGCCGAGCTCAAGACCATGACAGTACTGGAGAAACTCCGTCAAATCAACATGGAAGGTGTATTATGAATATGTAGAACGTGCTAGTCATCCAGAGAACGCCGTTGAGTGCTCAGATCGTCGGTCTCCTCGATTGTTGACGTCAGCTCTGCAGCGAGGTGTTCATCACGTTTGTTGCGAGTGCTTCGCCGACGTTGTGACCTCCTTCTTCGCGGCACGGCATCCTCATCTGACGGAGCTCTGTCGTCACCAACAGTGCTCTTTCGCTTTGGTTGTTTACGGCGGAGTTCTGACCCGCGACGTTGAATATCTTGAAGGGCTGCAAGTGCGTCACGTTCTCTTGCTCGTATCGCAAGTCCACGGGCTCCAGCCAACGCACGATTAAAGTGCAGTGGGTTTTGTGTCATTGTTGCTACCATCTCAAGTTCATCATCGTCATTGTCGTCACTATCGTCGTCATCGTGGTGGAAAGCCTTATGATGCTTGCTACCCTGCTCCGATTCGTTATCATCTTTCAGGTGGCGATGTCGAGAACCACTGAAAACCTTTTGCATGCGAGTGATGCGCTTGTAGTAATCTGGACGAAGAGCGACGACGAGCTCGGTAATCAGAACGAGAACGAAATACACGCAACTCGCAGCTACAAGCATCGTGGTGGCAACAGCCAGCATCTGTGCTGACGTACCAGTGTATCCAGTGTCGTTATTCCCAAGGCGACCACTTTCAAACATCACACCCGCTAGTAGAACCAGACAAGCGCTGAAAAGGAGACACGCCTCCACCGTGTTGTGGTCCCAGAGATAGCCGACCAGGTTTTGAGGCTCCTGAGATGCAAGGATGGCTTCATTAGCTCCACGTGATGCCAGTGATGCAGAACTTCCAGCTACGCCTTGGCCTCCATGGTCTCCATGGCCACTTTTCCACGCTGTCACTGTGGATGCATGCATTTCCAGACGAAGATGTGCCGGTTGGATGTACGTCTCGCCTTTAGCCTTAGCGCGGCGAGTCTCAAGTAACACTCGCTTAGCATAGTCGGCCAGTACGCGCTGAGTTTCATAAGCACTCATATATGGTCGACAGCGCACTTGCAGCGCGTAATTTACGAACAATACGAACATCGCCGTTGCCAGTTGGAACACTGGGTCTTTACGGAAGAGCAGCCCGATACCTGCCAGCAAGAACTTACGCAGGATAATCAGCACCATCCAGTACCAGTAATTGGGTTTGAACTGATAGTAAAGCTTGGAGAACTTCTTGCGGAACACCCAGCAGTTCGGATTCGTTCGTCGACTCGTCCCACGCTGCATTGCTCTCAGGAGTTGGTCCTCCATCACCAATGCGCGACTACGAGAAAGCGTTAGCAGCACGAAGGACGGATAACCCAGAGAATAGAACACGAAAGCTAGCACTGCATACGGGAAGAGTTGTAAATGAATTCCTCCCGGCTTGAAGCACTGCGCGTAAATCGCTACCATGTAAAGCTTCCCGTCGGACGGGATAGTTCCAACACAGTTGAACACATCTAACGTCGTCCGCGTAAGGTACAGGAACAAATAATACATCATCACGAGCGTTGATCCGAAAAGCTGAGGCATGTGTGATGTTAGTCGCGTGCGCCGCTTCTTGATGAAGCGTTTGTACGCGTAGAGCGCCACAAAAATTGCAAGCGAAGTAGCTGCCATAGCCAGCGGGAAAATCTCGATAAGGAACCATTTTTTCACGAAAGAGACTTGGAACGAGAAGCACTCAGGGGCGAGTAACTCCAGATTGAGGTTGAAGGCCGATAGCGTCGCAAATAAATTAATCAGCGACGCCGGCCATGCAATGCGAGCATTACCAAAGATCGACAGTGTCTGGAAGTAATCTATACCGATGGACAATAAACCGAGACTAACACCCTTTCGAGTCAGGAAGAAGCTTACGACAGAGGCTACGCCGATACAGATTACCACGATCGCGACTGACCCCCATTTATTGCTGGGGCACAGGTTGCACTCAGAATTAAGTTTGTGGTAGTCAGTCTCACAGTCACCGCAGCGGATGTCTGTGTAACCCACTGCACACTTGTTGGCACCCAAACACGCATACATCGGATCACACGCGAATACAACTTCGTCTTTGCGCCAGTACCCAGGTTTAGCCAACGGCATTTCATCTCCTCCAGCACACGTAGCACCCTCGGGACAATCAGCGCAGAATTCGGATGAAGCTCGGTAGTATCCTGGACTGCATTGGAACTTTAACTGCGTCTGGCTGGCAGGTGACATCACGTTGCCACCCACAGACAAGATGATTCTTGTGGTCCCAGCCTTGGTTTTGGGAGGTTTCCACACCAACTCAGAGGAACTGTTCCAGACAACAGTCCCCGTTGAGTTGTCGCTACTATTTGTCGATCCGGTTGAAGTTGTATTAACAGCCGAGAGGTCCGTTGTATTGTCAGTCAATCGTCTAAGAGATTCCTCTTCCAATATACTCGAAATGGTGGGAACGTCGGACACGTCCGACAGTTTCCGCGAAATTGGCTGCACCGAGTCTGAAGATGCAAACGTAATAGTGATAGCATTATTTGGGAAGCAACCGAAGTCGGTGCCCTTGATCGTGATAGCATTTGCTCCGTTTGCATCGGGTTGATTCGGCATCTGAGAAGTGACGACCGGCACGTTGTACGAGAATGCTAGTGCATTGCTTGGTTGGTCGTCAACAATAACGTACACCTCCACATCAGCACCATATCCAGCTGGCACCGTGGTTACAATCACAAAGTCGGAGTGGCTCGTGAAGTTTTCGGTCACGTCAGGTACAGGATCGGGGACATTACAGAGCATTTGAGTTCCAGTAGTGTCGTTGCAGAGATTCAAAAAGCTGAAATCAGGACTTACAATGTACAATGCCGGGTAGCAGACAAAAGTATTGACGTCGATACAAGGGCCACTAGTCCCGTATTCACAGGCATCGGGACCACAAGCTCTTGGATCAGAACTCTGTCCATCAGCTCGAGCATCGCGACCTCCAATGAGAACTTTAGCGCGAGTAAACCCGAAGTTTTTCCCGTAGAGAGTGATATTGTAGCCACCGCAAGTCGACAGATTGCTAGTGCTGGTCTCGTATCCGATTAGTTCAGGAGGCTGGTAGCCAAATTCAATTGACTTGTTGACTAAAAGAAGATCAGAGACAGTCAAGTTGACGAGACGCGAGATGCCTTGGCCCGGCGGCAACTTAAACTTGATATTGGAGTGGTTGAAGTATTCAATAGCGTCGTCGGTGACATTCACCGTCTCAGAAGTTGTATCAGTGCCAACCAATTCAAGCTGCCAATTCCGAGACTGTACTCCGAAATTCTTACCCGCGAGTGTGATTGATACCGGTTCACATAACTCAGTGCCAGCAGGACAAACACGGGAAGCAGTCTTGGTACAAGTACCAGGGTAGACTTTCATAGTTGTAGCACTAACCGGCGGGTCCACGGTCACATCGAGCCAACCTGTAGGCGGAGGGGTATTTGTGTTGGTGCTAGCACGATAAATGCTCTGGTCACTTTGAAGCAATTGCCACACTCCACCCGTGTACAGAAGCTGTAAATCCGTATCTGGATCGCTCGTATATACGGCCTTGTTGCTGGAGTACACGTCTTCCATAGCAGTGACAGTCAGTTTCTGTGAAGTTCCGTTCAACACCGTTTGGACACAGTAACTGTCCACCACAGAGCTGGTAGAACTAGCCTCCAGATATTTGCATTCGATTGGTGCTTCGAGCGTCGCACAGGGTTGATTTGGATCGGTACAGCTGCAAGTGTATCCTGAAGTTGGACCATCGTTTCGACTGATGCTATAGATTACTGGAGGATCGTAACTAAATACTGTCGTTCTGTCTGCGTTTACTTGCCCACTCACCGTGACAACAATTGAATGCCCATTCCCTTGCCCTTCACTCGTCGTGCAACGAATTAATTCATGACTGACACTGACAATTGAGCACGAAAACAACACGCCAAGCGCAACTGTGTGAGCATTTGAAAGAGCACTGGAGCCGAAATTTTCACCTTGGATAGTCATCATAGACCCACCGGCAGTGGTACCATCATCTACCGTAACATTGTTAATTATCGGCGCGTTGTAGCTGAATGTCGTGGCGGTTTGTTGGTTTCCAGCTTGCAATACGATGGTGTAATTCTGCCCTTCACCAGCAGGAATTATGACTGTAGCATGAGAGTGATCATGCGCAGAAATAACAAGCCACACTATTCGGTTCGAGCTTCCAGTCATCGAAATATTAGGCGCAGTCCCGAAATTTGACCCAGTGAGAGTAACCACTTTTCCGTCCGTAGGCGCAAAAGTAGCATAACTTCCGTTCCAATCCACACTTGGTGGGATGTAGCTGAAATATCTTGGGCTACTAAGTGTCGTACCTCGCGTAATAGTAAGAGCAAGCATATTGCCTTGTCCACTAGGCACAGTGCACGACAGCATGCGAATGCTACTCACCGCTGTTACTGTCCCCGACAGGAGGATGCTAGGCGGTATTACTGGAGTTGATATCATGACATTGGTACAGGTGGTGTTTCCGACCGAAACTTTCGGACTACGACCAACATACTTGGCGTACAGATTCAGCGTAGCCCCTCCATTAGTTGCTGACAGGTAGCTGAAGACTCCATCAATTCCAGTTGGCGCGGTTTGGAAAAGGTTCGTGTCTCCATCCAATCGATAACTCGTTGAACAATCCAATACTCCACAGGTAGCGCTGTACGTGTACCAATCGAGAATAGCAGGATCATCCCAGCTGAATGGTGCGGAGTTGCTCAGGATTTTCTCTCGTCCGATCACAATGGTTACATATCCAAGTCGCCCGACGTACGTTGGTACAATAATGGTATCGTGAGACCAGGTTGAAAACGCGACCGACGATTCGTAACTCGCGCTTTGCAGGTTGCTTGCAGTGATTGGGTACTTCGATACAAGCACACTACCAGTGGTGTAGAAGTTCGTGCCCGTAATAGTGAGCTGAATGCAAGAAGGCAGACACTCGTTGGGGCCTTCGTCGGTATACACTGAATCGATCGAAGGAGGGCCGTAGCTGATTGTCAGTGCAGCACTCTTTTGGACGCTTGAGGTACCAACTAAAAGCTGCAGAGAGGCTCCACTGCCATATCCGACAGGGACTCGAACAACTACGTATTCGCTAGTGTTACTGTCGCCAAAATCTCCGAAATCAATTGTCGGGATACGGAAATTCGATAAAATCGCTTGAGGTGGCGAGAAAACCACACGTGACACCGCAAAAATCGCACTGGTTCCTAGGTTTTCGCCAATAATGGTCACTTGCGTTGAACCATCGGTAAGTGCCACCCCAGGGTAAAACGACGTCACCACAGGAGGTGCGTATGAACTGACTGCAGTCGATAAACTCGACTCTTGGTCACCAACTGACACAATCCACGAAAGATTTGCTCCGACACCTGGTGACGTCGTGCAAACAATTGTAGAATCATTGTGCTCGATCACCTCCGTGACTTGATAATCTCGCCCCGATGCACCGTAAGAAATCTTGTCGATTGTCACATTATTGGGCCCGAAATTACCACCACGAAGAATTACATGTTGGCCTCCACGAACGAGAGCATTGATCGCCCCATCCCCATCAATCGAGGTGATAAACGGTTTCGCATAGCTAATCGTGGGCGTCGCACTAGCCAAGTCATCGATGGTGACAATCCAGGCGAGACGATTCCCTACGCCAGGTGCCGTTGAACAGAGAATACGTTCGTGATCGAGCACAATCGAACAATTTACAGCGGTGAACTCGTCCCCGTTGACGCCATACGTCACGCTCGTGATCACGGAAGCATTAATAGTACCAAAGTTCTTGCCGGTGATAACCACAAGCTGATCGCCGCTCGTTTTTAGTTCAGTCTCTCCATCTGGACGGAAGACTTTATTCACGATCGGCCCAGCGTAAGACGTGTTGTGTACCGCCCACAGTGAAGCTTGACCCTCAATAGTAACTCGCCACGAATGGAACGAACCACTACCAGGAACGGACACACATTGAATCAAATTATGGTTTTTTGGGTCGGTGTACTTCCGCTTGCAGTTTACAGCTTGAAGGAAAGTCACGTTATCCAGAGAATATTCGACAATCGGATCCACGAAAATCGCAGTGTCAGGGCCAAAGTTTCGACCGCTTAACTGGAAGACTGTCTCTCCTGACGTGGGAACATTGATAAAGCCCATCACTTCCAACACTTCCGGTGGATCGTAAGAAGTGGTAATTTTACTAGCCAACGCACTTTGCTGATTGTTGACAGATACTCGCCATCCGAAAGATTCTCCAGCTCCAGGTTGTGATAAGCATATTAACTGCACATGGTCAACAACAACCTTGCAATCATCTAATTCGAACGAGTGCAGATTGTTGGCGTACCATACTGTGATATTGGCACAACCTTGGCAGCCAAAACCAGTTCCATTCACTAGTACTGTATCGCTTCCTGGCGTAGCCAGTCCATTGGATGCTGTTACAGCAGTGATAACAGGATCAGCATAGTGACAACTGGAAGCGAAAGCCGTACTGGCTTGTCCACGAACAACCACTGTAAAGAGAAGATTTTGTCCAGTACCCAACGCACTACGACATGAAATGTATTGTCGTGTAGGTGCAGAATTGCTGGTAGATGCCAACAACTGACAGTTTTGTGCTTGGAAATCGGATCCATACAGCACTGCAGGCTGTGCATCGGAGCTTGTCAACTGCATAGACCCCAGGTTTTCGCCATAAACGATAATGTTTTGAACTTCGCTGCCACTTGTTGGGAATGAGCTATTACACACAACCGAGTTGACAACAGGAGCCCCGTACGATGCCAATGGAACAGAGGATGACGCCAAGAACGTAGTGTCACCAATATTAGGAACATTCATGACCAACGTGATATTCCAGTAGAGATTCGCCCCAACACCAGGTGCAGACGTGCATTGAACATCAGTGTTTCCGTTAACTAGAGAACAGTTTGTCGCAATGGAAGGCGAAGTAGTTCCATATGCCCCGTACATCACGCTGAGCTGATTAATCACCACAGATCCGTCCGAACGCTGCTTGAACCCGATATTTGAGCCCGTCAGTATGAATGTTTCTCCACCAATTGAGTCCAAAACATTGCTGGAACTATTAGCCACAAGTCCAAGTGCATCCACGGTAGTGTCCTGAACGTTTACCACGGTAATGTAGAGGACATTGGTGATACTTAGAGCGTTGAAACCGCTCGAATCGTGAGCTTCAACAGTCAATGTATAAGCTTGTACGGCTTCAAAGTCGATCAGTCCGTTCACAATCAATTCTCCTGTTGCTGCATCGATTCGGAACACATCCAAACCGGGTGGAAACACCGTACTGATTGCGTACTGGATCGTGCTGAAGGGAGGGGAGTCGATATCCGGGTCCGTAGTAGTGATTTGCAGCAGTACCGTATCTGTAGCTGTGTTTTCATCGACAGAATAAGTTGCTGGGAAGTTAATGAAGGACTGGAGCTCGTTCAAATCTACTACATTAATCACGACACTCGCACTCGCCGTCAGTTCACCGGGGTCTTGAGCCGTAAGATTGAAACTGTAGAGTCGACGATCCTCGTAGTTGAACCCTCGCTTGACAATTATTCTAGCACAGAGTGACTGACTGCAGTCCTTCTCAACTTTTAGTGAGAATTGGTTACAGTCGGTAGAATTCGCACACGACATCGAGTACGTAAGAGCGTATCCATCGCCTTCATCCGGATCAGTAGCTCCGATACAACGGGGAAGTGACAAGTTAGCCGCTTCATTTTCATTCACTGCGAACGTGTAAACTGAGTCGTTGAATGCTGGTGGCTCGTTGACGTTCATGACTTGGACGGCAACATCTTGGGTACTGCACATTAGACCTGGATCACATGTCGCTACAGTGCAAGTGTATGTCCGTCTTTGTTCGTAATCCAATGAGCTTCCAACACGAAGTGTGATAGCACCATTCGTTAATCCGAGGCTAAACGTATCTGCACAGGAACTGTCCGCCTTCGATTGCAGTGTGTACTGGATCGGGTCATTGTCAGGATCTTGAACAAAGTTAGAGAGTGGAGCGCCAGCCTGGGTCCCTGCGGGCGTATTCTCATAGATGTAGAATGCAGTCGGCAGTGTGCTAAGCCATATCGGTGCAAAATTCGATTTAGACGTAAGGACGGTGATGATGGCACTCGTAGAACAACGTTGAGGGCTGTTATCCGTCACACTAACAGTCACATAATACTGCGATGGATACACCAGCTCGAAATATGAAGGTGTCTTTGCCACACTTAACTGCCCTGTCATCTCGTCAATCCCAATTAAACCAGACGTCGCGTTCGTAGTGATAATAGCGTAAGAGAGAATATCTCCCACGTCTTGATCCTTGCCAGGTAGAGGATAACCAATTTGCGTTGCAGCCGGTGATCGCTCGCGTACTGTGAACGACAGGGAGGTTAGAGTGGGGCAGTCGTTTGCGTTGATTACGTTGACCACAATTCTACTATCAACCAAAAGACCTGTCGTTGCCACGGTTTCGTCTGAAACTCGGATAGAGATCCCATATTGCGATTGAGACTCGTAGTCAGGCAGTACAGATGCTTTCCAAACAAGCCCAACGCGACCACTTGTACACACCATCGGGTCCAAGGCCACAGTTGTAGTCAGGCCGTTCATAGTGGTGTCATATTCCAGTTGGAATTGGAGATTTGTACCGAGAATCTGGTAGAATGAGCACGACGCCGCGTCGGGATCACTAGCTATGAACGTACAAGCGGCTGTGCCCTGACCAATCATGAGAGTAGCGGTATTCTCCACCACCATACATGTAACATCATTCATCGACGGCGCCTCTGGGACGTCAGTAACATTCGCAGTAACAAAACCATTCCCACATAATGTCGTCTGGACTGCGTCACAAACTTTCACGTTAAGTTTAAAACTTGTAGGGTCCTTTTCAAAATCCAAGGCACGAGTGGTTCGCAATGTCCCGATACGCTGGTCAATTTGAAATGGTGCAAAACTATCTACAAGTGTGAATACGTTGTTCGAAGTTCGATCAGGGTCTGTAAACTGAGCAACAAGAACTATGGTACCTGCAGCCATATTTTCCGGGACAGATCCACTGACCCCCCCGACAAGCGAAGGTGCCTCATTTACATCCAGTACTGTGACCACAATATTCAGGTAAGTCGCGAATTCACCATCCGAGTACGCCACTACTAGGTTATATACAGACTGGGCCTCAAAGTCCAATGCCACAATCGAAAAGAGTTGGACATTGCTACGAATGGCAAATTCAGATGCATTCCCGCTTGATAACCCGCTTGTAATTAAAAACCCAGAGCTGTTTCCGACGGTGCCATCCACGTCAAGGACTTGAACGGGCTTGCCGATTAGTGTCCCTGGGGAGAGATTTTCTTGAATCGAAAAATTGCCAGCCTGAAGAGATGGGGGCTCGTTGACATTTTGTACTGAAACTACCACACTGATGGAGGTCGTGATTGGTTCACATAGCGATACATCCAGTAGTGGGCTGCAAACCACCCCGTTGTCTTCAACGCTGATCTCAACATACAGTACCGGCATCGTCTCGTAGTCGAACGGGACGACCGAATAAAGTTGTCCGTCGTTCGATATGGAAGTATAGCTGCTAGCATTTGTCTGGAAAGTCAACACCGATGCGTGATCCGGGTCTGCAGCGATCACTTGACCTATAAACGTCCCGTTTGGCGCATTCTCGAAAATGGTGAGTGCTCCAGACGCGCCAAAAGTAGGAGCCTCATTGACGTCAAGTATATCCACCACAACTTGAACTTGTGCGTCCAGGGCTACGGGGTATCCGGGGTCGATGGCGCGCACACCAAACGAATACTGATTCGTATTTTCGTAGTCCAATATATCCCATTGTACCACAAGTTGGCCTGAACAGCTCTCTAGTCGGAAAGGTAATCCTCCGGCATTTCGATTCACCAGTTCGTATCGTAAGCTCTCCGTTTGGCCTTTGTCCGGATCAATAGCCTGGATTGGTGTTCCAAAAGGCAAGCCAGCTGCCGAATTCTCAGGTACACTAAATTCGTAGAACGATTGCTGGAAAACGGGTGGCTCATTCACATCCAGAAGTGTAATCTGAATCTCCTGTTCACTGAACAGACCGCCTTTGTCGGTAACACGCACGCGAACCATGATCAACGAATTTTTCTCGAAATCAAATAATGTACTGTTCTCCACCGACAACTTTCCACACGGTGTCAACACAATATCCGTAGAGGGGAAGGCCAATTCAAATGTAATTTCGTCATTGACATCTGGATCGCTACCAGTGACTTCACCAATCATCGTCCCGATGGCAGGGTTCTCATCAATTTCGAAGCAGCAACTAGTGATGGAGGGAGCCTCATTGACGTTGTCAACAAAGAGCGAAAGTGTCGCCTCTCCCGTTAAACCTCCGCTGTCCACAACATTTACAACGACTTGAAGAGGCTGGTCCGCTGGATTGATAGACTCATAGTCAAGTGTTGGGGTTGCTAGTAGCAATTCCCCTGACGATGTGACCTCAAACCAATCGCTCTTCGACCCGTGGATAAAATATTCCAACGAATCCGGAAAAGCACCGAAAATGCACAACATACCAGATGAAACTGTGTCAGGAACAGGGAAATCACCGTCTGATTCCTGTAGTACGTACACGTCGAAACTCATGGAACTTGTACTACTTTGAGCAGTTACCAATTGTCCTTCCACCTTGACAAACGCCATCCGTGATACCCAGTTTGGAATTACATCGGTATCCTCCTCAATCAGAACAAATAAACTACCCGAACTCGCCAAATTCAGTGACGCATCCGATAAAGGTACGGATGCCGGGGTGGCCACGATATACGAATCAGCAAGTAATTCCGGGATATTGATCCACTCAAAATCGGTAAAGTCAGAATAGACTGGCATTTGCGCTTCGAGTTTCGTCACAAAGTTGCCATCTCCTGTTGATGAAGCGATCGTCAAAAAGTTTACGTCGTCGTGCTCTGGATCAGATACATTGACATAGCCCAAGTTTGTACCACTTGGCGTGTTCTCGTCGACACGGTATACCTGATCTGTGGGAATAGGCGCCTCGTTAACGTTGTTAACAAACACCCACATTGTTGCAACCGAGGCTGCTTGCCCATCTGAGCATTGAACACTGAGTTCATAGACACGTTGCTTCTCGAAGTCGAGATATCCAGTTTCTGCATACATCATTCCGCTTTTCGCTTCGACAACAAAAGCCTGCGTATCGTTTAAAATTGCGAAAGACAGTTCATCACCGACATCTTCGTCGAAGCAGTGCATAATGCCCATTAATTCCAAATTTCGCGATCCAGGGGAGATATCGTTCTTCGATAATGCGAACTCGTTTGCTGTGAAGTTAGCAGGCTGCAGCACGGGGGGATCATTCACATTTAAGACAGTAACAGGCAGCGTTGTAACAGCTTGAAGATCCGCTCGGTCATGTACTGCGACCTCAATTGTCATCAGCGGTGAGACTTCAAAATCTATCATGGATGAGTTAGCTACCGTAACGACCCCAGTTCTTGCATCGACCATAAATGCAGAATTTTGGCTTTGCAATGTAAACGTCAACACATCCCCCACGTCCTCATCAACTGCATCGATAGTACCAACAGTTGCCCCCTCCGCACTATTCTCCGCTATAACCAATGGTAGTTTCCCTGGAATTGTAGGCGCTTCGTTCACGTCGACTACGCTGATCACAATATCGTTGCTACAAGCTAATGATGGACCATCAGGGGGGACATCGTTCGCTTGATAACGAAAACGATACGCGTTTTGTACTTCAAAGTTGGCGTAGGTCTGTTGATCCGGAGCAAAGTTCACTACTCCAGTTGAATAGTCAATGACAAATGTTCGATCGTCAGCAGCGGCGATCAACTGGAACGTGTGCTTCTGACCCACGTCCAAGTCTTGTACTACCACTTGACATAATCCTTGGGAACCAGGAAGGCCTTTGTAAACTCCAGATACATTTTCCAGAACCCAACATTGAAGAGACGGACAAGTCGGCGAATTATTGTCATCTACAACCGATATTTGCAGTCTAGTAAAGTCTGTTAGTCCTGTAGAATCAGTTACAAGCGGCATGAGGTTGTAGGTCGGAGTAGCCGCCGAGTCAAGAACCCCTTTCTGAATCAATGAGATTATCCCAGAATTCGCATCGATAGCAAACACGCTACTAGCTGTACTAGTGTCAGGGTCGGAAGTGTCCCACGAATATTGCTGTGTATCGTTAAAGTCCTGATCTGAAGCTTGGAGAATACCAATCAGAGTTCCTCCATCGGCCAGTTCATGGACTGCTAGTGTATACTGATGTGATCCAAATGTGGGTGGCTCAGGAGCATCTCCCACCAACATGGTAAAGTTAAAAGCTGTTGACGCATTATTAGAAGAAATCAGAGAGCCTTCAATCGTCAGCATTGGCTCCGTCCAAGCTGAATTCATCTTTGCTAACGATTCGTAGTCGAGAGAAACATCTGTTGTGAAAATTTGGCCGTCGGTATTAATGGCAATAGCATTTGGAATCGGGTGGGAGCCTTTCAGGGAGAAAATGAATGGATCTGCCTCAGGGTCTGTACCTTGGAGTTGTCCAAGTAGCCGCCCGCTTGCGGTATTTTCGACAATCACAAGATTATTTGTCGAAGCTTGAAGAAAGACTGGGGGTTCGTTCACATTAAGGACAAAGATGAATACCATCACTGCATCGGAGAGAAATCCTGTGCCCGTATCAGTGACTGTCAGTTGCACACGTTGAATGTGTGCGACTTCGTAGTCGAAGACGGCTCGAGTGTACGCGAGATTGCAGCTTCGGTCATCGCTTTGAACAATTTGAACGAAGGGGGCCGGAGATTCGTCAACAGAGTAGTACAGACGCTGGTTGAAGTCCGGATCACACGCTTCAAAGTGGGACAACAGTGATCCGACCGCTAGATCTTCGCTTGCTTCAAGACACACGTGCTTGTTTTCTTCGTATCGGTCTTCCGTCGTACCATCTTCGCGAACATAACAGTTTCGAGATATCTGTGGGCGCTCATTCACATCTATAATTGCGACATGTACCAGTGTCGTGACCACGTTAGCTGCTGTATCTTCCACTGTAACATTGAAAATGTAGAGATCTTGAGTTTCGTAATCTAACTCGCCGGATACAGAGATTTGCCCCGTGTTGTAATCCATTAAGAACGGCACAGGGTTATCTGGGTCGTCTACAATTGAAAAGTGCAGAATATCCCCCGCATCCGAGTCTCTAGCCTCAATTGGTACACCCACCAGAGCATAAAGGGGGGAGTTTTCTTCAATTTCTCTCTTGATCACGTCTGCGACGATAGGTGGTTCGTTGACATTTAGCACATGGATCGTAATGGTGCACATCGATGATAACGAGGACACAGTCGTTGTACCCGTCGATTCATTTCTGGAAATAAAGTTGTCACCAATTTTGACATGGACGGTGTAAAGGTTCTCTGTCTCGTAATCAAGAGTTTCCGAAGGTCGCAACGCAAACCAATACTGATTGTCGTCCTGTTGAATTGCAAACATATCAAAGCCAATCTCACTTGGATCACTGATCACCTCAAATAATGTGATAGTGTTTTTGCTGGGCGAATCCGGATCACTCCACTCAATTGGGCCAAACTGATCATCTTGCGTAGCATTTTCAAACATGGATAGAGCCCCATCTCGGCATTCTGGTTCCTCATCGACGTCGGTGACTTGTACAATCACAGGGCCTGCAACCGCCTCCAGGCCCGCTCGATCAGTTGCACTGACGGTCAATACGTAATAATCATTTGTCTCGAAATCGAGAGCATTGGCCTTGCTTATACGTACTTCTCCATCACATGAGTGAATCATGAAGATATCCACGGATTTACCATTGATGTCTGTTGCTGCAACAAGGTGGTAGGAAACCACATCATATTCGTCGGGATCATAAGCAGGTCCAATCACCCCTACAACCGCTCCTCTGGATGCATCTTCAGGAATACTCATTGTTGGTTGAGGCGTAAATTCTGGCGGCTCGTTCACGTCAACAATCATTACACGTATTACTGAGGATGTCTGGAGCCCTGGAGCATCAACAGCAGTAACTAAAAGATCATAATACGACTTCGATTCATAGTCAACCGGTTCCACCAGCGATACCAATCCTTTGTCTGTAACCAAGAAGCATTCCGATGAGTTTTGCGAGAGCGTTACCGAGTCATTTTCCGGGTCCCAAAACGATACACGAGCGTGACTATCGTCGTCCCCGCGCACCCAATCTAGATTTCCACCTACCGACTCCGGTACCCAGAAATTACCTGGAACGATTACAGGAGGTTCATTCACGTTTTCTACTAACAGTTGAACGTTGGCAGAGCATACTAACCCACCGCCATCCACTGCTTCCACAATGAACGAAACCAAGCGCTGGGCCTCATAATCCAACGGACTTTTTAGCGTGACTTCTCCAATATTTGAGACAATCACAGCGTCACCAGTCGTAACACCGTCGATCATGTAGTAGCTGAGCGCACCCCAAGTCATCGATGTGTTCGCATCTGGGTCAATCGCCACAACCGAGCCAACCAACCCAACTACATTTTCAGGTGCTTCCATCGTAATTGTAGCATTCGTGAAAGCACACGCTTCATTCTCGTTCAACACGTTAAGTGTCAGATATCCAGTAGTTTGTTTAATCGGGCTCCCATCATCGCTAATTGTGATAGCAATTGTCACCTGGCGGATCATCTCGTAGTCAAACACGCTTTCGTTCAGGACTTGAATTGCGCCTGAATTCAATCCGACAGAAACTACATCATTGTTTGCACTCGTGGTCGTCGAATTGTCCGGCAAAACTAGAGCTGTTTCTCCCAATGTAAAGAAATGCTGCTGGTTGTAGTCTTCATCCGTAAATTGAACAACCCCAACCAGGGCACCGTGTACCGGATTTTCCGTAATTGAAAATGACGTGGAAGAAATAATCGGAGGGTCGTTTCGATCCAGAATTACAATTTCCACCGTCGCTGTTGCTGACAAATTGCCAGTATCTGTAGCCGTAATGGAGACTGGGTAGAATGATTTCACTTCAAAATCTAATAACTGCGTTGTCGAGACAATCCCAGTGACAGAGTCAATAGTAAACGTTCCAGTATTGTCAACTAGAGCAAACGTCAAGGTGTCGTTAGCGTCAAGATCCGTTGCAAATAAGTTCCCCATGAACGATTGATTGAGCGCTGGAGATGTGCTTACTGCAGTCCCAATCACTGCATCTTCTGGAATATAAATCGTTTGGGGATAGACTTGCGGGGCCTCGTTCACGTTTAGGACTTGCACAGAAATCGTAGTAAACGCACTCAATCCACCCGGACCACTGTCGGTTGCCGATACTTGTAAAGTGTACGATTGCTGTCGCTCAAAGTCCAGCGCCGGTCGATAGCTCACCACTAATCTGCCATCCCCAGCAATTGATAGAATTCCAAAAGTACCTAAATCATTCCCGTTGATGATGCTGTAGGTTATCGTCTTGTTTTGATACGTGTCGCTGTCAATTGCAGTTACAATGCCAACAACCGTTTGCACCGCTGAATTTTCCACGATGCTAAAATTGTAAAGATGTGCTTGAAAACCCGGGGGTTCGTTGCTATCGGTAACACTGATTACGACATTTGCATCGGCATAAGCTCCTTGCTGATCCAGTGCACGCACTGATAGCTGGTATGACTGTTTTGTTTCAAAATCTAATATGCTTTGAAGTGAAATAACGCCCGATGCAGAAACCGCAAACGTACCCTCACTCCCAAGTTCTGCCGTCAGTAATTGAAATGATATAACGGCACCAGCATCCACATCGGAAGCTACCAAAATTCCAACGACGCTTCCTTTGGTAGTGGCTTCAGCAACACCAAACTGGAACAACTGCTGTGAAAACGTCGGAGGCTCGTTAACATCGGTCACGGTTACAATTGCAGCTATGGTATCAATCAGAGAAGTCGATGATGTGTTCTCTTTGTAAATACTCGCAACTGGAAGCGTGGCATAGATCACACACATCGGCGTTGTCTCAAAATCTAATCCTCCAGCACCGAGACTTATCTGTCCACACAAGTCCAAAGAAAAATTTGCACGACGACCGCATGTACTGTTCGCGATAACCATCTTCTCTGAGCATCCTATGAGTGCATTCAAGTTCTCTTCGTCAATAATGTACTGTGAAAGCGGGGACCCTATAACGCCACCAACAGAAAGAGATTCCGCTACCGTGAATTGGACAATATCCTGCACAAAGTACGGCGGCTCAAACACATTCAGAAGATCGACCTCGTACCGGGCGTTTGCTGTCAAGTTGCCTTTATCTTGAACACACACAACGACCCAAAGTGAATCGACCCGTTCGTAATCTAGCACCGTTGAATTATAAACGACAATCTCAGCGTTGTTCTGTCCAGTCATTTCAACGCGAAAAGCGTTCGAATTACTTTGCTCGCAGATCCAGAATTGATGGTGCTCATTTATATCAGGATCTTGGACTGTGATCAGCGTCACTATCGTTTCATCGGGTGAGTTTTCTTTCAGAAGTGCAGGAACGGAGCTTACCAGTACCGGCGGTTCGTTTACATCGGTAACGTAAATTGTACCTTTCGTTGATACAATAAACTCTCCATCTGAGACTTCCACGATGACTGGTAATGTGTTTCCTGCTGGGGACTCGTAGTCTAGTACACAATCGACCCGTAGGAGCAGCTGCCCAGTAAACGAATTAATTCTGATGCAAGCCACGACATTGTCACTCGTGCCGCCGAGATCATATTCAAGTACGGAGCCTGCGTCTGGGTCAACCGCAACAATAGGATCTCCAATTACCGATCCTGGCATCAAATTTTCAGGAACAGAAATGTTAAATGTTGAAATAACTGGCGGCTCATTGACATTGATGATCATCACAACGAAGACCGCTTCATCAAACAAACCGCCGTAGTCCGTAACGCGCACGCTTAAATTGTATTCGGCTTTCGTTTCGTAGTCCAGTTGCGCTGAAGTTGTCACTTGGCCCGACTTCGAGTCAATAGCAAACGTAGATAAGACGTTATTTGCCAGTGAAAACGTTAGCACCTCATTTCCATTCGTGAGGTCTGGATCTGATGCTATTTCTTCGAACGCTTGTCCCAATTGAGTGCCAATACTGGCATCTTCACGAACGCTGAACACTTGGCCTTGGATGATAGGTGCCTCGTTAACATTAATGATTGACACAGTAATGTTGGCGATTGAGAATAGCCCAGTATTGTCTCGTGCCTTAATCAGCAAAATGTATGCGTTTGTCGCTTCGTAGTCCAGTAGATCTGCCTGCTGGAATAATATTCCAGTCATTGCATCAACTCCAAATGCAGTTGGAGCTCGTGTTGCTGCATTAATTGGCGTTTCTGAAATTATACTAAAGGATATGCTATCCCCATCAGGATCTTTACCTTTAATAGCAGGTAGAAGTTTCGTCATGGCAGGCTGGTTCTCCATAATTGAGAGTTGCATAGCGTCGATAATAGGTGGTTCATCGACATCGTTCACCACAATATTGATATTTTGGATGCTGCTTTGTGCTCCAGATTCATCCGTAGCAACTATAGAAATCACGTACAAAGATTTCGTCTCAAAGTCAAGTCCATCGCGAGTTACTTGGACTTTGTTGTCGACAACATCAAACATGTCGATCTGGCCAACCACACTGACCGTGACTGTATCTGGGTGACCATAGCTGCTAATATCAGGGTCAAATACCGTAAGATTTCCCGTAGCCTGTGTACCAGCGGGTGAATTCTCGTCGATGGAAAACGAACTTGCAACCATCTCAGGGTTTTCATTGATGTCGTCAATAACAATCTCGACGCGTTGAGGAGGGCTTGACAGACCACCCAAATCCGTGGACTGTACCAGTAATGACCATGTTTTCTGTTCTTCATAATTGACACTTCCAGGATCATTTACAACGATCTGACCTTGGGAAGTAATGTTAAACGGACAGCCGACCTCAGCCTCCACAATCTGCCAACCGTGAGTACTCCAAGAGCTATTTGTCACTCCATTATTATCTTCATCAAGAACCGCAAGCGTACACACAGTCGCACCAACAAACTGACTCCGTTGCAGTACGTCCAAGTCGTAGGGGATTTCGTTCATCTCACATGTCTGAGGGAAAATAGTTGTTGGTGCATCATTCGCATCAGAAATATACACTGTCACGGACCCACATCCGTTCAGAGGCGGATTTCCCCCGTCTCTAGCGCAGACAGTTTCCACGAACTGCTGTTGAACTTCATAGTTGAGAGCAGTTGAATTTGCTACTAACAATGTCCCTGAAATCGGGTCAATCTGGAACGCGGTATCCTGGGTATTTGCCAAGTAGTAAGTCACTTTGCCAGATGCCAATTCCGGACTGTCTGGATCAAAAGCACGAACAACACAAATTGAAGTTCCAGCGAGTGGGTTTTCAGTGACATAGCAGCTCTTCTCGTTCACAACAGGTGCCTCATTGACGTCAATGATAGCAACACTGACAATTGACACGGCGGCCAATCCCATCCTATCTGTGACAGATATCCCAAGTTCATAGCTGTTTTTCGTTTCGTAATCCAGTAGATCCACATTCGCTGTTATCTCGCCACTGCTTTTGTCCACAAAAAACACGGGGTGATGCGGATTGCCTTGTATGATAGCAAACTGGGCAGTGTCCAAGGCATCAGGATCTGTGTATGGTACCATACCACCAACCAATGATACTCGTGAAACTATACACGCACCACAAAAACAACGCAAAGCAATCATTATTTTTTTACCGTTCTTGTTAGTTATTGGAACACATCGACGAGTCACTATAGATGGTAACTTACCTTGAGCTAACGCGACTTCAAGAACAGCGGCAGTTGTAGCACCACGATCGAAAGCGCTTACCTCTCCAATCCCACCACCCGTGATGAGGAAGGCCACAGTATTAGACCTCACAATACCAGACAGTACAGTCTCGAGAATTGATGCAATGTTTGAGGACCATATCGTGGTAGCGGTCACTTCTGTTTCCATTGTCCACTGCACAAATGCCGGCATTCCGAAGTTTTCCAAGCTTTGATTCATACTCCACGAAATATTGGAAGTGTTTATCACACGTATTTGCAAAGAGAAGGGGCCGATCTTCCCCGACGGAACTGTAAAGCGCAACTGTACCATCGAAAGATGATCAAACACATCTGGCAGTTGGACCCCTTGAAATTGAAGAACAAGTCCAACCGATCTCTGGCTGAAGGAGTCGTACCCCACTGGAAGAGTTCTTCTTGATGCGTTTATCAGATAGCCTCCAGCATCCTTCTTAGTGACAGTATAGTCAGCTTGATATGAAAGGATGGGGAAAGCAAACATCTCATTCGGTAGTACTCGTGTTGGATCCGAATTGGTACCTGTGGATAGCAAGAAGAACGTCCAAATATGAGCAATGTGCACCTGAGTAATAATTGCACTGGTTGCATACCTTCTTCAACGCTGAGGGAAATATTCGTCGTCTTGGGGCTCTCGTTAACATCGCTGGCTGCAATAAACACCACACAGCTGGTACTAAGTGTACTGAGACCGTTGTGATAGGCACCATCATCGGCAACTACGATACTTGCAGTTGTCGAATTAAGAACTGCAGACTCGAAGTCGAGGTTAGTCGCGCAAGTCACGAATAGTTGGCCGGAAGTCGGATTTATAGCAAGGAATTGGTGTTGCAGCGAAAAAGTAAAAGCGGTTCCAATATCTGCATCCGTCACACTCGAATTCAAGGGTAAGCCGACTTGAGTTCCAATCGGAGAATTTTCAGCCATATAGAAGGAGAGACTCGTTTGGCAGACTGGCGGCGCGTTGTTGGCAACCACATCAACAACAATAGTCGCTGTGGCTGAAAGTTGCTGTAGATCGGCCACCTGAGCTGTTAGCATAAAACTGTAACCAGTTTGTAGTTGTTGAATGCTTTGTGACGAGGCCACTAACAGTTCACCAGTCTGTTGGTTGACCGAAAACACACTAACCCCATCTTGTGTGCCTGGTGTCAGTATATTCGCAGACGACAGGAACGAGAATGACAAAACGTCGCCGTAATCAGGATCGATGGCCTGGAGTACACCGATCGAAGTGCCAACAACGGCGTGGCCAGCCACAGTAAAGGCGAGACTTGTGTTGGTAGCTGGAAGAAAAGAAGGTGGTTCATTGCAGTCCTCGACAGCAATTCTAAGGAGTGTCGATGTGCACAAGACATACGGGTCGCAAGCTAGCAGTACAATCGCATACTGCGTTATTGCTTCGTAGTTCAATGTAGTCTCCAAGTTTACATCTGGAGCGCCCGAATCGCGAAAACTGATAACGCCAGGATATGCAGAATCCGTCACTTGGTATGTCAATTGCTGGCCTACGTCCTCGTCCTGAACGCTCCATGTGAGAACCACAGCTCCAATAGTTGCGTTTTCAGGAACCGATATATCAATTATCGGTTCGCTAGTGGGTGCCTCATTAATATCGAGAATTTTTATAACCAAATGCCCATGCGAAGATAATGGTGGAGCACCTCTGTCTGTCACACGAATGTTCACATACGCTTGGTGAAGCACTACCGTTTCGAAGTCAAGGCGGTGTGATCCCGCAACCTTGACTTGCCCACTCCCGCTATCCAAAGAAATCATTCCAGGTAGAGATTGATCAATAATTTCATACTGCAGAGTACTTGTTTGGTTGATGTCGGGGTCATAAGCTTGGAATGTGTAAAATGACGTGTTGGTACCTTCTGCCACTTGCACTTCCTGGTCGGCTACTACTGGTGCCTCGTTCACGTCGGTGACGTATACGATGAGATTGCATGCACTATACGCGCCACCTGAGTCGCACACAGAATACTGGAAGTTATATACTTCTCGTGTCTCGTAGTCGAGAGATACGCCTTGCACAACAATTGACGCATTATTAAATCGAAACCCACCAACGCCTTCGCTATCGATGAGACTATAGTTTGGACGTAGTCCCAGGTCACTTGCATCAACATCAACACTTTCAAACTGAGGTGCGATAACAGTTCCCGGTGGACTATTTTCTGCAACGTATCGCGTTTGAGACTGGCATGACGGCGGCTCGTTGACATCAAGCACATCAATACCCACTGCCATGCAAGTTGCCAAAAGACTATCGGTCGCACAAACTTGTACAGTGTATGAAGCTCGCGTTTCATAATCCAACACAGCAGTGAGTGACACGCTTATTTTTCCTGCTATTGAATCAATCTGAAAAGCGCTTTTGTCGGTTAATGGCTGGATGAAAAACGTCACAGTGTTATTCCTGTCAGGGTCCGAAGCTGTAATCGAGCCTACAACCGTTCCAGATGCTGAATTTTCGTCGATAGCTAATTCGTACTGAGTTTGATCAAATACTGGCGGCTCATTTACATCAAGCACAGTAATTGACACGGGAAAGCGTAGCGGGGCTTTGCTGGTATCATAAACCGATACGCTTAAGTTTAATTTTTCCGGCATTGTTTCGTAATCCAGAGGTAATTTTGAGCGGAGTTGGCCTGTGCAACCTTCCATAGTGAAAAACGGTGAATACTCCGATACATCCAACGTGTAGCTTAGCGAATTATTCTCCGGATCCCACACAAAAAAAGACAGTGCTGCGCCAATAGGCAAACCTTCTACCATATTTTCTGGGGCTACAGCTTCCACAGTTGTCCCAGAAATGAGTTCGGGTGGTTCGTTTACATCTGTAATTTCAATAGAAATAGTCGAGTTAGTGGTCAATGATGTCCCATCCTTAGCGACATTAACAGTCAGGTTTACGGAGCGAACGAACTCATAATCGAAAGGTTCGATGAGGATAAGTTCGCCAGATATCCCGTCGACTGCAAATTGTGAAGTGTCGTCCAGTAGCGCAAATCTTAATTTCTCGTTGGAGATTCTATCGGGGTCAGTCGCATTGACAAGAAGGATATATCGTGGAACCGCTCCATTCTCCGGTACCGACAAACTGTACCAATCAGGCACGCGAGGGGCCTCTTCTTCGTTTAAAACAGATACAAACAACGTAGCCTCTGCTGTCAAAAAGCCACCATCCGTCGCTTGGACCAGAAGAGTATACTCAGAATTGCTTTCATAATCTAGTACCCCAGGTGTGAGTAGCGAAACAACTCCTGTACCAGGATCCACAGCAAAAATACTGGTATTCAGCATGCGAAATCGAAGCGATGACCAAATCGGATTGGTATCCGGATCCGTTGCTTGGATTGTCATAACCATTTGCCCCTTAGCTGCAGTTTCGCTAATGTGGCCACGCTGTCTCGTCGAAATTGCAGGCACCTCGTTCACATCAGTGAGTTCAATAAATACAGTGACGTATATCGACCTTGGCAGTGGCGCATCATCAGTAATTTGTACAGCGCAGTGAATTACTGGGTTCGTCTCGAAATCAAAGACTACAGGGTTTTGTACAGTCAATTTGTTCGAAACTTTGTCGATCGTGAACGGGCAATCATAACTTAAAATCAGAGCGCGCAGCTTTTCAGTCGTTTCGACCGACTCCAGCATTAATTTGCCAATCAGTGCATTTTGGCTCGGATTTTCGTCCATCTTATAAGTTGGTAATTCTACCGTGGGCGCATCGTTTGCGTTTATAATCGCGATGGTTGCCAGGACACTGTCATTCAGACCGAAATTGTCGTAAACTTCAGCGGTAAATCTCAGCAATTGCTGCATTTCAAAGTCAATCCAACGTCGGCGCACAGAAAGATATCCGGACTGAGCGTTAATCTGAACGCCTGGTGGTCGGTCAGACTCACGCAGATGAAATCGAAGTTGCTGTTGCTGGCCTACGTCCTGATCGGTTGCTGTCAGTGGACCTTGTAGCTGAAAATCTGCACGATAATAAGTAATTAGCATTTAATGGAGACTTATAGCCTACAAAGAGAATGCAATGCGTACCTGAGTCGGGTCCATACAGCTCAAGCCGCAGGCATGTACTCCCAATCCATCCTGTCGGTATAATTCGTATCTCCTTGGCGGCAACACTGGGGATGACTACACTAGTCTGACTTGAGGTGCCATTGCTAGGATCCAAAGCGGCAAAATCGATCGGTGTATCTGAGTTTTGAAGCACAGTTGTAAAATCAGCAGTTCTGGAGTGCCGCCACGCTACTCGAAACGTTTTCAGATATCCAACGTTGCCATTCATATCGATGCCGGGATACACCTCAACTCGAGATATTATCGTCGGTTCGGGGAAACTTATTTGAACCCACTCTGTAGTCGACGCGGACGCTGGACACCAAGCACCATTCTCGTTGTCACTTCGGATAGCATTAAGCCCTCCATAACCATAGCCGTGCGTCTGACTGTTGTTTAGAAAACTGCTAGCTGTGATCGCGTCTGGCTTAAGTATCGGTCGGGTGGACTCACCGATAAGTTTGCTGTCAGAATCTAAAGCAAAACAACACAAGCATTAGCGTTAAAATTCTAGCACAGAATTCATGGGCCTTTTTCATGGAAAGCAAACTTACATTGGGAGCAACAGGCCAGTTGGGTGTTGCCTGCATTTTGCTCTACGCTTGTAGCGCTGTTGGTACAACCAGTTGCCAACATGCCACCCTGGCTTGCTGAAGGAAATGTAACGGGGCTATACTGCGGATCAACACACAATGACTCAAAATCCATCACATCGCAGAGACGTAATCCTTGGTTGCTGCAGTATTGGGTTCCCTCATCTTGGGTTATAGGACCAGCACCTGATTGTGCTATCAAAAAGAAGCTTGGAACTTCAAGTAACGTATAAAACAAATTAGACAGAAAACTCTACATCAATGAACAGAATTCGCACCAGAATATGAAGTGAGTTCTTGTACTTGGGAAAACGAAATTGCGCCGGCAAAAAAATGAAAGCGAGATATCCACCCCCTAAACAAAGCATTAGGTGCCGAAAGGACAGCTTGTTGTACGATGTATGGTGGTTCAAAGAACACCACCGACGACATGTCGAGATTGCCGTCTACAAATACGCGAAGTGTCTGATCGCTGATTGTGTAAACGGTCGCTACGTAATGCCACTGGTTGTCAGAAATAACGCTTCTGCCTTGGACCACCGAGGAATTGGTTGAAATGTTTAGCTCTCCGCCACTCCCCACAGAAATATCAAAATAATCGCCCGTAGGCCCAAGCAGCAGTAAAATATTCCTTCCCGTCAAGTTAGTGCGCACACTCATCGCAGTGCTGAAGTCTAGGTCGCCAAACACGAAGTCAAAGCTGGTATCACGTTGAAGATCGTGGGAAATGTTACCGAAAAACATCCCACCACTAGCCATAAAGTGAAGATTTCCATCATCGCCTTCGTCAAGTTGAGCAGCCTCGGTAACCGTGCGTACGTTTTGAGCAGAAACATCAAATTTGGGAGGCTCGTCGACGTCGATAACATTTAGAGTGAGTTGTGCGCAACCCTTCATCACTGCAACGTAATCGTTTCGTGCTCCGTCATCCATTGCGCACAGCACGAAGGTAACCACAGGTTCCGTTACAAAGTTTAGAGCTGGGGGCCACACGTACACATCAGCAGCGCTTTTGCTTACAGCATGGAATCGAAATCTATCCGTTTCTGGAACGGTGTAGAAGGACAACACACTTCCGTTGTAGGAGTCAACACCACAGACCTGGCCAATTTTTGTGCCCATTTCTACATCCTCATCAACTTGAAATACAAAGTCTTGAACAACCGGTGGCGAATTCACGCTAATCACCAAAATTTCTAGAAGTTGGTTTGTTGTTGATGGTAGTCCAGTTCCAAATGTATCGACCGCCTCAACCGAAATATTGAATGCTTCCAACGCGATCAATTGACGTGATGCTGTTAGCACTCCTAAATTACTTAAGCCAAACGCTTTGTTCGCGCCGTCACTGACAATGTGGTATCGCAAATCATCTCCATTTCCATCTGGATCCAAAGCGCTTACTCGATGCAATTCAGTTCCACTAGCCGCAGATTCAGGAATATTAATTTGAACTGCAACCTCCGAAAAAAATGGGGCTTCGTTCACATTTGTGATAGCAACATTTACAAGAAATCCAACCGCATTTCCACCGTTGTCTAATGCCTGACATGAAAGTTCGATCAATGTGATAACTTCATAATTCAACAGACCCGAATTTTGCACTAATAATTGACCACCACCGCCCACGCTGAAAGCCCCGCTCAAAGGTATAGATGCAAGGATTCCAATCGCAATACTGTCGCCAACATCTTGATCCGTAAAATATCCACTTAGAGCTGTACCAACCACTGAGCCATTTGGAGTGTTTTCAGGAATGCTCACAGTGATGGGACTTGCTACCGTTAATTGAGGAGGCTCATTGACGTCACGCACAAAAACCGTAAATGTTTGGGATGTCGACAGGCTGTTCTCGCTGGTGTCGGTCACTGTGACTGCCATGTCAAAGCTGCTCTGTTGCTCAAAATCTACTTTCGCACCTCGAACCTCAATTTGGGCAGTAGATGAAGACAAATGAACTATTCGAAAAGCGGTACAATTCGTGTCACCAGCAAATTTGGAGACATACGCGAAAGAAAGAGTCTGGTTTTCGGGATCAAACCCCTGCAATTGAGCAACAATAGTTCCTTGTGGTGAATTTTCCGGTAGCAAAAGCACAGTAACAACCGCAACAGGCGGTTCGTTGACATCAAGCACGTTGATGACCACATCAACGGTTAGAGTGAGATTATCACCATCCGTGATCTTTACTTGTAAACGATAGAGGGCTTGAGCTTCGTAATCGATATTACCATTTGCTGCGACATAGAACTGCCCTGTAGCTGAAAGTTGAAATGGGATGACTTGTTCAGACTGAAGCAGTTCAAATTGATAGGTGAAAGCAACTCCTTCAGGATCTGACGGAGAAAGCGCGGTTCCAACAGGTGTATAAGCCGCCGAGTTTTCCTTTACAGAAAACACTTGGGGGCTCAACAACACAGGCGGCTCGTTGACATCAAGTACCTTCGCTAGAACCCAAACTTGGTTTGATAGTTGCGAATCAGTCACCAGAACCAGTAAGCGATATGACGACATAGTTTCAAAGTCAAGAGACTTGTTCTGATTGAGTACTATTTGCCCAGTTTGCCCTTGAATAATGAACAATCCAGGGGAATCCTGTTGAATGACACTGTAATAGAGTGTCGAATTTCCATCTTCGTCAATCGCCTGGAGTGGATCTCCTGCTTTCGTACCAGGTGCGCTATTTTCCAGAATCGACACTTCAATATCAGTACGAACAAGATCATTGAAAGTTTCTGCTGAGACTGCCATCCAATGCCCCGAGTTTTGCTGAATCTCAAACGAAATTGGATCGTTCGATAGTGAGTACAAGAAAACCTTTACATCGTGTCGTCCATGGTGTAAATAACCAGCATCAATTTCTTCTGAATATTGCAGGTCAAACCCAGGACGGAATAAAGCATGTGGGGAGTATAGCGCTTGGTCGATTAGGAAAACAGCATTTATCCGAATTTTTCCCAGGATACGGAAAGACACATTAGTATCCAATCGAAGAAGAAAATTCCATTCTATCTCAGCACCATAGTCTCCTTGAGAACCACCAGGACATAGACCTCCATTAGAAAATCCAGTGACGTTGTCGACGATGCCACTGCAAAACCCAGCTGGTTGGCTAGCCGACTGAATCGCCGCTACGAGATCCATCTCTGCCAAGCTACTGCTGCTGTCAGCACTAGCATTTTTAGTTCGGGCTGTTGTAGAATAATCAATTGTGAAAATAGGTGCTTCGTTCACGTCTTGAATCTCAATGATAACTGTAGCTGTTGAAGTCAATGAAGGCGTCCCGCTATCACTTACCGCAACAACGATCACATAGAGTGACAATTGCTCGAAGTTGAGCGAGTTTGAACGCTTCACATAGATTTGGCCGTTGCAAGATTGGATTCCAAAAAGGTCGTAATTGTCACCATCCATAATTGCATACGACAGGCGTTGCCCTCGATCAGGATCTGAGGCCGGAATTGGAGCACCTACCAATGCATTTTCCACAGGGTTTTCTTCAATACTTACTCGAGTTGGTAAGATAAGAGGTGGCTCGTTCACATCATTGACGGTAATCGTGAAACTGGCATAAGCGCAGAGCGCTTGAGGGTCACAAGCTTGTATCGTGAAGGTATATTCTGATCTTACCTCGTAGTCCAGTACGGCACGCGACACGACTAGTTGATTGTCTTGGAAGTTAAATGGCAACGTTTTTGTGGTATCATTTACACTGTACGACATGTTATATCCTTCTGGATCAATAGCGATACCGTCTGCTGATTTTGAGATCGTAGTATTTACGGGGCTATTCTCATTGACATTCCCGTTGAATACCTTGAAAACAGGGGCTTCGTTTATATCTATCACTTGGATTTCAACTTGTTGGGTGTCTGATAAGCCCTCTAGATCCGTCACAGTTACATTGACATGATAGGAACGGCAAGTCTCGAAGTCGAAAGCGGTTGTGTCAGTGACAAAGATTTTTCCAGTTCCAGAGTCGATTCTAAATAAGTAGCTGGTGTTGCTGCTTAGCAGCGAAAATTGTAGTTCGTCGCCTTTGTCAGGATCGTGAGCAGTAACACTAAGGACAGCCACAGATGGGTCTTGCGATAATCCCTTGGTATATTCCAGTACTGAACCAACTTGGTCAGCGACAATGGTAGGGGGTTCGTTCACATCTACGATATAGACCATGACCGTAGCATTTGACGTACAAGGAACCTCAGCGTCGTCAGTGGCGTAAACAACTAGGTTGACTTGCTGCAATATTTCATAGTCCAGTCGAGACGCGTTCAGAACTGTCAAAGCACCGGATGTGTTTCCAATCGTAAAAATATCCGAGTCAATAGAGTAGGTAATTCTCCCTCCGGCATGAAGTTTGTAGTCTTCATCTGTTGCTATGATAGCATCTCCAATTAAAGCCCCTACCGGGCTGTTTTCGAGGATATATCGTGTTTGTGTCGGTATCTGAGGGCAATCATTTGTGTCGATAATGTTGATAGCGATTGGACATTGTACGATGTTGACCCCATCGCTGACAGAGACATCCAGCGCGTAGTAAGGTTTTGCTTCGTAGTTTATAAGTGCTAAATTTTTCGCGAATACGACGCCACTTGAGTTTGAATAAAAGGTATCATTTGAGTATAAAACGAACGTTAAATTACCGCTTTCGGGGTCCACAGCACCGACCTGCAGTATCCATTTATCGTATCCAGCGAGATTTTCAGGAAGATAGGCTGACTGCTCTCCGCAAATTGGTGGTTCATTAACGTCCAGTACACGTATCGTCATCGGGCAAATAATGTAGTCACTTGCGGAATAGTAGACAGCGAATGTCAGAGAGTAACTAGACCGTTGTTCATAGTCAAGAGGTAGGAGATCATTCACTACAATGGCACCTGCCGTGGTGTTCATAGTAAATGGTACGAACAAATCTTGCAGAACATAACCTCTCGGAAAAAACAACACCGGCAAAAACTGGACTTGTCCAACCGTAGCCCCCACCGAATTTTCAGCCACAGAAAAGATTTGGCCTTTATCCAGACATTGAATCGGTGGCAGGGCAGCCATAATCGAAATCGCACACAACACCTGCACATGATTATACCCGTCACTGACGTCAATTGAAAGCAGCACTTGGACAGAAACTTGAAGCGAACTGGTACCAGCGGTACTTACAAACAATACTTGGTCACTCGAAATTGCGAACTTGCTCATGTCAGCGGACGATGTGGTAATAGAAAATGTAATAGCCTTCCCTTCAGGGTCCTGCATTCCCATTTTCAGGATCTGGTGCCCCACGGGAGCGTTTTGATATAAGGATCCATTGTAAAACGTTGGTCCAACAGGAGGTTCGTCTACGTCAAGTACCTCTACTACGATCAAGCAGTCTCCACTTAGTCCCCCATGATCAGTGGCTTCAGCCGCAACAAAGTAAAACTGCTGAGTCTCATAGTCCAGTAGCTGTTTGAGAATTACTCCACCACCACTGTCAACCGAAAACTTGACAGTTTCGTTTTCAATACGGTAGGTAAATACCTTATCGTTTACGTCTTCGTCAGTCACGATAATAGTTCCTGGTACCACGGTATTGATCGGGGCATTTTCACTGATGTGGATATGACCGCATGTAGCATTCGGTGGGTCATTCACATCTACCACTGCTACTACAAGTGCGTAACTCGCAGAGATGTCGGAATCTACAACAGTTATGTTCAGAGAGTGGGTAGCTTTATCCTCAAAGTTCACCCCTCGTTTTCCCACATGCATGTAACCAGTTGAGGAGTCAAAGTAGAACGTGCCAGGGATACTTTGATTCTCCAAAGAAAACTGCAAAGTCGTTGACCCCTCAGGATCGTAGAAAACCGAAGTAATAGCACGATCAATAGGGGTTCCCACGGGAACGTTTTCAACCACTTGAAGTGTTCCGTTCGATAACAGTTCAGGAATTTCGTTTTGGTCCAGCAGCGTGATTGCAAACATTTTCGCCGTAGATAGCGCCTGCGGGGATGAATCTTGTACTGAGACTAATACTTGAAATGTTTTCTTCAGTGTTGCCACATCAAGTATTCGGTACCAGTCAGAGGATCGGAATTTCACATCGAGTAAATTCCCCATACGCAGACGTGGAAGTTCAAATGCAAGTCCCCCAGACACGACAACGTTGCTGGTACCCATTGGTTGTTCTGTCGTGTTAACAGCATGAAACAGAGCACCAGTCAAATCCACACGAACCAATAAAACGTCTCGTAGTGAGACGGCAGGGTCTGGGTTGCTTCTTGTGTAACGTAGCTCAATAAAAGTTTGCGTTCTAGATTCACTGACAAAGTGAACGCCGGTAATGTTAAGCTGATCAGTACCTTGTGTCCTTGTGACAACTACAAAGCTGGGAGCTAGCAAATCATCAAAGATGAAGGCTTCGTAGTCGAAACAGGACATTTTCGAGACGGAAAGCTGCCCAGATTGTGCCCCAACTTGCAAACACCCATCGCTGCTTTGAGAAATAATTGAGAATTCGATGGTGTCTCCTTTATCAGGGTCATAAGCAGCGATAGGTAAACCGATAAGAGATCCATTAGGCATGTTTTCACGCAGTGTGAAATTGCCATCAAGAATAACGGGGGGTTCATTTACATCCAGAACAAAAACACTCATATTCGCGTCCGCAGTAAGATTTCCGCTGTCAGTCACCCGAAACGTCAGCACGTAGAAGTTCTTTTGCTCATAATCCAAAGTGTTCAACAGGGTCAACTGATTATCAGCGCTTCTGTAATCAAATGGACACATCGGGTCGCTGCACCAGATAAGCCTCAACTTAGACGTGTCATTGATATCTTCGTCAGCAACATTTATTGCGGTAGACAAGTTCACATTAGCAATGCTGTTTTCTTGTATGTAGATGTTGGATACTGCGATTGTAGGCGGCTCGTTGACATCGGTCACGTTAATTGCAGCAGTAAACAGAGAAGACAGTACAGGGTTCCCGTTATCGGTCGTCCTTACTGTGAGAGCGTAACGATTTGTCTTCTCAAAGTTCAATGGAGCACCCAACTGATAAACAGAATATGAACTTGCCCCTCCACAACTTTTTCCTGGCGAATCCACGCAAAGTGTATCACATGCTGCTTGAGTGAGTCTGTTTTCTACCAAACCAGGGACAACGTTTCCACACCAGCATTCGGAACTGAAACCTAGGGCCATGAATTGAGAGGATAAACATCTGTGAAAGCAATCGTTGAATGGCGTAGAACTCCCAGAAGTGTTAAACGGTCCCACTAGCCCTGTGCGAAGCTGCGAGAAGCACCCTGTAAAGTTCTGCACTGGTCCTTGACTAACTCGAAGTCGTCCCGTTGCAGAATCCACAGAGAAAAAATTGTCATCGTTTCCACCTACGATATCAAACGACACCTTCTGGCCGATATCAGGATCCGTAGCAATCAGAATACTTCCGATTGAAGTTCCAACACGAGAATTTTCGGGGATAGATCTCGTTTGATTGTTGCACACGGGGGCTTCATTTTCGTCCAGAGTAGCAACTGTTAAGTATCCATAGGCAGAGAGGGGATTTACATTCCGTTGCTCCATGATAAGAAGTTTCAGAGAGTAACTCGGGTACGTTTCATAATCCAGTGTCGGATGAGCTACCATCAACGAATTCATGTCGATGGAAAATGCATCGAGATAGTTGCCATCAACTATAGAGATCACCACGTTGTCGTTCTCAGGGTCATACACGCTAATCGCTCCAATCACTGTACCGACAGTTGCGGTTTCCGAGACTTGCATGATAGAGTTAGCTGCCAGCATCGGTGGTTCATCCACATCCACAATCCAAATCGTCACCATTGTCACAGCGAATAGATTGCCACTGTCTCGGATACTTACTTGCAGATCGTAGCGATTCTGGGTCTCGTAATCGAGTGTAGACGTATTGCTTTTAATGTATCCCGTCAACGAATCGATTTTAAACATTGAAGCGAACTCGGTACTTCGTAAAGCGTATGTTAGGTTTGCTGCACCAGTGTCATCGTCGTCCGCAAGTATATACTGGGTCGGAGCTACAAAAAAACAAGAATGAACATATCATGATCACGAGTCCACGAAGGGAGCATAACTTACCATATGAAATAAACCGCGAGGATGGCTTGTTGGTATTTCGAAGATACGACGATGTCCCCCAAATTGATTTAGCAGAATCCCAGTATTGAACTGCTACAACGGAAACGCAGTGCTCAAGCTTACTGTCTGTGTCAAGAATCACTTTGGATGCATCGACATAGAAATTGAACTCAAGCATGATCCATATACCGGTACCACCAACTGAATCAGGACCAACGTAAGCGACAGTACTCGTGTCACCATCGGTTGCGTTACGAAGATCAGATCCGTTCGACGACGTAAAACCCACAAGAGATGTAGTCAAGTCAACCCGCATGCGCTCTGAAAACCAAGCAAGTTCAGCAACACCGAAGGACAACGCCCCAGCGTCGGACAAGATTGCCAATCGCCATTTCTTAGCCGTATTTCGAGCTGATTCACTGATCGTGGGGCCATTTCCGAACTGGGCAATGCTACTACCTGGAGCGATTAAATCACTACACCGTAATGTTGTGTCACTTAGGCCACCGTTAAATCTGTAAAAGAAAAACAAGAAAGATACGTGTTAGAACATGCTTGAAATACAACAGCGGCAAGTGTTGGCAGTCGGTCCATGACACCTGTAAGACGCCAGTAGGTTGGACTGATTTGGGCTGACCGAGCGAGCAATGTTGGAATGTACGGCCTCAACAGATTTTGTGTGATTCCACAAGCGGAGCTGCAAAGCGCAATAGAATCCAAGATATCCGTGAGCACATTCTTTAAAGAAAAAAAAATTGTATCACAAACTCACAAACCTCGTCAATGGAGAAGATAAATTGCTTTGCTGGACAGTTGATGCCATTGCCACAGTTGCCAACAGTAAGTGCAGCTGATGCGCTCCATATTATTCCAGTGCGAGAAAGAATTGATTGTCGAAGAACCACCCCTCCATCGATGAACACAGTTAACTCACCACGGGTACTATCGAAAGTTACTGCGACATGATACCACAGCGTGGGTACAAATGCCATGTTGGTGTTGATAGCAACTCCGTGTACAGTGATTCTGAGATTTCCTCCAACATATTCGAGTTGCAACCCCGTCGAGGATGTAAAATTATCTTTCCACGCCACAATTGATCCTTCGTTCGTACTTATAGCAACCCAACACTCGAGCGTGAAGTCAACGATAGGCACAGGTGCTATCTTACCTTGTTGCACATAGTGGGTATCATTTGTAATCAAAAGCGCTTGGTTTGCTGAGCGGTCGGCAATACGGTCGAATCCTCCACAGGCTGGGCATGGTGCACACGCTGCTGGTAATATACTATACAAATTGCACTGGGAGGAGGAATAGTCGAAAACTCCCGCCTCACAAGAGTCCAATTGTACACACAGACGTAAGCAACTTCCATACGATACAGCAGCTTGACTCGCAATTCTAGTGGTCTGGTCGGCAAAGGAGCATGCGCCTCGCGGCCTGAATCTTGATGATGTGATTGTGCTCACAGCTGAATTTTCTTCGATGAAGAAGTGTTGGTTAGTTTCAAAGTATGGCGCCTCATTGACGTCGATAATTCGAATGCCGACGGTTAGAATCGTCGATGCCTTCGATAGATCCGTCGCTGTTATCTGAACAGCATAAGTTGAACGCGTCTCGTAGTCAACTTGTTTTGTAAGAACAACGCTATACGTCGTGGCGTTAATTGGCGCAATTGAGAAGGTTGCAGAGGGGTCTAGTAGCACTATCGTACATACATCGCCAACGTCTTCATCAAAAACAACCACAAGACCAACTACGGTACCAATAGCGGACGTCTCGGGTACGGCTCCACCTCCCACGGTCACGCTCGGAAAGGTAGACTGAAATGTCACCTGGGGTAAGTCATCTTGATCCAGGACCACAACGTTGACCCCCACCAATGTACTCTTTGCAGGTCGAAACGCGTTCCTGACTAATAAGGTGATGTTGTAAGTTGTTTGTTCTTCAAAATTGAGTGCTTTGATTGCCCGCAATTGACCTGTTAAATAATCAATCGCAAACTTTTGATTGGCGCCAACAAGTTCGAAAAAAAACGCGGTCGAATTGCCGAGGCCCGTATCTGGATCAGTGCAGTTTTTCCAAATGGTATCTCCAACAGGGGCGCCAATCAAGTTGTTTTCGGATACTGTAGCGGATACCATTGTGGCACATACTGGAGCTTCCAGTTCGTTTAAAATATCGACGAGAAAAGCGCAGCAGCTGCTTAGAGGGGCTGCAGCATTATCTCGTACACGAATTTTTAGTGTATACTGGCGCTTTGTTTCGTAATCGGGCGAATTAGTTCCCACTGTAACCACGCCGCTCGTTGAGTTCATATGAAAGACGTCACTGTCATCACCAGAATCAATGTAATAGGATACTGTATCAATCGCATCTGGATCGCTCCCAATAATAGTGCCGACAGCAGTTCCGTACGGCGAATTCTCCAAAATTTGTGCCGTCGCGTTACTGCATTTTGGTGGATGGTTAATATTACGTGACAATATATTCACCGTAACCTCGGTGTATGTCGAAGTGATGATCGTGTCCGTAACTCGCAGCAGAATGGCAATTCGTGCATCATCGAGGACGTAAGCTCCAGGGAGAACATACAACTCACAAGCCGTTTTGTCGCTGCTTGTTCGGATCGCGAATGTACTCGTTGTAGATGTGATGGAACAGGTCCCGCCAGCCTGCCCTGGGTCTCTATCGCTCACTGGTAAAGAGACGGTGGCGTACGATCCATTACCCAACTGGTTAATGTCGATATTGAAATTAGTCTGTGTTGCAGTGGCCCCAACGAAAAAAGGCGGTGAAGGTACCAACTGCACGGCAACTGCTATTGGGGTTGTCAAGCCAGTCAGCCCGGTCGGGTCTGTGGCTTGGACCACTAATTTGTATCCACTCACAACTTTAGCATCCAGTGATGAGCCAACAGTTAGCGCGCCCGTCGATTTGGATATAACAAATTGGTTCAACGGATCGCCAGAGTATATCGCGTAAACGAGTTGTGCGGTCTGTCCAACATCTTCGTCTGTAAAAGAATAGAAAGCACCCAAAGCCGACCCAATAGTTGCTGTTTCAGGAATAGACACTGCCATTGCTGCTGTGCTCATGACAGGGGCATCTGGGCCATCCAAAACCTCGACTGTGTTGGGACCAACTTCAGTGCACAGGTTGAGCGGGTCGCAAATGCTAATGTTCGCCTGAAACAAGTGAGTCGGCAACACCTCGTAGTCAATTTCAGCCTTTGTCACTAAATTCCATCCTTGGACCACGAAAAGATTGAAAAAACCTGTAGCTGCGTGCACTATTGTAAACACAAGCTTGTCTCCTTCTGGATCAGAAGCCTGAAAAGTGAGGACAATCGTTCCGACAGGTACATTCTCTATAATCTGTTTCGTAAACACCGAGCCAATAGGAGGTTCGTTTACATCAATAATTTGGACAATCATGTAGGCCGCGTCACTGCCACCTCTTTCATCTTGAACACCAACACTGAGATTGTACGCAGAGACTGTTTCATAGTCTAAAGCCCCGACCGCCCATAATTGAGAGTTTTGAATAGAGAAGACAGAGCTGCTTGATAGCAAAGAAAAGGTAAGTATTGCCCCCTTGTCCTCATCGAAAGCAAAGTTTGCAAGGTTTCCAGCCAAACAATCGGTGCCAACACAGTGTTCTGGAACGCGAAAAATAGTGCTTGTTAGCACAGGGAAGTCGTTTGAATCCGTGACATTGATGTTGTAGTCGCACGAAGTTTGAAGAGCCGTTGTATCCGTAAAACGAACTTTGAAGAGAATTGTGTCCTGGATTTCAAAGTCGAGAGGTTTCCGTAACGTCAGTTTCCCAGAAGTAAGGTCGATAGAGAGTGTTCCTTGCACGCTTTGAGAGACTAGTCCGTATGAAATGGAATCACCGGCATCCGGGTCCGAAGCATGATCACGCATAGATCCAATCACAGTTCCGACAGTTGTGTTTTCAGGAACACTGAACGAGAAAGAAGCGCAAACTGGTGGTTCTGGAACGTCTTGAACCACAATTATCACATTCGCGTGACCTTGCAAGCCACCTTTATCCGTAGCGACAATATCCAATACAAACTGGGGCGTTGTTTCAAAATCGAGCTGTTTCGTTGCAACGACAAACCCGTCTCGGCCGACAACAAAACTTCCATTTCCTCCGCTAGCGATAGACAGTGTATAGGAATCGTACGCATCCGGATCAGTCGCTCCTAGCGCTGGTGCGATGGAGACCGGGGGTAGCGTATTTTCCTTAATCACACGAGAGGCTTGATAATTGGTCACGACTGGAGGTTCGTTGACATCTACCACGTTCACATGGATTTGGCACGCTTGGTACGGCACGGTCGATTGCGCATCTTGAATTAAAAGTGTCAAGTCGTAGGCGTTTTGTGTTTCGTAATCTAGGGGCTTTAGTACTGTCACGTGATTTTGACTATCCAGTGCAAATAGACCCGCAATCGGGGTGCTCAGCGCATACACCAGCCCAGTAGAGGGCGTCACGAGACTAAAACTGACACCCGAAACAAAGGCAGGGTCGTTTTCGTTGATGCTCAAAGTGTGCTTTCTGTACACACAAATTGAATCTGGAAACACGTAAGCCAGAGTGCGAGCACCACCAGAGCAACTGTATCCTGTTGGACACCTCTTTAGTTCGTACAATCGACCATTTAATGCGCCCTCAGGAATACTATAATAGCCTGCTGGGACACTGGTAAAGTTGTAAGAAGAGATCGCCTGAGAGAGCGGTAGAACTAATTGCAAGCTGTAACTGGATCTCGAAGCCACTACTTCAAATGTTGCTGCTGTGGCGTTATCATTGACTCCAACAAACACGAAACCAGAAGATGCAGAATCAATCGTTGCCTGAGAAATGCCAAATGATATTATCCAGGATCGAAACGCTGGCGGAAGTACTGCCAGATTTGTACCAACGATAAGGGCGATTCCACCAGGTCCCATCGTAGATAATGTGGGCATATAGCTGTTACTTGCCGAAGCGTTAATACTTGTGGAAAAACTTTGAACACCCATTCCAGAGTATGCCAGTATCTCCAAAGTATTCGTCGCTTGAGCTAGGTTCCTTACAACTTCTCCGTTAATACTCACAGTGCCTGTGCAAGTTGGTGTTGTGGGAGCACACAGAGCGATATCGATTTGCAGAGATATGGGTTGTCCATCCAAGCGATCACATCGTAGAGTGCGAAAAATTGCGTCAGGGGTCTTCCTAAATAGAATAGATCTCTTCACGGCAAACTGCGACTCTGCTGCGATTATGGACACGAGATGTCGACCCCATGACGACACAAACGAAAAAGCGAGCGTGCCATTTTTTGATCGCGGAGTCACAACATTTCCATCCAGCAGCACAATAGCACCCCAATCGAAGCCAGCGATCGGCATTTGGAAATCGTACGTCTGGTTGACCTGCGACTGCTCGAAATACGAAATCGAGATATTGTGAGCGAAGCCGGAGGACCACCCCGTCTTAAACAATGTCAAATTAACGTCGCTGAATTCGAAAACATCGACCGACACAGCTGCACCACCGCCCACAGCTGAAAGAACACTTTGGATATGAGAGTCGTTGGTGTCACCGGGTTGCTTCGCTAGTGGCGCTAGAACGTATGAAATTGACGCTGGGGGTAAAACAACTTGCCCGGCACCACTCGAGGAATCCGGACAGAGGCTGATGCTTCCGGCCTTGCATACACAGCCTATAGCACACCGGCCAGCGCAAAGCGGGTTAATCAGGCCTGCTTGGTCTCCGAATCGTGTCGGGGGGCACTGGTATGCGGTTCCTTTCCGGCAATAGTATCCTCTTGGACAAGGTGACATTGCGGATTGTTGTTCGTTTACCATTGACCCGACAGAGTAGTTTCCAGGTGGTACGATGACTGGACCAGTGTTTCTTTCAGGGCAGTACACGCTTCTAGACGGGCATAGCGCTAACGATGTGTAGCCGCAAGCACCTCCACCTAACGAACAGTAAAATCCAGGTGGAACCGCGCTGCAATTTTGCTGCCCAGGTTTAGAGTATGTTCCATTCGTGCAAGATAGGAGATTGCCTCGGGACATTTGATCAAATGGAGCTGCATAACCCTCTGGAGCATTTGTGCAGTCACTTGACCCCGCATCAGCGAACGTGCCCGCCAGACATTTTACTGGTGTCGTCGAACCACTTGAGCACTTGAAACCAGGTGGGCACGAAAGGCATGCTGCGGCACTGGAAGACCCAATCGAACTGCTGTACGTCCCCGCTGAACAAGTAGTGCAAACTTGAGAGTGCGGTTCGGAATAAGTGCCGGCAGCACACTGTGAACACTCTCCAGGCGTGGAGCTAATATATCCTGGAGGACATTTATCTGGCCGTAATAAAAGAGTAGCGGATCCATAGCCATCCACATTATTCCACACGACTCCTCCCGTTTTCTGGCACCAGCTCTGCGCCCACGCAGCGTAAGAAGTACAAACCGGAAGCACATCAAATGGCGCGTTTAGATCCGATCTGGTAGAGCTGAGGCAATCTGCATACCAGAACCCGCTTCGACTTTTCTTGGCGCAATTTTGAGTCGCTGACAAGTCATTATCCTGATCTGGTGTGCTGAAATACGTATTCGAAAGGGGGTTCAACGCATCCGTGGCAAAACTTGCTGTTGCGTTGTATCCTTGAACGGTCAAAAGGTACTTTTCGTTTTCACTGGCAACTCGGAAGACACTATAAACTGCGGCTTGAGACTGATAGTTTTTCGATATCACGACCATCGCTTCGGTAGCCCGTACTGTGATGTTTGCGAGAACATTGTTTCCAATCCACCATTCATTGTAAGAGCCCAACCCGAATCCATCGCGGTATTCATTCCAGTTGCGATTGAATGTTGTTTTCCCGTTAATGCGCCGCTGTGCAACGATCCAGCCGTCTGAGCACGGTAGAGTTACAGGATCGACGCTGGCGTCAAGTTGAATGTAGTACAAACCGTCTGGATTCAGATCTCCATTTGATAGGCGCTCGTTTTTCAAGTGCATGCACGACACTGCCGGACTTGTCATCGATAACCCAAGCGGTGTTTTGAAAGACGACTCCACCTCCATTGATACCTCATCAACCCCAAAAGCGCTAATGTTCAACGTTCCAAAATCAATCTCAAACCGAAGTTGGGTGGCATTGCCATTGAAGCCCCTCACCACAAAACGCTCCCTTCCCCGGTAAAAGTAGGCTTGTTGAGAGGAAGTAGAGCCCTGGCTATAGCATGCGAAGGTCACTGATGTGTCGACTTGAACCTGTCGAATCAGCTGAGATCCGAGTAAAACTCGGATAGTTTTTGGCTCAGCGAATTTTAAAAGAAGTGTGGGCCAGTAGAGTGGGTCAAACACGAAGTAATACGTAAACTTGACGCGTACGCTCGTAGGTTTGCCACTCGTGCTGATCTGAGCCACAGTTTTAGTGACATATGAGCCGGGTCGTGCGAATGACTTGCCACCAAGCATCACAATTCCTTGGCAGAGTTGATACCATTTATCTGTGCTGCTCCACGACGCTACCCACAGATTATCATCACCAGTCCCAATAAAGGAGTCCTGAAGAGCGAAGCTCCACGATGTAGCAGGGCTTACATCGTTTGTTGAGCACAGATATTTAGTCGTAGACAGACCACGTGGATCAAAACTCAAGGCCAAACCATCGGAGACGCTCTGTCCAATGAAAGCGGAATACATTCCAAGCCATCTTCGTTCATCTGGTGCATTGGCTGGGGAGACGGCGTCAGCGCAGCTTCCGTTATCACGTAGCCACCATTTTCCACCATCAATTGCAGTCCAATCTAGCACAGTATCCTCATCACTTGGTAAACCAACCGCATCACCAACGTAGGCATTAGTGACTCCAGGAACGGTTGAGAAATATAATGAACCATACTTTTGGTGCATGGATGCCAGGTGCCCTGACGAGCGGGGTACAACTTGCCGAAGGCCCATTGTTTTACAGGTATCACTGTCTTTTGGGCTAGTACTACTTTGGCAATCCATATCGCTGGTGCCTATATCGCACGGAACAATAGTATAGCCCTCGCCGCTATCAGCAGTCATATTGCAAAATGCATCGAAGATCCCTGTGGTAGTAGCAATAGCATACCGCCCACTTGTTGCATTAATCGCGTCGGTCTTAATTGCATGGCAACTAGGAGGCATATTCAAGTGAACAGTGCTTGTGGCAGAAGCGTTGTAAGTGCCGGATTGCATATTTCGTCGGAAATCCGCGGCTGTAATCGCATAGCATGTTCCATCTGCGTGAGTGAATCCAACACAATTGTTGCTGGATCGGCAAATACATCGGCAGCGATCTTTTAGCGTGTATGTATCAGAGCACACACTCGTTCCGCATGCGCCGCCATTGCATTGCGTCAGCACAGATACATTTTGGCTGAAAGCAGACCACATAGATACATTTTGGCTGACAGACCACTTCGTGTTCCGAAGAATTGTCCACGCGGTGTCCGATATAGTCGAATCTTGATTGCGCACGAATGTCAAACGTGTTGAATCCGTCGTCAGCGACGACGTGTTGCGAAGCATATAAAGGTTGCATGCGCTAGTCACACTGTTGTATACGCCTAATCGACAGAGGCCGTGCCTTGTGCACCGTGATTGACAAAAATCCTGTGAAAGCAATGCGCCTCTCTCGACGGCGACAATTTGTAATTGCACTCCTTTCAGTTGGAAGCCTGCACTTGACATCGTTTTTGCATTAACCGTAATTGTGTGTGAATCAGCCACTGCGTCTACGACGGAATGCATCGTCAAAGGTTCGCAGGTTCCATTCGCTACCGTCCCAGAAACCGACATGAAATCTCCATCGAAGAGCTGGTCTCCGTTTTTCGATATTCGCACACGTAAAGTCTCAGTGGCTGAATTGCGGCAAATAATACCAGCAACGCGGATGACTAGTGTACTTGGCGAAGAAAGTGTCACTGATTTCGAGAATACTGTGGCATTCAAAGACACTGTACTGTCACTGAACGTGTCCGTGGTGAGCGAAGCCGCTGGAATGAACACTGCTGTCATTCTGCCGCCAATTATTTTTCCCGTTTTCGTTCCTTGGTACTGATAACTGAGAGAAAGATTCAGTGCACTAGCCGTCGAAACGCTAGCGAAGTAGGAATAATCGAGAGGCACTCCAGATGGGTCAAGGAATGAATCGTCTAAGTGAAACAACGACACGGGTGAAGCAGAGCTGGTTCCGAAACCGAGATCTAGTCGAAAGGTCTTCACTGTGCTCTTGTCCACAAAAAATCTCCCCGTAAACGTACAAATAAAAACTCCGCTCGATGAATACGGAAGCGCAATCGATAATCCAGGTATTGCAGTCCACTGTGAGGTCACCGCTGTCGGGAAAGCTACTTGAGTCGCTCTTGCATTAGCCCACGCAGTGGTCGGTAGAAACGAAAACGAGACGAGGGATGAAGTGTTAGCCTTGACGCATTGCGCATCGTTCGTCACCACTGATGCTAAGTGAATTGCGAACCGTCCGTCGACAGGGGTACTTTTGAACTGCAAAACTGAAACTCCTCTCCCAACGCTGCTTGCTTTATTCGCTTGTTCAGTGGTAAGCGTGGTCGAAATCGTAGCATCGGGGGCGACAAATGGTGACCATTTTGTTAGCTCCGCGACAATAGCAGTTACAGAAGCAATCACTGGCGTCGACCCCTCTCGACTGAAGTACACTCCTGACGTTTCAAATTTCATCGAGAGTCCGTAAATCTTGAGCACATGAAATCCCGGCGTGACTTTCATGTCCACCTGGGTAGTTTTAGAGATAACACTTTTCCAATAATTTGTTATCCCCATCAAATCTTGCACAATCACTCCATCCAAAACCACCACAGCACCATTACCAAGCCGAAAAGGAAGTCCAAGAAACCACGACCAGCTTGTAGCAACAGAACTGGGCTCCACGAACTCCACCTGGAACAGAAATCCCACATTCGTATCCACCTGCTTAAACCTTCCACATAAATCACTTTGAGTGTTTACTAACGGACCCAGTGCCGACAACTCCCGTTCACAGAACCCATCACTTTCCACGGGCGCAGCAGCAGCGTCATAATCTTTTTGAAAAATTGGTCCTTGTCCAGCTTTGTAAGCTGTGGCTGAAAAAGACTTTGAGGAATAGGACATCTTCGCGTACGGACTCAGCGAAGCTGCAGCCACAATTGATGAGTCTAAAAAAGACCTAAATCACCTGTTGATACTGCCAACGTACTCGGATAATTGAGCCTGGCTTCCAGCACATTCTCGGTATAATATTTTGGATCCTGCAATTTAGAAATATTACCATACAAATTGTTAGAAATTTGTTGACGACGACTACTATTTTAGTTGGGGTTTCTACTGTTCTGTAGTTGACGTGGGTCACGAGCACTCCGGCGCTCGGGGTCACGAGAGTCGCCGTCCTGTCGCCATCCAGATTGTCATACACGACCGACGGCAGGACTGCAAATGCAGCTGTATTGGTCAACAAACTAGAGATTTCTATCTATATTCCTGTAAAGGAGGTGACTGTGGCACTCACACGGAACGAGCTCCACGTTTGCGTCGGCCGGTCGAGAGCTGGCGAAGGTGGTGAAGTTGGGCGCCGCGCAGGCTGCGGGCTGGAAGAGGAGGGTCCAGCCGACGAGCACCCGCGCGATTAAGGAACGGAGAGCCATGTAAGCTTGAGAGATCTGGCAGCCTGTCTCGTGGTGACTACTTGTGAAGATCCAAAAGACAACTTGACGAAAATTGGCCAATCGCGTCGCTCAATAAATTCAAAGTCAGCGGCATAGTCCATGAACTCGCATGGAACTACGTGTAATCTTAACATCGAAATGCAGTGATGAGTCGTTGCTTGGGTCAAGATCTGGTGTGGTCGCTGTTACTGTTGTTGCGGTGAGAGTGTGGGCATCTTCTGCCTTACAGCCGCATGCGTTGTGAATGGCAGCACAACTGCGAGCACTACAGCGAACCGAAGCTACATGTTGCAGGCTGGAAAAAACCACGGCTGTATTTCTTGAGGAATGGAAAACTAAGGTATTGGATTCGGAACGGCTTTCATCGCGCAAGTGTGGTGCACGTCGCTGCTACCAGAGAAATTGGGAGGCGCATTATAGTTGTTTTATGTCGGATGAATTACCTCTGTACCAATCTTACGAGCAACCATTTTCCTTCAATTTCTTCGGCTCTGTTGCGGTTCCACGTAGGCCATGTCGTCGGAGACACATTCGTCAAGCACAAATGACAAAACATTTTGAGTGTCGTATTCCTCGGTTTTAACTTTTGTCTTCCTACGCTAGGTTTCAGCAACACCACGGATGTTCTAAAGCCTTGAAAACAAATTTCAAAGACCAGAGAAACTACGCCCAGAGTTTTTGGTAGCTAGCTACAACTAAAGTGAAGTGGCTACCGTCGGGGTGCTTGACTATTAATTGGGAAGCTTCAAACTGGCAATCTGTTTTTGGTACTGCTCGAGCCGGAGCTGCAATCTCTCTGCCAATTTTTTTGTGCTCGCGGACGCTGCCGCCTTTTGTAGAATCTGGACTAGTTTTTCGTCACCGTAATTAGCCACCAATGTCACTATCGGGCTCGTGGCTCTTTTGGGGTCGGAATTTCGGTTGACCTTCACGTAGCTGGTCCATGTGCCGAATAAGGGGCTGGAGAGAAGTTTGTCATCAGCCTCGTCGAGTTTCAGTAGCTTGAACACGTTGTCCACGGATCGCTTGTTTTCGATCCATTGGCCCATTTGAGGTCAATGATGACCTTGATTTCCATGTCAGGAAACTTCTTGCGCTTGTCAATCAGCTTTTGCGTGTAGCAGATGCTTGAAAGAGCAAACATGGTCACACAGATTGACTCCGTGGCCGAGTCAATGTCTTCGAGAGCCATCTTGTCGAAGTCAGCGTCCGTGACGGAAGACTTGACCTCGCATCGACTCGAGTTGTCGACGTAGACCCGAGCGGCGGGTAGGAGCTCGTGGAGCGTGGACTTGTTTATATCGAGGACCTTGGCGAGGTCCCGCACCGACCACTTACGCTTGTACTCGGGGAGGCGGATCAGCTTCTTGGCCACCTCGATGGCCGAGTGGCCGCGCAATGGGCGACGTCCTGGAGGGCGTTGCCGGAAGTTAAAAACGCGGCTTGCGTTTTTAAGCCAGCTTCAAGGAGGAACCGTGAGGAGGACCGCATTCTGGAGCAGTCCTCGAGGCGAGGACTCGCAGCGGAGTCTTCATGCTCTTTCAGTGCTGTCCGCTTCGTGCCATTCGTTCTCGTAGAGTAGTAGTTAGCAGCGTGGCCGTCGTCCGTAGCATGGCTCCTAGGAACTACAGCTTTTGCAGCAGACAGAGGCTTCAGCAACTCGCGGCGGCTACGGCTTCGTTATCTGCACTTTTGGTGCTTTTGGCACGAAGCACACGAATAGGATAGGATAGAATTGCCCTCGTTCCCAGGGCTTGTGTTCTGGTGCGAGCACAGTCCTCGCTGATGTTGCAGCGCTGGGAAAAGCATCTGCATCTTGCTTTGGCAAGTGACTTGGACGCCACGTGCTTGCTTGTCCGCATGGACATGTCGGTAGTGCATACCGCTATGCTCTACCAACCGCACAATCCATTGCGCAATCATTCACCTTCGTAACATATAGCATACACGTAGGTACTTGGAACCTCGCCAAGTTCCTCAACGTAAAAAATAAATAATAATAAGCAGGCCTCTTTAAGAAATTGTGGTGCCTTCACTCACTGCGAGTGCTTCATCACATTTTAGTGCGGATACAACTACTCTATAATGGATCGCTTTGCTCTCTAGTAATCAATGGCTGGGCACAGACAGCTCTACGACCGTCGCGTGGTGTTAAACAAGGGGACCCACTATCGCCGTTTCTTTTCGCTCTAGCTCTTGAGCCACAATGGAGAATCGTTAGTCTTTGACTGATTCCTCTGGCAAGAGAAATAATTACCACTTGTGCACGACCATTTGCCGCCACAATTTGGAAAGCTGGGAGTGTACCAATCTGTATTGGGGAAAGAAGGCAAAAATGACCACTGGCTGCGGCAACTCTCACACGATCGGGTTGCTGCCCAGTGGAGACCAGGACGAAGAAACTTTCGCACGGCTTCGTCAGAGATGCGCCAGGACTTCGCGTAAGCGATGACAGCCAAACACTCCCTAACAATAACAAAGAGGCGAATTACATGGATTACCAGTTCAACTTTACCTTCCATTCTTGAGTTGCCTTTGCTTCATTCCATTATTATGCTGACCTTATTGAAATGTCCCGTTCAATTGGTAGTCGTAGTCTACACAATATTCGTTTAGGTCAGAAGATCAAACCACATCAACAGCCACACAATTATTTACTCTCCAATTCCTCTATGAGCGATGGCAGCGTCGCCACTTCAAGTGCACGTCTTTTGCCATTGCGAAGATTGAAGAATCCCTCGAGCGATAACAGGTTTCGTTCATTGCCTTCATCTCCTAACCCATTTGCAGCCAACAACAGGATACGCACAACTCGAGTCCAGTCACGCAGCGTACAATGGAGAATCTCCACGGATGTCCACAGCATCCAATCGAGCTCCAGGACGAAGAAGCTGCTCGACGATTGGGACGTGACCTTCCCCACAAGCTTCGTACAGTGGCGTGCTGTGACTCGAACTAGAACAGACCAAGTTGATGCAAGCACCTTCTTCTATGAGCACTCGCACATGCTGCTCCCAACCATTCCAAGCTGCAACTTGCAGCAACGAGTCACCACCTGCTGCTCATAGAGAAATAATAATAAAATAAAGTAGCCTGGTCATATAAGTATGTTCCCCCAACGTGGTTGCATTGTTGGCAGCGGGCTTTTGCTTCCAACTATGACATGGAACGCAGCGGACGACGCTGCGGCGGCAACCCATCGCTAGAGACCAGATTACTAAACGATTAACGTGATTAACTAAACGCGCAAGACCACCGGAAGGACGTCAAGATGGTGAATGGAGATCCAGATTCTGGCGCAGAACTGCCGGTAGATGCCTCCTTTTACATGTACCCCGGAGGCTTTTAGTTGCTTCAGAACACGAGGATCACATGCAGCTCATCTGTAGAGGCTGAAGTTTTATGCTGAGAATGTTTACCAGTCGCAAGTTGCGACTCGCAACCACTGGTATACAAGTTTTGCTCGATAATGAGTTCAGGTTGCAACCACGACAATCGTACGACGCAGTGATGCGATAGCCGATAGGGTAGTGCTTTCCGTTCACGATAAGCTTACCGCTAAGCGGCGTCAAACAGATATGCAGGTAGAATCCGAATCAAAGCTTCTCTGCTTGCACCGCACTCTTCATTCTTGAAAACACTAGCTCTCGAGCACACCCTCCAAGTCAAGATGCCCCGCACTACCATCTCGCTCGCTTTAGTCGCGACTGCTGCTGTCGTCGTGAACGCTCGCCCAACGTACGTGGCTCGCCTGCCCAACGGCGACAACGTATCTGGTGTCGCGGCCTTGGGCCACGTTGATCCTGCTGGCGGTGGTGCCAACAATGACTTCGGTCTTGACTTCGCGAGCGCCGGCGATGCATGGACGACGGAGTTCTGCCAGAAGGACTCGGACGGCGACGGCCAGACTAACGGCCAGGAGCTCGGCGACCCGTGCTGCGAGTGGTCCCAGGACTCGAACGCCGTCGTCCGCTGGACTGATGGCGTCTCGCACCCTGGTGACGCATCGTCTACTTCGGACGAATCTCTGTGGGCTTCTATCACCTGCGGCTCTTCCACCTCGAACTCGACCACGACCAGCTCGGGTTCCAGTGCCGGTACTGTCGAGGCTGGATCGACCACCCCTACTACCGAGACAACTGACGCTACGACACCTTCTAGTGCCACGGCATCTTCTTCGTCTGCCGCAGCTTCTTCGGGATCAAGCGCGGCTTCGGTAATGACTCCTGCAGTGTACTCGGCTGTCGGTGTTATTGCGGCTGTTGCAGCCTTCTTCGTGTAGGGATGGATCAAGGTATAAGAGATCATTTCATCAATTGAACTTGTTTCATTCGTCGTTATGCCTTCTGCCATCACTTACTCAAGGGAGCGCTCTCGAAGTCCCTCGCGGTTTATACAGTGCCCTTCTCTCTTAGAAGTTACGAGGACGCGAGTCCCTGACCCCGGCTGATCTGGAACGTGGTGTCTTCCGCTAGCCCTTGGTGCATTTGGCAGTGGTTGCCCTTCCGAACCGAGCGGCTGCAATCGTCAGCCTCGCACCGACGACCTCCACCGTGCGAGATGCAATAGCCGTTGCCACGGTCCTTCTTCTTGCAGTCTTCCATGATGCAGCGTCGGATTCCTCCGTGCAAGTAGCACAACCCGAGGCGTTGAGTTCCTTTGGAGCATCCAGGGATACGACATTTCTTACCACCTCCGTGGGCACGGCACAGACCTCCACCTTGTGAGCTCTTGTCGCAACCGGGGACTTGGCAGCGTGCACCACCTCCGTGAGTCTTGCATCGGTTGTTTGACTGTGCGCGTCGTATGCACCCCTCGGCAATGCATTGCTTGGCTCGTCGAGTCCCTTTCGATCTGGTTGACGAAGCCGACGATGCAGTCGAAGTTGTCGAAGTATTGGAGACTGTGCGCAGAGTTGCAGGAGGAAGCGGAAGCGATGGCGCCGTGTACTGCACACTCTTTGTCACTGACTGACATCCGAGTGGCGACGGAAGGGGGAGCATGTAGCTATGCGGGAGCGGATTCACACGACCAGGGGTGACCGAGATCACGAACGGGTTTGAGCCACCGGCTGTCGGCTTCAAGGAGGACCGGACAGACCTCGAACCTTGACTGACAATGTCATCCCAGGACTCTCGCAGGAACGAGTCCATGACCGGCGAGAAGTCAGGCATGTCGCGCTCTTGCTTGATGAAAACATCGCCGCCCATAGGAGTTCGACCGCCGATACGGATCTTCAGATCAGGTGAAAGGCACGAGTTGGCGCCACCGTTTACACTCATCGGAAGAGGAGACTCCGTGTCCTGCGAGCCGAATGCGTCACTGATCCCTGTCAACTCCATGCTGTCCGGATCTTCACGTCGGAAAGCGGCCGTCGGCGTGGATGTCATTGAAAGGGTCCCCGTGTTGTCCAGCATCATCATCGTGCTTTCGAAGTCTTCATCGTCGAGGAGATCCATCGACGCCGGCAAGTTAAAAAGATCACCAAGCGTCGTGATCGGCTCAGCTCGGGGATCCATGATTGACCTTAAGCTTGCTTTGAAGTTGATGTGCGGTGTCGTCCGGGGATGAAGTAGCTGCGAAGGCACTTGCGGTACAGAGCAAAACTGAAAGTGAGGGAGAAGCTTGCGCGGCAGCGGCTCCAACGTTTTAGCAGTTAACGTGCATTGGTGACCGAAGGCTCAAATAAGGCTCTTGGAGCAAGCCGTGTGGACTACGGCCTCACCATATGAGTCCTCGTCCACCTTCTGAGACTTATTAACGATTCCATTGGGTTTGGTAGCAGCCTCGAACTGCAACCCCCTAGTCACGCTGTTGGGCTTCATGTCATGCACACCATTCGAGAGGACGAACCTTGACCAAATTTGTCCATCATAAGAACCAGAACAACGCTCGTACGGTGAAAATTAAGTGAATTGCTACTCAGCTTCACGTTGCAGCACCACCTAGCCTAAATGACCAGAGCCTGCTGGATAAGCTCGCTTTGGGTCTTCAGTGCACAGCCGTACATCATTTTGCTGAGCCCGTTGAGGGTAAAGTTTCGTGCGTTCTCGACGTCTTCTGCTCGAGCCGCTAGGTCCGGCTGAACTTCTGCGTAAATGCGCAGGTAGCTTCGCACAACCGACCCATGATGTGGATCTGACTCGTTCTGTGTAATTGTAGTCCAAGACGGCGACCTGAACTCCAGCCCTTGCGTCAGCAAGACAATTGTGTCGGCTTTTGCGATAACGACGCGCTGAGACTCCTCAAACTTGCGGGAAAAGTGACTTCCGTTGATTTCAATATCACTCTGCTCTCCACGCAGCTTCATCACGAAGTTTTTCTCCAAAGCGTTGGGTTTGCTACCGCGCAGCTATAAGTTTTAAAAATCACAGTGCGAATGCTCAGGTTAGTTGCAGGTGCTGCAAAAAAAGTATAAGGATGAGAACTCACGTAGCGATAGCGCTTGTCAGGGATTTCGTGCACAGTCTTGAGGTCCTTCCATAACAGTGCGCACGCTTCTTTAATCGAGCACGAGAGAGGAGTGACAGTCTCGATCTCGATAATTTTGCCGTACTGTGTGTTGGGGTTGACGTTCATTTTGGAGGTCACCAAGCACGGTAGGTCCCACCCAAACCCGGCCTCGGAATCGGCATACAGGTTTTCCACGCGCTTTTCCAGTAAATGCATTATCCCAGCGCTATTGTCCACAGCTTGTGGTGATCGGTACAACGGAGCCGGACCACCAAATACGAGCTCCATACCCTGTAGCAACAGCACCAAAAGACAAATTAGTACTAGAAAACCGACCCTATTGGAAACTCTGCCACACCTCAAGAGCAGAACGCCGTTGCAATATCGCTCGTAGAGCCTCAGCTGTGTGTTCTTGGCTCGACAAGATGGCTCTGAGTTGGCGGTTGGTTTTCTCCGCTTGCTGTCGGCGTACGAACTGACTCACTGCTTGGCCATACCATTCGGAATTCGCGGTGACCGAACCACCGAGGTCGGGTTGAGGTCTTGCCAGTGCTGCATATTTGGAACGCTTTAGTAAATCAAGCTGGGCCTGCAGTACGAGTGTTTCTTCGCGCAATGCTAGCTTCTCCGCTTTCTTGCGCTGGAGCTGTCGCGTAGATGAGCTAGCAAAAGTCTTGACTCGCCTCTTCTTAGCCTTAGCCTTAGTCTGGGGCGGATCCGGTCGACTCGCAATGACATTTCTCGACGGTCCCCTACTGTTTTCTCCGCTGTGATCTACCTCGCTGCTGCTTGCGTTTGAATCGGTTGTCTCCTCTTCAGTTCCGCAGGAGTCGATGAAGGCTAAAGCTTCCGCCACTACGCTCGGGTCATCATCACCAACCAGGAAACTCATCGTGATATCAACTGCAAGGGAGAGATTAGAAGCCGTGCGGCATGGAATTCGGTCGGTGCCAGCTGAATTCGACTGGGGGTGATTAAAACACTTGGCGTCAGGGGTGATTTCGTTGATTACCGAGGCGTTTAGCCAAGATGTTGACGGTGTTCCACACCGTCAACAGAATGATGATAACGTTAACTTTGTTTGCCTCAAGTTAAGCAATGAATCACGGAAGTTCATTGAAGGCGGGGTCTTCCACACTTGGTGATCACAATTAAATTTGCTGCAAACGCCTCAAGCCGTTTTCCAACCACTCTCGAAAGCATGTCCAAGTTTACCAAGTTCGCGATCGTCGGCGCTGGAGGCGTCGGCTCTGGCGTTGTTGACGGTTTGCTCAAGGCTGATGCTACTGTGACGATCTTGACTCGTGATGACACCAAGGTATGGTATCTGCTACAAGAATTCATGCATACTGTTACCGTAGCTCACCGATGTATGTGTGCAGACTGAACTTCAACCGTTCAAGGAGCGCGGGGCATCTCTCGCAAAGGTGGATTACGAAGATGAGGTGTCATTGAAGGCAGCTTTGAGCGGCAGTGAAGTCGTGTAAGTGCTTTTTGCCTACAACGTTGGCTGACGACGTGAGCTTACAAACTACCTTTGTTTCCTGAACCTTAGGGTGTGCGCGATCCATGCTTACCATCACGCCACTCAATTCGCTGTTGCTCGTGCAGCAAAGGCTGCGGGGGCTGAGCTTTTCGTGCCTACTGAGGTACGCCTTCTTACCATTTGCTTGCCCGGTGCGGCAGTCCTAACACGTGTGTTGGTCTCCAATAGTTCGGAATGGCTGAAGAAGACGGACCGAACGTCACGAAGCAAAAGGTCCGCGCTCTGCTGAAAGAGCTTGACCTGCCCTTCGCCCTCTTCCATGGCGGATTGTGGGCCGAGTACATTCCATTGTGAGTTGGCACTGCACTTATCAGGAGGATCGCACGCACTGACCTTGCTGTTATTGTTTTGCTGTAGCTTCGTGGGGTACAACTTTAAGGAGGGCGTCATGAACGTTGTCGGTGAGGGCGATGCCAAGATGAGCATCGTGGCCAGATCGGATCTGAGTCGCTTCATCGCGCACGTGCTGGTGACAACGCCGAAAAGCTCGTTGGAGTGGTCCCGATTCTCTGTTGAGAGCGATCGCTTGTCCCCTAAGGAGATTGCTGCGCTTGCCGAGAAAAAGCTAGGCAAGAAGATGGAGGTGAAGCTGGTGAGCTACGAAGAAACCAAGAAAAACTACGAGACGGACCCTGTGGCGTACATCTTGACACGCATTGCGGATGGCCGCTGCGTGTCTGGAACGGAAGTGGAGGCCAAGGACACGGTGACTAAGTTTTACCCGGAATGGAACCCAACGCCCTACGAGGTGTTCATTGCCTAAGCGGTCGACCATTGACCCTTTTGGGCCCCCGTAGCTCATGCACTCGCAACATTGATGCCAATGAAAACGCTACTCTTTGACCAGAGTCTGTTTATTTGTTTGAGTCCATGCCCGAAACTTGACTCTATTCCGACCTCTCCACCTTTATGATGCACGCTTCTTCACGTTGTGTGGGTTCTGTATCGGAACTGTCAGTACTGGATAACACCTCAGGCACTTCTATCGTGTTGGCTAGACGCGGCTGTAAATCTTGGGATGGCGGCAACTGCAGAGGTCCTTTTCGGGGTGCTTTAGACTTCGCCCCTGGGGTTGTGTTTCCTGGGCCTGCCACCACTTCCGAAGACTTGGCTGGCTTTTTGGGTGCTTTCTTGGCACTAGCAACCGACGGACTCTTCGCTACTGCTGGTGATCCTTGAGCTGCATCCCGAATCCGGTCCATTTCATCCAGCCATGCCCGGAGTTTGCTTCTTCTCTTTGCCTGCATTTTGCTGTCTTTGAAGGAGCTCACCCTGTCGAGCAGCTGAGCTGTCAACTCTCGCACTTTTTTGTCTTTGCGTGGATCCCAATTGGAGCAGGAACTCTCGAACACCTCTGCAACAAAAGATATATTCTGCGACGCATCTGCAATGGAGTAGTGGCCCTCTTTCCACCCTTTGACTTCTTCAAGAGCTTTGCGCGTACGCATGCGCAGTTGTTGGGCCTCTTTCCCCGTCAGCGGGAAGCTACTGATGATCTTCGACAGGGAATTAATATACCCGTTGAACGCGGCTGCAGAGTCCGGGAACTTCTCCTGAACCTCAGCAACATTGTCTCGGAATTTCTGCACCCAGATCTTTTTCACCTGAGGCTTCCCGTGCTGCATGATGCTCACAGCCATTTCAGCCACATCGCTGAGCTTGTCCAGAACTTCAGTCTGCTCTAAAGCAGTATCTCGGCCCAAATTCTTCTGTGCTGAGTTGAAATGTTTCACTAACATCGTCAGCCCGGGCACCCGATCGACAATTTTCTTCCTCTTGGCAAGTTCCTCCGTCAGCTCGACGGCCTTACTCAGAGCGGAAGTAGACTTGGGTTTCTTCTTTTCTGCTAGTGGGGATTTTGTTGCAGTTTCCTTAATAGTAGGCGACGAAGACTTTAATTTCTTCTTCTTGGTCTTCGTCTCCTCAGTCTCGTTTGCATTGACTTTGCGTTTCATCGGGGCCTTATTAAGAGCGGGAGAAGCAGCAGGACGCGGTGTCGGCGCCTTCTTGGGGGGCGCAGCACTTGGATCATTGAGCGCACGCGTCACCACTCGCTCTAAGGACTGGACCAGCTCATCGCGCAGCCACGTAGACACCAGCAGAGCCGCAGAGAGTTCCGTCCCGTCCTCAAATAAGGTGATGGAAAGCTTGTCGGATGCTAACTGCACGTCTTCTGCGAGTTTGACGGCGTTTACGGCGTCGTTTAGTGCACGTTGTAAGGCGTGCAGCTGCGTCTTCATGGCATCGCGACTGTGCGCCGCCAACTCTTGGGCCCCCAACTGCGCTAGGATCACGTCCATCCGTGGCACAAATGTGGACTGCAAGAAAAAATGGCGGGAAAGAGAGCAACACATAAGGTGTACACAAATTTGGAGGACTGCCAAAAGCACAACTACATATTTCATTATTTGTGGGCCACATTTGTGCTGACGGTGACGGTGGCGGTGACGCTGACGATGAGCACGGTACTACCTCCACACGGCAACAACCAAAGTTTTCATTCCATTCAGACTTCGAATATGAAAGCAAACTTCAGTTCCGTTCATTCATCCTTTCAAGTTTCAGTCGCGGATATTGAGTCCTGCCAACTGTTCGCTGATCACAGCATCTTCCGTCGTAGTTTCTCCTCCTCTCTCCTCTTTCACCGCCTTGACGAAGCTCTCCACAGTAGGGTCATCAATATTCATCAACGCAATGCATCGCAGTTTCGTCGTCGCCTCTTTCTCCTTGCAGAACCTCGCCGACTCACGTACAATTTCCAGCGCCCCGGAGTCTCTCGGGTAGCCGAAGATTCCGGTCGAGATGCCCGGCACTGCCACAGATTTCAACTTCAGTCGATTCGCCTCCATGAGCGCGTTCCACACTGCACGACGGAGCAACGCCGAGTCTTCCTCAGTCGGGGTCTTGTTGCCCACATTGGGCCCCACTGTGTGGATCACGTGCTTGCAGGGCAACTTGCCCGCCGCCGTCGTCACTGCGTCCCCGACTTTGAGCGACCCGTGATCCTTGATCCACTTAGAGCTCTCCTTCTGAATGAACGACCCCCCATTGCGCACAATTGCTCCGGCCAAACCTCCACCATGCATCAACCTGGTGTTGGCCGCATTGACGATTGCGTCAGCTTTGCAGGCGGTCAGGTCGCCCTGCATCGCCACCAGTTCCACCTTGCCACGGTTGGGTCTCCATCGACACAAAACTTTTCCTCCAATATCTTCAGCTGGACTAAACAGCTTAGATGCTCTAGCTATAGGAGACGTAGCTTTCTTGGGCATGTTCGCCTTGGGCTGTGCGCTGGTATTGGTACCACCAGAACGGCCAGACATCTTTCCCAAGAAGCGGTGTATGATCATTCGGATACGTTTTATGTGCGTTACGTAACTAGGATGCGCCCCGAAAGAATGACACGCCGAAAATAGTGACCACTATGGCCTCGACATCTGACGATACGGTGTTTATTTTTAGCCAAATCAAGGACGCAGGACGAGGAAGAACCAGTGACCAAGTGCATCATTGCGCAATAATTGATGGCGATCGCAGGAGGAAGAGGCCGCGGACGCGGAAGTGGCGGCGAGCGCTGCTCAACTGCTGGATGCGCCAACAAGGCTCAGTCCAGCGGCAAGTGTCGCACGCACACGGGGCTGCTAGGCCAATGCAGTCACGAAGGATGCGAGAAGCAGGCCCAGTACAAAGGGCTGTGTGTGGCTCACGGAGGCCGCAGGATCTGCACGCATCCGGACTGCAACAAGACGGTGACGTCCAAGGGAAAATGTGGAGATCACGGGGGAGGTCGACGACGCTCGCAGGCCGGACGACGTCCTAGGACGCAGGACACTTCGTCCAGTTCAGGACGGGACAAAAACTCGATGATGTCGCTGCTGCTGAACGAATGGCCCCAGGACGCAGCGACATATAGAGACAGTGGACCAATTGTCTTACCCCAGCAGAACTGCAGCACACACCCAATCTGGACGGGAGGTGACCAGGACCGAGACAAACTGTCGTCCTTAGTGTCCGTTGCTGCGGCGGTGATGCCTGCTACGTCGTACCCAGAGCAGAGCAACGGGTCGATGATGTCGCTACTGATGGAAGGGTGGCCTGGAGCTGCTGCAGCGAAGATGGAGGAGGAGAGCAGTGCAGTGGGGACCGCAGACAGCAATGCAGTGTCGACGCGGAATCCGCGCAAGAGAGCGCTGTGTACGTACGATGACTGCGGCAAGATAGCGCAGTCGCAGGGGTTGTGCGTTAGCCACGGTGGGAAGCGTTGCATCTATTCAGAGTGCACCAAGAGCGCCCAGTATCAAGGCTTGTGCACGACACATGGAGGATCGAGGGCGTGCACGTTTCCAGGTTGCACCAAAACGGTCCGATCAAATGGGAGATGTTTTGAACACGGCGGCGGCAAGCATTGCGCTCTCTCGGAGTGCACCAAACCGGCTCAAGCGAATGGACTGTGTAGTATTCATGCGAAAGCGAGATACCCTTCTGGGGTAGTAGAAGATGTACTTGTTTGAGCGAGTCCAAGTGATATGGTATATTCACTAAGAATGATCTCGAGAGATCTTTACGTTCGGACTGGGCTACCTATGAATGAAGGCACTAAGCCTTGCACTCCCCAGCAGCCCGTTTACCGAGTGGGCTTTCGTTTGAGGTCCTTCTCAGGGTCCCGCTCCCACGTTGGTTGAATTCAGTCGCCTTAGCCGATTCGGTATCCTCTGCAGAACTGTGGAGTTCGAGGCCGGCTGGTGACTTGGAGGAGCCCTAGCTGCCACATGTTTTTTGCCGCATTGATATCGCGCTCCCAGTAGTTCGCTCTGCATGCTACGTTTCCGCAGACACGCACGTTCCTCGACCTCTTGGTTTTCGTCGTCCCGTAGATCTTGAATGGCGTGTTCACCATCGGTCCCGAGCACTCGGAGCAAAGATAGCTGGTACGAAACTCGTCCACCATGACGAGGGTTGCGCGGCGAGAGAGTTCAAGCGCGAACCTCTTTAGCGGGACGTGCATATGGCCCACGAGATGAGTCTGGCTGCTCCATTTTCCGAGAGCCACACACACGTCACGGTCCACGGTCGGGACGACACGCTTGGCGAGTTTCGCGACGGCCTTGCGTTTGAATCGCGACACCGTGAATCTCCACTTTCGAAACCCTTTGAGAGCGCAGAACTCCAACATGGCGCTGATGTTCTTCCAGATGTGCTCGTAACGAGATAGCAGGGACGCCGACGACGAAGTCTTGAACGAAGGCATGTCCTTCAAAAACGCACCGTAGAGCGGATACCTCTTCTTCAGGTTTTCGAACCAGAATGCATGATGCTCGACACGACTCATGTGTCGGTACTCTCGGGACGTGACTTGTAGGACGTGAGAATTGTCACGCAGGAAGTGAGTCCGGCGCCTGATGCCGTGTTTCCGCGGACGGTGCTTTGGGTGGTGCCTGTGGCAGATCTCGCACCACCCCTCCACATCGCACTTTGCTCTGCTGCGTCTCTTGCGTCGGTGGCGACGATTGCGGTTCCTGCTGCGCTTCTTGCCATGGCGTCTACCGCCAACGTGGCCTGGACAGGTACTGCACCAACCGGGCATGGAGCATGGCTCTTCCGGTGGGTTGCAGACATAGCCCAGCATAGGACGGCCGTATGCCGTCAGCATCATCCGTAGACCTGGGTCAATCCCGATCAATGTAGTTGGTATATACTTCGGAGAAAGAGCAGGTCGTTCAAGAGGAGCAGGAATTGACGTCGGCACAGCAGCACTGTAGCCATTCGTGGAGATCTGATACTCGAAGTTGCGCCTTGGAGCTCCAATCCGGGGATCCGCAGTATGGCTGACGCAGTCTCCGAGGTTGAACACCGTGGTCCACATTCGCTCGCGCACTTCTTGGAACTCCGTAGTCGTAGCATACGTCCGTCGTCCATGGGCGTTTGTGGACTTGTAAAGATAAAAAAAATCCTTACCCGTCGTCGCCAAAATTTGCCTTGCGACTTGGTAGAGCACCTCTGTAGTGACTGGGAAGAACGCCGGCACACAGGAGGTGGGCTGCGGCAGCAACGTAAACAATCGGCATCCTTTCGGGATCTCGTCTTGGTCGTGCATTTCTTCCATTACCTTCAGCATGTCGTACAGCTTGCCGAGAAATAGCACCTCATGGCTAGCGATGTTCGCAGCTGTAGGAGGCAGTTCTAGCCACTCAAGCCATTGCTTCTCGACGTCCGTGAGGTCTTCAGGACTTGACTTTAGTCGAGCGACCATGGCCTCAGCTGCTCCCCGCGGATACGCAAGCTGCAGGCTAATGAAGCTGACAAGCCGCGCCTCAAAGTTCGTTCGAACGTGTTGCTGCGCCGCAACGAGCATGTCATTCGCCAGTTCTTGGATAGCGGAGCTTGAGTAGAAGAGCGTAGGTGGTATATACGATATGACCCTCGATCGCGTAGCCTTGTACTTGTTGATGGACTCCTCTAGTGCAGCGTTAGCCGAGGGTTTTGGCGCGGGCCTCTGTTCGTCACCAAAGACAGCTGTGCAGCACCGGTAGAACGTAGCTTGGTCCAGCTGTAGGGCTGTCTCCATCGTTCGAGATCTTGCCGGTATTACTGGGTAGTTCGGGTAGCTGCGCCGATGGTGCTCGAACAGGCGGCAGCAGTGGAAGTTCATGACGAACATTGCCTCTATGCGGATCTGCCGCAGAGCCACAGCACGTTGTTCGAGCGCGTCCCGGATGTCAGGATTCGGACAAATGTGCCTCAGTGGGTACGTCACGGTTGAGAACACTAGAGCGCTGTTGGCTCCTCGAAGAAGGGTGCGACGATGGTTCGCGGCGGCGCGTTGCTCGATGTCGACTTCATCAGGCGGTCTCCACGCGACCGCGAGTTCTGGCAGGGGCTCGACGATGCCGTGGTCGATAGCGAACGAATCCATGGATCAATGTACGTTTTCTTAACTATCTGGATGCCGGGGTGGTATGTCAATATTGGAAGGCGTCCATTAGTCAAAATAATTCCAAAGACAGCGTCAGGAAGTGGTCAAGTTGGTCAAGTTGGTCAAGTTGATCCGAGTGGGCAGACGTGGTCCCGGGAAGTTCCCCAGTATCTTTAACAAACCGGAGTAATATGGATAATTTTCGTATCTGGAGTGGAAGTTTGACCCAACACGACGTAACTGTATTGATCCGTGATGGACAACTGCCAGACACGTACCAAAGACTGAAAGGTTCTGTAAGAGCTGGCGAGGGCCTGATCCGTCCGTTGACATGGGTCAACGTGCAACTGAAAATGTGCACTCGTCCAACAGAAGGAAGGAGTATGCAGCTTGTGCAGCCTAGCTCGCCTGTGGATTCAAACTGCACCATCTCGTAATTTCCTTTCAATGGTGCCATGTTCATATCAAGGGCATCGACCACGTCGACTTGGGATTGATCATACTGCTGTAGTATATTTCGCACCGATTAAGGTTAAGCCAAATCGCTACGCTGGTTTACTCCGATGACCAAGCGCTCTGGAGATGCTGACTGGACTGGCGTCGAAGCAGCTCGTATTGCTGGCGTTGCTGTTGCTTCACCTTGCGCTCAGTTTCAATGGCTTCCGCTTCTTTCTTCTTCGCGAAAGGGATGGCGATGCAGGAGGCAATGCCCAACAAAAGCAATAACGAGCCAATGCAAGCCGCCAAAACAGCGGGAGGGCCGAAGGAAACAGCACTCGGCATGCTGGGTATGACACAGCGTGGCCCTGACCACGTCCCACTTGAGCACACGCAACGTTGTTTCACGCATCTTCCTGTCAACACAGCAGTTGCCCTGCTGTTGGTGGAGCGACTGTGACTCGTTTGGACTGTGCAATCAGCATCAGTATGGCAAAATGCTTTGCCATGCACCTCCACGAGTTTGTTTTCCTCGTCTTCGTATTCGTCAAGGTGATCCAGAATCCACTGACGCGTCGGATGTGTCTTCGGATCACAACCAACACTCATTATCGAGTTTGGTGATAAATCTTGATACACACGAACGTAGTCGATCTTCAAGTACATTGGAAACGAGTCGCAGATATTATTCGCAACTGGATCCGTTCCGTCGCCACGACACGGGTTCTTTGGGTTTGGTGGCTGCGCTCCCCATTTGCTGGACATGGCCACGTTGAAGATGAGATATAGTGGCTCCTCGATCATGATCTTGGACGGGTTCTTGACGCTGCTACCTTGTGGCGGGCTCGTGATCGAATGCGCTGGTATCTCGTACAGAGGGTCTCCCGATAACATCCACCGGACATAGCCACTTGAGCCTGGGACCCACTCCACTTGATACTCCACGAAGTCTGTATACACCGCCATGTGTATGGGCCAATTTGCTGAGAGTGCATCCATCTGAAAGGCGAATGTGGACTCATCTTGAGGTAAAATCGGCGCGTCGCCGAGAGCCTTGCAGCTGGGATCAGGATTTCCAGGACTGCAGATGAACTCACCCATGTACGAGTTCATAGCGGAGAAGCACGTCCCATTCGAGTTGATTCCCCAGCGACTGCCATCATCTGGATCCATAAAATCGAGGTCCGAGTTTATGTCCAGCGAAGCTGGGCATGTTGTGACGGAGCACACGTTGTCTTCGATTCCGGCATCCAGCGCTGCCTCCACAGTCGCGTACTTTTGGATTTGGCTGGTATTTTGCTGACAAAAGTTGTTTGAAGCATAGCGCAATTTTTGGTACCAGGACTGGTGGCCGCGTTCTCCGATATAAACTCTCTCTGGAATTCCTGGGATGTTGGCGCCTGGTGTTTCACACGAACTGGAGTAAATGCAGAGTTTGTTTTCATTTACTGGCGTGACGACGCGGAAGTCCGACGGCATACCTGGCCCTACTTGAATTGATGACGATATGGTGGTGCCACCACCTTCGACGATGTCGATTTCAGGGGCCCCGCGCCCTTGGTGAGGATTCATCCCAAATCCTGGGTCACTGTCGCATGCACTAATGCGCTGATTGTTTGGTGTTAACGTGTCCGGATCGCAAGCGTCGTAAGAAAATGGCCACATCCTGTTTGTGGAGCCGCTGAAAATCGCGCGACCGAGGTTCCCCATCATCCAGATTCCTGGCCATGTTGGGTAGTAACGAAGGGACTGAGCTCGAGCACTCGCATCCAGCAGAATGTCGGGGTTACCGGAGGATTCGGACAGAGCTGCAGGGAGCTGCGCTCGAACTTCAATCATACCACCTTGTATGCAGAACTTGTTCCAGGACTGGACCATACCCCCGCGATAAAACTACGAACCAATCGGGTTAGCAGCAGAAAAAAAACGACAATGTGGAGATGGACAAGATGAACCAAGTACTTACGAAGGTGACGTTCTCGAAACCTGGTGTCTCCAGGTAGCTGTTCCACACTTGGAGCTGGGCAACGGAATCTTCCATCTCAATCTGGAAGCTGCAAATACCGTTGTCTTCATCGCACGCTGTCGTGGTTTTGTTGTGCGCGTAGACTTCCATCGCGTCGTTCACACCGTCGGGTTTTTCAATCGAGGTCCACAGATGATCATCCCCAGGTCGGAATGATCTCCCGGGAGTGTTGAATTCGTCACTCATCACCAGATCCCATATATTACCGCGTGAAGACTCCCACTTGTAGCTCTCATTCGGCGTCTCAGGGTCCACCCACATCTTAAGGCCAGACTGTGTCGTTAACCGGTTGTCATTTCGTCGGCTACGTCTTGCTGCCCAGCAGCGATGATCCAGAACCAGCCAAGCCACACAGAACTTCGCCCAAAGCCTCAGCATCATGAAAATTGAATTGGCTCACTCCAGTTAGACTTATATACTTTTTCATCGCCGTTGCCGAGGAAGGCGATGCACCTGGGACGTGTACCATTTAAACAGAATTTGCGAACACTGACTTCAACTTGGTATCTTAGGTGGTTGCGAATCGTTTTCTGATTGATTTCTGGTAAAAATATGGATTAGGAGTTGATGCCTGCTGACACATTGGAAGCCATTCTTGCGTTCCTGACAGGTTTTGACGTATTTAAACTTTCTCATGCGAATCACGAGTGGTTCTTGCGGCTATCAGACCCCAGCTTCTGGCAGGAACGTCTTCATGGACCAGCCGCCGATATCCAAGGACCACCATGAATGAGGGATCTGATAACCACTGCGAACCGACTCAAGCGACGGATGATAAGTATCATCCAGAGAGAAATGGGACTACAGTGGAAAAAGAAATATAAACAAGAACGATCGCTGTTTTGCCGCGGCATGGGGTCTCAAGAGCTCATCTTTCGCTACCAGAGAAGTCCCTTCGCGTATTTAGAGCACAATGCGTTCACGGAATCACGACAGCAGAGACCCGTGGCGTATTTTGCTGGCAACGCTAGCCTCAGTTTTGATGTGTGGTTCTGTTTGCCACCGGTATATTCACTAAGAATGATCTCGAGAGATCTTTACGTTCGGACTGGGCTACCTATGAATGAAGGCACTAAGCCTTGCACTCCCCAGCAGCCCGTTTACCGAGTGGGCTTTCGTTTGAGGTCCTTCTCAGGGTCCCGCTCCCACGTTGGTTGAATTCAGTCGCCTTAGCCGATTCGGTATCCTCTGCAGAACTGTGGAGTTCGAGGCCGGCTGGTGACTTGGAGGAGCCCTAGCTGCCACATGTTTTTTGCCGCATTGATATCGCGCTCCCAGTAGTTCGCTCTGCATGCTACGTTTCCGCAGACACGCACGTTCCTCGACCTCTTGGTTTTCGTCGTCCCGTAGATCTTGAATGGCGTGTTCACCATCGGTCCCGAGCACTCGGAGCAAAGATAGCTGGTACGAAACTCGTCCACCATGACGAGGGTTGCGCGGCGAGAGAGTTCAAGCGCGAACCTCTTTAGCGGGACGTGCATATGGCCCACGAGATGAGTCTGGCTGCTCCATTTTCCGAGAGCCACACACACGTCACGGTCCACGGTCGGGACGACACGCTTGGCGAGTTTCGCGACGGCCTTGCGTTTGAATCGCGACACCGTGAATCTCCACTTTCGAAACCCTTTGAGAGCGCAGAACTCCAACATGGCGCTGATGTTCTTCCAGATGTGCTCGTAACGAGATAGCAGGGACGCCGACGACGAAGTCTTGAACGAAGGCATGTCCTTCAAAAACGCACCGTAGAGCGGATACCTCTTCTTCAGGTTTTCGAACCAGAATGCATGATGCTCGACACGACTCATGTGTCGGTACTCTCGGGACGTGACTTGTAGGACGTGAGAATTGTCACGCAGGAAGTGAGTCCGGCGCCTGATGCCGTGTTTCCGCGGACGGTGCTTTGGGTGGTGCCTGTGGCAGATCTCGCACCACCCCTCCACATCGCACTTTGCTCTGCTGCGTCTCTTGCGTCGGTGGCGACGATTGCGGTTCCTGCTGCGCTTCTTGCCATGGCGTCTACCGCCAACGTGGCCTGGACAGGTACTGCACCAACCGGGCATGGAGCATGGCTCTTCCGGTGGGTTGCAGACATAGCCCAGCATAGGACGGCCGTATGCCGTCAGCATCATCCGTAGACCTGGGTCAATCCCGATCAATGTAGTTGGTATATACTTCGGAGAAAGAGCAGGTCGTTCAAGAGGAGCAGGAATTGACGTCGGCACAGCAGCACTGTAGCCATTCGTGGAGATCTGATACTCGAAGCTGCGCCTTGGAGCTCCAATCCGGGGATCCGCAGTATGGCTGACGCAGTCTCCGAGGTTGAACACCGTGGTCCACATTCGCTCGCGCACTTCTTGGAACTCCGTAGTCGTAGCATACGTCCGTCGTCCATGGGCGTTTGTGGACTTGTAAAGATAAAAAAAAATCCTTACCCGTCGTCGCCAAAATTTGCCTTGCGACTTGGTAGAGCACCTCTGTAGTGACTGGGAAGAACGCCGGCACACAGGAGGTGGGCTGCGGCAGCAACGTAAACAATCGGCATCCTTTCGGGATCTCGTCTTGGTCGTGCATTTCTTCCATTACCTTCAGCATGTCGTACAGCTTGCCGAGAAATAGCACCTCATGGCTAGCGATGTTCGCAGCTGTAGGAGGCAGTTCTAGCCACTCAAGCCATTGCTTCTCGACGTCCGTGAGGTCTTCAGGACTTGACTTTAGTCGAGCGACCATGGCCTCAGCTGCTCCCCGCGGATACGCAAGCTGCAGGCTAATGAAGCTGACAAGCCGCGCCTCAAAGTTCGTTCGAACGTGTTGCTGCGCCGCAACGAGCATGTCATTCGCCAGTTCTTGGATAGCGGAGCTTGAGTAGAAGAGCGTAGGTGGTATATACGATATGACCCTCGATCGCGTAGCCTTGTACTTGTTGATGGACTCCTCTAGTGCAGCGTTAGCCGAGGGTTTTGGCGCGGGCCTCTGTTCGTCACCAAAGACAGCTGTGCAGCACCGGTAGAACGTAGCTTGGTCCAGCTGTAGGGCTGTCTCCATCGTTCGAGATCTTGCCGGTATTACTGGGTAGTTCGGGTAGCTGCGCCGATGGTGCTCGAACAGGCGGCAGCAGTGGAAGTTCATGACGAACATTGCCTCTATGCGGATCTGCCGCAGAGCCACAGCACGTTGTTCGAGCGCGTCCCGGATGTCAGGATTCGGACAAATGTGCCTCAGTGGGTACGTCACGGTTGAGAACACTAGAGCGCTGTTGGCTCCTCGAAGAAGGGTGCGACGATGGTTCGCGGCGGCGCGTTGCTCGATGTCGACTTCATCAGGCGGTCTCCACGCGACCGCGAGTTCTGGCAGGGGCTCGACGATGCCGTGGTCGATAGCGAACGAATCCATGGATCAATGTACGTTTTCTTAACTATCTGGATGCCGGGGTGGTATGTCAATATTGGAAGGCGTCCATTAGTCAAAATAATTCCAAAGACAGCGTCAGGAAGTGGTCAAGTTGGTCAAGTTGGTCAAGTTGATCCGAGTGGGCAGACGTGGTCCCGGGAAGTTCCCCAGTATCTTTAACAAACCGGAGTAATATGGATAATTTTCGTATCTGGAGTGGAAGTTTGACCCAACACGACGTAACTGTATTGATCCGTGATGGACAACTGCCAGACACGTACCAAAGACTGAAAGGTTCTGTAAGAGCTGGCGAGGGCCTGATCCGTCCGTTGACATGGGTCAACGTGCAACTGAAAATGTGCACTCGTCCAACAGAAGGAAGGAGTATGCAGCTTGTGCAGCCTAGCTCGCCTGTGGATTCAAACTGCACCATCTCGTAATTTCCTTTCAATGGTGCCATGTTCATATCAAGGGCATCGACCACGTCGACTTGGGATTGATCATACTGCTGTAGTATATTTCGCACCGATTAAGGTTAAGCCAAATCGCTACGCTGGTTTACTCCGATGACCAAGCGCTCTGGAGATGCTGACTGGACTGGCGTCGAAGCAGCTCGTATTGCTGGCGTTGCTGTTGCTTCACCTTGCGCTCAGTTTCAATGGCTTCCGCTTCTTTCTTCTTCGCGAAAGGGATGGCGATGCAGGAGGCAATGCCCAATACAAGTGACACTAGGTAGCTATTACATGTGGAGGAAAACATCCATTAGTCGACTAGCTATCCTAGAATATTGGAGGCCACGCGCCAGCAGATCGCCGTGCAGGACCGTAACCCGATAAACGACAATTTCGAATCGTTCGCACAGTGAGCTCAAGAAACAAGAACAGCACCAAGAACAAACAGTCGCAGAACCAACGTACCAGTTCGTTCGATTAATGTGTATCTAGGTTTGGGCCTAAACAGGCACAATGGCCTTGTTATTCGAAAGCGAGTTGTAGAAGCCCAAGTACGAGGAAAACTTCTCCAAACCGGGGTTCTTCGCCAAGGTGGCCGGCGAATCGGCGAAGTACGTCACCTTCGGGTCAAGACGGTATGCCACGAGGATTTCGTCGGGAGTGACCTTGTTCAGGTACAAGGCTTCGTTCGAGGCGCCCTTGTTGAGCATGCGCTTAACGTCCCAGACTCGCTTCTTCTGAGCCAGCGTCTGCATCTGCTTCTGCGCCGCCTGCACAAGTTTCGAGTTGAGGATCCACGTCTTCATGCTCTGCGCCCAAACCTTGAACTTGGCGGCGACCTCAGCGCCACCGCGCTCTTCCTCAGCGGGGTCGACCGTGACGTCGTTGGCGCGAAGCATCCGTTTGCCGGCGACGTTCGACTGCAGTTCCGACTTGGCCAGCTTGGTCTCGGAGCCAGCCGAGAGAGCGTCACTGCTGGCAAAAGCGACGAACGCGAGCACGAGGAGAACCAAGAACTTGCGCATGGTTGGTAGCTGAAGTATCCTATGAAGGTCTTGAAGACTTGGGTGTTGTGCACGAAGCAAGTTTGTAAATGAAGAGATACGCTTAGGATGAAGCACTATAATGGTGGTGAAGCCCACGGGCGGACCACCGACGGACAGCACCAGTCAGTATGGAACACATGAACGAAAATACAGTTTCCTTTGACGTAATCGATGGTTTCTGTTTCTGGTCTCAAATCTGGTCTCAGTTAGTGAGTGAAACTCACTAACAACACGATATACCTATTTATACCTAAGTAGGGGATTTTGGCCTTTTGCTGTGCGCTTGCATGTACAACAGATGCGTGCTTATTGAAGGGTTTCAAGTCTAGATATTACTACAGAGAGGGCCATCTGGTGCTTACGAAATTGCAGCGACCGCATCTTAGCGGATTGGGCATCAGAATGACAATCAAGAATGATCCTTTTGATCATACTGGCTTGCGGGCTGTTGGCCCGCCGGGCTCGCAGTTCGGGTGTCGTTTAATGAACGTAAGGATTCCTTGTTAGCATAGTGTAGATTGGTGGCTCCGAGTTTCAGTATCGAAGTCCATAGCTTATATCTAGTAAGCTTACTTCTTATTCTTCTTGACGAGCGTTTTCTCCTTGATAATTTGCTCGTTCATCTCCGTGAGCGAGTCTTGTCTACTGTAGAAGTCACGATCACCATTCCAGTAACTCAATCCATGCATTTCGCTACTTGAGATTGTTTAGCACTTATACCGTTAGTCTTACAGACGGCGACGGAAAAATACGCTCTACTGAGAAATACGCCATCCCACAGACGATTTCATGTACGGAGGATAGTGGTCAGTGTGGCGTATTTTTCCGTCGCCGGCTGTTAACATGACCCGAGTGCGCATTGTTTATTTATTCCGCGGACGCGACCAGTTTAAACCAAGTCCGGATGTAAGGCTGCCGCACGTGTGCATTGGAAACTGCTTCTTACTACACCGCGCGCGCACGTTAATACCGTGGAAGGCTACAAGTCCGTCTTCGGAAGCTGTATCCACCGCAAAAAGCTTCTCACTTCCACGGCCGAAGTTCCATCATGCTTTTTAGTAAAGGTGCTGAGGCAGGCCCCTCCGACAGAAATAGCAGGTCGAACCGTTTCCTATACCTTTCATATGAGACTACTGCCCTTCAACTCAAGCGGCCTAGCGCACATTACGCCAACACGCAAGAGGTTTCGACGGACTATGAGCTCGCCGAACGCGGTAACTACCAGTGATGATAAACCACCCGCATCAAACTCAGTCTCGGTACCTCCACAAGACTCTCGGGGTCGCGTGCTGCAGCTTCTCAACCGCCAACTATCGTACAGAGCTTGTGTCGTCATTTTCCTCTTCCTCGGGTCCATAGCTGTCCTCACCCCATTCAAAGAATATTATCTTGGGAACTACGTGACCGAGCCTTTCGATGAAGTCCGAGACGATCTGGTAGCCCGAAAGCTCAACCAAATGGGCGTCGTCATCAGCGGCGCGCACTATTTCGACACGTTTAATCGTAAACTGATCCCGCTCATCGACTTTGATACTAAAGAGGAACTCAGCCACACAACTGCAGCTACATTAACGGTGACAGATTTTCTTGTTCGTGCTAATGTCCGACGAGAAGGTCTACTCGCAGCTCTACCACAAGAACTTCTAGCACAACCTGTGAATCTTATGGTAGACGGACTAGCGCCGCTTTGTGGGCCATCGGCTTGGGAGACTCAAGCGCAACTACTTTTCGGAAATTATTTTCCAGCTATTCGCCATGAATTTTGTCGCGACTTCTACGATAAATTCCCTCGCGACCGATTTTTCAATCTCGAAACGACGGCACCGGTCAATGCCAACCTATCAGTCGTTGGAAATGTCAGTCTGGGTCTCATCGCTGTGGTCAATATGTCCGAAGTGTACTTACGACAATTCAACGACGCGCAAGTGGTTCGGAAGATCATGAAAAATGTACAAGAAGGCTATATGGATTTGGAGTTGTCAGAATACACAGACGAAGTGGCAGACGCAATTGTGGACAGATATAGCGAAGGGATTTCAGTGTCTGACGTAGTAGCGCTGCTCCCAGCATCTTTTGACGCGAATCATGTGGCACTAGTTGACGTTATTGGTGTCAGCGCATTGCTCTCGTATTATTTGGAATCACAGGAGCTGACAATGGGGAAGAATGTGAATGGAGAAGCGGCCATTTCGGCGGAAGTGACACATGCTACGGCATCTTTTTTCGATCCAGACTTTGCGATCACTACAGTGGGGATGCACTACGTATCAACAACTCATTTGGCGCCGTTTTGGAAATGTTCCATTATGCACACGTCGATGGCCAAAAATCTATCAGTTAGCGATGTGGATACTTCTGTACTGAAGCAATGTGGGAGTGACATGGCCGCCAATCTTCCCGTATTTATTGTGAATCTCATGTTCCTTTTTCAGTCGAAGTTGCGAGATTACACCACTCTGGATAATTCCACGACGTACACATTGGGGCGACGACGGGAATCCGATTCTGATTACAAGGCACTAGAAGTTCCTGAACTCCTTGATGACTCCGCACTCCTTTCTATCGACGGGTCAAGTTGGACCAAGAAAAACACTAATGTATCATCAGCGATAACGGTATCAACAACGCCCTACGGCTACCTGTACACGCCAGACTGTAAACGACTTGTAACCCAAGCGCTTTTGCAGACTGGACGCAATGTACAAAAGTACCAAGCTTACATGGGCGACGGATTGGGCAATTGCGCTTTTAGAGACTCACAGGAGACCGAGTTGCAGACGCTATGCCGATTGTTCATGACAGCAAATGAGGTGCTATTCCGTGATCTCGATGGCAACCTCATCGAAATTCCAACCTGTGACTCATTGGTCGACGCGTCCGCTAGCGCAGCGAACCAAGAACTCCAGCAGCAAAATTTACGACAAATTGAGTGGTTCATGATTGACACCACGACACTGACTAGGCGAATTCGCATCACAGACAACACGAGTCGACAGATACGAACGTTTTTACTGATGCTCAATTTCATCGGTGCTTCACATTACGCACTCCAGTACATTTACATTCTCAAAAGTATCTGGATATTTATCAGCAACAGCGTCCTCCAACCTGCAGCGGAGGAGCGTTCGGCCACCAACAGCATTCATTGCAAACCAGCGCCACTTGTTCGACTCGGAATTAAGGAGCTTTTGTTGTGTGATCCAGCCGACGGAGCCCTGGAACATCCGTTGACAATGGTTCTCATGTACCTTGGTGCAATTGGGGCGTTGAGCAATATCTTTCGACTCGGATGCACTGCAGAACTATCAACGCTCGGCGGTGGTATCGTGATTTACTGCAAACCAGCCATCCCAGTGGGCAGCTTCAATCTCGTATTGACGACACTCAGTAGCAGTTATTGGGTCATTCGTGTGACGTTGCAGTCTCGATCACTCGCTATGCGTCTGGACCACGTCGTTCGCGACAACTTCATCCGGTTTTGGCTCACCAACGCCTGTGCTGTACTCGTCATCCACTTCACATGCAAAGGTGGCGCCGATTTGATCTTCCAGAACGTGGAATTGCGATCGGATCCCCACATCTACGCGATAATCGGAGGTTTCGCCGTGGCATTGGCCATTTCGACGGGGTTTATCCTCGTACATCTTGCTGGCACGGATAGAGAAAAGTTGACAACGCTTATCAAGCAAACTTCTACCAGGACAGTCTGGAAAAATTCCAAGGCTAGAGCAGCCAGCTACCGCGCTTTTGTTGCCTTATGGAGTACAAACGAACTCGACTCGGTGCTGTATCACTGTGCGTCTCCACAAATCGCTCGACAGCTTCAAATTTCAAGTCTACCAGAACACGCAGATCAACAGGCATGGAAGCTGGGAAGTAGATCGGGAGATCCGATGAACAATTTGCGATCAATCATGCGAATCAACGATTTTGTCGCGGTTCACTGCGCCGGAGGGGCCCATTTGCACTTGCAGAGTGTCAAATGGTATCTCAAATCTGACGGACGCGGTGGGGTCATGACTGTCGAGCCCCCAGTTCGAAACCCGCGAATTTACTCGGTCAATCGCAATCCAAATAATGAAGAGCAAAATTAGGTATAGTGTCAACGCGATATACAGATGTAAACTTTCCGTAGACACGTGAGTGCTCAGGTGGAACGAACACCAGCGCTCCGAAGCTCGAAACACTTAGATTTTGGTTCTCGGTTACGGAAACCTTTCGGTCCGAAGACGAAACAGCAAGGTTGCATGTTCCTTTGAAAAACCTTGAGAACCAGCGAAGCAATTTGGCAGTTCAGGTTTTCCAGCTTTGTTCGGAAGGCCCGCTATTGGTGAAAACTACATTCGTGACTCTTCCGTTAGGGTCGAAGTTAGCGCGCGCCCTAAGCGCCGGATACGCTAAGGATTTGCTTGTCCTTTTAGCCGCCAGTCGCGGTGAAACCAGCTTAGTGGCGCTGCAGGCCAGGGGGCACGCACCTCAGTTTGTGATTTGATTTCTACTCTACAAGTTTAACGCACGCTACCTTCGTTCACGTCAGACAGCAATAAATGCGCCGCTTGTTCCAAGATCAAAATCGCGCTTCGAGTAATAGTGACGGCATTGATTTTCACCCATCGACACCTCCCGGTTCTCCTCCAGCAGGCGGTAGCTGGACGGGATTGGTAGCACCTGACGGAAGTCCGCCAACTCAGAGACTCCGGCTTCAGCCGCCACTTCTACTTGGAAGGCAAAGATCTACGTCGACAAATCGACAAGCTACTGCACTGCCAAACGTGGCTCCTCCTCAACTGCAACCTGCTCAACACGACCATGTAAGTGCTCCAGCAGATACCAGGGTGCCGCCAACGACGCAGTCGTTGCACCGAACGCCAGCCGATAATAACGCTGGTGAATCGAGCTCACAAGCAAATCCTAGAACTGCTATAGTAACAAACCACACGCCTACTTCGACGGTGGCTGGCGTTCCTGCGGAGGTTGAATTTGCGGTGGACAATTATCAGCCCAAAGCCGGATTTGAGGTTGTTGGACCCGGCCCCACTGAGCGATCATTTATATACAAATGGGGGGGGGGGTTCGAGTTCGGCACGTGGACGACGCAGCTGTATGTGGTTGGATTTGCTTGGCCAGCGAACATTGTCGCTCCAATGAATTCGCTCATCTTTTATATGGGGGCAAGACGTCGCGAGCAACAAAATACCTGAAGGAAGTTCACCAGGTCACGTCATTGAAACTGTGTTGGAGGATACGCGCAAGAGAACACGAGATAAAATCGTTTCCCGCATCAAGGCGTCCGCCCAAACACAGGAAACTTGTGAGCGCATCAGCTTACTTTTGCAGACACTGCTTGTCGATCACAACAACCCACCATTTATCATGGGCGAATGGGAGGAATCAAAACTTTTGCGTGCGGTCGTCACCAAAGATAATTTCCGTGCTGTTGTCAACAGAAGATCGGTGACGCACTCAGTGATCGAGCTATACGTGTCGGCCAAGCGTGAGCTGATTCGTTTCCTCGTCGATAACATGCTCCAAGGTGTCAAGAGTGTCGTCATGGTCGCGGACTTCTGGACAGCAAAATCCCCGGGCACTAGATTTCTTGGCCTTCGTGCTTACTTTGTCACCGGGGAGTTTGAATTCGTGTCTGTCTTGTTGGGCACAAGACACTTCCAGCCACTGTACGGTGAGCAGGACAATGGAATTCGTGGCCCCTTTCGACGTTGGATTGTTCAAATACTCAGCGATTTCGGACTGACGACTGCAGATTTCTGGGGTGCGACTACGGACGGAGGCCCCGACGTCCAGCACATGATGAAGTCCAACTCGATGCTTTCTTGGGAGTGGTGCATGCCGCACTTAACGAATGCAGCAACCAAGGCGGCGTTTAGGATGACCAGCAATGTTGCTCGCTCTAAAAACCCTGAAATGCTGGGCCTTTTGAAAAAGGTAACGATGACGGTATATCAAGTCCGCAGCGTGGAAGTTATGGGCGATTTGTATGAGCAACTGGTTCGGATGCTCGGCGTTGGAAAGGAGAAGAAACTAATTGACTACAAGCCACACCGATTCATGAGTCTGACTCGAGTTTTTGAACGCATCGTGAAGCACTGGAGCGTCCTCTGCATGTGGTACGAGGGGCGGGCAAATAAGGCGGATCGAGACAAAGCTGCGGTGCCGTCTCCGTTCCCGTTGGCTGGACAGAAGTTGCTAATGGAGTAGCTATTGTCATTGATGCTGCCCAGTTCAGCTCTCAATGTGAAAAGTCAAGCGGAAAAGGCCAACCAAGTCGACGTGCTTTTCTCCGCGTACAAAGTGATGGTAACGACACTGGGGCTTGAGCAATCGCTCCGCAAGTATGACGCTATGCGGGAAAACCCGACATCGTATCACCACAGCACACTGCTGCCACTTGTTGTCAAGACCCGAACTCTGCTCAGCGACGCGTTCCACTCACGGTTCTTTTCACGATACACTGATCGGGAAGTTATGAGAACGTGCTCTTACGTGTGGGAAACGCAAATGTTGCTCCATCCTCACGTCATGAACCCCGATGGCCCATTGATGGAAATGGTGAAAACGTGCGGCAAACTACGAAGGCTTGATGACAACGTCATAGAACGAAACCAGTCTGTGGTGAAATCAACGGTAAAGCAAAAGCTGCGGCCAATCATGCGAGAGCTAGCTCCTGCGAACACCGACGTTGTTAACACCTCTCCGATTCCGCAAGGATCTAGTTCAGGCGCGTTTTCAGAAGATTTGTCGGAGTTATTCGATGTCCAAACGATGGCACCTGAACCTGTGACCCCAGCACTGCTCCATGAAGAAGTTATAGATGACGAGTTAGAACGCTGGTTTCGGGATTCATCGCTTCTGCAGCCGACATCAAAAGGACTGGAGTCGGTGCTTCAATTCTGGAAACGCCAACAAGAATCTGGCACATACCGCTTTCGCCAACAGTAGTTCGGATTGTCTTCGCAGCGCCTGCTTCTTCCGCTCAGATTGAGCGCGACTTTGGCATTAGTGGACAAATTGTTACTGTGCAACGTATATCGTTGTCGCCCGAAAACATCGACATGTGTGCGTTCCTGAATCGAAACAGGGAGTTTATCGACGTGACGCAATGCTCAAAGCTGTCCGTGGAAGAAGCCCGCGCTGCGGACCCATCGAACGTTAGAGTAAACCTTGACCCACAAACGCTGATGGAGATGTTTGAAAGTGATTGGGAACACGCACTACTCAACTCTTTCTCCGCACAACTTTCTACTGAGCTTTGGCACTACCAAATTTGCTGGTCATTGAATATATCTTGTATTTGACCTGATCGATATGAAGCATATTCAACGCGTCCACGCGTACAACCACGGCATCCAATCTCGGACTCGTTAGCGTCGTTACCTGTCTTGTCATTTCCTGCGAACGCCGCCACCACTAATTCGTTGTTCGATGCCCTTTGATACTTCCCGCTGTGCGATGGCTCGAGCGATTTCAAGGCGCGATCGCGTTATTCGGTTTGGTTCTGGGTTTCCCTATTCGACTGCTTGCTTCCGTGCTTTCACGTGCCGGGCAGATGCCCGTTTTGCATCTGCTCGCGCCATTTGAAGGCGCAATCGCTTTGATTGTTTCGAATCCTGATCTTTTTGAGCATTTGTTACAGATTGCTTGTGTCGAGACACGCTGCGCATCTGCTGTTGCGTCTAAATCGGGATTTTAGCGCGGTCAACCGATCTCTGCTTCGTTCCGTCAATTGATGTAGTAACCAGAGCTGCGACTTCGCTAAACTTGACCACACCCACATCTGACGGACCAGCCAGTACAGTTCGTGTGGCACCTTCCCCAACATCCTCGGTTGCAATTTGTGTCATATGATCGGCAACCCGAGCTTGAACTATGGGATCGGCTTCTCCACCTCGCGGTACATATTTTTGAGCCTTCGGAGCTGTACTTCGGTGCTGGTTCATCAGCGCTCGCGACACGGCTGCTGTAACCTGACTATCCAAAGCTTGCTCGATGGCTTTCAGGGAGGACTCAACCACCATGGCGTCTTGCTTCCTTGACACGCGCAATTTCTCCATCAACCGAGTTTCAACTTGAGTCAGAGCCTCTGTCTGAGCACTATTTATCTTGCGGTGAATCTCCTGTTGAGATTGATTCATCCGTGCCTCAAATTCAGACACACGACTTGCCACTTCGTTCGTCACCGCGGCGGATACATCGGATCTTGACTTTTGTAGAAGACGGTTCAATCGCTGTTCGGCTTCTGAAATACTGGAATCAAGTTTTGCTTGAACACTATCGCCAACACAAAGTTCCATCGAGTTAGCGTTTGCGCGTATAGTTGACTCCATGTTTTCAAACCGAGCCGATGTTTTCGATTCTACTGCTCCCATCGCCTCCACAAAGGAGGTCTGTATCTTGTCTTGAAATTGCGTGAGTTGTAACTCAACAGCCCCTCGAAAATGTTTTTCACTCGCTTGAATTTTGGTTTCCACAAGGTGTTCAACCCCCCGAGATGCGTTGTTGACCATTTTTGCAAACACTTCATGCGATTCGGCTGATGTTGTTGTAGATTCATCTAGTTTGGCCTGCATGCGAGCCTCTAATTGACAAATACGATCCAAAATATCATCTCGTGCCGCCACGTGAATCTCCCCCTGCGCTTGAATTTTGGTTTCAAAAAGATGTTGAAACCCGCGCGATGCATTGTCAACCATTTTTGCGAAAGCTTCACACGATTCGGCTGAAGTTGTTGCAGCTTCATCTAACTTCTTCTGCATGCGAGCCTCAGCTTCACAAATACGATCCAATGTATCATTTCGTGTTGCATCGATCTGGTATTGCAGGTCTTCCTGCGCCTTGGCAATTTTAGACTCGGTTCGACTGACGACTACATCTTTAAACCACTGACGAGAATTTTCAATAGCTTCATCGAGCTCAGCTCGACATGCCTCCCTACGGGTAGATTCATTGGATTCTTGTGACGCGCGTAAATGGGCCCCGTAGCGCTCCACCGTTGCCTCAAGCTGAAGATTTATCTGCCCCACAATTTCATCAAGCGAGCCGATACGATCGCGAATACCACGAGCTGCACCAGTTGCCGCCGTCACAACGTTAGTGTGCGACGCTCTGAGGGCGAGTTCGAGCCGCTCTTGGAGTCTTCTCTCGGTATCAGCGACCGTACCGCATGTCGAGTTCATGAACACTTCTAGACGATGCTTTACGTCGGCAATGTGCTGCTGTGCGCGCATGTCAACATGGTTCAGGGCTTCTTGTATGAGCTCGAAACCAGGACCTTCAGCCAGCGTGTACTCTTCATGCATCATGAGGCGGCGTTGAACGAGCTGCTGTTCTTGGGTGTACCAGCTACCATATTGATCATAGGTTGGATGGCTTTGGTCTTGCTCGCCAGGTTGATTGTGCTACTGAAGTCGTTGATCACTGGTGCCTTGCATGCCCGTGAAGACTGCCATAGCATGAAGCATGATGAAGTCGATTAGATTTGTGCTTAGAGCGTTAAAACGGCAGCTAGATTACCAGTGTTTCTGCCAATACAATAGCAGAGCACGAAGATGTTCGTCCATTTCAAACTGCTTCACGCCTCTTAGCGCGATCTTAAACGAAGCGGTAAAACCTCCCGAACCTAGTTCGCGAGGTTTTACCGCTTCGCGCAAAAGTGAGGGAACCTTGGTTCGCGAAAAATTCGTTCCACCTGAGCATGTATGTCAAAAAATGTTGCCTACTGCCTAACGCGCCTCGCACCGCTCGCTCGCTCGCCTTGTAACAATAGGTAACTACATGTATACCTGTTCAATTCCCGGATGGTGTGCGCGAGCAAATCTCACAGCAGCATTTTCAAAGTGACCTCATACCTAATATTCTAGGGTGAGCGACTGGGTTACGGCGCTTTTTAATACTGTTTGTTCATCTCATCCCAGAAAGCGTACGGATATGTTCGCTAATAAGGACTTGTCACTTGGTCGCCTACGCAAATGCCGCGCAGCTCTGGTTCGTGGGCACCCCGCACAGGTTTGATTAGTACCAAGACGGCAAGGCAGTAATAGCGGGGTGGTATCTCTCCCGGGTGCGTTGAGATTGGCCACTTTGTACAATCCAGTCGTTCTTGTAGCGCTTTAGCATGTATATGGGGGGAAGACTTCCCCACTGATATCTTTGAAATCGAGGCCGGTGGAGGGGTCCGTGGACTGTCAGCGTTATAACTAAATAACCAAGCATGCTACCGCAGCAGTAGTTAGTGCGTTACAAAACTAACTTACTGTCTAAGGGTGGCCCTGAAAACGCAATTCTCAATTTGGTCGTAGCAAACCGAGCATAAAAGAGTAGGAGGCAAGCTGCATTTTGTATCAAATTGCCCCCGACGGGGTGGTACAGCGTGCTATGCTACAAAGATACGCGGTGTTACTTGGAGAACGTCGAGGAGGTCCATCCCCTTTTCACAATATCCAATATTCCATTCAAACCAATCAGAATCAAATCAAAACCCATCAGAATTCAATAGCCAAGCCAGCGAGTAGCAACCAGGAATGACCAGTTAATCAACTCAATTTCCTTCCTAAGAGTAAAGTACGTAGTACTATTATGCTGATAATGCCATCAACGAAAGAGAGAGAGAAAAAAGTTGCTTAATTGACTTTGCACTACTCGTTTCGCTAGCTACTGTTGATGCCATCAACGAAAGTGTTCATCCTAGTAGAAACCAGTATTTGGTTGTATCCTCAACACGGACAACACGTAAGCCTAGCTGTAGTAGTTTTAACAAACGCATTGCATGTATTTTATATTGTGTAAGCTGACGTGGTAGCTGCAAAATCAATATTTTTGGTATCGAGACCGTACCCCTCCCGTCATTTGAAGCTTCTCCCACCACGCTCTATAGTCTCCAATGACCTTGTTCTTGGTCGTGTCCCCCAACGATTTGGCTTTCAAACTTGCCGATGTCTCTCTCATGCTGTAGAACTTCATGAAAATGACAATCGTAGCATGTTTCAAGTCGGCCCTCTTGTTGGCCATTGCATCCTTTACGTGTTTCCGAAAACCTTAGACTGCGAACGCTCTCTCTTCCTCATCAGCGTTGAGCTGTCCAGATTCCCCTCGTCCGTAGCAACTTCCCGCAGATTTCTAGTACCGGATATCATACCTGGTACTCAGAAGAATGGGTGGGTAACTTGGGCCATACTTGGGCTTAGCCGTCGGGTTGTACTCTTGGGTGCAGTTGCACAAATTCGTCCTAGAAGCGTAATCAAAGTCGCTAACTGAAAGTTTTAGTCGCTGACCTGATACCTCGTACTAAACAACATATTACTTTTTGCGGTTTAGTGATGCAAATTCTATAACGACACCCGAATTGCCCACTGCGTAGCCCTGCAAAAATCCATACACATTACTAGTAGCGTGACGAATAGCGGATCACAATGTATTACTACGTAGTAATACGTTCCGTAAAGATCCTGAACGGTTAGCTGGAGGCCAATGCTGCAACCTAGCTAGAGAATGTGGGTATGCGTGTCCTAACACGAGCGTTTTCGTTTTAAGTGAGGTACATTGATGTCACTTAGGAAACTAAATCCTAACGCAAATGTCTGGAGGAGCTACAGGACCGATTCACAGATTAGCTTCCGCAACGAACCGGCCTCCTGGAGTCATGAGAGCCTGACTAAACACGTGAGCCACGTCCTCCAAGTTGCCAAGCAGTTTCAGCATCGATGAGAGCATGTCCATCTTGGACTCCAGTCTTGCAACACGATCAGTCTCTTTATCCCAGTGAAAGTGTACAGACCCGCTCACCACGAGGCGTTTGTTCAGCAGTCTCGAAGCTATAGACACTTCGTCTTCCTCGCTCTCATTGTCAACAACGAGGTACGGGTAGATGTGGCGAAGCGTGTTCTCCGTAATAGTGAAGCCGACGGTGGTTGTTGCAAGCAGCACCCCATCGGCGACCTGGGTCAGGTGCTTGATATCAACGTTCACGTTCTTGTGGTAGAGTGAGAGTAGTCTCCATAGCTTCAGTAGAGCTATTGCTCTGTGCACAGTGCCATTGGCAACGTCCAACGCCATCGTCGCTCGCAGAAAGTAAAGCTGCGAGTGGCCTTGCGCTGGTTTTGCAGATCTGTCGCCAGTGCTGTGCTCCGTATGGTATATTCACAAAGAATGATCTCGAGAGATCTTTACGTTCGGACTGGGCTACCTATGAATGAAGGCACTAAGCCTTGCACTCCCCAGCAGCCCGTTTACCGAGTGGGCTTTCGTTTGAGGTCCTTCTCAGGGTCCCGTTCCCACGTTGGTTCAATTCAGTCGCCTTAGCCGATTCGGTATCCTCTGCAGAACTGTGGAGTTCGAGGCCGGCTGGTGACTTGGAGGAGCCCTAGCTGCCACATGTTTTTTGCCGCATTGATATCGCGCTCCCAGTAGTTCGCTCTGCATGCTACGTTTCCGCAGACACGCACGTTCCTCGACCTCTTGGTTTTCGTCGTCCCGTAGATCTTGAATGGCGTGTTCACCATCGGTCCCGAGCACTCGGAGCAAAGATAGCTGGTACGAAACTCGTCCACCATGACGAGGGTTGCGCGGCGAGAGAGTTCAAGCGCGAACCTCTTTAGCGGGACGTGCATATGGCCCACGAGATGAGTCTGGCTGCTCCATTTTCCGAGAGCCACACACACGTCACGGTCCACGGTCGGGACGACACGCTTGGCGAGTTTCGCGACGGCCTTGCGTTTGAATCGCGACACCGTGAATCTCCACTTTCGAAACCCTTTGAGAGCGCAGAACTCCAACATGGCGCTGATGTTCTTCCAGATGTGCTCGTAACGAGATAGCAGGGACGCCGACGACGAAGTCTTGAACGAAGGCATGTCCTTCAAAAACGCACCGTAGAGCGGATACCTCTTCTTCAGGTTTTCGAACCAGAATGCATGATGCTCGACACGACTCATGTGTCGGTACTCTCGGGACGTGACTTGTAGGACGTGAGAATTGTCACGCAGGAAGTGAGTCCGGCGCCTGATGCCGTGTTTCCGCGGACGGTGCTTTGGGTGGTGCCTGTGGCAGATCTCGCACCACCCCTCCACATCGCACTTTGCTCTGCTGCGTCTCTTGCGTCGGTGGCGACGATTGCGGTTCCTGCTGCGCTTCTTGCCATGGCGTCTACCGCCAACGTGGCCTGGACAGGTACTGCACCAACCGGGCATGGAGCATGGCTCTTCCGGTGGGTTGCAGACATAGCCCAGCATAGGACGGCCGTATGCCGTCAGCATCATCCGTAGACCTGGGTCAATCCCGATCAATGTAGTTGGTATATACTTCGGAGAAAGAGCAGGTCGTTCAAGAGGAGCAGGAATTGACGTCGGCACAGCAGCACTGTAGCCATTCGTGGAGATCTGATACTCGAAGCTGCGCCTTGGAGCTCCAATCCGGGGATCCGCAGTATGGCTGACGCAGTCTCCGAGGTTGAACACCGTGGTCCACATTCGCTCGCGCACTTCTTGGAACTCCGTAGTCGTAGCATACGTCCGTCGTCCATGGGCGTTTGTGGACTTGTAAAGATAAAAAAAAATCCTTACCCGTCGTCGCCAAAATTTGCCTTGCGACTTGGTAGAGCACCTCTGTAGTGACTGGGAAGAACGCCGGCACACAGGAGGTGGGCTGCGGCAGCAACGTAAACAATCGGCATCCTTTCGGGATCTCGTCTTGGTCGTGCATTTCTTCCATTACCTTCAGCATGTCGTACAGCTTGCCGAGAAATAGCACCTCATGGCTAGCGATGTTCGCAGCTGTAGGAGGCAGTTCTAGCCACTCAAGCCATTGCTTCTCGACGTCCGTGAGGTCTTCAGGACTTGACTTTAGTCGAGCGACCATGGCCTCAGCTGCTCCCCGCGGATACGCAAGCTGCAGGCTAATGAAGCTGACAAGCCGCGCCTCAAAGTTCGTTCGAACGTGTTGCTGCGCCGCAACGAGCATGTCATTCGCCAGTTCTTGGATAGCGGAGCTTGAGTAGAAGAGCGTAGGTGGTATATACGATATGACCCTCGATCGCGTAGCCTTGTACTTGTTGATGGACTCCTCTAGTGCAGCGTTAGCCGAGGGTTTTGGCGCGGGTATCTGTTCGTCACCAAAGACAGCTGTGCAGCACCGGTAGAACGTAGCTTGGTCCAGCTGTAGGGCTGTCTCCATCGTTCGAGATCTTGCCGGTATTACTGGGTAGTTCGGGTAGCTGCGCCGATGGTGCTCGAACAGGCGGCAGCAGTGGAAGTTCATGACGAACATTGCCTCTATGCGGATCTGCCGCAGAGCCACAGCACGTTGTTCGAGCGCGTCCCGGATGTCAGGATTCGGACAAATGTGCCTCAGTGGGTACGTCACGGTTGAGAACACTAGAGCGCTGTTGGCTCCTCGAAGAAGGGTGCGACGATGGTTCGCGGCGGCGCGTTGCTCGATGTCGACTTCATCAGGCGGTCTCCACGCGACCGCGAGTTCTGGCAGGGGCTCGACGATGCCGTGGTCGATAGCGAACGAATCCATGGATCAATGTACGTTTTCTTAACTATCTGGATGCCGGGGTGGTATGTCAATATTGGAAGGCGTCCATTAGTCAAAATAATTCCAAAGACAGCGTCAGGAAGTGGTCAAGTTGGTCAAGTTGGTCAAGTTGATCCGAGTGGGCAGACGTGGTCCCGGGAAGTTCCCCAGTATCTTTAACAAACCGGAGTAGTCTGGTTGGAAAAGTCGACTCGAACGCCTGCCAAGTACGTAGCTTTTTGGTCCGTAGAATGGTGGACTGGAAGGGGGGCCGACTGGGACCCAAAGATCACTGACTTCGTCGTGGAGCCACACAAGCCGCGCAAGAAGAAATCGCGCAACCTTAGAGAAGTGAAGGCCCCTGTGGAGCTCCCTCCCGTCACGAGCTGTACGAAGGTGGCGTTGAAGCCGTCAACGGAGCAAAAGGCGAAGCTGAACCAAATGTTTGCAACTCGTCGTGCTGTGTACAACAAGCTTGTCGCCGCCTCCAAGGACGAGCGAGCTACGCGTTTGGCTCAAAGATACATCAAGCCCAAGGCGCTGGCGCAGCAGTACCGTCCAATGTCGACGAAGGAAGGCGTCCATCATTACTTCTGAAACAAGAAGAAGCTGGCCTCGCATCTTCAGTGGAATTCGGAGGTATTCGTTGGAGCCTTTGACGACTTCCAGGATGCTGTCGTCTCGAGCAGCGCGCTGTTTGACGCTCTGAAGGAGAAGGGCAAGAAGACAACATTCCCTGAAATGGGCTTCAAGAGTGTATTTGCGCGGTCCGATTTGATGGCGCTGCGGATAGACCGCTACTTCTTCGTGTCCAAGGATCGCAAATCAGTTCGCTTCCACGAGAAGTTCATGGGCGAGAAATGGATCGAGCTGTCCGAGCCTCTGCCTGAGATTACCACAATGGTGCATCTAGTGCGCACCCGTGAGGGGGGTTTCTATCTCTGCGTGCCCACCTGCAAGAACTTTGCGCCTACGCTGAGCACTCGCACGGGTGCTATTGATCCAGGCGTGCGCTGCTTCATCACTTTATACGACCCCAGCGGCCGAGTATTCAGCATCGCGGACCCCGACGAGAAGATACTCACGCGACTCAAGATTGCGGACGCACTGCGACGCGAGCTGGCGCTGCTAGAACAGAAGATCGTAGAGCCGCCGTGTCGAGGGAAGGGCTGTGCGTGCAAACGGACGAGTGAGGGGCGTGAGGCGGCGAAGAACGAGGAGAGCAAGTGTCCGCATCCGTGCCACACAAAGACCAAGTGAGCTAGCTGAAAGTGTGACGAGCGAAGGACAGCATTCATTCGACGTTCTTCGTCCAAGTACGTCAGGTACACGAAGGCGTCCAGCTCCTCCGGGTCGGGTTCAACCTTTAACCCGTTGAACAACATTGAGTGTGATTGCATGTATCGCTTCTTCCAGGACGGATCTGTCTGCTGTTGACTCTCGACTGAGCCACGAAGGCATTTCCGCCAGAACAGTCCATCTGAAAAGTAAGTGCTCCACCAAAAGTTTGCGTGCGAGAGCGCAAACGCGTCGAATCCAGTGAGGTAGCTGCACAGATTCTCGAGAATGTCTACCGGTAGTTGGTGGGGCGATATCTTGACAGGATGGATGAGCATCTCCAGAGCGTTCGGCAGTGTAAGAGTTATGTTGTTCACAGGACGCAGCAGATCCAAGCCTGAGGAGGTCGTCACAGGTAGCCAACCCGCTGCTTGGATCAACCCAACTCGAATAGCTCCACCATCTCACTTTCGGTGGGCCGCGAGCACGAAATCAGTCGCACATTTACCCAGCGTTGATCCGGACGCATCAGCGGAGGTCTAGCCAACTTCACTGCTCCTCGTAGCTGATTGTTTGGAAGACTTCCACCATGATACAACTCTAAGGCTTCGACTGGACCCAGCACTCCTCCCCACACACGGAACTCGTCGATGACTCCGTTGAATCCGTACCAACCCAAATGTCCTCGATACGGGAAGCGTTCATCTCCTCCAGTGACACAACCTGTCCCCACTTGTCCATGCGTCCAATTTCGCCATTCTTCGTGTAGTGATCCGGTATCTGACCGAACGATCTCCCCATTGAGATACACATTTTGACACTGGAGGTCGTGGTCGTAGCTCAATACGACGTGATACCATCGATTCGGTTGCAAATTGGTCGCCACCACCGGTTTGGTATCCAGCACAGAGCAGTACAAGTCTCCAGTAACGTTCACAACCACGATCGGCTGGTGGTAGTGCGGCCACGAGCGACTATCCCGCTCTGCCGACTGCAACCCGTAGATGACCCCACCAAAGCAAAGATGACCATCTGAAGCTGGCAGGAGACTGAACCAGACGTCGAAGCTGAAGCTCTCGTCGCTGAGACTGGATAAGCGGAAGTGATGAGGCTGTTCCTGTTGCGCGGTGTCCATTAGATAGGCGAACGAGTCCATTTGGCGGTTGTTGCCTACTTGTCGACCTTGAAACAGCAGAGACGGCGCTATCATGAATCGCTTCGTCCACGACTGCGTTGATCGCAGACGTTGCTGCCAGAAGGCGCCGTCCTCGACGTACTTGAACCACCAGGAACGTGTGTGCGATAAGTGGAATGCGTCGTGGCCGGTCAAAAAGCTGGTGAGTAGTTTGATAGCATCAACTGGAAGGTGCTCCATGCCGGCAGGTACTGTAGGCAAGTGATCAAGTAGTACAAGGGGGTCAGATCGAACTTCAAGTAGGCAAACGTGCGGCCAGCAGCGAGGAACGAAGTGGTCGAAGTGCAGTGAAAGTTACGTTGCGAAAACATCGTAGTGAGGTGGCATATAGATGCAGATTTGCATCTGCTAGCTTCACTTCGGTCTTCATGTCGGGGCAAGAGCTCGCTGTACATGTATCGCAGCAAAACCCAGTTAAAATGGTTTTTCTAGTTTTTCAATTTAACCCAAACATTCTGACAATAATTGGATGGGTTATTACAAAATCACCCAATCGCTGGTTGGGCTTTGCTAGCGTCCGTGGTCGAAATGATGCTTCGACAGGCGTAATGCCCTTTGCTTCTGTTGCGACCGTGAGCATCGAACCAGCGTCAATAGTATAGCCCATGGCGGGTATCAAAGTGTTCGCTGCCAGGGTGCGAGGAGTGACACAAATGTTCAGCCAGTGCCTGGATGGCCAACGTGTTCCCATCCAGGGCGTGGCAACCCCGTCGTGACCAAAGGCAAATGCTTCGCACACGGAGGCGGAAACAGTGCTCGTATCCAGAATGCACTTTGCCAGCTCGCCATCGGGGTAGATGTAGCCTACAAAGTTGGGCTCACCACTTTAAGATACGGCCACCTTTGATGGCCTGTGCGACCACAGCAACGGTGTCCGGGATGACCAATAGAAGGCTGCAAGTATATCGTCGACGGTTAGTGCGTCAGACTGGTGATGGACTGGTTTAACAACACGGCACTGATGTCGCCAGAGAGTTTGCTTTATCTGTCCAATGTATAAATTATTAGCCTCTACAGCAGTAAACCGTCTAGGCGTGGTGGTGCTTGCCGATTTCGGTTATTAGATCGCGCACGTACGTCTCGATGTCGCGTTGCGTGGCCTGGACGGTCTCAAGAACCTCGTTATGAGATGCTGCCTCGCGTTCTTCGCCTGGAAAGAGCGCCTTGTTGGTGATGAGAGACAACCCGATGACTTTGAGGCCGCAGTGAGCAGCCACGATAACCTCAGGCACAGTGCTCATACCCACAGCGTCACCTCCTACCAAGCGGAGGAAGCGGCATTCAGTGGGCGTCTCGTACGTCGGACCGGACACGAAGCAGTACACCCCCTTGCGCACTTTATGAATGAGTCCGACGTTCTCGGCGACATTAAGTGCCAGATCCTGCAGCTTGCGATCGTAGCAGTCTGACAGTGGAGTGAAGCGCGCGCCGAAGCGCGCGTCGTTAGGACCGATCAATGGGTGTTGACCCGACAGCCCGGGCATGTTGAGATGGTCGTTCATGATCATCAAGTCGCCCACGTTGAAGTCCGGATTGAGACCGCCGGCAGCGTTGGTCACCAAAAGATACTTGATACCTAGCAAGTACATGACGCGGATGGGTAGCGCCGTCTCACGCATAGCGTAGCCCTCGTAGCAGTGGAAGCGGCCACGCATACACACTACACGTAGGCCGTCTAGATCTCCGAAGACCAACTCGCCTGCATGACCCTCGACGGTGGAACGAGGGAATTGCGGAATGTCCTCGTACTTGATGACTTCTTGGTTCTCTAAGCATTTACTGAGACCTCCGAGACCGGAGCCACACACGACGCCGATGAGTGGGCGAGTGGTGACTCTCTCCTGGAGGAAGTCATTGATGACGTCGATGCGTTCTATGGGCAATGTCTCATCGGCCAATTGGCCCGTGGACAAGCGACGCAAGTGTTGCGTCGAGTTACCAGCGAGAGTGGCGGCGGAGCTGACGTTGGTATTGGCGCGAGGACTCGTGCCGTCCACGCTGTGGCTCTGGTGTGGGCGGGTGGATAGCGACGGGGGAGGTGACGCCGGGTCGGGCGTCGAGGGCTTCAGCATGGGGCTGGTTGTTGGCGACTTGAGATTACTGAACGCCATGGTCGTTTGCTGGATGATGAAGTCAATGTTACTTGGAGGCAGTGAATTGAAGAATGAGGGGTTCTTGCTGCAACGCTGTAACTTACGCTGGACGCGTCATGCGTGAACCAGTTGTTACCCGAACCGAATTCGCATTCAGCGGTGGTATGGCGTTCCTCGATTACTCTGCTGAGTGTGGTGGTTGAAGATCAAGGCGTTCGCCTTGGCTGGGCGCGGCTGCTTTCTCTGCGGGAGCGATCAAGAGACCCTTTTCCTACAACGCAGCTAGTTGAGTGAGCAATTCATCTTTTTGGGGCAAACCGAACTCGTGTATTGAGAGTCAACCGACTCCACCTAGCTCTGCGACGGCACGCCACCGTGATGGCGTGAACCCGGGTGTGGAGTGGTGGGTCGAGCTCTTAGTGCGACAATGAAACAAATTGCAAATGAGCTTCCTAGCAGTAGTCGGTGCCAACCTGAGGAAGTAGAGCTCTCGAGGGTCAACAAATTGACAATCTCAAGGCTGCCCCACCGATCTCCTGGAAGTACCAGCTGCTAAACGGAAAAACCGCTTTTCACCTTCGATCAAAAGACTGCATTGTCACAGGCGCTCAGACAGACCAGCTCGCCGATATATGCTGTCGTCGCGTTGAGGACATTACGCAGCAGTGCCGTGCTTTGCTATGGGGGCTCATTTTTTTAAGTGGGTATATTGGCTATTCTCCTAACGTAGTTGCCTCTCGATGTCCGTGGCTATCCGAATCGCATCACGGCCTCTGTCCTCAGCTGAACCTACGGTTGTTGGGCCTATTACGCCAGCGCAGAGCTAGCAGGACTCCCCGATGCAGGAACACCGGTGAAATGGTCGCGCAGTACGGACACGCCCACGTTCTTGTGGAAGATGTTCCGTGCTGCGTTAGCATCTCGATCTTGAACCAGGTGGCAGTGCTTGCACCTGTACACCTTCTTGCTGCCGAGCTTCTCGTAGATGCGGCCACACCCTGAGCACGTCTTGGACGTGTACTCCTCGTGCACTTCCACCATTCGACCGCTCGTTCGCTGCATCTTATACTCCAGCATCTTTTTAAACTTGAAGTGCGACAGCGTCATCATGGCGCGGGCAGTGGGGCGACGCAGCTTCCGCTTCCGCTTCCGTCCCCGAAGCACGAGTTCTTCAGCTGGAGCAAGAAAGCTCTCAGGCGTGATGTCCAGACGCTCTTCTCGGACATATCGAGCGGCCATCTGCTGGGTCTCGAACGTTGGCAGCAGCACCTCGTGGTAGTTCAGCGACAGCCACTTTGAGACCTTCTGGTGCATGTCGTGCACCATGCGCGTCACCTTGCTTAGAATTCGACGGATCTGCAGACGCAGGCGCTGACGCCGCCGCTTGTTCCGCTGCACTTCAGTGATGACGACGCATTCTGCAGCCGTCTTCTTCTTTGCCACCTTGGTCTTTGTGTGGCACGGATGTCGACACTTGCTCTCCTCGTTCTTCGCCGCCTCACGCCCCTCACTCGTCCGTTTGCACGCACAGTCCTTCCCCCGACACGGCGGCTCTACAATCTTCTGTTCTAGCAGCGCCAGCTCGCGTCGCAGAGCGTCCACAATCTTGAGTCGCGTGAGTATCTTCTCGTCGGGGTCCGCGATGCTGAATACTCGGCCGCTGGGATCGTAGAATGTGATGAAGCAGCGCACGCCGGGATCAATAGCCCCCGTACGAGTGCTCAGCGTAGGCATAAAGCCCTTGCAGGTTGGCACGCAGAGATAGAAGCCCCCCTCACGGGTGCGCACTAGCCGCAGCATTGTGGTGACCTCAGGCAGAGGCTCGGACAGCTCGATCCATTTCTCGCCCATGAACTTCTCGTGGAAGCGAACTGATTTGCGATCCTTGGACACGAAGAAGTAGCGGTCTATCCGCAGCGCCATCAAATCGGACCGCGCAAATACACTCTTGAAGCCCATTTCAGGGAATGTTGTCTTCTTGCCCTTCTCCTTCAGAGCGTCAAACAGCGCGCTGCTCGAGACGACAGCATCCTGGAAGTCGTCAAAGGCTCCAACGAATACCTCCGAATTCCACTGAAGATGCGAGGCCAGCTTCTTCTTGTTTCAGAAGTAATGATGGACGCCTTCCTTCGTCGACATTGGACGGTACTGCTGCGCCAGCGCCTTGGGCTTGATGTATCTTTGAGCCAAACGCGTAGCTCGCTCGTCCTTGGAGGCGGCGACAAGCTTGTTGTACACAGCACGACGAGTTGCAAACATTTGGTTCAGCTTCGCCTTTTGCTCCGTTGACGGCTTCAACGCCACCTTCGTACAGCTCGTGACGGGAGGGAGCTCCACAGGGGCCTTCACTTCTCTAAGGTTGCGCGATTTCTTCTTGCGCGGCTTGTGTGGCTCCACGACGAAGTCAGTGATCTTTGGGTCCCAGTCTGGTGGGTCGGTATCCACGCGGTGCGTCACTCGGAACCACGAGTCCTGGAGAGGCTTGAAGACCGTCGGTACCGCTGCGCTGTCATGAACGTTGTCCGGAGCCCAGAGGCCGTCTGCAACTTCCTGATGGAATCACACATCAGGACCTTCGAGGACGCGTCCGTCTCGCGCGACTCGCTGCTTCTTGTTCTTCTTGCTTTCTCCGCCGATGCCCCTGCGTTTCTTGTCTCCGGACGTCCTCGTGCGCTTCTTCTTGGACGCTGGCTTTGCCTTTCCAGCCGCCTTGCCCCGCCCTCTGCGAGGCGAAGCCGGTGCCATGGTCGCGGGAAGTCGGATGAGTTGGCTCGGTCGAGGTCGCTTGAGTAGGAGACGGCAAGTTGTGGAATGTTGTTGTTTTCTCCGCTGAATTTCCTACGAAAGCATACAAAGTCCAAGATATCGCCTACGTTTCACCGATATTCTGTCTCGGGCTTTACTGTAATCTGTTGTTTGACAAGCCGGATCTTGGTCGTCACTACCATGTTGAGATGGACCGAGTGGCCGATTTCGCCAAGCGCATTGCACCGGACCATATTGAAGTGGCCGACGCGTTTTCTTGTTGCGGTTGTGGCATTGTGGCTATGTCGAACATGCATGCAAATTTTGGATCGTTCCGCTCGTATGGTATATTCACAAAGAATGATCTCGAGAGATCTTTACGTTCGGACTGGGCTACCTATGAATGAAGGCACTAAGCCTTGCACTCCCCAGCAGCCCGTTTACCGAGTGGGCTTTCGTTTGAGGTCCTTCTCAGGGTCCCGTTCCCACGTTGGTTCAATTCAGTCGCCTTAACCGATTCGGTATCCTCTGCAGAACTGCGGAGTTCGAGGCCGGCTGGTGACTTGGAGGAGCCCTAGCTGCCACAAGTTCTTCGCGGCGTTGATGTCACGCTCCCAGTAGTTCGCTGCGCAAGCTATATTTCCGCAGACACGCACATTCCTCGACCTCTTGTTTTTCGTCGTCCCGTAGATCTTGAATGGCGTGTTCACCATCGGTCCCGAGCACTCGGAGCAAAGATAGCTGGTACGAAACTCGTCCACCATGACGAGGGTTGCGCGGCGAGAGAGTTCAAGCGCGAACCGCTTGAGCGGGACGTGCATGTGGCCCGCGAGGTGAGTCTGGCTGCTCCATTTTCCGAGAGCCACACACACGTCACGGTCCACGGTCGGGACGACACGCTTGGCGAGTTTCGCGACGGCCTTGCGTTTGAATCGCGACACCGTGAATCTCCACTTTCGAAACCCTTTGAGAGCGCAGAACTCCAACATGGCGCTGATATTCTTCCACATGTGCTCGTAGCGAGAGAGCAGGGACGCCGACGACGAAGTCTTGAACGAAGGCATGTCCTTCAAAAACGCACCGTAGAGCGGATACCTCTTCTTCAGGTTTTCGAACCAGAATGCATGATGCTCGACACGACTCATGTGTCGGTACTCTCAGGACGTGACTTGTAGGACGTGAGAATTGTCACGCAAAAAGTGAGTCCGGCGCCTGACGCCGTGTTTCCGCGGACGGTGCCTTGGGTGGTGCCTGTGACAGATCTCGCACCACCCCTCCACATCGCACTTTGCTCTGCTGCGTCTCTTGCGTCGGTGGCGGCGACGGCGGTTTCTGCTGCGCTTCTTGCCATGGCGTCTGCCGCCAACGTGGCCTGGACAGGTACTGCACCAACCGGGCATGGAGCATGGCTCTTCCGGTGGGTTGCAGACATAGCCCAGCATAGGACGGCCGTATGCCGTCAGCATCATCCGTAGACCTGGGTCAATCCCGATCAATGTAGTTGGTATATACTTCGGAGAAAGAGCAGGTCGTTCAAGAGGAGCAGGAATTGACGTCGGCACAGCAGCACTGTAGCCATTCGTGGAGATCTGATACTCGAAGTTGCGCCTTGGAGCTCCAATCCGGGGATCCGCAGTATGGCTGACGCAGTCTCCGAGGTTGAACACCGTGGTCCACATTCGCTCGCGCACTTCTTGGAACTCCGTAGTCGTAGCATACGTCCGTCGTCCATGGGCGTTTGTGGACTTGTAAAGATAAAAAAAATCCTTACCCGTCGTCGCCAAAATTTGCCTTGCGACTTGGTAGAGCACCTCTGTAGTGACTGGGAAGAACGCCGGCACACAGGAGGTGGGCTGCGGCAGCAACGTAAACAATCGGCATCCTTTCGGGATCTCGTCTTGGTCGTGCATTTCTTCCATTACCTTCAGCATGTCGTACAGCTTGCCGAGAAATAGCACCTCATGGCTAGCGATGTTCGCAGCTGTAGGAGGCAGTTCTAGCCACTCAAGCCATTGCTTCTCGACGTCCGTGAGGTCTTCAGGACTTGACTTTAGTCGAGCGACCATGGCCTCAGCTGCTCCCCGCGGATACGCAAGCTGCAGGCTAATGAAGCTGACAAGCCGCGCCTCAAAGTTCGTTCGAACGTGTTGCTGCGCCGCAACGAGCATGTCATTCGCCAGTTCTTGGATAGCGGAGCTTGAGTAGAAGAGCGTAGGTGGTATATACGATATGACCCTCGATCGCGTAGCCTTGTACTTGTTGATGGACTCCTCTAGTGCAGCGTTAGCCGAGGGTTTTGGCGCGGGTATCTGTTCGTCACCAAAGACAGCTGTGCAGCACCGGTAGAACGTAGCTTGGTCCAGCTGTAGGGCTGTCTCCATCGTTCGAGATCTTGCCGGTATTACTGGGTAGTTCGGGTAGCTGCGCCGATGGTGCTCGAACAGGCGGCAGCAGTGGAAGTTCATGACGAACATTGCCTCTATGCGGATCTGCCGCAGAGCCACAGCACGTTGTTCGAGCGCGTCCCGGATGTCAGGATTCGGACAAATGTGCCTCAGTGGGTACGTCACGGTTGAGAACACTAGGACGCTGTTGGTTCCTCGAAGAAGGGTGCGACGATGGTTCGCGGCGGCGCGTTGCTCAATGTCGACTTCATCAGGCGGTCTCCACGCGACCGCGAGTTCTGGCAGGGGCTCGACGACACCGGGGTCGGTAGCGAACGAATCCATGAAGACAGGAGGCTTGACTGTTCTGATAGTGAGGCTGCTGGCCACCACAGCCAAGTACACTTTCGTCACACCTGACAACGCCGCAGACGCCGTCTCCCGTAACTCCACTGCTGGTGCTGACGCTGCTGCCTCAGCGGCTTCAACTGCGACTCTAAACTTCAACAATGTTGACCGCAGAAGGCGAATTGATCTAGTGGACGCCTTCTGTCGGGGTGGTATGTCCATTTTGGAAGGCGTCCATTAGTTAAAATAATTCCAAAGGCAGCGTCAGGAAGTGGGCAAGTTGGGCAAGCTGGTTAGACGTGGTCCCGGGAAGCTCCCCAGCATCTTTAACAAACCGGAGTAATATGGTTGAATGTGATCATCTATCCGACTATACTACTAGTTTGTATTGTGCTCAACAGCCAATAAAAGCCTAGATCAGTAGTTTGATCCAATCAAAACACATAATTACCTCTATTTTATCCAATAGGATGAGAACATCAAACCAGGTTCTGTAGGCCAGCCGTTCCGACGTATTGGGTCGGAACGCCGGTCAAAATATGTATATGTACAGCCAAAAGACAAGTGAATTGCATATCACTTACATATTTGCCGTTTATCCGACCGACAGCATGGGATTAGAAGAGTTGGTGCCAGGAAACACCAAGCGTGCGAAGGCAACTGCTGTGGGGTCTTTCGTGAAGTTTTTGAAATCCGAAGGTGTGACAGAAGAGTATGTGCGTGTGTGTATTGAACGAGATGGGAGTGGAAAGTGTTTTGTGTCCGTAATGGACAAGTTTGGTATGTATCTTGCGTTTAATGAGGGCAAAAAAGGAAAGCCGTTGGCTCGAAACACTGCGATGCAGTGCTACAGGCAGGCCAAACTTTGGCTCCTCGACCAGTTCCCTCAGCACCGGGCTGCATTAGAAGCGCGTCTGCTCAAAATGGGGAAGACGCTAGGTAACTTTTGCATGAAGCGCAACGGTGGTGGATTTATAAGCAAGGCACCACCATGTACAAAGGCTGACTTAAAGAAAATGCTTGTGTATTTGTATGTTAATGCGAGCTGCTCGAGTGACTACCAAGATGCTGCGCTGCTTTGCCTGCTGCGGTACCTATTCGGTAGAGCCTCGGATCTCGCTCTGCTCCGCAAGCCCAACATCTCCATAGATGCCGGCAACGTGCTCTTCGTCCGCTTCATTCGGATGAAGACATCCGAAGAGCAAGGGCTGTCATTGTTTCCTGGAACCGAGTCTGAGACCTGCCCACTGCTTGCCATGGCACTGGCGGTGCTGATGCAGACCGCCCCATCAACCGACGTCGTCGACAATCTACCCGACATGCAAGACCACGCTGCAATCACGCTTTCTCCGGACGTCCCGCTCCTGGAGATCCTCGACCACCCCGTTGACACAGCTGGACTGGGCGCTCCGTCGGCTGCAGATGTGGAGAAGACACCCACTGTGTATTCCCACGTGAACCGCGTGCTCGAACACATAGCTGCAGCTGCTGGTGTCACGATCGCACTGGCGTCTCATTCTTTCCGGCGCGGCGGGGCACAACACGCCAACGGTAGCGGCGAGCTCACAGCACGGTGGATCTTTGACAGAGGCGCCTGGAACACGAGCACAACGAACAAGGGATTCAACTATATCTTCAACACCAGCAAAGATGACCACAAGGTTAGCAAGATACTCATTGGACACAATACCAAGAAAAACGTGGCGCTCGAGGACTTGAGTTTGTTCGACTCGCAAACAAGGAGCACGATTTCCAGCTTCCAGCGTCACCTGTTCAGCACATGCCACAATCTCCAAGCTACACAGTACAACGTTACCCAAGCTGTCCTTGATGTGCTTACCTCGACTGTGATCCGCCACTACCCGCTGCTGAAACGTCTGAACGCTGAAGCACCTGCAGTTAAACGAATCGAAGCTTGTACCACGGAGATCGGATGCTCGCTCGTTGAGTTACTGGCCTGGTCGTCGCACCTCGCAAATCCAGAGCTACCCTGTGAAATCAGCAAGCCATCAAGCACGCACCTGGCATCTGAGCAGGCATCGCCACGAATGTGGCGAAGTCAGTGAACCTTTTTCGCCGCAAGTGTATAGTGCGGTAGCCCAGGGGATCCAGAGAGCTGATAAACTCTCCGGAACTGGGGTCAGAAACTCTAAAACGTGAACGTTCCAGAGTTGGCGTGTGGCCCTTGTGTATCCTCTTTGGTTCGATCTTGGTGGCAACCTGACAACCTGCCGAGTTGGTAGTTAATGTAGGCCTTGAGCGTGTCGGGCGTGTCGTTCACTGTATGGAACGCACCCTTTTGGACCAGGAACAAAGCCCCAGAACATACACCCTTGTAAGATAGCCAAAATACAGAGTAATATATGCAAATATACAGCCGCTACTTATTCTTTAAGACCCTTGAGCGGTGGGTCTATCACCAGTCCACTGAATACACGCTCCAGACACTGGTCAGTCTGAAACGCACTCTTCTTCTCACGCGCACCACCCTCTAAGAGGGATATAATACTCTCGAATCTCTGAAACGCAGTCTACTAATACACTTAAAGGGGACTGCTAAACCCTCCAAGCAGAATCGTTAACATGAAATGGGAACCCCACCCTTACCTTCACTCAGTGGGCCCAACTAGGATATGGAATGCCGTGGATCAACTCTTAAACGCCGTCGCGTACGATCCCCACAGGCAACTCGGACTTCAAGCTTGGGAGGAAGTACGCGGCGTCCTTATATCCGCGCCCTTGTTCTAGCAGGTCACCGAACGAATTCGACTTGTGCTCAACTTGGTAAAACTAACTCTGTTTGTTACTCTCTACTTCGGCTATCTTCTCTCTTCTTTCTGAATCTCTCAATATCTTCTGGGTATTATCTTGTGTTCTGTATACCTTCGGGGGAGTTCACTTGGTCTTTGTATAGGGCGCACACACTTCGCTGTCTTCGACAGGACCTCCATGTGCTTGGTCCGTCTCATCTGCTCTGAAACTAGCCTCTTGTCCGCACAGTTCTTGGTCGTACACACTGCACACAGTCGTAGGATGTCTTGGCTTGCTACTCGTGAGACTTGATAGCTTGGTAATGTCCACAGCAGCCGCTAATCTCTGAACCGAGGCTTGGAATCTCTGAAACGAGGCCACATATCTCTGGAACGGGGCCAGTTTCAGACTTTTGGGGGTCAGTTTCAGACTTCTAGGAGTCTGGGTCGTCGGTCTCAGGCTTATTTTGTCTTCAACACCATCCCAACACGTTGCTGGGTGTTCTTGAACACCTGGGAGTCAATACACGTTCATATCTTGAGTCTTAGTGGGTCTTGTGGGTCTTGTTCTTCATACTTTCTTGCTTGTGGGTGTACTTGAGTGGTTCTTGGGCCTGGAACGGTGGCATTCAGTGCCTTGAGCCAAGGCAATACGGGTTGTCTGACACGATACGTTCGTGCAGACAATTTATGCTTCTTCCTGGCGACCCGTGTTCAGGACGGGGGCGGTTCCGGACTGAGCGCATGTGCGTTTCAGAGTGTACATCTCTGGAACGCGCGCTTCCGGAACCTAAGGGCCCATCCTTGGCTCTCCACACGCTCACCATTCAAACCACGCACTCTTTCCACAAAATGTCGCAATAGATCCACTCCACATCCACCAATCAAAACTCCGAAACTCAACTGTCGCAACTGAAAATCGGCTGTCCCAAAATGTGGGAAACTGCCTCGTGTCACGAAGCACAGAACAAAAGGTCATCGATCACCAAGCTGCTGTCATTAATCACTTTATCGAGCACGTGAAGCTGCAAGATGCTCGCATGGACGCACCGGAAGCTAAGCTGAACGACCCTAGACAAGAAACACGCAAACGGCACAACCCGGAACCTAGCCAATGCAGTGAGAGTCAAGCTAAGAAGAAGCAGCGCAGATCAGCAGTGACTCACCTTCATACGACTTGGTACGGATAGTACGCCCAAGAACCACCGTTGTGGCGTGCACCCATCTCGAAGCAGCAGAAGTCCGACGCAAAGCAGCTTGTCGCTTACATGAAGCTGTTCTTGGATGACGGCTTTGTGCTTGATGTCACAGAAGCCAGCTACCGCGACCAGATGCTTTCCCTCGGAATCCGTGCAGAGAAATCGGTCTTGAGGTTCCTCGAAGAGCACGGCATCAGCTCGCGTGGGTCTGGCGCTGTCTTGAAACATCTGCGTAGTCTTCACCGTGCTGGCACACTCAACGCCAAAATTGAGCGCCATGAACAACTTCTCCAGACACCTGCTATCCAAGACCCTGCTCCAGGTTACACGCAAAATATTCTCGAACAGATTAGATGATCAGCATGAGTTGCGAAGGTTAATACACGTTAGTTTGTACAAGCCTCCATTAATACAAGCACATACGCTGTTATACGCATCAATATTTAATCAGGGACAACCTACCGCCTCACACAACAGCTCCAATCGCTGTGGCATTAACAAACAGAAAGCCAAACACAAGATAAACCTTAGGTGGGAGTTGAACCCACGACCGACTCTTTCGGGGGCTCTTCCGCTGAGCTACTAAGGTGGGGATTAGCACAACTCAAAGGAAGGGGAATACTCGTTGGAGGCCCGAGGGGGAATTAACCCGCACAGTTCTTCGTGCGGGCGATAACCCTGCTGGCCGAACCGGGTTCGGAACGGCTCCCTCAATACACCCTCCAGTGGGTGGTCACTCGGGCACTGACACGCGTTGAGCGCAGTGCTCTTTTACTGGCAGCTGTACAGGCTCCTGAAAGCCAGTCATTTCTGGTGTCTGGGGGTTTGTATACGCATACATTTTCCCAGTCAATTAATGAAACACTTGGTTTACTAATGGTATACAAATTTATATACAAAGTCGGATAGGTCGGAGGTCGGATATTTTATGGTATGGTGTGGTGTTCTTGAGGTTAGGCACCTCCAAAGCAAACCTCCAGTTTTGGCTATTACATCCACGACTTCACCCGTTCTCAAGTCGTTGATGAGTTGAAAGTTCACTTAACGCCAAATAGCAGGCTCTTAGGTCTTGCTTTCGAGTCTACAAGCAGCATCAATGATATAGCTTCATGTACTGTAAAAATGAGCTTAACGAAATGGTCTATCCCTGATCGGTGATGGTAGTGGTGTCCTCAGTCGCACAAACCACTTTAGCTGCCTTCTTCGGTATCGGGTTCACGCTCCTGACCCCTCCCATTCTGTTTGATTCGATACTCCACATGACCGTTTTCAAGTGAGCGTGTGATCCGGCAGCGCAATGTACAGCAACAAACTGATGCATCTTGATCCCCGTCGGCTGGTCTACGACGAATTTCTTGAGTTTCTTAGCGATTCCGGACTCGCCGTGATGGCGATTGTTGAATAACTCCAGTTGACGAGCGATCTGCGGGGTGGCACAGTGATACAAGACCGAGTCCAGGCCGTTCGTGCTCCACTTGGCCACAAACGCGCGGTCGCTCGTCTCCCTCGCCGAAACTTCGCGCCACAACGTTCTCGACGACCGCTTTGTCACCATACTTTTCAATTTGTCCGAGTCGGTGGACGCCAAATGCAACAACAAGAATCCTGACGAGATGATCAGCGCAACCGCTAACCCGCCGAAGATGGCGTACAAATGAGGATCCGAGTGCAATTCGGCATTACGAAGCAAAAGATCGGCGCCAACTTTGCACGAAAAGTGGATAACCAGCACTGCAGACGCGTTCAGAGTCCAGAACCGAATAAAATCGTTTCGAGCTGCGTGATCCAGACGCATCGCTAGTGAACGAGACTGTAGTGTGACACGAATCACCCAGTAGCTGCTGCTAAGCGTGGTGAACACGAGCGTGAGGCTTCGCACAGGGATAGCAGGTGTGCAGTAAATTACGATGCTTCCTGCTGCAGTGGACAGTTCAGCTGTACAACCAAGCGAGAAAATGTTGCTAAGCGCTCCAATTGCGCCGAGATAGAGCAGTACCATTGTGCCAGGGTGTTCCAAAGCACCGTCCGCTGGATCGCACTGCAACAGCTCAAAAAGTCCAATTTTTACGAGCGGAATAGCATCGCTCTTGAACGAATCCAAGCTTCCGAGGCGAGACTGCACTTCTTTTGCAGGACGATACACGCTGTTACGGATGAAGATCCACACACTCTTGAGAATGTAGATGTATTCCAATGCATAGTAAGACGCGCCGATCAAGTTGAGAATGAGCAGAAATGTTCGGATCTGCCTGCTCGTGTTATCTTGGATACGAATGCGTCGATTGATCATGGTGGTGTCGATCATAAACCACTCGATCTGCCGTAAATTATTCTGCTCAAGAAATTCAAGTGTAGCGTTAGAGGTTGAAGTGACCAAGGAGGCGCACGTCGGGAGCTCGATGAGGTTCCCATCGAGATCACGGAAGAGAACTTCTTCTGACGTCATGAACAATCTGCACAACGTCTGTAGCTCCGTCTCCTGCGAATCTCGGAACGCACAATTCCCGAGACCGTCGCCCATGTAAGCTTGGTACTTCTGTACGTTGCGTCCACTCTGCAGCATGACCGAGTCGACAGTACCACGACAGTCAATTGTGTACAGGTATCCGTATGGGGTTGTTGCTGGTTGGGAAGGTGTTGCGTTTGAGCGATCTTTTGTCCACGCGGTGCCGTCCATTGCCAGTAGTGGAGACTCACTCAATATCTCTGGGAGAACGAGAGGAACATATCCAGCGGTAGTCTCTCGACGACGCCCCAGGGTGTACGTCGTTGTATTGTCCAGTTTAGTATAGTCGCGCTGGTCCTTTTGGAAGAGGAACATCAAGTTCACAGCGAACGTCGGGATGATCTGCGATAGATCGCTTCCGCACTGTTTCATCGTTGCAGCATCGACATCCGCGACTGTGATGGCTTTGTCCATCGTTGTATATTCGATCGCACAGTTCCAGAATGGAGCCAAGTGCATCGTCGACACTAAATGCATCCCCACTGTGTTGATGAGGAAGTCTGAAGTGAAGAACGAGGCTGCAGCATGCGTCACTTCGGCCAAAATTGCAGCTTCTCCATTGACATTCACCCCCATGGTGAGCTCTTGCGTTTCCAGATATTGAGCGAGTAGAGTGCTGACACCCAGAACGTCTACAAGCGCTACGTGATGAATATCAAAGGATCCTGGAAGCAACGCCACCACGTCGCCTAGCGAGATACCTGTGCTGTATCGGTCCACAATGGCTTGAGCGACGTCGTTCGTGTAGTCCGGCAAGTCAAGGCTCATATATCCTTCCTGTACATTTTTCATGATCTTGCGGATTACAAGCTCGTCGTTGAAGTGACGCAAGTAGATTTCGGACATGTTGACAACGGCAATGAGTCCGAGTGTAACATCTCCGACAGCCGAGAGATTCGCATCGGTCGGAGCCGTATTCGCGTGATTGAAGTACCGATCAAGTGGGAATTTGTCGTAGAAGTCACGACAAAACTCATGAGTAATGGCGGGGAACCAGTTGCCGAACAAAAGCTGAGCCTTCGTCTGCCACGACTTGACGGAATCGGTGACCGGTCCACACAGCGGAGCCAAAACATCGACCATTAGATCTACAGGCTGAGCCAAAAGGTCTTCTGGCAGACCAGCGAGTAGATCTGCTCGACGTAAATTGGCACGGACGAGGAAGTCCGTTAGTGAGATGCTGGACGCTGTCGAACGAGACAGCTCCTTCTTGGTCTCCAAGTCGATAAGTGGGAAAAGAGGACGCTCGAATGTGTCGAAGTAGTGCACGCCACTCATGACGACGCCCATTTGGTTGAGTTTCCGGGCTGCAATCTGGTCACGGATTTCGTCGAACGGTTTGGTGACGTAGCTGCCGAGGTAGTATTCCTTGAGGGGGATCATGCTCACACCAACGAGTACGAAACAGAAGATGGCGACACAAGTTCGGTACGAGATCTCATAGTCTTGCAGATGAATGACTTGGTTGTTTTGTTGTTTTGGTTGGGTTTGAATTTCTGGGGGGAAGCGCGGACCATCGATAGCTAGTCGCTGGATGGTGATCACATTCCCCCCTTTAGCATGGTCGTTCCCATCCAGAGCCGCCATTGACTGTTAGCTCCGAATGAAGATGAAGAAATGGTTGTTCTAGCGCTGGAGAATGTTGCGGAGCAAATGGTCACGTGGGAATGAGCTATCTTCGTGCATCCGAAGACTGCTATTTCAGGCCCTTTTTGCTACGTGTTCTGAGGATGTTGGCACTCACGCTCACGTGGAACCTTGGCTCGCGAAAACTTCGTTCCACCTGAGCATACATGTAAAGAAGGAGCGTTACTGTCCTGTCGCAATAGTACGATGATGGTGAGGTAGATCCTGTTGAGGATTATACTGATCTCCACTAACGTACACACTACAACTTAGGTGTATGACAATAGTGAGAAGCAGAACTCGAGAGAAGCCTCAGTTAACAATATACCAAGTACCCCACAGGCGGCCTTTGCTGCCAAACACTGTTGACTTACCTTCCTACTCTACGTTTACCTGTGCTAGCGTTTCACTGCGCTTCAGATCCCAAGCTGGATTCCCAGCACACAAATGGGATCAGCTCAAGATCTACCAAAGTACTTGTACTCGTGCGAAGTGAGCGCACGGTATTATCCAAAATTCCGTCACTCGCCTGAGTTACTATTATGCACTGCCACTTGCAAGACGAGGAAAGAGCGATTCTCGAAGCTGCCATGAGTCTGATTGACTCGTATGGCGAGTTTACCACCGAAAGTAGCAGTGACAGTGATGATCAGGATCTCCCAATATCTAACTACCGTGATGTTCACACAAAGTCCCGCCAGCGAGTGTCCCGGCAAACGCAAACTCCCAAGAAGCAAATGCGACGGCCAGAGATGACTTCTACAGCCTACCAGCGACGGAAGCGGGCAGAGATAGATGTCCTACGCAGCGAAGTATCGGCGCTTCAAGAAAAGCTCGACAAGCGGCGTCGAGTACACCGTGAGATGCGGCACCGGCATTTCCAGCGCCATGATGGGGTGAAGAACGAGGTGTGTACGCAGAATACGACCCAGAAACAGATCCAAACGTGGGTGGATCTAGCTGGGTGTGAGTATGACAGACTTATCGAGGCGCAGGAACGAAACCGCAAATGGAGGATTCTCGTCAAGAAACAATATCGCGAAAGCAACAACATCAGCGTTGCTCTCAACAGCCGGTCTACGCTTATGGTTAGTCTACGTGTATGTGCGCGACTCATTTCTTGTTCGTACTGACGCCTTGTGGTTTGTTTGTTTGACGTAGGGGATTGACTTTGTATCGTCGCCATCATCTATGATAGATTCTATAGCAGTATGAGCTACGAGATACACTTCCAGGAGGCATATTGCAGCAGCCACCAATGAAAGCCACTGCGAATTCTTTTGGTAATGAAGGAAGCTGGCAATATCTCGCTGACGAGATCAATAATTGTTGGGACAATAGATCTCATTGTGGGCTCTTATACTACGTAGTACTTCCTGAAGTCGATAAACCCTACTGTGCACGAGTGTGTGTGGAATTCGTGCACAGCCATTGAAACGGTGAGGCATTGTTTTTTTCGATTGCCCAGCGTTAATGGAAATGTGGCAGTCGCTATGGATTCCATGGAGAAAAGCCTTCTCAGTAACGTCAGAGTGGAGACTACTGCTCTGGCCAAATAAGCGAGACATCAACGTAGAATGGCGGCAGCAGCACGAACTACTTCTGATGCTCTGGCGAATACACACAGCAATTGTGTTCCATGCTGCATGGAGACTACGCAATGGCATTCTACTCCAAGAGACTCAAGCTGAGTGCCCAAGCATTCAAACGGTGGCAACCTCATTTCGTAGACACTGCTAATTCATCTTCCGACACGCAACTGAACTTGGTATCGATGGAGATGAAGTTGTGGACATTCTCCATCGTCTGGGTTTTGATGTACCCACAGCTCTGACATTGCCTCCTCCCGAACGACGAATTTGGATTCCTCGCCTATAGTAATATCGTGATTTCAACCTTTGATATCCCAAGATCTTAGCTAGCAAACGAGAAGTCCACTAACTGTTAATCAACTAGTTTCTTCTTCTTCTCACGGGCAAGGCTTCTTTCCAGAAGAATAAACAAATGTCGAGAGTGCGTGCCAACGGTGAGCACCAGTTGCTCTACAAGGCTCTTCGCCTAGCTCGAACAGCACGCTCTGGTTCGCTCTCATTCCATAACTTGCCGTCTTCTACTCAAGCGACTTGGACCAAGCCACCAGCGGTCGGTGCCGCCGGCACCGAGGGCAATACGCCCCTCGTCAAGGCTCAACTACCGCTCCCAAAGCCTGCGGCCAAGAATCCTGCACCCGGAGTGATCATCGCCCGCGGGCAGGAGGCTGCGTTGCTCTTCGAGTCGTGCTGACGCCGTCGCAAGTTCAAGATGCTCCTGCGAATGGAGCGAGCGCGCGGCCGAATGATGGAAGTACACGAAGGGTTTGCACGTCCGATACGTGCCCGGGATGCGGGTGCCTCGACGAGAAGTTCGGTGTCAAGGAGGTGTGCACTCTGCCACCTCATCCAAGTCCGAGACGCCAGCTCGGCGTGCCGTGCCGGCGGTTCAACCGTTGTTCCTACATCGGGGAGTCCTGCTAGCTCTGCGCTAGCGTAATAGGCCCAACAACACGTAGGTTCGATTAGAACAGCTTAGGACAGAGGCCGTGATGCGATTAAGGATAGCCACGGACATCCAAAGGTAACTACGTTAGGAGCAATGAAGACGACAGCGTTGGCGACAATATGCGCATGTTATTTGCCTTTCACTGCAACATACGCACTTTGGTTTTGAGCTCGAATGATAACTAAAAGATAGACCAACATTGTTTGAGGCTGCACAGCTGCACAACTGCTGCCCACCGCGAAGAATTCTCCACCATTCGCTTACGCCAGCTTGACCACGACCTTGCCTACGTTCTTGCGCGCGTACATGTAGTCAATCGCATCGGCGATGCTCTCCAGCCCCTCAAACTTGACGGGGTCGATGCCAGGCACAAGTTTCTTCTCCTTAATCAACTTCAGCAGACGCTGCATGTGCGGGTGGAACTGGTCGCGGTAGTGTCCCGAGATGAATCCACGCAGTGAAGCCGACTTGAACAGCAGCTTAGGCACCAACTCACTCGCCGTGAACGTGTCCTTGGCCCCATGATATCCTGAAATGTGTCCAAAAGCGATGATGCGGCCCTTCACCGCCACATTGTCGACAACAGAGCGGAACAAGTCGCCGCCCACGGTCTCGAATATGAGGTCCACCCCATTAGGATACTCTTTTTTCAGCACTTCATCCACATTTTCCGTGTTGTAATTGATCACCCGGTCGCAGCCAATAGCTTTGAGGTGCGCCGCCTTGGCGTCGGAGCTCGTGGTGCCGATCACGTGGTTGCCTGCAAGTTTGGCCAATTGCACCACGAACTGGCCAGTGCCACCGGCTGCAGCTGTGACGAGCACCGTCTCATTCGACTTCATCTCCCCCACCTGCTCCAGTGCAATGGATGCTGAACTCCCACTCACAATCAGGGGTAAAGCGTCTGGAGTCGGGGCCGGAACCTTCACCACCATCGCCATATCCACCTCATTGTACTCGGCGAAAGCTCCCACCTCTGCATAGACAATTATTGACGTAAGGTCAGTAAATGCACGGTATTTTTCTTTTTCTTTACAACTGTATCAAGTTCTTGTCAAAAATGCATCGTCACGCACTTCGGTAGGCGATGGCATCCCCCACTTTGACGGCCGAGACCCCGTCCCCCACTTCCAGCACGACGCCCACAGCGTCCAACCCGCAGCCGAAAGGGGGCGACTGTGGGCCCGTGTACACGCCGTTGGTGACGTTCACGTCGGTGGCGTTGATCCCCACATAGTAGTTTTTGACAACGACCGAGTTGGCGTGGGCCGTGGGCAGCTCCTGCTCTCGGACGATATGCGTCGCCGCTCGGAAGTCCGTGGACTTGGTGTGCACCTCCAGACGCTTGTAGCTGGGCATCTCGGTTGCCTATGGTGTTATAGGACGTTGGATGCGAGCTCTTGGATGCAAATCTGACTATAGGGGTTCTCACAGTTGGAACATTTGCAGGTTTGGTAAATTAGCCAATCATATCAAACCTGCAGCCTCCCAACCGTGAGGGCCTGCGAACCTGCACAAATTTCGTTTTGTCCAATTAGAAAGAAGTAGGGTTTTGGTATTTGTTTCATGTGTCTCGTCACCATGTCGCGCCACCCTCGTCCCCGCCTCGACCCCACTGATAACAAAATAAGTGAAGTGACTGCTTCATGATAGCTGTAAGTAACTGAAGTAAGCTACTTATACAAATAGCTGCAGGATTCCGCAATAAAACTCACAGGTACGGGAAACGCATTGAGGACGGATCAAGACAACGGAGGAGCGGCCAACTGCACCTGGAACAAACCACTGAGAGACGGCTTCACCCTAGCGGAGGGCTGTCGGACGCCGCCTTGTGGAAGGCCGGAGCCACCGGCTTTTCATCAAGCTGCGGGAAGACGCGACTTGAGCAAGTTTCAAGGCCGTGTTGGACTACGAGTGCGAAAAGACGGATCTCAATTACCACTAGGGCACCACCACGATCGCCGTGAACGGTGCCGTCACTAACCCAGATCTGAAGGAGGGTGGGAAGTGGTTTGTACTCAACACCACGACGGCTTCTTTAGCGCTTCTCTAGCGTCGGCCTCAAGGTGTGGCCAACTTCTAGCACACGTGTTGATCGAGTAGAGCCTACGATTTGCGTGCCCACGAAGAACGAACGACGCTACCTCTTCCACAGCATCTATGGGTAATCAGCAGAAGAGCATTCACAGGTAAATGGTTGGATGACTTGCAACAGAATGTTTAGTGGAATTTCAATTAACAACTTGCTGTGAAATGTTGACTAGTACTCTGGCTACGACTTGTTTCCGACGCTCTCGCTCAATGCGTTCAATGAAAGGTGAGAATCGACTCGCTGTGTCTCTACTATACAAACAGCTTTGTCTCGGCTAACATGTTGTTCGTCTGCTACAGCAATAATTCGGTCAATGATTCGTTTGCGACGAAAGAAGAAGCGTTTCTCTGCGGCCGTATTTCGCCAAGATGATCCATACTGCTCTTCGAGGGCACTTACCGCAGGACCACCATGTACACCGCAACTCCATTCTTGCCACACTCGATGAACAGTTTTGAGAGACCGAGCCATCTTGTGCGTTGCCGGAAGTGAGTGCGAAGAGGATGGAGATTTGTGCAGTGGTGCCGGTGTCATTGGTGAAAAAGCGGTGTTGCTTTCCCAATCGACTGTTAGACGAACAGCAGTAGCGCCAGAGGTAAGTTGTTTAAAAGCGCCAGATATGTTTGCCAACGACGTATTCACTCCGTTAATTCTTTCACCAGTGTGTGCCAGTGTGTTCTTGTGATGTTGATTCAGATGATCGATCATGTCGGGTACGACTTCATGCAATTGTAAGGAGTGTGGCGATTCCTGCTCGAGTATTTTGAGCTTTAGTTGAGACTCAAACTCAATGAAAGCGTTGGATTGAAAAAGTGTATGTCTCCAGAGCTTGTGAGCAGGGTGAACGCCTCGTAGCAGCACCGCATCCTGTAGCAACACCACTCGTAGATACCGCAGTAAGTCCAGAAACCCTCCTGTAGCGATGTGGGGCGATGACTGTTGTGTGTATGCTGTCATGCAGGTTTCTACAAAAGGAAATACATCTCGCTGAAGGGTTTCTGGTGGTGTGATGGCTGCCCTCTCAAGATAAAATGCGTGACGATCCGGAGCAAATCCAGCAAGTGTTCGCATTGCCTCGCGTGGCAAAGCGCTCAAATAGCAGTCCTCCACGGCCGAAGCATTCCAACGTCCCAAGCGCCTAATTTGCGACTCTGTAGCACCGGCCAACTCTGCCATACGTGATCCTGATCCGCATGCTGCATGCGTTTTTGGCTTTTGAGTGGAAGCCGAGAGCAGCAAACGCTTTCACTGTAGCGTCGTGGTGTGCACGGTATGAAATTGGGGTAGTAGGATCAGCACCTGGCTTGAGTACTTTAACGTCATACCATCTCTCTGGTACCAGAAACTCAGGGATTATTTCCTTCTCAATACTCCACCGATAGAAAAGGTAAAAAGCGAGAGCTCCGACCAGGCAAACTTCGGCGTCACGATGACGTATGCACGAACCAAACTCTCGCCGACCAAATTGGTTTGTTTTTCCTTGGTCCATGATCATCACCAGCGCACGACAGTCAGTATAGCCTTCATTCTCCGACGGCACGCTGAATAGATCTGGTAATTCCAAGTTCCGAGCCGATTCTCCACGCAGTAGGCATGCATGGCACAGCAAATGGCCCATTCTACTCCTCAAATCTGCTCCAGTATTCAATTCCATGTAGTACCGCGAAATGGCAACCAGCTCATTTGTTGTACAGTAACCGTTTAGCAAGGAGCCAACACCTCTGTCAGCGTACTCACGCTTGTTTTTTTCGTGTTTTTCTCGCCGGAGCGATGCTAGCAATGCCTTCACGAGACCGTTGCGAGGATGCGGGTGGGAGTTGACACCACGACTCTGCTGATCGCTGTAAAGGTCTGCTATTGCATTGACATACATTTCAACAGTTGACACGCCGACTTTGCGCGTAGAGGTCTTCACTCGAACCTGACGATTCACAACTTCATCTGTTAGAAAAAGATGAAGTTTTGCAGCCGTAACTTGGTATCGTGTGGTTTCATGAAATCCCTTCCTATCGCACCAAGCTTTAAATTCTTTCTGTTTCGGGGTGTACGCTCTAACGGTGTTGGTTGGTCTTGCAGCGCGGCACCGGTCGAGCGTGGCGTTGGCACTCTCGTCGAGCTCGACTTGTAGCGCGGGGGGCTCCATTGCGACCTTCAACAGTATGACTTGCTTTAAAGAATGATCACCTTTAAATTATGGCGTATACGAGGTTTTCGTTATTTGCGATGGCCTGTCACCAAAAGGGGACGACGTCTCACTTCGACAGAGCGGCTATGTAAAGAGGACCCTACCCCTAAGAAGATAGCCGTAGATAACGTCGAGGCTGTGCAGACGGCCTGTGAGGAGGATTAAGAAGACGAAGATGAAATCGATTCATGTGAGTAGAAGTCTACACCTTTTATGAGATGTAGAATTCTTCCTGACAATAGTGATCAATATGCAGTGGAGATTGGCAGCGGCTCAATAATCAATATTGTTCGAGTACAATTGCTGCACTTGTACAATTACAGTTCTTTTTTTCCAATCCCTGTCCGCAGTGGAAATCCGTGCTCCTTCGGGATAGGAGCGCCATTCATCTCACAGAAGCAAGCACGCGAGTCCAGACACCAGTTTATCAAATTGGTTCCATGGCTCTAACGAATCCCTTCACTGGCTGCACGACCGTCAGAGCTAAAACGTGGCTGCTACTAGTGGCTCGCTACTGCGAAGAGCCACGATACAGAGCACAAATCCCATCAAGGCAAGTCAACCAAACGATCAATGCACCACCAGCGTCACTGCTTCGTGATCCAGACGCACTTCAACTGTTTTATCGCACGAGATAAGATGCCACGACTGCGTCTACCAAACCTTCGGGAGCCAAAACCTTCGACGTTTCCAGAGGCAACCGCACTAGCGTTCGCCAATACCGTCATAATCAACCACAATAGCGCCAACGCCAAAGATCCCGCTGCAGCGGAAGACAACCCAACTATCACGTACTATGCAACACTGTCGAACTCAGTCATTTAGCTATTTGCCGTTTGCCTCTCAAGTCCAGTCATGGCAGCAGCACTCGGGAAGCGCCGTACGCACCATCGCTTCGCCTTGGGCGAGACAGCGTCGGAGCGCAGATCTTCCAAGCACCGCCGACGCGAGAACGCTAGCGACTACGACAAACTTTGTGAGCTCTTTCGCGCGATTGATATCCACGTAGAACCAGAGGCGTCTACAGTCAAGTGCAAGTTGTCCAGCTTGCTCGTAGAGGCTGCCAATGATGCAGAGAAGGAGAGGCTGTCAGTGTTCGTGTCCGAAGTGGAGCGCAGTGTTCGGACGCTGCACCAGATCCGCATTGAGAGCTCTCGTCTGGCCAACCTGCATCTGCTCAAGTGCATCGAGAGCAGTGGCACCATACCGATTCCGACCATCAACCGCGACTTTTTCGCGCGATGTGTGGCTGGTGTCGGTGTCGACAACTTCGCCACGTCGAACGAAAGGAGAGATCCACACCTCTACCAGACTATTATGCAATATCGCCGGGAGCGAACAGCCGTCGAAGGATACGAACGTCCGAGCATCGCTAATTGGTCATCGGCTAAGGATTGTATCACGAAGGTCATGTTGACGGATGCGCTGCGCATGATCAAGGGCGAGTACTATGGGCGAGTACTATAGGCGGACCCAAAACTACATCAAACTACGCTTCGATATCCCCACTAATGGGGAATTCTACGCGCAGTTCGTCGAGGCGTACGAGTTTGTAGATGTGGAGGGTCCAATTAGAGAAGGCGCCACTCACCTCCGTGAGTTCTTTCCTGTGAAGCCGACGGCGGCCAACATCAATAACGACACTAGCTACTTCCTCGAGCGACAGTATCAAATGCTACGGTATATCAAGGCCCACATGAACGAAGAAGACGTGCGTCGCCGTGGAATCCGTGCTTTCTCTTTACTTCCATTGACGACATCGTTCGTCCCAGGCCACATTGCCATCAACACTTCTGTGCTGTGGGAGATGTGGCGTCGCGTACGTCGATAATTAGGCAGTCGACGGAGACTGGATCTGGACCTCTTGCAAGAGTTTATGGTGACGGGCAGCAGAGGCCGTCTCCGATTCCCGACCAGCCCAGAGTTTCAAGCGGTGAGGGACGCTGCCTGGAGGAAACTCTTCAATGCAGCCAAGTTTGAGACCGGCCGCTGGCGATTTGCAAACTTCATCACGACTAACGGCTACGAGGTGAGCGTGTTGCGCACGAGGGAGTGCCTTGGTAGAGAGAACCCGTTCCTGTCCTCACGAGCATTCACGCCACAATTGCCGCTGGATTATATGCCGTCGCATGTCATCGGCGACGATCCAGGAGTACGCGCAATGTGCACCGCCGCATGGCGACAGACCCCTGTTGATGACGTGTTCCACGCGAATTGCTTGTACCGGTTCAAGAAGATCAAGCGCACGAAGAACACGGCGACAACCAAATGGCGTCGCAAGCAAGCACGTCGTCGTAAGCGACGTCGACGACTACGCTGCAAGCGGAGGTGCATGCATGGGCCACAGACGTGGAGAGAAGAAAGAAGAGTGCAGCGGCCGCGGGGTGAACATCCTCCCGCAATTGGGGACGAATTTACCATTGTGCGATGTAGCACGGCGGAATACCGCCACCTTGCAGGCTTCAATAAGCGCACATACTGGTTCGAAGCGTTGAAACGTCGAGAAGAGCACTACGCAGCTGTACTAGACCAGATGCCGTCCTTCAGATATGCAGCGACCGACACGTACTGGACCGGGCTCAGGTTCCTGTGGGGAAATGTGAATTTCCTGGTGACGTTCTCCGCCACGAAGGCTTTCCGAAGATGGCGCTTCCACAACTACGTATATAAGTGCAAGGCGCTGAACCATATGTGTGAGCGAGTGGTTCCGGTCGCCAACGACGGCACATTTGTCGGTGTGGGGGCATTTGACAATCCACGTGGGCTGCGTGGGCGGTCACATCCACCGCTAAAAGGGTTTGCAAAAGAGATGGCAAGGCGGGCTACTGTGCGGACTATCGACGAATACAATACCAGCAAGAAATGTTTTTCCTGCCACGACAACCTGACCCAGACCACTTTCGATCGGAGGACACGCACCGCCCAAGCAACTCCACCTGCTGCCGCAGCACAGCCTGCTCAACCAGCACTAACACGCCATCAGGCGCGCACTTCTCGCAATGTCTTGCACTGTACCAACAGCGATTGCAGGACGTTCTGGGATCGCGGCGTGTGTGCGGCGCTGAACATCATGCTCGTCGCGGAGGCGCTCGTCAACGATCGTCCACGGCAATAGTCAACAGAAGTAAAAGCGTGAGTCCGGGGTCCTAGTGGCTCGAACCTGCTCACACGGTGAAGCCCGTATTTTAGGTGTTAGAAGCTCGAGTCCAGCGGCTGTTGCCCCTGGACTCAAGCTTGGTAATCTATATAACCGACCATCCCGTATTTCAAAGGTCCTTAGGAAAGCAGCAGCAGGCACTGGTGCAGCTTCAGGTCGAGGTATTTCTTTATGCTATGCTATATGTTTCTTACTATCAGATTTCGCAACACTTTGGAATTGGAGAAGATGTGCTATGCTAGAGCTGTTGTACTTGACGTAGTATTTTAACAGGCGATGCCTGTAAGAAGGGGGCGAAAAAGGCCAAAAAAGGTGACATTGGGCAAAATGAAAAAATGCGGTCTTTGCAAGGTGACCCTGAAATTGGTACCATAAGAAAGCTTGATATCTCAAACCTAATGATGTGGTGTTCACATTACAGGAAGCGTTATAGTTATCGTCGTTCGAGTTCATCAAGAAGACGTCTCCGGGTGTGTTACTTCAACGCGCTCGAAAAGATGTTTCAAAATTTTTGAAAAATCTCCAATAGTGGGACACGGACTACCAGATCCCGCCTGTTAGTAATGAATAGTAGAAGCAAAGCCGCAGCAGTCCGAACCGCATCCAGGAGCAGAAAGTGTTGGTTTGTTGACAATGAACGTCGACGATTCGCGTTGCTCAGCAATTCGGGGACCCGGGTGGTAAACTCGGGGGAAGGCGCAGTTCGAAGGTTCAGAAAAAAGTAATTGGGAATAGCTAACAAACACAACGTATAAGATCAGCACAACTCAACTCACTAACGCGGCGTGGAGCTATACTAGAACCGACTACCTCACGGCGAATACGCGCTGCTCAATGACCAGTACCCAAAATTCACATTGAGGCGTTTCTGATGCATATCGTGGAAGAATATGTCGTCGAATATAGGACGATGCTGGAACATATGCCGTTGGAAGCTAAATACTTCCAGAAGAGAGAGGAGTATACGCGTGAGTAGTGTCGGCAGTCCATACTTCAGCAAATCTCCGGAAAGCTCTGTCTGACCACGACGCTGGAGCAACAGTAGACTGTCAAACAAGTAACACACTTCGACGGAAGGTTGGTGAATTGTGCAAATTATTGTACGATCCGAATCAGCCGCCTTGCAAATGCCATCCATGATAATTTTGTTAGCGCGCGCATCCAGAGCGCTCATAGGCTTATCAAGGAAAGTAACACTCGGTTGAGCTGCAAACTCCACTCCAATCGTCAACCGCTTCATCTGCTCTACCGAACTAGCGCGGATAATTTGGGTCCGCAATGTCCTCCATGCCAAGCACTTCAATGCATTCATTTTACCGAATTGTACTTCTCCGCATTCGAAATATACACATCGTGGCGCAAAAATGAACTGAATGTTAACGCTTCACGAATGGTGGCAGCCCCCGAGTGGATACCCATTTGCTCACAGTAACCTGTGCATCGACGAATGGCCGTTTAGCAAAACTTTGTTGTCGATCTTGCCATCAGTCTTGCGGCCAGCGATCACATCCGTCAGCGTCATCTTAACGGCACCAGTCGATCCCACATATGCCGTGATTGACCCTGGCACTGTGTTCCCGTTGATACTCTTGAGTAACTCAAGTATATGCTTCAGATTCTGAGGGTCTGGTATCCAGTAGTGTGGGTCCTGGAAGACCACCTTCGTGGGTAGAGAATTCTTTTCACAACCACCAACAGGTAAATCAACAACGACATTGCCGTTCGTGGCCTTTGGCACCGCACCCACTGCGTACGGGTCATCTTCGATCAGCTTCTCGGATGCATCGACACTGTCTGAAATTTCACAGCTGTCATACTGCGATGGTGGGCATTCTTGGGTTGGGAGACATCGGGAAGGGTGTGGGCAGAAGAGTGTGAGCTGCTATCTTCAAGGTGCAGGGCTCAAGCGTCATGTGAGCCCCGAGCTGGGTTCGGAACCGGTGGAGTCTGCGGGTCGTATCACTCCTGAACTGGCGCAAATGTTACAATTCAGAGCAAAAAAGGTTTTCTCGAGAACACCAATCTGCGGGACACTATCGCAAGATAAGAACGTAGCTGGGTAACACCGGTAGTTGTGGGGAAAACTTTTTTCACGACGACTGGTTAGTCGATATTTCCACCGATGCCGATAAGCTCGCTGCCAGTTTTGACTTCCTCTTGAGCGCAGAAACTTTGTTTAGAATTTGTTTCTTGTCGGTATTGGATTGATATCCGGGAAAATGCTCATAGAGCATGGTCAGCGCCCTCATTGGTTTGACTAGAGGGTTCTCAGCTACGACATCTGCCAAGAAGCAAGCATATTTCGGTTCCATTCGACGCCATCGTTTTACAGGAGCAATAGGCAACGGATCTGACACATTAGGCATTGAATCGAAATCTGGTGGTGGTGCAATACGTCGTCGTCTACTCATCAGCCGGGTGATCAAGCCACGAATTTCGTTTTCACCTGGTAGATTGTATCTGTGAGGATACATTGCAATCAGAGCATCCAACATCCGTGCTGGCCCAAGTTTTTGAGTTTGCTGCTTTTCACCTCTACGAAACATCTCTTCAATCTCGTTTTCATAAAGCGCCACATATTTTGCGCCGTACATTGCACCGCGCTTCGGCCGCTGTGCCCAGCCAATTACTAAAGAACGCATAGTAGGTCTTGATGTACTGCAACCGTCAGCAATTGTGAGCATTTTTGCTGCGAGTCCCGCTCGCTCAATAATAGTACTGAAGTCTCCACCAATTTTCAGTTCCAGGATACTTCGTTTTGCATAGGCTTCGACATCCTTTTCGAACACGTCAGCATTACCGGTTCTGCTCGACGATGGCACAACCAGTCGACAACGCTTTCGCGCACGCCGCCGAATTTGGGCCTTTGTGGTAATCCGAATTCCTGTCACAAAACCGGTGATATCATGGGGAAGAATGATTTCCTGGTCATGTGTACTGACATCATCTTCTTCATCTTCGCTGTCAGCGCTATCATCGCTCAAACCTGCGATACCACCAATGTCAAGCTCTGAGGTAGTCTCATCTTCAACAGCTTCGTGACAGTAACCTTCCTCATTGTTGCTATCAAAGCACAATCGGCGTTGGATGTCATCAGCTGATTCTGTGATGGGATCCGGTGTAATGGACTGCTCAACAGGCGCTTCATCACCAGTATTGCAATTTTGTCCCAGCTGTGCACTTCGAGTAGCAAACACGGGAGCGTACCCATTCTCACTGTTGTTTGGAGAAGATAATTCCGTTCTAAGGGTGCACGTGGAATTACTCGGATCAACACTAATATTGATTCCCTCGCCGATGTTAGAGTAACTGAACACTCGCATTTGGAATGAAGGGCACGCGTGAACTTCAAATAGATTATCTGGTGACGAAGCCGTTGCTGATATTGACGTCGAAGGAAAATCCTAAAATATGTCGTTTGCCCGATCAATACATTTGGCCAAAGACCTTTCCATCGACTTCACTTGTTTGTAAAGCTCCGCTCCCAATGATCGATCGTACTCAACCAGTTCTGCTACGCAATTTGGTAGACCACCATCGGCTGTCAGTGCCATGACAACTTGCGATGGTGTAACGCAATTGTTGCCCTGTCGAACCCAAGTTTTGACCTTTCTTGCTGCCGTTGCAAAATGAGCATCGAGCATGGATTTCCCGTCTTGTGTGTCCGAGTGCACATACCGAGTAATAGCAAATCCGGGAGCGGCACCGATAAGAGGTAGCATCAAGCCTACGAATGGGTTCTGATAGCTCGATGCATTATCAGACTGAACGGTAAGCCGCGTGATTTGAGGGACTTCGCGTCGTAGAGACAGTAGCAGTGCTTCCACTAGTGCAATTACAGCTTCCTTATCTTGTTTGTTGTCCGTGTCGCAAATCTGATCAGAATACAGCTTAGTTTCCTCGGCCTCTCCAAGGTCTTCGTCAAATGTCCAGCACCGTGGCAATGCACCATGCCACGACATTCCCCGCTTGCCGTAGTGATCCACCGTCTTCTCGCGATAATACAATGGCTCAAGTTTCATTTTGATATCTAGAATTAGTATGGCTTCATCCGAAAACTTTTCGGTATTGCACGTTGACTTCATTGCATCAGCTGCGGCATGTAGAGCTCGTTGCTGATTTCGAACGCGGATTCGGTGGCCCAGGAAGAGTTCAATTTTTGCGTACGAATCCTGCAACACAGCGAGGGTACTATCGTCGACTCCAGACACTTTCATCCGATTTTCAATATCGTCTAGAAGTGCACGCATGGCCAAACAGGGTCCACAGCACACCGGGCGGGCTTCTGTTGAGTCGTTTTTCGGCAATGCGAGACCAAACACCACTTGATGCCGGGGGCATCGCGAGCAATCGGGCTCATGTTCATCATCAATATCAAATCCACTACCATACTTAAGCCACTCCTGTAGTATCGACAACTTAGGTAGAATCACGTGTGATACATCAGGAAGTAGCTCGCGTATAATACGCTCCAACACAGCAAAATTGTCGTGAACGAGGAAGCCAGTGACGTAGTCAACAGCGCGGCGTGCCTGCATTTCACCGTGAGTTAGTACTCCAGCTAGGCGATAGAATGTGCGCCGAGACACTCTGTCGCTAACTCCGTTGTGGGCACAATACTGATCAAACATGACACTGGTTGGCTTTCTGCGTTGAATTGAAGGAACCGAATGATACTGGCCGTCCAACTTGATTGTCTTCGTACCCCAAGACAGAAAAGCAACATTTTCCATGGACAGAATGTTGCGAATAGCTCGATCAAGTACATGTCGGTCGAATTTGGTACGTGTCCACATTTTCTTGTCAAGTGTCCCCTCTTCCAGAAGCACCTCGAGATCTTTTCGCCCCGCAGTGTAGCTGTTCTTTCCAAATGAAAAACCACTGATTTGATCGCTGGCGACTTTCAATGCTGCAAGAGGAAAGGAGTCGTACAACAATGCTCGAATACAGCGGCGTTCAATGGATCCTTTTCTTGTTGCTACGAATATTCTAGCCGGTGTAGACATCTCGAGCTTGGATGATGGCTGGGTTGGGTTGAGCCAAGAATTGAACAACGCCAAAAACGCTGGTGCCGCTTCCGCTCCACATATTGCCTCCACAATACGATTCAAAAGAAGCCGAACCAACCGCAACGTCACAGTTCGCTGAAGTTGATCTGTGTCCGAATTACACTGGCATGGGTGCTGGCTTCTGGGGTCTAAACGGGGATCCGAAGTCCAAAACGAGCCTAATTGTCTCTTTGATTTAGGGGGCATTTTCTTCCGCATGTATTCGATTTGAGCTTCTTCGCACTGAAAAAATCTCATCACCGCCAGAATATCAGGTACCATAGCGCGCTGTGGAGTCGGCGTGAAGATTGCCGGACTCAGGTACATTCCTTCTTGGTGTGCCATACGCAAGCCCGTAGCAGCGCCTGGACCCACATCATGATGAACAGGGGACGGTGTTAGTTCTCCGTCGTCTTCTACCGCCACTGCTTCCGTCGTCAAGACCGGGGTGCTCATTACCGACGCTCCTGTCACCGCATTCAAAATTGGCATCTCTGCTATAGCACTCCCAGGTGATGTCAACCCTTTCATTATTGGCACTTCTGTTAGTAAGCATGATCCTTCTGTATCCGCCACCACACAATCTCGATCTTCCGCACGTTCCACACGGTTAGTACGGCGAGGTCTCCCGCGCGTTCGAGCTCGCTTCATGGCGATTGAAACACCATCGCAATCGCAACCACAACGAGAACATTTTCCACAACCCAACACTGGGCACCGCTTCCTCTTGCAGGAGCACACAAGTTCCGGAAGCGCTAGCTCCCCCGGATCGACAAGGCGTCGAGCAAGTTCTACCCCCATTTTGAATTTTGAAATATGCGGTGGAGGGAGTTGCGAGGGATACGCTTAGCAGTTGACCACTTTGTGAACTGCTCCGAGGTGCAACTCTAACTCTCTAAAAGTGTGAAATCTCTCTGAACATGACTTCGAACAGCTTCACTATGGAAGTGATTCGATCGTCCACGCATAGCGCTGGATGCGTCCACATTCACGAGATACCGATCAACACAAAGCACTGCGTCCCCATTAATTAGATGCTGTCAAAATATCAAGGCGATATGACAATTTCCGCAATTTGCGATTTTGCAAATGTCACCCAATCGCTCCCTCTTCTTACAGGCACTCCCTGTTAAAACGCTTCGGTCAAAGCAAATTGTAATCATACAAATTTTAAGTATAGTCGGATAAGTTGTGATATTCATCCATATTACTCCGGTTTGTTAAAGATGCTGGGGAGCTTCCCGGGACCACGTCTGACTGCTCGAACCAGCTTGCCCAACTTGGCCACTTCCTGACGCTGTCCCCGGAATTATGTTGACCGTGACGTACCCACTGAGGCACATTTGTCCGAATCCTGACATCCGGGACGCGCTCGAACAACGTGCTGTGGCTCTGCAGCAGATCCGAGTGGAGGCAATGTTCGTCATGAACTTCCACTGCTGCCGCCTGTTCGAGCACCATCGGCGTAGCCACCCGAACTACCCTGTAGTACGGGCAAGATCTCGAACGATGGAGACAGCCCTACAGCTGGACCAAGCTACGTTCTACCGGTGCTGCACTGCTGTCTTTGGTGACGAACAGATACCCGCGCTAAAACCCTCGGCTAACGCTGCCCTAGAGGAGTCCATCAACAAGTACAAGGCTTCGCGATCGAGGGTCATGTCGTATATACCACCTACGCTATTCTGTTCAAGCTCCGCTATCAAAGAACTGGCGAATGACATGGTCGTTGCGGCGAAGCAACACGTCCGAACGAACTTCGAGGCGCGGCTTGTCAACTTCATTAGACTGCAGCTTGCGTATCCGCGGGGGGCAGCTGAGGCCATGGTCGCTCGACTAAAGTCCAGTCCTGAAGACCTCACGGACGTCGAGAAGCAATGGCTTGAGTGGCTAGAACTGCCTCCTACAGCTGCGAACATCGCTAGCCACGAGGTGCTATTTCTCGGCAAGCTGTACGACATGCTGAAGGAGATGGAAGAAATGCACGACCAAGACGAGATCCCGAAAGGGTGTCGATTTTTTACGTTGCTGCCGCAGCCCACCTCCTGTGTGCCATCGTTCTTCCCGGTCACGACAGAGGTGCTCTACCAAGTCGCAAGGCAAATTTTGGCGGCGACGGGCAAGGATGTTTTTGGGCTTTACAAGTCCACGAACTCTCGTGCCCATCGGACTTATGCCACGACTGCGGAGTTCCAAGAAGTGCGCGAGAGGATGTGGACCTCTGTTTTTAACATCGGAGACTGCGTTAGCCACACAGCAGATCAACGGATTGGCGTTCCAAGGCGCAACTTCGAGTATCAGATCTCCACCAATGGCTACAGTGCTGCTGTGCTGACGTCGATTCCTGCTCCTCTTGAACGACCTGCTCTTTCTCCGAAGTATATACCACATACGCTGATCGGGATTGACCCAGGTCTACGGATGATGCTGACGGCATACGGCCGTCCTATGCTGGGCTATGTCTGCAACCCACCGGAAGAGCCATGCTCCATGCCCGGTTGGTGCAGTACCTGTCCAGGCCACGTTGGCGGCAGACGCCATGGCAAGAAGCGCAGCAGGAACCGCAATCGTCGCCACCGACGCAAGAGACGAAAGAGAGGCAAGAGACGCAGTAGAGCACAGTGCGATGTGGAGGGGTGGTGCGAGATCTGCCAACGACACCACCCAAAGCACCGTCCGCGGAAACACGGCGTCAGGCGCCGGACTCACTTTTTGCGTGACAATTCTCACGTCCTACAAGTCACGTCCCGAGAGTACCGACACATGAGTCGTGTCGAGCACCATGCATTCTGGTTCGAAAACCTGAAGAAGAGGTATCCGCTCTACGGTGCGTTTTTGAAGGACATGCCTTCGTTCAAGACTTCGTCGTCGGCGTCCCTGCTCTCTCGCTACGAGCACATGTGGAAGAATATCAGTGCCATGTTGGAGTTCTGCGCTCTCAAAGGGTTTCGAAAGTGGAGATTCACGGTGTCGCGATTCAAACGCAAGGCCGTCGCGAAACTCGCCAAGCGTGTCGTCCCGACCGTGGACCGTGACGTGTGTGTGGCTCTCGGAAAATGGAGCAGCCAGACTCATCTCGTGGGCCATATGCACGTCCCGCTAAAGAGGTTCGCGCTTGAACTCTCTCGCCGCGCAACCCTCGTCATGGTGGACGAGTTTCGTACCAGCTATCTTTGCTCCGAGTGCTCGGGACCGATGGTGAACACGCCATTCAAGATCTACGGGACGACGAAAACCAAGAGGTCGAGGAACGTGCGTGTCTGCAGAAACGTAGCTTGCAGAGCGAACTACTGGGAGCGTGATATCAACGCCGCGAAGAACTTGTGGCAGCTAGGACTCCTCCAAGTCACCAACCGGCCTCGAACTCCGCAGTTCTGCAGAGGATACCGAATCGGCTAAGGCGACTGAATTGAACCAACGTGGGAATGGGACCCTGAGAAGGACCTCAAACGAAAGCCCACTCGGTAAACGGGCTGCTGGGGAGTGCAAGGCTTAGTGCCTTCATTCATAGGTAGCCCAGTCCGAACGTAAAGATCTCTCGAGATCATTCTTAGTGAATATACCATGTCGTTAGCAGCTTAGGCTCAGCGCCACCAACTTTACATAACCCAACCAACGGAAACCCACCATTAACCTTTCCTCCAAGATCACTTCAACAAGTCCGTACTTAGTCGCATCACAACGGTTAACCTTTTTGATTATTCCCCAGAAAACGTCAAGACCATCTTTATCGCCCCCTACGTGGATGCTGTCGCCCATGACGCAGCCGAGCACGAGCACAAGCATCGACATGAAGTTCGTCTTGTCCTCCGAGCCGCCAGCCAACAGCCGCCGCCACAGTAAGAAGCCCAAGCGCTCAGGCGCCGACGTGTTCCGCTCCTGCTCAGCCTTCCCCGAGTACTTCGCGCGTGTACTGGACTACCGTCAGATGGACTTAGACGCCACGTTCTACCAGATGGTGACGCTCTGTGTGCAGCCCTCCAAGGTCTACAAGAGCGCGTACTACCGCAAACAGACCAAGAACCGCTGGGCGCGAGACGACCCGGCCTTTGCGGTGATCCAATTCGCCTTCCTGCTCGTGGCCACAGTCGCCTGGGCCATCGCCTTCCGCGTGGACAGTGTAGCCAAGTACGCGTCGCTCTTGTTCCATGCAATAGTGGTCGAGTGGCTCGTCTTCGGCCTCGTCATCTCGACGCTCTGCTGGTGGATCGCCAATCATCACCTTCGTCAACGCAGTCACGGGATGGGCGACGCGCTGTACGTGGAGCAGCGCGTGGAGTGGCAGTTCGCGTTCGACATCCACTGCAACTCGTTCTTCATCATGTTTCTGTTCCTCTACGTGCTGCAGTTTCTGTTGGCACCGCTGCTGGCGTCGGATTCGTTCGTGATGCTGCTGGTTGGCAACTTGCTGTACTCGCTGGGCTGGGGGTTCTACACGTACATTACGTTTCTGGGGTATATGGGTACGTGTTGCAAGTTGTGAGGTGGTGGTGGTGACATTGGTATTGACGTGGTTTGTTTGCTGGGTGTTTGGTAGCATTGCCCTTCCTGCACCGGACGGAGCAGTTATTGCTGCCGCTTATTGTAATTCTCGCACTCTTCGTGTCGACGCTGGTGCTGCAGGCGGTGTTCGGCGCGCAGATCAACTTTGCGCACATATCGACGCATTATTATTACGCTCCGTAGTGGCTCGACACCAGCGCAAAAGAGGCTGCGCTGAGGTGTTGAAGTAGCAGACTTGTGGGCAATAGATGTTTCCCAGTTCTATCTACACTTGTCCTTTGTCGCTATGCTTTTTAGTGTACTAACAGAACCGATAGAAAGGTATCATAAGCAACGACGCAGTAGTTGGTATTTGCACTAACGTCTATTAGTAATAAGGAGCAGCACACGAGTTCATCGGCGATCGCTCTTCCTCCTGCTGATATTTGAGCTCAGGAGTTCCTACTGGAAGAGCATTGAGATGATGATGGTCACCATCGTAAGCGACAAAGCGCTGTTGACGTTGACGGCGGCCGAATCCACCGAAGATCCAGCAGCACTGCCGCTGGCGGCCAACGAACCAGCTGAAGCTGCAGCGTCAAGCGATGAATTGGTCACCAACCAGTCCTTGAGGAAGTCGCCCAAAACTTCACCGCCCGGGGTGCGGGTCGCGTTGTGATAGTAGTCATTCACCGTGAGGTAGACATGCTGGGTGCTGTTGACGTAGAACGTGGAGACCTCGTCGCTGATGTTCTTGTACACGTCGATGATAGCCGTCATGTTGGAGTAAAAGTCCTCGCCGCTGATGAGGTTCGTGAACGGATAACCAAGGATGCCCTGCGAGACCAGTTCGTAGAAGTAGCGCTGGGTCTTGTCGTACATGCTGTTCAGGAAGAGCCACTGGGCGGCAGGGACGTCTTCAATCATGAAGGACATCATCTGCGCCACCGTCAGCTCGTTGTCTTCGCATTGGTCCCAGAGCTTGGCCGTCACCTTGAGGTCAAGTTCACACGAGCCGTAGTACGAAATGAGCTTGCCAGCCGTGTAGTCGCTGGGCAACACACCGACGTAGCTGTCGCCAAGAACCGAGTAGCGGATGTTGTTCTCCTCAACCTGCCAAGTATCAGCCACGAGAGCACTGAGCGCTTGAGCACCAAGAGCTCCAGCACTGGAGCCACTGATGATGATCTCCTCTGGATTCGGGTAGTTCTCCACGGCCCAGTCAAGTACAGCCTTGGTATTATTGTAGCCGACCTGGTGCAGTGTCATGTTGTGGCCTAGACATTCAGGCATGTTCAGCAGTGCGTAGAGTGCGCTGTCGGCGATGGCTTCCACGTGACTGCCGATGTGCAGGTCGCCCGTGCAGTAGGGCAGATGGACAATGTTGTAGTCGTTGAAGAGATTCTCGTCGTTGGAGCGGTTGAGGATGCCCGTACTGAGGGGCTTGGCATTGGGGCTGAAAGTCTCGTACATGCACTGCAGACCGAAAGCACACGTGAGGTCGTCGATACAGGCACCACCGCCTTGGAAGTACAGCATGAGCTTCTTCTTGCTCTTCTCCGGGGCTGGGAAGACCTGGAAAAAGTAGGTCGCGTTGGTGGTGAAGTCCACGCTCGAATTGGTGAAGTCGTCGAAAGCGCAGCGGGTGTCGCCGCCCGGGTAGATGACGGTACTGCTGTCGAGTGCAGAGGTGGTGAGGTCGTCCACGGCGCACGAGTTCGAGTCGCTCATGACGCAGATTTCATCGCCATCGCGGATCTGAGCCTGGGTGAAGGACGCGAGCAGCGCAAGCGACCCGGTGAATGCGAACTTCCACATGACAATCGATCGGGAGTGCAGTGCGAGGCAGCGGGAAGACTTGAGAATGGCAAAGGATTGAGCCGTTGATTTCGGGCAGCCACCATTTGGTCAAGGCCCGGTCCTGCGCAGCAAAGCCAGAAGTTGATGCCTTCGCGCAGCGTTTTCCACACGTAGTGCTCAGCGAGCTCATGTCCCTTGTGGCCATTACCAGCAGGATTTGCTCGCGTGCTTAGCAAGTCGGTAAAATCTCGGGGAGGCTGCTGCAGCATGGAACTGCGTCGAGGCTTGACTCGAGCATACCGACGTCACAAGACGAGCGGCATGACACGCTAGCGAACCATTTGAGCTCGCTATTTAACTCGGCACCGAGTTGCAGACATTGGAGTGCGCTCTGTGCGTGGAGAAAGTTGGAAAGGTCGAGAAAGTGTCGTGAAAGTTGACCTTTGCAATGCACCTGTCGTGACAGTCATGTCAGCGAAAGACGTAAGTCACACTTCTCTCTGGTGCAGTAAGCCTCAATTCGCTACGTAGAGGATCTTAGCCCGATGAAGTGAGCGAGGTGATCATCGATCGCTGATCTACTCCATCTCGCCAAAGCAACGCTCCTTCGTTTTCGCTGGCAACCCGATGGTCGCCGCATTCGGCGTCAATTCCTGCGTCCTCGTCAGGATGGGCGGTGTTGTGGCCCTTTTCCACAACGATGTTGAGATGGCTTGATCTTCCAGCTGGATTCGCGGTGCTCTTGCTTGCCAACGATGGTTGGTCTCCTTCGCTTGACGAGCTGGATCGATCACCAGGTGACGATCACATCAACCCAATACGGTACACCCAAGACGAAGATACATGTAACGCGAATGCCTTGATCGCCATGGTCCATGGCCCATGGAGATCTTGCTGTCTTTCTCTTGCTAGTCGAGGCAGAAGGACAGCGACCACCGAGGAGGTCGATTTCCAGCCTGGAATCCAGGCGATATGAAAGACAGGCGGCTGGCCTGGTTGCGGTCTATGGCGAGCCCATCGGCGGGTTTCGTCTCAAGCGCTTTGCGCAAGTCATTCGACGAGCACTTGATTCGTAGGCTAGCACTGTGCTGCATAGCTGCGAAGCGTAGCTGCCCTGCAGAACGTCACCCCCGGCACACGTTATATTGTCGCTGAGAGGTATTATAGCTGCTACAAGCGTCACCACTGGAACCTAGGAACATGATGGAGTCCATCAGCGTGTGTCTAGAAGCCTGCTAGCTTAAAAAAAACTAGAAGAAGGCGAGCATCGCTGCCTCTCTAAGCTTGATGTGGTGAACGGGTTGCCCATGATCGAGCGACAGATCTTCGGAGCGATGGTCCCAAAGTTGAAGTTGAAGATTGCCAATGCTACCTACGCAGTTGGCGCAGTTTTTGAAGAAAGGCTTTCAATATAATACTTTACGTTCGAATCGCGCCAACCTTGCTGCTTTGTAAGAGTGCTGCTGCAATTGTACTGCGCCGGCTTGATGTCGCGTGTGTGGGTGCATTGGAGTAATCGCCGTTTACTCCGATGGGGTTCCTAAAACTGTTTAGGGTCTTCGATTGAGGCTGCCTAAACTGTTTTATGAGTGTGCTAGCGAGTTCGCTGCATTAACTTGTGGGTCCATTTGCACAACGTGTTTCGTAAGTGGCATTACAAAAGGCTTCTATCTGTCTAAAGTATATGTACTGACCAAGTTGCAGCTTGGCTTTTTACAGTATTAGCGAAGGTCGCTCATCAGGGTTACGCTCGCCGTACATCTGGGACGTTGGTGGGGCATACAGAAATCGCAGCGCGTGAATACGGCAAGTATCGGGGCCTTTAGCTCTACGTTCCAATGCAGGCAGGATTTCCTGATCAGCCAGCAAGATCCATGATCAGAGGATGTCAAGCAGTCGCTTCAACTTGCAGCATACAACCATCAAGTCCCTATTTCTGTACCGTGATTGGCTCTCCATGTTACTTTCTGAAGTCCTCGTTAAGTCGCCATGAAGTACCTCTTCCTTCCGCGCCAAACAATAAAGCGCGGGAACGAGCCACGAAGGAGCTGCTCTCCACCTATATTGCTCCTTCTCCATGTCGGACACGACGCTAAGCAACGTGTTCTGGGGCCACAGCGCGGGCGTGCTGGTCCTCTCGGCCTCCGGTCTGCTATGGCGCAGCCGCGCGACCGAGAGCCAGAAGAAGCTGCTGAAGGACGACATCGTGACGCTGCTGTGGACGCCCGTGGGGCCCAAGACGCACCATCTCAAAGTGTACCAGAAGGGCGGCACCTACGTGCGCTTCACGGGGCTCAAGGCACAGGATGTTGCGCAACTTAAGAGTCACGTGGAGAGCCACTTCGACCGCGAGCTGGAGCAGGAGAAGGTGGCGGCTGGAGGCGGCAACTGGGGCGACATGAAGTTCGAAGGCCCCAACCTCAACTTCCGCACGGCCAATGCCAGTGTTATGGAGCTCCCTCTAGAGCAGATTTCCCAGTGCGCATTGCCAGGGAAGAACGAGGTGGAGCTGCAGTTCCACGAGGACGATACGGTGGCTGGAGACGAGGAGACGCTCGTGGAGATGCGGCTCTATCTGCCCCCAGGCGACGGGGAGGACGAGGTCGTGACGGCCGAGGAGTTCCGGCAGCAGGTGCTGGAGAAGGCCAATATCCGCAGTGCGATGGGGAAGAGTATCGTGGATCTGGACGAGACGATTGGTACATTCCTCACCCCTCGCGGTCGCTACGGTGTCGAGATCTACGGCTCGTTCCTGCGCATGCACGGCAAGACGTTCGACTACAAGATCATGTACTCGAACATCAACCGCTGCTTCCTGCTGGAGCTGCCCAATGGCTTGAATACAGCTTTCGTTATTAGTCTGGAGGAGCCCATTCGACAGGGCAAGCAGGGATACCCGCACTTGGTGCTGCAACTGAGCAAGAACGACGTGCACATTGACGTCAACATGTCGTCGGAGGAGATCAAGAAGTACAACGGCAACATTCACGAACGCATGTCGGGTGCGCTGCCTCAGATTGTTGCTACGTTGTTCAAGTTCATCATTGGCAAGAAAGTGTACACGTCGGGCAAGTTCAAGACTCATAGTGGTGATAGAGCTGTTAAGTGTGCTGTCAAAGCGCAGAGCGGCGTGCTCTTCCCGCTGGAGAAGTCGTTCATGTTTATTCACAAGCCCACGACGTTCATCCGCTACGAGGAGATCGACTACATCGAGTTCCAGCGTTACGCGGGCCAGAGTGGATCCTCTGCGAGTCGCAACTTCGACCTGCTGGTGAGCTGCAAGTCTGTGGGTGGAGAGGCCGCGCGCGAATACATTTTCTCCGCTATCGACCGACGCGAGTTCCCCGAGCTGAGCCAATTCCTGACGTCCAAGAAGCTGCGTATCCGCAACCTGAAGGAGTCGCATGGCGCTGCAGCGCAGTCAGGCTCCAAGAAGCGCGACTTCAACGAGTATTTAGAGGAACTAGGCCCCGAGGAGGGTGAAATCGAGGACGACGAGGACGAAGAAGACTCAGACTTTGGACCAGGAGACGCCTCGGGTAGCGAGTCCAGCGACTTCAGTGATGAAGAGCTCAGTGGAAAAGAGTCGGGCGAGGAGGACGCAGGCGATGGCGAATCTTCTAACAAGGACAAGAAGAAGAAGAAGAAGAAGAAGAAATCCCACAAGAAGCACAAGTCCAACGAGGAAGAGTAAGCTCGTCGAAGAGCGTAAAGATGTCTGCCGTAGCCGAGACGCCAATACATGAACCACATCCTTTTGTCCTGTAGTGTAGAGTGTAGCCATGTCCGTTATTTTGCACTCTCCTTAGTCATTTTAGTACAGTGTTACAGTCTTCACCCCGCCAAGCCTATCGCTTCTCGTCGACGCGGCCAGTTCTCGCTGTAACCCGAGATGCTAACTAGACTACACTACTGATGCTGCTCGCCGTTGACCTGAAAGACGCTCAACGACCCAGCGCATACAAAGCGCATGATGTTGAAGGCAGCATTTTCGTCCCTGTTTGCCACGAAGCCACAGTGCGAGAACACGAACGTATCTTGGTTGCGGAGAGAGAGGTGCAGTCGGTTGCAGCGACCACAGGTGCGGCTCGTATACATCTCCGAGCACAGCACCAGGGTCTTGCCGAGGACAGCGCACTTGGCCAGTAGTCGCTGGCAGAACTGGAAGTGGGCGAGCGTGTGCATGTGGGAGTTGAACTTGTGCGTCCACGGGGCACTCGCCAGCAGCATCGACTTGGAATCGAACTTCGGCAGCAGGATCACGTCCGAGTTCTTGCACAGATATGCCGCAGCTTGGAAGTGCAGGTCCTTGATGTAGTGCTCAAGTTTGGCGGACGCACAGAAAAACTCTCGACGTGCTGCTACGTATCGTTTCCAGTCCTCACCTGTGTGCCTCCGCACCTTCTTCACGTTGGCAAAGACGCTCATGCGGCGTTGCGCAGCACTCAGACGCTTCCTCAGTCGGTCCAGTTTGGCCCAGTTGGCCCGCCCGATGTGGGTAAAGTTGCCTTGCAGGTCCATGCAGGTGAGGAACGCCTTGAGGCCTGGGTCACATGCCGTGCAGCGACCCTTGTCCTTCTCCAGCTTGGGCTCGACCACGTAGGGAATCTGCGCGTACCAATAGCCGTGCTTGTACAGTATCACAACTTCGCCCTCGACCGTCGTGCCTTCCTCCGCAATGATAGGGATGTTGGGCACGGACGTGATGGTTAGGAACTGCGTCAGCTTCCTCGGTTTTCTGCCGTCATCCAGGTACGGCGCCGGACCTGGATGGCGCGTCTTCGGTCGGTGAAACTGTGCATTCAGATAGGTATCCTGGGCTTTCGAGCCGATCGTGAAGTAGTTGTGCTGTTTGCGCCCTTTGAACTGCATGTTGAAGTGGGTGATGTTGCTGTGAGAGAGACTCGTGTGGGCCGCCGACACTGCCGACACAAACCTACGAACCACGTTCTGCCGCATACTGGCAGGTGTGCTGACTACCCACTCCGGTGACGGCCCCATCCCTTCAGGATACGCCAGATCCCTGCCCTCCTCTTGCCGTGTGACGAACAGTTTCTCCAGGACGTTCCTGTTTGCCGTGCCCACTTTGCGGTAATACTCGACGCACTTGTTGTACGTGTACCGACACGTGTGCATGATCTTTTTAAGTTGGGCAGCTTGACCCACGGATGGCTTCAACCGGTAGCGTCGGGTACGGCGCATCAAAAGGGCGTCCTCGGACTCCAGCATTCTCTTACGTTTGAGAGTCGGGTCAGCTCTCGTTGGAGTGAGCTCTTTCGGGCGCGCATCAGCCTCTGCTGCTTCAGTTCCGTTGCCACACAATTGATCTCGAGTCTGAGCTCGTGTTCTAGTGCTGCACGTTGATGGCGTGAGCAGAAAGCATCGATCTTAGCCTGTTGGGCTTGTTGGTCGACTCCCCAGCTATCACCCCCAAAACGCTGGCGGACATCGTCCAACTCGTTGTCGACCGGGCGCGGGTTTGTCCACTCTGCGATTGAGAACCACGATTGATTCGGCTGCACACGCTGAAGCACCGCCTCGTCAATGGGCCTCTGCTGCGTCCGCTGTAGAACGTCTAGGTATCTGTGGTCGAAAGCCATGCCGAGCGTCTGCTGCTGCTAGAGTGGTAGGCGTTGTAGTAGTGGCTGCATCGCGTCGAAAGAGTGCAGTATAGCATGCAGCAGTAGGTTCGACATGATGTCGGTGAACTCAACCCAATCGAAGGTCGGCTCGCGCTCCTTTAGCAGCCCTCGCACTCGCCATCCAGTAGGTTCGTCCTGAACATGTTGCCCCCTGTCTTGTCTCTCCATAAGCCGCAGAGCTCGAACGGCGAGGAACTGTTCTTCTTCGTCGTTGACGAATACGCGGAGTGATTCAATGCTGTCTCGTATCATTGGGATGGTTGCTATGGCGTCGGGCACACTGAGGCAACGGAGCACACGGACGATGACTCGCTCGTGGGCACGACCCAGCCACCCTCGGACTCGCAGACAGGCACGATCGTCTTCGAGCACAATGAAAATGAGGGAACGCACTTCCCCCAGTGCGGTGAGAACGCGCCGTTTGAGTGCGGAGAGTCTCATGGCCACGAGCTCCGCGGGACGTTCTCCCAGAACGGGTGCATACCATTTGGATTCCGCGATTGTAGTTGAATAGCGTGGGTGCAATTGGATCCTACCAGTGTAAATGATTTCCGCGAGTGCAGTGTCGATTGGATAAATCCGCATCGAACTAGACCTACCCAGACGAGAAATTCGCACTAGTTAATCAAATCTAGTTCCTCGACCCTTTTCATGCGCTGGCGTCTCAGTTTGTTGTCGATCCATACAACGCATCTCCAAGAGTGTTTTCGCAAGTAACAGCTACCACCGCTGACGCGCACGTTGCAGCATATATCAACAGGGTTTTGAAGTCTGTATATGGGTACGATCACGACACAACACTAACGAGAAATCTCCAGTCGCACTCGGCTCGACGAGGCGGTACTGCGTTCGCCAGCTCTAATGCCAGCGTGAACTTGTCCAACTTGGCGTACCGCGGTCTCTGGTCTATGAACGGCTTTGCGACGCTACTTGAGTACATATCTCCTACAACTGCAAGCGATCAGAATGTTGCGAAGGTGCTTGGTGGCTGGACTGAAACTCGTCATGCTGGTCATCCGCCCACACTTGCCTGTTTTGAAAAGGAACCACATCAGACGTTCATTAGAGTAAGTCAGTTTGCCCAATCTCTCCGGCTTCTTCACGTCGCCAAGACCACTCCAAAGGGTTTTGCTGATTGTCTTGCCGCTACGCTCTTGATGTACTACCGCGAAACAAGGGAAATGGTGCCACAGCACATTTTTGCATCGAGAACTTCAGCGCATACACGCCACGATACCGCCTCTCCGCCGGACACAGGAGGAGCTACTTGAATGGGGCAGCACGATACGCGAACGCTTCGTCACGGAAAATATCCTGTCACCACCAACATGCACAATTAAAGAGAGCCTCACATCGGATGAGCAAGCAGAACATTTCGTTGGAGTTCATACCGTTGTCGATACTCTTGAACGGTTGCTACTTGGTCATCAGCAGCTTGCAGCTTCGAACGAGGAGCTCAAGGGCATGATGCAACAAATTCTCGACCGATTGGCTCACCAACCAGACGTGACGTCGCGCGTTTGAGCAACGTGCAGTGCCAGCACCTCAGCTGAACCACCCGTGGAAACGGTAGCAGCGACAACACTCCCTCTGCGCCCCCCACTAGTTGGTCAGCCTTGGCCGAAGAGCTCAACGACCCTGAAGGGAAAGCAGTTGTCCGACTTCCTTGTTCAGTTCGTGGTTGAAGGCCTGGGATCACTTCCGAAGCAGCCCGGAAACCGCGGGCAGAAGGATTGCTTGCGGGCCATCGAAATTGTAGCCTACGTCGCCGATTTGAACAGCATACCACCTCTTCCTCCTACATCGCGACAGTCGGATATAATGCTCTGGTTATCTGCGATGCAGAACATGGCAAGTTAATGCGAGACATTGTTAGTGAGCGGATTCACTAAGGCAGCGGATACACCGCAAGGACAACGCAAGCGTTGCAGGTCCGGAAAACTTACTGGTATAGTGAAAGCGTGGAGCAGTTTTAGCGAGCAGCAGCGGACAGCATTCCGCTCGCTACCGCACATCCGATTCTCTGCAACCTGGGATGCACAGGCGCGAGTCCAGCGTAGGCTAGTGCCGGCTATGCGGCAAATAAACTGAGTCGTTTGAAAATGCTTCACACGTATCAATTCATCAAATGTCGTTTACATGGCATGCTTTTGTTTTGGACGGCGAGATCGCAGGTATAGCTCCAGTTCTGGCAACCACAAACACCAGCAGCCTCACAAACACCAAGCCGCCGCCATCGACGAGAGCTCCATCAGAATCAAGCCGTCATCACGCCTAGAAGCGCCGTTGCCGACTTCCCACGCCGTTGAACCTTCCGCCAACTGAAGTGTCGTACCCCACTTATTTGTTATTTTTACCCAATCAAACTCTTTCGACGAAGTTATAGGGGGTACACGAGCTGCAGGGAATAATCGCTATCTTCGTCCGGGTTTTAGGAACCCGGACGAAGATAAGCTGACGATATTTAGTACAGTATTGGAACCGGAAGGACAAGAAGGCCAGTGCAGGACAGGACAATGGAGCGCAACATTAGGACGCGTCGACGGCCACGACAGCTCGGCCTTGAAGCTCCAGTGAAGCAGCATATGGCTCAGCACATTGCGGACGTCGTGGCGCTGTCATTGCAGCAGAATCAACGCTATGGCGTGTTGCCTCGTGCTGTGATGGGGAAGCAGGGGACACTGGCGTCGACGCTGCGACTGGCAGAGCAGAACGTGGCCGACATGATGGCGTATCTGCAACGACGAAAGAGGGCGGAGGTAGCTGCAATTGTGGAGGTGGAGAGAGAACATGGCAAACATGGCAACGAGGAGGCCAATGTGTGTGTCATCTGCTTGGACGGGAATTTGGAGACAGACCAAGTGGAGGCGCTGCCATGTGGACACGTCTTCCACGGCCACTGCATCGCCCAGTGGTTGCTGTGTCGACGTGTGTGTCCTGTGGACCGACGACCGGTAGACTGAATTTGTGTTCCAGGTAAAGAAAGTAAAATGTTCAAGCACGCGTCTCTTTCTCGCTCCGTTCACCATGGCAGAGTATTGCCAAGGAAGTCAAGGTATCTTCCGCTGTCTTCCAGCTTCGCATTGGTGATGACCTTGGTGAGACCAGCAACGCTCTCTTCGGGCGTCACCTCGCCCTTGTGGCCCGTCATGCGCGTGACAACGTATCCAGGATGCAGCGCCAACGTGGTGATCTTGTCGCTCTTGAGGTCAATGGCAAGACTCGTGTTCACCATGTTGAGCGCTGCTTTCGACGAGCGGTAGCTGTACTTCCCTCCCGTGTCGTTCTGGGCGATACTGCCCCTCTGCGACGAGATCTGCGCCACCGTGGCTGAACCACGTTTTGCTACTGCGAGTTTGAGGTTGGGTAGGAAGGCTTTGGTCACGAGGAACGGACCCGCTACGTTCACCTCGAAGAGCTTCATCAGGTCAGCTTTGGTAACGTCGAAGAGGCCGGAGCTGCTGCTGCTCATGCCAGCATTGTTGATGAGCAAGTCGATCGGTTCGTTTTTCAACTGCTCCGCCGCGTTCGTGATTGAGACCTCATCAGTGACATCTAGCGAGATGATCTTGGATACCGCCAGCTCCGTTAACTGTGCCAAGACACGACGAGGTTACTACGTTAGTCAACTACCATTCAAGTTTGGCTGTCGTACTGCTCCACTATCCCGTACGTCGGTGGAGCGTTCGACGTCTCGGGCTGCCGCAATGACTTTCCATCCGTTCGCCACGTAGTGATGAGCGAAGGCGAGGCCGATGCCGCGGTTGCTGCCAGTGATAAGGACTTGCTTCGTACCGCTCATTCTGGATCACAAAGGAAGGAGACGATCTGTTCGGCGCTTGGCAAATACTGAAGTGAGATAATAACAACTGCTGGGCATGAACAGGTCTCTTTCAAATGCAACCTGCTCGGTGGAATTGATGCAGCGTTTACCAAGGACGAACCTTACGCTATTGCTGCATTTTGCCTTACCATGGCAGGATATCGCCACGAAAGTGAAAGTACTTGCCACTGTCTTCAGGCTTGGCGTTGGCGATGACCTTGGTGAGACCAGCCACACTCTCCTCCGTCGAGACTTCCCCTGTGTGGCCTGTCATGCGAGTGACAACGTATCCGGGATGCAGCGCCAGCGTGGTGATCTTGTCGGTCTTAAGATCGATTGCGAGATTCGCGTTGAGCATGTTGAGCGCCGACTTGGACGCGCGGTAGCTGTATCTGCCACCGGATCCGTTGTCGGCGATGCTGCCCATGCGAGACGTGATCTGCCCGACTGTGGCAGTGCCGTGCTGAGCCACCGCCAATTTCAGATTTGGCAGCAGTGCACGCGTCACCAGGAACGGACCCACAGCGTTCACTTCAAAGAGCTTCATCATCTCGGCTTTGGTGACTTCGGGGATGCCACCTCCGCCACCCATGCCAGCATTGTTGATCAGGAGATCAATGGGCTCGTCCTTGAGCGACTCAGCCGCCTTGGCAATGGAATTCTCGTCGCTGATGTCCAAAGGGATGATCTTGGACACTGCCAACTCCTTCAACTGATCAATGCAAAGCGGGACAAGACACAAGCGTCAGAAAGCCGTAAAATCACTTTGAAGTGCATCACGTACGTCGGAGGCGCCTTCAACATCACGCGCGGCGGCGATGACTTTCCATCCGTTAGCCACGTAGTGGCGAGTGAAAGCGAGGCCGATGCCGCGGTTGCTGCCAGTGATCAGGACCGTCTTGACGACGCTCATAGTTCCAAAGCAAAGATAGCGTAGGTTTTTGATCGAATTTGAAAGTGAGTTGGTCGAGCGCCTGGTCTCAGGAATTTGAGTGCTTCAACTATCATAGCAACACGCAAAGACAACGTAGATATCCTTTATGGTATTCACGCTCTTACATTAACTACAACTAACAGCTCGCCACAAGCACCAGCGGCAAAAAGGAAATCGGAAAAGCTTGTGCGAGGGAGAAAGCCGCGAGGAAGGCGGACACACCGCCGTAGTATAATTGCCTCGTGCGCTGAAGAACGGGTGTGTGCCCTGTATCGTCTCGCGCCTCTACTCGACCAACTTGGCAACGTCGTGCTCGATCGCTTCTAGAACAGCCATCAACGCTCCTCCACTTTCAAGGATGCTCGACTACGTCGAGCCTTACCTTCACGTCGACAATTTGCTCTTCTTGTTATCTGCTGTCAATGGCGTATCCTGTTGCGAACTCTCCATCCGGCGTTTCCGCTCGTTGGCAAGGTGCGACGACTCCTCTCCAGCAACAGCAGCCAATGCACTCAGTTGCAACGTCGAGCCATTGGACGGACCTGTCGACTCGGACGACGCCACCAGCGACAAGATGTCCTCGATAGACGAATTACGCGGGAACCCCGATTTGAACCCACCAAGTGAGCTCAACTTGTCATATGACGCGCTCGACGACAGTCCGCTCAGATTGGTGAACGACGGGAAGCTGTTGAAGTTGTCGCTAGAACCGAAACGAGACAGCATGTCCGAGCTCGGCACACGCGCCATCTTGTCACTAGATGGCACCCTCGGGATGCGTTGTTCTCCACCGCCCATCGTATGAAGCTTATCCATAGACGGAATGCGCGGTAATTTGTCCAGCGATGCCACACGAGGGATTTTGTCAATCGAAGGCACACGCGGCATCTTATCCATGGACGGCACGCGCGGGAAGATGCCCGACGAGCTGCGGGGCATCTTGTTCAGCGGCTTGGGGATCTGAATCTGGTTGCCAGAGCCGGAAGAAGCTGAAGTATTATGGCTGGGGCTGAGGCGCTTGGTAGTTCCAGTGGTAATGGAGCTCGTCGTCGCGCTCTCCACAGTCGAAGCGCCACTGCTGCTGCTGCTGCAGTTGATATTGTCGTTGTTGTCACTAGAACTCGTCTGCGGGTTGACATCTGCTTCCCGTTGTTGCTCCTCTTTAATACCATTCTCACCCAGCCTCCTTCGGATACCTCCCGACGTCGCGTTGTCTTTTCCCTGTTGTTTGTTGCTGTCATTTGAATTCTCCATTGTGTTTTGAGCATTTTGAGCTGACTGACCCGATGCTCCTCCGCGTGGACTGTTCGGGTGGTCCTGCAACAAATTGGAAAGCTGTTCCAGAGATTGGATGCGCGGGAAATACGAGTTGAGGCTCTCACCAATCGACAACGGTTTTGGCAGACCGGCAGGCTGGGTGTCGAATCCACTGCTTGTCATCGTATTCTGACTCTCTGTCGACGCATACGAGCTGCTGGGGTTCATCCCCCCAAAGCCTGATGATGAAGAATGCTGGAAGTTTTCAATGCTGGCCACGCGAGGGAAAAGACACGAGAAGCTGTCAATCGACGACACGCGCGGGAACGCGTCACCGGAGTTGCCGTCCATAGGTGCACTGCTAGGCGGCTTATTGTCCTGGCCTTGGTTAGGAACCTGACCTTGACCTTGTCCCTGCTGGGTCTGCGCGCCTGCAATGCCGAGCATCGACACATTGCTATGGTCGCCATTAAATAGGTGAGAGGACACGTTAGTGTTCTGCTGTGGAGGATGTAGCGGTGGCTGGACTGGCATTCCACCCGGTCGACCCGGAGCTCCGTAATTTGGCTGCTGCACAGGGACTGGTCGAGGCTCCTGCTTCGTCATCTGCTGAACTGGAGCTGACGGGTACCCTCCGTGGGGTTGCTGCTGTTGCTGTTGTTGTTGCTGCGGATGTGGCGGTCTCATCGCAGTCGGGTTTCCTGCTGCCGCTGCCGCATACCCAATGGACCTAGCCGCCGCAAAGCGGTTTTTATCCCTCGAGAGCTCCGACTCCAGTCGCTTCTCACGCCTCCGTTGGTTATACTGCTCCCTTTCCAAGTACGTCTTCTCCAGCTCGGCTAAATCCTTGCGAATATTCTCCATGTCCTCCTTGGACACTTCATCCTCTCGTCGTCGGAAGATGATCTTGCCAATACACTGGTCTCCTGTATACTTCTTGGAAATCCGCATCGGGTCGCAATTCAGCAGCTTGCTCAAGAACGTTCTCAACGTCGTCCCCTCTGCCAGCGGTAAATTCCCCTTCTTAAACTCCTCAATCAATCGGTCGCAGTAGGCGCTCTCTTCCGCCGTCCACTTGCCCTTCCTCATGGCCGTCGGGGGGTTCGCCGGTTGAGCGTTATTGTCTCCATTGTTTCCTCCTGTGGGGGTTCCTGCATTGGCCGCGGCATTGTGCGAAGTGCCGTCCAGCACGTGTTGCTTACTGTCCATGGGGTATCCTCCTGCGCTGTCCGGCGGCTGACCAACATTCTGCTGCATCTGCGCTGCGTACTGCTGCTGCTGCTGCGTCAAGAGGCGACGCGGCGCCTGGATGGGCGTCCAGCACGAAGGACAGACCTTGTCCTTGCTCAGCCAGCGCTCGATGCAGCCGGCGTGGAACTGGTGGTGGCATGGCTCCAGCAGCAAGTCCACGTTGGGGTTGTAGCACACCATGCACGATCCGGGCGTGGGCGGCGCAGGAGGAGGCATGTAGCCTCCGTCCGGCCGTCCTGCCGACGCGCCATTAGTGGCCGCTGGGTTGTACGGCATTCCGCTGCTTTGCGGCGGCAGATACGCGCTCATCGAGCTCGGGTGCAGCGCTTCTCCCGTTCCCATTTGGTGCGTAGGCTGGATCACTGGGACAAGGAGGGGATATTAGGATGGCGGACCAAAACGGAGAGCGCTTCTTGCGCCTTTAAAGCTTACCTTGACGCTGGCCGTGCCGATACTTCCAGAGAGAAAATAACGGGAAGAGACGAGCGAGAAGCGCGGTTCCCGCCGTCTGCGGTTAAAAATACCGGCCAAAGCGACGAATTACTAATTCGCTGCGGGGACGGCGGGTATTCGCGGGATTTTAGAGGCCAATTCGCCGCCTACAGTGGCCGCTCTGATTCCTGTCTTCTTTTTGCTGAGCAGAGAAGAGACATTTCTGCCTCGTAAAAAACTGAGGACAGCTCTCCCGCGTCACTCAGGCTTGAGGCAACTGTCCTAGCTGAACCAAAAACTTCAGTTGGCTTTGCAGTACGGGTGTGCTGGAGCAACAGCTCTCTGTCCACCCACTGGCTTGCGAGCGGCTTGCAGTGCTGGCGCGAGATGGGAGCAATGGTCGAATGTCAGAAAAGCTTTGATGATCTTTTGGGTTGGTGGTCGCACCGAACTGCTCTGAAACGAGCGTCTCTTTTGCGGTTATCGGAGCCGCAGCCTCGAGATTGGTGGTGCGGCCTTGACTCAAGGCGAGCGCCTCGTTTCACGTCTGCAGGTTCAGGTTGAACTACGGCGCACAGGTGTCGGAGCCGAGGCGTTCGTGTGCGCAGCAGCAGACAGCGGCAATAATGTTGCTAACATGGCAGGGCAAAATGGTGCTGCGCTGCGCTCCAGTCGTCGCGGTCGATCGGAATGACTACTTGGTAGCCATCGATGATTTCTGAAGTTGAAGCGTTACCGGATTCCGTCAGCTACGAAAGCTGTTGCAAGCAAAATGGCAAGCAATTCTGTTCGCAAACAGTGCCTTCAAGACTGTCTACAGTACGTGCAACCGTGTTGTATTTTCAGTCGATGGTGTTTTATTTTTGATGAGCTGGCCTGCACGTCAGCTTACATGATGTTGAGATTCCTTCCCGACGTAATGTGCACGTATAGAACCTCCTCCACCTCTACATAAATTTAAAAGCGCACACGACTCTTCTTTCCGCCTCCGACCCAGGCAAGGAGGCAAGATTTCTGTTTTTGCTTGGCGCGAAATGGAACTCGCTTGGTGAAGATCGGGAATTGACTACCCGGTCACGTCGACCTGTTTCTGCTCTCTCGGGAGTGGGAGCCTTCCCCAGATTCAACCACGATGACGCGCCTTCTTTGCTCCCTAAACCTTACCTTAAAATCGTGCTTTTGCAAATCAAATCGTTGCATGCGAAAATAATCCGCCTACTAAAAGGCATGAGTCACCACTTTATTGTGCGGCTCGATTCAGCAATTCGCCGCTCCTGCGCATTTCCTGCTTGGACACAAGACCACACGCGATACGGTGGTGAATTGACTCTGCTGCACCGCGTAGAGTGGCGTGGTGCTACAGGGACAGAGCGGCAACCTCACGGTATCTGTGAAAGCAATTGTCGAGATGTAGCCACCTTCGGCGTCAAATCCACATCAACTTCAACTACACTGCCTACGGTAATTAGTCTGACTGAGACTATTTTATGTGTAAGGGATTATGACTTCGTTGCACTAAATAGTCTAAGTTAGACTAATTATGTACTGAGACTATTTATAAATCCAAAAATAGTCTTGATGTCAATGGATGCTGGCGGACTCGAACCCTCAACACGACACTTAGTGCTCAACTGCACAAAAGGCTGAGCCATATCGCACCTAACATTTTGACTTCGCCAAACCAAAATCTATGGTTAACATATACGTCTTCTCGCCCGCTATTTCTGAATTTGCCTTCACAGGCTCTCCATCGAAGTGCACACGGTGTTTCTGGATGATATCTTGGAGATGAGGGTAAAGCTGAGTAACAGACCACGTACCATCAATACCAAGTGACAACCCGCACTGAATCATCGCCTTGCGCGCGTGAGACATCCCATTTTTGTCTTTTTGGAGGTCGACAGCTTTGACAGCGTCGGCAGCAAGTTGAAGGAAGAACTTTTTCCCTGGGTTTTGAAGTTTTCCGGACCACGAGCCGTCCTTCCTGATCTTGTTTTGCCAGCACTCGTTCTTTATCAATCCCACCTTCTTCTCGTTCCACTTGACTTTCCAGGCATCCTTTATCTTTGAAATTACAAAAGAGTCCGCTGGCTGACATAGATCCGTAGCGTTGGGTGGAAAAAACTTGAGGTCGGATTTGATAGCATTAAGCTCAACGCGACACTCGTCCGCCGCGAGATGACCTGAGCAGTTGTCGAGGTAAATGGTTTTCGTACACCCTCGGGGTCTGCATGTATCGCTCGTCTCTCTTTTAGATATTCTCGGAACAGCTTTTGCGTCATCCACCCTTTCTCGCTCGAGCGATAGCATACACCAGAAGTTTGATCTGGAACTCCATGGATAGGATAGTTCCCTCAGAGTTCATAAAAATCAGCATTGGGGGGTGAATCCGCGCGCTTGGTCCTCCTGACAGCCGAACCACCATGGTCATTCCTTCGCCGCCCGACACCACATCAGCATACTTGACGACAGTGTCCCCGGAAAGTCCGAGCGTCTTGCCGTTATCGAATCCACAACAAAGTGAGTTTCATCGATGTTCTCGATGGCGTTTTCGTCGAGCGATCCGTCTGCAAAACCACGCTGCAGTTCACCGAGGTGAAATGCCACATCTCTCTCAATGTGCAAAATTTTTGCCTCGCTGAGCTGCTTTTTACCAGTTTAAGTTCTAAGTACAATCTGATGCGCTTCCATGAAGGATTGAATCCACCGCGGCGTGACCTTGTCAATAATCAGCACACATTTAGAGTCGACGCTTCTGGAATTGTAGGGTACAGTGCTTTCTCTGATGATGGCTTTAGCAAGCTGCAGTAACAGCGCGGGCTCGAACTTCACGCCAAGTTTGCGAAGTCGGTCAAACTCGTCTAACAACAGAGGATATAGCCAATCTACCCAAGCACTTCTGGGCCTCCCGCGGCCCCCAAGTACTTTAGTGCTCACGCGACGTCTTCCACCCCGCCGACGTGCTGAAACTGCAACTGCACCGCGCTCAGCTCCCAAAATGCGCTGCCGTTTCTTCCACCAATCCAAAGCCTTAGCCAAGTTGGCGCCTCGTGTAGCGGAGTTGAAGATCGTAGGAAATGTGTTAACAGCTTGAGCGAACACGCCTTCACTCCCGTTGGCTGCCTCATGCTTCTCCATCCAGCGGACAACCTTTCGGCGATAGGCGAGGCTGCTCACATTCTGTGTGCGCCGAGCAGAAGGTCGTGGCCCTGGTGACGGTTGTGAATCTTCGAGCTGAAGACTGGAGTCGCTATCACATTGCTCGACGTAGATCTCCAACGTGGTGGCGTCAGTCGCTTCGGTGGTTACCGGTACAGTCTCTCCAGCTTGATCACATTTTGGACAGATGATAGGCTGTGCGAAGCCTTCGTTTCCAGTCGGACGCCCGCAGAAGACGTGCACGTTGCATGAGCAACTAGGACACTGTTGAACAGAACCAACAGGCTCGCCACATCCTCCACACGGCGAGGTAGACTTGGTAGTTGGCATCGGCGGTTTGCTAAAGCGAAAGTGGCAACGTCAAAGCAAAAAAACTCGCGGGCTTCCAGCACGCGGCATCCAACCAAGCCCTTCACCCCTACCACAGAAGCGGAGGTACCATCAGACACGTCATGTGGCAGTAAAATTGTGGTTCTATATGTGCTTGCAGTTGGTCGGTACTTCGAGAACTATATACAGCAAAACAATTGCTTTGGAGGGGAATCTGTAATGGGTGACTCGAACCCAGTCGTGTTGATCAACATAATGCACCCTTACCCGGATGGCTCAGATGAGACTAATTTTGAACTCGAAGTGGTCAGACTAATTTTGAATGTTAAAAATATGGTTGAACCTGAAATAGTCTAACTTAGACTATTCATGAACATGGACTATTTTCGAACATAGACTAATTACCGTAGGCAGTGTAGTAAAAGCGATCCGCGCGGCGAAAGTGCACATGGGTTTACCTGCGTGTACGTTGCCTCGATTTATCTTTACATAACCGTCCATGTCCCCCCAGCCATGAAGAAGTGCAGATCACACACCATCAGGCTTTTGTCTAGACTGTGGTCGTGGGCTTGCGCATTGCGGTGGTCTGCGGCGAGCATCCTATGGGAGGCTGCTCCTTACCAGTCGAAGGAGGCACCAGCGAAGCTGGGAGCTCCTTTGGGATAGGTTCGCCAGCCTTGGCTCGGGAGCAGAGGTGCATGGCCAACGCGAACTGGTCGACGTCCAGACTGCCTGTCTTCGACAGATCGGCGAGGTCCCAGATAGCTCGCAGCATCTCCTGCGAGACTGCAGTCGAGGCTTGCTTCTGCAACGGGGCCATGCAGCTTGCTCCAGAAGCGTGGCCGGCCAAATCCACTGCCAACGTAGCGAAGATTGCATCGTACTCAGGTTTGCAGCCCTGCAACTGTTCCTCCCACTGGAGTCTTTCCATAGGGGTAACACAGGCTACGGCAAACGGATTGTTGCTTGGAGCGTTGCTGGCTTCGGGCCCTTCCACTCCGGCGATACCCACGCGTGTATGCTTCGGCAGCGACGCCATCAAAGCTGGGATGTCCTTGGTGAGCATATCGTCAATGTCTTGCAACTCCCGTGACTTTAGTGATGGGAACTTAGTAAACTTGCGGTCGGCGCATTGACGTACGAAGGCGTCGATCGAGGGGAAGTCTCCTGGCGGCAGGTGATACTTGCGCTGCACCTCACGAAAGTTCTCGGCCATATTTTCCAGCAGCTCGCGTTGTTTTTTCTCCATGCCGAACACGGCAGGCATCTTGTCGCGCAAGTGGCCCAGCAAACAGGCATGAACCTTGGCAAGTCGAGCGCGCTTCACCAGCTCATTTACTTTACGGACAGCAGCATGTTGCGGTAGTGCACGCAATTCGTCCAGCAGATCTCGCTCCTCGGCGTCAAACAGCGCCTCGGGGGTGCTATTCGTACCGTCGTCGCCATGCTGTTGACGCGGTTGCGACCAGAAGGATCCGAGATACACTCGCATGACCTCGGGGGTCTTTAGCACCTTGCCCAAAGACCACATAAGCGCTCCGTAGACGCGTAGCAAACGCTGCTGGTCCACTTGATCGGCTTTGTTCAGCACGCAGCGAACCTTGTCGCTGTGTCCTTGCAGTACTTCGATCACTCGCTGGAATTCGTCCGAGATATCGAGCTTGTGCGCGTCAAAGAGGAGCAAGATGAGATCGGAGCGCTCGGCGAACCACCGTGCGACCTGCGTGAAGTCGTAGCCGCGAGCGATACGCTGTTTCTCGCCACTAAGAATTCCTGGGGTGTCCACGATCGTGAGTTGTTCGAGCACAGGGGCTGGAAGCTGCGCCGCCTCGAACTTATTGAGGAAAGCTGTGCCAAACATGGACAGACCGCCGTACGGTAGATCTGGCGATACACACGCAGCGTTGCCCGGGACTGTGCGTTCCTCTTCTCCATGCATGACAGCGACAAAGCGGTCGGTGGTGGGCTCTGGTCCGACACGTTGGCCGGGGAACGGTCTGCCCAGCAGATACTCGATGAAGGAGGTCTTGCCCACAGAATATTGTCCGATCATGAGCACCTGCGGCTTGGCCTCAAAGTCGGCGTCGCTCAGCAGCGGCGAGTGGAAGTCGCCAAAGTCGTAGCGCTTTTCTAACGGCTTCAGCTTGGTGGTGTAGAGTTTCTTGAGCCCATCGATGACCTCTCGACTCTTTGCTGCAATCTCGGCTCCTTCGCCGCCGGCGTGGAGCTCTGCGCCATTCCTGCTGGTGGTGGAAGCAGAGCGCTGAACTCGAGGACTCGTGACCTTGGACATACTGGAAGACGTTGAGGCTGCAGAGTCTGTTTGGATGTGACTCCTCGTAGAAAAAAAACTGATTGAGGAGTGATAGTCATATAGTTGCCGTTGTTGAAGTGAGAGATGGCTACATTTGCATGCTACAGATGATGGGCATTGCGTCGCTTGCTCTTCGTGTTTTTCTCCGCGAAGCGCCTGAGTTCGTCGTATGTGAGCGCTCGCTCTTCTTCCTCATCTTCGACCACCTCTTCACCTTTATTGGCATCATCGTGATGAGGGCTTCTCTTGTCGTTCGTTGCTCGTCTGTGGGTTCCTGTCGTTTCTTCACAGGGCGGCGAATGCATGGCTGTAGCGAGCGTTGCTGCCAGTTGACGTTGAGTCTGAGGATCGTACGACGACACGCGGCGACGCTGCAATTGTTGCTTGCTCTGTCGTTTCGGAGACGGTGTTGTCGGGCTACTGCCGGTGCCAGACGAGTGAGCCACAATTTGTGCTGGCAGCTCGATGACCCCATCCGTACCGCCAAAGGATGGTACATGAATGTGCAGCTTTTGACGTGGATCTGACGGTAGTGTCGGAGGGCCATGGCCCGCAGGCAGTGGCGAAATATCAGCAGAATTTGATGACTGTGCGTGTGTTTGTGCTGGAAATTGGCCATGAGGTCCTAGCCGTGCTTTTGTTGGAGATGCCTCGTTCGCTTCTCTAGCTTTGGTTTGCACCAGCTCCGTCGTATACATCTCAATGGCTTGTAAATATTCGATAACGTTGGTATCCGTGATGCCATGTTTCAGTGCTGAGGCGGTCCCATTCGTAGAACCACCACCAGAGGCGGCGTGTGCTAGCGTGTTGTGCATCGAGTGGATCGAGGCCTTGATTCGCCCCAAGACGACATCTCGCTCCTCAATTTCTGCGTCCAGCTCGTCGCAGGCCTGTTGCGTTTCGCGCAAAGCTACTTCAATTCGTCGGCATTGCTGCTTCTGCGAGGCACGACTTGCAATGCCTTCACGCGCCTTAAAGGTCTCGATCTGCGTGGTGAGCGCTGCTACTTGGGTCTGAAGTGCCACCTCTTCTCGACTCAATTCCTCCACTCGCTTAAAGCGCTGGAAGTTCGCTGCATCGCGTGACAATAAGTCCCGAGCGAGAGCTGCGGCATCCTCGTGTCCTGTCCGTTCACGGATAGCAGCAAAAGCTTGATCATACTTGGACACCAGGCTGTCCGGAACTGTGGTTAGCGCTCGATCGACTCCAATTTTCCAGGTAGACAGCGCAGTGAGTCGTGACAACTTTCCTGCACCACTTAGATTGGCTTTGTCGTGCTCTGAGCTTGCATCTAGACCGCCCAGTAGTTCATAACCACCGGACGAACTCTGCGATTCACTGGCAGCCAAGCGTACTCCCGTCTCGTGGCGCCAGTGCTCAATGCTGCGCTTTAGCTCCTGGAATTGATGCTCGTACTCAAACTGCTCGTGATCGGCAGCGTCTTGAAGTCGAGCAACTTCGCGAGCCAACGCTTCACGAGCCTGAGTCGCTCGAGTTAGGTCAGCTTCAGCTTGATCGTGTCGTGCCTTGGACACACTAGTCTCGCGTTCGAGCTTCTTGTAGATGGTGTCGAAGATCGTTCGGTCTCGTCGAGCAGCTTCCACTCGAGCGAGCAAGTGTTTATTGGCAGAGTCGACCTCGTTCTTGCGAACAAGGGCGAGCTCGTGTCGGTTTTCAGCGATGCGAAGCCTCCCAGAGGCAGCAGCAGCAGCGGCCGCCGCTGCCAAAGGTTTTCCGGGTGTTCCAGCATCACCTTCAGCCGCGATTGCTGCTGCGGCTTCATGAGCAGGAATGGGCTGCAATGCAAGTCGTAAGGCTGCAAGTTCTTGGGTTTTGCGGACCGTGATCTTCTCGGTTCGCTCCACTTGACGTTGGGCTTTGGTGAGCTTCTGAGCGTACGTGGCGAGAGTAGATCGAAGTTGGTCAACTCGACTTCTCTTTTCCTGGCCTAGCAGCTCTCGAGCCGCTCTCGCCTCGATGGACAATTCTTGCTTCAGCAGTTTGTTGTGGTTTTGCAGTCGTTGGATGGTCTCTCGAGGAGCCTGCACCGAGAAAGATGTCGAATGAGGCCCTGGAGGCTTCTTGGCTGGGCTGGAAGCTGTGAAAGGACCAGCTCCAAGACTACTGACAACGCTCCTTCGCCGTCGCCAACCAACCTCCGTCCCAGGTGCCATCAGACTATCGGGAATGTCGCCGTCTTCAGGATGCTGTTCGTTCGCTGCTGCCAACGTCAAACCAGCGATGATTCCTAGTGTCGTGTTGGTGCCCAGCAGTCTGCTCACGGCGTCAGCACTCAAGTTAGCGGCGTCGCTATCGGTCTCAGGGCGAAGGTCTCCATTCATTGCGACTGTGGAAAATGTGAAGGACGCTGGGCGTTTCAAGTGGTGGTGCAGTGCGCTGTCATCTTGTATTTTGTTTGACATTATAGCGTGAGCCATGGCGTCCTCGTCCTCTTCCACTGAAGGTAAGGCGCAGACCACGGGCTCTTGTGCCTCTCCTTCACTCTAACTTCTTTATATCTTACTAGCCGCGAGCTTGCGTCCAGCACGCAGCGAAATCCGGTACTGCTGGTGCTGACACTCTTCAGCAAGCAGCAGGTACGGGTCGACCCTGGCGGAAAACCTTCTTGCTCGACTTCTTGATCTCCATGGATCGCGGCGCAGGCGGGTTCGGCTTGGCCGCAGTCACGGGCTTGACTGTAGTCACCACGGGCTTGACCGTTGTCACCACGGGCTTGACCGTAGTCACCACGGGCTTGACCGTAGTCACCACGGGTTTGACGGTAGCCACACGTGTGACGGTAGCCGCCACCGGCTTGACTTTCACAACGGGTTTGATGGTAGCTTCAGGGGCGCTGACGTTCAAGCTGGCCGAGACTTCCTGCAACAGCGAGAGCGCGGCAGCACTCGAACGACGGCGCTTTCCTCCGTTAAAGACGGCACGACGAGGCTGGCGGACTCGGCCCTGAGGCAGTTCCTCGTGGTGACCCGAAATCGACTCGGGTTCCTCCGCATCAACTTCCAGAACCATGGCCGACGTAGGCTTCACGGGCGTCGCTGTGTCCACCGTTGTCTTCTTGGACACTGAAGACGAAGTTGGCTTGGATGCGGGAGCCTGTTCGGGATCGAACAGCACCACAAGCGGGGCCTTGGGCTTCACCACAGGCTTCAGAGACTCCGGCTGGAACAAGACTACACCAGCAGTCTTTTGCTTTTCAGGCGGGGTCGGCATGGGAGACCTACGCGGCGATGCAGCCTTCGAATGGACAGGTGCTGAGGCCGGCTTCGAGTTGACCTGAGGAGCTGGTGCCGAAGCCTTCGGCTTCGTAGGCGGTGCAGGTGCAGGAGACTTTGGCTTAGCTGGTGCTGAAAGCGCTGGGCTCTTCGGTTTGGCTGGCGCAGATTGAGATGGCGGTGCTGGTGCGGGGCTCTTGGGCTTCTGTGGAGGAGGAGATCTCGACTTTGGCTTGACCGGAGACTTTTGTTTCTGCTGCTTCGCGATCACACGAGAGTCGGCGTCGGGCACAGGCTTGCGGCCGTAGGCTCCTTTCAGGCCACGCTTCCCGGACCCCATGCCGACATCACCTGGTCGGGCGCCAAGCGAGCTGCGTCTGCTCACGTCGTGCACAAAGCTAGAGCCCAAATCTGACGGCCGAGCACCCAGCGATGCGCGGGAGTCAAGTGACGCTCGAGACGGGGTCACAATTCGCCTGCACAGACACATATCCGAGCATCCGTGCTGCTGATCAAGAGGCTTCTCTCGCTTGCGAAGACTGCTGTAGTGGTCGTGCTTGA